>CM042084.1:50680530-51990530 GCA_023512835.1 Taxillus chinensis | reverse complement strand
CTCTTGTGAGTAGATATTGCTTGATATCATGATACCATGACTTTGTATTAGCATCCATACTAGCCATCATACAGTATATTGGCACCTCTTGTACACTGATGTCAAAAGAGGGCACTTCTAAGCTTGTATCCAACCGAAGGAGGGCTGCCAAAGTAGCCAAGGCATCGGGAATCCGGTTATGTTCTCGGGATGCATGTTCAAATGAGATTTCATCAAAGAGTCTAGCCATATCACATATCATTTCTTGGTAGGGAATGAGTTTGGGATTCTGGGTTTCCCACTCCTTACGGACTTGATAGATTACTAAGGCTGAATCTCCGAAGACTTGAAGCTTTGTGATTCCCTTGATTAAGGCTTCTTGGAGACCGATGATACAAGCTTCATATTCTGCTATATTGTTTGTGCAAGGAAAGGTCAACTTGGCGGCCATGGGATAATGTCGACCAGTTGGGGAGATTAATAGTGCCCCAATGCCATGACTAGATAAGTTTGAGGCTCCATCAAACCATAGGATCCATGTCTTTGATCTATGATCCTCTTGAACAACATTGATGTATTCGTCTGGAAAATCGGAGCTCATGGGCTCATAATCCTCCAAGGCCCTGTCTGCCAAGTAATCTGCTATGGCACTTCCCTTGATGGCCTTCTGTGGGACAGATGATATCATATTCGGATAGAAGTAGTTGCCATTTTGTAATCCTTCCTGTCATTGCCGATTTTTCTAACAGGTACTTGAGTGGGTCATGTCTTGAGATGAGCCATGTAGTATGGTAGAGGGTGTACTGTCTCAATCTTCGTGTTGTCCAGACGAGGGCGCAACAAGCTTTTTCTAAGGGAGTGTACTTCTCTTCGCGCGATGTAAATTTCTTGCTCAAGTAATAAATGACTTGCTCCTTTTTCTTTGCTTTATCAAGCTGCCCCAGTACACAACCCATGGATGTATCCTGGACTGTCAAATACAAGATCAAAGGTTCGTTGGGTGTCGGAGGAGCCAAAATCGGTGGGTTCATATGGTATTCCTTGATTTTGTCAAAGGCCTCCTGACATTCGTTATTCCAAACTTCGGGGTTATTCTTGCGAAGCACTTTGAAGATAGGCTCACAAGTTGCGATGGGTTTGTGAGATAAAGCGGGCGACATAGTTGAGTCGTCCGAGGAAGCCTCCGACTTCTTTGATGGTTTTTGGTGTAGGCATATCTTGGATGGCCTGGACCTTGTTGGGGTCGATTTTTATTCCATTTTGACCGACAACGAATCCCGATGTTTGCCGGATGTAGCTCCAAAGGTGTACTTGGCTGGATTTAGCTTTAGCTGATATTTGCGCAATCAGTTGAATAGTTTACGTAATACCTCCACGTAGTCTTCTTCCTTTCTTAACTTGGCAATCATGTCATCGACGTAAACCTCCACTGCTTTGTACATCATATCATGGAAGAGTGTCACTATGGCCCTCTGATATGTTGCCCCGGCATTTTTAAGTCCAAAAGGCATGACATTGTAGCAGAAGGTGCCCTAGATAGTTGTGAAGGTGATCCTTTCTTTGTAATCAGGGTCCATCCGAATTTGGTTGTAGCCGGAGAATCCATCCATGAAAGAAAACATGGCATGCTTTGCGGTGTTATCTACCAAGGTGTTGATATAAGGTAGTGGGAAGTTGTCTTTAGGGCTAGCCTTGTTGAGGTCCTGGTAGTCTACGCACATACGGACCTTCCCGCCTTTCTTTGGGACAGGCACGATGTTAGTGACCCATTCTGGGTATCGAGCTACACTAAGGAATCCAGCATCCCATTGTTTCCGAACCTCTTCTCTGATCTTCAGTATCATTGCTGGTCTCATTCGTCGTAACTTCTGTTGTACGGGCGCACATTCCGGATTCAATGGCAGCTGGTGCTGCACTATGTCGGTATTTAGTCCCGGCATATCCTTGTAAGACCACGCAAAAACATCGATATAGGCTTTTAGGAGGTCGATCAATCAGCTCTTGGCATCCTCATTGATTAGAGATCCTAGTTGCAGCTTTTTTGGCTCAGTAGGTGTACCAAAGTTGACAGTCTTCATCGGAACTTTGCTAGGAACAATGAGTCGATCCTCCTTTTTCAACAGGTGTATGATGTCCTCCGGAGGCTCAAAATCTTCTTCAACGTCAGCTTCCTCCGCCCCAAATACTGGTTGTTCCCAATCTGGATTATGGTCAAACCTTAAGAAACTCGTTTCTTCTTTACTTAACGGATCCTTTTTAGTTTGATCGCACCTGTTGGTAAAACTTTGACTAGTTTAATGAAATATGATGATGCACATGTCATGCAATGCAAGAAGATGCGTTTTTGGCAAAAAGTCTTATTTCATAAATATTCCGAAAAGGTTACAACCATTGTTTGGAATTTGAAAACATATTAAAAACAGAACATTCCCCAGCAAAGCTTCTCTGATCATTACTTGGCCAGGAGGTCCACAATGCTCCAATTGTTTAGCTGGTGCCCCGGATGTCCATGGCATACCCGACCCATTTGTTCTTGCTCTCCATGGCTGGCCTTCAGCATGGCTATGGTGCATTCTTTCCTCTGATGGATAAAACCGACACTCTGGAATATAGCCCTTAGAGGTGGGAATGTCATCCTTTGCTCCTGGAGAGGCCTCTTCTCTAGTTTGGCTAAGCGGGACTCTTTCTTCCTCATGGCTTCCCTTGATTTGTCCGCTTTGGTAGGCTTGTAGCCTAATCCGTATCTTTCACTAGTGCTTTGTATGACTAAGGGTTCTTTAATCCCTTGAGCTCGTGTACCCAGACCTTGACCTTCCTTATGCCCTAGCTTAAGCATGATTGCGGCGACCATTTTTGCAGTCTTGGGGAACAAGACTCCCATGTCTCTTGACTTTCTAATGTTTGGGACATAGGCTGCATTAACCACTTCGAACGAACGGTAGGAGCATTCTAGTATGTCCTCATTACTTTCAATGTATGGAACAGACATAGGTTTGGTAACCAGAATCTCTGCTTCTCCGTATACACAGATGAGTTGGCGATTTACCACAAATTTCACCTTCTGATGTAGTGTTGATGGCACTGCCCCTACTGAGTGGATCCATGGTCTTCCAAGCAAACAGCTGTAGTATGGAGCGATGTCCATCACCTGGAACTCAACCATAAACTCACTTGGACCAATTTGCAAAGGGATATCTAGCGTACCCACTACTTCTCGTTTTTCACCGTCAAAGGCTCTTACAACCATATTAGTGGGACGCACGTGAGAGGAGTCTATTGGAAGTTGCTTCAGGATTTTAGTTGGCATGATGTTTAGGGACGACCCATTGTCGATCAGCACATGGGAGATAATGTGATCCTTACATTTGACAGATATATGTAAGGCTTTGACGTGTCCAATGCCTTCTGATGGTAACTCATCTTCGCCAAAACTAAGGAAGTTATCCACCACGATATTGTTAACGATACTATTCAGATTTTCCAAGGATATGGTCGAAGGAACGTAGGCCTTGCTCAAAACCTATATGAGGGCTTCTCTATGTGGAGTTGAATCCATGAGCAAAGATAACAAAGAGTTACGAGCCGGCTGCCGACTGAGTTAGTCCACAATGTTGTACTCGCTCTACTTGATTAACTTAAGAAACTAGGTGGGATCCCCATCAATAACAGAAGTGTTCTTACTACCTGGTGCAGGTATGGGGAGTAGATCATACTTTTCTCCTCTGCCTTTGTTGGCCTCAATACTTTCTTCCGATCCATAGACACAACCGCTTCTTGTTTTCTTCTCGGCTGTGGAGTCTCCTCTAATGACCGATTCACAGTGGAATTTCCAGGGCACTGCTTTATCATTTTTGTAAGGGATTGGAGCAGGAGTTTGGATGACAAGAGATCGGACCCCTTGAGCCAATGTGGTGATCTTCGGTTTTTCCTCATATTTAATAATTAAAGGCTTGGGTGCCCCCAATGCCTTTGTACGCTCCATTGAAGCCATACAGGTCTCATGTTCTTCTGACTTGCATATGATTTCCAGCCTTCGGGACTTAATGAGGGTTTGCACAGCTTCCCGGAATTCATCGCATTCCTCAGTATTATGTCCACAAGCTGATTTATGGTAGACACAATATTTTTCCTAGTCTGTGCCTCTCGTGGCTTCAGTCATCTCTTTGGTTACCAAGAACCCATTTTTATATAGGATACAGAATAGTTGGTCCTTGCCCATCTTGATCTCAGATACCTTTCTAGGAGGATTTCCATGCTTAGTCGTTATATTGGCGACATTGCTCGAGTGTTCAGGCAGAGGGTTGGTGCCCACATTAGTAGCATTGGTCATCTTGGAGAAGTGTAGCCACCCAACATCTCTCAAGCGTTGGACTTTCTTTTTCAGAGCAAAACAATTCTCAGTGTCATGTCCACTTGCGCCTCCATGGTATGCACAATGGGCATCAGCTTTGTACCAGTCAGGATATGGAGGGCTCCGTTCCATTAGGGGTATTGGACTAACGAGTCCTGCTGCCAACAATCGTGTATAGGCTTCTATGTATGTGACAGGAATTGGATCAAACTTTTGTTGCCCAGCCTTTCCAAAATTCTGATTTTGCCGGGGCTACTTTGACTTCTCGGGTTGAGGCTGGGCTGGTTGAGGTTGGCTTGGCTGAGGCATGTACAAGCTTCCTCCTTGTGGATGATACTGCAGCAATTGTGGTGGTGGGGCTGATGCCACATAAGACGCCATGGGCTGCCCGCCATAATATCCTGGCATGATACATTGTCCAGATGGTGCTCTAGAGGAGGTGAAGTCAATCTTAGGTTGCCAGATTGCTTGTGCTTCTTCTTCTTTTTTGCGATTGGGTGGCATAGACCTTCTAGGAGTCTCGGTTTTATTCCCGCCAAGCCTGCCTTCTCTGATGCCACCTTCAATTCTTTCTCTCGAGGTGACTAAGTCGGCAAAGCTGCTCGATACATTTCCAACCAGCTTTTCATAGTAAACGCCCTTTAAGGTATTGATGAAAAGGGTAGTGATCTCTCGTTCAGTCAATGGGGGCTGAACAACCATAGTTGCTTCTCTCCATCTTCGAGCATAAGTCTTGAAACTTTCTTTATCGGTTTTCTCGAATGACTGCAATGCTAATCTGTCTAGTGCTAGCTCCGTGACATGTTTATATTGCACTAAGAAGGCTGTGGCCAAGTCATTCCATGCAAATACGATCGCCTTCTAACCGAATGTACCATCGTAATGGCCTGCCGGTTAAGCTTTCTTGGAAGCGATTGCATTAGTAGTTTGTCATTGTTGGTATGTGCGGCCAACTTGCGACAATACATCGTCAAATGGGTCCTCGGACACTGGGTACCATTGAACTTTTTGAAATCCAGCATTTTGAACTTTGGAGGTAGCACGACCGCATGTACCAAACATAAATCATAGGCATTAGTTGTCCCATAACCTTCTGCCCCTTCGACGCCCTTTAACCTTGCTTCTATTTGCTTCCAACTTGGTTGCTGGTTGGTTTCTTTGGGGACAGGTAAGTCCCTTACCCCCATGGGGTTTTCTCGAGATCGGTGTTCCTATATTTGTTGGCGTAGTCGGAACTTGACGAGAACTACCCGGAACCATGTTGGGTTGCGCGTATGCTTGGGAATCGCTTGAACTTGTACGGACCCCTGTGGTGGGTTCTGTGTTTGTCCCTAATTAGCCACTCCTGCACCTGGGGCGGATTCCCTTGCGGTTGCCACTTTGGTTAATAGGTCCATCATGGTTTTTAGCTAAAGCTGAACCTCGTGGAGACTGCCCCCTATTTCTTGCTGAGCTTGTTCGAGTCCTGAAAGTCGATCCTCCATATGGTCTCCCATGCCCTATTCGACATAGCTTCAGGTGGTTGATTATGGGTTGATCTCAAGTTGTAGGAATGCCCAATCTTGTCAAATCTGGAAATGTTGATCCGTTAAGCTTTTTGTTGCTCCCCCTTTTTTTGAATTTTTGTTTTTATCATGAATGCAGGAATGCATGTAATGAATGCATATAATGAATGGCCAATGATGGAAATGGCAGAAAAACATTTTATTGATTTGGAACCAAGTACATTATTGGTGGAAAGAAAAGCTGAAATACAAGAAGGATAGCCCTAATGCATATGCTACTATGGGATTTGGAACAAGCTTTGATCATTTCAAACTAATATCTAATCCCGGATTAATCTTCCAACTGGTGGATTCTTTCGCCCAGTTCCCAATGATTTCCTCCTGTTCTTAAACTTTCTACCGCAAGGTCTTGAGTTCATTTTCCCTTTGAAGGAGCAGCAGTCTTGGATCTTGGTGGGCCTCCGCATAAGCCGTATACTGTTGCCGCCATGGAGGGAACGATGGATGAACTTCAAGGTAGTAAGAACTACTGTTGATTCTCCGAGGTGCTTGCCACGCTAGATACCCCCGGAAAGCCTTGCTTCGAGCCTCTAGACCAATGTATGTGAAGTCAAAGGATTTTATCTCATGTAGCACAGGAATGACCTGATGACCCCTGAGTTGTCTTCCAGCCTGAAAAGGGGCGTACGTGGTAGCTCCCCATGGGCCGAGTAATGGGATCCAATTATACAACCCACAGTTGTAAATCATGTTGACTTTGGGCATCCATGGAGTATTCCATACAACTTGATCATCAATTAAGCTTTGCAGCTCATTGATCCAGTCCCCTTCTGTTTCAGGTAATTCCCATTCCTTTAGAATGAATTTAGGTAATGCACTATGTGGAAATGCCGCCACCTCTTCGAGTTGTGCGTCTTTGCTTAGGAAGTGACTTTTTAACCATGCACAGAGGAGTGGAAGGCATCCTTTAAAACGACCCTGCCCCGAAACCCGTACGTATGATAATAACCTGATTGTCTCAGCAAGGATTGCAGGAACTGGATCGGCCCCTCCTAATGTTTGTATCACAAGTTCGCATACAAACCCGTCAATGTAAATGCCATCACTGGTTTTTGTCCGGGCCCGTTCAGGGTGAATTCAAACTAAACCAATGGTGAGAAAATTTAGAGTCACCACCAACTGTTTTTGGGGTATAGTTGGATACCCTCTACTTTGAGTAGTTTTAAAGGTGTGGTCCACGTTATCAAAGAAGGGTTCGGGAGTTGGTTACGTGTAGGGAAGGATTAGCACCCCTACAATGCCCTTTGGGTATTTATTTTCGGTGGAGGAGGTTTTCTATTTTATTTGCACTACCATGACGGGGTCAAATTTCCTAAAAAGTCTATAATTTTTATCTAATTAAGTTATTTGTTAAAGTCATGGTTAAAATGGATTTACCCTAAATTTCTAAAGGGAATCCTAAAAGTTTTGGTTTTTTGTTTGAAGTGAGGAATGAGATCCTAAGGGTTTGTTTTGGTTTTTGGTTTTATTTTGGAAATTGAAATCCAAAAAAATGGAAATATGTTTTTCTTTTTTTTGGTTTTTTTTTGGGTTAGAAAACATTTATGGGTTTTTGTGTTTTGCTAAAAGAAATGTTTTGTTTTTGTTTTGTTTTGTTTTTTTTGTTTGTTTTTTTTTTGTTTTGTTTTTGTGTTTTTTTAATTTTTGGAAACCTTTCTTTCTTTCTTTCTTTCTTTTTGCTTTTTTGAAAACCCAAAGTCATAAATCAAAGTAATGAATATATGCAGTAAAGTAAAAAACGTGGAGCGTGTGATTATGACATCCACAAATAAAAGCACTCTTCTTTCTTTTTCTTTTTTTCATCTTTTGTTTTTTTTATGCCTCTCTTCGCGCTTTTTTTCACTACATTTTATATATTACATCGTACAATATGTAAATAAATAAAATACAAGAAAAATACAACGGTAAATACTAAAAATTACATCAGGTATAGAAATAAACTAAAAAAAAACAAAAAACCAGCAAAATACTAAGAGTACATCAAAGATAAGTACAAATAAACTAAAAAAAATAGAGCGACGAAATGTAAATTACACCGACTTTGGCTTGAATGGGGCTTTAGCACAGGGCGTCCGTCTGAAATATTCTGCTTAAACTATCTTGTCCACGCCGATAATCACCTACTTGAAGATAGAATCAACAAATCTGGCAGCGAGATTTGTAAGAAAGGGGATTTCCTGGTATTTGAAGATTGGAGTGATGTATTTTTTTGGGTCTAAGATTTTTTTTGGTGACTGGAAATAAGAAAAGTGGGCGTAAGAAATAGGGGACTGAAAAAGGATTGTTTTTTTGTTTTTGTGATGGAAACGTAAGAACAAAAAGGGCATACTAGAGTTGTTTTTTTTGTGTTTTTCTTTTGCTGAAAAAAAAAGCTGAAATGAAATAATAGGGAAAAAGGAGTTGGAAAGGATGGGCGATTTGGATCTTCAGAATGGCAGAAAGCTATCCGGGCGTTCTCTTTTTTTGGATTATGGAGCTGGGTATGAAGATGGCAGAAGAGCCCCTTTTTGTTCTCTTTTTTTTTTTTTTGCAGAACGTCCTCTCTCTCTGGGTGTTTTTTTCTCTCTGGGGCGAACTCTGTTCCTTTCTTTTTCTGGGCGTAAATCCCTTTTTTCCTTCTGGGCTCAGGGAACTAGGTGTGAAGATGGCAGAATAGTAGAGCTCTTTTTTCGTTTTCTGTTTTTGCAGACTGTCCTCTCTTTTTTTTTTTTTGCGCAGGGAAGAAGCTGGGGCGTAATCTTGTTTTTTGATGGAGAGGATACTAGTTTCAAAGAGATTTGGCTGCATCTCATTAATTGCTGCATTTAATGCTTTGTCGGGTGTATTATGAATCCTAGCATTATTAATTTCCAGATTCGTGCTTTGTCTGGTGGTTGGACAGCTGTGCGTAAAACGCGACAGCTTGTGATTGCCTTTTCATTCTTTTGCAAGCACATGCATCTGACAGGCATTGAAAAGCATCTTTGACAATTGCTAGCAAATAAAAACACATCCCGTGAGCAGCCAGTGAGAGGGGCCAAACAGCGAAGGTCAGAGGTCAAAGGGTCAGAATGTCGGCAGGGTTGAAGTGTCAGCAGGTCGAAGTGTCGGCAGGGTCGAAGCTTCGGTGGGTCGAAATTTCGGTGGGTCAAAAGTCAATGGTCAACAGGTCGAAGTGTCGCCAGGTCAAAGGTCAATGGTCAACGGGTCGAAGATCAAAAAGGGCGAAGGTCTACGGGTCGAAGTGTCGGCAGGTCAAAGGTCGGCAGGGTCGAAGGGTCGAAGGCTCACAGGGTTCGAAGGTCAAGGGTCGAAGGTCGAAGTGTGGGCAGGTCGAAGGTTTACAGGCTTCGAGGCTTTGAATCTCCAATGCTTCGAGGCTTCGAGGCTTCAGGGCTTCGATGCTTCGATGCTTCGAGGCTTCGAGTCTTCAAGGCGGCGAGGCTTCAGGGCTTCGATGCTTCGAGGCTTCGAGGCTTCGGGGCTTCGAGGCTTCGAGACTGCGAGTCTTTGAGGCTACGAAGGTCAATGGGTCGAAGTGTCAACAGGTCGAAGGTCAACGGTCAACGGTCAACGGTTAACCTCGAAGTTTTTTTTTTTTACCCTCACCCGAAATGCAAAGATAGACGACCTTTTAGGGATTGTTTGGGAAGACCCGTATTCGCCTAAATAGACATTTTGGAGAGTTTCGCGTGATCACTTTTTTCGGGCGGTTTGACTAGGGGCATTGACCGTCTTTTAGCAAGTTTGATTTTTTCCAACGAAAGTTGTTTTGGCCATAACTTTTTCATTTTAAATTATAATTGAGCTCAGTCAAGTGCGTTATCCTCCAAATTTCCTCCTCTATCCCATGGTATTGGTCTTGGGGTACTTCGGGGACTTGTAGCAATGGTTATCCATTTTGGGCTTCCTGGTTCGTGTCAATGCATCCATCTTGTGCAAATCGTAGGGAATCTCTAAGGACCTGCTCAACAGGGTATATGGCATGGGAAAAAAGGTACATACACCAAACAGGGGTTTGTATGTCCAACCCGGACAAAATGGGGTCCAACAAAGCAGCCCCTTATTTGTGTACTTGTTTGTATACAAACATCGTACAAAGATAAAAGGGAGTCATTTTGGACGGGTTGGAGCACTTACATGGCTTACCTTGCACAGAGGAAGAGTAGAATGCGACGGTTGGGTCTGTCCCCGAGAGGCAAAAAGGGCTTCACAAGTCGGTGGACTTGGATAATACTTTGATGAGGCATCTAAGGTTGCCTACGATGTAAAGATACTAGAGATTGAAAGCCTACAACAATGATAGGCTTGAACTGAAAAGGAAAGCCTACGGTAACGACAGGACTTGGGTTGAAAATGAAAAGCAAACAAGAATGATAGGCTTGAACTGAAAAATGAAAAGCCCACAAGAACGATAGGCTTGAATTGAAAAATGAAAAGCCCACAAGAATGATAGGCTTGAACCGAAAATTGAAAGGCCCATAGTAACGATAGGCTCAAATTGAAAATGGAAAGCCCACATCAACGATAGGCTTGAATTGAAAATGGAAAAGCCCACAAAGAACGATAGGCTTGAACCTGAAAAGGGAAAGGCCCACAAGAATGATAGGCTTGAATTGAAAATTGAAAGGCCCACAATGATGATAGGCTCGAATTGAAAATGGTAAAGCCCACAACAATGATAGGCTTAAACCGGAGATGGAAAGGCCCACAAGAACGATAGGCTCGAATTGAAAATGGAAAGCCCACAAGAACGATAGGCCTGAATTGAAAATGGAAAAGCTCACAGCAACGATAAGCGTAAACTGGAAAGACTTGTTGGAGACATCAATTGGTGTTCGAGGGAAATGCTTTGGGGAGTTGGTGAGCTTGGGAAGTAACCCAATCTGGGCTCTCTCTACAAGTTCACTCAAGGAGATCGGTCTACGAGGTGACCCAAAAAGGGAAAAAGTTGGTTCACATGCCAAAAGGATGCGTTTAGAGCTTAGTGAAATTGGAAAGAAAGATTTGTATAGTTGAACAAACAAAGCTAAGATAGCTTGATGAGAAGCTTGCTGAGTATGAGCTCTCAGGATCTTCAGAGGTGACAACATTCCTGAAATTACATGGTATGCTGAATAGATGCAAATGATGCATGGAATGCAGTGTTGTATGCGGGGATACATAAACCTCAACTTGTGGTGAAATATGATGCAATGTGATGCAATGCAATGTATGCATTGAATGCAATGTGATATTTTGGCAAGGGCTAGAGATTTATCTCAATGCTGTTAGAGAGGTTGGCTAACATTCCACTTGTTGGGGAACAATTTTCTCTCTGGCTGGGGAGTCCACTCTATCTTTGCTGGGGAACTCCCTTTTTGTGGATGAAGGGTCTGTTTAATTTAGCTTCGCTGCATTGAGGAGCTTGACTTGACGGCTTCTCTGGGGATAGTGATATTCTGTGGAGATATGGGTACTATGAGTTGGGGGATTAACTTGTTTAAGGTTTTTGAGCTTGACCCTACTCATAAGGTAATGCCAAAAGAGCCTACTGGGGATTTAAGATATTCTACTTAAATGTGAAATGAAGATGATAAAATATAATTAGGGATATAAAATGAGATTTTGCTGGTTTGATTCCACAAAACATATTTATATCATAAAAAGTGCTCTATTGTTATAATCTGATAAACAGAATTACAAGTCTTTAAAAAGCATAATATACAAATTTGATTTGAGCGTGCCTTAGGTTTGACCAGGTCTTCCACCGTTTACAGCTATTGTCTTTAAGTGACGCTGTTTCCACTGTTTGCAAAGGACCCTGTTTTAGGTGGTCCTGATCCTCGGATTCTAACTACTTTCACCCTTCAGGATTTGTCATTGGGTTTGTATTTTACCCTTGGTGCCCTTTTGGGTTTTCACCAAGTCCGCCTTTGCTTACTTCTTTGTCTTTTGTTGGAGCTTTGTATTTTACCCTTGGTGCCCTTTCGGGTTTTCACCAAGTTCGCTCATTGTAGGAATGAGAATCTTGTTGAGAGGTATGAGAGTTAAGCATAGAACTTTTTCAAAGCATCGATATTCACCAGGTTAGGGAGTTCATCCCCATCCATTCTGGCAAGGATTAAGGCACCTCCCGAGAATGCTTTTTTCACCACATATGGGCCTTCATAATTGGGAGTCCACTTGCCTCTATTGTCATGTTGAATTGGTAAAATCTTCTTGAGGACGAGGTCACCCGCTTGAAAGCTTCTGGGCTTCACCTTTTTATTGTAGTTGTTCATCATTCTCTGTTGATATAGCTGTCCTCTACAAACAGCTGCCAAGCGTTTGCCCTCAATTAAATTCAACAACTCATAACGACTTTGGGCCCATTCTCGCTTCTTCGAGCCGAGTATCCTTGAGTACTCGGAGGGAAGGTATCTCCACTTCGATAGGTAAGACTGCCTCCATACCATAAACCAAAGAAAACGGAGTTGCCCAGGTTGATGTTCGCACAGAGGTACGATAAGCATGCAAAGCATATGGTAGCTTCTCATGCCAATCTTTGTATGTCTCGATCATCTTTTTGATAATGTTCTTGATGTTCTTATTGGCTGCTTCAACTGCTCCACTCATCTTTGGGCGATAGGGAGTTGAGTTGCAGTGTTAAATTTTGTTAGATCAAGCCCAGAATTTGGATAATGCTAATAAAGCCTTATGTAATTTGATCTGAGATCTTTTGTGTTTCTTTGATCGTTGCAGAAGATATGTTATTAATCCGGAGATACACTCGTGAGAGCAAAGCTAAGGACGGATACATAATCCTGATCTGGACAAAAGTGAGTGTCGTCAAACACTTGGTAAATAACCAAGTCACCAATACATACGGAATAAAGAACATTCGTTCGGACTAAGTCAAATTGACGCTAAGTAAGAGTCTTGGTTTACAAGGTCGCACGAAGTAAGGAAGTACTAATGCGGAATAAGGACCCGAGTCTTTATTAGACACGGAGTAAGGAAATTAGATGCGGAGTAAGGAATCCGGGCCACTCACTTATACGGAGTAAGAAACTTACATACGGAGTAAGGAACTTACATACGGAGTAAGGAAGCACTGACACGGACTAAGGATTCCAGTACCAAATAGATACGAAGTAAGAAATCACTGACACGGAGTAAGGTTCCGAGCCTCATTAGCTACGGAGTAAGGAAAATTATACCGGACCAAGAAGATACTGCTTCAACTCAACCGCATTTAAAGTTATCAGCTCGCAGTGTCCCGATGTAAGACAAACTCGTTGAGAACCTGAAGAATCTTACACGTGGATCACCCGGATATGTGGACACAACCTTAATTATATTTGGGAACTCACAAAGACACTTATACTCTTCAAACCCAAGATCTTGAGCTCCAAAATCCACAGCGAGTCAAGGCAGAGAGATTACCGAGGGATAGTTAGTGCTGAACGCATTTCGAACTACATGTTCCAAGGCTGTCTCTCAGGAATGTTTTGTATAAATATTCATACTTGTACATTTGTGTAAAAGAGCGTGTGTGCATTTGTAAGCAAAGATTAACCCTGTGTATGCAAAAGTGGCTTCTTTTTGGGAGATAGAATTTGGCTAGTGTGTGAGTTCATTTGTAAACAGAGTGTAAGAGAGTCTTGCTTCTATTTTGTTGTATTTATCTTGTGATAATAAAACAAAATACTTCCACTATCTTGTTATCTTCCGCAGTGATTTTATCACTTAACTAGATAAGTGTTTGTGTCTTAAGAGATAGAAAAGAGTTTCGATAAGAGCCTATTCACCCCCCTCTAGGCTCCAAGGGACCATCAAATTTTGTACGTTTCGCACAATTTACCCATCATCCGACTGTTCAAATTGGCAGCGTTGTTCAATTTACCCATCATCCAGAGGTGCACAGGAGCCCATCCCGAATCGAAGCAGTAGTGAAAATGTCGACCCACCTCAACCTGCTGCTGGCGCCGCTTCTCAACCACGGAGTTCTGGCTTTACTCTGACGAAACCGCCCAAATTCACACCTGAGCTTTTCTCCCAGTGGAAAGCTCGCATGAAGATGTTTATGGTATGCCATGATCATTTTATGTTGCCACGTCTTCATCAGGAGATTCCAATTCCGATGACTATCGGAGAACATGGAGTTAGGAGGCCAAAGACAGATGCTGAACTTACCAACGATGAAAGAGCCTGGCAGTGCGCTAGTGAAAAGGCTCGGCTTATGTTACATCGTTTTTGGATTCCGAGGCTTTCACGGACGTCCAGGGCTGCACGACAAGAAAAGCTATTTGGGACAAACCGACAATCCTCTATGAGGGGAGTCAGTCCTAGATGCAGAACGTGATCTGTACTCTCAGACAGAACTTTGAGAGTTTCAATCATAAACCGGGCGAATCACTCGAAAGCATCTATCGGAGATTCGGCAAGCTCATTCTTGAGTCGAAGACGTCAATGAGCACTATTCTCAATCCCGGATCAATGACAAGTTCTTTTGCTCCTTGGCGGATCGCTACTACTCCAAACAACTCCAGATGCAATCGGACAAGAACCGCGGTATGTTCCCCTTGATGAACTATATGGAGAGCTGCGGACTCACGAAGTCGGGTTTAAGTACTCCAACCGGGATGAGAAAATAGCTCGGAAAGAAAAGGGGGTAGCTCTCAAAGCTGCGGAATGTCTAAACATACTTGAGGAATGATGACACGGACGTGTCCGAGAATTCCGATTCGACGAGGAGGAGGAGATAGCACTTCTTGTCAAATCCTTTGAGCGATTCCTACGGAAAAGCGAAAAAGGGTTCAGGAGACGCTCATCATCATCTTTCCAAAGGAAGGAGCGACCGGAGTCCAGTTCCCAGGAATGCTTCAACTGTGGGAAAACGGTCACTGGGCCAAGGAATGCAGGTCCAAATCAAAAGTGGCCGAGAAAAGTGACAAGGTAACTCCTCGCCGCTCCACCTCAGACAACAGCAAGAACAAGAGGAAGGCTCTCGTGACAAAATACATGAGTGGCTCGGAAGAAGAGGAGGAATCCTCGGATGATGAGCCAACCACTAAGCCGAACGTCTGCCTCATGGCAAATACTGAGGTACCTTCTATCTCTGTGCTCCTGAGTAAATTAGAATCTCTTACTACTGCTTGTGATCATGAAAAGAATGAGAGACTAATAATTACTCAAATGTACAAAGATATGGAAAGTCAGAATAAACGTCTTGAATTTACTATTAATAGACTCGAAAAGGACATCACCGACTTCGAGGAAAAGAAGCTTAGTATCACGATCTAAGAGCTGAAAATCATTTGTTAAATACCAATCTCTCAGGCCTAAAAGTTATAGTAAAAAGACTCGAAAATGAACTGGAACAGGAAAAGGAAATAAATCGTAAGTGGCTAAAATCCGGGGAAATAGCCTCTACCTTTAGGACTGATCCTGACGACATCCGAGTCAAACCTGGCCTAGGTTCCGAGTCATCAACATCCATAGCTCAAGCTACTGAGTATCCTCCGAATTTCACTCCTAAACTAACCAACTTATATCCTGTTCATACATCTAAACCGTTGGATGGTTTCATTTCAGGTGGCACCATAGTTTATGACTGTGGAGTCGAGGTCACATCGCACTTCCCGAAGCGGTAGCACCCGTAACTAAAGATGAAGGGAAGGCCGCTGCAGTTAAAGCCAAAACTGTAAGCACCCAAAAAGAAAGACAAGGCTAAGGCTGATGCATCTAGGGCCAAGAGCGCATCACCCAAACACAATGGATTAGGCCACAGGGAACGAGTAGAAAGTCTGGAAAATCTAAAAGACCTGTATCCCCGTTTGCACTTCACATTATAGTGTCTGTTCCATCTCGTAGGGAAATAGGTCATTATCACTATGAATGTTGGAGTTTTTCTCATAACTGGCTTTGTAATCAATTTCATATCAATAAAGATCGGTTAAACAAAAAGGGTTCTTCGAGCAAAACAAAATCTAAACCTCAAAGGAGTATCTCTCCCAAGAAAACCCAAATAAAAGAGGTAACTAAACTAACAAGCTAAAGTCAACTTGGAGAGCTAAAAGTCCTAGCAAAATCAAATCCGTAAATGTTGACAATCTCGTTGCTCTCTCTAACCTCCCGAAACAAGTTTGGGCACCAAAAGTGTAAATCGTTGTCTTTCAGGAGCATCACTGGAATGCATTGCCAGATCACTTAAAGTTAAAGATCAATAAAAGCAAGTGGATCCTTGATAGTGGATGCTCCTGGACATATGACGGGTGATCAAACTCGCTTATAGAAGTTAATGATAAACAAGGTCCATCCGTTTCATATGGCGACAACAAGAAAGGTAAGACTGTCGGGTATGGCACATTAACTAACTAGTGTGTATTAATCACTAGAGTTGCACTAGTCGAAGGTTTAAAGCATAATTTGCTAAGTGTCGGTAATTTATGTGACAAAGGATTTCCTGTTTCCTTTTTGTCCAACACCTGTACGAAGAAGAGAAAACTTATCCCGGAGATGTTAAGTTATCCGGATCAAGAGATGGGGACATTTACTCGGTGGTCTTAAGAAATAATTCTTCGACCCTGTATGCTTCCTCACTAAAGCATCGGATGAAGACAAGTTGGCTATGGCACAAGCGATGCGCACATTTAAATTTTAAGACTTTGTCTAAATTAGCGTCACTTGATCTTGTCACCGGTCTACCTAAACTCAAGTTCTCCAGGAGACTCTCTATCGAGAATGCCAACTGGGCAAACAGACCAAACATAGCTTTAAGAGCAAATCGGTTAATTCAATAACTGCTCCTCTATAACTTTTTCATATGGACCTATGTGGTCCTATATCTGTTCCGTCACTAGTCAGGAGTAGATATACCCTAGTGGTTATCGATGATTTCACCAGATACACATGGGTGATGTTCCTGAAATCAAAGGATCAAACTTTTGAGCATCTAGTAGATCTCTTCAACTGGATAAGCAACTCACAAGGACCGAGCATAAAGTGCATCGGGAGTGATCATGGTACAGAATTTGACTTTTCGAAATGAGATCATATTGTTCCGAACAGGGCATACGGCATGACTTCTCTGCTCCCCAAACTCCACAACAAAATGGAGTAGGTGAGCGCAAGAATCGTACTTTAGTTGAAGCTGGTAGATCCATGTTAGCGGGGGCAACGCTTCCTCTCGCCTATGGGCTGAAGCTGTGTCCACCGCCGCTATGTTCAAAACAGAACTCTAATAAATAAATCTACCATGAAAACACCCTATGAGATGTGGAGAGGATGAAAACCTTCAATTTCACATTTCGAGCTTTTGGGTGTACTTGCTATATATTGATAAATGGCAAAGAGACCCGGAATAAATTTGAACCAAAATCTGATGATGGGATTTTTGTCGAGTACTCATTACATAGCAAGGCTTATCGGGTCTTCAATAGAAAACTTTTCAAAGTTAAAGAATCTATCCATGTGACTTTTGATGAAGCTAAGTCTAAGTCTCGAGAAGTCATTGGCGTTAAATGGGTGTTCCGGAACAAGCTTGATACGGATGGAATAGTAATACGGAACAAAGCCGGCCTGGTAGCCAAAGGATATCGTCAAAAAGAAGGAATAGATTATGATGAGACCTTTGCTCCAGGTAGCAAGACTTGAGGCAATCCAAATGTTTCTGGCGTATGCTTCATATGAAAACTTCATAGTTTATCAAATGGACGTCAAGAGCGCATTCCTGAATGGAGATCTTCAAGAGGAGGTGTACGTTGAACAACCTCCCGGCTTCATTGAACCTAAGGCAGGACATCTTGTCTACAAGCTTCGAAAAGCTTTATATGGTTTAAAGCAAGCTCCAAGAGCCTAGTACGACACAATCGTCGAATTCCTACTTGCTCACAACTTCCAAAAAGGGAAGATAGACACCACCCTATTTCTACGAAAAGAGAAAGGACACACTCTGATCGTACAAATATACGTGGATGATATCATTTTCGGATCAACGAATCTGAAGCTTTGTGAAGAGTTTGCTAAATTGACGACAGGCAAGTTTGAGATGAGCATGATGGGAGAACTGTCCTACTTCCTTGGAATAGAAGTTAAACAATTAAAGGAAGGAATCTTCATTAATCAAGCTAAGTACACTCCCGATCTTATTAAGAAGTTTGGTATGGAAGGTTCATCTCCCGTCAAAACTCCCATGCCCGGTGCCAAGTTAGATCCGAATGTCAACGGCATATTAGTAAATGTGATTGACTACAAAGGGATGATTGGATCCTTGCTGTATCTTACAGCAAGTCGCCCAGACATTATGTTTGCAACTTGCATCTGTGCACGATACCAGGCGAATCCCAAGGAGTCACATATGCTTCATGTTAAACAGATATTAAGGTATCTCAAGGGAACGATGAATTTGGGACTCTGGTACCCAAAGGAGTCCAACTTCACCTTATCCGGATACTCTAATGCCGACTTCGCTGGATGTCGCATCGACAGGAAGAGCACAAGTGGTACAAGTCAGTTTCTTGGAAATAGATTAATTTCATGGTTCAAGAAAAGCGAATTCCGTATCAACCTCTCTACCGGAGGCGGAATATATAGTCATTGGGAGTTGTTGCGCACATGCCTACTCTGGATGGAAAGTCAACTTACTGACTACGGTTTCAACATGTCATCTATTCCACTCTACTGCGACAACACTAGCGCTATTGCTATAAGCAACAATCCTATCATGCATCCTAAGACGAAGCATATTGAAGTCCAGTATCACTTCATACGTGATCATGTTCTTAAAAGTCACATCTCACTGGAACACGTTGCTACTGAAGATCAACTGGCCGACATTTTTACAAAGCCCCTACCTGATGCAAGATTCTCTGAACTACTCTTTCGTTTAGGTATGCTCGACTTTTCTGCATAGTTTCACATTTAATTTACCAAACAAGATACTTACTATCGAACATGGATTGTGCTTTTATTGAAAGTGGAAGATACACCTGATTTTAATGCTGATCATACTTACTGATTAACGGCTTCATGCTTCTGATATTAATATCAACTTCATTTTGGGAGGATGCTTGCGTTTCCCGACTGAAGTCGTTTAAGCTAACATGATTAAAGTTTATATGATTTACCTCTTTCTGGTTTCATGATCTTAAATTCCACTAATCACCACATGACAACAACATGTTCATTTAGATTACTCTATTAACATGTATAGTTGAAAAAATGAAATGGGTTAGCTCGGAATGCCTGGTGGATGAATACTCAATCGCATCTGGTCACTCATAAGTATAGTTTTCTAATAAGATAGACAGTCTTGAATACAAACCAAAAATGTCAATCGAGAGGATTGCACAATCTACGGGGAGAAAATGCTTTATATATTATTCAAGAAATACCCCTCGTATATGTCTCATGACCTCTTTTCTGGCTGTCTATTTGAGGGGGAGCTTTTCATTGAGAGGATTAAATGATCTACGGGGGAGCAGTAATGAACCCCTAATATGTCTTGGATACTCCCTCCTCTAAACTTTTACTTCCGGATCTGACAGGACATGCTGTTTTGGATCAAAAAAGTGGCCTGCTTGGACGTATTTTTTTTCTTCAACCATGCATTTTAATCGGCTAATCACCTGCTTACTTTTGACATGTGTTCGCTTCCACATTTTTCACTCATGAATCCTAAATTAGCCAAATCATATGATCTTTAATTAATCTTAGCTACGTTGTTCAGCAAGACGGTTTCGCTATGTTGACCAATATGAACTTGTGTATGGTTATCTGACATATGCCCTGATTCAGTAATATTGCTCATTCTCACGTGTGTATCTGTCTCTTACATGCTTTGCAATGCATAAGTTCTGTTTCTCATTAGTTCGGATTATGTTGTTTTTCACTGATTATTTTCCCTAATCCGTACTAATCCTTGCCTGTTAAGCTTTTGTATTTTTAGTTCCTTTCTTTTTTAGCTACAGGTTCAGATTCTCTTTGCAACCGTATCGATAAATCTAGTCCATAGTCTTGGATTTGAAGTGTTGTGGTACTTCTCTTCTCTTCGACTTATTGACTGCAAAGAAATCTACTTTACTCTCTCACCAAACTCTGTCTACTACGGGCACGGTCTACTTTTCATCCGGATACTCTTCCTCGACTATTATTTACTCCCGATGATTGTCGGTTCATTCCTCCGGACTCCTGACACAGTCTAATTTCGACGATCCAAGTCTTCCTATCTATCGCGTGCTTTTGAGGAGGAATCATGATGATTCATTAAATGCAAATCTCGGGATGCACACACACTTCTCTGGATGGCAACCAGCTGTTACACTTACTTAGTCATGCGGTCTCCACGACATCGTTTCATTCGGAGGCGCATCGATATCCAGACTAATGACATCAGCCTATCCAGCGGGTCCCTATTTCACTCGCCAATTCCTAGACCCGCTGACATTTGTGGATTCGGTCTTATATGTTTTGATCATTCCTGCGAAGCACGAGTATTGCTCAGTTCAAATCCCTAAACCTCTCGTTGCTCCTTCCATCGCCAAGACCTCACCTTTCCTCTTGTCCTTCAAATTTCATTTGCAATGGCACCCAGAATCTCTCTTTTCGGCGTTAATCCTGGCCATCTGGTTGATTGGAATGCTGTCTCTAATCCTCCGGATTGGTTTTTCCAGCTTCGCCCTCTTCTTGAAGCCTCGCATATACTCAACCTGATCTCCAATCCCGTCGATCTTCTTATCGAAGACATCATTGAATATTACCAACGGATTCGCTACACCACCGATTCTATACTCTCCTATGTCCGCGGTGAATCCATCACCATCACTCCGGCCATTCTCTGCGCTGCTCTCCATCTACCCCCCGGTGAACCACAGCGCCCTGATGCTGCTCCAATGGCGGTTTCTATGGGTTGCACCCACAAAGGCAAGGAATACAAGGTGAAATCCTTCCAAGGTCGCTATCGCTGTATGGCGACCATGCTGAGTCGCTGTTTACTGGCTCGCACTTCAGCTCTGGACTCAGCTCCTTATGATCTTCTCCTGGCCATGTACGGCGTTTTTGAAGGTCTTCCGCTGGATTGGGGGACGTTTTTGTTCCGACTGCTGCAGACTGGTCCTAAGAACCATTCTTTCGGGCGAATACTAAGCATCGTCTTCCGGCATCTCAATCCGGACCATTTCGCCTGATATGATGCTATTCCATTTCCCTCGGCTTACTACCTCCGTTATCTTACGCCGGATGGGAACATGACGGCCCGCCGTCCCTCTGCAGCTCTCCGCATTCTTCCTGCCTCGGAACAACAAGGCAGTTCTGTTGGTGACCCCTCCGACAGCCAAGCCCCTGACATCAGTTCTGCACCCCGATCCTCCCGAGTTCGGTCCATTGCGGCACCCTCTCATTCTCGGGCCACCCAGACACGGCGTTCGTGCCGAACCGTCCGAGGTTGCGGGGCCATCTCAGCGCAGTGCTCCTAAAGCTGTTTCCTCAGCCCCCTCCGCAGCTGATGTCCCCACTCCCTCCACCTCCGCTATTGCTGCCGCGGTTGATACCGCTGTTGCTGTCGCCACTGCTGATGTCCCGGCATCTCGTCCGGAAGCTCCTTTGCCTCCCCTACCTCAACCCCGAGATTATCTTGCCCATCTCACAAACGACACCTTAACGGACCTTTGGCTCCGTTTCAGCCTAGCCCATACCTCCTTCATTCCCCGACACCGATCTCCGGGTGTTTTACACACGCAATACCCAATCCCCAGGAGACCATGATCATCCGGAACTTGGACCAAGGCTTTCTTACGCCGGCCGCCATTCCCGATGTGCCGTTCCCAGCACCCTTCGGCCCAGTCCCTGCCGCACGGAGTCCTTCCCCTACTAAGGCTGGGCCCTCTTCTCCTGCCGCTGCGATTCCCGTGGTTGACTTATCTGGTCAAAGTGGGTCCATTGCTCCGGATGCCTCCGATGCTCCGGATGCGTTCGATGCTCCGGATGCTCCTACTGCTGCTGATGCTACTCCTGCGGACTCCTTTGCCCCGCGCCCTCATGCTCCCTGTTCATGCGGGGGAGTCCTCCAAAGCTCCGGAGTTGGTCCTTGGGCGTGCTTCTTTTGGCACGGTTCACTCCGACGCTGTGCTCTCCGCTCAGCTGGACCGACACGCTCACGCTCATAGCGCCCAAATCTCCACTATCGCCGCCAAGGTTGATGCCCTTGGCACCCAACTCCTCTCCGCTCTCACTGATTCCTCCACTTCCATGGAACAGAAGATGGATCTCGTCGCCTCGTCTGTACATTCCTTGTTTACCTCCTTCTCGGACCTAGCGCACACGATGGCCCGCCCTCCCATTGCTTCCCGGCGATCTACCCAACCAGGGGAGAGAGTGTCATCTGATCCTTCTGCTCCTCCTCCTGCACCACAACCATCGACTCGTGCTGAGAAGCGGCCTGCCTCTTCATTGCTTCAGGGAGTTCAAATTCCCAAATGTAGCTGCTTCGCTCAGCCAAGCTCCTCGATCGCAGCTGCTCCTCCTCCATCCTCCTCATCCGCTGTGATACCTTCCTCCCATCATATGCGGCGTTTGACCCTTCCGATGCGGATGGAAGCTTGTGCAAGGCAATGAAATCCTATGCTGCGTCTTCTGCTGAGAGAAGATGTCTTTCTGAAACGTACCCTTTCTCCCCGGCCGACATTCAGACTCTTTGTTTGGAGAAAGGACTCTTTACTACTGAAAGACATTGACAACTTCTCGAGGGCTGCTAAAATGGAGATGAGGTCGTTTCCATCTCTCACAAGGATGGGCACTTGTTTGAAGTTCTGCCGTATTGGAATGAAGGCTATCTTCCCAGTGTGGATCTAATTCAGTCCTTCATCGATGGAACCGCTGAGGATAACAAGCCATGGAAAACTCTCTTAACTATCCTCATTCCGTACCGGATCATGTCGCCACACTTCATGATGGTCGTCTTCATGATTCGGTCCAAGCAAATGATTCTCATTGATTCTCATCGGATTGTGGAGCACTTTGTAAGAAAGAATCAATGGGAACCTCTGTGTCTCAGTGCGATCAAGTCGTGAAGAAAGCTGGATTATATGAAGAGTTGGGCATCACACCCTTGCGTCCACCGAGAAACTCAAGGCGACATTCCGGGGCAAAAAGCAAGTGCCACAACAACCGGATGGAGATAGGCTGCGAGCCTTTGTCTGTCACTTCATCAAGTCTTTCTTAATCGTGGACAAATATTGGAGCCAACACACCACTTTTACGATGAAGCGAGACAATGGAGCTTAGAGAGAAAGCGGCAACTATGATCTTCAAGTATAGTAAGCCTTATGTTCCTTAGTGAAAATCTTGTATTAAGGCAGATTTATATTTTGTTGCTGATTAATGAAAATTGGTTGTGAGGCGTATTCGTATGTTATCTTTTTTGCACTACTTACCAGGATCGGATTACAAAGGGTTTGGGCATATCCATAATTGGGGGAGATTGTTGGATCAAGCCCAGAATTTGGATAATGCTAATAAAGCCTTATGTAATTTGATCTGAGATCTTTTGTGTTTCTTTGATCGTTGCAGAAGATATGTTATTAATCCGGAGATACACTCGTGAGAGCAAAGCTAAGGACAGGATACATAATCCCGATCCAGGACAAGAGTGAGTGTCGTCAAACACTTGGTAAATAACCAAGTCACCAATACATACGGAATAAAGAACATTCGTGCGGACTAAGTCAAATTGACGCTAAGTAAGAGTCTTGGTTTACAAGGTCGCACGAAGTAAAAGAAGACACGGAGTAAGGCATCCGAGTCTTCCATACATGCGGAGTAAGGAAGTACTAATGCGGAATAAGGACCCGAGTCTTTATTAGACACGAGTAAGGAAATTAGATGCGGAGTAAGGAATCCAGGCCACTCACTTATACGGAGTAAGGAACTTACATACGAACTAAGGAAGCGACACGGACTAAGGATTCCAGTACCAAATAGATACGGAGTAAGAAATCACCGACAAGGAGTAAGGTTCCAAGCCTCATTAGCTACGGAGTAAGGAAAATTATACCTGGACCAAGAAGATATCGCTTCAACTCAACCACATTTAAAGTTATCAGCTCGCAGTGTCCCGATGTAAGACAAACTCGTTGAGAACCTGAAGAATCTTACACGTGGATCACCCGGATATGTGGACACAACCTTAATTATATTTGGGAACTCACAAAGACACTTATACTCTTCAAACCCAAGATCTTGAGCTCCAAAATCCGCAGCGAGTCAAGTGTAAGGACCCGTACCTTGAGTTAGTCGGTTTGCCTCCCGAGTAGAGTTTTTCTAGATTTTGACCTAGTAGTTGGACTCCAATGAATTCACGTGCAAAAGGAAAGATGCTTAGAATGATGTCCTCTATCTACCACGAAGTTTCAGACCAAATGGACATGTATGTGAGGTGCACGTGATATGGGTCCAATTCACGTGCAAGTGTAATTGTCTTCCAAATGATGCAAGGAGGCTAGGGGTGAAGTTTGAAAGCATTTGGAGTTCATATGGAGTTGCACGTGAATTGGGAATTCACGTGCAAATTGGCGTGCGAGCATATTTTTACATGGGTCCCTTGGTTTTGGCATTCTAAGGAACTTTCTCCAAAGGACCATGTTGAAATTCCGAATATTTTGGTGTGTATGGATGCGGAAAGGTTGTAGCTTGTGTAATCAAAACTACGTCGTTTTGATCCTGGGTTTACTTAATCAAAACTACGTCGTTTTGATGTGAATGGTGTCTATATAAGGAGGGCTTGAGTTTGAGTTAGGGTTCTTGTGTTCCTTTGCTGCAGCTTCTGCCTGAGAGAGAGAGAGCTAGAGAGAGAGAGGGAAGGGGAGTTCCTGGTTGTTGCCGGAGCATCTTGCGTGGGGAGGACGGCGTTTGGCGCGGGAGCAAGGAAGATCCGCTTTAAGGTAGGGGTTCTGTTCTTCCTAAACCCTCCTGTCCTAGGGTCCTAGGGCGGTTTGGGTCAGATCTTCTGTTTATATATATATATGTAAATTCATATAGGTGTGATCTCCTATATGAATGTTGGCCTTCGATGGCATTTTGGTGTGGTTCGTGATCTATATGCTATATGTTTGATGAAAAGCCTGTGTGAATATAGTTATGTGTATATGCCTGCCAAGTGTTTGAAATTATGCCTGTGAGGCCGTGCATGTTATGTGTTTGTGGAAATGCTTGTGTGGCTGGGTTTGTGAGCTTGTGGATATATGCATGCTAAGTGTTCGAGGTTATTCCTGTGTGACTAAGCATACTTAGTGTTTGATGTTATGCCTGTATGGCCATGTGTCTTTGCGTGTTTGCTTGTACACCCGGTGGCTGTGGAAGCCCGGGACTGTTTTGTGGAACCCGGTGGTTGTGGAAGCCCGGGGCTGTTTTGTGGAACCCGGTGGTGTGGAAGCCCGGGACTGTTTTGTGGAACCCGGTGGTCGTGGAAGCCCGGGGCTGTTCTTGAAACCCGGTGGTCGTGGAAGCCCGGGAGTGTTTATGTACTAGCCCATGTATGACCGTGTTTCTTTGTTATAGCCTTGTAACCATATCTGGTGGAATAATTGTATCACGACACAAGACTTGTACACAAGGCATGTAGATACCAGGTGCATGGGATGGGTTGGGGAGACATGATCCCTACTTAGGCGTGGTTGCTCACCCCTCCTACCATGTTGTTTTCTTTTCGGGAACCTACGGGCGTTAGGTGGGACCCCAAGGTGGAAGACCTTATTTATTTAATTTGTTTATGTTATTTTTATTATGAGAATCGATGTAACCCCGGTGGGGAAAGGATTTTGTTGAAATAAACTGGATTGGATTGCTTTTAATGAATATTACTTTCTTGAATGTTGTGGATGTTTAAAATGTTAAATTCTTGTTTTGTATCCTACCCCTTTTCCCTCCGTGTGGGTAAAAGGGAGTCACGTACCGGTTTCCTCGGGTTGGAAATCCGGGCGTGACAATATGGTATCGAGCATGGTCTAGTTGGCCTAGGGTAGTGGGCGGACTTGGTTATCTTGAGTCCTTTGGAGGAGCCTGGAGGGACATGCCTGATCAACATGGTCCTCTTTGAGCCTCCAAGGTGTACTTGGGGTAGTCCGGTCTTGTAGTAGGATTTGCATGCATTGGCATTAGGGCACTAGTTGCATTTCTTGTGAATGTATGCTAAACCGTGGATAAAATCATATGATTAAGTGAAATGTGCAACTCGATTTGTTTGGCAATGTGTACTTGGCGTGCAATGTGATTGATGCAATGTATGTGTGTAACATCACGTGATAGTGGAATTGATCGGTGGGGGTAGAGGTAGTGACGCGATAGATTATAAAATTGTTTTGACGTTGTGCTTCTTACTTCGTGTAGTAAGAATGCCGCCGAGAGAGTGACACGTGCGTCCGGGGCGATGGTCGATGAGTCATCTGCCCATGAGGGTCCGGGTGCGGGACCATCCGTTGGAGGGCATGCGTTGTTCGGCACACGTGCAAGAAGGCATCCGGCTGGAGGTACGAGAGCTACGGGAGGGACTCCGGCGGGACGTTCGGGAGGAGGTGCGCCGTGAGATGGCGGCACGGCGGTGGTGCCACCACCACCACCACCAGACGAGAGCTGCCTCGTGAGCGTGAGAGTTCGGCTGGGTGGTGTACCGACCCGTGCGAGAGGATGACGTGGTGACACGGTTCCGAAAGGAACAACCTCCGCGATTTAAGGGGGAGAAGATCCTGTGGTAGGCGAGCGGTGGTTGAGGCAGATTGAGCACGTGTTCTCCTTTCTCCTGCCCCGGGAGGAGGATAAGGTGCGGCCGGCACTGGGCAGCTGGAGGGGGACGCTTTGGAGTGGTGGACGAGTGTTGCGGGGAGCCGTGCGGTGCAACTCATGTTTTGGGAGGAGTTCTTGCAACTCTTCCAAGATGAGTTCTTCCCAGGAATCGGTGAGATGGCAAAAGAGGGAAGAATTTGGCAGCTTGAAGCAAGGGATCCAAGACGGTACCTGAATATGAGCGGGAGTTCCGGAGATTGAGTAGGTTTGCTCCTGAGACCGTGGTAAGGGAGGACCTGAAGGCCCACAAGTTCACCTTGGGTCTCAGGCCAGCCCTTAGGGAGAGGGTGGCGATTCTACGCTTGAGGACCTATCCGAGGCCGTGGAGACGGCCCGTATAGGCGAGAGGGAACCGGATGATGGGAGGCAGGCCCATCAGGGGCGCCGGTTGCGAGTGGGCCTGATCGAGATGCAGGGTCCAAGAGGCTCAAGACGGAGGAGAGGGATAGCAGGTTCCTTCCGCAGCGGGGGGACAGACATTGGCGAACCCAGGGAGGTCTAGCTTTGGCGGTGGCGGCACGGGGCGGTCCAGCGGGGGGTCTCCCCGGCGGTTGTTCCTGCTGTGGGGAGCAAGGCCACTTGAGGAAGGAGTGTCCAAAGAGGGACCGGAAATGCCATAGATGTGGACGAGAGGGCCATCGAGCCGGGTTTGCCGGAGTGGCAACAGGGGAGTTGGAGGCATGACATCCAGGACAAGGAGTGATGCCGGTTTTTCGTGCACCAGGTGAGAGACCAGCTCGTCGGTGGCAGGCCAGCCAAGCAGGATCCAGTCGGACCCGACCTCGGGGGAGGCCGGAGCGGCGGCAGACCGAGGCCGGAGGCAACCTTAGCGGGAGGCGTCCAGGTGAGTGAGCCGACTAGTGGCACGGGCCAAGGAAGGGTGTTTCTGCCGGGAGGCGACATACCAGAGGAGGAGGCCGAGCTACCACCCCCACCAGGCCGAGGGTGGAGCAGGACCATCGGTGGTTAGAGGTACCCTCTTGATCTCCCGTACCTTAGCTTCTGTTCTTTTCGATACGGGTGCATCGTGTTCGTTTGTTCTTGAGCTTGTGATAGATAGTTTGGGGTTAGCCTGTGTGGAGGCCGCGAGGCCCCTAGTTGTGGAGTCTCCGGTGGGAGGCATGATAGAGGTACGACGAGTGTGTCGTGACCGTGTGTTAACCGTAGGAGAGGTGGAGCTGCGTTTTGACTTGCATGTGATGCCTTTGAGGGCGTTTGACCTGATCTTGGGTATGGATTGGCTTATGGCTTTCCAGGCCAAGATAGATTGTTATCGGCGGCGTGTGTCCTTTGTGACACCTGCGGGGACCTCTTGCACCCTGCAGGGGGAGTGGGATTGTGAGGCGAGTCGGGCTGGGCCGATGTTGGACCAGGTGGGGTGCCATTACCCACAGGTTGGCAGCCCCGACCTTTCTTGAGGAGGGTAAGGTGGAAAAGAGGGTGTGGCCCGTTGTTGTGGACCAATTTCAGGATGTTTTTCCTGAGCGGTTGAGGAGTTTGCCACCTAAGAGGAGTGTGGAGTTCACCATCGAGTTGGTGCCAGGGGACAGGTCCAATTTCCCAAGTAGCGTATCGTATGGGGCCAGCCGAGCCGAGGGAGCTTCAAGAGGCAAATCGAGGAGTTGGTGGGCCAGGGGTATATCGGACCAAGTACCTCACCTTGGGGTGCTCCGGTGCTCTTTGCTAAGAAGGCTGATGGCACGCTTCGTCTCTGCATCGACTACAGGAAGTCGAATCGGTGATCGTGAAGAACAAGTACCCGTTGCCTCGGATAGATGACCTGTTTGACCAATTGAGTGGGGCCCAGTGGTTTTCCAAGATAGATTTACGGTCGGGGTATCACCAGCTCGGGGTTAGGGAGGAGGACATCCCTAAGACGGCTTTTCGGTGCGGGTATGGGCATTATGAGTGGGTAGTGATGCCTTTCGGGCTCACTAATGCGCCAGCAGTGTTCATGCATTTGATGAACCAAGTCTTTGCCCCATACTTAGACTCGTTCGTGGTGGTGTTTATCGACGACATCTTGGTGTATTCCAAGACCGAGAGGGAGCACGTGGAACACTTGGCAACAGTGTTGCAAACCTTGAGGGACCAGCAATGTTTGCTAAGTTTAGCAAGTGTGAGTTTTGGCTGCAGGAGGTTCACTTGTCACGCCCGGATTTCCAACCCGAGGAAACCGGTACGTGACTCCCCTTTTACCCACACGGAGGGCAAAGGGGTAGGATACAAAACAAGAATTTAACATTTTAAACATCCACAACATTCAAGAAAGTAATATTCATTAAAAGCAATCCAATCCAGTTTATTGCAACAAAATCCTTTCCCCACTTGGGGTTACATCGATTCTCATAATAAAAATAACATAAACAAATTAAATAAATAAGGTCTTCCACCTTGGGGTCCCACCTAACGCCTGTAGGTTCCGAAAAGAAAACAACATGGTAGGAGGGGTGAGCAACCACGGCTCGATAGGGATCATGTCTCCCCAACCCATCCCATGCACCTGGTATCTACATGCCTTGTGTACAAGTGTCGTGTCGTGATACAATTATCCCACCAGATATGGTTACAAGCTATAACAAAGAAACACAATCATACATGGGCTAGTACATAAACACTCCCAGGGCTTCCACACCCACCGGGTTTCAAGAACAGCCCCGGGCTTCCACAACCACCGGGTTCCACAAAACAGTCCCCGGGCTTCCACAACCACCGGGTTCCACAAAACAGCCCCGGGCTTCCACAACCACCGGGTTCCACAAAACAGTCCCCAGGCTTCCACGGCCACCGGGTGTACAAGCAAACACGCAGCACACATGGCCATACAGGCATAACATCAAACACTAAGTATGCTTAGTCACACAGGAATAACCTCGAACACTTAGCATGCATATATCCACAAGCTCACAAACCCACCACACAGGCATTTCCACAAACACATAACATGCACGGCCTCACCGGCATAATTTCAAACACTTGGCAGGCATATACACATAACTATATTCACACAGGCTTTTCATCAAACACATAGCATATAGATCACAGAACCACACCAAAATGCCACTGAAGGCCAACATTCATATAGGAGATCACACCTATATGAATTTACATATATATATATAAACAGATATCTGACCCAGAATCGCCCTAGGACCCTAGGACAGGAGGGTTTAGGAAGAACAGAACCCCTACCTTAAAGCGGATCTTCCTTGCTCCCGCGCCAAACGCCGTCCTCCCCACGCAAGATGCTCCAGGCAAAGACCAACGAACTCCCCTTCCCTCTCTCTCTCTAGCTCTCTCTCTCTCTCTCTGGCGGCCAGAAAAAGAAAGGAACACAAGAACCCTAACTCAAACTCAAGCCCTCCTTATATAGACACCATTCACATCAAAACGACGTAGTTTTGATTAAGTAAACCCAGGATCAAAACGACGTAGTTTTGATTACACAAGCTACAACCTTTCCGCATCCATACACACCAAAATATTCAAATTTCAACATGGTCCTTTGGAGAAAGTTCCTTAGAATGCCAAAACCAAGGGACCCATGTAAAAATATGCTCGCACGCCAATTTGCACGTGAATTCCCAATTCACGTGCAACTCCATATGAACTCCAAATGCTTTCAAACTTCACCCCTAGCCTCCTTGCATCATTTGGAAGACAATTACACTTGCACGTGAATTGGACCCATATCACGTGCACCTCACATACATGTCCATTTGGTCTGAAACTTCGTGGTAGATAGAGGACATCATTCTAAGCATCTTTCCTTTTGCACGTGAATTCATTGGAGTCCAACTACTAGGTCAAAATCTAGAAAAACTCTACTCGGGAGGCAAAACCGACTAACTCAAGGTACGGGTCCTTACATCCTCTCCCCCTTAAGACTTTTCGTCCTCGAAAAGAAATGACATACGAGGAAAACAACCACAAACTACCCATTTGCCACCCGGCAAGCCACCACACCCAAATGGGTCATACACCACACACAAGACAACAACGCATAACAAGTACCACCATAATCCATAACCACAATAATGCACGAACACATGTCCACATGGCACGAATACACATTTCAAAGCACATCACAAATAAGAACACATGTCTTTAAAAGACAATACAAATACATCAACTAATACAAGAAAACACATCACAAGGAAACATCACTATCCCTTGGCCAACAGCCACCTCCCACGCTTAAGATTGTTCGGTCCTCGAACAAGTCCGGGTGCTGCTCCCGCATCACGGACTCCCGTTCCCATGTCTCCTCCTCAATGCCACGGTGCTGCCACAAGACGCGAACCAAAGGAATAAAGCACGACCACGCAAAAGTTTCTCTTGCCGATCCAGGATACCAGGATAGGGGCCTCAATGACGGACATGTCATCCTCAATGTCCAACGGCCCCCAATCAATCACATGAGCGGGGTCAGGGTGATACTTCCTCAACCGGGACACGTGAAACACGTTGTGCACTCGACGCACCCGCGGTGGTAACGCTAACCGGTAGGCTACGGGCCCTACACGATCCAGAATCTCAAAAGGGCCAATAAACCGCGGAGATAGCTTGGAACCTCGCCCAAACCGTCGATGTCCACGGCGTGGAGAGACACGAAGGAACACATGATCACCAACAGAAAACTCCAAAGGTCGCCGCCGCCGATCCGCATAAGATTTCTGCCGACTCGAGCCGACAACAAACGCCGACGAATCAACTGGACCTTCTCGGTAGCCTCTTGAACCAATCGTGGCCCCAAGAGGGCTGCCTCTCCTACCTCGGTCCAACACAAGGGTGATCGACACGGCCGTCCGTACAACGCCTCAAAAGGAGCCATCCCAATGGATGCCTGATAGGCCTTGTTGTAGGCAAACTCCACCAAAGGAAGGTGAGTTGCCCACGAACCCCCGAAATCTAACACACAGGCCCGTAACATGTCCTCCATGGTCTGATTCGTCCGCTCGATCGACCGTCCGTCTCAGGGTGAAAGGCTGTACTCAAGTGAAGCTTGGTTCCCATAGCCTCCTGCAAACCGGCCCCGAAACGGGAAGTGAACCTCGAATCCCGGTCGAGAGACAACCGATGATGGTACCCCATGCGGTCTCACAATCTCGTTCATGTACAGTGACTCAAAGTCCCAATGGAGTCCCGCTCGCGAACAAAGAAGAAAATGGGCCGACTTTGTGAGTCGATCCACAATCACCCAAATCATGTCCTTCCTCCCAGTGGTGGGTGGAAGACCGGTCCACAAAGTCCATCGCGATATGGTCCCACTTCCACTCCGCTATGGGCAAGGGTCAGAACATGCCCGCCGGCCGGCGATGCTCGGCCTTCACCTGCCGACACGTGAGGCACCGCGAAACAAAGGCAGCCACATCGCGTTTCATCCCAGGCCACCAAAAATGTCTGCGAGGCGCATGGTACATCTTCGTACCCCCCTGGATGCACAAGAACCCTAGATTGGTGAAACTCCCTCATCACCTCATCCCCGAGGGAAGAAGCTACTACCAACCGCCCCTGAAATGACAACTCATGCTCAGGACCCTCTGTCCGGTCCCCAGGATAGCTCCCCGGCCTCAATACGGGCACGGAGAACCTCACACTCAATGTCACCCACTGTTCCTCCCGGACGCGCTGGTACAACTCAGGCACTACCACCAAAGGACGCAGGGTCGTCCCACCATCACGAACAACGGTGCAGTGCGCAACGTCGCCAACCGCTCCATCGGCTTCCACTCCCTCACGGCCACCTCGGCTTTCCCTTTTCTCGCTCAATGCATCGGCCACAACATTACCCTTGCCCGGGGTATAGGCAAGAGTAAAATCAAAGGTCTGCAAATACTCCACCCATCTCCTTTGCCTCAAATTCAAGTCCTTCGAGTAAAGATGTACTGAAGGCTCTTGTGATCCGAGAACACTACAAACTTTTCCCCCCAAGAGGTAGTGCTGCCAACTCTTCAGGGCGAAGATGACAGCGACTAACTCAAGGTCATGAGTAGGATAATTCTGCTCATGAGGCTTCAACTGCCTTGACCCATAAGCTACCACACTGTGCCCCTGCATAAGCACACACCCCAAACCAACCCTGGACGCATCACAAGTACACCTCATACGGAATATCCTCCCTAGGCAACCTCAACACAGGTGCGGTGGTCAAACGGGTTTTGAGAGTCTCAAACGCCTGCCGGCACTTGTCCGTCCACTCAAACTTCACGCCCTTCCGAGTCAACGTCATAGGCGCCGCCAAACGGGAGAACCCCTCTACAAAACGACGATAGTACCCCGCCAAGCCAAGAAAACTACGGATCTCAAAAACGTTGGTTGGCCTTGCCCACGATGCCACGGCCTCAATCTTGGCCGGGTCCACCCTAACTCCCTCAGTGACACCACATGGCCAAGAAAGTGAACCTCCTGCGACCAAAACTCACACTTGCTAAACTTAGCAAACAACCGCTGGTCCCTCAAGGTTTGCAACATCTTGTTGCCAAGTGTTCCACGTGCTCCCTCTCGGTCTTGGAATACACCAAGATGTCGTCGATAAACACCACCACGAACGAGTCTAAGTATGGGGCAAAGACTTGGTTCATCAAATGCATGAACACTGCTGGCGCATTAGTGAGCCCGAAAGGCATCACTACCCACTCATAATGCCCATACCTGCACCGAAAAGCCGTCTTAGGGATGTCCTCCTCCCTAACCCCGAGCTGGTGATACCCCGACCGTAAATCTATCTTGGAAAACCACTGGGCCCCACTCAATTGGTCAAACAGGTCATCTATCCGAGGCAACGGGTACTTGTTCTTCACGATCACCGAATTTAGCTTCCTGTAGTCGATGCAGAGACGAGCGTGCCATCGGCCTTTCTTAGCAAAGAGCACCGGAGCACCCCAAGGTGAGGTACTTGGTCCGATATACCCCTGGCCCACTAACTCCTCGATTTGCCTCCGAAGCTCCCTCGGCTCGGGTGGCCCCATACGATACGCTACTTGGGAAATTGGACCTGTCCCCGGCACCAACTCGATGGTGAACTCCACACTCCTCTTAGGTGGCAAACTCCTCAACCGCTCAGAAAAACATCCTGAAATTGGTCCACAACATGGGCCACACCCTCTTTTCCACCTTACCCTCCTCGAGCAAAGGTCAGGGCTGCCAACCTGTGGGTAATGGCACCCCACTGGTCCAACACTGGCCCGGCCCGACTCGCCTCACAATCCCACTCCCCCTGCAGGGTGCAAGAGGTCCCCGAGGTGTCACAAAGGACACACGCCGCCGATAACAATCTATCTTGGCCTGGAAAGCCATAAGCCAATCCATACCCAAGATCAGGTCAAACGCCCTCAAAGGCATCACATGCAAGTCAAAACGCAGCTCCACCTCTCCTATGGTTAACACACGATCACGACACACTCGTCGTACCTCTATCATGCCTCCCACCGGAGACTCCACAACTAGGGGCCTCGCGGCCTCCACACAAGGCTAACCCCAAACTATCTATCACAAGGCTCGGCAACAAACGAACACGATGCACCCGTATCGAAAAGAACGAAGCTAAGGTACGGGAGATCAAGAGGGTACCTCTAACCACCGATGGTCCTGCTCCACCCTCGCTGGTGGGGGTGGTAGCTCGGCCTCCTCCTGGTATGTCGCCTCCAGGCGCAAACACCCTTCCTTGGCCCGTGCCACTAGTCGGCTCACTCACCTGGACGCTTCCCGCTAAGGTTGCCTCCGACCTCGGTCTGCTTGCCGCTCCGGCCTCCCCCGAGGTCGGGTCCGACCGGATCTGCTTGGCCGGCCGCCACCGACGAGCTGGTCTCTCGCTGGTGCACGAAAACCGGCATCACTCCTTGTCTTGGATGTCATGCCTCCAACTCCCCTGTTGCCACTCCGGCAAACCCGGCTCGGATGGCCCTCTCGTCCACATCTATGGCATTTCCGGTCCCTCTTTGGACACTCCTTCCTCAAGTGGCCTTGCTCCCCACAAGCGGTAACAACCGGCGGGGAGACCCCCTGGCTGGACCGCCCTGCGGCCACCGCCAAAGCTAGACCTCCCTGGGTTCGCCAATGTCCGTCCCCTGCTGCGGAAGGAACCTGCTATCCCTCTCCTCCGTCTTGAGCCTCTTGGACCCTGCATCTCGATCAGGCCCACTCTGCGCAATGGCGCCCCTGATGGGCCTGCCTCCCATCATCCAGTTCCCTCTCGGCTATACGGGCCGTCTCCACGGCCTCGAGCATAGGTCCTCAAGCGTAGAATCGCCACCCTCTCCCCAAGGGCTGGCCTGAGACCCAAGGTGAACTTGTGGGCCTTCAGGTCCTCCCCTTACCACGATCTCAGGAGCAAACCTACTCAATCTCCAGGAACTCCCGCTCATATTCAGGTACCGTCTTGGATCCCTGCTGGGCTGCCAAATTCTTCCCTCTTTTGCCATCTCACCGATTCCGGGAAGAACTCATCTTGGAAGAGTTGCAAGAACTCCTCCCAAAACATGAGTTGCACCGCACGGCTCCCCCGCAACACTCGTCCACCACTCCAAAGCGTCCCCCTCCAGTGCCCGATGCCGGGCCGCACCTTATCCTCCTCCCGGGGCAGGAGAAAGGAGAACACGTGCTCAATCTGCCTCAACCACTGCTCGCCTACCACAGGATCTTCTCCCCCCCTTAAATCGCGGAGGTTGTTCCTTTCGGAACCGTGTCACCACGTCATCCTCTGCACGGGTCGGTACACCACCCAGCGAACTCTCACGCTCACGAGGCGGCTCTCGTGCGGGTGGTGGTGGTGGTGGCACCACCTGCCGTGTCTTGCCATCTCACGGCGCACCTCCTCCCGAACGTCCTGCCGGAGTCCCTCCCGTAGCTCTCGTACCTCCGGCCGGATGCCTTCTTGCGGGCGTGCCGGTAACAACGCATGCCCTCCAACGGATGGTCCCGCACCCGGACCCTCATGGGCAGATGACTCATCGCCCATTGCCCCGGACGCACGTGTCACTCTCCTCGGCGGCATTCTTACTACACTAAGTAAGAAGCACAACGTCAAAACAATTTTATAATCTATCGCGTCACTACCTCTACCCCCACCGATCAATTCCACTATCACGTGATGTTACACACATACATTGCATCAATCACATTGCACGATTCAGTACACATTGCCAAACAAATCGAGTTGCACATTTCACTTAATCATATGATTTTATCCACGATTTAGCATACATTCACAAGAAATGCAACTAGTGCCCTAATGCCAATGCATGCAAATCCTACTACAAGACCGGACTACCCCAAGTACACCTTGGAGGCTCAAAGAGGACCATGTTGATCAGGCATGTCCCTCCAGGCTCCTCCAAAGGACTCAAGATAACCAAGTCCGCCCACCACCCTAGGCCAACTAGACCATGCTCGATACCATATTGTCACGCCCCGGATTTCCAACCCGAGGAAACCGGTACGTGACTCCCCTTTACCCACACGGAGGGCAAAGGGGTAGGATACAAAACAAGAATTTAACATTTTAAACATCCACAACATTCAAGAAAGTAATATTCATTAAAAGCAATCCAATCCAGTTTATTGCAACAAAATCCTTTCCCCACCGGGGTTACATCGATTCTCATAATAAAAATAACATAAACAAATTAAATAAATAAGGTCTTCCACCTTGGGGTCCCACCTAACGCCTGTAGGTTCCTGAAAAGAAAACAACATGGTAGGAGGGGTGAGCAACCACAACCAAGTAGGGATCATGTCTCCCCAACCCATCCCATGCACCTGGTATCTACATGCCTTGTGTACAAGTGTTGTGTCGTGATACAATTATCCCACCAGGATATGGTTACAAGGCTATAACGACAAACACAGCATACATGGGCTAGTACATAAACACTCCCGGGCTTCCACGACCACCGGGTTTCAAGAACAGCCCCGGGCTTCCACGACCACCGGGTTCCACAAAACGGTCCCAGGCTTCCACGGCCACCGGGTTCCACAAAACAGCCCCGGGCTTCCACGGCCACCGGGTTCCACAAAACAGTCCCGGGCTTCCACACCACCTGGGTGTACAAGCAAACACGCAAGCACACATGGCCATACAGGCATAACATCAAACACTAAGTATGCTTAGTCACACAGGAATAACCTCGAACACTTAGCATGCATATATCCACAAGCTCACAAACCCGACCACACAGGCATTTCCACAAACACATAACATGCACGGCCTCACAGGCATAATTTCAAACACTTGGCAGGCATATACACATAACTATATTCACACAGGCTTTTCATCAAACACATAGCATATAGATCACAGAACCACACCAAAATGCCACTAAGGCCAACATTCATATAGGAGATCACACCTATATGAATTTACATATATATATATAAACAGATACGACCCAGAATCGCCCTAGGACCCTAGGACAAGAGGGTTTAGGAAGAACAGAACCCCTACCTTAAAGCGGATCTTCCTTGCTCCCGCGCCAAACGCCGTCCTCCCCACGCAAGATGCTCCAGGCAACGAACGGCAACTCCCCTTCCCTCTCTCTCTCTAGCTCTCTCTCTCTCCTGGGCGGCAGCTGCAGAAAGGAACACAAGAACCCTAACTCAAACTCAAGCCCTCCTTATATAGACACCATTCACATCAAAACGACGTAGTTTTGATTAAGTAAACCCAGGGATCAAAACGACGTAGTTTTGATTACACAAGCTACAACCTTTCCGCATCCATACACACCAAAATATTCAGAATTTCAACATGGTCCTTTGGAGAAAGTTCCTTAGAATGCCAAAACCAAGGGACCCATGTAAAAATATGCTTGCACGCCAATTTGCACGTGAATTCCCAATTCACGTGCAACTCCATATGAACTCCAAATGCTTTCAAACTTCACCCCTAGCCTCCTTGCATCATTTGGAAGACAATTACACTTGCACGTGAATTGGACCCATATCACGTGCACCTCACATACATGTCCATTTGGTCCGAAACTTCGTGGTAGATAGAGGACATCATTCTAAGCATCTTTCCTTTTGCACGTGAATTCATTGGAGTCCAACTACTAGGTCAAAATCTAGAAAAACTCTACTCGGGAGGCAAACCGACTAACTCAAGGTACGGGTCCTTACATTCACTTTCTTGGCCATGTGGTGTCACTTGAGGGAGTTAGGGTGGACCCGGCCAAGATTGAGGCCGTGGCATCGTGGGCAAGGCCAACCAACGTTTTTGAGATCCGTAGTTTTCTTGGCTTGGCGGGGTACTATCGTCGTTTTGTAGAGGGGTTCTCCCGTTTGGCGGCGCCTATGACGGCGTTGACTCGGAAGGGCGTGAAGTTTGAGTGGACGGACAAGTGCCGGCGGGCGTTTGAGACTCTCAAAACCCGTTTGACCACCGCACCTGTGTTGAGGTTGCCTAGGGAGGATATTCCGTATGAGGTGTCTTGTGATGCGTCCAGGGTTGGTTTGGGGTGTGTGCTTATGCGAGGGCACGGTGTGGTAGCTTATGGGTCAAGGCAGTAAGCCTCATGAGCAGAATTATCCTACTCATGACCTTGAGTTAGGCTGTTGTCATCTTCGCCCTGAAGAGTTGGCAGCACTACCTCTTGGGGGGAAAAGTTTGTGGTGTTCTCAGATCACAAGAGCCTTCGGTACATCTTTACTCGAAGGACTTGAATTTGAGGCAAAGGAGATGGGTGGAGTATTTGCGGACCTTTGATTTTACTCTTGCCTATACCCCGGGCAAGGGTAATGTTGTGGGCGATGCATTGAGCAGAAAAGGGAAAGCCGAGGTGGCCGTGAGGGAGTGGAAGCCGATGGAGCGGTTGGCGACGTTGCGGCTGCGGCTGTTGTTCGTGATGGTGGGACAGTCCTGCGTCCTTTGGTGGTAGTGCTGAGTTGTACCGGCGCGTCCGGGAGGAACAACTGGGTGACATTGAGTGTGAGGTTCTCCGTGCCCGTATTGAGGCCGGGGAGCTATCTCGGGGACCGGACGAGGGTCCTGAGCATGAGTTGTCATTTCAGGGGCGGTTGGTAGTAGCTTCTTCCCTCAGGGATGAGGTGATGAGGGAGTTTCACCAATCTAGGGTTCTTTGTGCATCCAGGGGGTACGAAGATGTACCATGCGCTTCGCAGACATTTTTGGTGGCCTGGGATGAAACGCGATGTGGCTGCCTTTGTTTCGCGGTGCCTCACGTGTCGGCAGGTGAAGGCCGAGCATCGCGGCCGGCGGGCATGTTCTGACCCTTGCCCATAGCGGAGTGGAAGTGGGACCATATCGCGATGGACTTTGTGGCTTGGTCTTCCACCCACCACCGGGAGGAAGGACATGATTTGGGTGATTGTGGATCGACTCACAAAGTCGGCCCATTTTCTTGCTTTTCGCGAGCGGGACTCCATTGGGACTTTGAGTCAGTGTACATGAACGAGATTGTGAGACCGCATGGGGTACCATCATCGGTTGTCTCGACCGGGATTCGAGGTTCACTTCCCGTTTCTGGGCCGGTTTGCAAGGAGGCTATGGGAACCAAGCTTCACTTGAGTACAGCCTTTCACCCTGAGACGGACGGTCGGCAGAGCGGACGAATCGGACCATGGAGGACATGTTACGGGCCTGTGTGTTAGATTTCGGGGGTTCGTGGGCAACTCACCTTCCTTTGGTGGAGTTTGCCTACAACAACGGCTATCGGGCATCCATTGGGATGGCTCCTTTTGAGGCGTTGTACGGACGGCCGTGTCGATCACCCTTGTGTTGGACCGAGGTAGGAGAGGCAGCCCTCTTGGGGCCACGGTTGGTTCAAGAGGCTACCGAGAAGGTCAAGTTGATTCGTCGGCGTTTGTTGTCGGCTCGAAGTCGGCAAATCTTATGCGGATCGGCGGCGGCGACCTTTGGAGTTTTCTGTTGGTGATCATGTGTTCCTTCGTGTCTCTCCACGCCGTGGACATCGACGGTTTGGGCGAGGTTCCAAGCTATCTCCGCGGTTTATTGGCCCTTTTGAGATTCCGGATCGTGTAGGGCCTGTAGCCTACCGGTTAGCGTTACCACCGCGGTGAGTCGAGTGCACAACGTGTTTCACGTGTCCCAGTTGAGGAAGTATCACCCTGACCCCACTCATGTGATTGATTGGGGGACGTTGGACATTGAGGATGACATGTCCGTCATTGAGGCCCCTATCCGTATCCTAGATCGGCAAGAGAAACTTTTGCGTGGTCGTGCTTATTCCTTTGGTTCGCGTCTTGTGGCAGCACCGTGGCATTGAGGAGGAGACATGGGAACGGGAGTCCGTGATGCGGAAGCGGCACCCCGGACTTGTTCGAGGACGAACAATCTTAAGCGTGGGAGGTGGCTGTTGGCCAAGGGATAGTGATGTTTCCTTGTGATGTGTTTTCTTGTATTAGTTGATGTATTTGTATTGTCTTTTAAAGACATGTGTTCTTATTTGTGATGTGCTTTGAAATGTGTATTCGTGCCATGTGGACATGTGTTCTGTGCATTATTGTGGTTATGGATTATGGTGGTACTTGTTATGTCTTTGTTGTCTTGTGTGTGGTGTATGACCCATTTGGGTGTGGTGGCTTGCCGGGTGGCAAATGGGTAGTTTGTGGTTGTTTTCCTCGTATGTCATTTCTTTTCGAGGACGAAAAGTCTTAAGGGGGAGAGGATGTAAGGACCCGTACCTTGAGTTAGTCGGTTTGCCTCCTGAGTAGAGTTTTTCTAGATTTTGACCTAGTAGTTGGACTCCAATGAATTCACGTGCAAAAGGAAAGATGCTTAGAATGATGTCCTCTATCTACCACGAAGTTTCAGACCAAATGGACATGTATGTGAGGTGCACGTGATATGGGTCCAATTCACGTGCAAGTGTAATTGTCTTCCAAATGATGCAAGGAGGCTAGGGGTGAAGTTTGAAAGCATTTGGAGTTCATATGGAGTTGCACGTGAATTGGGAATTCACGTGCAAATTGGCGTGCGAGCATATTTTTACATGGGTCCCTTGGTTTTGGCATTCTAAGGAACTTTCTCCAAAGGACCATGTTGAAATTCCGAATATTTTGGTGTGTATGGATGCGGAAAGGTTGTAGCTTGTGTAATCAAAACTACGTCGTTTTGATCCTGGGTTTACTTAATCAAAACTACGTCGTTTTGATGTGAATGGTGTCTATATAAGGAGGGCTTGAGTTTGAGTTAGGGTTCTTGTGTTCCTTTCTTGCAGTTCTTGCCTGAGAGAGAGAGAGAGAGCTAGAGAGAGAGAGGGAAGGGGAGTTGCTGGTTCTTCTGGGAGCATCTTGCGTGGGGAGGACGGCGTTTGGCGCGGGAGCAAGGAAGATCTGCTTTAAGGTAGGGGTTCGTTCTTCCTAAACCCTCCTGTCCTAGGGTCCTAGGGCAGATTCTGGGTCATATCTGTTTATATATATATATGTAAATTCATATAGGTGTGATCTCCTATATGAATGTTGGCCTTCAGTGGCATTTTGGTGTGGTTCCGTGATCTATATGCTATATGTTTGATGAAAAGCCTGTGTGAATATAGTTATGTGTATATGCCTGCCAAGTGTTTGAAATTATGCCTGTGAGGCCGTGCATGTTATGTGTTTGTGGAAATGCCTGTGTGGCTGGGTTTGTGAGCTTGTGGATATATGCATGCTAAGTGTTCGAGGTTATTCTGTGTGACTAAGCATACTTAGTGTTTGATGTTATGCCTGTATGGCCATGTGTGCTGCGTGTTTGCTTGTACACCCGGTGGCCGTGGAAGCCTGGGACTGTTTTGTGGAACCCGGTGGGTGTGGAAGCCCGGGGCTGTTTTGTGGAACCCGGTGGCCGTGGAAGCCCGGGACTGTTTTGTGGAACCCGGTGGTTGTGGAAGCCCGGGGCTGTTCTTGAAACCCGGTGGCTGTGGAAGCCCGGGAGTGTTTATGTACTAGCCCATGTATGACCGTGTTTGTTTGTTATAGCCTGTAACCATATCTTGGTGGAATAATTGTATCACGACACAAAGACTTGTACACAAGGCATGTAGATACCAGGTGCATGGGATGGGTTGGGGAGACATGATCCCTCTTGAGCCGTGGTTGCTCACCCCTCCTACCATGTTGTTTTCTTTTCAGGAACCTACAGGCGTTAGGTGGGACCCCAAGGTGGAAGACCTTATTTATTTAATTTGTTTATGTTATTTTTATTATGAGAATCGATGTAACCCCAGGTGGGGAAAGGATTTTGTTGAAATAAACTGGATTGGATTGCTTTTAATGAATATTACTTTCTTGAATGTTGTGGATGTTTAAAATGTTAAATTCTTGTTTTGTATCCTACCCCTTTTCCCTCCGTGTGGGTAAAAGGGGAGTCACGTACCGGTTTCCTCGGGTTGGAAATCCGGGGCGTGACATCAAGGCAGAGAGATTACCGAGGGATAGTTAGTCTTGAACGCATTCCGGAACTACAAGTTCCAAGGTCTGTCTCTCAGGAATGTTTTGTATAAATATTCATACTTGTACATTTGTGTAAAAGAACGTGTGTGCATTTGTAAGCAAAGATTAACCCTGTGTATGCACAAGCGGTTTCTTTTTGCAGATAGAATTTGGCTAGTGTGTGAGTTCATTTGTAAACGAGTGTAAGAGAGTCTTGCTTCTATTTTGTTGTATTTGTCTTGTGATAATAAAACAAAATACTTCCACTATCTGGTTATCTTCCGCAGTGATTTTATCACTTAACTAGATAAGTGTTTGTGTCTTAAGAGATAGAAAAGAGTTTCGATAAGAGCCTATTCACCCCCTCTAGGCTTCAAGGGACCATCAAATTTTGTACGTTTCGCACAATTTACCCATCATCCGACTGTTCAAATTGGCAGCGTTGTTTGTTATGATCTGCTTAGGAAGTCCATAGCGGCATATGATGTTATTCCGTATAAATCTAAGTACCACAGCTTGTGTGACGTTGGCATATGACGCTGCTTCTACCCACTTGGTAAAGTAATCGATGGCCACTATGATGAAGCGGTGACCATTGGAAGCTTTTGGCGAGATTGGTCCGATAATGTCGATGCCCCAAAGCGAAAACGGCCATGGGGAAACCATCACATGCAGTCCAGATGGCGGTACTTGGATTTTATCGCCGTAAATTTGACACATGAGGCATTTGCGCACATATTCAATGCAATCCTTTTCCATGGTTACCCAATAATAGCCCATTCGCATGATTTGTCTTGTTAATGCATGTCCATTGGCGTGTGAATCGCATTCTCCTTCGTACACTTCTTTCATTATCTGTTTCGACTCTTCTTTTGCCAAGCACCGCAGTAACACCATGTCATGGTTTCGCTTATATAGGATGGGACCATCAAGGTAGTAGTTGGACGCCGACCTTCGGATATTCCTTTTATCAGACTCAGAGGCCTCTGCTGGGTATTCTTGCTTAAGAAAATACTATTTGACGTCATCAAACCAAGGTTTTTCTTCGATATTTCCTTCAATGGCTATGCAATGTGCAGGAGTGTCTTGTATATGGATATCAAAAGACTGGACTTCCAACGTTGTGTCTAGTCAAAGAAGGGAGGCTAGAGTGGCCAGTGCATCAGGAAGCTGATTATATTCCCTGGGCATATGCTCGAACGTGATGTCTTCGAATTGCTCGGCTAACTCTGTAACATACTCCCGATAGGGGATTAGTTTGTGGTTTCGAGTCTCCCATTCACCTCTTACTTGAAAAATGATGAGTGCCGAATCGTCGAACACTCGTAATTTCTTGATTCGTTTGTTAATTGCTTCTTGAAGTCCCATCACACAAGCCTCATATTCTGCTACATTTTTTGTACAAGGGAAGGTTAGCTTTGCCACCATGGGGAAATGTTCGCCTTTTGGGGATATCAAGATGGCCCCAACACCGTGACCTAAGAGACTGGAGGCCCCATCAAACCACATCGTCCATATGTCTGATACTTCGGCTGTAATGATGTTAATGTGCTCATCTGGAAAGCCGATAATCATGTGCTCATAGTCTTCTAGCGCTCTGTCTGCCAAGTAATCAGCTATTGTACTTCCTTTTATAGCTTTTTGAGGCACGTAGATGATATCATACTCCGATAAGATCAGCTGCCATTTGGCGATTCTTCTATAAATGGATGGTTTTTCTAAAAGGTATTTGAGCGGATCATGCCTCGAAATCAGCCATGTTGTATGATAAAGAGTGTATTGCCTCAATCGTCTTGTTATCCAAACAAGGGCAAAACATGTCTTTTCTAATGGTGTGTAATTCGTTTCATTGATGGTGAACTTCTTGCTTAGATAATAAATGGCCTGCTCCTTCTTGCCTGTAGAATCATGTTGCCCCAAGACACAACCCATTGAGGACCCTTGGTGTAAGACCCGCAAAATTTTTAGTTATTTAAGTTCTTCCTTAAAGAGTAATAATAATAAAATAATAATAATGTTATTGTTAACAACAGTTAGAAAGGATATTTTGGATATTATCACGATAAAAATAAGTACCCAATATAGTCATTCAAATAGCATGTGACTAATAAGTAGTCGTTAGAATAGTAACTAGCCGTTATGAATAGTATCCATTTGGACTTCCATAAATAGGTATGAGCATGAGATTTTATTTATAAGAGAGTATAGAAGTAAGAAGAAGAATAATAAGAGTTATGGCATCAAGTTCTCAATTACCGCCATCCGAGAATAGTGTACGAGATGAAGATCGAAGAGCAATACGACTTGAAGTTACAAAGCTATGCTTTCTTGTAGATGAGCTAAATGCTCGTGTCCAATGGCTGCAATATAATGCGATGAGACACCGGGAGAAGTTTGAGGTTATTCGTGCAACAACCACGACAATGTTAGCCGAAGGGTTGTGCGGCTCTGCTACATCAAGCACAACACGCCCTACGCACATACGCTAATACAATTCAAGAAATTTTACGAAGACCATAGAATATGATATTAACGTTTATATTTAGGTTTATAATATTTTATGCTATAATGTTATCTTACTTTATTGTTTATTGATTATGCAATTATATTATTTTATCCGCGTAAATATTAAATACGTTAAAAAATAAAATAATTTCTTATATGTCATAAAAAGTTTAGATGCTATATAATATGTCATTTAATTTCTTAAGCCAAATTACTATGGGTAACTAAGTATTACAAGCCTTAACTTTACCAAAAGTATAAAACATAGGTAAGACCCAAAAATTTGAATGAGGCAGATTCCAAGGTCCCATTCAAAAATCCATAACTTGAATTATACAGATCCAATTGACATGAAACCAAAGCCCATTTGTTCATTTATGACTTAGCTAAAACGTGTAGAAATTTCAGAATTTAATATTGTTGGACCTCGGCCAGGGCACTCACTATCACAATATTGTCCGCTTTGGCACTCGCGCGCCCACCCATGGGCCGCAGCCCGCACGGATTTATTTCTAACGGGCCACGACCCGTTAAAACACGTTGTGACAAGGTGCACATGAGCCTCCTCATTAGGGCGACCTCAATGTTCACCCTAACCGATGTGGGATTGATCTATGGGACGTTAGAGACCCAACAGTCTCCCCCCCAATCCCACCATCGGTCTAGAGGACCCGGCTCGATACCACTTGATGGACCTCGGCCAGGGCACTCACTATCACAATATTGTCCGCTTTGGCACTCGCGCGCCCACCGATGGGCCACGGCCCACACGGATTTGTTTCTAACGGGCCGCGACCGGTTAAAACACGTTGTGACAAGGTGCACATGAGCCCCCTCATTAGGACGACCTCAATGTTCGCCCTAACCGATGTGGGATTGATCTATGGGACGTTAGAGACCCAACAAATATGAATCCAATCAACTCCAAAATTTAAAAAACTACGCATAGGTTCAATATGAACAGGTAAACATTTTAGTATGACTTTAAAATTCAATAACTTTTGTTATACATATTTAAAAATTATAAAATTGATACCCATTTGTAGATATTTGAGTTAGTAATGCAATACAATTGGCCATTTGTCAAAAACTACAAAATTAAAAACGTTATAATTAAATTAGTAGGGAGTACACCAATGTGGACTTTTGATGGCAAAGGAACCTTCTAAGTTTAAAAGTCTTAAAACATTTTTTAATGGTAGGAGGAGATAACCACGTTTTTAAGAAGAGATAATATGAAGAAAATAAAGTATTATATATATTTTAAATAATTTAATTTAATGCCAAAGTCAAATTCATACACTATTTTTCACACTATTACACCTACCATCCTTGCCTATATAAGGAGTGTCTTGCCTCTCCTCTTAAGCACAAATCGCTCAAGCCACACCATGAAATTCCCTCTAAAGACACTCCCTTAAGCCCTCTTAACACCCTAAATACTCTACTCAAATCCTCTTTTGCTTTTGGAACTTACCAAGCGTCGAAGTTCTACGAAAGGTAATACTTAAGATTTTGAAGTCACTTCTTATTTATTATGTAGATCTATATCGTTAGTTTTACCACCTCATATATACTATATTCATGGTTGGTTTTACCACCTTACATATGTTATTTATATGATTGGTTGTACCACCTCGTATATACATACATGGTTGGCCTTGCCACCTCATATATATCTATATATACATGTGTAATTATTTTAAACTATAGTATTTTATCATAGCATTCTCATTCTATAATTCAAGTGAAAAGAAGAGAATATTAACTTATGTTTTTATTTTTATTTTTACGGTTCTAGATAGCGGAGGATCGTAAGGAACAACTTCGATAATGAATTCCCCCGACAATCGCCCTTCTTCTTCAAAGAACCCCAATTGTTAATGCTTCAACCTCACAACTATCCCCATCCTTATCTCCTTTAGATCTTCCCTTTAGACCCATGTCTAATATACCCTCATGGTTAAGGTGGAAGACACGTAGGAAAATTAAGCTTATCGAACGTCTATTCCGTTCACCCAATACAAGAAGTAGGAGAAACTAGGATAAGGAGTCGAGAAGTGCTTGGAAATAAAGTTGTGTGAAATTTTAAAGATTTATTAAGTTGTTTGCTCGTATGCTTTGTTATGTAATAATGGGTTATGGACACTTAGTCTCTAAACCCCTAAACCTTAAAGATCTTTGATTGAAATTTGTAATAATGAATGGTTTGTTTGATTAAATAAGTAATAGTTTGAAATTGATAAAAAATTTGTATATTTAATTTCCACTAACGCACCCGGTTTGGAGGTTCAAATTTGGGGGCGTTACAGTTGGTATCAGAGCAACTTGGTTTAGTATAGATTAGAGACTGAAGTGTAAATTTGGAGTCGTAGAAATATGAAGTGTGATACATAAGTTGAAGGTCTTAGAATGATAATTTCGTATAAAGCATAGGAATAAAGTATAACACGCTATAAGAAATCAAAATCAATAAAACTTTAAGTAAACGCATGAGATTATTGTTAGGAAATTATATTTCGTTTATTGATGGACTAACGGGTATTTTGTGTATATATCTCGAAAGAAGCAGACATGGAGAAATCTAGTAAATGACACGGTGAAAGGTATGTTATCAAGTCTTCAACGTGATTTTAGGACAACACACTTGTGAAAGGTACGTCACTCGACACGCTACAAAATAAAATAATAGTAGTGTATATCGCACACAAACACAAATTATTTTATTTCATAAGGAAATATTATATAAAGAAAATTACACCAACATTGCGATAATATAAAAACAGATAGATTGTCATAAGAAACGGTATGAAAATTGGACTAAACACTTCGTCCATGAAAAATAAGAACGTTACAAAAATAACAAGAATGGTAAACAAGATCTTGACAAGTGAAAACATTTTGTAGAGAAGGGAAGGAGTGGTTGTTCGCCGGATTCGAAGCTCATCGTAGGAGAAGCAAGCTTGCCAGGAGAAGTGATAACAATCGGCAACCAATTCATTAGAGTGTTAGCGGGTGAGAAGATCAAGTCGTCAAGGTTGGGAAGCACCTCACCATTAGGGTCTTCGATGCCAACGAGAAGGATTCGAAGCCGGTGATGGTCGCTGCAGTCCGACGAAGCTAGTGTTGCACGAGATGGTGCGGGACGACGCAGCCAAAGCACGCCAATAATGGAGAATACGTGATGAGGGATAAAAGTATGAATGTGTGGTTTAGAAAAAAAATACCTAATAATAATAATAATTATATAACTTAAATAATAAGATAAAAGTCACGTTCACTTCCACAATAATTAGCCCAAACCAATTATAGGCATGTCGAATTTGGTATATGTAATTAGGCTCGGACTAGCTCAGATAACAAGCAGGCCTCGTAAGTGGCGAATCATCAACCACTACTCCAGCAGGGAACACATAGGAACCGAACCAGGACGTTCAAAATATTCAAACAAGGTGACACCATTAGGCCACCTCCCAAGCAGTATACAAGTAAGTAGCCCGATTTAACGTAAGGACTATAATGCTCGGTTAAAGAAGCAAATAAATGATGACCCCTTAATTTAAGTAGTTATCTTATGAAATCTCACTATTATCACATGTCATGTTTAACTTATGTTACCATTTTAAGTTAAGTAACCCTTATATTTTTATACCACGGTTATTTTATTTTTGTTATATATACTCCTTTCTTTAATGCCCAAGTAAATACCTATCATCTTGTTCCATGCTTTAAGTTAAGAATCCTAGCTTCAATATTGCGGCACGCTGAAGCTACATAGGTATAGATTTACTACACGTTAACGCCATATCATGCATGCCTTATACCACACGCCAAAGGCACTCACCCATGCTCTTGCTATATGTAGAAGTTAATGCACCTATGCTTCTAAGACACGGTCAAGTTATCTTTTAGCTTGGTTTTTCTTACACGCTAAGTTTACCCACCCCAACGAATAACACTATAAATGGAAGTATGCGCTATTTCCATAGTTCTAGATCTAGACAACAATTTCTCTTTAGTTGAAAAATGGCTTCCTACTATAAACTACCATGAAACTCAAGGTTCCAACGAGTTGGTGTTCTTGGAGGAAAAACCATTGGGAAGAAAGAGTGTTATAAGATCGCAACCATAGAACTCGGTGAGGAACTTGTCTCTAAAGGGTTAGACGTTGTCCGCAATTGCAAAATTATTGGACTTATGGAGCTTTTGTCTTAAGTCGTTCGCTCGACGGGAGGACATATATCTACACATTCGAGCATGGAAACGTGATCTCCGAACTCCATCAACGAAAAGAAGAAGTCGCTAGACTCTCTGATTGCTTCATTATACTTCCTGGAAACCTTGGAGCTATGGAGGAATTCATGGAAATCGTCAGCTGGGCTCAACTAGGTATCCATGATAAACCCATAGGCTTACTTAATATAGGTGGATTTTTCAACCCCTTTATAGCCCAAATCGATACTGCCATCGAAGAAGGTTTCATTAAACCATCACAAAAGAATATCATCATCGTAAGCGCTAGCCAGAAGGATCTACTAAGGAAAATGGAGGCATATAAGCCAACACGTGAAGGTGCTATTCCAAAGGACCTTTGGGAAGTCAAGCTGGATCATCGAATCTAGACAACATCTAGAAAACCGCTTAGCTCTATCATAATTTGAAATCTGTTTGGTGTATTTTATTTCATGTATTTTATTTTTGTTTTAAATAAATTATGCTTTTAACCCTATGTCATCGTAGAGCCCTAGAGTTTTTTTAAGAGTGATAATGTTCGATAAACATAATAAATGGAAAGTAATAATATTGGTGATAATGTCTATGACACATTTTGGAACGTGAAACCACAAATCTTAGTCAATATTTTATGTCTATAGGAAGTGATTGATATGATTTTGATTGATAGAACAAGCCTATTTTGACTTTTGAGAACCTATATCAATTATAATATCATTATCATTGTTGAAGTAGTCGTACTCTAAGCAAGTGCTATATATAAAATATAAACAGAAGGAGAAGATAATCTTTATAGGAAGCAATGCAACGATATGGCATCATCTAACTCTCATGTGTATATACTCGAATCTAGCACCACGCGAGATGAAGATCGACGAAGGGTGCGGGCTGAGATTACAAGACTACTCTTTACCGTAGATGAACTGACAGCTCGTAATCATTGGCTATTATTAGGGCAAACAAGGATGAGGGAAAGGCTAATCTCATCCGTGCAGCCACATCGGCAATGTTAGCAGAAGGACAATGTGGCTCTGCCGCAGAAGCTCACTTAACCCTCAGGGTTTATGCAGATACAATTCGAGAAATATTGAATAGGCCGTAGAAAGTAATTATAATTTTCTCCTTGGGACTATGAGCTTTTGTGATAACGAAGGTACGAAATAATTTCGTGGACGAAATTTCTTTAAGGAGGGTAGGATGTAAAACCCGCAAAATTTTTAGCTATTTAAGTTCTTCCTTAAAGAGTAATAATAATAAAATAATAATAATGTTATTGTTAACAACAGTTAGAAAGGATATTTTGGATATTATCACGATAAAAATAAGCACCCAATGTAGTCATTCAAATAGCATGTGACTAATAAGTAGTCGTTAGAATAGTAACTAGCCGTTATGAATAGTATCCATTTGGACTTCCATAAATAGGTATGAGCATGAGATTTTATTTATAAGAGAGTATAGAAGTAAGAAAAAGAATATAAGAGTTATGGCATCAAGTTCTCAATTACCGCCATCCGAGAATAGTGTACGAGATGAAGATCGGAGAGCAATACGACTTGAAGTTACAAAGCTATGCTTTGCTGTAGATGAGCTAAATGCTCGTGTCCAATGGCTGCAATATAATGCGACGAGACATAGGGAGAAATTTGAGGTTATTCGTGCGACAACCACAACAATGTTAGCCGAAGGGTTGTGCAGCTCTGCTGCCGAAGCACAACACGTCCCACTCACATACGCTAATACAATTCAAGAAATTTTACGAAGACCATAGAATATGATATTAACGTTTATATTTAGGTTTATAATAATTTATGCTATAATGTTATCTTACTTTATTGTTTATTGATTATGCAATTATATTATTTTATCCGCATAAATATTAAATACGTTATAAAAAATAAAATAATTTCTTATATGTCATAAAAAGTTTAGATGCTATATATTATGTCATTTAGTTTCTTAAGCCAAATTACTATGGGTAACTAAGTATTACAAGCCTTAACTTTACCAAAAGTATAAAACATAGGTAAGACCCAAAAATTCGAATGAGGCAGATTCTGAAGGTCCCATTCAAAAATCATAACATGAATTATACAAATCCAATTGACATGAAACCAAAGCCCATTTGTTCATTTATGACTTAGCTAAACCGTGTAAAAATTTCAGAATTTAATATGAATCCAATCAATTCCAGAATTTAAAATACTACACATAGGTTCAGTATGAACATGTAAACATTTTAGTATGAATTTAAAATTCAATAACTTTTGTTATACATATTTAAAAATTATAAAATTGATACCCATTTGTAGATATTTGAGTTAGTAATGTAATACAATCGGCCATTTGTTAAAAACTATAAAATTAAAAACGTTATAATTGAATTAGTAGGGAGTACACCAATGTGGACTTTTGATGCCAAAGGAACCTTCTAGGTTTAAAAGTCTTAAAACATTTTTTTAATGGTAGGAGAAGATAACCACGTTTTTAATAAGAGATAATATGAAGAAAATAAAGTATTATATATATTTTAAATAATTTAATTTAATGCCAAAGTCAAATTCGCACACTATTTTTCACACTATTACACCTACCATCCTTGCCTATATAAGGAGTGTCTTGCCTCTCCTCTTAAGCACAAATCGCTAAAGCCACACCACGAAATTCCCTCTAAAAACACTCCCTTAAGCCCTCTTAACACTCCAAATACTCTACTCAAATCCTCTTTTGCTTTTGGAACTTACCAAGCGTCGAAGTTCTACGAAAGGTAATACTTAAGATTTTGAAGTCACTTCTTATTTATTATGTAGATCTATATGGTTGGTTTTACCACCTCATATATACTATATTCATGGTTGGTTTTACCACCTTACATATGTTATTTATATGATTGGTTGTACCACCTCGTATATACATACATGGTTGGCCTTGCCATCTCATATATATCTATATATACATGTGTAATTATTTTAAACTATAGTATTTTATCATAGCATTGTCATTCTATAATTCAAGTGAAAAGAAGAGAATATTAACTTATATTTTTATTTTTATTTTTACGGTTCTAGACAGCGTAGGATCGTAAGGAACAACTTCGATAATGAATTCGCCCGACAATCGCCCTTCTTCTTCCGCAACCCCAATTGTTAATGCTTCAACCTCATAGCTATCCCCATCCTTATCTCCTTTAGATCTTCCCTTTAGACCCATGTCTAATATACCCTCATGGTTAAGGTGGAAGACACGTAGGAAAAATAAGCTTATCGAACGTCTTTTCCGTTCACCCAATACAAGAAGTAAATCTTATTCAAAAACTCTCAAATCATATAACCTAGTTAGTGCACAACTCAAGGCTTACAATGCATGGGATCGAAATAGGAGATGGAACAGCAATAGAAGTGGGAACCCAAATTAATATTCAACCCCACAAGCACGGTTTAGAACGCGGAGAACGAGAAGCGATTGTAAGAGTTTTTCTCATCCCCTTTTTCTTTTTCATTATAGTCTATATTTCGTAAAGGTTTTTTTTTTCTTTATTCTCACTTTTCTCTTCCTCTTTATCTTGTTTTATTTGAAATTATTATTGTAAGAGTTTTATGTTTCTTATTCTTCTAATTCCATTTTATTGTTAAGAAGATTAGATTAGTCTCTTTTTAATCACTCTCTTGATAATCTAGGCTATTGATTGGGGTAGATAACCATTTTGATATTCGTGGTTATCCTTGTTAACCTTGAATGTTTTATTGGAATTCTATGATATGCCTTATGTTATATATGCTAAAGTTGTTCTAACCTCTTATGTTTGGACAAAGTAAGTTTATGATGGGTGGTTCCAGAAAGACCTCCAATGCATTGGGTAAAGAACATCACTGGAGAGTGTCAATCTAGCTGATAATATGTTATGTTATGATACAGTATCTGGGTAGTTAACCTAGGTCACGATGTTATGATACGATGTCCAAACATAATCTTCCATGTTATGATTTCCTTGTGAAATGTTGATCATGTATGCAAATGTTATATGGTATTTCCTATGTTCGATATCTTCATGATTTTCCTTACTTGCTTATTTTACCCTTACTGGGCTATTTGAGCTCACCCTTTTTATGATTTCTTTTCCAACCCCAGGTAATTAAGGGATGGAGAAACTAGGATAAGGAGTCGAGAAGTGCTTGGAAATAAAGTTGTGTGAAATTTTAAAGATTTATTAAGTTGTTTGCTCGTATGCTTTGTTATGTAATAATGGGTTATGGACACTTAGTCTCTAAACCCCTAAACCTTAAAGATCTTTGATTGAAATTTGTAATAATGAATGGTTTGTTTGATTAAATAAGTAATAGTTTGAAATTGATAAAAAATTTGTATATTTAATTTCCGCTAACGCACCCGGTTTGGAGGTTCAAATTTGGGGGCGTTACACTTGGACAGTCAAGTATAAGATCAAAGGTCTGTCTGGTACTGGTGGGACCAAAACAGGTGGATTGGACAGATATTGTTTGATCCTGTCAAAAGCTTCTTGACATTTGTCATTCCAAATTTCTGGATTGTTCTTCCGTAAAGTCTTGAAGATTGGTTCACATGTGGCTGTTAATTATGAAATGAATCGAGCAATGTAATTTAATCGCCCGAGGAATCCTCTAACCTCCTTGATGGTTCGTGGTAGGGGCATCTCTTGGATAGCTTGAACTTTATCCGGATCAATTTCCACTCCTTTTTGGCTCACGATGAAGCCTAACAGTTTTCCCGACATGGCTCCAAAGGTGCATTTTTCGGGATTCAATTTGAGTTGATATTTCCGTAGCCTATTGAAGAGCTTGCGGAGTACTTCAATGTGATCTTCAGTGCTCCGCGATTTAGCTATCATATCATCCACATAGACCTCAACTTCTTTATGCATCATGTCGTGGAATAGGGTCACCATGGCTAGCTGATAGGTTGCCCCAACGTTCTTCAGACCAAACGGCATCACATTATAACAGAATGTGCCCCAAAGTGTCGTGAAGGTGGTCCTCTCCTTGTGTTCAGGGGCCATGCGAATCTGATTGTAGCCTGAGAAGCCATCCATGAATGAGAATAGGGCATGCTTTGCTGCGTTATCCACTAGGGTATCAATATGAGGAAGCGGGAAGTTGTCCTTCGGGCTGGCCCAATTCAGATCTCTATAATCGACACACATGCATACTTTGCCTCCTTTCTTCGGTACTAGTACAACATTGGCCACCCATTCTGGATAGTGGGAGACACTTAGGAAACCTGCATCCCATTGCTTTTTGACTTCTTCTTTAATCTTCAGTATCATCTCTGGTCTCATTTTTCGCAATTTCTGTTGTATTGGCTTGCACTCTAGCTTCACGAGTATGTAATGTTGCACTATATCTGTGTCTAATCCTGGCATATCTTGGTATGACCATGCAAAAATGTCGATGTAGCATCTTAACAGCTCAATTGACTTCTTCTTGACGTCAGTAGCTATCAAAGACCCTACCCTAAATTCTTTTGGTTCGGCTGTCGTCCCCTAATTCACTGTTTCTACTGGTCTTCACTTGGAATGGATAAGCGATCATCCCTTTCCAATAGGCATATGATCTCTCCCGGTAGCTCGGGTGTCTCCTCCGCCTCATTCTCATCAGCTTCAAACACTGGCTGTTCCCAGTTTGGACTTTGGTCAAACCTTAGGCATCTCGTTTCGCTTTCGCATACGATGTTTTCATTGACATTGTGATACCTACTTATAAGAGAATTACAAGTTGGTAACCAAATATGATATGCATAAGTTATGAATGGAATGCACCGTGAAAGATTTGAAGAAAAGTACATTTTATTGAAAAGCTTTTGATAAAAAACAAATGTTCACCGCTTCAAAAGACATTAGAATACATTAAATCCAGTGACCCCGTAAGCATTACATTATGGGGAGCTCCAGGCTGGTCCAATTGTTTAATGGATGGTTGGGATCCTCTCGCACCAACTGAACCATCTGGCTTGGTGCATGCTTGTCTGTGTCTAATGCAGCCACAGTCCCAGCTTTAGTTTCGGCTTGGCTTTTGTGAATAAACCCCCCACTCTGAAAAGTATCATGTAAGGGGGGAAAGCTCCTCCTTTCTTCTTGTACTGGTCTTTTCTGCAACCTTGCCATTCTGATTTCCCTCTTCTTTGTAGCTTCCCTTTGCCTGTCAGCTTTTGTAGGGAGGTAGCCTAGCCCAAACTTCTCGGTATTTTCTCAGATGGTCAATGGTTTCTGGATTCCTTGAGCCTTTGGACCTAATCCTTGCCCTGGCTTGTACCCTTGCTTGATCATAGTGGCTGCAACCATTCTTCTAGTCTTCGAGAGACAATGGCTTGGGGCAGAAGTGACATTTACCATCTCAAACGCCCGATAGGAACATTCTGGAACGTCTTCGTTGTTCTCAACATAAGGAACTGATGCCGGCTTGGTGATGAGGAAACTTGTCTCTCCAGAGATGCAAACAAGTTGGTCTCCCATCGCAAATTTCATCTTTTGGTGGAGGCTTAATGGCACTGCCCCTGCCATGTGGATCCAGGGTCTTCCCAACAAACAGCTGTAATATGGCATGATGTCCATCACCTGAAATTCCACCATAAAGGTAGCTGGTCCAATCAGAAACGGAATGTCTAGAGTGCCCACCACGTCACGCTTTCCTCCATTGAATGCCCGTACCTTCATCGTATAGGGGTGCATATAGGACGCATCGACCGGAAGTTGTTGCAGTATATGTAAAGGCGTAATGTTCAAGGCAGAACCATTGTCAATGAGTACTCGGGCTATGGTGTGCGCCTTACACTTGACAGTAATATGTAGAGCTCTTATGTGTCCCTTCCCTTCCTGAGGCAGCTCATCATCTCCGAAGCTAATGACGTTGTTCGTGATGAGATTACTGGCGATTCCATCAACATTCGCCACTGAGACGGTCAGTGGAACATAGGCCTAGCTCAGAACTTTCAGCAGTGCTTCCCGGTGAGGTTGGGAATCCAACATTAATGAGAGTAAGGAGATGCGAGCCAGTTGTCGACTTAGCTGATCCACAATATTATACTCGCTTTGTTTCATGAGTTTTAAAAATTCTGTGGTCTCTTCTTCAGTGATTGGTGTTCCTTTCCTTGTTGCCTCCAGTGTTGGCCCAATGTATGGTTCTACAGCTTTTTCCTTCCTTGCTTTGTCAACCATATCAGGGGCATATGCCCAACCGCTCCTGGTCTTCTTTTCTGCTGCGGTGGCTCCCTGGACTACTTCACAGCTATAATTCCATGGGACTGCTTTGTCTATCTTGTAAGGGAAAGGGGCAGGAACACGTATGGTGAGAGGCATAATTCCATGAGGCAATTGCGGGATTTCTGGAGTCTTAAGATTCAAGACAAGGGGTGTTGGCACCCATGATGGTTTGTATGACATGTCTCCTTAGATCATGTGGCTTTGACTGTCTATCTCTTCTTTGGAGAATTCGATCATTCTTTGGTCCATGAGTTTTTGCACCACCTCGGAAAACTCCCTACATTTTGCGATGTCATGTCCCTGTGACATCTTGTGATAAGGGCATTGTTTTTCCCTATCTGTCCCTTTTTCTGCCTCTGGCGTGTCTTTAGCAAGTATATAGCCATGTTCCTGTAACAGAGTAAACAATTATGTTTTCTCCATTTGTACTTGGAAGATCCTCTCCAGCCGTCCTTCATTCTCGATACTAGTGACATTATTGGAGTGTTCTGGGAGAGGATTGCTGTTCACATTTAGCGTCCCGGTTAGTGCAGAAAAGTCTAGCCACTTTGCATCCTTCAATGCCTGAACCTTCCTCTTGAATGTTATACAATTTTTGATATCATGTCCAGCTCCACCTGCATGATATTCACATCTGGCATCTGGCTTATACCAGGCCAGGGGAGGAATCTTTATTTCTCCCAAGGGTATAGGGGTTACCATCCTTGCCTCTAAGAGCTTGGGGTATAATTCCACATAAGTCATTGGAATTGGATCAAACTCTTGTCGCGGTCGACGAGAAGCCTAATTCGCTCTCGCTTGCCGGGTCCGGGCCCTCGGTTGCCTCTGTCCTTGGAATGAGGCTCCCGGTCCTTCCTGAGTTGCTGGTTTTGGTTGCTTTGGGTATGGCGCTCTTGGATGAAATGAGTTAGATACCATTGAATATGGAAATGGAACCCCTCCTTGCGGTAAGTATGGCATGAATTGGGGAAGTGGTGCGAGTGCGGATAGGTCATTACCGGTGACCCTCTATAGCACCCTGGTGCTTGGTAGAGTGTTGGTTATATCGGCGGGTGCGATGGGTATACCAGGTTGGTTTCATTTTCCTTCTTCTTTGTTGGTGGTTGAAATCGTTTTGATGCCTCGGCCGCATCACCTTTTAGCTTTCCTCCTTTAATTCCACTTTCTACATGTTCACCGAATGCAACCAAGTCTCGCAAAGATGTTGGAGACGTTACCTATCAACTTCTCATAGTATACGCCTTTTAGTGTGTTGTTAAAAAGAGTGGTGAGTTCTCTTTCGGTGAGGGGAGGTTGGACCTCCACAGCGGTCTCTCTCCATCTTCGTGCATAATCTTTGAAATTTTCCTCGGATCCCTTTTCCATGGACTGCAGGGGTTAGTCGATCCAGGCCGGCTCGGTGACATGTTCGTATTGTGCCAAGAAGGAAGTAGCTAATTCTTTCCATGTCTTGATGCGGTTTCCATTTAGCTGAAAGTACCAGCGAAGGGATGCCCCGGTTAGGCTTTCTTGGAAACAATGCATGAAGAGCTTGTCTTCACCAGCATAAGCAACCATCTTTTGACAGTACATGGCCAAATGTGTCTTTGGACACCGGGTCCCATTGAACTTCTCAAATTCTGGCATTTTGAACTTTGGTGGCAGCACCACTCTAGGGACCAGACATAAGTCTTGTGGGCTGGTCATGCCATAGCTATCGATGCCTTCTACATCTTTCAATCTTTCCTCTAGTTGTCTTAGAGCAGGGGACTCAATGCCCTCCTTTAGGGCTGGAGAACCCATTACCTCCATTGCATGTCCCGATGCGGGCATAGTGAAATAAGTTGCATTTGGAGTTGGGGGTTGTGCCATAGCAGGATGATAGGTGGGTGCCTGGCTCGGAGCTAGATTGGGCGGTTTAACTGCTTCCTGCCCCTGCTCTTGATGGTGATTGATAGTTCCCCCTGTCGGGGTTCCTCTTACCGGGATTCTTTCTCTTTCTTCAATCAGCTTGGTGAGCATATCCATCATCAAAGCCATTTGCCCCTGCAAGGCTTGTTGTGATTGTTCTAAACCCATGAGTCTGTTCTCTGCTTCGTCTGCCATTGGTTGTGGCTGTGATATTTGATTGCGGCGAGATCTGAGATTATAAGAGTGCGCAATCCTGGAGAAAGGCTGCTACCCACCTGGGTACAAGGGAACTTTTATTTGATTTTTTTTATTTGATATGCATGTATGCATGGAATGTATATGCGGAGGGTTAGAAAAACAAACAACTTTATTACAAACCAAACACACAATACAAACATTCAATGTTGAAATGCCATGTAAAATGAAAGTTATCGCTACATGATCTTAAGGCATTCTTCCAGTCATCTCCTAAGTAGCACGGCGCCTCTTCCTCTGGGGTGGTCGCTCACCTGCTTCCTCCCTTTGCTTTAATATGGTCTCTACTTGTTTTTCCCTCACTGCAACCTCTGAAGAGCTCCTTCAGAGATGCTTCCAGCCTTTGGATCTGCTTGCCTTAAAGTCTGATTCTCCTGGAGGATAGCCTTCATGTCCTGAAGTCACTGTGGCTTGTGTTGTGCCCTCCAAGATGTGTATGCGGGATAAACACCAGGTTTTGAACTGTTTGGTTGGATCTTGTGTGGGGTGGACCATGCTTGATACATCTGTTTTGCTTTTTTCTGCGAGCATGGTTCTGTTGTAAGTGAAGTCATAATCTTCCATGCCAAATAGCACAGGGATAATCTGATAATGCCCGATTTGTCTTCCACCCTGCAGTGGTGCATATGCGCTTCCTCCCCAAGGACCTAAGAGTGGGACCCAATTATAGTCCCCGCAGCTATAAGTCATGGAGACCACCGGCATCTAAGGAGCGGTCCAGGTAATGTCGCTTCGTGAGGTTCTCTAACTTCCTTTTCCAGCTTTCAAAGTCTTTAGGTAGGTTCCACTTGCCTGAGTAGAATATCTAGTAGTTTTGTGGCTCGGTACCGATAAACAACAGGAAAATGATGAACACTACGGGGAAATGACCTTGCAACTAGGTACATAGGAGAGGTAGGCACCCCATGAACTGTCCCGAGCCCTTACTCCTCGGATAAGTAAGAGATCGAATGGTTTCGGACAAGATAGCAGGAGTAGGGTCACATCCTTTGAGCACCCGTGGACCAAATCTACAATTGCTCCATCGATGTGGGCCGGTATCCTCGGGAAAATGACTGGCCCATATATAACTAGTGTCGACAATTTGTGTGCCCCTACTTCATTGCAGTCTGTATCATTTCTTTGATTGTTGCCCATGGAAGATATTCCCGCCCACCATAGGTTGTGGCCGCCGGTGAGTCCCATACTGGCTTTCCCATTATCTCAAGCAAAGGCCCTTCGACATGATCTTCTGGGTTCCGGTAGATAAATCTTCATTTTGTTTTCCACGGGGATATCCAATAATCTTCTGTATTTTATTATTGTGGGAACAAGATCTATGCCCGTTGAAGTCAAAGCACCGCCGTCGAGGCTCCCAGAAATATATGGCTGCCCCAAGCATATCCTTATCGGCCAGTAGCTCGGTCACATGGAGCAAATCCCCAAACTGTTGTTTATATATGCTTTTCCTTTCGTTTGACCACTGCCTCCATATTATTTGTACCTCCTTAGTGTAGTCCAGCTGATCTTCTATGATAATATGTTATGCTTTGTGGGCTTCTTCTGGTGGAAAATCTCCAAGGCGAAGTTGGATGTCCCCAGATGCTTGGGCCACCACTGCGACAGCCTCTTTATCCTGAAGGCTTTTTAGGAGATAACTGAAAGTTGCCATGCCTATATGAATGTCGTGTTATGCATGATGACAGGTTAGGATGGCAGTTAAAACAAATCAAGGCAAATAGACAGGATAAAAAATAGTAAGGCAAATAAGATGTGCATGGGATGACTTATGGACTACCCTACCAAACAAAGGTTAGCATGGCATGGAATGAGCAAACAACATGTGGGTGAATGCCTCTGATGGGCTTCTATTGCTACACCTATCTTATTCGTTGGTTCCCAAACTTCCTCAATAGAGGGCTCCGTACACCATGGGATTTACCGGAGGGGGATCTTAAAAGGACGTGCCTTAAAAGAACCTCAAGCTTGAGTGAGGAGTCCGAGGCCCCATTGCGGATAATGATCAACGCGCCGGGGACCGTACTGAACCTCGCTAACCTAAATTGTGTTAAACCCGGGTATAGGGTTATGCATGGATGCAACAAGTAAGGAAAGCAAGAAAAGCACAACTATCATGGTAGTTAAAGCGTATAAATAAATCACATTTTAAAGATAAACGACAACTATAATGGCAATTCGATAAAAAATAAGTAAACCACAATTATATCTAGAAAACAGCTTATCACGACAGCTAAATATATACAACAGTGCAATTAAAATAACCTCCTAATCCTAGTTCTAGACCTAACTCTCTAAAGTAAGCAAGATTGCCAGTAGAGTCGCCACTGTCATCACTTGGTTTTCGTCCGGGCCTGTTCGGGGTGAACTCAAACTTAACCAATGGCGAGAAAATTTAGAGTCGCCACCAACTGTTTTTGGGGTACAGTTGGATACCCTCTACTTTGAGTAGTTTTAAAGGTGTGGTCTGCGTTATCAGAGAAGGGTTCGGGAGTCGGTTACGTGTAGGGAAGGATTAGCACCCCTACAATGCCCTTTCAGTATCTATTTTCGGTGGAGGAGGTTTTCTATTTTATTTGCACTGCCATGACGGGGTCAAATTTCCTAAAGAGTCTATAATTTTTATCTAACTAAGTTATTTGTTAAAGTCATGGTTAAAATGGATTTACCCTAAATTTCTAAAGGGAATCCTAAAAGTTTTGGTTTTTTGTTTGAAGTGAGGAATGAGATCCTAGGGGTTTGTTTTGGTTTTTGGTTTTATTTTGGAAATTGAAATCCAAAAAAATGGAAATATGTTTTTCTTTTTTTTTGGGTTAGAAAACATTTATGGGTTTTTGTGTTTTGCTAAAAGAAACGTTTTGTTTTTGTGTTTTTTTAATTTTTAGAAACCTTTCTTTCTTTCTTTCTTTTTTTTTTTTGTTTTTTTGAAAACCCAAAGTCATAAATCAAAGTAATGAACATATGCAGTAAAGTAAAAAACGTGGAATATGTGATTATGACATCCACAACTAAAAGCACTCTTTTTTCTTTTTCTTTTTTTCATCTTTTGTTTTTTTATGCCTCTCTTCGCGCTTTTTTTCACTATATTTTATATATTACATCGTACAGTATGTAAATAAAGAAAATACAAGGAAAATACAATGGCAAATACTAAAAATTACATCAGGTATAGAAATAAACTAAAAAAAATGAAAACCAGGAAAATACTAAGAGTACATCAAAGATAAATACAAATAAACTAAAAGAAATAGAGCAAAGAAATGTAAATTACACGGCTTTGGCTTGAATGGGGCTTTAACACAGGGCGTCCGTCTAAAATATTCTGCTTAGACTATCTTGTCCACGCCGATAATCACCTACTTGAAGATAGAATCAACAAATCCGGCAGTGAGATTTGTAAGAAAGGGGATTTCCTGGTATTTGAAGATTGGATTGATGTATTTTTTTGGGTCTAAGATTTTTTTTGGTGACTGGAAATAAGGAGAGTGGGCGTAAGAAATAGGGGACTAAAAAAGGATTGTTTTTTTGTTTTTGTGATGGAAACATAAGAACAAAAAGGGCAGACTAGAGTTGTTTTTCTTTTGCTTTGCCGAAAAAAAAAAAGCTGAAACGAAACAATAGGGAAAAAGGAGTTGGAATGGATGGGCGATTTGGATCTTCAGAATGGCAGAAAGCTATCTGGGCGTTCTCTTTTTTTGGATTATGGAGCTGGGTATGAAGATGGCAGAAGAGCCCTTTTTTGTTCTCTTTTTTTTTTGCAGAATGTCCTCTCTCTGGGCGTTTTTTTTTCCTTTGGGGCGAACTCTCTTCCTTTCTTTTTCTGGGCGTAAATCTCTTTTTTCCTTCTGGGCTCAGGGAACTGGGTGTGAAGATGGCAGAATAGCAGAGCTCTTTTTCATTTTCTGTTTTTGCAGACTGTCCTCTTTTTTTTGTGTAGGGAAGAAGCTGGGGCGTAATCTTGTTTTTCGATGGAGAGGATACTGGTTTTAAACAGATTTGGCTGCATCGCATTAATTGCTGCGTTTAATGCTTTGTCGGGTGTATTATGAATCCTAGCATTATTAATTTCCAGATTCTATGCTTTGTCTGGTGGTTGGACAGCCTGTGCGTAAAACGGGGCAGCTTGTGATTGCCTTTTCATTCTTTTGTGAGCACATGCATCTGACAGGCGTTGAAAAGCATTGTTGACAATTGCCAGCAAATAAAAACACATCTCATGAGCAGCCAGCGAGAGGGGCCAAACAGCAAAGGTCAGAGGTCAAAGGGTCAGAATGCCAGCAAGGTCGAAGCATCGGCAGGGTCGAAGCTTCGGTGGATCGAAATTTTGGTGGGTCGAAAGTCAACGGTTAATGGGTCAAAGTGTCGGCAGGTCGAAGGTCAATGGTCAATGGGTCGAAGATCAAAAAGGGCGAAGGTCGAAGGGTCAAAGGTTCATGGGTCGAAGTGTCGGCAGGTCAAAGGTCGACAGGGTCGAAGGGTCGAAGGCTCACAGGGTTCGAAGGTCAAGGGTCAAAGGGTCGAAGGTCAGAGTGTCGGTAGGTCAAAGGTTTACAGGCTTCGAGGCTTTGAATCTCCGATGCTTCGAGGCTTCGAGGCTTCGAGGGTTCAGGGCTTCGATGCTTCGAGGCTTCGAGCCTTCGAGTCTTCGAGCCTTCGAGTCTTCGAGGCTTCGAGGCTTCAGGGCTTCGATGCTTCGATGCTTCAAGGCTTCGGGGCTTCGAGGCGTCAGGGCTTTGAGGCTTCGAGGCTTCGAAGGTCAATGGGTCGAAGTGTCGGTAGGTCGAAGGTCAACGGTCAACGGTCAACCCCGAAGTTTTTTTTTTGTTTACCCTCACCCGAAATGCAAAGATGGACGACCTTTTAGGGATTGTTTGGGAAGACCCGTATTCACCTAAATAGACATTTTGGAGAGTTTCATGTGATCACTTTTTCGGGCAGTTTGACTAGGGGCATTGACTGCCTTTTGGCAAGTTTGACTTTTTCTAATGAAAGTTATTTTGGCCATAACTTCTTCATTTTAAATTAGAATTAAGCTCAGTCAAGTGCGTTATCCTCCAAATTTCCTCCTCTATCCCATGGTATTGGTCTTGGGGTACTTCGGGGACTTGTAGCAATGGTTACCCATTTTGGGCTTCCTGGTTCGTGTCAATGCATCCATCTTGTGCAAATCACAGGGAATCTCTAAGGACCTACTCAACAAGGTATATGGCAAGGGCAAAAAAGGTATATACACCAAACGGGGTTAGTATGTCCAACCCGAACAAAATGGGGTCCAACAGTAACCCAAGAACTTGGGAAATACAATTAATCCATAAATGGCTAGTGTGAACAAGGAATAGAGTTCCATGCCCGATGCTTGATATATTTTGTCTCTAATCACGGGCCATGGGATGACCTCGAGTCCACGCCTGCGATGCATAATCCGGGCTACCTCATCTTCCGTCATTCCTAAGAACCGTGATAGGGTCCGTAGCGGGAAACATGTATGGTTGGTAGAAAAACTTTCGAGCCTCCATTGATTGGTCGTCCCAAGAGGGCTTGATACTCCTCCACAGTAGGAGTCAAATCCTGTTCATTGAAGGTGAAACACTTCCGCCTTGGATCACAGAATTGTACTGCCGCCTTTAACATAGCCTCGTCGACGGGTACTCGTGTTAGATGTAACAGGTCCCCATACTTCTTAATGTACGCAGCTTGTATGTGAAAAGGCCATCATGCCCATATATCATCAAGTTCCTCCCGGTGGGCCGTTTGGACACGCATCTGGACTTCAAGGGCCGGATGGTTTGCATGGTACTTTCTCCTAAAAAGTCTCCAAAGTCTTTGTTGAATTCTTTGAGGCTGCGCGTGCGACCTCTGTCATGTCTTCCTTGTCTTCGAGTTAGCTAGGAAATGATCAAAGCTTGCCATGCTTCCTATAATGAATGTTAATATTTGTGCACATGAGATGGGCAAACAAACAAGGACACATTTTATTGATGCAAATAGGACAGAATCGTCCATGCGTACAAATACATGAAATAAGTTGCTCAGATGCAAGTACAACTATATGATGCAAGATAAGCTTTGGGTTCCTTTAGAGATATGATCTCGCTCAATGCCTTCTTTTCCTTGATGAGCTCATTACTAAATTCTTCTTCCTCAGGTTCATGCATTGTCATCATTTTCTTGGTCGAGAATAGTACCGACGAGTTCTTTCCAGTAGGAGGTGCTCCGCCTCTAGTTTCTCCCACCAAGAAACATAGGATGGAACAAGGTCGGGGTAATAGGAAAGGAAGCCGATCTTCCTAGGCTGTAACGCGGCGTTGAACATCCGAGTGGTGACTTATTCAGCTCTCCTAATGCCATGGTTGATATCACACTTTTCCATTCCGTAGATAACCGGGACAATTTGATTGTTTTCCAGCTGCCTTGCCACTTGAAGAGGGGCATAAGCAGTTCCGCCCCACGGTCTGAGAAGTGGGACCCAGTTGTACCTTCCACAGCTGTAGGTCATATGCTTCCTCGGCATCCAGGGTGCCATCCAGACAACATTTGCCTCACTCAGGTAATCCAGCAGCCTTGTCCATCCGTTGAGACTACTGGGTAAGAGCCAGGAGCTTCTTAGAATGTCTAGTATGATGGTAGGGGGCCATGAGTAAATGGCCCTGAATCACGGAGTAACATAGTTGAGATGGCTTTTGAGCCATGTGCACAAGAGAGGGAGGCACCCCATGAAGCGACCACCTCCTGTAGTCCGGATAAATGATAGAAATCTGATGGTTTCGGCGAGTATGGCCGGAATAGGGTCGGCGCCACCGATCACTTGTGCCACCAGCTCGAAAACGGTCCCGTCAATGTAGTCGGTCACTCGTGGAAAGACCACCAACCCGTAGATAGCAATGGTGATGAGTGAATGGACCTTATCCTCATTTGTACCTTTCAGCTATCTTTTGATAAACTCCCATGGAATGATTTCTTTGCCATCCACTTTGATTACGGGGTCAATGATCTTTTTGTCCTTGCCTAAGCATTTGAAACCCATGAAATGTGCTAATCCCTGTCTGCAAAACTTTTGTGGGTTAGGTTGGAAAATAATGTCGTCTTCTTCAAAGGGGATGCGGAGGACTCTCCGATACTCCTCCAAAGTTGGCACTAGGTCAATGTCATCGAAGGTGAAACACCTCCACCTCGGATCCTTGAAGTGGATCACTGCTTTGATCATGTTCTCATCAACAGGGAGTTGCAATAGGTGGAAGAGATCACCAAAACGCTGGGTGTATTCTATGTGCCTCACGCTAGGCCATTCACTCCATGTGGCTCAGAGGTCTTTGGGGAGTTCGACCCGAGTGTCCATGATGATTTGATCGGCCATAGGGTATGGCTTGGGTGACAAGTCTCCCAATTGTCGCTGGATCTAAATTGAGGCGCGCTCCACTTCTTCCACATCTTTAGGATCTCGGCACCCCTCAAGAGGTTCTCAAAAGTTGCCATGCTCCCTATATGTATGCATGGGATGTCATGATATGCATCAAGCAAAATGAGTGCGGGTTAGGGTAAATTAAAGCAAAATGTGGTAAAAGTGCACGAGTTAGCAAACAAGGTGCAAACAAGGTCACAACAACGTTAAAGCACACACATGAAGGTCAAAACCCCAGTTAGCAAACAAGGTGAAAAAGAATGTTATTCTTTTGTTTTATCGAGGAAAATAGAAAGAAAGCTAGTTGCATGAAAAGCACATCATGGAGCTCGGATTCATTACCACAGTTGATGTTGGCCAGGTAATGAAGATATAAGCAATGGGACTTAATCTCACAGCCACAAAAGCCTGGGTTTACTTAAAGAGAATTTGGGGTTTTATCTTAAAAACGAGAAAGTGGAGTCTGATGTCGTGAAGAGCATACCGTGAAGCTCAGATTCACTACCAGACTCAATGTTGGCCAAGTGGCAAGGATATGAGCATAAAAGCTCAATCCCACGGCCATTGGGCGTTTGAAAATGTTTTTCTATTTTTGAATAAAAGAAGGTGAGATTTTGGTATAGTTTATGATGAAGAATGTAAGAGAGGAGAGAATAAAACCTGGAAATCAAGGTTGATGTTCCTGCTAGCTCTACTCTGTTTTGAATGCTTGAGGAATATGGAGACAAAAATCCAGCAAGGGTGGTAGAAGATGCCTTCTTCAGCTCCAGCCAACAAAGTCTGCCAAATTCTTGGATCTTCTCTTTCAAATTCTATATTGCTATCCATTAGTTTTTTTTTTAGAAATCCCCCCCGCCTTGGACATGGGCAATGCCTCCCTTTTATAGAGTCTGAGGAGGGAACAACCGCCCACCTTGGAATTTGGTGAATTAAATGATGTGATTTTTGGAGTTCCCATGCGTCAATAACGAGTTTCAAGACTGACATATGCACTTATGAGGTGAAAAACGAGTTCCCAGGCGTTAATTAATGCATTTCTGAGAGTCCCAGCATTTAAATGCGTGATTAGAGTCGTTTAAGTGCAATTCCGAAAAAGAATAGCGCTTCTTTATTGTGCACTTAGAAGAGGACTGAAATGGCGTCGTTTTGGAGTCTACAACCAAAGCCTGCAGGGTCGAAGGTCGCATGGTTGCCTCGCGGGGTCGAAGGTCGTAGCTGGTGCAGGGCCGAAGGTTGCTGCTACGTCGAAGGCTGTCTCGTAGGATGAAGGTTGAAAGCTGCCTCAAAGGGTCGAGGGTCGTAGCTAAAGGCTGCCTCGAAGGGTCGAAGGTCGTAGCTGAAGGCTGCCTCGAAGGGTCAAAGGTCGTAGCTGAAGCTGCCTCGAAGGGTCGAGGGTCGTAGCCGGGTTGCCTCGAAGGGTCGAAGGTCATAGTTGCATCGAAGGTTGCCTCGTAGGGTCGAAGGTCGTAGCTGAAGCTGCCTCAAAGGGCCGAAGGTCGTAGCTGCGAGGCTTCGAGGCTGAGCACTCTGAGGCTTCGAGGCTGAGTGCTGCGGGGCTTTGAGGCTGACTGCTGCGAGTCTTCAAGGCCGATCGCGAGGCTTTGAGGCTGATTGCGAGGCTTTAAGGCCGACCGTCGCGAGTCTTCGAGGCCGAGTGGCCGCGAGGCTTCGAGGCCGACCGCCGCGAGTCTTCGAGGCCGACCGTAGGCTTTCAGCCGACCGCGACTTTCGAGGCTGCCTGTCGCAAGTCTTCGGTCGACCGCTACGAGGCTTCGAGGCCGACCGTGAGGCTTCGAGGCCGATCGCGAGGCTTTGAGGCCGATCGCGAAGTCTTCAAGGCTGCCTCGTCGCGAGTCTTCGAGGCCGATTGCTGCGAGTCATCGAGGCCGATCCGTGCGAGGCTTCGAGGCCGAGTGCCGCGAGGCTTTGAGGCCGACCGCTAGTCTTCGAGGCTGCCCGTCGCGAGTCTTCGAGGCCGATCGCTGCGAGGCTTCGAGGCCGACTACGAGGCTTGGAGGCCGATCGCGAGTCTTCGAGGCTGCCTGTTGCGAGTCTTCGAGGCTAACTGCTGCGAGTCTTCGAGGCTGACTACGAGGCTTCGAGGCTGACTATAAATTCGCTTGAACTGTTCCTAGGAGATTTTTGCGATCATATTTTCAGTTGGTTTGACGGAAGGCGTTAATCGTCTTCCCGCAAGTTTGACTTTCATGCCGAAAACTATTTTAGTCATAACTTCTTTGTTTCAAGTCGGATTTGGGCACGGTCAACTGCGTTGGTTTCCAAATTTCATCCTCTATCCTTTGATGTTGACCTTGGGCCATTTTGAGGTCTCTTGGACATGGCTCTCATTCTTGGGCTCTCTGCTGAGTTCGATAGCAATCTGGCCCGATCAAAATGGGGTCCAACGAAGCCGATTCGTGTAGAGGATGACGTGGTGATAAGGTTCCGAAAGGAAAAAACTCCAAGGTTCAACGGAGAAGGGGATCTTATGGTAGCTAAGCATTGGTTGAGACAGATCGAGCATGTGTTTTCCTTTCTCCTACCCCAGGAGGAGGATAAGGTGAGATTGGCCATTCGGCGGTGGAGGGGAATGCTTTGGAGTGGTGGCCGAGTGTCGCGGGGAACCGTGCGGTCGGTTCATCTTGTGGGAGGAGTTCTTGCAACTCTTCCATGATGAGTTCTTCCCCGAGTCATTAAGGTGGCAAAAGAGGGAGGAATTTGGCAGCTTGAGGCAGGGATCGAAGACAGTGCCCAAGTATGAGCGGGAGTTCCGGAGTTTGAGTAGGTTTGCTCCCGAGACTGTGGCAAGGGAGGACCTGAAGACCCACAAGTTCACTTTGGGCCTTAGGCCAGCCCTTAGGCAAAGGGTGGCGATCTTGCACTTAAGGACTTATGGTGAGGTAGTAGAGACAACTCGTATCGCTGAGAGGGAGCCGGATGATGGGAGGCGGGCCCATCAGGGTCGCTAGTTACGGGCGGATCCGAACGTGATTCGGGGCCCAAGAGGCCCAAGACCGAGGAGAGAGATAGCAGTTCCTTCCGCGAGAGGGGACAACCATTGGTGAACCCAGGGAGGTCTAGCTTTTGCGGCAGTAGACAGGGAGGTCCAACAAGAGGTCTCCCTAGCGGTTGTCATTGCTGTGGGGAGCAAGGCCACTTCAGGAGGGAGTGTCCAAAGAAGGATTGGAGATGTAAAAGCTGTGGACGAGAGGGCCATTTGAGCTGGGTTTGCCGGAGTGGTAAGAGGGGAGTTGGGGGCATGGCATCCAACACGAGGAGTGATGCCAATTTTCGTGCACCAGCGAGAGAGACCGGCTTGTCGGTGGCGAGCTAGTCGGGCGGGATCAAACCAGACCCAACCTTAGGGGAGGCCGGAGCGACAGCGGGTTGATCTTTGGAGGCGGACGGGGTGGGAATCGTCTAGAGGCTGAGCCAACTAGTTGCACGAGCCAAGGGAGGGTGTTTGTCTTGAATGCAACACCCTAGGAGGAGGCTGAGCTACCACCTCCACCGGCGGAGGGTGGGGTAGGACCATCGGTGGTTAGAGGTACCCTTTTGATCTCTCGTATGCTTGTTTCTGCTCTTTTTGATATGGGTGCGTCCTGTTCATTTGTTGCTGAACTTCTGATTGAGGTGTTGGGATTCACATGTGTTGAGGCAGAGAGACCCCCTAGCGGTGGAGTCTCCAGGTAGGGGGTAAGATTGAGGTGTGGCGCATATGTCGTGACTGTGTGTTAACTATAGGGGATGTGGAGCTTACTTTCGATTTGTACGTGATGCCCTTGCGTACATTTGACCTAATCTTGGGTATCGATTGGCTTATGGCTTTCCAGGCCAAGATAGATTGTTATTGGCGGCGTGTATCCTTCATGACACCTACAGGGACTTCTTGCACCCACAGGTTGGCAGCCCTGACCTTTGCCGAGGAGGGGAAAGTGGAAAAGAGAGTATAGCCAGCAGTTGTTGACCAATTTCAGGATGTCTTTCCTGAGCAGTTGAGGAGTTTACCTCCTAAGAGAAGTGTGCAGTTCACCATTGAGTTGGTACCGGGGACTGGCCCAATCTCCCAAGTGCCATATCGTATGGGGCCAGCCGAGTTAAGGGAGCTTCAGAGGCAAATAGAGGAGTTGGTGGATCAGGGGTATATCAGACTGAGTACCTCACCCTGGGGTGCTCCGGTGCTCTTTGCAAAGAAGGCAGATGGCATGCTCCCCCTCTGCATTGACTATAGGAAGCTGAATTTGGTGACTGTGAAGAACAAGTATCTGTTACCTCGCATAGACGACTTGTTTGACCAGTTGAGTGGGGCCCAGTAGTTTTCGTAGATAGATCTGCGATCGGGGTATCACCAGTTAAGGGTTAAGGAGGAGTACATCCCTAAGATGGCTTTTCGGTGCAGGTATGGGCACTATGAGTGGGTAGTGATGCCTTTCGGGCTCACTAATGCACCAGCAATGTTCATGCATTTGATGAACCAGGTCTTTGCTCCATATTTGGATTCCTTTGTGGTGGTGTTTATAGACGATATCTTGGTGTATTCCAAGACGGAGAGGGACCATGTAAAGCATTTGGCGGCGTCTTGCAAACCTTGAGGGACCAGCAGTTGTTTGCTAGGTTTAGCAAATGTGAGTTTTGGATGCAGGAGGTTCACTTTCTTGGCCATGTGGTGTCAGCTGAGGGAGTTAGAGTGGACTCAACCAAGATTGAGGCTGTGGCATCGTGGGAGAGGCCAACCAATGTGTAGGTCACAAAGTGAGTCTAGAGGGGGGGTGAATAGACTTTCTTCGCAGCCAGGAAGCTAGACTCTTGGCTGGTTTTGGATTTGTCTATGGATGACTACGTGGAAGTATTGATGGAGAAGACACGGTAGTAATGTGAGTGATGTGAGACGTAATTAACTATCAAACAAATTTGAGATTGGAGAAAATGTTCTTTACTGAACAGATCACTGATAAGATAGGAATGCTCGGAGACAGTTTTGATTGTGGGAAACAACACGGAGAAGAGACTCGATGATCGTGCTGAATCTTGGATAAACAAGAAAGTAGATTAGATCGAAAGTTTTGATCTTGATCTTAGTTCAACGCGGCGCACAGACTTCCAAGTTTGTTCACACTCTATCTCTCTCGAGTCTCTCTTTCTTGTGTTGGAACTCTTGCATTGGTTCTGCAAAAGATTATATATTTAAAGTATGTTAGAACCATTATCTTGTGTTCTGTGTGTTTCCTTATTTTGAGACAGAGGTTAAATTCTTGATTTTGTCGTTAAGTGTGTGAGAGATATATTTTTAAGGTTAAAGTGCTCGTGCGCCGTGTTGTCCATCCCGACAGACTGACTTCCCGCCACTGAAAATGCAGAATGTCAGGGGATGGGTTGATCTGCTCTGATTTACATATCAGATGCCCATACTGCGTATTTGGCATGCAGTCGATCTTGGTCATTCATCCGTGGAGGGTAGTTGGCAGCAATTAATGTGTCATTAAATGCGCTCAACTGCTCGAGACGGCGCAGCTCTTGTACAAACCCTAGTGAAGATATCGCTAAGTGAATATGCTTAGGGTTGTAAGTCTGCCTCAAAGGTAGATACCTCGTAGGTTTGGTGACTCGAAGATTTCGGTTAGAACCTAGAGGAAGTTGCAAAGTTTGCTTCCAGCTTTACGGTGATTCCGTGAGTCTACGACTCATATCTTCGAGTCTTCGAGTCTAGAGTTCAGGTTAGATTAGTATTTTGTGTCACTCTATTAACCGAAGTCTACGACTCTATGAGTCTGCGACTTTTCGAATGACGATTAAAGTGACTTCTTCATAGTCCGCCTATGTCACGCCCCGGATTTCCAACCCGAGGAAACCGGTTCGTGACTCCCCTTTACCCACAAAGAGGATAAAGGGGTAGGGTACAACATTCCCACACAGGACACCATTTAATAAAATTAAGATACATGTAACATTCACAAACCAAATAAATCTTTTTTACAATAAAATCCTTTACAATATCTCCCCATCGGGGTTACAAGGTCTCAAAAAAAATCACATACTACAAATAACATTAAACAAGCCACAAAACAGAACCGTCTTCCACCTTGGTATTTCCACCTAATGCCTGTAGGTTCCTGGAAAGAAAACACATCACAAGAGGAGGGGTGAGCAACCATAGCTCGGTAGGGATCATGTCTCCCCCAACCCATCTCATGTTCCTAGCATCTACATGAGAACGTGCGCATGTGCAATGTAGTGACAAGATAAAAGTAGGTTATATTCCACGGTTAAGTATCAATCCACAAGTCACAAACAGGTATAACCATTGCCACCGGCCACACGGGCTCACATATCCACGGCCCTCGGGCGCCACACAAGCTAACATTTCCATAGTTACAAACATTACCACAGACCTCTCGGGCGCCACACAGGCCAACATTTCCATAGCCACACAGGTTAACATAAATAGTCCCGGGCTTCCACGACCACCGGGTTGCAACAAACACACAACACACAAAGCCACACAGGCATAACATCAATCACATGATTTGCATAGTCTCACAGGTATAACATCGAACACATAGCGTGCACACATTCACAAGGCTCTCAAACTTAGTCACACGGACATAAAAACAAACACTTAGCATGCATAATCCCTAGCCTCACGAGCATATATACAAATATCCAAGCAAAATATGCCATTGAAGGCCAACATTTATACGGAGATCACACCTATATGAATTTACATATATATATATATATATATATATATTATAACAACCACGATAATACTCGACGATTATCCACCACAGGGTCTAACCCTGGAATGGGTACTAGAAGAGACAGAACCCCTACCTCAAGGATCCTTCACGCTCCCACGCTAGATGTTGTCCACCCACGCGAGTCACCCCTAGCGGCAGCGCTCAAGAACTCTCTCTCTTTCCCTCTCTCTCTCTCTCTCTCTCTCTCTCTCTCTCTCTGACGGGCTGCGGTGGTTGACAACAAAAGCCGTAAACCTAAAACAAAGAGAGCTCCTCCTTATATAGACCTCACTTATCAAAACGACATAGTTTTGATAAATGAAATCCCACCATCAAAATGACGTAGTTTTGATAAATGAAACACACCATCAAAACGACGTAGTTTTGATAAATGAAACACACCATCAAAATGACGTAGTTTTGATAAATGAAACACACTATCAAAACGACGTAGTTTTGATAAATGAAACATGAACTAACCACTTCACTTCCACACAAGACCAAATACCCACAATCCGAACGTGGTCATTGTCACACGCGGCCTCTACACGCTCCCACTTGAGCTCATTACACTCTCTAACAACCAAGCCTCGAAGACTCGTAGAAACACTCCCTCGAAGACTCGCTGGAAATGCGACCTCGAAGATCTGTCTCGAAGATTAAACCTTCGACCCTCAAACCTTCGAACTTCGACCCTCGGTCTTCGACCCTACGACCCAAATCTTCGAGTCTTTCACCTTTCGACCCAAGCATTCGCCCAGAGTATTTTTCATCTTCGTTCCAGCTTGTTCTTCCCAAAACACGGGTCATTACATCCTCTCCCCCTTTAAGACTTTTCATCCTCGAAAAGAAACTACATGCCACTAGGACCGCAAGGAATAATAAACAGCATAATAGGACATACGTCCGCAAGCTCACAAAGCACCACCACAATCATAACCACATGTATCACAATGCATATGCCACATACCCGCATATCACAAAAACAAGTCTCAATCTCAAAAACATATCTCAAATATAAACACATGTGTAAAAGACAATACAAATACACCAAATCATAAACAACCAATGCAAGAAAGCACATCACTACAGCCGCCTCCCACCCTTAAGATTGTTCGTCCTCAAACAACTCTGGGTCCTGCTCACGCATCATGGACTCACGTTCCCATGTCTCTTCCTCAATGCCACGGTGCTGCCACAGCACGCGAAGCAAAGGGATAGCACGACCACGCAAAAGCTTCTCCCACCGATCTAGGATACGGATAGGGGCCTCAACAACGAAAATGTCATCCTCAATATCCAATGTCCCCCAATCGATCACATGAGTGGGGTAAGGATGATACTTCCTCAATCGGGACACATGGAACACATTGTGCACCCGACTCAATCGCGGTGGCAATGCTAACCGGTGAGCCACGGGCCCCACACGAGCCATAACCTCAAAAGGACCGATAAACCGCGGAGATAGCTTGGAACCTCTCCCAAACAGTCGATGTCCACGATGTGGAGAAACACGAAGAAACATATGATCTCCCATAAAAAACTCCAAAGGTCGCCGCTCCTGATCTGCATAAGACTTCTGGCGACTACGGGGCGATAACAAGCCCTAACGAATCAACTTGACCTTCTCGAATGGCGTCTTGAACCAGCTGTGGTCCCAAGAGAGCTGCCTCTCCTACCTCGGTCCAACACAAAGGTGATCTACACGGCCTGCCATACAACGCCTCAAAAGGAGCCATCCCAATGGATGCCTGATAACTATTGTTGTAGGCAAACTCCACTAAAGGAAGGTGAGTTGCCCACGAACCGCCAAAATCTAGCACACAAGCCCTCGAGCATGTCCTCTAGTGTCCGATTCGTCCTCCGTGTGTCGATTGTCAGTCTCAGGGTGAAAGGCTGTACTTAAGTGCGGTTTCGTCCCCATAGCCTCCTTGCAAGCCTGCCCATAAACGGGAAGTGAACCGCGAATCTCGTCGGACACAATCGATGATGGTACTCCATGCGGTCTCACAATCTCATTCACATACAACCGACTCAAGGCCCCGATGGAATCCTCGCTCTCGAACGGCAAGAAAATGCGCCGACTTGGTTAGTCGATCCACAATTACCCAAAGCATGTCTTTCGTCCCGGTGGTAGGTGGAAGACTAGTCACAAAGTCTATCGCTATGTGGTCCCACTTCCACTCGGCTATTGGCAACGGTTACGCAACATACCTGCGGGTCGCCGATGCTCCACTTTCACCGGTTGACAAGTAAGGCACCTTGCAACAAATGCCGCCACATCACGCTTCATCACAGGCCACCAAAAATGCCCCAAAGTGCATGGTACATCTTCGTACCCCCAGGATGCACAAAGAACTCTGGGTCGATGAAACTCTCTCATCACCTCATCTCTGAGAGAAAAAGCCACTACTAGCCGCCCCTGAAATGACAACTCATGCTCAGGACCCTCCGTCCAGTCCTCAGATAGCTCACTAGCCTCAATGCGGGCACGGAGAACCTCGCACTCAATATCGCCCAACTGTCCCTCCCGGACTCGCTGGTACAACTTAGGCACAACAACAATAGGACTCAGCACTGTCCCCCCATCATGAACAATAGGGTACAACTGCAACATTGCCAACTACTCCATCAGCTTCCACTCTCTCACAGCCACCTCAGCCTTCCCTTTTCTCCTCAAAGCATCATCCACAACATTGCCCTTGCCCAGGGTATAGGCAAGAGTAAAGTCAAAGGTCTGCAAATACTCCACCCATCTCCTCTGCCTCAGATTCAAGTCCTTCTGAGTAAAAATATACTAAAGGCTCTTGTGATCTGAGAACACCACAAACTTTTCCCCCAAGAGATAATGTTGCCACCTTTTCAGAGCAAAGATGACAGCCCGCCAACTCAAGATCATGGGTCGGGTAATTCTACTCATGAGGTTTCAATTGCATCGACCCATAAGCTACAACACCGTGCTCCCGCATAAGCACACACCCCAAACCAACCCTGGACGCGTCACAATATACCTCATATGGGACATCTTCCCTAGGTAACCTTAACACCGGTGACGGTGGTCAAATGGGTTTTGAGAGCCTCAAACGCTGCCGACATGTGTCACTCACTCAAACTTTACTCCCTTCTGGGTCAACGCCGTCATAGGAGCCGCAAACGGGAGAATCCCTCCACAAAATGATGGTAGTACCCCACCAAGCCAAGGAAACTATGAATCTCGAAGACATTGGTTGGCCTCTCCCACGATGACACAACCTCAATCTTGGATGGGTCCACCCTCACACCCTCACTGACACCACATGGCCAAGAAAACGAACCTCCTAGATCCAAAACTCACATTTACTAAACTTAAGAAACAACCGCTGGTCCCTCAAAGTTTGCAACACTATTGCTAAGTGCTCCACATGCTCCTTCTCGGTCTTGGAATACACCAAGATATCATCAATAAACACCACAACAAAAGAATCCAAGTATGGAGCAAAGACCTGGTTCATCAAGTGTATGAACACCGTGGTGCATTATTGAGCCCAAAAGGCATCATTACCCACTCATAATGCCCATACCTACACCGAAAGGTCTTAGGGATGTCCTCCTCTCTAACCCTTAACTGGTGATACCCCAATCGCAGATCTATCTTGGAAAACCATTAGGCCCCAGTCAACTGGTCAAACAGGTCATCTATCCGAGGCAACAGATACTTGTTCTTCATAGTTACCAAATTAAGCTTCCTATAGTCAATGGAAAGACGAAGCGTACCGTCTGCGCCTTCTTTGCAAAGACCACCGGAGCACCCCAAGGTGAGGTACTCGACCTGATATACCCCCGGCCCACCAACTCCTCTATCTACTTCTAGAGCTCCCTCAACTCGGCTAGTCCCATACGATAAGCCACTTGGGAAATCGGACCGGTCCCCGTACCAACTCAATGGTGAACTCCACACTCCTTTTAGGTGGTAGACTCCTCAACTCCTCAGGAAAGACATCCTGAAATTGGTCAACAACTGCTGGCCACACCCTCTTTCCCACTTGCCTTCCTCAGCAAAGGTTAGGGCTACCAACCTATGGGTAATGGCACCCCACTGGTCCAACACCAGTCCAGCCCGACTCGCCTCACGATCCCACTCCCCCTGCAGGGTGCAAGAAACCCCCGCAGGTGACACGAATGTTACCCGACGCCGATAACAATCTATCTTGTCCTGGAAAGCCATAAGTCAATCCATACCCAAGATCAGATTAAACGTCCTCAATGGCATCATATACAAATTAAAACTAAGCTCCACATCTCCTACGGTTAACACGCGGTCACGGCAAACACGTCGCACCTCAATCATACCTCCCAACGGAGAGTTAACAACTAGGGTTCTCACCGCCTCAACACATACTAATCCCGCCCATCAATAAGAAGTTCAGCAACAAACGAACAAAGCCGCACCCGTATCAAAAGAGCAGAAACAAGCGTATGAGAGATCAAAAGGGTACCTCAAACCACCGAAGGTCCTGCTCCACCCTCCGCTGGTGGAGGTGGTAACTCGACCTCCTCCCGGTATGTCGCATCCAGCAGCAAACACCCTCCCCTTGGCCCGTGCCACTAGTAGGCTTACTCACCGGATGCTTCCCGCCATGGCTGCCTCCCGAGCCCCGATCTGCTCGCTCGGCCTCCCCCGAGGTCGGGCCTGGTTCGATCCTACCCGACTAGCTTGCCACCGACGAGCTGGTCTCTCTCGCTGGTGCACGGAAACCGGCATCACTCCTCGTGCTCGGATGTCATGCCTCCAACTCCCCTATTGCCACTCCGGCAAACCCGACTCGAATGGCCCTCTCATCCACAACTATTGCATTGGCGGTCCCTTCTTAGGACAATCCCTCTTGAAGTGGCCTTGCTCCCCACAAGAATGACAACCGCCGGGGAGACCTCCTGCTGAACCTCCCCGCCATCGCCACCAAAGGTGAACCTCCCCGGGTTCACGGATGGTTGACCCCGGGCGCAAAAGGAACTACTATCCCTTTCCTCGGCTCTTGGGCCTCTTGGACCCGGAATCTCGATTAGACCCACCCAGAATCGGCGACCCTGATGGGCTGCTTCTCCCATCATTCAGCTCCCTCTCGGCTATACGACCTGTCTCAACAACTTCACTATAGGTCCTCAAATGCAAGATCGCCACCCTCTCGCCTAGGGCTGGCCTACGGCCCAAAGTGAACTTGTGGGCCTTCGTGTCTTCCCCTAGCCACGGTCTCGGGAGCAAACCTGCTCGGGCTCCGAACTCCCGCTCATACTGGGCACCGTTTTCAACCCCTGCCTCGGGCGCCGAATTCCCCCTCTTTTGCCACCTCAATGACTCGGGGAAGAACTCATCATGGAAGAGTTGCGGGAACTCGTCCCACAACATGAACTGCACTTCACGGCTTCCCGCGACACTCGCCACCACTCCAAGGCATTCCCTACAACTGCCGAATGGCCGGTCTCACCTTATCCTCCTCCCGGGGTAGGAGAAAGGAAAACACATGCTCGATCGGCCTCAACCAATGCTCGCCACCACGGGGTCCACTTCTCCCTTGAACCATGGAGGTTGTTCCTTTTGGAACCTCGTCACCGCATCTTCCTCTACACGAATTGGTATGCCACAACGCGAACTTTGACGCTCACAAGGTAACCGCCCCATTGGTGGTGGTGGTGGTGGCACCACCTGGCCGTGTTGCCATCTCACGGCGCACCTCCTCCCCGAACCTCTTGCCGGATACCCTCCCTCGGCCTCGGACTTCCAGTCGGATACCCTCTCGCACTGTGCCAATAACAGCAGATGTCTTCCAAGGGGCTGCCCCGCACCTGGACCCACATGAGCGAGATGACTCATCACCCATTGCCCCTGGACGCACGTGTCACTCTCCTCGGTGGCATTCTTACTACACGGAGTAAAGAACACAAACGTCAAAATGAATTCGAATCTATCGCGTGTCACTATCTCTACCACACTTATCAATACTACTATCATAAGGCATTACACACATACATTGCATCAATCCACATTGTAGTCATGCTCAACGCATTCGAAGAATATTCGAGTTGCATAGTTCACACATAATCAAGTTATTCACCTTTTCATACATCACAACAAATGCAACTAGTGCCCTAATGCCAATGCATGCAAATCTTACATCAGGTCTGGACTACCCCAAGTACACCTTAGAGGCTCTAAGAGGATCGTATTGATCGGGCACGTGTCTCCAGGCTCCTCCAAAGGACTCAAGACAACCAGATCCACCCACTACCCTAGGCCAACTAGACCATGCTCTGATACCATACTGTCATGCCCCGGATTTCCAACCCGAGGAAACCGGTTTGTGACTCCCCTTTACCCACAAGGAGGATAAAGGGGTAGGGTACAACATTCCCACACAAGACACCATTTAATAAAATTAAGATACATGTAACATTCACAAACCAAATAAATCGTTATTACAATAAAATCCTTTACAATATCTCCCCATCGGGGTTACAAGGTCTCACAAAAATCACATACTACAAATAACATTAAACAAGCCACAAAACAGAACCGTCTTCCACCTTGGTGTTTTAACCTAATGCCTGTAGGTTCCTGAAAGAAAACACATCACAGTAGGAGGGGTGAGCAACCATAGCTCAGTAGGGATCATGTCTCCCCAACCCATCCCATGTTCCTAGCATCTACATGAGAACGTGCGCATGTACAATGTAGTGACAAGATAAAAGTAGGTTATATTCCACGATTAAGTATCAATCCACAAGTCACGAATAGGTACAACTATTGCCACGCCATACAAAGGCTCACATATCCACAGCTCTCTCGGGCGCCACACGAGCCAACATTTCCATAGTTACAAACATTACCACGGCCTCTCGGGCGCTACATGTGCCATCATATTTACGGTTCCAAACATTTCCACGGCCTCTCGGGCGCCACACAGCCAACATTTCCATAGCCACACAAAGCTAACATAAACGATCCCGGGCCTACGGCCACCAGTGTCCTCACAAACACACAACACACAAAGCCACACATGATTTGCATAGTCTCACAGGTATAACATTGAACACATAGCATGCACACATTCACGAGCTCTCAAACTTAGTCACACAAACATAAAAACAAACACTTAGCATGCATAATCCCCACCTCACGGGCATATATACAAATATCCAAGCAAAATACGCCATTGAAGGCTAACATTCATACGGAGATCACACCTATATGAATTTACATATATATATATATATATATTATAACAACAACGATAATACTCGACAGATTATCCACCACAGAGCTCTAACCCCGGAATGGGTACTAGAAGAGACAGAACCCTACCTCAAGGATCCTTCACGCTCCCACGCTAGATGCCATCCACCCACACGAGTCACCCTAGTAGCAGCGCTCAAGAACTCTCTCTCTTTCCCTCTCTCTCTCTCTCTCTCTCTCTCTCTCTCTCTCTCTCTCTCTCTGCGATGACTGCGGCGGTTGACAATAAAAACCCTAAACCTAAAACAAAGAGAGCTCCTCCTTATATAGATCTCACTTATCAAAACGACATAGTTTTGATAAATGAAATCCCACCATCAAAACGACGTAGTTTTGATAAATGAAATCTCACCATTAAAACGACGTAGTTTTGATAAATGAAACACACCATCAAAACGACATAGTTTTGATGAATGAGACACACCATCAAAACGACGTAGTTTTGATAAAGAAACACACTATCAAAACGACGTAGTTTTAATAAATGAAACATGAACTAACCACTCCGCTTCCACACAAGACCAAATACCCACAATCCGAATGTGGTCATTGTCACACGCAGCCTCTACACGCTCCCACTTGAGCTCATTACACTCTCTAACAACCAAGCCTTGAAGACACGTAGAAACACTCCTCGAAGACTCGTTGGAAACGCGGCCTCGAAGATCTGTCTCGAAGATTAAATCTTCGACCCTCAAACCCTCGAACTTCGACCTCTCGACCCTACGACCCAAATCTTCGAGTCTTTCACCTTTCGACCCAAGCATTCGCCTAGGGTATTTTTCATCTTCGTTCCAGCTTTTCTTCCCCAAACACAGTCATTCTGACCTAATCTACTGTTGTTATAGCTACTGAGTCTACGACCCTAGCTCTGCAAGTCTACGACCTTCGGGTCTCTCGCTTTACTTTATTTGACTAAGTGGCTCGTTAATCTTCGACTCTACGAGTCTTAGATTTTGCTTTTCTTCCTTAGTCTTTCGTAGATGCTCATAAACCGAGTCTCCGTATAGCTACGACCCTTCAACTATAACTCTCTACCCTTTGATCTTCGAGTCCATAAGTTTGGCAATTTCTTTGAAATAATCGTATCCCTTGAGTCCATGACTCTACGGCTCTACAACCCTTGAGTTACAATTTCATTTGTTTGCCGGTCTTTATAAGATCGACTCTTCGACCTTCAACCTATGAGTCTACGAGTCCTGTTTTCTTAAGGTGTTCGAAGGCTTCGACTCTACGACTTTCAACCTATAAGTCTACAATTCCTATTTTCTAAACGGTGTTCGAAGGCTTCGACTCTACGACTTTCAACCTACGAGTCTACGAATCCTATTTTCTTAACGGTGTTCGAAGGCTTCACTTTACGACTCTATGAGTCTTGAGTCTAGTGGCGCTTTAAGTTCTATTAATTGACTTAAGTGTTTTTAGGGACTTGTCCCTACGGTTCTACGGCGTGAGTCTACGAGTCATATAACATTGGTTCATGTTCTTTAGAATTCTTCGACTCTACGAGTTTCTAAACATATTGGTGCTTGCGAACTCTCTTTTCCGTGCTTCAACTCTAAGACCTTCAACCTGGATCTACGAGTCACAATGTTCTATCACTATTTCGCCTTGAGTCTCCAGGACCCTACGAGTTTACGAGTCTCTTGCCAATACATCCTATGACGGTTTCACTTCTACAACTCGACTCTTCGACCCTACGACCTTCGGTTCTTCGAGTCTCCGTATTTAGACTATATTTTGGAACACTTCATCAAATCCTATATTCCCAATAATCTCCCCCTATTTAATGTAAGCCTGACAACAGGGGAAAACATGAAGTCCGAGACTACGAGTTTGATGGGCAATTTTAGATTAACAAGAAGATATCTTTGCATATGAAAAATTTGGAGTAGATCAGAATGACGAAAATGCACACCCTCTCCCCGTAGGCATAACAAAAATCGTTAGGCGCCTTGCTATCAAAGATAACTCCGCCTACGACCTCGCTCCCCGAGATATACTCCCCCTTTCTGGGGTGAGGAACAAGCACCAGAACACAAATCACACGGGAGCAAGGCAATAAAACATAGACCAGCAGGCAGCAGAACAAAGATATACATAGAAAGTAACTGAGATAAAGTAAGTACACAGAAGACGCAGAAAGAGGAAGAGAAGCGGGGTACAATGAAAGAGTGTACAAGATAGTTATGGTTTAAAGTCGTAATATTTTACACTTTGTGTAAACATAAAAAAGACTATTTGCCCATGAGAAGTTAAAGAATCGATCGACGGCAAAGAAGCGGATCGCTCACGATCAAATTCGGGCATGAGGGCAAAGAACCCATTGGTGGTCGGGATGCGAATATAGTGGCAAACATAGAACCCACAACTGTGAGCATCATCCTGAGCAGGAGTGCCTTGCTTGACTCGAGTAATTTCCATTGGTTTGGAAAGATGATATCCACCACACCCATGCGAATATCCCTGCATGACACGGGTGAGGGTGAGATTGAATTCACGGAGTTGTTGCGCCAATGGAGTAGAGAGTAGTAAAGCGAGTCAAAAATGACGATCCGCTGGTTCTTGAAGTCAATATCGAGAAGAAACTAATGGAGGGATGTTGATAAATAGGGGATGAACACATGATCTACCTCATTCCATGGACTGAAGGAGTTCTCATATCTACGACCCTGGATTTAACTCGATCATTGATGCATCATCGATGAGACGGGCTCGCATGATCAGCAAAAAGAGTTCCACTCGTGTATCTCGGCGGATATGGAGAGAGGCGACTTCTCCGGGTATGACTTTTGTGCATAGATGAACCCGTGTCATCTCAAGATTATCCATTTCTTCACCGTCATGTAGTAATCGACACGGGTCGGGGCCGGTGAAGAATGCTTCGTAGCCACAAGTCCGCTTGGTGGTATCTCCGAGAACATAGCTATTGAAAGTTGCAAGTTCACCGAGCCGTGCTCCCGTAGTCACAGGCACCGGAGCACCATCGGTTGGTCGGTGGTAGTGGTGCTGGTTTAGTGGGGGAAGCAGATATGGTATCTCGAGTCATACTTGGATGGGTAGTTGAGGGACCAAGTTGGGTGGAAGATGATGGTTGGCGAGAGCATTGGATGCTTCTTCATGCATGTTCCAATGGGCACATCATCATCATCATCAGAATTTGTGATGACAAAGTGGTTCTGCGCACATTTTTGCCCGGGGGTAAGTGGCTGTAGGTGGAGGTGGTGAATAACTTGGAGTAGGCTTCGCTGGTTGTGTAGGATCAACTGGTTCAGGTGCAGGCCTATCTATTGGCATTGGGTGTGGGTTTTTGACTGGTTAGAGCTATCTCCCCACTAGCAAGACGATGATATTCGGAGAGAATGGCCCCCAAGGTTGTCTTCGAGACCTTGGTATTGTCTCTGGTAAGCACCTTTAATGTCTTTATAATATTCCTCCAGATGTCATCTCTTGCTGCACTTTGTCTAAGGTACGGTCAGATAATTCTACTTGAGTTCATACCTCTTCCATACCTGATTCCACTGTAACAAGTCGTTCCTCAAAAGCTTGAGATACTGATGCTTTAAGGATGCCCGAGGAAATCAGTTTCTCAAGGACTTTGCTTGCAAGAAGATCTACCTGTTTAGTTGTTAGGGAACGAGAGTGAGATGCAGCCAGTACTGGAATGGCTATTGGGATATTGGCTGCTAACTCCTCACTCACCTGAGTGGCCACTTGATGAATTAACGGTGCAAGTGGTGTAGCCATCTCAGAACTTTCCACAAGCACAGGGACTCGTGGAGTTCTCTGCATCGGAGTCATTGGCTGCAGCAAGAAGGGTTTCATCTTCTTCTGCTTCCTCTTCCACAAGCATTTGGCACCATCTCAAAGATCATGAGGAGTAGATGTGGTAGGGGTTTCAGCCATGATGGGAGATGGGGCAGCAATGGACACAGCTTCCACTGGGTCTTTCCTCACTAGACCCTGTTCAACCAACCTGCTAATCAGATGGTCTCTATCCACCATCTACTTTCCGAAGGCTATCCAAGCCTTCCTCAGTGCTTCAGGGGTCATATGTGCCTTTGCATATTCAATATAAACTCTTCAAGCTCAGTCTCCCCGAGAGAGCTTAATAGAACAGGTGTCATACCCCTATCCTCTGGGGTTTTTTGTGCTGGTGTCTGCCCTGCATCTGCAGGCTCTCTAACTGCTGCAGTATCCCTGGGCAGCTTGGTAGGAGGGGCCTCCTCAGGTGTAAAATCAGTGGGGAGATGAGTTCTGGCAATGTTCTCCACCACCCGGCCTATGTGTTGTTGCGGTGGACGCAGAGGAACCCCGAGAAGTTTGCGGAACAGGTGTCGGTGGCCTTGGAGCACGGACTGGGGCTCTCACTGAACTGGCAGTATCTTCTGCAAGACTCCTCGCACTCAACCCGGTCTTCTTCAGTGGCTTGATCTCTAGCCGGCCATCTTCATAGAAGCTCTTAAATACATATTTAGCCAGCAGGGGGTACCGTGGGTCGGTGGTTGAAAACATCGGGACGAAGGTACCTCAAAACTTTGGTCGCACTGCACCAAAGTGATCGTTCTTAGACATGATCATGTTGAGTATCTGAGCTCCCCAGTCAATCTTTCTATCTTGTAGTATACTACACATGATCTTCATCTACTCATGACTTGCAAAGTCATGAGCTATCTTCTTGCACATCAGGCACTGTCCGATGACTATAAGAGTTGCCAGTGCCTGACCGGAGAACCCAAGCTTCAGGGCTCCCCATCCTTTCTTTCCGGGATCAGAATACCCCGGAAAAGACTTACATTCTTCTCTCGGAGAGACTAGGTAAGGATCAAAGTTACCTTTAGGGAGTGGTAATGCATTGCAAAGTATTTCGGCTGAGACTCGAATCTTCACTCCTTGGACTGTTCCCACAATGTCATCTCCAACGATTGCCAAGGTCTCGTAAAATTCCAAGACGTCTTCTACCAGCACGTCTTGCATCCCCGAACAGACAAATGCAATCCCAGATTGGTCGAGGCGATTTCTGAACTCGCACAGCCAGCTGACCTTTGCGTCGCCGATTGCTTCCCAATCGATGATAAACCCCGGGACGATGTTGTGTAGATCGTCGGCCATTGATGAGCTTGGACCTACCATAGAGGTTATAGAAAGAGAAAGAGACACTCGTAGAGAGAGATTGTAAGGTTCGAAGGTAGTCAGAGGAGAGAGAAAGCGAGAAAGAACAAGAATCGAAGAGAGAGAGAGAGAGAGAAGGAGCGCTTAGGGTTAGGGTTCGATTGTGAAAACGAACAACGTACCTCTGGGCTCTGTCTCTATCAGTGACTTATATATGAGGTGAGAAGCATACCGTAGAAGTCACATAGTTTGTCGGTTAGTCTTCAGGTCCGCATCCTTTTCTCTGACCCGTCTCTTCATCTTTCGGATCTACCCGTTGGAGTACTTAAGCAATAAGTCCACGTCACTCCTTAAGTCGGTATGTTTTCGATTTTCAGTGCACAGTGACGTGCTGACATGTCTGCGATGCTTGAGTAATGAGGAAACCGAATCCGTCTCGCCGACCCTTTGGACCGCAACCTATGAAGATGCGTTTAGGATGCTTCAAGGCTTCACCTTCGAGGCTTCGAAGTAGCAGCTTCTTCGAGGCAGCAGCTTCTTCGATGCGCTTGCTTTGAGGTCGACTCACGGATTCGGTGATCGTGGATTTCTCTGGACCTTTTCAACAGTAAACAACACACATGTGATGCATATGATAATTCACATAATATCATGCATGATGAACAGTGTTGTGAGTGGAATTGAAATTACGTGCCCAGAACTTGATTTCTTTCAACCGTAATACCTGGTTTACATGTATGGCTGCTGCATCACTACCATTTACCTTTCCATTTACCTTAGAAATGACTAAGTACTTCATCACACTACATCTTGTGCTAGAAAATGATCACTACGTTAACATAGCACCCAGTAAACCGTGGTTTATCAAATGCAACAACCTAATCATAACATTAATAGATCATCTCACATATTAGTAAAACTCACTCAAAGAAAGCCTCACTCTCTCACTCTCGGATCAAGCATGTGATTATGATTCAGGAACTAGAATTACACTATTTGGTATACTCATGGTCAACCGAATCTTACCAATACCCCGAGCCAACAATGATTTTCAATTCAACATAGATGACTTGAGAAACAAGATGGCCCTATTGAGAATCAGAACACACACTCGTCATTGTCTAATTTACATCACAAAGATAGGTAAAGTTTGGAGTTTGATCATGCAGGTTGTCCAGTGAGTTGTCTCTTTTCTTTTGTAGAGCATCAATTTTCAATGCTTATTCATGAACCTTTTTACATGGATGAGAGCTCAACACAAGATCTTTTTGAATCACGAGATCATACAATTTGACCTCCAACTATTACTCTAACAGAGATACAATCGAGGGGAATAGTGAGGACTCCCCCGAAGATAGGCAGTCAATTTATTGTCTATTATCATTTTGCCTTTTTCACCTTGCCTTTTTCTAGTGAAAGGTAGTGCCTCTTTTTAAGTAATAGGCTTTTTATGATTCTCAAATACTATAGTCTCAGTCATCCTTTGAGCATTAAATCATTGAGGATCTTTTTCGTGCAAGCCAACAGTACCATGAGATACAACAGTTCCTGCTAGTTAATGAATGCAATGCCACACAGGTGATATTCGCTTAGAATGAAAATGACAAGTAATAGGAATATCATTTAATTTAAACATAAAGGGAATTGCACTCATTTCACTCAAGAATTGAGGATTCATGACAGGTTGCACAAAAAACTTGAACCAGGTTCAGAGGTGGCAAGTTTCATCCATGTGATTTCTCAATTTCCCAAGAAAACATGCATGAATCACACTTAGTCACTACTAATTTTCATGGAGACATAAACATCATTAATAGTGTCATACTTATGTTCATGCACGGGTAATTAGTTTGAAATTAAACATAAGACATGCTGTGAGACTTATGAATTTAAATCTAACATGCCAAGTTTTGTCAGAAGTTCATTGAACTTGGCTTCTTGCAGTGGTTTGGTGAATATGTCGGCAAGCTGGTCATCAGTGGATATATACTCCAGGAAAATGTCTTTCTTCAGCACATGGTCACGTATGAAGTGATGTCTGACTTCAATGTGCTTGGTTTTGGGATGCATAACAGCATTGTTGGAGATTGTAATAACGCTTGTATTGTCATAGTACAGAGGCACAGCCTTTAGGTTAAACCCATAGTCTGAAAGTTGGTGGCCATCCAAAGCAATTGAGCACAACAGCTTCTCCTCAGAAAGAATATATTCAAATTTTCTTCCGTGGAGGTTGAAACTCAATTGCGTTTCTTGCTAAACCAGGATACAAGTCTCATTGCCAAGAAGTTGGCATGTTCCACTTATGCTCTTCCTATCAATCCTACAAACTGACAAAGTCTACATCTGAATATCCTCTCGGTTTGAAATCAGACTCTCTTGGATACCATAGTCCAAAATTTTCGGTTCCCTTCAGTATACCGCATAATCCTCTTGACATGAGACAAGTGGGATTCCTTGGGATTAGATTGGTATCCGGCACGGATGCATGTTACAAATATTATGTCAGGTCCGCTTCCTGTCAGGACAACAAGGGTCCAATCATGCTTCGTATTCGAGATATCCACTTCCTTGCCTCGCTTCATCCATATCCAGTTGGCGTTTGTAGGAATGGGAGTTTTCATGTGAGTCACATCAGGCCATCTTAAACTTCTTCAAGATCTCCTTGGTGTATTTGGTTTGACCGATAAAAATCCCATCCTCCAACCGTTTGACCTCCAATCGAAGGAAGAATGAGAGTTCTCCCATCATACTCATCTCATATTCACTTTTCATTAGATGGGAGAAGTCCTCACATTGCTTTTTGTCCCTTGATCCGAAGATGATGTCATCCACATAAATTTGGACTATCAAGGGTGATCCTTTTCCTTCCTTGAGAAACAGGGTGGGGTCAATTTTGCCTTTTCCTAACTTGTTATTGATCAAAAACTCTGACAATGTTTCATACCACGCTCTGGGAGCTTGTTTTAGTCCATATAGAGCCTTCTTGGGTTTGTATACCTTGTGCTCTTGGTTTGGCTCTTGAAATCTGGGTGGTTGTTCAACATAGACTTTTTCTTGAGGTCTTCATTCAAGAAAGCACTCTTGACATCCATTTGATAAACTTTGAAGTCCTTGAATGCTGTATATGCTAAGAACATGCGGATGGCCTCCAATCTAGCAACCGGTGCAAACATTTCATCATAGTCGATTCCTTCTTCTTGTTTGTATCCTTTTGCAACCAGTCTGGCCTTGTTTCTGATTACAACACCATCAGCATCAAGTTTGTTTCTGAAAATCCATTTCACGCCAATGACTTACTGTGATCTGGGCCTGTTGACCAACTCTCATACTTTCTGTCTTTTAAACTGATTTAATTCTTCTTGCTTTGCGTCAATCCAATAGTGATCCTGAACTGCATCATCAACTGATTTTGGCTCCACTTGTGATAGGAAACACATATAAAGATTTTCATGGAGTGTGGCAGCCCTTGTTTTAACTTGTGCAACAGGATCTTCTATTATCAGTTCATAAGGGTGGTCCTTTAACCTTCTCCTTACCTTTGGAAGGTCTTCTCTTTCTTCATGATGAATGCCCAATTGCTCAATGTTAGGTTCTTGGGCCGGTGGAAGTGGCAAAAACTGAGCAGGTTGAGTGTAAAGGTCATGATTTTCTGCTGCTTTTTAACTTGGTTCGCAACGAAACTAGTTCAGCTCTTTGTTCATCAGGTTCAGGTGCATCTTCCATTGGTTCTGTTGTAGTAGGGTTATCTGTTACATTTTGATCTCCTTTCTGCATTCCATGGTTAGGCTCATCAAAAGAAACATGAATAGACTCTTCAACAACTTTAGTCCTTCTATTAAACACACGATAAGCCTTGCTATTCATGGAATATCCAACGAGATATCCATCATCTGATTTGGCATCAAACTTATTCAAGTAATCCTTGCCATTGTTCAGAATGTAGCAAATACACCCAAAGATCCTTAGGTAACCAATGTTTGGTCTCCTTCCTTTCCATAACTCATAGGGTGTTTTCATGGCTTGTTTGTTAATTAGAGTTCTGTTTTGGACATAACAAGTAGTGTCAACAGCTTCAGCCCATAGGGATTTTGGGAACTGAGCTCTTGTCAACATGGTTCTAGCTGCTTCAACTAATGTCCGATTCTTTCTTTAGCCACTCCATTTTGTTGTGGAGTTCTTGGTGCTGAGAAATTATGCTGGATATCATGTTAGTACAAAACTCTAACATATCAGAAAATTCAAATTCCTTGCCATGATCGCTGCAAATGCACTTAATAGAAAGACTCTTAACATTAGTGACCCAATTAAAGAGTTCAACAAGATTCTCAAATGTTTCAGTTTTGTTTTTGAGAAACATGACCCATGTGTATCTGGTATAATCATCTACTACTGCAAGAAAGTATCGTGCACCAGATAACGAAGACACATTGATTGGTCCACATAGGTCCATGTGCAGAAGTTCAAGTGGTTGTGTAATTGAGGTTTTATCTACACTCTTAAAGGAATGTTTAACCTGCTTACCCAGCTCACAATCCCTACAAGGGTGTTCTTTCTCATAAACATACTTGGGTAAGCCCTTAACCAAATCAAGAGATGCCAGGTTTAGACATAGTCAAGTTTAAATCGCCAAATTACTTGTGCCACAACCAACTAATGTCGAGGTGAAGCTTTGGACAGAAAACAAATTGGTTCGGTAGATTGAGCATTACCAAAGAACAACTTGTAGACATTGCCTTGTCTATGCCCATTCAGCTTCACCTCTTTGGAGACAAGGTCCATAACTGTGTAGGTGTGTTTAGTGAACAAAACTTCATAACCCTTGCCACAAAATTGACTTATGTTTAAGACCTTGAACATCAGATACATTCGGAATTGAAATAGAACCATTAGAGAGAGTACCCTTACCAACAATCTTACCCTTTTTGTTGTCCCCCGAAAGTGACAGATGAAGCTGCAACCTCCCTTACCTCACTCAATAGAGAGGCATCATCTCTGTCATGTGCACAGCACGGCACGTCAAGATACCACTGGCTGGAATTGATCTTTTGTTTCCGGTGGCTGCTTTCAGCTTCAGGTACCTGTTCCTGCACAATGAGCAACTAAGTCTTGGGGGCCCAATTAAGATTGGGCTTTGGGAAAGTGTGAGATGCAGTTATCATTTTAGGTTTCCAGTAAGAGGGAGCAGACTTAATTTGCCATGCTAATTTAGGCTATCCAGAATTAGTCACGTTAGCAAGGTGATCCTCGAAGTACATACACGACTCTCCTTCCTCACTGTTACCTTTGGCAGCTTTCTCAGGCACAGAATTAGAAGTTTTCTTCACAGGTTTGGTCTTTAAGTTCTTTGATTGGGTAGCCTGTGTGTGCCTGGATTGTTTCTTCCTATCAGGGTTGTTGTTGCACTGCATATTTTTAGAGAAGTTCAGCTGTTTAAGGTTTACCCTGATTTCTGTGGCAATCTCCTTCCTAAGATACTCAGGGTAGAATCTGCACTGATAGGAGAGGTGTCCAACTTCCCAATAGATGGGGCATATGACAGGTTTGGGTTGGACACACTGTCTCAAAAGTTTGGTTGGAGCGTTAAAAGGCTTCCTAGGTTCTCTCACATATCCCAGGCCTTTCTTAACTCTACCACCCAGGACAAACTTAGACTGGGAGGAAACAGCTTTGCTGGTGGAACTAGTCTCAAACGTAGCAGTAAGTCCGCTTGTGTCTGTCCTCCGGAATTACTACACCCTTACCCTTGCATTGGGATGTAGAGGACAGGTTTGCTAAAGGTTCAACTTTCAGTTCTACTATTTTAGCTGCTGTTCATCCGTCCTAAGATGCAATAGGACCCATCACTTTTAGCTTCGATGTTACAAGTTTGGGTGGACAAGTAACGCCATCGGTACCTCCTTTCCACAATCAAGGAGCACACTGCCAGTAGGAACAAAATCAGCAAGACATTTGGTCTGCACAGGGTAAGTTTGAGCCTTGGCTATTTGGTCTTCCGAGAAACCTAGACCTAAGGCTAGACCTTTAACATCTGGAGTGGTTCTAAAGTGAGGTGCAATTTTCGCAGAATTTTGCCACTTTTGATTGATATGTCTTTCCTTTTCCAATTCTGCTTTAGTTTCGATTTAGTTCCTTTTCAAGCCTATCGATGTTTTTATTAGTCATTTTTACTTGTCCAGCTTTGTCCAAAAGATCATCGTGTGTGCTTCTCATCCCACTCACTTCAGCTCTTAATCTTCTCTGTGTTCTTTCATAATCATCTATAGAGTCTCTATATTCACATGAAAGCCCTTCCAATTTAGAATAATATCTTTCTTTGTCAGCTTTTATAGGGAGAAATTGTTCCTCTATGTCTTTTAGAGCTCTATAGGTATCTTCATATTCAATGTAGAGCTATTCATAGGTTCTTACCTTGAGGGGAGGTGAGTTGTCAGCCATGAAGCATATAAGACCCTTTTCTTTCTTCTCTTCATCAGAAGATTCTTCTTCCTCCTCAGTTTCGCTGTTGAACTTGTTAGTGACAAGAGCCTTCTTCCTCTTGCCATCTTTCCTGCTTAAGGAGCCTTTGGTCTTCTTCTCAACATTATAAGTCTTCATCCGTTGAATCAGACCTATGAACCTTTTATAAATGTTGTCCAGTGACTCCTTTGGTTCACATCTGAAGGCTTCATACTCTTGCTTGAGCATGGAGATCTTGTTGTGTCACGCCCGGGATTTCCAACTCGAGGAAACCGGTTCGTGACTCCCCTTTACCCACCCGGTGGACAAGGGCTAGGTGTACAAAATCCAACACATTCATAATAATCCACAATAAATAGAAAAAAGGCAAACAACTTATCTTTATTAAGTTCCAAAATCCATTACATCGTCTCCAATTGGAGTTACAATAGTCTCAACATAACATTTGACAAAACACTCAAATAACAAAAGGAGTAAAGCCACAAGGCAGAAAGTCTTCCACCTTGGTGTTCCTACCTAACTCCTCTAGGTCCCTATGAAGAAAACAAACACAATAGGAGGGGTGAGCAACCACGACTCGAGAGGGATCATGTCTCCCCAACCCATCCCATGCTCCTAGCATCCACATGCCGTGTGTACAAGTGCAGTGTCGTGATACAATTATTTCAACTAATATAACGGTAAGCCATCAGCAAAAATAAATATTTCAAACAGCCACACAAGCTAACATATGATCCGTCCCGGGCTTCCACAGCCACCGGGTTTCCAAGAGCAGTCCCTGGCTTCCACAGCCACCGGGTTTCACAAAACAATCCAGGCTTCCATAGCCACCGGTTTCCCAAAACAGATCCCTGAGCTTCCAACTACCGGGTTTCACAAAACAGTCCCGGGCTTCCACAGCCACCGGGTTTCACAAAACAAGACACACATCCACTCAGCATAAAACCAAACACTTAGCGGGCACACATTCACAAGTGTACAAACCCAGCCATTCAGGCATAAAAACAAACACTTGGCATGCACACCTTTACCAACTCACAATTCTAGCCTTACCGGCATATTATCAAACCCATACTAGGCATTGTCACACAAATAGATTCACACATGCATTTTATCGAACATTTAACATGCACTGCCTACTCAATGTCAAAATCACACCAAAACGCCATTGAAGGCCAACATTCATATAGGAGATCACACCTATATGAATTTACATATAAATAGTATGATAACAAGGATGATATCCAACGGTTCATTCACCACAGGGCCTAACCCCGGATCAGGTACAAAAAGACAGAACCCCTACCTTGAGAACGTCCTCCTGCTCTTGCTTCCATGCTAGACGTTGTCCTCCCCATGTAAGACGCTCCGGCAAAGAACAGCAGCCTCTCTTTCTTTCCTCTCTCTAGCTCTCTCTCTCTACGACGGCTGCAAAGGCTAGCCAAAAAGAAGAACCCTAAACCTAAGAGTCCTTCACCTCTTATATAGGCACACCAACATCAAAACGACATAGTTTTGATTAAATGAATCCCAGCATTAAAACAACGTAGTTTTGATCACACAAGTTGTAACCTTTCCGCATCGACACACGACATAATATCCACAATTCCAACATGGTACTTTGGGAAAAGATGATTAGAATAACAAAACCAAGGTGACGGTACAAAAATATGGCTGCATGCCATAATGCACGTCATATCCCCAATTGGCGTGCAGGTCCAAATACCCTGAAATTCTACCCCAAGCTTCCTTGCATCATGTAGAAGGCTAGTATGCAGTAATATGCTTGCACGCCAATTGGTCCAATTGGCGTTCAAGGCCTTTGGCTCTGAAACTTTTGTGGAAGGTAGAGGACATCATTCTGAGAAACTTTAGTTCTGCACGCTAATTAATTTGAGGCCATCTACTTGGTCAAAATAAATCTCCAAAACCTGACAAAACAGCCTAAAAGCGCCTGTATCTACAAATAGCATCTTCCTAGGGCAAAAATGCATGTTATCACTTGTCACGTGCACCTCCCAAAAGTCCCCTCTTGGGCTCATCTCTTACCTCAAACTTGTGCATCAACATTCAAGGTGTAGCTCAAGTGTGTGGGAAGGAAACTCCCTAAAACCCAACAATTTCCACTCACAAGGCATTTGTGGTTAACTTCTTACATGCCGCAAAACACGGGTCATTACATCCTTTCCCCCTTAAGACTTTTCGTCCTCGAAAAGAAACAACATGCAAGGAAAACAAACACATACGGCCCATTTGTAAGACAGTGAGCCACAACGCCCAGATGGATCACACAACATAACAGGACATCCCAAACACATTTTGCAATCTCAAAACACATCTCAATAAAAATACCAGTTTACAAACTCTGGGTGCTGCTCATGCATCACGGATTCACGTTCCCATGTCTCCTCCTCAATGCCACGGTGCTGCCACAGCACGCGAACCAAAGGAATAGCACGACCATGCAAAAGCTTCTCCCGCCGATCGAGGATACGGATAGGGGCCTCAACAACAGACATGTCATCCTCAATGACCAATGTCCCCCAATCGATCACATGAGTGGGGTCAGGATGATACTTCCTCAACTGGGACATGTGGAACACATTGTGCACCCGACTCAATCGCGGTGGCAATGCTAACCGGTAAGCTACAGGCCCCACACGAGCTATAACCTCAAATGGACCAATGAACCGGGGAGAGAGTTTGGAACCTCTCCCAAAGCGCCGATGTCCACGTCGTGGAGAGACACGGAGAAACACATGATCGCCCATAGAAAACTCCAAAGGTCGCCGCCGCTGATCCGCATAAGATTTCTGCCGACTCTGAGCTAATAACAACCGTTGACGAATCAACTTAACTTTCTCGGTAGGCTCTTGAACCAACTGTGGTCCCAAGAGAGCTGTCTCCCCCACCTCGGTCCAACACAAAGGTGATCGACACGGCCGCCCATACAACGCCTCAAAAGGAGCCATCCCAATGGATGCCTGATAAGCGTTGTTGTAGGCAAACTCCACCAAAGGAAGGTGAGTTGCCCACGAACCCCCAAAATCTAACACACAGGCCCGTAACATGTCCTCCAAAGTCTGATTCGTCCTCTCTGTCTAGCCGTCAGTCTCAGGGTGAAAGGCTGTACTCAAGTGAAGTTTGGTACCCATAGCCTCCTGCAAACCTGCCCAAAAACGGGAAGTGAACCTTGAATCCCGGTCAGAGACAACCGATGATGGTACTCCATGCAGTCTCACAATCTTGTTCATGTATAGATGACTCAAGGTCCCAATAGAGTCCCACTCGCGAACAGCCAGGAAATGGGCCGACTTTGTGAGTCGATCCACAATCACCCAAATCATATCTTTCCTCCCTATGGTGGGTGGAAGACCCGTCACAAAATCCATCGTTATGTGGTCCCACTTCCACTCCGCTATGGGCAATGGTTGTAACATGCCCGCCGGCCGCTGATGCTCAGCCTTCACCTGCTGACACGTGAGGCACCGCGAAACAAAGGCAGCCACATCGTGTTTCATCCCAGGCCACCAAAAATGTCCCCGAAGCGCATGGTACATCTTCGTACCCCCTGGATGCACAGCAACTCTAGACTGGTGAAACTCCCTCATCACCTCATCCCTAAGAGAAGAAGCCACTATTAACCGCCCCTGAAAAGACAACTCATGCTCAGGACCCTCTGTCCAGACCTCAGATAGCTCACCAGCCTCAATACGGGCACGGAGAACCACACACTCAATGTCACCCAACTGTCCCTCCCAGACACACTGGTACAACTCAGGCACAACCACCAAAGGACTCAGGACTGTCCCACCATCACGAACAATACGCCGACCGCAACATCGCCAATGGCTGCTCCATCGCCTTCCACTCTCTCACAGCCACCTCAGCTTTCCCTTTTCTGCTCAACGCGTCAGCCACAACATTACCCTTGCCCAAGGTATATGCAAGAGTAAAGTCAAAGGTCTGCGAATACTCCACCCATCTCCTCTGCCTCAAATTCAAGTCCTTCTGAGTAAAGATGTACTAATGGCTCTTGTGATCAGAAAACACTATGAACTTCTCCCCCAAAAGGTATTGTTGCCAACTCTTCAAGGAAAAGATGACAGCCGCCAGCTCAAGATCATAGGTAGGTAATCTGCTCATGAGGCTTCAATTGGTCTCGACCCATAAGCTACCACACTGTGCTCCTGCATAAGCACACACCCCAAACCAACCCTGGACGCATCATAGTATACCTCATATGGGATATCCTCCCGAGGTAACCTCAACACCGGTGCAGTGGTCAAATAGGTTTTGAGAGCCTCAAATGCCTGCTGACACTTGTCAGTCCACTCAAACTTCACTCCCTTCCGAGTCAACGCCGTCATAGGCGCTGCCAAGCGGGAGAATCCCTCTACAAAACGACGGTAATAGCCTGCCAAGCCAAGAAAACTACGAATCTCGAAAACATTGGTTGGCCTCTCCCATGATGACACCGCCTCAATCTTGGCTGGGTCCACTCTAACCCCTTCAGCTGACACTACGTGGCCAAGAAAATGGACCTCCTGCATCCAAAACTCACATTTGCTAAACTTAGCAAACAACCACTGATCCTTCAAGGTTTGCAACACTGTTGCCAAATGCTCCACATGGTCCCTCTCCGTCTTGGAATATACCAATATATCGTCTATAAACACCACAACAAAGGAATCCAAATATGGAGCAAAGACCTGGTTCATCAAATGCATGAACACTGCTGGTGCATTAGTGAGCCCGAAAGGCATCACTACCCACTCATAGTGCCCATACCGCACCAAAAGCTCTTAGGGATGTCCTCCTCCCTAACCGTCAATCGATGATACCCCGACCGTAGATCTATCTTGGAAAACCACCGGGCTCCACTCAATTGGTCAAACAGGTCATCGATCCGAGGCAACTGATACTTGCTCTTCACAGTCACCGAATTCAGCTTCCTATAGTCGATGCAAAGGCATAGCGTGCCATCTGCCTTCTTTGCAAAGAGCACCGGAGCACCCCAAGGTGAGGTACTCAGTCTGATATACCCCTGGTCCACCAACTCCTCTATTTGCCGCTGAAGCTCCCTCAGCTCGGCTGGCCCCATACGATATGCTACTTGGGAGATTGGATCAGTCCCCGGTGCCAACTCAATGGTGAACTCTACACTCCTCTTAGGAGGTAAACTCCTCAACTGGTCAGGGTAGACATCCTGAAATTGGTCAACAACTGCTGGCCACACTCTCTTTTCCACCTTCCCTTCCTCAGCAAAGGTCAGAGCTGCCAACCTGTGGGTAATGACACCTCACTGGTCCAACACTGGCCCCGCCTGACTCACCTCACAGTCTCACTCCCCCTGCAGGGTGCAAGAGATCCCTGCGGTGTAACGAAGGATACACGCCGCCGATAACAGTCTATCTTGGCCTGGAAAGCCATAAGCCAATCCATACCCAAGATCAGGTCAAAAGCACGCAAGAGCAATACATGCAGGTCGAAGCTCAGCTCCACACTTCCTATGGTTAACACACAGTCACGGCAAACACGCCGCACCTCAATCATACCCCCCACTAGAGACTCAACAACTAGGGGCTTCGCTGCCTGCACACAAGCTAACCTCAAGCTATCTATCACAAGCTTAGCAACAAAAGAACATAATGCACCCGTATCGAAAAGAACATAAGCTAACGTATAGGAGATCAAAAGGGTACCTCTAACCACCGATGGTCCTGCTCCACCCTCAGTCGGTGGGGGTGGTAGCTCAGCCTCCTCCTGGTACGTCGCCTCTAGGCTGAAACACCCTCCCCTTGGCCTGTGCCACTGGTCGGCTCACTCACTGGGCGCTTCCCGCCAAGATCGCCTCCGACTTCGGTCTCTTTGTCGCTCTGGCCTCCCCCGAGGTCGGGTCCGGCTAGATCTCGCCTGCCGGCCTGCCACCGATGAGCTGGCCTCTTAGATGGTGTATGGAAGCTAGCATCACTCCTCATGCTGGATACCATGCCTCCTGCTCCCCTGTTACCACTCCTGCAAACCCGGCTCAAGTGGCCCTCTCGCCCACAGCTGTTGCATTTCCAGTCTTTCTCTTAACACTCCCTCCTGAAGTGGCCTTGCTCACCACAGCAATGACAACCGCTGGGGAGACCTCCTGCTGGACCTCCCAGTCTGCTACCGCTAGAGCTTGACCTCCCTGGGTGTACCGATGTTTGTCCCCTGCTGCGGAAGGAACTGTTGTCCCTCTCTTCGGTCTTGGGCCTCTTGGGTCCCAAATCACATTCAGATCCGCCCGGGAACTGGCGACCCTGATGGGCCTGCCTCCCATCATCCAGCTCTCTCTCAGCGATACGAGCCGTCTCCACAACCACAGCATAAGTCCTCAAGCGCAAGATCGCCACCCTCTGCCTAAGGGCTGGCCTAAGGCCCAAAGTGAACTTATGGGCCTTCAGGCCCTCCTTTGCCACAGTCTCGGGAGCAAACCTACTCAAGCTCCGAAACTCTCGCTCATACTCAAGTACCATCCTTGATCCTTGTTTCAGGCTGCCAAACTCCTCCCTCTTCTGCCACCTCAAAGATTTCCAGGGAAGAACTCATCATGGAAGAGCTGTAGAAACTCCTCCCAAAGCATGAACTGCACCGCACGGCTCCCCGCGACACTCAACCGCCACTCCAGAGCATTCCCCTCCAGCTGCCGAATGGCCAGTCTCACCTTATCCTCCTCCCGGGGTAGGAGAAAGGAAAACACATGCTCGATCTGCCTCAACCAGTGGTCAGCTAACACTGGGTCCTCCTCCCCTTTGAATCGCGAAGGTTGTTCCTTTCGGAACCATGTCACCACGTCATCCTCTGCACGAGTCGGTATGCCACTTAGCGAACCCTCACACTGTAAGACCCGCAAAATTTTTTAGCTATTTAAGTTCTTAGTTAAAGAGTAATAATAATAAAATAATAATAATGTTATTGTTAACAATAGTTAGAAAGGATATTTTAGATATTATCACGATAAAAATAAGCACCCAATATAGTCATTCAACTAGCATGTGATAAGTAGTCGTTATGAATAGTATCCGTCCATTATGAATAGTATCCGTTTGGACTTCCATAAATAGGTATGAGCATGAGATTTTATTTATAAGAGAGTATAGAAGTAAGAAGAATAATAATACGAGTTATGGCATCAAGTTCTCAAGTACTGCCATCCGAGAATAGTGTACGCGATGAAGATCGGCGAGCAATACGACTTGAAGTTACAAAGCTATGTTTTGCTGTAGATGAGCTAAATGCTCGTGTCCAATGGCTGCAATATAATGCGACGAGACACAGAGAGAAGTTTGAGGTTATTCGTGTGACAACCACGACAATGTTAGCCGAAGGGTTGTGCAGCTCTGTTTTCAAGCACAACACGTCCTACGCACATACGCTAATATAATTCAAGAAATTTTACGAAGGCCATAGAATATGATATTAATGTTTATATTTAGGTTTATAATATTTTATGCTATAATGTTATCTTACTTTATTGTTTATTGATTATGTAATTATATTATTTTATCCGCGTAAATATTAAATACATTATAAAAATAAAATAATTTCTTATATGTCATAAAACGTTTAGATGCTATATATTATGTCATTTAGTTTCTTAAACCAAATTACTATGGGTAAGTAAGTATTACAAGCCTTAACTTTACCAAAAGTATAAAACATAGGTAAGGCCCAAAATTTGAATGAGGCAGATTCTGGAGGTCCCATTCAAAAATCCATAACTTGAATTATAAAGATCCAATTGACATGAAACCAAAGCCCATTTGTTCATTTATGACTTAGGTAAAATGTGTAGAAATTTCAGAATTTAATATGAAGCCAATCAATTCCAGAATTTAAAATACTACACATAGGTTTAGTATGAATGGGTAAACATTTTAGTACGACTTTAAAATTCAATAACTTTTGTTATACATATTTAAAAATTATAAAATTGATACCCATTTGTAGATATTTGAGTTAGTAATGCAATACAATTGGCCATTTGTCAAAAACTACAAAATTAAAAACGTTATAATTGAATTAGTAGGGAGTACACCAATGTGGACTTTTGATGCCAAAGGAACCTTCTAGGTTGAAAAGTCTTAAAACATTTTTTAAATGGTAGGAGAAGATACCCACGTTTTAAGAGAGGATAATAGGAATAAAATAAAGTATTTTATATATTTTACATAATTTAATTTGATGCCAAAGTCAAATTCATACACTACTTTCACACTACACACCTACCACCATCCTTGCCTATATAAGGAGTGTCTTGCCTCTCCTCTTAAGCACAAATCCCTCAAGCCACACCACGAAATTTCCCTCTCAAAATACTCCCTTAAGCCCTCTTAACACCCCAAATACTCTACTCAAATCCTCTTTTGCTTTTGGTACTTACCAAGCGTCGAAGTTCTACGAAAGGTTTAGAACGCGGAGAACGACAAGTGATTGTAAGGGTTTTCTTCTCATTTCCCTTTTTCTTTTTCATTATAATCTATATTTCATTATTATTGTAAGGGACTTTTCTCTTCCTCTTTATCTTGTTTTATTTGGCATTATTATTGTAAGAGTTTTATGTTTCTTATTCTTCTATTTCCATTTTATTGTTGAGAACATTAGTCTCTTTTTAATCTCTCTCTTGATAATCTATGCTATTGACTGGGGTAGATAACCATTTTGATATTCGTGGTTATCCTTGTTAACCTTGAATGTTTTATTGGAATTCTATGATATGCCTCATGTTATGTATGCTAAAGTTGTTATAATCTCTTATGTTTGGACAAAGTAAGTTTATGATGGGTGGTTCCAGAAAGACCTCCAATGCATTGGGTAAAGAACATCACTGGAGAGTGTCAATCCAGTTGATAATATGTTATGATATGATATGGTATCTGGGTAGTTAACTTGGATCATGATGTTATGATACGATGTTCAAACATAATCTTCCATGTTATGATTTCCTTGTGAAATGTTGATCATGTATGATGTGTAAATATTATATGGTATTTCCTATGTTCGATATCTTCATGATTTTTCCTTACCCACTTATGTTTACCCTTACTGGGCTATTTGAGCTCACCCTTTTTATGATTTCTTTTCCAACCCCAGGTAATTAAGGGATGGAGAAACTAGGATAAGGAGTCGAGAAGTGCTTGGAAATAAAGTTGTGTGAAATTTTAAAGATTTATTAAGTTGTTTGCTCGTGTGCTTTGTTATGTAATAATGGGTTATGGATACTTAGTCTCTAAACCCCTAAACCTTAAAGATCTTGGATTGAAATTTGTAATAATGAATGGTTTGTTTGATTAAATAAGTAATAGTTTGAAATTGATATATAATTTGTATATTTAATTTCCGCTAACGCACCCGGTTTGGAGGATCAAATTTGGGGGCGTTACACACGCTCCCTTGGTAACTCCCCCGCTGGTGGTGGCGGTGGTGGTGGCACCACCTGCTGTGCCGCCATCTCACGGCGCACTGCCTCTCGGACTTCTTGCCGAATACCCTCCCTCAGCTCTTGGACTTCCAGCAGGATGCCTTTTCGCACCTGTGCCAGCAATAGTGCATGTCCTCCAACGGACTGCCCCGCACCCGGGCCCTCATGGGCAGATGACTCATCAGCCACTGCCCCGGACGCACGTATCACTCTCCTCGGTGGCATTCTTACTACATGAAGTAAGAAGCACAAACGTCAGAACGCGTTTGACTACTATCAAGTTTCACTACCTCTACCCCATTATCAAGTCAAGTAGTACATGGCATCACACACATTTTACACAATGCACCAATCAACATCGCACACCGTTCAATTCACAGTGCACACAGCTCAAATAAACAAAAACCTTTCCTTGTAGTCATGCTCAAGGTACTTCAAGAAAAATCAGAGTTACACAGTTCACACCTTATCACACTATTCACATTTTTCTTCTATCACAATTACAATTTTAACAGTTATCCACACCTTCACATACAACAACTAATGCAACTAGTGCCCTAATGCCAATGCATGCAAATCCTACCTCAAGTCTGGACTACCCCAAGTACACCTTAGAGGCTCCAAGAGGACCGTGTTGATCAGGCGCGTCCGTCCAGGTTCCTCCAAAGGACTCAAGATAACCAAACCCGCCCACTACCCTAGGCCAACTAGACGATGCTCTGATACCATATTGTCACGCCCCGGATTTCCAACTCAAAGAAACCGGTTCGTGACTCCCCTTTACCCACCCGGTGGACAAGGGATAGATGTACAAAATCTAACACATTCATAATAATCCACAATAAATAGCAAAAAGGCAAACCACTTATCTTTATTAAGTTCAAAATCCATTACATCATCTCCAATTGGAGTTACAATAGTCTGAACATAACATTTGACAAAACACTCAAATAACAAAAGGAGTAAAGCCACAAGGCAGAAAGTCTTCGACCTTGGTGTTCCCACCTAACGCCTGTAGGTCCCTGTGAAGAAAACAAACATAGTAGGAGGGGTGAGCAACCACAGCTCAGTAGGGATCATGTCTCCCCAACCCATCCCATGCTCCTAGCATCCACATGCCGTGTGTACAAGTGCAGTGTCGTGATACAATTATTTTAACCAATATAACGGTAAGCCATCAGCAAAAATAAATATTTCAAACAGCCACACAAGCTAACACATGAGCCGTCCCGGGCTTACACAGCCACCGGGTTTCCAAAAGCAGTCCCTGGCTTCCACAGCCACCGGGTTTCACAAAACAGTCCTGGGCTTCCATAGCCACCGGGTTTCCCAAAACAGTCCCGGGCTTCCACAGCCCACCGGGTTTCACAAAACAGTCCCGGGCTTCCACAGCCACCGGGTTTCACAAAACAGTACACACAGCCACTGTAAGGACCCGTACCTTGAGTTAGTCACAGTTTTGCCTTCTGAGTAGAGTTGTTTCTAGATTTTGACCTAGTGAATGGGCTCAAATGAATTCACGTGCAAAAGGAAAGATGCTTAGAATGATGTCCTCTATCTACCACAGAAGTTTCAGACCAAACGGACGTGTATGTGAGGTGCACGTGAAATGGGTCCAATTCACGTGCAAGTGTGGTTGTCTTCTAAATGATGCAAGGAGGCTAGGGGTGAAGTTTGAGCGCATTTGGAGTGCATATGGAGTTGCATGTGAATTGGGGAATTCACGTTCAAATTGGCGTGCAGCCATATTTTTGCATGGTTCCCTTGGTTTTGACATTCTAATGATCTTTCTCCAAAGGACCATGTTGAAATTCTGAGTATTTTGGCCTATATGAGTGCGAAAAGGTGCTAACTTGTGTGATCAAAACTACGTCATTTTGATCCTGGATTTACTTAATCAAAACTACGTCGTTTTGATGTGGGTAGTGTCTATATAATGAGGGCTTGAGTTTGAGTTTAGGGTTCTTGTGTTCTTCTTTGCTGCCTGTTCTGCGCAGAGAGAGAGAGAGAGACAGAGAGAGAGAGAGAGAGAGAGAGGGATCTCCAGGCGTGCCGTGGTGGTTCGCGTCGTTGGAAGGTGTCTAGCGTGGAGGTTAGGACAAAAGTCCGAGGTAGGGATTCATGTTCTTCCTAACTCTCCTCTGTTCTAGGATATTCACCTATATATATATATGTAAATCCATATAGGTGTGATCTCCTATATGGATGTTGGCCTTCGATGGCATGTTCTTGATTCCGATGTTGAATTTGGCCTGAGGATTTTCCGGGTTTGTTTATGCCCACCATGTGTTTGATGAAATGTCCGTGAGGCCTGCACACTATGTATTTGATAAAATGTCCGTGAGGCCTGCATGCCATGTATTCAATATAATGCCTATGAGACCTTATATATGGGTGTCCGATGATGTACCTACGTGATTGGTGTGTCTTGTGTTTGATTTGTATTTGATTTTAAGCCTATGAGGCTGATGTGTGTGGCTTGTATCCGACCATGTTGGTCCTTCTGAGATAAAGTGTAAATGCTTGTCGAGTTTACATGTTGAGATGTAATGCTATCTTTGTTCGTTGATCTGTTTGAGATCGAGCCGAGATATGGGCCAGGCACAATAGCTGGACCCCTTTGAGATTTGGCCAGGACGTGGTCCTGAGTCTCGGTGTAGCACTCACGACGGTGGGCTAAGTCTACACTCATTCCTGAGGGTAGGTATGGCGCCCGAGGAGGTGGTTGACCATATCTGACTCGGGTGGAAAATGTTGCATTGGTGTCCATGCAACATTCGCCTGGATGTGGTATGTCATGTCGCCGTGGTAGCGGGGTGTCCTCTGCCATTCAGTGCGGGCTCAGGTAAAGAGTGTTTACTGGGTGATGTTAGCTACTTTAGCCTTAGGCACGACACGAGCACAAGCATACACATATCATGCATGTTGTAGAGCGGGACGGGTCGGGGGAGACTGGATCCCTACTGAGCTATGGTTTGCTCACCCCTCCTATAAACGGTTCTTTTGCAGGGTTTAGCAGGCGGTAAGTGAAGACTGAAGAGCTAGGCCCCTGAGGCTGGGAGTTTTATGTTATTTCCTTTGTTGTACTAGTGGTTTTATGTTTTGAAATTTGGTTTGGTTTTATTTGTAACAGTACACCTGGCTTCATAGGGGTATTTACCCGACTGGGTTGTAATAAACATTTAGTCTTTGAAATGAAATAAAATGAGATGTTGTTATTCAATTTGTGTTTGTGTGCATGGTTTGGGAGCAGGAGCATGCCCCTTGGCATGTTAGCCTGGTTGTGCAGGTTTGGGACAGCACCCGTGCTAGAAGTCCTTTTAAGGTGCTTACACCAACCCCCTGTCCCTTCGGGTGCGGGCATGGGCAGTCACTACTCATTTCCAAGTGGAAGGAAATTGGGGCGTGACAGCCACTCAGGCATAAAACCAGACACTTAGTGGGCACACATTCACAAGTGTACAAACCCAGCCATTCAGGCATAAAAACAAACACTTGGCATGCACACCTTTACCAACTCACAATTCTAGCCTTACCGGCATATTATCAAACACATACTAGGCATTGTCACACAAACAGATTCACACATGCATTTTATCGAACATTTAACATGCACTGCCTACTCAATGTCAGAATCACACCAAAATGCCATTGAAGGCCAACATTCATATAGGAGATCACACCTATATGAATTTACATATAAATAGTATGATAACAAGGACGATATCCAACGGTTCATTAACCACAGGACCTAACCCCAGATCACATACAAAAAGACAAAACCCCTACTTTGAGAACGTCCTCCTGCTCTTGCTTCCACGCTAGATGTTGTCCTCCGCACGCAAGACGCTCCGGCAGCAACCAGCAGCTCTCCTTCTTTCCCTCTCTCTAGCTCTCTCTCTCTCTCTCTCTCTCTCTCTCTCTACGACGGCTGCAAAGGCTAGCCAAAAAGAAGAACCCCAAACCTAAGAGTCCTTCACCTCTTATATAGGCACACCAACATCAAAACGACGTAGTTTTGATCACACAAGTTGCAACCTTTCCGCATCCACACACGACAAAATATTCACAATTCCAACATGGTCCTTTGGGAAAAGATGATTAGAATAACAAAACGAAGGTGACAGTAAAAAAATATGGCTGCACACCATAATGCACGCCATATCCCCAATTGGCATGCAGGTCCAAATACCCTGAAATTCTACCCCAAGCTTCCTTGCATCATGTAGAAGGCTGGTATGCAGTAATATGCTTACACGCTAATTGGTCCAATTGGCGTTCAAGGCCTTTGGCTCTGAAACTTCTGTGGAAGGTAGAGGACATCATTCTGAAAAACTTTAGTTCTGCACGCCAATTAATTTGAGGCCATCGACTTGGTCAAAATAAATCTCCAAAACCTGACAAAATAGCCTAAAAGCACCTCTATCTGCAAATAGCATCTTCCTAGGGCATAAATGCACGTTATCACTTGTCACGTGCACCTCCCAAAAGTCCCCTCTTGGGCTCATCTCTTACCTCGAACTTGTGCATCAACATTCAAGGTGTAGCTAAAGTGTGTGGGAAGGAAACTCCCTAAAACCCAACAATTTCCACTCACAAGGCATCTGTGGTTAACTTCTTACATGCCGCAAAACACGGGTCATTACATGTTGTCCTGTATCTTCTCATCTCCTTTATAGATGAGACAGAGCTTGTCCCATACCTCCTTAGCAGTCTCAAGATCCTGCATATCCGTGAACATGTCATCTTCGAGTGCAGAGAAAAGTATGGCTTTTGCCTTGAAGCTGAGCTTTACTTTCCTCTGCCCCACCTTAGACGAATTATCTGGGTCTTTTGTCATTAACCGACCTCTCTGCATACTCTTTAGGGTGAAAGGTCCATTCTTTATTGTTTCCCAGAGATAGGTGTCGAGCATATCTAGGTATGCTCTCATTCTCGCTTTCCATTTGGAAAAGCGCGCGGGTGTGTGTTGGACCCCATTTTGTCCGGGTTGGACATACTAACCCCATTTGATATATATGCCTTTTTGCCCATGCCATATACCTTGTTGAACAAGTCCTTAGAGATTCCCTGTGATTTGCACATGATGGATGCATTAACACTAACCGAGAGGCCCAAAATTGATAACCTCTGTTGCCAGCCCCTAAAATGCCCCAAGATCAACGCCAGGTGATAGAGGATGAAATTTGGAGACTAACGCACTTGACCGAGCTCAATTCTGATTTAAAATGAAGAAGTTATGGCCAAAACAACTTTCGTTGGAAAAAGTCAAACCTACCAAAAGACGGTCAATGCCCCTAGTCAAACTACCCGAAAAAGTGACTATGCGAAATTCTCCAAAACATCTATTTAAGCAAATACGGGTCTTCCTAAACAATCCCCAAAAGGTCATCCATTTTCGCATTTTGGGTGGGGGTAAAAAGGCAATTAAAAAAAATGTGAGTCGTAGCCTCAAAGTGTAAGTAGGTCGAAGCTTCGAAGACTAGAAGCCTCAAAGACTCGAAGCCTCGAAGTCTCGAAGACTCGAAGCCTCGGAGCCTTGAAGCCTCGAAGCCTCAAAGCCTTGAAGCCTCGAAACCTCAAAGACTTGAAGCTTCGAAGCCTGTAAGCCTACTGACACTCCGACCTGCCGACACCTCAACCCTTCGACCCACTGACCTTCGACCCACCGACCTTCGACCCGTTGACCGTTGACCTTCGACCTACCGACACTTCGACCCGTTGACCGTTGACCTTTGACCCACTGAAATTCCGACCCGCCAAAACTTCGACCCTGCCGACACTTCGACCTGCCAACACTCCGACCCGCCGACAGTCTGACCCTTTGACCTCTGACTTTCAATGTTTGGCTTCTTGCGCTGGCTCTCTCGCTGATTGTTCACGAGACACCTTTTAATGAGCTGGCCATCTGACAGAATCATTTTTCAACGCCTGTCGGTCACATGTACTAAATGAAAAATTAAAAAAGGACAAACACGAGCTGCACAGGTCGCCAGACCACCCGGTAACACACAGAATTTGGAAGTAAAATAGGGGAATCAATAATACAGCATTAAATGTTGCAATCAATGCAATACAGCCGGCCCTCTTTATATCCAGTCTTCTGTCCCCACGAAAAAAAGGAGGAGAACGCCCAGATTATGCCCAAGCTTCTTCCCTGCGCAAAAAGAGAGAGAGAAAACACCCAGAGTTCAAAAATTTCCCTATCCCCAAATTCTCGCCCCAAAAAAAAAATGCCCAGAGTTCAGATCCAAAAAGAAGAGAGCACCCAGATTTTCGCCCAACTCTCTCACTTTCCCAAAACCAAAATCGCCCCTCTTTCCCTCTTTCTTGTTTCAGCTCTCTTTTTCCCGGAAAATGAAAAACACAAAAACAACCCAGTTCTGCCCCTTCCTCTTACGTTTTCATCAAAAAAAAAAAGACATAAAAAAAACAATTCTTCTTCATTTCCCTATTTCTTACGCCCACCTTCTTTATTCCCAGTCACCAAAAATCTCAAACCCAAAAAATACGTCACTCCAGTCCTCCAAATACTAGGAAATCTTTTTCACAAATCTCATTGCCAGATTTGTTGGTTCAATTGGAGCAGGCGACTATAGGCGTGGACGGGATTCACGCAGCAGTCCGGTGTTCGAAGCTCTAAGGTCGGTTCTATAATCCTAGTCGATTTCTGTCATTTATTATTTCTTAGCTTATTTATCTTTATATTAGATGTAATTCTTAGTCTTTTCCTGTATATTTTCTTTATTTTTTTCAGTTGTTGTTCTGTGTTGTATTTCCCTTGTATTTTGTTTTTTTTTTCTGTATATATCGTATGCTGTAATATGTAAAGAATAGTAGTAAAAAAAAGAGAGAGCAAAAAAAGGAATGAAAACAAAAAAAACAAAAGAAAAAGGGAAAAAGAGAGAGGGTGGCTTCGTTTTTTTTATGTTATTGTATGTCACAATCACACAATTCATGTTTTATTCGGATATGCATGTGTTTTTATATGGTCAATTCTTAAACAAAAAAAACAAAAAAAAAGGGGAACAAACAAAAGAAAAAAACAAAACAAAACAAAACAAAAACAAAACGTTTTCAAAAATATCACCTTAAAAATATATATATATAACAAACAAAAAAAAACAAAAACGTTTTGCAATAAAGTGTTTTCAAAAAGTTTTCAATAAAATGTTTTGAAAATGTTTTAATAAAATGTTTTCTAAAATGTCTTTCAAAAAACAAAAAAAAGACAAAAAGACAAAAAAACCCAAAACTTTTAGGATTCCCTTTAGAAATTTAGGATAAATCCATTTTAACCATGACTTTAATAAATAACGTAGCTGAATAAAAATTATAGGCTTTTTAGGAAACTTAACGCCGTCATGGCAGTGCAGATAAAATAGAAAACCTCCTCCTCCGAAAATAGATACCGAAAGGGCGTTGTAGGGGTGCTAATCCTTCCCTACACGTAACCAACTCCCGAACCCTTCTCTGATAACGCAGACCACACCCTTAAACTACTCAAAGTAGAGGGTATCCAATTGTATCTCAAAAACAGTTGGTGGCGACTCTAAATTTTCTCACCATTGGTTTAGTTTGAGCCCACCCCAAACATTTCAATTACTACTGAACAACCATATGTGGGACCTATGGCGCCCCTAACGATGACCTGCCACATATGGGACCCAGGTTAGCCAGTCACATAGGGGACCCGCGGCTCCCCTACCAGCCCTATGTGGGACCCGCAATTAACTCGACCAATTTCATCACAAAACCCACACACATAAATATTTAATAGAATTTTCAATAGTTCATACTCAACGACATAATCATGCAATCAATCTAGCCACCCACACAACAATACACGCCACAATTGATACTTGCATACAAACATTCATTTATTTAAATATACATCTCCACCAAACAATTGATAACAAACCACAACTAATTTATTGGATGCCAAATAACATAATATAGAACTACATATATTTTCTTTCTTCTTATTCTATTTTATTTCTATGTTACTTTCAATTTATCTTCATTGAATGAAGATTGGGCCTAAAAAAAAGAGACTAGCCCACAAATGGGCCAGCCCAAAACACGCTAGCCTTAGGGTTGGCAACTCAGGGGACGCAGAACGCGTCTCTACATAACGTAGAGCGCAGCGTGCGCAGCCATGGGGCGGCAGAGCCGTCGCCCCATCTCTCCCTTTCTCTCGCCGGCATGCAGGGGCGCGGCCGGCCCGACAACAGACGACGTCGCCCCAAGTCTCTCTCTCACTGGCGTACAGGCGCGCGACAGCCCCGGGACAAGATGCCGTCACCCGTCCTTATCTCCCTCTCTACGCGCAATGGCCACACAGCCCATCTCCTTGCCAACGTGTAACATGTGACAGCGAACAGATGCCGCCGCCCTTGCTCTACCCTTCCCATGCCGACGTGCGGGTGCACGTTCGCTCCACCAGGATGACAGCGGCGCCGTCGTCTTCCCTCTCCAAACCCAAATCACACTTCAATATAAATATATATATATATATATCCTCATAGGCATATATCGACATCAATAAACAAAATCAACCCAAACTCCTAAAAATTCGGCGTTCATATAAATGGTGGAAGCAAAAGATCACCTACCTGAATTTAGTCTCAAAGAATTGATTGAACATGGCGATATCTTCAAACCAACTACTCTCCCCTACCAAACTCTACACAACGAATGGGACGTAGGGTTTCTACTCTAGGTTCCACCTTTTATACTAACCTTTAATTATTAGATTAATAATTAATAATTAGTCAATATTAATAATAACAGTAATTTATTATAATAATAAATAACAATGATAATAATAAGAATAATACCCATTTTAATAATAATATCATAATATTAATAAAATCTTTATATTTATATACTCGTATTAAGTGTTGTCAAAGAGGGGCAGCTGTTGTACCCCATTTTGACCGGGTTAGATCACAACCATACTTGGCGAAGGACCACTAAGTGATAGAGGATGACATTCATAGAACAACGCACTTGACCACACTTGATTCCGAGGAGAAATGAAATGATTATGACAAAAGTATCAAGTTGAATTGGACAACCTGGTGGGCGACCCTTATTTTATTAATAACTTCCCTAATGCTTGTCATAAATCCAACAAAGTCAATTGCATTGATTATACAACATCTTTATCTATCATTCCCAATTGGCTTGAGAATTTTCGGGCTGTATTCAATTAGTTATGATTTTTCAAAGTTGGCCAATAACTTTCTCAATACTTATTGGGGGAGACAGCCAGTGCGCAGCGCACTATTTTGACAATAAATTTCTCAATACTTATTGAATTTGAGTAAACTCAATTGCACTAGTTAGATAACATCTTTATCTATCATCTCCAACTGGTTTGAGGGTAATCCAAGTTCTGTGCAATTAACTATGAATTTTTGAATCGGACAGGCAGAATGCTCACTTTATCATGTACCTCTATGCGGTATTTCCCATTTTTCTCCTAAATGGAGGATCCTTTTGGAGTGATTCTACCTTCAAAAGATAGATAACAGAATTTCGAGCAAAACAAGACCAATTTGTCCCTAATCCGAGCTCTGTGGAGAAAGTTATGAATTTTTGAAGTTGCCCCATAAATCTGTCAATTTTACATGAATTTTGGTTCTTCATATGCATGTTTGTCCCACATTGCTAGTTTTGCTTCTACTTCACCCAGTATATATACAAATACACTCTCCTTACACAGCAAGTGAGAACAAGAGAGGCCTAAGAAAGCCCAAGTAGAGGCGCCACATGGTGACCAAGCCCACACACGGAAATTTTTGGGGAAACCCAAATCCGGTGGTCAAACTTGGTCAAATCCGGACTAAGCCCAAATCCGGTGGTCAAACTTGGTCAAATCTGGGCCAAGCCCGTTGATGCGGACTAAGCCCAAATCTAGCGGTCAAACTTGGTCAAATCCGGGCTAAGCCCACTGATCCGGAATAAGCCCAAATCTGATGGTCAAACTTGGTCAAATCCGAGCTAAGCCCAGATCCGGTGGTCAAACTTGGTCAAATCCGGAGTAAGAAATCTGGGCTAACCATTTGGAGTAAGGAAATTAGCACTGGTAAATCCGGGCTAAACCCATTGATGCTGAATAAGGACTCACTGATGCTGAATAAGGACCATTGATGTGGAATAAGCCTATTGACGCGGAATAAGCCCAAATCCGGTGGTCAAACTTGGTCAAATCCGGGCTAAGCCCACTGGTGCTGAATAAGGAGCTGCTGATGCTGATTAAGGACCCATTGGTCCGAAAATCACCTAAATGATCCGGAAAAACTCCAAAATAGCTCCTCTACAGGTTTGGAAGTGACTCCAAAGCATCGGGACTCTGAAAAATCCAGAAAAATCTTTTTTTAAATGCTATCAGTGTCTTGGAACCCCCTTTTAAGCGTGGGAATTGAGGAGTCTCTGAATATTAAATTTAAAAGTTTTGGGACTCTGTTTTTGAGCATAAGGACGGGGAGATGTCATAATTAAATGAATAAAGTCCTTCGGAAATCAAAGTTGACCCTGGGGATTGTATGGCTATTAATTCCCAATGGCACCAATATACCTGGAGGTTTATCCAGCCCTTACCCACCAAGGCGTCCAGATACAGCATAGGAATAAATAATCCCAAGTGATTTATTTATTTTTAGGCATCGAGACTCTATTTTTCAAAACGTGGGAATAAGGAGCCATAATTAAGCCCTCGGGATACTACAATTGACTCTTTGGAAATTATAAAGAGTACAATTAATGCACCAATGGATACTTCCCCTAAAATACCTATAAATAGGCCATCTAGTGGGAACATCAGAAGGGGAGGGAATTATCACGTATCAGAGCAGATTATTCAGAGAGAGGAATTTCTGGCTGCATTTCTTAGAGATAAAAATCAGAGAGGGATAAAGAGAGTATCCTGAGAATTTTCAAAGAGATATATACTCATTTTCTAAGGGAAAAAGCACCCGAATCACTATTCGTCTTCACGGGGAGGAGCGACCTTGGAAAAGTTCTTTTTCAAACCTTTGTGCTTTCAGGAAACTCTTTGAAGGCATTACTCGAAGGGAAAAGGGGCTCCCACCTGCATCATTTTCTTCCCTCCAGGTTCTCTACTTCTATTTATTTTTTTCCTGCGCTGTTTTCAAACATAAAACCCAAAAATTGCTCTTTTTTTCTTTTTTCCTTATTTCTCTAAAGTTAAAAAATGAAAATACAAAAACAAACATCTTGCATTTTTTTCTTCTTTTATTATTTTCAAAAAAAAATAATAAAATGCAAAAACACAAAAAACCAAATCTCTTCTAGAAAAATTAAACAGGGCCTAGGCGGTCATGAGGATTGAGCCCTAGATGCTCATATCCTAGTCTGCCTGGGCCAATATTAATTGTGGCAGTATTTCCATTTGAATTCAAATTGTTTTCATTTTCTTTTCTAAAAAAGAAAGTTCATTTTTGTTTTCCTAAAAAACGCAATACTGTCACATGGGCCTAGATCCCATATTCTTTTTTCCTAAAATTAGAATGTCCCCTTTTTTATTTTATTAAAATCTCTTTTGTTGTTCTAAGGCCTAGATCCTAAAATCTTTCTTTTTCTTAAAATTTAAAATATAAAAAAACTCTTTTTTGAATAAACAATAAAGCAAGCAAACACCCATAGATCAAGACTAGGTACCAATTGTGGGTGTTGTGGGGGTGCAAGAGTTTTTCTTCCTTCCCCACACGTAACCGACTACCGAACCTAATTTTCTGGAACCGTAGACCCTTTCTTTTTCTAAGTGCCCAATCACACCTTTAATTTGTTTGGTGGCGACTCTGTGTATTTCTTTTTCTTTAATGGTTTGTGCGAGCCTTGTGCAGGGATGACTCTAGGATCGACGGAATGAACTAGCATGGAGTCCTTTCACAAAAGCCAGCAACGAGCCCGGTCAAAAACGGGTGATGACAGCTGGTGACTCTGCTGGGGACTGTTGTGAGAGTCTAGCTATGGTCTCGATTTATTGGAATGTTTGCTTGCTTATTTTTTTTTCTGTTTATTTTTCTTTTATTCTATAATTGTTTTAACTGTGCATACATGCTTCTCTCTCTTTCTCCAACCCTATACCCGAGTTTTCTCTAACACAACAGGATTAGAAGAGGCTAGTAAAGGTTTGCCCACGTGGACTTGGTTGTGCTTGTCTACGTGGAATACCTGAAATGTCTCACTCAGGTAGTGGTCCTTCCTTGTTAATGCCCCAAGAGGTACAAGAAGGACCCCCTCCGTTAATGCCCTTTGGGGTACGGGGCCTCCCTCTTAGTTCTTGTTAATGCCCTCGTCGTACAAGGCTAAGTAGGGAATGCTTGGGAACCAATGAATAAGATAGGCAGATTTAAAAGCCCATCAGGGGCATGACCTTCATGTGTTTGAGCCTTGCTATGACATTTGTGTACTTGCCTTGCTTGAGCTTTGTATATATTGTCCATGAACTGACCCCTTGTATATATTACCCATCATTGTCTACTAAGCCCTCATTTTCATTCATAGCATTGCATACATTCATTTAGGAAACATGGCAGGCTTTGATCGTCTTCTAGCTAACAAGGTGGATAGAGAAGACATTCAAGAGGTCGCTCTCGCATCAAGGATAATCCAAAGGGGCTTGGGAAATTTTTCTCAAGAGGAGCCACAGAAGGTCCGAGACATACACATTAAGCTCCCAAAGAATCATGCTCCTGAACTCACATCCATATGGAGGAAGTGGTCTTCAAACAGTCAAGCCGCGTACATTAAGCACTTTGGGGATCTGTTACATCTAACTCAACTACCAATAGATGAGAACATGATCATTGCAGCAGTGAACTTCTGGGATCCAAGGCGAAGGTGCTTCTGTTTTAATGGCGTGGATTTGGTCCCAACTATTGAAGAATACAAAAGGCTTCTTGATCAAGAAGTGGATCAAAAGAAGGCAATCTTCAACTATGATCCTCAAAAATCATGTCGGCGTACTTTGGCTTGTCTCCTAGATTTACAAGCTAAAGAAGTTCCTCCAATTATTCAAAATGATGGGAAGCATGAAGTCGTTCCATGGGAGTTCTTCAAGAGGATGATGCAACATTCAACTCAAGAGGAGACCCGCATACTTTTCATTGTTGCTGTCTATGGTCTGCTCATTTTCCCTCGAAATCCAAACTTCATTGACGGAGAAGTCCTGGAACTTGTCCTGCAATTGATAAAGGGAAATGACCCTATTCATGCCATCTTAGCTGAAACCATTAGGTCCTTATCCTACATCCGAGTCAGAGGCCGAGGACAATTCAGAGGTTGTCTTCCTCTCCTATCCACATGGTTGAAGAGTCACTTCCCATGCAGCTTTCCATGCTTCAAGGAAGTGTACGTGTTACCTGCTACGACCTTGCTAGATATTCTACAGAGTGGGTGGCGGCTACCCAATGACAAGGAAAGTTAGATGCACAACTTCCATACACTAAGAGATGAGGATATCATTTGGAGGGCCCCTTGGATGCATAGATCAAGCATGCTATATAGCTGGCAGCAACTTATAATTGGGTCCCACTAATTGGCCCTTGGGGAAGCATCGCATACGCACCATTACAGGTGGGAAGATAACTTGAAGGGAGTCAAATCATCCCGTCTTACATGGAATGGAAGCCTGCGATAAGGAATATAGAGCCCCTGGGGCAAAACGGGCAATCTTTGAAATGCACGAGCTTGGGCCACCCCTCGACGAATCAAGGCCAACCTACATGCTACTCCTGTCATATCGAATACAAGGCAAGGAAAGAGAAGTTGTTCCCTCTTTCCAACACAAGGCAGGACAATGCGAGTGAAGAGGTGGCCTCCAACGAAGAACCCGTGGTTATCCTAGATTCAACTATATCCTTGCTATAAGAGAACGCCATTTTGAAGCAAATAGTGCAAGAACAAGGGGAAGCCAAACAAAAAATGGTGGAGCAGTTGGAAGCAGTAAGATGCGAAGAGTCAAGCAAGGAAGCGATCATTGGCAAGGGGGACGGTCATCAACAGGCTTGAACGGGAGAATGAGAGACTAAGGAACCTCCGAAGAAGACGCTGCTAGGAGATAATCAAAGCTTGTCCTAGAACATATAGTTTTAGGGATTTCATGTCATTTTACTTGTTTTAAATTTGGATTGACTATTTGTACCCTTTGAAGTTTGGTTTCCAACTTAATAAAGTTTGTGTCTTTGCATCTCATGCATATCATGCACTCATACTTAAAAAGTGAGAACCAAAATAAATTTTCCAGATTCGCCAAGTTTGCTAGAAGGCCTTCAGCAGAATTGAGCACTCATACAAGTTAAGGTCCTCCAGTCGTCAGACATCTCATACAATGGCAGAGTATACTGAGGACAGACTTACTGGTCTTGAGCAGGCTCAAGAAGAGATCGGGGGGAGCATGCTCCAAGTGCAGGCTCAGTTAAAAACTATGATGGACATGCTAGCCAAGCTAACTGCCAAGAGAGAAGCTAGCCCAACTACAGGAGTTATTAATCAAGAGCAAGAACATGCACCACATGCTTCACAAGCCTATGCTCCAGCAAACATGGTTCCTGGGGCATCACATCAAGTCCCACCTACACCACCTGCTATGGGGGCGCCAACCCCAAATATTATGGAAGCTATGGAATCCCTCGCTCAACAATCCGATTGGAAATCTATTAAGGCCCGACTGAAAGCTGTGGAGGGGGTAAAAACATATGGAGGGACCGACCCGCATGATTTATGTTTGGTGCCAGGCATAGTACTTCCATCCAAATTCAAGATGCCTGATTTTGAAAAGTTCAATGGTACTCAGTGTCCTAGAACACATGTGACTATGTATTGCCACAAGATGGCGGCCCATGCAGACAATGGCAAACTCTTAATGCATTGCTTCCAGGAGAGCCTAACCGGTGGTCCACTGCGATGGTATATCCAACTTGAAGGTAGTCATATCAGAACATGGAGTGAGCTTGCCACGGCATTCTTAGCTCAATATAAGCATGTCACCGAACCGGCATTAGATCACTGGCCCTATAGTCATTTGAAAAAGGAAGTAACGAAAGCTTCAAAGTTTATGCCCGACGATAGAGAGAGGCAACGATGGATGTTCAGCCTCCACTCACCGAAAGAGAACTTACCACCCTTTTCATCAAGCACCATGAAGGGGGTTTACTACAAAAAACTAATCGGGAATGTTTCAAGTAGCTTTGCTGACTTGGTCGCCTCAGGAGAACGAATCGAAGGTGGCATAAGGGAAGGAAAGCTCGGGGGAAGCAAGTATGAAGCTTCTAGAAAGCCCTCTTCCTCCAATCGAAAGAAAGAAGGAGAATCCCAGGCAGTATGGCAACCCAAGGCTGACTATAACAGCACTAGGTCACAACAACCCCAACAATCAACCACACCTGGGTGTTATGGAGGATCTTCGACAGTGTCCTACATTGCTCAAGCCCCGAACCCACAATATCAGCCTCAGGGCGGGAACTTTTACTCAACCAACCAATCCCAGTCTGAGCAATCAAAGCAGCCATGGCATGAGCAAAAAACAGGAAAGGAGAAATTCGATCCAATTCCTATCACATACACAGAAGCATATACCAGACTATTGGCAGCAGGACTTGTCAGTCTAGTGCCATTAAAAAAGTTAAGCCCTCCATATCCTGATTGGTACAAAGCTGATACCAGTTGCGCATACCATGGAGGTGGAATTGGACATGACACAGAAGGTTGTTTCACCCTAAAAAGGAAGATACAACATTTAAAAGATGTTGGGTGGTTGAACTTCTCTAAAATGACTGGTACTCCCAATGTGGGTACCAACCCTCTTCCAGAACACTTAGGCAATGTTGCCCACGTAATAGCTGAATATGGAGGTTCTCCTAGATAGGCTTCCACAATCAAGATGGACAAGTGTTAGCTATTCATGACCCTACACAAGAATGGACCCATAGTAACCAAAGATGTGACTGATGCCAATAGGGGCAACAATTGGAAAAGGCGCTGCCTTTATCATAAGACAGCTTATGGACATGATTTAGAAGAGTGTACAGAATTCCAAGAAGCAGTTCAAAAGCTGCTGGACTCCAAAAGGTTGGAGATCTCAGGATTAGAAGAACGTCATGAGATCTGCATGGCCTCCACAGACAGGTCACAAGTGGCACCCAAGCCTAGGGCACCGAAACCCCTAATTATCCAGTACACGGAGAATCCAAAGGCCGTCTCATTGATACAAAAGGTCAAAACCCTTACTATTCAGGGGCCGTCGCCTTTCCCATACAAGGATGATAAAGCAGTCCCATGGAACTATCACTGCAAGTCTGTCATTGCAGGGGTTCCTATAGAAGAGAAGAAGACAAGAAGTGGTCGTTCATACACACTGCAAGAAATCAACAAAGCTGATAAAGGCAAAGCCGTAGAGCAAGATATCATTCCAAAACCGATATCAGCTAACAAAAATACCTCTATATCAGAAGATGAGGTAACTGAGTTGATGAAGCTGATTAAACAGAGTGAATACAACATCATTGATCAATTGAGTCGGCAGCCGGCTCGCATCTCATTATTATCTTTGCTTATGGATTCTACTCCACATCGGGAAACCCTTATGAAGGTCTTGAGCAAAGCTTACGTTCCTCCATCCATTTCTGTGGAGAACTTAGATGGGATGGCAAATAATATCGTGGCGAGTAACTTTCTCAGCTTCAGTGAAGAAGAGCTCCCTCAAGAAGGTGTTCGACATATCAAGGCTTTGCATATTTACGTTAAGTGCAAGGACCACATCATCTCGCGTGTCTTAATTGATAACAGATCTTCTTTGAACATTATGCCAGCTCCCATTCTAAAGCAACTGCCGATGGACCCGTCTTACATCCGCCCCACCAACATGATTGTCAGGGCTTTCGATGGAGAAAAACGAGAAGTAGTAGGAACCCTAGATGTACCACTACAAATCGGTCTAAGTACTTTCACTGTGGAGTCCCAGGTCATGGATATTGCTCCTTACTATAGCTGCCTACTAGGAAGGCCATGGATTCATGTAACAGGGGTAATACCCTCAACCCTTCATCAAAAGGTTAAATTCATTGTAGACGGGAAACTCATATACGTGTCCGGGGAAACAGAAATCCTTGTCACCAAACCTCTTTCTGTCCCCTACATTGAAAGCAGTGAAGATATCCTAGAATGTTCTTTCCGCTCATTCGAGGTCGTCAATGCAACCTACCTTCCAAACCCTACAACTGATCAAGATGGAGGGACACAGTTACCAAAGGCATCGAAGATGGTAGCACCAGTCATGATGAAGTTGGGCCACAAAGTAGGAAAAGGATTGGGCTTGCAAGGACAATGGCTGCTACAGGGGATGACAATGAAGAGGTGGAACTGGTTCGGGTTTGCCAAGGAGACCCGAGACAACAAATGGACAATTGGAAAAGCTTGGACCTCCCTATCATGTAAACGGTTCAAGGAACCTGCTGGGACATTTTCAATGTTTTCTCTTTGTTGTTTTTCAATTTCAAATTCTGAATTTGCTGTAAACTTATTTTTGAAAGATTGAATAAAATAAAACTTTTTCAAAAAACATCCTCTTGCATTTCATAGCATGTGCATTATCATATATGGTTGAGTAAGTCAGACTTTTTCAAACAGGTATGATAAATTTAAAGATATGGTAAGAAAAGAAGAAATGAGTTGCTTAAGGCTTGGCCATGATCCAAACTGGGAGCAGTCAGTGTCTGAGGTAGAGGAAGCTGGTACAGTAGAAGATCTTGAGCTACTAGAAGATATTAAGCGCCTGCTAGAAAAGGAAGACCAGCTCACTATCCCTAGTGAAGACCTAGTCTCAATTGTGAACTTCGAAACTGCCACTAAGCCAAGAGAACTGAGATTGGGGGCCTTCATTCCCAACAGTATCAAAGATCAGCTACTTGATCTTCTCAAGTCCTACATTGATGTGTTCGCCTAGTCCTACAAAGATATGCCAGAATTGGATATAGATATAGTGCAACACCAGTTGCCCTTGGGACCTGAGTGTAAGCCTGTCCAACAAAAGCTAAGGAGGATGAGACCGGAGATGATACTAAAGATCAAGGAAGAAGTCAAAAAGCAATGGGATGCAGGGTTCCTTAGTGTGGCCCACTATCCAGAATGGGTGGCCAATATCGTACCAGTTCCAAAGAAAGGGGGGAGGTCCGTATGTGTATAGATTATCGCGACCTCAATAGGGCTAGTCCTAAAGATAACTTCCCACTACCTCACATTGACACTTTGGTAGACAACACTGCAAGACATACTATGTTTTCCTTCATGGATGGGTTCTCTAGCTATAACCAAATTTGGATGGATCCTGGACACAAGGAAAAGACTACATTCATCACTATATGGGGCACCTTTCGCTACAATGTCATGCCTTTCGGACTCAAAAATGCCGGGGCAACTTATCAAAGAGCCATGGTAACACTGTTCCATGACATGATGCATAAACAAGTAGAGGTTTATGTCGATGATATGATCGCCAAGTCGAAAGGAGACATGGACCATGTGGAAGTGTTGCGTAAACTCTTCGACAGACTACGAAAATACCATTTGAAGTTAAATCTAGCCAAATGTACCTTTGGGGCTACATCAGGCAAGTTATTAGGATTCATCTTCAGTCAACGGGGAATTGAGATTGATCCTGATAAAGTCTGGGCCATCCAAGATATGCCCATGCCAAAAACTATCAAGGAAGTTAGAAACTCCCATATGACCTGTGAACCCGCTTTCAAGGTGTTACGCAAGAATAGTTCCGAGGTATGGAACAATGAATGTCAGGAGGCCTTTGACACAATCAAGCAGTATTTGATGAACCCTCCAATTTTGGTTCCCCCAGTATCCGGTCAACCTCTGATTCTGTACTTAACAGTCCGAGACACCTCGATGTGTTGTGTACTGGGACAGCATGATGCCTCAGGGAAGAAAGAGCAAATCATTTACTATCTGAGCAAGAAGTTTACACCTTGTGAGGAAAAGTACACTCCTCTGGAAAAGACTTGTGCCCTCGCTTGGACAGCACGAAGATTAAGGCAGTATACACTCTACCATACCACATGGCTCATCTCTAGACATGACCCGCTTAAATACCTATTGGAAAAGCCATCCATGACGGGAAGAATTGCTAAGTGGCAGCTACTCTTAGCAGAATATGACATTGTCTATGTGCCTCAAAAGGCCATCAAAGGAAGTGCCATAGCTGATTATCTAGCGGATCGAGCCTTGGAAGAGTATAAGCCAGCAATCTCTGATTTTCTAGACGAATTCATCAACACCATCCAAGAAAATGAAGAGTCAGACACATGGACCCTTTGGTTTGATGGAGCATCAAGCTTATCTGGTCATGGCAATGGGGCAATCCTAATTTCCCCATCCGGAGTACATTTTCGATGGCCGCCAAGTTGACATTCCCTTGCACAAACAATATAGCAGAATATGAAGCTTGTGTAGTGGGCCTCCAAGAGGCATTGAGTAAAGGAATTAGAAAATTACAAGTGTTCGGGGATTCAGCTCTAGTCATTTATCAAGTTAGAAAGGAATGGGAAACTCGAAATCACAAGTTGATTCCTTACCGACAAATGATTTGTGAAATGGCTAACCTATTTGATGAAATTACATTTGAACACATGTCAAGAGAGCATAATCGAATTCCTAATGCTTTAGCAACTCTAGCCTCCCTCCTTCGATTGGACACATGCTTCGAAATACCATGCTTTGACATCAATGTGAACAAGGAACCCATTTACAACATGGTAACCAATGTTCACACCAACAACAAGCCTTGGTATCAAGATATCAAACAGTACCTGTCCCAACACTCATATTCGGTAGGGGCCTCAGAAGCGAAAAAGAAACATCCGATGAGCAAGCATCAATTACTTCCTCGACGGTTCAATCCTATACAGACGCAATCATAACCAAGTTTTATCATGGTGCTTGAACAAAGATTAAGCAACTCGGGTCACCGATGAGGTTCACAACGGCGACTGCGGATCTCATGCAAATGGGCATACACTAATTAGGCAGATCATGAGGATGGGCTACTATACGGTTACTATGGAAAAGGACTGCATCGAGCATGTACGTAAATGTCTTAAATGCCAGATTTGTGGGGATCGCATTCAAGCACCCCCATCTAAGCTACACGTGCTTACATCTCCGTGGCCATTTGCATTATGGGGTATGGACGTCATTGAGCCCATATTCCCAAAAGCCTCTAATGGACATAGATTCATTCTTGTAGCCATCGACTATTTCACTAAGTGGGTCGAAGCAGCCTCCTACGTCCAAGTCACTCAGTCAGTAATCACTAAGTTTGTCCGCAACAACATCGTGTGCCGCTATGGGCTCCCAGAGCACATTATAACAGATAATGCTGCCAATCTAAATAGTTGGATGATGGACAATTTGTGTGAATAGTTCAAAATTCGACATCGCAACTCAACACCGTACCGTCCTCAAATGAACGGAGTGGTAGAAGTGGCAAACAAGAACATCAAGAACATTATTCGGAAAATGACTGAGACGTACAAAGATTGGAGTGAGAAACTCCCATATGCACTACATGCCTATAGAACCACAGTCCGAACTTCAACTAGGGCAACGCCATTTTCCTTAGTTTATGGCATGGAAGCTGTTTTACCGGTGGAGCTAGAAATCCCATCTTTGAGGGTGCTCATGGATACCAAGCTAGATGAAGCCGAATGGGTTAAGAACCGTTTTGAACAGTTGAACCTGATTGATGGAAAGCGATTCACAGCAGTTTGTCGAGGTCAGCTTTATCAAAAGAGAATGATGGCTAGCTTCAACAAAAAGGTGCGACCGAGGGCATTTCGAGAAGGAGACCTGGTCCTGAAAAAGATACTACCAATACAAGATGATCATAGAGGCAACTGGACTCCAAACTATGAGGGGCCATATGTTGTAAAAAGAGCATTCTCGGGTGGTGCACTCGTCCTCACCAAAATGGATGGAGATGAACTCCCGAACCCTGTAAACCGTGATGCTGTAAAGAAATTTTATGTTTAATTTCTGTTCTTGTACCAAAGTGGATTTGAAATTGCCATTTATTGAAAGAATTCTCCATGTTCTTGAACCTTTTATCCTTATTTACAATTGAGGGAGCCTTTCCCTGAGTAAAAGCAAAAAAGGAAAGCACCAAAGGGCCAAAAAACAAAGGCATTCTCATCTTGCAAAAGAATTCCAAACGGTCATTCACCATTTTCGCTAAATCAAAACCAGCTTACCAGAGTGAGTCTAAATCTCACACTCATCCCCTCCTTCATATAAATGGCTACAAAATCTCATTTTGGCACAAAGAAGAGAAAGTCAAAACTAAAGAGCGGACTTGGTGAAAACCCGAAAGGGCACTAGGGGTAAAATACAAAGCTCTATGAAAAGAGAGAAGAATTAAAGGCGGATTTAGCAAAAACCCAAAAGGGCACTAAGGATAAAATACAAAGCCAAACAAAGGGACCAGGATCCAAAGTCACCTAAAGCGATCGATAAAATCTCAAGCACCTCAGAGGGACGGATCAGTTACTCCACATCAAAGGCCAGCTTGCGAACAGAAGGATTGGTCAAGTCTTGAGCATACCTTGATCAACTTTGAAGACCAATATCTTAAAAACCTGTCATTCTATTTTATAAAAGGAAGATTTGTTAAACTCTTATGATAATGCATGAGTCATGTTGTGTATGATGATATAGTTTTCTCAAAATTCTTTATCATTTTTCAAAATTCTTTAAAAAAATATATATAATTCCCCCAAGCGAGTTTTCTCGAACATTCCATGCATGGGGATATCAGCTTGCGAAAAGATGGAGCCCCGGTCTCTTGGAGCAAAGAGAGAACAAAAGGCACAAGTCATCCACTGGCCTCTTTCCCGATGGAGGAGAAAGATTTACAAACTTAATCATAAAGTCACATACATTCATGCATCTTCATGCATCATTAGCATACATCCTAGCATGTTTGTTCTTCTTACTCACAGGATTATCCGTATATCAAAATGGCATGAGGATTCATCTCATGATCTACCAACAGTTAAGCTTCAAAGACAGATGAGGACTCACCCTCAACAAACAGAATTCTCTTTCAAAATCAAAGAACTAAACTCGGCAGACCTAGATCGTAAGCCCAAGCATGACTCTTGAGTGGTAATCTCGTAGAGCGATCTCTTAGAGTGAACTCGTAGAGGGAGCGATGATAGAGTCGCCTATCCATAGCCCAAGAAGCTAATCGGCCCAAGATATCACTCATTTTCGACCCAAGATGTCGTATCATCGCCCAAGAAGCTATTCGGCCCAAGAAGCCATCCTCATAGGCCAAGAAGCTAATCAACCCATGATGTCGTATCATAGCCCAAGAAGCTATTCAGCCCAAGAAGCTAATCAACCCAAGATGTCATATCATAGCCTAAGAAGCTAATCAACCCAAGATGTCACTCATTTTTTACCCAAGATGTCGTGTCATAGCCCAAAAAGCTATTTAGCCCAAGATGCCACCCTCATAGCCCAAGAAGCTCTTCGGCCCAAGAAGCCACCTTTATAGCCTGAGATGCTATTATTCGGCCCATGAAGCCACCCTCATAGCCCAAGAAGCTATTTAGCCCAAGAAGCCACCTTTATAGCCCGAGACACTATTATTCGGCCCAAGAAGCCACCCTTATAGCCCAAGAAGCTATTCGGCCCAAGAAACCACCCTTATAGCCCAAGAAGCTATTCGGCCCAAGAAACCACCCTTATAGCCAAAAATGCCGCATCAATCTCACAGCAATGCCAAACTCCAAGAAGATCTAACCATTCAAAATGGGTATTTGGTTATTTTTGTACATCATTTGTATACAAACAATTCACAAAGAGGGGCAGCTGTTGTACCCCAATTTGACCGGGTTAGATTGCAACCATACTTGGCGAAGGACCAAGTGATAGAGGATGACATTCATAGAACAACGCACTTGACCACACTTGATTCCGAGGAGAAATGAAATGATTATAACAAAAGTACCAAGTTGAATTGGACAACCGGTGGGCAGCCCGCTATTTTATTAATAACTTCCCCGATGCTTGTCGTAAATCCAACAAAGTCAATTGCATTGATTAGACAACATCTTTATCTATCATTCCCAATTGGTTTGAGAATTTCCAGGCTGTATTCAATTAGTTATGATTTTTCAAAGTTGGCAACCAAACCTTGTACAAATTTGGGGGAGGCAGCCAGTGCGCAGCGTACTATTTTACTAATAACTTTCTCAATACTTATTGGATATGAATAAAGTCAATTGTATTAGTTAGATAACATCCTTATCTATCATCTCCAACTGGTTTGAGGGTAATCCAAGTTCTGTGCAATTAACTATGAATTTTTGAATCGGACGGGCAGAATGCTCACTTTATCATATACCTCTGTGCGATATTTCCCATTTTTCTCCTAAATGGCTGATCCTTTTGGAGTTATTCTACTTTCAGAAGATAGATAACAGAATGTTGAGCAAAACAAGACCAATTTGGCCCTAATCCGAGCTCTGTGGAGAAAGTTATGAATTTTTGAAGTTGCCCAATAAATAGGGGTGATCAAGAACCGAACCAAACCGACGAACCGAACCGAACCAAACCGTTTGGACCGAAAAAATTGGTTTTTAAAATTATATTGATTTATTTGGTTTTTATTTTTGGAACCGATGCTATTGGTTTGGTTCACGGTTTTGGGGGTTTGGTTAACCGAACCGACCGAACAGACGTTATCACTTTGGTACGTCAGCACTTTTCACTTCCCAATTCCCATGCATCTCTTAGTTTTGCACTTTCTCAAAGTAGAAAGGCCGAAGGTTGACATTCCCAATGCTCAATTTTCACTTATCTCTATCGGATCTACTCATAGAGTAGTAAACTTAGCCAATTGGTGATAATGTTTAAGAATTAAAATGAATATATTTTTTTATTTGACGTTAAAATTCAAAAATTGATTCAAACCAATGGACCGAACCGAATTTTTATGCACCGAACCGAACCAAGACCAATGGTTTTTAACATTTATTGGTTGGTTTTGGTTTGGATTTTTTTCAAACCGAATGTCGTTGGTTTGGTTTAAAAATTATATACAAACCGACCAAACCGACCGATGCTCACTGATAACTGCGTAATTTGTCATTAAATTTGCAATTAATTTATGGACTTTAACTTAATATTTTATTAAATTAATGCATTTTTATAATAGTTTTCCCCATTTTCAATTATTTACTATTTTATTCATTTTTATAGATTTAATATTAATTTTGGTGATTTTAAATGCTAAATTAATTATTCTAATTTTTAATATTAATTTTTTAGGCTTAATTGATTATTTTAATGTTTTGTATTTTTATTTATTTATTATTATTATTATTATTAGTTTGCATGCAATACGTGAAGAAGAAGAATGGAAAGAATTGCTTGTGCTTGGGCGTAAGAATTGAAGGAAATTTGAAGGAGTGGTGATATCTTGTGGGCCCACAAGCATTAATTGCCAAATCTCTTATTTGAAGTAGCCATGCGAGAGGATATAAAGAGAGGAGAGACCCATCCCGTGCCCAGACTCTCCAGAACAACGCCTCGTCCGTTTATCAATCCTCCCGCAGCAGCTCGTCACGCTCGCACGTCTTCATACCAGGCGCTACACACCTGGTCCACGCGCAGACATCACCATCACATCGGCGTAGTTCATCACACATGAGCAGCAGCAAGAGACCCACCAGCGCGCGCGAGCCCAGCCAGTTTTCCATCAGCACGTACAGCAGTTAATAGCAGAAATTTAAGAAATTAGCGCGGCGAATATTGAAGATTCAGATCGAGTTCAAGACCGAGTGTTTAATTGTTTGCAGCCTATTTATCTTAATTCCGTTTCTAATTCTGTTGTTCTAATTTTTCCAAACATATTTGTGATTTTTCAACCTATGGAGGGGTAAGTATTTTGTAATCGGTTTAGCGCAACACTTTGGATGCTTGTTTTGAATCCATGTTTTAACATTTAATTTGGTATTTTATGTGCTATGATTTAATTCTCTATCTCTTTGATTTGTTGATTTAATATCTCGGTTGAGTGTTAATTTAGCAATTCATTGTGCGTTATTATTCTATTTGAGTGGGAAGATTTGTTTCGTAGGGAACGGGCAGTCTTTCGAGAATTAATTCATAATTATTCTGGTTGGAATAAATTCATAATTTGATTGTATTCATGGTGTCTTGATGCATTTGAATTATGGGGCCATAATTTATCTAATTAATCTTTTGGGATAGTGATAAACAAAGATTCGTGTGAAGTTAAACCGGTTACATATTTAATTAATTGATTTTCTCAGTTATTGATTTTCTTAGTTAAAATCTTTGTTTTAATTAGTTTTAATTCGATCAAAAATCCCCCAATTTTATATTTTATATTTTTTATTAGTTTTTGGTAAACGAGTAATTAAATAGATTGAATTGAATTTTATAAGTCCTCCTAGTAGAGAACGACCTATATGTTAAATTTATCGCTATACTTAGTTTAAATTTTATTTGAAGTGCGTATGCACAAACGCCCTTTTCAAATTGGCGCCACACGGGGAGGCATTAAATTTGATTCAATTTATTTTCTTGCTTGTTTTATTATTTGTTTTGATTTTTATTTATTTATTATTTTGTTTGGACTTACCTGGTATTTTCTTGTCTTTGTTTTTTGCAGGTTTCCTTTTTATTTTATTTATTTATTTTATTTAAAAAAAAAACCAAAAAAAAAAGTTTCCATTTTTCTACAGTTTCTTTTTTTTGCAGGTTTTTCTTTTCTAACAAGTTTCCTGTTTTGTTTTATTTCTTTTTTTTTTTTCATTGTTTTATTTTTTTTGCAGGTTTTTCTTTTTCTTTTATTTTATTTTCTCCTTCTTCAGCTCTTAATTTCTTTTTTGCAGTTTTATGACACGATCCACTTCAGGGGAACTACTAGATTTGGATCCAGAGGTTGAGCGAAACTTGAGGACTCGTCTTCGACACACTCAAGTCAAGGAAGAAAGCCCCTCACCAACAATGGCAGGGCCAAACGGAGAGTACAATCGCACCATCCGAGAGTTGGCAGCACCAGACATCAACTATCAACCGACGTGTATTGCCTACCCAGCATTGGAGACTGACTTCGAGCTCAGATCCTGGTCTTATACATCTTCTTCCCAAGTTCCATGGGCTATCCTGGAGAAGACCCACACAAGCATCTTAAAGAGTTCAATGTTGTCTGCTCAACCATGAAGCCCCGCAATGTCCCAGAAGATCGATCAAGTTGAGAGCTTTCCCATTCTCACTTGATGGAGCTGCAAAAGACCGGGTTGTATTACTTGCAACCTGAAGATGTCACATGTTGGAACGAGTTGAAGAAATTGTTCTTGAATCGATTCTTCCCAGCATCGAGGACCACAGCGATCCGGAAGGAGATCTCAGGCATCAAACAGGGACATAGCGAGACGATGTACGAGTATTGGGAGCGCTTTAAGAAGTTGGTTGCTAGTTGTCCACATCCCCAAATTAGCGACCAACTCCTCATCCAGTACTTCTACGAGGGTCTTACATCAATGGAGAGGAGCATGGTGGATGCAGCTGCAGGAGGAGCCCTCGTTGATAAAACACCAGTGGATGCAAGAGCTCTCATTGACAAAATGGCACAAAATACGCAGCAATTTGGAGATCGAGCATTGCCTACACAAGGAGGAGTCCACCATGTGAGCCCCAACACACAACCCTAGTCTTGAGGCGCACAAGCTTGATGAGATCTCTACTATGATAAGGCAGATGGCCTTAGCCTTACCAGCCCTCGCTAGTCCTGTAAAAGTTTTTGGAATCTGCACTGCCACTGATCACCCTACTGATGCATGTCCACAACTCCAGGAAACAGAAGAGTGCAATGGCATCTTTCCAGGTCGCCCATATGAGCAGCGACGGCAAGCGGCGTCCCCCTCGGCAGAAATATGATCCATTCTCACGGACATATAATCCAGGGTGGAGAGATCATCCCAATCTTCGCTATGGGACAGGGGCAACCTCGGAGGCCTCCATATCCTCGGAATTTTCGGAAGAGGCCCGAGGGGCCAACATCGAATGGTCAACGGCAAGCCTATCCTCAACAAAAGGCAGAACTAGATAACTTTAATCTCCTTCACAGATTGTGCTCAACCAACAAAATGAGTTGAAGGAACTCAAGATGCAAATAAGTCAGATGGCCATCGCTGTACATGAGATCACTAGTCATTAGCGAACACACTTCCCTCTCGGACTACTCCCAATCCTAAGGGAAATGTCGGTTATCACTTTGAGGAGTGGCAAGCAAACGGGAGATCCACAGTTCCATCTACTCCACCAGGATTTGCACCACTAACCAAGGGGCCACCCCCTACCTCAACCACCGAGGAACCGGAGATCAAGGAAAAAGAGGCTGAAGAAGGAGAAGGAGACCACCTCTCGACCTCTTCCATTCCCATATAAGGCTATTCAAAACAAGAAGATGACAGATGAGGCAATTCAACAGGAGGTTCGGATATATTTAAAAGGGTGGAGATCAACATTCCACTCTTGGAGGCCATCAAGCAAATTCCTCGATTTGCTAAATTCTTGAAGGAACTATGTATCAACGAAGAAGAAGCCTAAAGGGAGTTGAAAGGGTCAACCTTGGGAGAATAGTCTCAAGACTCATCACACATTCTCCTCCCATGCCTCCCGAAGTGTGAAGACCCTGGCACCTTCACTATTCCATGTACCATTGGGACACTTCACTTTTCTCGATGCTTTGTGTGACTTGGGCGCCTCTATCAATGTCATGCCATATTCTCGTCTACTCCTCTCTTCACATTGGGGAGCTTAAGCCAACACGGGTGGTAGTCCATTGGCTAATAGATCCACAATTGGACCAATAGGCGTTCTTGAGGATGTTCTAGTTAGAGTGAGAGATGCCATCTTTCCCGCTGATTTCTATGTTCTCAACATGGAGGAGGACTTGGCGAACTCACATGCCCCTATCATTCTTGGCAGGCCATTCCTCAAAACTCGCCAAGACCATCATTGATGTTTACCAAGGTACGCTTTCATGGAGTTTGGTGATGAAATTATTAAATTTAATATTTTAGACTCCATGAAGCATCCTTCTGAGCATAGTGTCTTATTCCTCTCACACACTGAACCACCATATGAGATTGATTATGACCTTGATTTCAGTGATGTGAATGATTTTGATGATGAGGTGGATAATGTTAATGGATTGAATGCTTTGTTTTCGATAATGTTGCACATGTTCACTCTATTTCTTCTTGTGCACAAATTTCTACACCTAGCATGCTTCCTTCCATACAACACCCACCTACACTTGAGTTGAAACCTTTGCCTAATAATTTGAAATATGCATATTTGATGAATGGAGATAGATTGCCTGTTATCATTGCTAGTAATCTCCTACCAGACCAAGAGACCAAACTGCTGGCTCTCTTGAGGGACAATATTAAGGCAATAGGTTGGACATTAGCTGATATTCCTGGACTTAGCCCATCCACTTGCATGCATAGGATTTTCTTAGAAGATGGTGCTAAACCAGTGAGGCAGCCCCAAAGGAGGCTAAACCCCACTTTGCTAGAAGTTGTTAAGAAAGAGGTAGAAAAATTATTTGCAATGCATTATTTATCCTATCTCCGATTCTCGATGGTTAGTCCTGGTCCAAGTGGTACCCAAAAAGACTGGGTTCACTGTGGTGAAAAATGAGAGGGATGAATTGGTTCTATGCGAGTCCAGAATAGGTGGCGAGTATGCATTGATTATAGGAGACTTAATGGTGTCACTCGCAAGGACCACTTCCCACTTCCCTTCATTGACCAAATGTTAGAAAGACCAGGCGGTAGGACACATTATTGCTTCTTGGATGGTTTTTCCGGTTATTTTCAGGTTCCCATTGCTCCAGGAGGACCAAGAGAAGACTACATTCACTTGCCCATTTGGTACTTTTGCATATAGAAGGATGCCATTCGGTCTTTGTAATGCTCCCGGTACTTTCCAAAGATGCATGATGAGTATATTTTCTGATTTTCTTGAGAATTGCATGGAAGTATTTATGGATGATTTTACTGTTTATGGCTCCTCATTTGATGAATGTCTCTCTAGCCTAGGTAATGTTTTGCGTCGTTGCATTGATAAAAACCTTGTGCTTAATTTTGAAAAATGTCATTTCATGGTTGAAAAAGGCATAGTTCTAGGACATGTAATTTCCAAGCATGGTATAGAGGTAGATAAATCCAAAATTGATCTTATTACATCTTTACCCTATCCTACTTGTGTTCGAGATGTTCGTTCTTTTCTAGGACATGCGAGTTTTTACAGCGCTTCATCGGGGACTTCAGCAAGATTGCGCACCCATTTGCGCAATTGTTGCAAAAAGAGAAATCTTTTGTTTTTGATGATTCTTGCAAGGTTAGCTTTTGATGAGTTGAAGAAGCGGTGACCACCCCGCCGATCATTCAACCACCAAAGTGGGACCATCCATTTGAGCTTATGTGTGATGCTTCCAATTTTGTCGTGGGAGTTGTTCTTTCACGAGAGTGGATGGAGTTCCACATGTCGTTGCCTATGCCTCGAGGACCTTAGATGCGGCTCGGTGCCACTACACCACTACCGAGAAGGAGTTCCTTGCGTCATCTTTGCCTTAGACAAATTTCGTTCCTATCTCTTGGGATCGAAAGTTGTTGTCTTTTCCCGATCATGCGGCCCTGAGGTACCTATTGAAGAAGCCAGATGCCAAGCCACGACTTATTCGATGGATGTTGCTTCTTCAAGAGTTCGACATAGAGATCAGAGACAAGAAGGGGTCTGAAAATCTAGTTGCTGATCACATGAGCCGACTTCCCCACCTTTCAGAGGACATCACCTCCTTGGGGTTGAGAGACACCTTTCCAGATGAGCACTTATATGCAGTCTCTTCTACCCTCCCATGGTATGCTGATTTGGTGAACTACTTGGTGGCTTCTAAAATTCCTGATCATTATAGGAAGCACCAAGTAGCGAAGTTGAAGAGTGAAGCGAGGCACTATTTTTGGGACGATCCCTATCTTTGGCGGATTGGCAGTGATCAGATTATTCGACGATGTGTCCCCAGCCATGAGATCCCATCCATTTTGAAATTCTGCCACACACTTGCTTGTGGAGGACACTTTGGTTCACAGCGTACAGCTAGGAAGGTATTGGACTCTGGTATGTATTGGCCCACTTTGTTTCATGATGCTTATGAGTTTTGTAAAGCATGTGATCGTTGCCAACATACAGGTAATATATCTAGGAAACATGAGATGCCTCAACAGCCTATGATATTTTGTGAACTTTTTGATGTTTGGGGTATTGATTTCATGGGTCCTTTTCCTAGTTCTTTTGGTTATTTGTATATATTGGTTGCTGTGGATTATGTGAGTAAGTGGGTGGAGGCGAAAGCCACGAGGACTGACGATTCAAAAGTTGTTGTGGATTTTGTGAAAACTAACATCTTTTGTAGGTTTGGCATTCCTAAAGCTATCATTAGCGATCAAGGGACTCACTTTTGCAACAGGCACTTTCGAGCACTACTTGAAGTATGGGGTGACACATAAAACATCGACACCATACCATCCCCAAACCAATGGCCAAGCAGAGGTGTCCAATCGGGAGTTGAAGCAAATCTTGGAGAAGACTGTTCAGCCCAATAGGAAGGATTGGAGCCAGCGCCTTGATGATGCACTTTGGGCCTATCGAACAGCATACAAGACTCCCATTGGCATGTCCCCATTTCGATTAGTTTATGGGAAGTCTTGTCATCTTCCCGTGGAGGTGGAGCATAGAGCATACTGGGCGGTTAAAGCTTGCAATCTGGACTTAGCCCAAGCAGGGGAGCACAGGAAACTTCAACTTCAGGAGCTTGAGGAGCTTCGTTTGGATTCTTATGATAATGCAAGGCTCTACAAGGAAAAGTCCAAGGCTGCCCATGACAAGATAATTCACAAGAGGGAATTCGAAGAAGGCGAGCGTGTTCTTCTTTATACTTCGAGACTGAAGCTTATGCCTGGTAAGCTGAGGACGAGATGGACTGGCCCCTATACTGTAGTTCGTGTTTTTCCATATGGTGCGGTGGAGATCATTCAGGAAGAATCAGGACATAACTTCACGGTCAATGGACATCGGCTCAAGCACTTCTATGGGGGTTATCCTTTACCTGCGTTGGATTCTATCCAACTGTACGACCCTATCATTCTTTGAGCCCATCAGGTTGTTTCTTTCCTTCTCATTTATTGTTCATTGTTCATTTTTAGAATTGCATTTCATGTCCATAGCTTCTATTTTTGGATTACATTGAGGACAATGCAACATTTAAGTGTGGGGGAGGGAACACCTAGCTTAGTTTAGTTAATTTTTTTTTCTCTCCTGTGTTTTTTCATTAGTCTATTTTTGCTTGTTATTGTGTTTTTATTTAGTTTATTTAGTTATTTATTTATTTTTATTATAAAAAAAAAAAAAAACCAAAAACATTTTCTTTTGTTTTTTGTGTGCTTTATTTATTTATTTATTTTTGTTTTTAGGCTGCATGTTTTTAGTCTTGAACTTGATTGACACTTGAATTTTTGGTAAATCCTTGAGCACTAATGATTATTTCCATTTGAGTTTATTTGATTATGCAATATTTGAATAATGATTGGGAATCTTGAATAGTTAGAGTTAAGTTGTCTAGTATGGATATATATTTTGCACAACTGAAATTTTAATGCTTTAATATTTGATTAATTCATCTTGACTTTTATGCCTTAATTGGGATGTGCAAACATGTGATAATCATGATTCTAGCTAATTTTGAGTTATGCTTGGACTTTAATTCCATGAGTTGTGAAATACTGTTTTATCATTACATCTTATTCATGCCAATACTTGAGTTTTTCTTGCATTTGGGTTTTATATGAGCTAAGCTTGTGAATATAAAGTGAGATATTTAAAAAAAGAGAGTGAATAATCCATCAAGGGAGAGCATAAAATGCAACCTTGTAAGGTTATTAATTAAAAAAAAGAGCATTATTGAAAAAGGTTAGCCAACTTGCGGAGTATGCTATATTACTTGGAACTTATCCTGAAGGGCTTTTAAACCTGGTACCCTAAGATCCGCCATAATCTGGGAGCTGCCGGATGGTTCCGCTACATGGGTGGTATAGACGGTTATTGTTAAGTAAGTTTGGCTGCCTATTTTTAAAAAAATGAAAGAAAAAAAAATTTAAAAAAAAGTGATTGGCCAATCCATTGCATATATCCTGTTTAGCTCCAGTAATCTTCACCCATTTGTTTTACTCAAGTATGTGTATGAATGATGGCATGATATTTGGAGTATGGAATAACTATGGTTAATTTTTGGGTATGCTTAATATTAGCCAACTGATTGATAATTGCATATTTGTGTGACTTGATTGAGTGTCATGAATGAGAAATGGATTGAACGAATAAAGAAGTTGATGAATTTTTAGTTTCACACACTCACGTCTATACTAGAACTTAATTCGTGATATTCAAGCTGTTCTCTTTGCATATTTGAATTTGCATGATTAGATAATCTTTGTTTGGTGCTTAAGCTTTATTTTTGTTCGAGGACGACCAAAGTTCAAGTGTGGGGGAATTTGATAACTGCGTAATTTGTCATTAAATTTGTAATTAATTTATGGACTTTAACTTAATATTTTATTAAATTAATGCATTTTTATAATAGTTTTCCCCATTTTCAATTATTTACTATTTTATTCATTTTTATAGATTTAATATTAATTTTGGTGATTTTAAATGCTAAATTAATTATTCTAATTTTTAATATTAATTTTTTAGGCTTAATTGATTATTTTAATGTTTTGTATTTTTATTTATTTATTATTATTATTATTATTAGTTTGCATGCAATACGTGAAGAAGAAGAATGGAAAGAATTGCTTGTGCTTGGGCGTAAGAATTGAAGGAAATTTGAAGGAGTGGTGATATCTTGTGGGCCCACAAGCATTAATTGCCAAATCTCTTATTTGAAGTAGCCATGCGAGAGGATATAAAGAGAGGAGAGACCCATCCCGTGCCCAGACTCTCCAGAACAACGCCTCGTCCGTTTATCAATCCTCCCGCAGCAGCTCGTCACGCTCGCACGTCTTCAATACCAGCGCGCTACACCTCGTCCACGCAGCAGCATCACCATCACATCAGCGTAGTTCATCACACATGAGCAGCAGCAAGAGACCCACCAGCGCGCGCGAGCCCAGCCAGTTTTCCATCAGCACGTACAGCAGTTAATAGCAGAAATTTAAGAAATTAGCGCGGCGAATATTGAAGATTCAGATCGAGTTCAAGACCGAGTGTTTAATTGTTTGCAGCCTATTTATCTTAATTCTGTTCTAATTCTGTTGTTCTAATTTTTCCAAACATATTTGTGATTTTTCAACCTATGGAGGGGTAAGTATTTTGTAATCGGTTTAGCGCAACACTTTGGATGCTTGTTTTGAATCCATGTTTTAACATTTAATTTGGTATTTTATGTGCTATGATTTAATTCTCTATCTCTTTGATTTGTTGATTTAATATCTCGGTTGAGTGTTAATTTAGCAATTCATTGTGCGTTATTATTCTATTTGAGTGGGAAGATTTGTTTCGTAGGGAACGGGCAGTCTTTCGAGAATTAATTCATAATTATTCTGGTTGGAATAAATTCATAATTTGATTGTATTCATGGTGTCTTGATGCATTTGAATTATGGGGCCATAATTTATCTAATTAATCTTTTGGGATAGTGATAAACAGCATTCAGGTGTGAAGTTAAACCGGTTACATATTTAATTAATTGATTTTCTCAGTTATTGATTTTCTTAGTTAAAATCTTTGTTTTAATTAGTTTTAATTCGATCAAAAATCCCCCAATTTTATATTTTATATTTTTTATTAGTTTTTGGTAAACGAGTAATTAAATAGATTGAATTGAATTTTATAAGTCCTCCGGTAGAGAACGACCTATGTTAGCCCTATGCTATACTTAGTTTAAATTTTATTTGAAGTGCATGTGCGACAAACGCCCTTTTCACTCACCCCTACCCATAAATCTGTCATTTTTTCACGAATTTTGGTTCTTCATATGCATGTTTGTCCCACATTGCCAGTTTTGCTTCTACTTCGCCCAGTATATATACAAAGACACTCTCCTTACACAGCAAGTGAGAACAAGAGAGGCCTAAGGAAGCCCAAGTAGAGGTGTCATGTGGCGACCAAGCCCACACACGGAAATATTTGGGGAAACCCAAATCCAGTGGTCAAACTTGGTCAAATTCGGGCTAAGCCCGTTGATGCGGACTAAGCCCAAATCCGGCGGTCAAACATTGTCCAATCCGGACTAAGCCCAAATACGGCGGTCAAACTTGGTCAAATCCGGGCTAAGCCCACTGATCCGGAATAAGCCCAAATCTGGTGGTCAAACTTGGTCAAATCCGGGCTAAGCCCACTAGTCCGAAATAAGCCCAGATTCGGCGGTCAAACTTGGTCAAATCCGGAGTAAGAAATCTGGGCTAACCCATTAACATGGAGTAAGGAATTAGCACTGATATGGAGCAAGAAAATTAACACTGATAAATCTGGGCTAAACCCACTGGTGCTGAATAAGGACTCACTGATGCTAAATAATCTCACGGGGTCAGGGTTTTCACCTGTGCGGCACTCGGTCACCCTGGTGGATGCGCCGAGTAAGCCATACCGATCGGGGCACACGTAGACTGGTTTCGCCTTGCCTTGGGCTCATCAGGATAATGGCTCCAGTTCCCGACCAGTTTGTGTAGGGATGGCCAAGTCCCCTCTTCAACGTGAAGTCCGAGACTAGCGGTGTACTCCCCGCATTTAACCGGGTCGGTACGTCTGAACTCTGAAGGGGCTCCATCTATCTCCCGCACGAACTGTCACGCCCCAATTTCCTTTCGCTTGGAAATGGGTAGTGACTGCCCATGCCCGCACCCGCAAGGGGTTGGTGCAAACATCTAAAAAGGACTTATAACACGAGTGCTGTCCCAAACTTGTACACAACCACCAATCAAACAATAACCATATCTCAATTTATTACATTTCAAAGGGGCTCAAAGTTCATTACAACTCAATTGGGGAAAAACTCCCATCAAACCACAATATGTTCTGTTTACAAACAATCCAAACCATAAAAAAACACAAATCCACGAAAGTGATGAAAATTAATATAAAGTCCTCAACCTCAGTAGCCTACCACCACAGCTCTTCCACCTACTGCCTGCTAGACCCTGCAAAAGAACAGTTTATAGGAGGGGTGAGCAAACCATAGCTCAGTAGGGTTCTAGTCTCCCAAACCCGTCCCACTCCACAAAAAGCATAACAAGTGTATACTTGTGTTCGTGTAGTGCCTAAAGCAAAAGCAGCAAACATCACCCAGTAACACGCCATTACCTGTGCCCACACTGGAGGGCAGAGGACACCCCGCCACCACGGCGACATGACATACCACATCCAGGCGAATGTTGCATGGTCACCAATGCAACATTTTCCACTCGAGTCAGATATGGCCATCACCTCCTCAGACGCCATACCTACCCTCAGGAATGGGTGCAGACTTAGCCCACCGTCGTGAGTGCTACACCGAGGCTCAGGACCGCAGTCCTGGCCAAATCTCAAAGGGGTCTAGTAGTTATGCCCGGCCCATAAGTCAGCTCAACCCACAAGTATTTGGGTACTCATTCTCAAACACAAGTTCACAGCATCTCAGCAAGTACATTTCAAGTACATCTCAGTAAACACAGCTCAAATGCAAGTGTAACTCGGGAATGCAACTCAGGCATGCATCTCAACTCAGACAAAGTAACCCAAAGAATTCATCTCATCTCAATACAAGGTAACTCGGTGAGCATAACTCAAACGTATTAATGCAACTCAACAAGCATAACTTAGACATATTAATGTACGTCAACAAGACACTCGGCTCATGTAGTGCAAAAGAACATTCTCACTAACATTCACAATTAACGCTTTATCAACATATGTGTTTTTGAACTATTTTGGGAAGTTTTTAGACAAATTCAACTCATAAACATTATCCAAATCACTCTATTTTCCACATAAGGGACCTCTGGCTAAATGGGGCAGCCAAAAGAGGCAAAATGAAGGATGCACGTCATATGGGCTATATGGCGTGCAGGGGTATTTTTAGCTCCCTACCTTCTACACATCTCAAGGAAGTCTGGGTTAAATTCTCAGGGTATTTGGGCCTGCACGCCATATGGGGATATGACGTGCAATGTGGCATGCAGCCATGTTTTTGCATAATTTTCTTTGTTTTGTTATTCTAAAGACTTCTCTCTAAAGAACCCACCTCAAATTCCGGTTAGTTTGTGAGTTATTAAGTTTTAAACCTGGAATACAAGGCCTATTTTCAATTCCAGCCTCTACACTCATGCCCAACTACCCATCTAGACAAACCCAGGCCATCCAAATCAATTCTTCCCCAGATATCTATATTGAAAATCTCAATAAACCAACACACACACACATATATATATATATATATATATATATAAGTATATACTCATCATCACGTTCACAAAGTTTGGGGGTAAGAGAAGGGTCACATAGGATCCACTACTAAATTTTCAGGACTTATCCATAGGGGTGTAAAACGGACCGGTCCGGTCCGGTCCATGATGGAGCGGACCTAAACGGGCTGGCCTGTTTAGGCCTGCACTTTTGACAGACCAGAATGTTTCTGGTCCGGTCCGGTCCGCATGCGGACGCGGACCGGTTCAGGCCCCGATCCATATTTATTTATTTATTTAAAATCTTGTTATAAATTAATTTTGTTAGAAATAATTAAAATTTTAAATTTTAAAATTATATTTAATAGTTTATATTTCTAAATATTAATTTTAAAATTAATAGTTTTAAGCTTTAGGTACTAATATACTAAATAGAATATATAATAATTTTAAAAAAATAAAATAGCCAGTCCGCAGACCGGTCTGCATCTGCACGGATTTGGTCCGCATGGACCGGGCCTAAACGGACCGGTCCGTTTAGGCCCGCGATTGAAATGGACCAGAATATTTCTGGTCCAATCCGCTCCGGTCCGTGACAGACAAGATTTTTAGCCTCTCTAAAAGAGCTAGCTAATGTCGTTAAATCTCTCTTCAAGATAATAAATTCCCTAAGTTTGCACTAAAAGAATAACAGCAAGTAAGGGGTCGAACCCACAGGGATTAGCCTAGTTTTCTAGTTCTCAAATCAAAACACCCAATTGCTCTTGTTCTATAAAATGTCTTGACAAAAAATGAATTCTTTTTATAACTAAAGATCTAATTTTTATGTGGTTTTCTAAATAAACAAAGAAAGCAAATTGATTTTAGGATTAAGATTCAAGGATTAAAAGCATCTAGGGTCACAATTTCACCTCTCTATGTTATCTTTACTGGTTCATGGTATTAGGGTTGTCTGATTGAAAACATACTAAACACAAGCCAAGGACAACAAATGGTCATTGAGGTCCTTTTAAGAGTTGTATGCCAGAATGGTCATCTAAACACACAAACATGCAAAGCCAATAAATCATACTTGCAAAAGGATAATGATCACACCAATTACAAATAAGTTATGAATCTCAATCCGCCCCAGACTAGGGCTAAGAATACCAAGGTGTACATCCAAAGATAGAATTAAGAACAGATTCATAAAACATGCAAAACTCAATCATCCAAACCCAATATTCATAAACACAAAGAAAGCAACAAGGGGGCTACATTGCTCCCCTAGATTAAAAGACTACTCACGCATGATTACAAGCAAACACAAAGCAGAAAAGCTCAACATCTTCTTCTAATCCACGTGCACAGCAAAGCTTCAAATCCAGGCTTCAAAATTCGCGACGGTCAGAAGGACGGCCGCAACGGCCGCGACGGGTCGCTTCTCCTAGGTCAAGGAGCAACCTCCAAGTCGTGGAGCCTCTCTCTCTAAAAACGTGTAGGGGGTCTAGGTATCCATAGCAGAGGCGTGGAGGCTTGTATTTATAGAGTTTGGATGGGCCTTGAGGTGTGTAACCTAGCCCATCTATCAAAACGACGTAGTTTTGATAAGTAACACTAGAAACTTTAAAATTTCTATCTTCCATCCACAATTTGGACTTGGGCCTTCAGGAACAAATGATCAGCATGGAAAAACGATAGGATCAGTCCAAAAATATCTCTGCACGTCAATTTGCACGTGATATGGTGAATTCACGTGCACCTCCAAATCAGCTCAAACTTCTCCCCAAGCTTCCTTGCATCCTGTAGAGGCCTGAGAGGCAAAAGTAGGCTTGCACGTGAAATGGGTGAATTCACGTGCAGCTCCAAATGCTCTGAAATTTCTGTGGTAGGTAGAGGACATCATTCTAAGAAACGTTTGTTCTTGCACGCCAATTATTTGAGGCCATCTACTATATCAAAAGTGAGCTCCAAAATCTGCCAAAACAGCTTAAAAACGCATGTATTTGCAAATAGCATCTTCCTAGGGGTTGGAGCAAATATATATGATATATGAAGCAATAAGGCTCTAATCATGCTCTTAAACATCCTAAATAAACACTAGAATAACGGCATAAAATGCACGTTATCAGTCCGCACGAACCACGGACTGGTCCGCGGACCAGCGGTCCATTTTGCACCCCTACTCATCCATGACAGGTAAAATCCAGAATTTTGTGAGTGAGTTTCAAGGGTTGATAGGAACCTTAGATCGTCGGCCTTAGATCGTCTCCCTCCCTCTCTAGCCGTTTCTCCCTCTCTCTGGCCGTCTCTCCCTCTCTCTGGCCGTGTCTCTCTCTCTCTCTCTCTCTCTCTCTCTCTCTCTCTCTCTCTCTGTGTTTGACGGCTACAAGGGTCAAGAACCCTAATCGTTAGAGCTCCACCTTTTTATATAGACCCCTCTTAATCGAAACGACGTAGTTTTGATTAAGTGAAGCCCAACAGCTTACAGCCTAAAGCCCATGGTTTTCTAACCCACCTCATCAAGCTCAATGACCCATTTTTATTTAGCCCAACTCATATTTAAAATAAAAACCCTCAAATAAATGTTAATTGGGATATTTAAATATATACGAAATTCCCAAAATACCCCCCAGGGCCTCAAACTCTAAAATCAGCCCAAGTATAGTCAAAATTCTCCATTCGACTAACACCTCACTATTCTGATGTTCATTCTCTAAGACAAGGTCTCTTACTCAAGGCTAATTCCATGAACCCCTCAAACACGGGTCCTTACATTCTCTCCCCCTTAAAGACTTTTCGTCCTCGAAAAGAAAACTTGGCAGGAGGAAACGACCACAACCAATGAACACAATATACAACAGCAAAAGAAATAATCAATAGTACCTGATTATGTTGATGTTTGATGTTTGCCTTCCTCCCCTCCTTCAGGGTTGTTCGTCCTCGAACAGATCAGGGTAGTGAGCATGCATTTCAGCTTCACGTTCCCAAGTCTCTTCCTCCATACCTCGGTGTTCCCATAACACCTGAACCAAAGGAATAGTCTTTCCTCGTAGCTGCTTCTCGCGCCTATCCAAAATGCGTAGAGGTGCCTCAACAACCGTCATATCCTCCTCAATATCCAGAGTATTCCAGTCAAACACATGTGTGGGATCTGGATGATATGCCCGCAACTGGGATACATGGAAGACATTATGAACTCTGCTCAAATTCGGAGGTAATGCCAACCTATATGCAACAGGTCCGACCCTACTCAATATCTGAAATGGGCCTATATATCGCGGAGATAACTTAGACCCCCTTCCAAATCGCTTATGTCCCCTCCGTGGGGAAACACGAAGGAATACGTGGTCTCCAACCAAAAACTCCAATGGTCGGCGTCGGTGATCTGCATAAGACTTTTGTCTGCTCTGAGCTGTAAGAAGGCACTACCTAATCAACTATACTTTTGCCGTAGCCTCTTGGACCAATTGAGGTCCCAACATAGCTGCCTCTCCAGCTTCGACCCAACATAATGGAGACCGACAGGGTCTACCATACAAAGCCTCAAATGGGGCCATTCCTATGGAAGCCTGGTAGCTGTTATTATAGGCAAACTCTACTAGAGGAAGGTGAGAAGCCCATGATCCTCCAAAATCAAGCACACAAGCTCTCAACCAATCTTCCAGTGTCTGAATAGTCCTCTCTGACTGACCATCAGTCTCAGGGTGATAAGTGGTACTCAAATTAAGTCGTGTCCCCAGTGCCGCTTGCAAACTACTCCAAAATCATGAGGTAAACCGTGCATCTCTGTGTGAAACAATAGACACGGGTATGCCATGTAATCGGACAATTTCGTCAATATACAATTGGCTTAACGTCCCGATGGAGTCTCGCTCCAGAATAGCCAAGAAATGGGCTGATTTGGTCAATCGGTCTACTATGACCCAAATCATGTCCTTCCTCCCTGAAGTAGTAGGAAGTCCTGTCACAAAGTCCATGGTAATATGTTCCCACTACCACTCAGCCACAGGCAAAGGCTGCAATTGACCAGCAGGTCATTGGTGCTCTGCCTTCACTTGCTGACAAGTAAGGCACTGACAGACAGATTTTTAGCCTCTCTAAAAGAGCTAGCTAATGTCATTAAATCTCTCTTCAAGATAATAAATTCCCTAAGTTTGCACTAAAAGAATAGCAGCAAGCAAGGGGTCGAACCCACAGGGATTAGCCTATTTTTCTAGTTCTTAAATCAAAACACCCAATTACTCTTGCCCTATAAAATGTCTTGGCAAAAACAAATTCTTTTTATAACTAAAGATCTAATTTTTATTTGGTTTTCTGAATAAACAAAGAAAGCAAATTGGTTTTAGGATTAAGATTCAAGGATTAAAGGCATCTAGGGTCACAACTTCACCTCCTTATGTTGTTTCTACTGATTTTAAGGTTCTTGAGATTATTTAATTGATAACATGCTATAACTAAACCAAGGTACTGCAATTGGTCATTGCCAGCCCTTCTAAGTGCTGTCAGCCTGAATGGTCATCATGACATCAACATGCAAAGCCTAATTATCATACCCATGACAGGATAATGGTCACACCAATCACAAACATGTTATGAATCAAAGATCAGCCTCAGACTAAGGCTAAGAAAACCCAGGTGTACAGCCCCATATTAAAAGATAAGAACAGATCCATAAAACATGCAATCTCAATTAAACAAACTCAAAATTCAATCAATCAGTTTAACAACTTAGGGGGCTACATTGCTCCCCTAGATAAAGAGACTACTCACGCATGATTACAAGCAAACACAAAGCAGAAAAGCTCAACATTTTCTTCTTATCCACGCGCACAGCAAAGCTTCAACCCAAGTTTCCAAAATCCGCGATGGCTGCGACGGCTGCTCTCCTAGGTCAGGAACAGCCTCCAAAACGTCTCTCTCTCTTCAAAAACGTGTAGAATGTGTTGCCTCCTCCTTTGGACGTGTAAAGCCTCTATTTATAGAGAATGGATGGGCCTTGATGTGTGTTATAAAGTGTACCCTAGCCCATCTATCAAAACGACGTAGTTTTGATAAATGACACTACAAACTTAAAAATCTCTCAATCCAAGCACAATATGGACAAGGCCCTTTAGGAAAGAATGATCAGCATAGAAAAACGACTGGATCGGTGCAAAAATATGGCTGCACGTCAATTTGAACGTCATATTCCCAATTGGCGTGCAGCTCCAAATTAGCTAAAATTCTTCCCCAAGCTTCCTTGCATCTTGTGGAGGGCAAATAAGCAAAAATATGCTTGCACGCCATTTCAGTCCAATTGGCGTTCACGTCCGATTGCTCTGAAACTTCTGTGGGAGATAGAGGATATCATGCTGAGAAATATTTGTTCTGCACGCCAATTGGTTTGAGGCCATATACATGGTCCAAAGTGATCTCCAAAACCTACCAAAACAGCTTAAAAACGCATGTATTTGCAAATAGCATCTTCCTAGGGGTTAGAGCAGATATATGTGAAATATAATGCAATAACGCTCTAATCATGCTCTTAAACTCCCTAAATAAACACTAGAATAACGGCATAAAATACACGTTATCAAATACACCACACTTGAACCATTGCTTGTCCTCAAGCAAAAACATACAAGCATGCAGAAATAAAATAAACACTCAGTCAAACGGGAAGAAAAATAAAATATCAATCAAGGAGAGTCATGGTTTCCCAAGCATGCAACTCTATCATAATGAAATGGGCATTTTAAGCAACCGAAATGAGTCATAGCTTAGTTCATTCATGTCCATATCCCTAAGTCCAACAACCATGCAATTTCCTTACTGAAAATTCAGATATCAGCAAGCAGTCCATGCTAACACAGCACCTAGTTTCCCTTTAAGTTCTCACAAAGGATAAAGCTGCCTCACTCAAATATAACTTTATATTTCTCTTTAATCTCAAGCCCCATACCTATCAATTAACAAAGGATGGTAAACTTTATCTGTACATCCGCCATCAGCTATTGATTAAGTACTTGCCAAGCAATCATGAGAGTTCCCTAATGTGCTCATCAAAGAAAACACACTCTCTATTCTACTCTATTTGAACTCACGCACTATTCAAAACTCAATAAACTCACACTCTATTCTAATAACTGATAAAACAAAACCATGAGCTAAAGAATTGAGCTCAACACTCTCAAATAAACAAAACTCAGCCAATGTGGCTACCAAACTAACTAATTACTCATATGAACATCAAGCCAATGTGGCTTTTATTTTGAATCCCTCTTTTCTTTTCTTTTCTTTTCTTTTTTTTTGTTTTTTTTTGTTTTTTTTTTTTTTTTGAATTAATAACCTTACAAGGTTGCATTTTATGCTCTCCCTTGATGGATTATTCACTCTTTTTTTTACTCACATAACACATAAATAAGACTGATTTTTCTAATGCATACCCCTTGCCATTTTGCTACATAAGGAGAGACAGAAATTCATTGATGTCTCACATCCCATTTCCCAATTAAGTGATGGCTTTTTCACATTCTATATCACAGCCTTTTATATTTACAACACAACAAACAAAAATTAGGATACATAGGAAGTCAAAGTGACTTAAAGGCCTTGCTCCCTATCTACACACCAAACACTGAGCACTAATAAGTAATCACATGCTTGCTTGACTCCTACCATTAAATAACTAATGTTAAGTGTAGAGAGGAGTATCAAATCAAACTATTATCCATAAACCATAAATGTCACTCAAGGGCTAAAAAGAAGTTTTTCTCATTTTCCTTTTGGATTTTCTTTCACTCAACTCTAAGGGTCACTAAGTGTTATCCTAGCATGTCATGCTCAGGCTAATATTCAAACGTCGACTCTAAAAACATGGTGATATCATTCAAAAGATAAAGACATGATTAAACCAAATCGAGCACATTTTAACTACTTTAACACCCTTATCACAACATGATACTAATGTAGCACAAAAAGAAAAATTTGTAAGCCAAAATTGCATACTTAATATCCATGTCTCCACATGCAAATCACTCAAGCAGTAACTCAAACAATCATGCAAATTTTTTTTTAACATGCAATCACATAACATAAAAGACAAGCAAGTGGCTAAAGTCACTCCCCAATACACCACACTTAAAATTGGCTATATCATCATGGCATGAAATAGGGAGTAGGAAAATATTTACCTCTCAGTTGGCAAGTTGTAGTAATAGATAACATTAGCCACCATTCGTCGTGCACGAGTAACAAAATCATTTGAGGTTTCTCCGCGTATCTCCCAGCTTTCCCTCATTTGCATAATAGCCATCATATAGTAGCAAACAAAAATCCCACATTGAATTGGTCAAGCACGAGGGATTTCCATTTCGTTGAGGTGAATAAGAGGGAGCTTGTCCTGCAACAATCCTTCTTTTTTCATCGCATCCTTGATTCTTTTATTGAGCCCATGAACAAGCCGTCTCTTTCTTCTGGTGAACCCTTCGCCTTGACTTGGATCATAAAGCACTGCATGCCCTGCACTCAAATCCACACACACCAAGACATAGTGACGATCAATGTGTACAGGGATCAGCACCTCGTGCATACCATGCCAAGGACGGTGCCCTTCATTCTGACCATTTATACGCTGGTGCCACACACTTTCAGTCAAAGGTAGCTCATAAAGCTCGCACAGCATAATAGAGGTATACTGGGACAGTGGGTAATTATGAGGCTCAGCCTCCACAACAAAACGCATAGTCCTGCAAAATAAGTCCACCTCATCTGAGTATAGATATTCATCGCCTAAGATCCTTTGAAGGACATACGAGGTGAAGAGGTCCATATCCCTTGCAAAGCAAGCCCTTAACACCTGAGAGTTAATGAAGTCTTCAAATGCTGCTTGACTCTCGGCGGATGATAAAGGCTGGATCTATGGTCAAATGTATAGGCTCTCCAAGCAGGTTCTTGAGGTGCAGCAGGAATGTATGGCCCCATGAGACAGGAAACACCATAGGCACAATAGCCTGAGAATAGGTAGGATCCATAAAGGGCTGAAAAGGTGAATGCCCCCGCTTCGGCTCTGCCTCCTCCGGATAATAAGCTTGCCCTGCTGAAGTTTCCTGGTTGTGGTGGGTCTTCCTGGGCATGAGAAGAGTCTTCATGAACTGAAGGTAAGTCTTCTTCAGATATCTCCACTACAGGAGAGTGTTTGGATGCTTTCTTCTTGCTCAAGGCCTTCCAAATTTTTCCTAGGAGGCCCTTGACTTCCTTGTTGTTCTTCCTTAATGCTTCAACTTCACGTTGGGTTCTAGCATTTGCCTCCCTGAGCTCTTGTGTTTCTTTTCTCCATGCTTCAGTAGATGCTGTAGCAGGAGCTTTAGGGGCTTCCCATGCTCTGGCTGACGGTCTAGAAGTAGCTTGCTGGTCTTGAGAGACAAGTACCATTAATTCTTCAAACTGAGCACTCTGGATATGTCCATTTGTAAATGCCCAATTTATAACTTCTACCTCACTTACCACCTGGCCACTGATACCTTGAAAGAAGTTAAACACATCTTCCTTGTGCACATTATACTGCATATACATGGCAAGCCTCGAATAAGGTCTGTTTCCTTTCATCCAATAGAGTGGAGGTGTCTCGTGCAAAGTCAGCGGATCTCTCCACATGCACGCTGTGCCTAGAGGGCTGTGATAGAGGAGGAACACTGGTTGCCCAATGACCTCTTGTACTGACCCCCAAACCACCTTCAGTATGTAGTACTCTGAAAACCCATTGAGAGGGGAATGGGGTGCTGTCTAAATGGGCAAAATGCTAAGCATGCTGGCTCTGAAAAATAACACATAACAGTCTGCCATATACCCTCTTTGTCAAGTTTTTCTTCCACCAATTGAAAATAGCAGCAGCCCAGTCCACATTTAACATATGGTCAATGCTATACATGAATGCAAGATGGGTCATAGGCACACCATCCTTTCCACTAGTTTGCAACAGCAAACACTTTCCTACCAGATGAGCTAAACATCTAAATTTTCCCACAAAGCCATTTTTAGTAAACTGCCTCCTCCTCTCAGAACATTTGGAATAATTTAAGGCAGTACCATACTCCCCTAAGGTCAGGTGAGGAAGGTTGTCAGTAGGTACAGGAAGGTTAAAGGTCTTCCTAATTGTCTCAGGTGTGATACGAATATACACCCCCTGCACCTGCCCTAGAATTGCATCCTCCTCCTCATTTAAGTAAATGGAATGATAAAACTCATGCAAAGCAGGATAATAAACAAGACATCCTGGTCGAAACTAACCTCACTAACCCAAGATTTTGAAGCTTTAAGGCCACCTCACTTGACCATCCCAGGTCTGATTCCTCCAAGGCACTTAGATCCAAAGCATGCCCCAGGAACATCTCCCCATCCTCACTGCTGGAAGAACTGGATGAATGAACTTCTTCCTTGCCTGATCTCCTTGTGCGCACCATCTTGCTTCGGGAATTTAGAGAAAAGAAAGATAGAATTTGGCTAGAGCAGCAAGAACCAGAGCTTCACAAATTGCAGATCTAGAAATGAGTTTTTGCTGTGAAGGACCTAGCTCCCGGCCTCTTTATTTATAGCGTGCAGAAGAAGAAGTGTCCCAATTTGGATCATACACGTGTCCTCCAATTTTCAGCGTGTTTGGACCATTTTAGCCCTTGCACGTCATATGGGTGAATTGGCGTGCAGGTCAGAATCATCCCAAATTTTGGTGGTGGGTCCCTCATGAGCTGTAAAGCAATAGTCTCTTCTTCACGTGATATTGGTGAAGCTTCTAGGAGGTCCAAAATTGGTATTTTGCCTTTTTATCCCTTCAGATGATAGCTAGCAAATGGCATGCAAGAAGTAAAGTGCTTCATGTGATGTTTATCTACTGGCCCAGGAAGTTTTAGAGGCAAAAGAGGTGCACGCCAATTGGTTATTTGGCATGCAATATGGCGTGCAGGCCCATATTATCCCAAAATTTTCCTTTGAGTGTCTTTTGCTGTATGGATCAACCTCTATGCTTGCACGCCAATTCATTGGGCTTAAATTCAAGTACTTGTGGGCTTCACTTGTTCCTTGCTCCAGGACTTGTTCCTTAAAATAAATTCAGAAGTCCAAGGCCCAATAATTTTGGCTCACCCTGCAAATGGTTAGTCAAGAAAGAAACAAAATCTACTGCACCAGGGTTAGCTTGCAAACAAAATTATTGAATAAAAATAAATAAATAAAACATTGGGTTGCCTCCCAACCAGCGCTTTATTTAAAGTCTGTAGCTAGACTTTCAAGTAAGATCATGAGGTGGTGAAAGAGAGGGAATCAACAATCTCCCTCTGAGTTGGATCAAAGTATGGTTTCAGTCTGTTGCCATTCACCCAAAATTTCTTGCCATCTTCATCTTGGAGCTCAAAGCTCCCATATGGCTTCTTATCAACTATCACAAAAGGTCCCATCCACTTTGACCTTAATTTTCCAGGAAATAGCCTTAACCTTGTGTTAAATAAGAGAACTTTCTGCCCCAAGGTTAAAGGTTCATTGGTTAATTGCCTATCATGCCATGTCTTGGTTTTTTCTTTATAAATTTTAGCACTTTCATAGGCATCCATCCTGAACTCATCTAATTCAATTAATTGAGTCATCCTAAGCTCTTTTGCCTCTTGTGGATCAAAATTTAACTTCCTCAAGGCCCAGTGAGCCTTGTGCTCTAATTCCACAGGTAAGTGACAAGCCTTCCCATAAAGAATACGGTAAGGTGACATCCCAATGGGAGTTTTATAGGCTGTCCTATATGCCCATAAGGCTTCATCAAGCCTTTGAGACCAGTCTTTCCTATTTGCTCCAACAGTTTTCTCTAAAATGGCTTTAATCTCTCTGTTGGACACCTCTGCTTGTCCATTAGCTTGTGGGTGGTAAGCTAAAGACTTTCTATGAGTTACCCCATATTTGTTCAACAATTTGTCAAACAATTTATTGCAGAAGTGACTACCCTCATCACTAATTATAGCCCTTGGTGTCCCAAATCGGCTAAAGATGTTTCTGGTAAGGAAGTGAGTCACTACTCTAGCATCATTCACTCTGGTTGGTATAGCTTCTACCCACTTTGACACATAATCCACAACCAATAGAATATATGAATACCCATCAGAATTGGGGAATGGCCCCATAAAATCAATGGCCCATATATCAAAAATTTCACCTAGAAGAATTCCAGTTAATGGCATCTCATTCTTCCTAGACAGACCACCTACCCTTTAACATCTATCACAGGTTTTGATGTAGACATAGGTGTCTTTCACCATGTGAGGCCAATAGAAGCCACACCGCATGATCTTAGCCACGCTTCTCGACCCCAAAGTGGCCCCCATAATGTGATGAATGACAATGGTATATTATGTCATCTATCTCCTCCTCAAGGACACACCTTCTAATTATTTGGTCTGGACACCTCCTATAGAGAATAGGGTCTTCCCAAATGTATTTCTTAGCATCCACTACCAACCTCTTTTGCTGATGGTAGTCCAATTGCTTGGGTATAAACCCAGTGGCTAAATAGTTTGCTATATCAGCAAACCAAGGAAGTTGGTGCACCTCAAACAACTTCTCATCAGGAAAGTCATCTACAATGGGTAGAGACTTAGGTGCATTCTCTACACGGGAGAGGTGATCAGCCACAGAATTTAGGGCTCCCTTGGTGTCTCTAATTTCAAGATCAAATTCCTGTAAAAGGAGTACCCACCTAATCAAGCGTGGCTTAGCTTCTTTTTTAGCAAATAAATATTTCAAAGCTGCATGATCAATATAAACAATTACTTTAGACCCAAAAAGGTAGGGTCTAAACTTGTTGCATCCATAAACCACGGCCAGCAACTCTTTTTCAGTGGTGGTGTAGTTCTGTTGAACATCATCTAAGGTCTTACTAGCATAGTAAATGACCCTAAACACCTTATCACGTCTTTGCCCTAAAACTACCCCCACAGCATAATCACTTGCGTCACACATAAGCTCAAAAGGCTGAGCCCAGTCTGGTGTGACTATAACTGGTGCAGTGACTAACTTACCCTTGAGGATGTTGAAAGCTTCTAAGCAATCTTCATTGAACTCAAAGCTTGTGTCCTTCTCTAACAGCCTACTCATGGGTTTTGCAATTTTAGAGAAGTCCTTAATGAATCTCCTATAAAAGCCAGCATGGCCAAGGAAACTTCTCACCCCTTTTCCATTTGTTGGAGGTGGCAAAGTCTCAATAGTGGAGATTTTTGCCTTGTCCACCTCCAAACCTTGTGAAGACACCTTATGCCCTAGAACTATCCCCTCAGTTACCATAAAATGGCATTTTTCCCAATTTAGGACTAATTCCTTCTCCTCACATCTTTCTAAGACCACATTTAAATTTTTCAAACACTGTTGGTAGGAGGAACCAAACACTGAAAAGTCATCCATGAAAACCTCCATGATCTCCTCCACCAGGCCCTGGAAAATGGCCATCATGCACCTTTGAAAGGTGGCGGTGCATTGCATAGCCCAAATGACATCCTCCTAAAAGCAAAGGTGCCAAAGGGGCACGTGAAAGTGGTCTTTTCTTGGTCTTCGGGTTTAACCATGATCTGATTATACCCGGAGTATCCATCTAAAAAGCAGTAGTGACTGTAGCCAGCTAACCTATCCAACATCTGGTCAATGAAAGGAAGGGGAAAGTGATCCTTCCTGGTGGCTTTGTTCAACTTCCTATAGTCAACACACACTCTTCATCCCGTCACAGTCCGAGATGGGATCAATTCATTCTTCTCATTTTTAATCATTGTCATACCCCTTCTTGGGCACAACATGCAATGGACTCACCCACTCACTATCTCGAAATAACATAAATTATACCCGCATTTTTCCATTTTAGAATTTCTTTTCTTACTACTTCTTTCATGGTCAGGTTTAATCTTCTTTGTCTTTCAGCTGTAGGTTTAAAGTCATCATTCATTAGAATTTTGTGTATACAAATCCCTGGACTTATACCCCTAATATCTTCAATGTTCCACCCTAGGGCCTTTTTGTGTTTCCTAAGGATTTCTAGCAATTGAGTGCACTCTACGTCATTTAAATTAGCAGCAACTATAACTGGAAATTTATTTGTAGAGTCTAGAAATTCATACCTTAGGTGTCCAGGCAATTCCTTCAGTTCTGGAGCTGGAGGTATGTCCTCTTCCTTCTCCTCCGTTGCTTGCTCCAGAGAATTTGATGTTTGCTCATCCTCGTCAGCTGTCAAGTCCACTTCTTCATCTTGTTGAACTTCTGTAAGCTGGAGCACTCCATCATTTGCTGTTGTAATTTCTTCTGCCAAAAAGTCTTCCACCAACTCCTCAAAATCTTCAACCCATAGGCAGTCCTCCTCCTCTTGACCTTGTAAAGCCTTCCCCATATGGAAAACTAAAGTTTCTTCATTAATTCTCAGAGTCAGTTGCCCTTGAGTCACATCTATCAATGCACACCCTGTTCTGAGAAACGGTCTTCCAAGGAGGAGCTGAACTCCTTTATCTTCTTCCATTTCCAAAACTACAAAGTCTGCTGGAAATATGAAGGAGCCCACCTTAACTAGCACATCTTCAATGATTCCTTCAGGTCTTCCAGTGGACCGGTCCGCAAACTGCAATGAGATAGAAGTTGGCTTCATTCCTGTGAGTCCAAGCTGCTTGTACAAAGCAAAAGAGATCAAATTTATGCTGGTTCCTAAATCACAAAGGGCCTGCTGCTGCGGCGCATTTCCAATCACACAAGGGAGGTTAAAACTGCCCAGATCTTTATGCTTGATGGGCAAGCTCTTTTGAACAACACTACTCACCTCATTAGTGACAGCCACCGCCTCATGATCCCCATACCTTCTCTTCTTCTTCACAAAATCTTTGATATATTTTTTGTACCTAGGCATCTGCTCCAAAACTTCCACAAATGGGATATTAATTTCAAGCCGCTTGAATAAACTCAGGAAGTGCTCATACTCTTCCTCAACCCTCTGATTTCTCATCCGCTGACGAAATGGCATGCTAGGCCTGAGCTCTTGCCTTTGTTCTTCAACTATTTTGCCTTTATTCAGCTTGTTGTTCCTTCTTGTCTTGCAACTTTTCTTCTTCTTTATCTGATTTTCCTTGGTCATCAGCTTCCAAGGGTCTGCTTTGTTCTTCTGGAATAACCCTTTTCTTAGGCTCTTCAACTTCCTTCAATGCTTTCCCACTCCTTAGAGTGATAGCCTTGCAACTCTCCTTGGGGTTCACCTCAGTGTCACTTGGAAAAGTGTTGGTTGACACCCTTTGATTAGCATTCTGTGCCATACTCACAAGTAACTTCTCCATATTCTTAGTTGAAGACTCCATACTACCTACCCTTTCCTTCAAATCACCCACCTCTCTTCTAGCTGTCTCATCCTCATGCTGATATGTTCTTCTTCGCTGTTGAGGCTGAGGCTGCTGTTGCTCGAATCCAGGAGGTGGATGTAAGAAATTATCAGTAGCATATGGATTTTGCTTCATCCCTGGAGGCACATATTTATACTGAGCTGATGTATCTCCCCCTCGGTTCTGATTCTTCTGATATCCCTGAGATTGTTGTTGGTTCCGATTGTACCCTTGTCCTTGTTGGTGAGGATAATATTGCTGCTTCTGGTACAAGCCTTTCCCTCCAACATAATTTGCATCTTCAGCTCCACTCCATCCTTGCTCAACTACTGGTGAAGCATGTTGTGATCCTCCAACTTTAAGAGCCAACATTTCCATGCTTTTTGCTAAAGCTTGGATCTGCCCTTGCATATCATTGGAGGGGGTATCAACTGAAGATATCTTCTCCCTTGGCCTTGAAGTGCGAACGTTAGACCACTGCCAATCAGCCAATGACAGTCTCTCCAAGAGTTCTGCTGCGGCATCAGGCTCTAAATTCATCAAACATCCTCCAGCAGCTGTATTCACCTTGTCTTGTGAGTGAGATTGAAGACCAGTGTAGAAAGATTCAATTTGAATCCATTGGGGTCTTCCATGGTCAGGGCATCTTCTCACCAAATCTTGAAAGCGCTCCCAAGCTTCATGAAGAGTCTCCATCTCATCTTGCCTAAATCTGCTAATTTCCCCTCTGAGCTGGATCACCTTGGAAGGGGGAAAATACTTAGACATGAATTTAGTCTGCATCTCCTCCCAAGTATTTATTGAACCTGCTGGTAAACTGTTAAACCACCCAAGAGCTCTATCCCTTAAGGAGAAAGGGAAAAGCCTTAGCTTTATTGCCTCCTCCGACACATTGTTGATCTTTATGGTGTCATACATCTAGTAGAACCTCATCAAATGCTGGTTTGGATCGTCCACTGCTGTTCCTCCAAAAGCATTATTGCTTACCATATTAATTAATGCCGACTTCAGCTCAAAACTATTTGCTTGAACTCTTATTTGCCTAATCCCAGAATAATGGTCTGACATCATCGGTCTCGCATAGTCTAAGAAGGTTCTGGGCATAAACCTATTACCCTCTTCATCTGGATATTGGCCATTATAATTGGCCCCTCCTTGCGGTGCACCACCATCAGGCCTTAAATCTGCCATCAATTCACCTACTGAATGCTCTAAACCTTGCAGTGCTTCTTCAGCCTCTCGTGTTGCTTCCCTAGCTGCTCAGCGACGAGCTTTGAATAATTTTTCAGGTTCCCGATTAAATGGTATAAACTCCTCTCTTTGCATGCACAACTAGGAATTCCTCAAACACTTGGTGTATGTTCCTGTAAAACAACAAGAACACACCCAGCAGCTCCGAACAATGCAAAATAAACAAATAAAGAACACAAAATAACAGAAAATAAAATACAAAATAAAACACCAAGATCAGAATTCAAACAATTTCACTCAATGTTGATTTTAAAAACTAGTTAACCGTTAATTCCCCGGCAACAGCGCCAATTTGACGGACAGATTTTTAGCCTCTCTAAAAGAGCTAGCTAATGTCGTTAAATCTCTCTTCAAGATAATAAATTCCCTAAGTTTGCACTAAAAGAATAGCAGCAAGCAAGGGGTCGAACCCACAGGGATTAGCCTAGTTTTCTAGTTCTTAAATCAAAACACCCAATTACTCTTGCCCTATAAAATGTCTTGGCAAAAACAAATTCTTTTTATAACTAAAGATCTAATTTTTATTTGGTTTTCTGAATAAACAAAGAAAACAAATTGATTTTAGGATTAAGATTCAAGGATTAAAGGCATCTAGGGTCACAACTTCACCTCCCTATGTTGTTTCTACTGATTTTAAGTTCTTGAGATTATTTAATTGATAACGTGCTATAACTAAGCCAAGGTACTGCAATTGGTCATTACTAGCCCTTCTAAGTGCTGTCTGCCTGAATGGTCATCATGACATCAACATGCAAAGCCTAATTATCATACCCATGACAGGATAATGATCACACCAATCACAAATAAGTTATGAATCAAAGATCAGCCTCAGACTAAGGCTAAGAAAACCCAGGTGTACAGCCCAGATATTAAAAGATAAGCACAGATCCATAAAACATGCAATCTCAATTAAACAAACTCAAAATTCAATCGATCAGCTTAACAACTTAGGGGGCTACATTGCTCCCCTAGATAAAGAGACTACTCATGCATGATTACAAGCAAACACAAAGCAGAAAAGCTCAACATCTTCTTCTTATCCACGCGCACAGCAAAGCTTCAACCCAAGTTTTCAAAATCCGCGACGGCTGCTCTCCTAGGCCAGGAACAGCCTCCAAAACGTCTCTCCCTCTTCAAAAACGTGTAGAATGTGTTGCCTCCTCCTTTGGACGTGTAAAGCCTCTATTTATAGAGAATGGATGGGCCTTGATGTGTGTTATAAAGTGTACCCTAGCCCATCTATCAAAACGACGTAGTTTTGATAAATGACACTACAAACTTAAAAATCTCTCAATCCAAGCACAATATGGACAAGGCCCTTTAGGAAAGAATGATCAGCATAGAAAAATGACTGGATCGGTGCAAAAATATGGCTGCACGTCAATTTGAATGTCATATGCCCAATTGGCGTGCAGCTCCAAATTAGCTGAAATTCTTCCTCGAGCTTCCTTGCATCTTGTGGAGGGCAAATAAGCAAAAATATGTTTGCACGCCATTTCAGTCCAATTGGCGTTCACGTCCAATTGCTCTGAAACTTCTGTGGGAGATAGAGGATATCATGCTGAGAAATGTTAGTTCTGCACGCCAATTGGTTTGAGGCCATATACATGGTCCAAAGTGATCTCCAAAACCTACCAAAATAGCTTAAAAACGCATGTATTTGCAAATAGCATCTTCCTAGGGGTTAGAGCAGATATATGTGAAATATAATGCAATAAGGCTCTAATCATGCTCTTAGACTCCCTAAATAAACACTAGAATAACGACATAAAATGCACGTTATCAGGCACCTGGAAACAAACTCTGCTATACTTCTCTTCAGTCCCGAACACCAGAACTGTGCTCGCACGGCGTCATACATCTTTGTCTCTCCTGGATGTACAGCCAAACAGGAATGATGAAACTCCCTCATCACATCCTCTTGAAGGGAGGGCGGTACTATCAGGTGCCCCTGAAATCTCAACTCATGTTCAGCTACTTCTGTCCACTCTTCTGATATCTCACCGGCCTCTATCTGGGCCCGGATTACTTCACAGTCCAGGTCCCCCAACTGGCCATCACGGACACGTTGGTATAACTCTGGCATCGCGATGGTCGGACACAGGACTACTTCCCCACTACTAAGATCAGGCGGTACCTGAAGCACTGCTAACTGTTCCATCATTTTCCATTCTCTAATGGAAACCTCAGCTTTTCCCTTCCTACTCAGTGCATCTGCAACTACATTCCCCTTCCCAGGCATATAGGAGAGTGTAAAATCAAACATTTGCAAGTACTCTACCCATATCCTCTGTCTCAAATTCAGGTCTCTCTGGGTGAAGATATACTGTAGGCTTTTGTGGTCAATGTATACCACAAATTTCTCCCCCAAAAGGTAATGTTGCCAAGACTTTAGGGCAAAAATAACTGTTGCTAACTCCAGGTTGTGCGTTGGGTAATTCTACTCATGGGGCTTCAGCTGTCGTGAGCCATATGCTATGACTTTGTGTTCCTGCATTAGAACACACCCCAGTCCAACTCGAGATGCATCGCAATATACCTCGAATGGCACTCCCTCCTGTAGTAGACTCAACACTGGTGCAGTAATCAGTCGAGTCTTCAATTCCTCAAAAGCTTGTTGACACTTGTCCGTCCACTCGAATTTGGCTCCTTTCCGTGTCAGAGTTGTCATCGGTGCTGCCAACCAAGAAAACCCTTCCACAAAACGCCGGTAATACCCCGCCAGACCCAAGAAGCTGCGTATCTCAAAAACGTTCATGGGCCTCTTCCAAGATGATACCGACTCAAACTTGGTTGGGTCCACTCTAACTCCTTCGGCGGATACCACATGTCCAAGAAAATGCACCTCTTGCATCCAGAAGTCACACTTGCTAAATTTAGCATACAATTGATGATCTCGTAGTGTCTGCAATACCACGGTCAGGTGCTCCTCATGCTCAGTTCGTGTCTTAGAGTACATGAGAATATCGTCAATAAATACCACCACAAAGGAATCTAGGTATGGGGCGAATACCTGATTCATCAGATGCATGAACACCGCCGGTGCGTTCGTGAGCCCAAAAGGCATCACTAACCACTCATAGTGTCCGTATCTGCACCTAAATGCTGTCTTAGGGATGTCCTCCTTCCTGACCCTCAACTGATGGTATCCCGAACGTAAATCAATCTTCGAGAACCACCGTGCTCCACTCAGCTAGTCAAATAAATCATCGATCCGCGGTAAGGGGTATTTGTTCTTGACCGTTACTTGATTCAGCTTCCGGTAATCAATACAGAGTCGTAACGACCCGTCTGCCTTCTTAGCAAACAGAACTGGTGCACCCCAAGGCGAGGTACTAGGGCGGATAAAACCTTTATCTCCCAGTTCCTTTATTTGCTTTTGAAGCTCCCGCAACTCGGTACGTCCCATCCGGTATGCTACTTGTGAGATGGGTCCCACCCCTAGCAAAAGCTCAATCGTGAACTCAATACTTCTGTTGGAGGCAACTCCAACAACTCCCCAGGAAACACATCCTGGAAATTCTTAGCAACATCTGGCCACAACCTTTTCTCTAAGTTAGCTTCCTCCTCAAAGGTTAGAGTGGCAAGTCTATGGGTAATATTACCCCATAGCTCCCTCGTCGGTCCAGCTCTCCCAGCATTCTTATCCCATTCACCCACTAGGGTACAAGGAGATCCTGTGGGTGAAATAAACGACACTCGTCGTTTATAACAATTAATCTTAGCCTGAAAGGCCATCAACCAGTCCATCCCCAGAATCAAACTAAAAGTTCTCATGGGCTTCACGTACAAATCAAATGAGAGTTCAACATTTCCTATTGTAAGCACACACTCACGACATACTCGGTAGATTGACTCCACACCTCCCATTGGTGGCTCGACCCTCAGAGGTCTATCAGCCCTCATACAATCAAGTCCAAGGCTCTCAACCAAGGACTCTGCAATCGGGGAGCACGAAGCTCCAGTATCAAACAGTACAGCAACAACAGTGCGAGATATTAAAATAGTACCTCAAACTACCGAAGGTCCGGCTCCACCTTCCTCGGAGGGGGATGGTAAGTCCTCCCTCTCAGCTGGTGTTGAGGTAAGCGCAAACACTCTGCCCTGGCTTGCCCCACCAATTTTCAGCAACAATTTTCAGCAACACGACATTCAAAATCATAACATTTATATTGAAATTAAAATAGTGCCCTAATGCCAATGCATGTATGCACCCCCAACCCAAATGCAAATGTCCTACTCCTTGGTCTAACTACCCCTGAGTACACCCCAGAAACCCAGATAGAACCACGGTGATCAGGCGTGTCCTATACTGCCTCCTGAGAGCCTCAAAAGTAATTATCCCTCCCCACTATCCTAATTCCACTAGACCATGAACAAGCTCTGATACCATATTGTCACACCCCAATTTCCTTTCACTTGGAAATGGGTAGTGATTGCCCATTCCCGCACCCGAAGGGTCAAGGGGTTAGTGCAAGCACCTAAAAAGGACTTATAACACGGGTGCTGTCCCAAACTTGTACACAACCACCAATCAAACAATAACCATATCTCAATTTATTACATTTCAAAGGGGCTCAAAGTTCATTACAACTCAATTGGGGAAAAACTCCCATCAAACCACAATATGTTCTGTTTACAAACAATCCAAACCATAAAAAAACACAAATCCACGAAAGCGATGAAAATTAATATAAAGTCTTCAACCTCAGTAGCCTACCACCACAGCTCTTCCACCTACCGCCTACTAGACCCTGCAAAAGAACAATTTATAGGAGGGGTGAGCAAACCATAGCTCAGTAGGGTTCCAGTCTCGCAAACCCGTCCCACTCCATAAAATGCATGACAAGTGTATACTTATGTTCGTGTAGTGCCTAAAGCTAAAGCAGCAAACATCACCCAGTAACACGTCATTACCTGTGCCCACACTGGAGGGCAGAGGACACCCCGCCACCACGGCGACATGACATACCACATCCAGGCGAATGTTGCATGGTCACCAATGCAACATTTTCCACCCGAGTCAGATATGGCCATCACCTCCTCGGACGCCATACCTACCCTCAGGAATGGGTACAGACTTAGCCCACCGTCGTGAGTGCTTACACCGAGGCTCGGGACCGCAGTCCTGGCCAAATCTCAAAGGGGTCCAAGAGTTATGCCCGGCCCATAAGTCACTCAACCCACAAGTATTTGGGTACTCATTCTCAAACACAAGTTCACAGCATCTCGGCAAGTACATTTCAAGTACATCTCGGTAAACACGGCTCAAATGCAAGTGTAACTCGTGAATGCAACTCAGGCATGCATCTCAACTCGGTACAAAGTAACCCAGCAATTCATCTCATCTCAATACAAGGTAACTCAGTGAGCATAACTCAAACGTATTAATGCAACTCAACAAGCATAACTCAGACATATTAATGTACATCAACAGTACACTCAGCTTATGTAGTGCAGCAACATTCTCACTAACATTCACAGTTAACAGTTTTATCAACATAGGTGTTTTTTGAACTATTTTGGCAAGTTTTTAGAAAAATTCAACTCATAAACATTATCCAAATCACTCTATTTTCCACACAATGGACCTCTGGCTAAATGGGGCAGCCAAAAGAGGCAAAATGAAGGATGCACGTCATATGGGCCATATGGCGTGCAGGGGTATTTTTAGCTCCCTACCTTCTACGCATCTCAAGGAAGTCTAGGGTAAATTCTCAGGGTATTTGGGCCTGCACACCATATGGGGATATGGCATGCAATATGGCATGCAGCCATGTTTTTGCATAGTTTTCTTTGTTTTGTTATTCTAAAGACTTCTCTCTAAAGAACCCACCTCAAATTCCGGTTAGTTTGTGAGTTATTAAGTTTTAAACCTGGAATCCAAGGCCTATTTTCAATTCCAGCCTCTACACTCATGCCCAACTACCTATCTAGACAAACCCAGGCCATCCAAATCAATTCTTCCTCAGATATCTATATTGAAAATCTCGATAAACCAACACATGCATATATATATATATAAGTATATACTCATCATCATGTTCACAAAGTTTGGGGGTAAGAGAAGGGTCACAAAGGATCCACTACTAAATTTCCAGGACTCATCCATGACAGGTAAAATCTAGAATTTTGTGAGAGATTTTCAAGGGTTGATAAAGAAATCCCTACCTTCTAGAATTTGGGAACACAACAGATCGTTGTATCCTAGCTACCTCAACGCCTTCGGTCTCCCGTTGTCAGTAGGAACCTTAGATCGTCGGCCTTAGATCGTCTCCCTCTCTCTGGCCGTCTCTCCCTCTCTCTGGCCATGTCTCTCTCTCTCTCTCTCTCTGTGTGTGTGTGTGTGACAGCTACAAGGGTTACAAGGGTCAAGAACCCTAATCCTTAGAGCTCCACCTTTTTATATAGACCCCTCTTAATCAAAACGACGTAGTTTTGATTAAGTGAAGCCCAACAGCTTACAACCCAAAGCCCATGGTTTTCTAACCCACCTCATCAACCTCAACAGCCCATTTTTATTTAGCCCAACTCATATTTAAAATAAAAACCCTCAAATAAATGTTAATTGGGATATTTAAATATATATGAAATTCCCAAAATACCCCTCAGAGCCTCAAACTCCAAAATCAGCCCAAGTATAGTCAAAATTCTCCATTTGACTAACACCTCACTATTCTGATGTTCATTCTCTAAGACAAGGTCTCTTAGTCAAGGCTAACTCCATGAACCCCTCAAACACGGGTCCTTACACGAACTGCCGTGGAGCCTATCCCGTCCGCACCAACTACACTTTCCGCTCTGCCCCTTCGCAAGTAGCGCGAACCTGCGCCACTTGGGAGACGCCCGCCAGCACCTCGCTGTTCGGGGCGTGACATCCTCCCCCACTTGTTTCGGGCAGTTAGGAGAACAACAACAGTGTCAACTATTCCGGATTTTACGTTGCTAGGAACTTTGACTTTCCAAGTTGACTTAGCTTTTTTCGTATTAGTTGCTTCTTTAACTTGGGTTTTCTTAGGTGAGATGCTCCGAGGAGTTTTAGATTTAGATTTCCGAGAAGAACCCTTTTTGACAACCTGATTTTTATTGATTGAAAAGTGATTACATAACCAGTCATCCGATAGACTCCAACATTCATAATGGTAGTGACCTATTTCACGACATATTGAACAGACACTGTGATGTGGAGTTACAGCGGGGGATACAGGTTTCCTACTCTGTTCCCTATAGCCTAATCCTTTGTGAATGGGTGACGCGCTCTTGGCCCTAGAAGCATCAACCTTAGCCTTTTCTTTGTTTCTGGGTGCTGTAGTTTCGGCTTTAACTACAGCAACCTTCCCTTCATCATTTGGTACGGGTGCTACTACTTTGGGATTAGCAGTAATAGCCTCTCTTCCACAATCATAAACTATGGTGCCACCTGAAACAAAACCATCCAACGGTTTAGATGTACTAACAGGATATAGGTTGGTTAGTTTTGGAGTGTAGTCCGGAGGGCACTTAGTAACTGGAGCAGTGGAAGTGGATTCGGATCCTAGGCCAGGTTTGACTCAGATATTGTTAGGATCAGTTTTAAATGTAGAGGCTATTTCCCCGGATTTTAGCCATTTATGATTTATTTCCTTTTCCTTTTCAAGTTCAATCTCGAGTCTTTTAAGATTTACATTCATGCCTGTGAGGTTTGTATTCAGCAAGTGATTTTCAACTCTTAGGTCATGATACCAAACCTCCCTGCTTCGGTAGTCAGCTATGTCCTTTTCAAGTTTAGAAACAGTAAGTTCTGGGCATTTAGTCTAACCACTCATATTTTGATACATTTGAGTAATTACTAATCTCTCATTCTTTTCATCATCACGTTCCTTAGTAAGAGATTCTATTTTACTCAAGAGCTCGAGAGATAGAAGATACCTCGGCGTTTGCCATGAGGCAGACGTTCGCTTTTTCGTTGGTTCGTCATCTGAAGATTCATCTTCTTCTTCCGAACCACTATTGTATTTTGAGACGAACGCCTTCCTCTTCGTCTTGTTGTTGTCTGAGGTGGAGCATCGGGCTTTAACCTTGTCATCCTTGTCAGCCGTCTTGGGTTTGGATCTACAGTCCTTGGCCCAATAACCAGGCTTCCCGCAATTGTAGCAGTCTTGGGATGTCGACTCCGACCGCTCCCTTCCTTCTCAAGGATGAGGAAAGAGCCTCTTCTGAATCCTTTTTTGCTTTTCCGCAGGAATCGTGTGAAGGATTTCACCAGAAGTGCTATTTCTTCTTCCATGTCCGAGTTAGAGTTTCCAGACTCTTCCGTATCATCCTCCGTTAGCATGCTTGGTCCAGACGTAGCCTTAAGAGCTACCCCCTTTTCTTTCCGAGCTATTTTCTCGTCTCGGTTAGTGTATTTGAATCTGACCTCATGAGTCCGTAGCTCTCCATATAGCTCTTCAAGGGGAGCATAGTACCAGTTGTCTTTGGATTGCATCTGGAGTTGCTTGGAGTAATAGCGATCCGGCAAGGAACAAAAGAACTTGTCATTTATTTGGAACTGAGTGTAGTGCTCATTGACAGTTTTCAATTCCAGGATGAGCTTGCCGAATCGCTGATAGATGCTCTCCAAGGATTCGTCAGGTTTGTGGTTGAAGCTCTCAAAGTTCTGTCTGAGAGCGCAAATGACGTTCTGCATCTGGGACTGACTTCCTTCATAGAGAATAGTCAATTCGTCCCACATAGCTTTTGCTGTCATGCAGCCCTGGACGTCCGTGAAGGCCTCTGAATCTAAGGACGATGTCACGTAAGCTAAAGCCTTTTCACTGGCGTATTGCCAGGCTCTTTCATCGTGAGTGAGTTCAGCATCAGTCTTTGGCCTCCTGACCCCATTTTCTCCGATGGTCATCGGAATGGGAAGCTCTTGATGAAGACAAGGCCACATTAGATGATCATGATAGGTCATGAACATCTTCATGCGAGCTTTCCACTGGGAGAAAAGCTCTGGTGTGAACTGTTAGATCAAGCCCAGAATTTGGATAATGCTGATAAAGCCTTATGTAATTTGACCTGAGATCTTTTGTGTTTCTTTGATCGTTGCAGAAGATAAGTTATTAATCCGGAGATACACTCGTGAGAGCAAAGCTAAGGATAGGATACATAATCCTGATCCGGACAAGAGTGAGTGTCGTCAAACACTTGGTAAATAACCAAGTCACCAATACATACGGAATAAGGAACATTCGTGCGGACTAAGAACTTAAAAGCTATGGATTACGGAATCTGTTCCTAATGCCTCAAACGGACTAAGTCAAACTGATGCGGAGTAAGAGTCTTGGTCCAAAAGGTCGCATGAAGTAAAAGGTTTGACATGGAGTTAAAAAGTTAAGTCTTCCCCTCAAGCGAACTAAAGTAAAGAAGACACGGAGTAAGGCATCCGAGTCTTTCATACATACGGAGTAAGGAAGTATTGATGCGGAATACGGACCCGAGTTTTTATTCACACGGAGTAAGGAAACTAGATGCAGAGTAAGGAATACTCACTCATGCGGAGTAAGGATGCGCTAGTACGGAGTAAGCCATCCGATCCTTTAAACTCATACGGAGTAAGGAACTTACATATGGAGTAAGGAACTTACATGCAGAATAAGGAAGCGCTGACACGGACTAAGGATTCCAGTACCAAATAGATATGGAGTAAGGAACCCCTGACACGGAGTAAGGTTTTGAGCTTCATTAGCTACGGAGTAAGGAAAATTACATCGGACCAAGAAGATATTGCTTCAACTCAACCGCATTTAAGGTTATCAGCTCGTGGTGTCCCGATGTAAGAAAAACTCGTTGAGAACATGAAGAACCTTACACGTGGATCACCCGGATATGTGGACACAACTTTAATTATACTTGGGAACTCACAAAGACACTTATACTCTTTAAACCCAAGATCTTGAGCTCCACAAACTGTAGCAGTCAAGGCAGAGAGATTACCGAGGAATAGTTATTGCTGAACGCATTCCGGAACTACAAGTTCCAAGGTTGTCTTTAGGAATGTTTTTGTATAAATATTCATACTTGTATATTTGAGAGGGAGTGTGCAAGCAAATAAAACCCTGTGTATGCACAAGAGTTCAAGAGACAGAATATAGGCTAGTGTGTGAATCCATTTTGTAAACAGAGTGTAAGAGAGTATTGCTTCTATTTTGTTGTATTTATCTTTTGATAATAAAATAAAATTCTTCCACTATCTGGTTATCTTCCACAGTGATTCTATCACTTAATTGGATAAGTGTTTGTGTCATAAGAGAAAGAAAAGAGTTTCGATAAGAGCCTATTCACCCCCCTCTAGGCTCCAAGGGACCATCAAGTGGTATCAGAGCAAGTTCTATTTGTTCTAAGTAGAGATCCCACTCTTTCGCTCTTAGCAATGGCCGAAGAAAGCAGTATGCTATTCAACACTCGCCTTAACTCCGGAGGTGCACAAGAGCCCATCCCGAATCGAAGCAGCAGTGAAAACGTCGACCCACCTCAACCTGCTGCTTGCCTCCACTGCTCAACCACGAGTTCTGGTTTTACTCTGACAAAACCGCCCAAATTCACACCTGAGCTTTTCTCCCAGTGGAAAGCTCGCATGAAGATGTTCATGGTATGCCATGACTATCTCATGTGGCCCTGTCTTCATCAGGAGACACCAATTCCGATGACTATCGGAGAACATGGAGTTAGAAGGCCAAAGACGGATGCCGAACTTACCAACAATGAAAGAGCCTGGCAGTGCGCTAGTGAAAAGGCTCTGGCTTACGTTACATCGTCTTTGGATTCCGAGGCTTTCACGGACGTTCAGGGCTGCACGACAGCAAAAGCTGTCTGGGATAAACTGACAATCCTCTATGAGGGTAGTCAGTCCCAGATGCAGAATGTTATCTGTACTCTCAGGCAGAACTTTGAGAGTTTCAATCATAAACCTGGCGAATCACTCGAAAGCATCTATAGGAAATTCGGCAAGCTCATTCTTGAGCTGAAGACTGTCAATGAGCATTATTCTCAATCTCAGATTAATGACAAGTTCTTTCGCTCCTTGCCGGATCGCTACTACTCCAAACAACTCCAGATGCTATCAGACAAGAATTGGCAGTATGTTCCCCTTGAAGAACTATATGGAGAGCTGCGGACTCACGAAGTCAGGTTTAAGTACTCTGACCGGGATGAGAAAATAGCTCGGAAAGAAAAGGGGGTAGCTCTCAAAGCTATGGAATGTTTAAACATACTGAGGAATGATGATACGGACGCGTCTGAGAATTCTGATTCTGACGAGGAGGAGGAGATAGCTCTTCTCGTCAAATCCTTTGAGTGATTCCTACGGAAAAGCAGAAAAGGGTTCAGGAGAGGCTCATCATCATCTTTCCAAAGGAAGGAGCGACCGGAGTCCAGTTCCCATGAATGCTTCAACTGTGGGAAAACTGGTCACTGGGCCAAGGACTGCAGATCCAAATCCAAAGTGGCCGAGAAAAGTGATAAGGTAACTCCTCGCCGCTCCACCTCAGACAACAACAAGAACAAGAGGAAGGCGTTCGTGACAAAATACATGAGTGGCTCGGAAGAAGAGGAGGAATCCTCAGATGATGAGCCAATCACTAAGCCGAATGTCTGCCTCATGGCAAATACTGAGGTACCTTCTATCTCTGAGCTCATGAGTAAAATAGAATCTCTTATTACTGAACGTGATCATGAAAAGAATGAGAGACTAATAATTACTCAAATGTACAAAGATATGGAAAATCAAAATAAACGTCTTGAATTTACTATTACTAGACTTGAAAAGGACATAGCTGACTTCAGAGGAAAAGAGGCTTGGTATCATGATCTAAGAGCTTAAAATCATCTGTTAAATACCAACCTAACGGGCCTAAAAGTTATTATGAAACGACTCGAAAATGAACTAGAACAGGAAAGGGAAATAAATCGTAAGTGGCTTAAATCCGGGGAAATAGTCTCTACCTTTAGGACTGATCCTGATAACATCCGAGTCAAACCTGGCCTAGGTTTCGAACCATCGACTTCCATAGCTCAAGCTACTGAGTGTCCTCCGGATTTCACTCCAAAACTAACCAACTTATATCCTGTTAGTATGTCTAAACCGTTGGATGGTTTCATTTCAGGTGGCACCATAGTTTATGACTGTGGAGTCGAGGCTGTTACTGCACTTCCTGAAGCAGTAGCACCCGTAACTAAAGATGAAAGGAAGGTTGCTACAGTTAAAGCCAAAACTGTAGCACCCAAAAAGAAAGGAAAGGCTAAGGCTGACGCATCTAGGGCCAAGAGCGCGTCACCTAAACGCAATGGATTAGGCCACAGGGAACAGAGTAGAAAGTCTGTAAAATCTAAGAGACGTGTATCCCCTGTTTGTACTCCGCATTATAGTGTCTGTTCCATTTGTAGAGAAATAGGTCATTATTACTATGAATGTTGGAGTTTATCTGATAACTGGCTTTGTAATCAAATTCATACCAATAAAGATCAGTTAAATAAAAAGGGTTCTTCGAGCAAAACAAAATCTAAACCTCAAAGGAGTATCTCTCCCAAGAAAACCTAAATAAAAGAAGCAAATTAAAACTAACAAATTAAAGTCAACTTGGAAAGCTAAAAATCCTAGCAAAATCAAATCCGGAACTATTGACATCACTGCTGTTCTTTCTAACTGCCCGAAACAAGTTTGGGCACCAAAAGTGTAAACTGTTGTCTTTCAGGAGCATCTCTGGAATGCACTGCCGGATCACTTGAAGTTAAAGATCAATCAAAGCAAGTGGATCCTCGATAGTGGATGCTCCGGACATATGATGAGTGATCAGACTCTACTAGTTGAAGTTAATGACAAATGAGGTCCATCCGTTTCATATGGTGACAACAGCAAAGGTAAGACTATCGGGTATGGCACTTTAACTAACGGCTGTGTATCAATCACTAGAGTTGCACTAGTCGAAGGTTTAAAGCATAATTTGCTAAGTGTCAGTAATTTATGTGACAAAGGATTTACTGTTTCCTTTATGTCCAACACCTGTATAGTAAGAGAAAACTTATCCGGAGATGTTAAGTTATCCGGATCAAGAGATGGGGACATATACTCAATGGTCTTAAGAAATAATTCTTCCGACCCTTGTATGCTTCCTCACTACAAAGATCGATGAAGATAGTTGGCTACGACACATGCGCTGCGCAACACTTAAACTTTAAGACACTATCAAAGTTAGCATCACTTGATCTTGTCACCGGTCTACCTAAACTCAAATACTCCAGAGACACTCTCCGTCGAGAATGCCAACTCGGCAAACAGACCAAACATAGCTTTAAGAGTAAATCGCTTAATTCGATAATCGCTCCTCTGCAACTTCTTCATATGGACCTCTCGTGGTCCTATTTCTGTTCCTTCGCTCGCTTTGGTCGAGATATACCCTTGTGGTTATCGATGATTTCACCAGATACACATGGGTGATGTTCCTGAAATCAAAGGATCAAACTTTTGAGCATCTTGTAGATCTTTTCAACTGGATAAGCAACTCACAAGGACCGAGCATTAAATGCATCAGAGTGATCATGGTACGTAATTTGATTTTTCGGATATGAGATCATATTGTTCTCGAACAGGGCATTCAAGCAATGACTTCTCTGCGCCCCAGAACTCCACAACAAAATGGGGTAGTTGAGCACAAGAATCGTACGTTAGTCGAGGCTGGCGCAGATCTATGTTAAGCAGGGCAACGCTTCCTCTCGCCTATGGGTGAAGCTGTGTCCACTGCCTGCTATGTTTAGAACAGAACTCTAATAAATAAATCTACCATGAAAACACCCTATGAGATGTGGAGAGGACGAAAGCCTTCAATTTCACATTTCAGAGCCTTTGGGTGTACATGCTATATATTGAACAACGGCAAAGAACCCCGGAATAAATTTGAACCAAAATCTGATGATAGGATCTTTGTCAGGTACTCATTACATAGTAAAGCTTATCGGGTCTTCAATAGAAAACTTTTTAAAGTTGAAGAATCTATCCATGTGACCTTTGATGAAACTAATCTTGATTGGTCAAAAGTTGCTTCTTCAAGTTCTAACGTACAGGTTCAAGACAACAACATCGACTATTCAAAGTTTATGATTGTTCCTGTTACACATACTGACCAACCAAGCGGCACCAGCGGAACACAAAGAAATGATATGGACGATGCTACGGATGACTCGGACTCAGGACTACCGTTAAGCTCCGGACATACTCCTACGGATACCTAAAATTCCGGAGCACCTTCAAGTCCGTCCGGACTAGTTAACACTAATAAAAACGAGTTGAAGAACCATCTACTTCTACCGTACCTTCTAATACGGAAACATCTGGTCCGGAAGAAGCTTAACCAGCAAATATACGTGAACCACCTAATTTGGCAGAGCTTCAAATTATTCAAGATCAACCATCACATGCACAGAATTACAGATGGACCCGAAACCATCCTTCAAATCAAGTGATTGGTGATCCCACTGTTGGTGTAAGAACAAGAGCAGCTACCTCCAACATTTGTCTTTACTCATGTTTTCTATCTCAAATAGAACCAAAGGTGCTAGATGAAGCTCTTCAGAATTCGAATTGGATAGAAGCCATGCAAGAAGAGCTGAATCAATTTAAGAGAAATAATGTGTGGACTTTAGTACCAAGGCCTAAGTCACAGCAAGTCATTGGAGTTAAATGGGTGTTCCGAACAAGCTTGATACGGATGGAATAGTAATCCGCAACAAAGCCGGATCGGTAGCCAAAGGATATCGTCAAGAAGTAAGGAATAGACTATGATGAGACCTTTGCTCTAGTAGCAAGACTTGAGGCAATCCGAATGTTTCTTGCGTATGCTTCATATGAAAACTTTATAGTTTATCAAATGGACGTCAAGAGCGCATTCTTGAATGGAGATCTTCAAGAGGAGGTTTACGTAGAATAACCTCCCAGTTTCATTCAACCTAAAGCAGGACATCTAGTCTACAAACTTTGGAAAGCTTTATATGGTTTGAAGCAAGCTCCAAGAGCCTGGTACGACACAATCGTCGGAATTCCTACTTGCTCACAACTTCCAAAAAGGGAAGATAGACACCACCTTATTTATACGAAAAGAGAAAGGACACACTCTAATCGTACGGATATACGTGGATGATATCATTTTCGGATCAACGAATCCGAAGCTTTGTGAAGAGTTTGCTAAGTTGATGACAGGCAAGTTTGAGATGAGCATGATGGGAGAACTATCCTACTTCTTTGGAATAAAAGTTAAACAATTGAAGGAAGGAATTTTCATTAATCAAGCTAAGTACACCTGCGATCTTATTAAGAAGTTTGGTATGGAAGGTTCATCTCCTGTCAAAACTCCCATGCCTGGGTGCCAAGTTAGATCCGGATGTGGACGGCATATCAGGAAATGTGACTGACTACGGGGGATGATAGGATCCTTGCTGTATCTTACAAAGCAAGTCGCCCAGACATTATGTTTGCAACTTGCATCCGTGCACGATATCGCGAATCCCAAGGAGTCACATATGCTTCATGTTAAACGGATATTAAGGTATCTCAAGGGAACGATGAATTTGGGACTCGGGTACCCAAAGGAGTCCAACTTCACCTTATCCGGATACTCTAATGCTGACTTCGTTGGGTGTCACATTGACAGGAAGAGCACAAGTGGTACGTGTTAGTTCCTTGGAAATAGATTAATTTCATGGTTCAAGAAGAAGCGAATTCGTATCAACCTCTACCGCTGAGGCGGAATATATAGTCTTGGGAGTTGCTTCGCACGCCTACTCGGATGCAAAGTCAACTTACCGACTACGGTTTCAACATGTCATCTATTCCACTCTACTCACGACAACACTAGCAGCAATTGCTATCAGCAACAATCCTGTCATGCACCCTAAGACGAAGCATATTGAAGTCCGGTATCATTTCATATGCGACCATGTTCTTAAAAGTCACATCTTACTTTGGAACATGTTGCTATCGAAGATCAACCGCCGACATATTTACAAAGCCCCTACCTGATGCAAGATTCTCCGAACTACTCTTCCGATTAGGTATGCTCGACTTCTCTCGCATAGTTTCACATTTAACTTACCCAACAAGACACTTACTGCCAGAACATGCATTGTGCTTTTATTGATAGTAGAAGATACATACTGATCTTAATGATGATCATATTTACCGTCTAATATGCTTCATGCTTATGATATTGATAAGAACTTCATAATTGGGAGGATGCTTGCGTTTCCTGATCAAGTCGTTTAAGCTAACATGATTAAAGATTATATGAATAACCTCATTCGGGTTTCATGATCTTAATTTCCACTGATCACCACATGACAAATGCCTGTTCATTTAGATTACTCTATTAACTTGTTTAGTTAAGAAAAGAAATGGGTTAAGTCGGAATGCCTGGTGGATGAATACATAATCGCAAATCGATCAGCTTCAAGTATAGTTTCCCAAAAAGATAGACAAAGTGCTGAATTTCTATATGCCGGAAAAGTCAACCGAGAGGATTGCACAATCTACGGGGAGAAAATGCTTTATACATTATTCGAGTAATGCCCCCCGTATATGTCTCATGACCTCTTTCCTGGTGTCTGTTTGAGGGGAGTCTATCATTGAGAGGATCTAATGATCTACGGGGAGCTTAAGCTTCATCTATTACCTCGCAATGACTTCCTAATATGTCTCGGATACTCACTCCTCTAAACTTTTACTTCTGGATCTGACTGGACATGCGTTGTTAAAACGGAATTGAGGCATGCTTGGATGTTTTTCTTTTCTTCAACCATGCATTTTAATCGGATAATCAATTGCTTGCATTTGACATGCGTCCGCTTCTTCATTTTTCACTCATGAATCCTAGTTTGATCGAATCATATGATTTTTAATCAATCTTAGCTACGTCGTTCGGGCAGGACGGTTTCGCTTATGTTGACCTATATGAACTTGTGTATTTTTATCTCGACATATGCCCCGATTCAAGACTATGATCATTCTCTCGTATGTATATGTCTATTACATTCTTTGTCATGCATAAGTTCTATTTCTCATTAGTTCGGATTATGTCGTTTTTCACGGATTATTTTCTCTTATCCGTACTAATCCTTACCTGTTAAGCTTTTGTACTTTTAGTTCATTTTTTTTAGCTACGAGTTCAGATTTTCTTGCAACCTTATCGATAAATCTAGTCCATAGTTTTGGATTTGAAGTGTTGTGGTACTTCTCTTCTCTTCGACTTATCAACAAACAAAGAAATCTACTTCTCTCTCACCGCACTCTATTTACAAGGACACGGTCTACTTTTCATCCGGACACTCTTCACTCGACTATCGTTGATTCCGAATGATTGTCGATTCATTCCTCCGGACTCCTAACACTGTCAAATTGCAATATCCATGTCTTCTTTTATATCGCGTGCTTTTGAGGAGGAATCATGATGATTCATTAAATGCATATCTCGGGATACACACACACTTCTCCGAAAGGCGAACAGCTGTTATCTTTACTTGGTCATGCTGTCTCCACGACATCGTTTCATTCGGAGGCGCACCGATATCAAGACTAATGACATCAGCCTATCAAGCGGTTTACTGTTTCACTCGCCAACTTCCTAGACCCACTGACATTCACGGACTCGGTCTTATATATTCTGGTCATTCTGCGAAGCTACGAGTATTGCTCCTTTCAAATCCCTAAACCTCTCATTGCTCCTTCAATATCCAAGACCTCACCTTTCCTCTCGACCTTCAATCTTCATCTACAATGGCACCCAGAATCTCTCTTTCCGGCGTTAATCCCGGCCATCTGGTCGATTGGAGTGCTGTCTCCAACCCACCGGACTGGTTTTTCCATCTTCGCCCTCTACTAGAAGCCTCACATATACTCAACTTGATCTCCAATCCTATCGATCTTCTTATAGACGACATTCTTGAGTATTACCAACGGATTCGGTGTACCACTGACTCAATCATCTCCTATGTTCGCAAGTGAATCTATCCTCATCACTCCCGCCGTACTCCGCGCTTCTCTTCATCTTCCCCCGGTGAACCACAGCGCCCTGGTGCTGGTCCAATGGCGGCTTCTATGGGTTACACCCAAAAAGGCAAGGAATACAAGGTGAAATCCTTCCAAGGTCGCTATCGCTATATGGCGACCATACCGAGTCGATGTTTACCTGGCTCGCACCTCGCTTTGGACTCGGTTCCTTACGATCTTTTCTTGGCCATGTACGGCGTTTCGAAGGTCTTCCGATGGACTGGGGGACGTTTTTGTTCCGACATCGTAGAATGGTCCCAAGAACCATTCTTTCTGGCGCATACTAAGCATCGTCTTCGGCATCTTCATCCGGACCATTTCGCCCGCTATGATGTCGTTTCATTTCCTTCGGCATACTACCTTCGCTATCTTACACCGGATGAGAACATGACGGCCCGCCGTCCCTCTCGCAGCCTCTCCGCATTTTCCCTGACTTAGAACAACAAGGCAATTCGTTGGTGACCCCTCCGACGCCCAAGCCCCTGACGTCGCTTCTGCTCCCCGATCCTCCCGGATTCGGTCCGTTGCAAAGACCCTCCCTTTCTCGGGCCTCCCGGCCACACGTCCGTGCCGAACCGTCCGAGGTTGCGGGCCATCTCAACTGAGTGCCCCTAAAGTCGTTTCCTCGGCCTCTATTGCGGATGTCCCCACTCCCTTCACCTCCGCCGTTGCTGCCGCGTTTGATACCGTTGTTGCTTGCCGTCATTGCCGATGTCCCGAATCTATTCCTGAAGCTCCTTTGCCTCCCCTACCTCAACCCCGAGATTATCTTCACCATCTCTCCGCCGACACCTTAATGGACCTATGGCTCCGTTTCAGCCTTGCCCACACTACCTCCATTCCTGACACCGATCTCCGGGTGTTTTACACTCGCAATACCCAATCCCCGGAGACCATGATCATCTGAAATTTGGACCAAGGCTTTCTTACGCCCGCCTCCATTCCAGATGTGCCGTTCCCTAACCCCTCCAGCCCGGTCCGTGCCGCACGCAGTCCTTCCCTGCTAAGGCTGGACCCTCTTCTCCTGCTGCCGAGATTCCCTGGGCTGACCCTCTGGTCAAAGCGGGTCGGCTGCTCCGGCTGCCTCTAATGCTCCGGATGCTCCTTCGGTGCTATCGCTGATACTCCTGCGGACTCCTCTCGCCCAAAGACACTCCTCGCACCCGTTCATGTGGACCGTGTTTCTTTTGGCACGGTCCACTCCGACGCTGTGCTCTCCGCCCACTGGACCGACACGCTCAAGCTCATAGCGCCCAAATCTCCGCCCATCGCCGCCAAGGTTGATGCACTTGGCGCCCAACTCCTCTCCGCTCTCACTGACTCCTCCACTTCCATGGAACGGAAGATGGATCTCATCGCCTCGTCCGTCCATTCCTTGTCTACCTCCTTCGCGGACCCGGCGCACACGATGGCTCGCCCTCCCGTTGCTTCCCGGCGATCTACCAAACCGGGGGAGAAAGTGTCATCCGATCCCTCTCGCTCCTTCTATCGCTCCGCTACATCACCTTCCACTCGGACTCGTGCCGAGAAGCGGACCGTCTCTTCATTACTTCCGGAGTTCCACTCCCAAACGTAGCCACTTCTCTTGCCCAAGCTCCTCGACCGCAGCCTCCTCCTCCATCCCCTTCACCCGCAACTGACACCTTCCCTCCCATCATACGCGGCGTGTGACCCTTCCGATGCGGATGGAAGCATGCATACGGCAATGCTTTCTTATGTTGCGTCTCATCGCCGAGAGAAGATGTCTCTTCGAAATGTACCCCTTCTCCCCGGATGACATTCGGACCCTTTGCTCGGAGAAGGGGCTGTTTACAACAGACGACATTGACAACTTCTCTAGGGTCGTTAAAATGGAGATGAGGTTGTTTCCATCTCTATACAAGGATGGGCACTTGTTTGAAGTTCTCAGGGCGGAATGAAGGTTATCTTCCCAGGTAGATCTCATTCAGTCCTTCATCGAAGAAATCGCCGAGGATAGCAAGCCATGGAAAACTCTCTCAACTATCCTCATTCCGTACGGGATCATGTCGCCACATTTCATGATGGTCGTCTTCATGATTCAGTCCAAACAAATGATTCCGATTGATTCTCATCGATTGTGGAGCATTATGTAAGAAAGAATCAATGGGAACCACTGTGTCTTGTGCTGACTAAAGTCAGTGAAGAAAGCTGGATTATATGAAGAGTTGGGCATCAAACCCTTGAGTCCAACTCGAGAAGTCGAAGGGGACATTCCGGGGCAAGAAGCAAGTGCCACAACAACTGGATGGAGATAGCTACGGGGCCTTTGTCTCGTTACTTCATCAAGTCATTCTTAATCGTGGACAAATATTGGAGCCAACACACCACTTATACGATAAAGTAGACAATGGAGCATGGAGAGAAAGCAACAACTATGATCTTCAAGTATAGTAAGCCGTATATACCTTAATGAAAATCTTGTATAAAGGCTAAACCGTATTCTCGTTGTTGATGAATGAAATTGGTCAGGATGCGTATTCTAGATGTTATCTTTTTGCATTGCTACCGGATCGATTACAAAGGGTTTGGGCATATCCATAATTGGGGGAGATTGTTGGATCAAGCCCGTAATTTGGATAATGCCGATAAAGCCTTATGTAATTTGATCCGAGATCTTTTGTGTTTCTTTGATCGTCGCAGGAAGATATGTTATTAATCCGAGAGATACACTCGTGAGAGCAAAGCTAAGGACAGGATACATAATCCTGATCCGGACAAGAGTGAGTGTCGCCAAACACTTGGTAAATAACCAAGTCACCAATACATACGGAATAAGGAACATTCGTGCGGACTAAGAACTTAAAAGCTATGGATTACGGAACCGTTCCTAATGCCTCAAACGGACTAAGTCAAACCGATGCGGAGTAAGAGTCTTGGTCCAAAAGGTCGCATGAAGTAAAAGGTTTGACATGGATTTAAAAAGTTAAGTCTTCCCCTCAAGTGAACTAAAGTAAAGAAGACACGGAGTAAGGCATCCGAGTCTTTCATACATACGGAGTAAGGAAGTATTGATGCGGAATAAGGACCCGAGTCTTTATTCACACGGAGTAAGGAAACTAGATGCGGAGTAAGGAATCCGTGCTACTCACTCATACGGAGTAAGGATGCGGTAGTACGGAGTAAGCCATCTGATCCTTTAAACTCATATGGAGTAAGGAACTTACATATGGAGTAAGGAACTTACATACGGAGTAAGGAACTTACATACCTAATAAGGAAGTCGACACGGACTAAGGATTCCAGGACCAAATAGATACGGAGTAAGCAACCACCGACACGGAGTAAGGTTCCGAGCTTCATTAGCTACGGAGTAAGGAAAATTACACCGGACCAAGAAGATACTACTTCAACTCAACCGCATTTAAGGTTATCAGCTCGTGGTGTCCCGACGTAAGACAAACTCGTTGAGAACCCGAAGAACCTTACACGTGGATCACCCGGATATGTGGACACAACTTTAATTATACTTGGGAACTCACAAAGACACTTATACTCCTTAAACCCAAGATCTTGAGCTCCACAAACCGCAGCGACCAAGGCAGAGAGATTACCGAAGAATAGTTATCGCGAACGCATTCCGAACTACAAGTTCCAAGGTTGTCTTTAGGAATGTTTTTGTATAAATATTCATACTTGTATATTTGAGAGGGAGTGTGCAAGCAAATAAAACCCCGTGTATGCACAAGAGTTCAAGAGACAGAATATAGGCTAGTGTGTGAATCCATTTTGTAAACAGAGTGTAAGAGAGTATTGCTTCTATTTTGTTGTATTTATCTTTTGATAATAAAACAAAATTCTTCCACTATCTGGTTATCTTCCGCAGTGATTCTATGACTTAACTGGATAAGTGTTTGTGTCATAAGAGAAAGAAAAGAGTTTCGATAAGAGCCTATTCACCCCCTCTAGGCTCCAAGGGACCATCATGAACTTCGGCGGTTTGCTTAGTGTGTAGCCCGAACTCCGTGCTTGAGGAGCAGCGGCAAGCAGCAGTTGTGGTGGATCAACATTTTCACCGCTACTATGACGGGGAAGGGGCTCTTGAGCTCCCCCGAGTTGAGGCGGGTGTTGAATAAAGCATGCCGCTTTCTTCGGCCATTGTTGAGTTGAGAGGGAGTGAGGGATCTCTACGAGCAGGTAGAACTTGCTCGATACCACTTGTTGGTCCCGGAGAGCCCGGGAGGGGGGTGAATAGGCTCTTTGAAAATTCTTTCCCTCTCTTAATGGCTAGACACTCACTCTGGTTAAACAGATAAAATCAGTGCGGAAGATTAACCGTAATGGAAGTATGTTGTTTTATTACCCGAAGATAATTACAACGAAGCAAAACAGCTTTTAGCCGATTACAACACAACACTCGTTTATGGTTACACACACTAGGTCAGAAATCTGTATGAGCTATTTCACACGATACACGCTTGTAAGTATATGAGTACAAGTAAGCGCGCGCATATGTATCTAGCTTTTTACATTGCTATATATATGGACATCCTAGGAATCTATCTTGGAACCGCATTCTCCGAATAGGTGTAAAGCATTGAAGTTCTTCATCGGAAAATGTGAAGCTTTAATCGCCACATGTGAAGCTCGAGATATTGGAAGCATAAGTTGTAATGAATTCTTGCTTGATTCCAATTGCATTTGAGACCGCGTCCACATCTCCACGTGTAAGGTAATTTAGGTTTTCAATGGGTTTGTTTTACATCGGACGAAGCGAGCTGATTGCAATAAAAACAACTTGGAAATGATGAAGAAGCGTCTTCTTAGTCCATCATAAGGTTCCTTACTCCGTATCAACGAAGCTCGGATCCTTACTCCGTGTCGGTGGTTGCTTACTCCGTATGAATTATAGGCTCGGAGAGCATATTCCGCATCGCCGCTTCCTTACTCCACATAAAGTAAGTACTGAATGCTTACTCCGCATCGCTGAATCCTTACTCCGCATGAGTAATGGTACGGATTCCTTATTCCGCATTTGTTGTCCTTACTCCGCAATAATTGTCCTTACTCCATTCGAATGAGACTCGGATTTCTTAGTCCGTGTATTCTTTTTCTTTAGTCCAGTGGAGTGACAATTTCGATTCTCTCTCCGTAACAAGTTTCTCTTATTCCATACGAGTGATAGACTTGGAATCTTATTCCGTATCAATTGACTTAGCCAAATTGAGAGTTGGACACGAGTTCCTTAAGTCGTTTTGTCATGTATTTTAGTCCGCATGAAAAGTCCTTACTCTGGATGAAGACTCGGTTATATACCAAGTGAATGACGATACTCATGATGGTCCGGATCAGGATTATGTATCCCGTTCTTAGCTTTGTTCTCACACGAGTAGGTCCGGATTAGAGTTATATCATCTCGCACATACTTAATAGTAAACATGAAATAACTCGAATCAAATTACATAGGGTTTGACCCGCATTATCCAAATTCTAGGTTCGATCCAACATTGTGCTTTCAGGAAACTCTTTAAGGCATTACTCGAAGGGAAAAGGGGCTCCCACCTACATCATTTTCTTCCCTCCAGGTTCTCTACTTCTATTTATTTTTTCTTGGCGTTTTCAAACATAAAACCCAAAAATTGCTCTTTTTTCCTTTTTTCCTTATCTCTAAAGTTAAAAAACGAAAATACAAAAACAAACATCTTGCATCTTTTTTTTCTTCCTTTATTATTTTCAAAAAAAAATAATAAAATGTAAAAACACAAAAAAACCAAATCTCTTCTAGAAAAATTAAACAGGGCCTCGGCGGTCTTGAGGATTAAGCCCTAGATGCTCATATCCTAGTCTTGCCTGCCAATATTAATTGTGACAAGATTTCCATTTGAATTCAAATTGTTTTCATTTTCTTTTCTAAAAAGAAAGTTCACTTTTGTTTTCCTAAAAAACGCAATACCGTCACATTGGCTTAGATCCCACATTCTTTTTTTCTAAAATTGGAATGTCCCCTTTTTTATTTTATTAAAATCTCTTTTGTTGTTCTAAGGCCTAGATCCTAAAATCTTTCTTTTTCTTAAAATTAAAAATACAAAAAAAAACTCTTTTTTGAATAAATAATAAAGCAAGCAAACACCCATAGATCAAGACTAGGTACCAATTGTGGGCGTTGTGGGAGTGCAAGAGTTTTTCTTCCTTCCCCCACATGTAACCGACTCCCGAACCTAATTTTCTCGGAACCGTAGACCCTTTCTTTTTCTAGGTGCCCAATCACACCTTTAATTTGTTTGGTGGTGACTCTGTGTATTTCTTTTTCTTTAATGGTTTGTGCGAGCCTTGTGCAGGATAACCCTAGGATCAACGAAATGAACTAGCATGGAATCCTTTCACAAAAGCCAACAACGAGCCCGGGCCAAAAATGGGTAATGACATTAATAATAATCACAATAAATAATAATAATAATACGAATAAACTCAATCATTTTAATAATCATAATAATATTTAATAATGAACTCATATCATCATTAATAATAATAATTCCCCAAAATGCCTATGCTATAGCACGCCGAATAGATATCCAAACTCTATTCGGGCCTAACTTCCAACCTCACCCGTGCACAGGTCTTTACATCCTCCCCACCTTAGAACTTTTTCGTCCCCGAAAAGACAAGTCATCCTTAACGAGGGAACACTATTCAGCCTAACAAAATATGTGCAACCTAGCTACAATTAGCATAAACAAAACAACACCTATGAACAAAGTAACCACAACAAGATCAAACTACATGTAACCAAATCAACAACCATAAGCACAATAAACAAAACAACAAGGTTAGCTACCTCAATGCATGGTAAAGATCTTGACATCCTCCCACCTCAGACTATTCGTCCCGAATGTGCGGTGCGTAACACGCATCCGACTCTCCCGTCCCTGTGTCGCTCCTCCATATTGTGGTGGCGCCACAAAACTCGAACCAATGGAATCGTCTTGCCTCGCAAGACCAAGCTCCCGCCGCCCAAAATCCGAACGGGTGCCTCTACAACGGAACCATCATCTCGCTAGCTCTATCTCACACCAATCAAGCACAGGAAGGATCCGGGTAATATCTCCGCAATCGGGAGACATGGAAAACATCATGAACACGAGTCGCCTGGGTGGTAACTCCAATCGATAGGCAACCGGTCCCACAACAAGAATAATAGGAAAAGGACCCACAAATCGAGGTGAGAGTTTGGACCCTCGCCCAAACCGCCTGTGCCCCCGTCATGGTGAGACTCACAAGAAGACGCGATCCCCTACGACGAACCGAGCGGTCGCCGCGTCTTCACAAGATATGATTTCTCGCGACTGGCTATCAACATCCGTCGCCAAATCACCGAACCAACTTGGTAGTCTCCCGAACCATATCGGGACCTAAAACAACCGCCTCCCCGCTTGGGCCCAACACAGAGGGGAGCGACAAGGTCGCCCATACAATGCCTCATATGGCGCCATCCCCATCGTAGCCTAATAGCCGTTATTGTAGGAAAACTCTACCAAGGGAATGTGAGCCTCCCAACAACTTCCAAAATCTAACACACAAGCACGAAGCATATCCTCGAGAATCGAATAGTGCACTCCGACCGCCATCTGTCCGAGGGTGGTAAGTCTGACTCAAGTGCACTCGGGTGCCCAATGCACGGTGTAACGCGCCGAAACGGCGAAGTGAACCGCGCATCCCTATCGAAACGATCGACAACGGCACATCATGCAATCGTACTATCACATTGACATAACGTCGTCCCAAGGTCCGAATCGGATCGGGCTCACAAATTGGAATAAAGTGGGCGATTTTGTCAAACGGTCTACAACAACCCAAATAGTATCATGACCTCTGGAACGAGGAAGCCCCGTCATAAAGTCCATAAATACATGATCCCACTTCCACTCCGGCACATGTAACGACCGCAACTCACCTAAGACCGCAAATGCTCGGCCTTGACCTGCCGGGCATGTCAAACACCGTCGAATAAACTCCACAATGGCTTTCTTAAGGCCCAACCACTAATCGTTGTCAGATATGATGGTATATCTTCGTTCCCCCAGGATGAACAGCCAAACAAGAGTGATGAAATTCCCATAAAACTACCTCTCGGAGAGAATATGGAACAATCAACCGACCTCGATACGCAATACATGGTCGTAATCCTTTGTCCAATCCGTGGGAAGTACGGCGGTCGAATCGATCCCGGAGGACCTCACACTCAACATCCCCCTAACCGATCTTCAATGACCTGACGTCGTAACTCAGAATCGCTATAACCGCACTCAAGATACCCCCTGACCGTCTTTGACTGGTCGTAACCCCGTAGTAGCTAGTTGCCCCATCATCTCCCCATTCCTTGACAAAGACAGAGAGCTATCGTGGCTCGGCTCTTCCGGCTCAAGGCATCAACTACTACATTCCCCTTTCGGGTGTATATCGAAGATCAAACTGGAATTGTCAGATATACTCCACCCAACGCCTGCGAGATTCAAATCCCGCCGAGAGAAGATGTACCGCAAACTCTTGTAGTCAAGAAATACCACAAACTTCTCCCCTAGAAGATAGTGTTGCCGCTCTTTAATGCAAAGATCATCGCAGCTAGCTCTAAATCATGCATAGGGTAGTTCTTCTCCATGGGTCCTCAACCGACGGGGACCATAAGCAATTACTCGTCCTTCTCGCATGAGCACACAACCCAATCCAACATTAGAGGCATCATAATATACCTCAAAGGGTACACCCTCCCGTGGTAGGACCAGGATAGGTGTCGAAGTCAATCTGGCCTTCAACCGGTTGAAAGCCTCCTCACAAGCATCCACCAATCAAACCGCACCCCCTTTCGGGTCAAGCTAGTCATCGGTGCGCTTAAACGGGAGAAGTCCTTGACAAACCTCCTGTAATAACCCGCCAACCCCGAAAAACGCCGAATCTCAAAAAACATTCATTGGCTGCCTCCAAGACATCATCGCCTCAATCTTGCAGGGATCCACCGTGATACCCTGCGATGATACTACGTGCCCTAAGAATTTCACCCGCCGCAGCCAAAAGTCACATTTCGTGAACTTTGCATACAGTCCATGGTCCCTCAACGTCCGCAACACCACATGTAAATGCTCTCATGCTCGCTCAATGTCCTGAAATAAATCAAGATATCATCTATAAAGACCACCACTAACCGATCAAGATAAGGTGAAGATCCGATTCATCAATCCCATAAACACCACCGGCCATTTGTAAGCCCGAAAGGCATCACCACCACTCATAATGGCCATATTCGAATCAAGGTTGTCTTCGTAATGTTTGACTCCCGCACCGGAATTGTGGTAATCGAGACCTCAAATCAATCTTGGAAAACCAACGGGCACCCCAAAATCGGTTAAACAAATCATCGATCCTCGGTAGGGGCACTGTTTTTCATCACACCGTTCAACCGTTGGTAGTCAATACATAACCGAAGCAACCATCCGCTTTTAGCGAATAACACCGAAGACTCAAGGCGAACTACTCTGTCCTAATAAAACCACGCGCCAAAAGATCGTCTTTCTACCTCTTGAGCTCTTGAGCTCGACCGTGCCATCCCGTAAGCCGCCAATCCGATAGGTGTCTTTCCAATGCAAGTCCATCGAAAAAGTCCACCTCCCTCTCCAGTGGTAAATCAACCAAGTCCTCGGGAAACACGCAGGAAACCGATCCACCACCTTGGGTAACACCGCTTTACCCTCCCGCCGGGTGTCAACAAGATTCGATGATGGCAATCGATGGGTTAAATCACCCCATCCTCGCCTCAAAGGCCCCAACTGCGTACATCATAGTACCACCTCACCACGTGTGCCTCGAGTGCCCTCTCAGTGTGAAAGGTCACTCGTCGCCTATAACACCCAATCACGCCTCCACACGGTTAACCAATCCATACCCAAAATCACATCAAAGATCAAAGTGCATCACATATACATTACTTGGAGGTTGACACCTCCTGCAGTAACTTCACATTTCAACAGATCTTATCAATCACCACCGAGGCCCCTACGGGTGTATCAACCACAGGGGCGATCAACGGTGGTATAATCTAGCTCTAACCCTCTACAATGGAGTGCGCAATGAACGAGTGCGTAGCACCGTATCAATCAAGATAGTACAAATAGTGCATGAAACCAAAATCGTACCTTCTCACCGCGGTGGCCCCTGACTCGCCTCGTCAACTGGTGGAACTCCGCTCCGTCGCGAATAACATAAGTCCTCCCCTTCGAACACCGCCGCTGGCCGACTCGTCGTAGCTCGATGGTTTCGTCCCTTCCGAGCCCGGACCTCCCGCGAGGCCGGCCGTGTAGCAGGTCGTCCTTGTACCGACCGCCTGGATTGAGGGCTGGTCTCCCGGTATGGAGCCCCGCTCCTTAGCCCCTGGTCACGAGGTCAATGTGGCCCGCAACACTCAGCTGCCGGCGTAAGGACACTCTCCTATCCCGTGGTCCCGCCCCCACACCGAAAGCACTGAGTGGGTCGCCATCTTCCGCCTACAATCCGCCTCCTTATGTCCCCGAAGTCCGGAGATCGACACGTCCCCTAAAACCGTGAGGTAACTGCGCCCGAGTTCCCCGAATGTGAAAATTTGGGCACCGGCCTCTTGTCCCCCCGTCCCTCGATCTGTCCTCTCTTGGCCTCTTCCGGTTAGGCCCGGCGGAGCTCCCCGGTCTCGAGTCCTCGATTTGGTTTAAGTCCTACTCTCTAATAAGTGCCTTGTTGACCGCGTCACCGTGGTGGTCAACTCCATCATGTTCAGTCCCCTCCCGGAAGTGACGGTCTCAGCATCAATGAAATCCTCGAGTCTTATAAGCCCCAACCTTCCATGAATCGGGGCAAATCTCCCTAGCTCATGAAAGTAGTGACATACCGTCACGGTCCGATCGTCAGTCTGTGTACTGCCCTGGTTCGTCGCACAGAGAGAGGAAATACTCAGCCAGAAGAGCTCCACGAAGTCCTCCCATGCCATCTGGCTCTGTGAACATGCTTCATAGTGTCCCACCACCGCGGCCCCACCTACTAGAAAATATGTGGCTAAGCGGACCTTAGCCTTCTTAGCACTGATCACCAAGATGTCTTCTGTCCATTTGACCCATTCCCGGCCTTATCGGGTCTCGTATTCGTCTCACAAACTTTGTCGGGTTTCGCCAAGAATCGACTCACCCCGATCGGGTACTACGGGCGAAATTGTCGTGACCGTGGTCGCTCTCCTCCAAAACCTCCTACCGAGGTCGCGTTGTCATGTCCTCAGCTTCTCCTCCCTTCGCATCACCTCTCTAGCCACATCCCTCATGGTGCCTTGCATGACACCCTGGATTTGGCTCAATATTTGAGCCCCAATCTGAGCAGCAATCTCTGAACTCAAGGCAGGTACTGGAGAACTCTATTGTCCTTGTGATTCGGACTGAATGGATAACTCCTCTGCTGGACCTTGAGCCCTAGTCTTGGGTGCCATTCTGCACCGACACATATCAACAATATCTATTAACTACTGCGCACTAGTCAAACAACCATATTAATTGAGCTAATAGGCAGAACTAAGTCCGCCACACAAATAATGAGGTTTCTAAGCCCCTTATTTTATTCACCAAAATGTGGTTATTCACTTAGACCTCCTAGGTTTGAACTAGCAGAATAGCATTTCCAATTAAGCATAATCAATCACCAAGAAATACAAACCACAATATCTAATAGTATAATCAAGACAAGCACATCATTAGAGCAGCATTAGCAGATGATTTCTAGTGCCTAGATATGCACACAATCACGCAGCATGTATGTACCCAACCCAAATGCTTCCTAAAAGGATCTGATGAACCCTCAGTCAACCCAGAACACGTATAAGGACTGCATTGATCGGCGCGCCCTCCCTATAGTCTTCCAAGCTACTAAGTGTCTATCAACCACCCCTCACTAACCTAGGTCCACTAAACCATGCTCGATACCAACTTGTCATGCCCCCAAATCCGGAAACCATGGAATTGGGAACGCGACGCCCTCACGCCCACTCTAGGTGTCGAGGGGTTGGTGACTGTTCCCATCCTTTACAATACTACAACGGGGGTAGCATTGTACTTACCAATGACCCAATACAACTCACAAGCAATCAATAATTATTCCAGTGCAATTAATATTACTAAAATGAATCATCACTCATAAACATAAAATAATAAGGTCCAGCAAATCAAGTTAATACAACTGTCACGGACCCAAGCCCGGAATAAGAAACAATCAAAAAGGAAATAAGTCCATAAAATGAACCCTACATCAAAAATGCTCCAACCAGCTCTGCTAAGGCCCCACCAGCTACTCCTTTCAACCTATAGGAAAAATAGAAATAAACTAGGGTGAGCACGATTGCCCAGTAGGTGATCCTCATCTCCACTCTCCTGTCACATAAATTCTAAGTCTATATGTTCAGTGTATGCTTGTGCCAGTGTAGTGACAATTCTATCCCAATAAAATCCCCATACAATCCACATCACATCACATTTCAATCATTAAAGATTCGCAATGGCCTTTAACCCGTCCACGAGAATTCCCTTCCACCAACCCCAAACATTTCGGGCACTAACGAATGCCCATATATGGGACCTATGGCGCCCCTAACGACGACCTGCCACATATGGGACTTGGGTTAGCCAGCCACATAGGGGACCCGCGGCCCCCCTGCCAGCCCTATGTGAGACCTCCAGTTAACCCGACCAATTTCATCACAAAACCCACACACATAAATATTTAATAGAATTTTCAATAGTTCATACTCAGCGACTTAATCATGCAATCAATCTGACCACCCACACAACAATACACGCACAATTGATACTTGCATACAAACATTCATTTATTTAATTATACATCTCCACCAAACAATTGATAACAAGCCACAACTAATTTATTGGATGCCAAATAACATAATATAGAACTACATATATTTTCTTTCTTCTTATTCTATTTTATTTCTATGCTACTTTCAATTTATCTTCATTGAATGAAGATTGGGTCTAAAAAAAAAAGAGACTAGCCCACAAATGGGCCAGCCCAAAACACGCCAGCCCTAGGGCTGGCGACTCAGGGGACGCAGAACGCGTCTCTACATAACGCAGAGCGCAGCGTGCGCAGCCATGGGGCAGCAGAGCCGTCGCCCCATCTCTCCCTTTCTCTCGCCGGCGCGCAGGGGCGCGGCCGCCCCGGCAACAAACGTCGTCGCCCCAAGTCTCTCTCTCACCGGCGCACAGGCGCGCGATAGCCCCGGGACAAGATGCCGTCGCCCATCCTTATCTCCCTCTCTGCGCGCAATGGCCACACAGCCCATCTCCTTGCCAACGTGCAACATGTGACAGCGAACAGATGCCACTGCCCTTGCTCTACCCTTCCCATGCCGACGTGCGGGTGCGCGTTCACTCCACCAGGATGACAGCGGCGCCGTCGTCTTCCCTCTCCAAGCCCAAATCACACTTTAATATAAATATATAATATAAATATATATATATATCCTTATAGGCATATATTGACATCAATAAACAAAATCAACCCAAACTCCTAACAATTCGGCGTTCATATAAATGGTGGAAGCAAAAGATCACCTACCTGAATTTAGTCTCGAAGAATTGATTGAACGCGGCGATAGCTTCAAACCAACTGTTCTCCCCTACCAAACTCTGCACAACGAATGGGACGTAGGGTTTCTACCCTAGGTTCCACCTTTTATACTAACCTTTAATTATTAGATTAATAATTAATAATTAGTCAATATTAATAATAACAGTAATTCATTATAATAATAAATAACAATGATAATAATAAGTGTTGGACCCCATTTTGACCGGGCCAGATCACAGCCAAGAAATCCAAAAATGAAAGATCTCAAAATGCCCCAAGGTCAACACCAAAGGATAGAGGACTAAATTTGAAAACCAACGCACTTGACCGTGCCCAAATCCGACTTGAAACGAAAAAGTTATGACTAAAAAAGTCTTAGGCATGGAAAGTCAAATGTGCGGAAAGACGGTCAATGCCCCAGAAACAGTTCAGGCGAATTTATGACTGCTGCCTCGAAGACTCATAGTCCAAGCCTGCGCTCACAGCACTCACATTCAAGCCTGCACTCGCAGCACTCACTCGAAGCCTCGCAGCTAAGACTTGAAGCTCCCAGCCTCGTAGACTCGTAGTCCAACCCTGCCTCGAAGCCCTGTAGCACAGACTCGCAGTCAGCCTCGAAGCCTCGCAGCTGAGACTCGAAGCTCCCAGCCTCGTAGACTCATAGTCCAGCTCAGCCTCAAAGACTCGCAGACACAGACCCGCAGTCAGCCTTGAAGCCTCGCAGCTCAGACTCGCAGTCTCAGCCTTGTAACGCAACCTTGCCTCGAAGCCCTGTAGCACAGACCCGCAGCCTTGCCTCGAAGCCCCGAAGTCCAGCTCAGCCTCGAAGCTTGCAGTCTCAGCCTTGTAGCGCAGCCTTGCCTCAAAGCCCTGTAGCACAGACCCGCAGCCTTGCCTCGAAGCCTCGTAATCCAGCTCAGCCCCGAAGCTCGCAGTCCCAGCCTGCACCCGCAGCACCCAGTCTCGAATCCTCGCAGTCAGCCTCGTAGTCAAAGCCTCGCAATCACAGACTCGCAGCAGTCAGCCTCGAAGACTCGCAGTACTCACACCCGAAGCCCCGTAGTCTCGTAGTCTCAACCTTCGATCCTTCGAGACAGCCTACGACCTTCGACCCTTCGAGACAGCCTACAGTCTTCGACCCTGCAAGGCACCTATAGCCTTCGACCCTCGAAGCGCCCTTCGACCCTCGAAGCGCCCTTCGATCTTCAACCCTTCGAGACAGCCTACGACCTTTGACCCTTCGAGGCAGGCAACAGTCTTCAACCCTTCAAGGCAACCTTCAACGACCTTCAATCCTTCGAAGCCATCTTTAGCAACAGCCTTCGATCTTCGAAGCACCCTACAGCCTTCGACCCTTCGAAGCAACCCTCACCTGCAACCTCCGATCTTTCGAAGCAGCTCTCAGCCTTCGACCTTGCAACCTTTGAAGCAGCCCCCAGCGGCGACCTTCGACCCCGCGAGGCAGCCACACGACCTTCGACCCCGCGAGGCAGCCACGCGACCTTCGACCTTACAGGCTTCGGCTAAAAAACTCCAAATGACGTTGTTTTCGCCTTTCTTTTAAGTGCACAGTAAAGCAAACTCTATGGAATTGATTTTTTAAACGGTTGAAACACGTGTTTAATACCTGGGAGCTCGTTTCAACCTCGTAAATGCATATGTCGTTCTTGAAACTTGTTGTCAACGCATGGGAACTCCAAAGAACACATCATTTAATTCACCAAGTACCCAGGTGGGCGGTTGTTCCCTCTCAAAACTCTATAAAAGGGAGACATTACCCATTCATGAGAGAGGGCCCATTTTTTGGGGAAGAAAAAGGTTGTGAAACGTAAAGAATTTGAGAGAAATTCAAGAATTCGGTAGACTTTACTGGCTAGAGCTGAAGAAGACGTCTTCCACCACCCTTGTTGGATTTTTGACTCCACATTCCTCAAGCATTCATAGAGGAGTAAAGCTAGCAGGAACATCAACCTCGATTTCCAGGTTTTATTCCCCTCTTCTCTTACATTCTTCATCATAAGCCATACCAATCTCACCTTCTTTTATCCAAAACTACAAAACGTTTTCAAAGGCCCGGTGGCCGTGGGATTGAGCTTTTACGCTCACATCCTCGCCACTTGGCCAACATTGAGTTCGGTAGTGAATCTGAGCTTCACAGTATGCTCTTCACGACATCAGACCCTATTTTATCGTTTTTTAAGGCAAAATCCCAAATTCTTTTCAAACAAACCCAAGCTTTTGTGGCTGTGAGATTAAGTCCTATTGTTTATATCTTCACTACCTGGACAACATCAACTGTGGTAATGAATCTGAGCTCCATGCTGTGCTCTTCATGATACGGGCTTTCTTTCTGTTTTCCTCGATAAAACAAAAGAATAACATTCTTTTTCTAAATAAACCAACCACAGTTTTTACAATGAGATAAAAGGAAAGAAAGGGAAATTAAAATAAGCAAGCACCCATAGACAAAGACTAGGTACCAATTTTGGGCGTTGTGGGGCTGCAAGAGCCTATTCTTCCTTCCCCACACGTAACCGACTCCCGAACCTTTTCTCTGGAACCATAGACCCTACTAGGTGGCCAAACACACCTTCATCTTTGTTTGGTGGCGACTCTGTTTCTTCTATCTCTCTTTTTGGTTTTGTGTGAGCTATGGCAATGATGGCTCAATGACCAAATCTCCATCCAAAGGAGTAATCTCAAGCCAGTCACGAGCCCGGACGACACCGGGTGATGACAGATGGCGACTCTGCTGGAGAAATTGAGAGAGTCTAGCCATGGCCTTTTGTTTTTGGAGTGCTTGCTTGTTTATTTCCCTTTTTGTCTTCTTCATTTTTGTATAAACTGCATTGTTTGCGCATACATGCATTTCTCTCTCCCTCTAACCCTATAGCCGGGTTTTCTATTGCTTCCCTAGGATTAGCGAGGCTTAATAAGGATGCCCCGTGGGTTCTATCTCATGCAAGGTACCTGAACTCCTCACCCAAGCGGGGTCCTTTTTGAGGGGCCCCTCCATTAATGCCTCTAGAGGTACGGAGCTTCTCCCATGAGATAGTTTGGGAACCAACGAATAAGATAGGCGTATGTGTAGATGCCCATCAGGGGTTTTGACCTTCATGTGTATGCTTTAACATTGGTGTGACATTACTCGCACTTTGTTTGCCGACTACTATGTTTTTACCACATTTTGCCTTGATTCACTCTAACCCGCACTCATTTTGCTTGACGCATATCACGACATCCCATGCATACATATAAGGAATATGGCAAGTTTTGGGAACCTTTTGAGGGGCGCCAGAGACCCTGAAGACGTGGAAGAAGTGGAGCACGCCTCCATTCAGATCCAGCGACAATTAGGAGACTTCTCACCCAAGACGTACCCTATGGCCGATCAAATCATCATGGACACTCGGGTCGAACTCCCCAAAGACCTCCGAGCCACATGGAGTGAATGGCCTAGCGTGAGACAAATAGCTTATACCCAACAGTTTGGTGATCTCCTGCTCCTGTCACAACTTCCTGTTGATGAGAATATGATCAAAGCAGCGATCCACTTCTGGGACCCGAGACGGAGGTGCTTCACCTTTAATGACATCGACCTGGTGCCAACTTTGGAGGAATATCAAAGAATCCTCCGCATCCCCTTTGAAGAAGACGACATTGTTTTCCAACCCAACCCACAGAAGTCTTGCAGACGGGGGTTAGCACATTTCATGGGTTTCAAATGCTTGGGCAAAGACAAAAAGATCATCGACCCTGTGATCAAAGTAGATGGCAAAGAAATCATTCCATGGGAGTTTGTCAGAGGCCAACTGAAAGGTGCAAACGAGGATAAGGCCCATTCGCTCATCACCCTTGCTATTTACGGGTTGGTGGTCTTTCCACGGGTGACTGGTTACATTGACGGGACCGTTTTCGAGCTAGTGGCACAAGTGACCGGTGGCGCTGACCCTATTCTAGCCATACTCGCCGAAACCATCAGATCTCTATCATTTATCCGGACTACAGGAGGTGGTCGCTTCATGGGGTGCCTCCCTCTCTTGTGTACATGGCTCAAAAGCCATCTCCACTATGTTACCCCGCGATTCAGGGCTGTTTACTCATGGCCCCCTACCGTCATACTAGACATTCTAAGAAGCTTGTGGCTCTTACCCAGTAATCTCAACGGATGGAGAAGGCTGCTGAATTGCCTGAGTGAGGCAAATGTTGTCTGGATGGCACCCTGGATGCCAAGAAAACATATGACCTATATGGCTGGAAGGTACAACTGGGTCCCACTCCTTGGACCATGGGGTGGGACTGCCTACGCCCCTCTTCAAGTGGCAAGGCAGCTGGGAAATAACCAAATTGTCCCAGTTCTCTACGGAATGGAAAGATGTGATATTAACCATGGCATAAGAAGGGCTGAATCAGTCACCGATCGGATGTTCAACGCTGCGTTACAGCCTAGGAAGATCGGCTTCCTCCCCTATTACCCCGACATTGTCCCGTCCTATGTTTCTTGGCGAGAGAAACTAGAAGCGGAACACCTCCTACAACAGAAAGAACTTGTCGGTACTCTTCCGACCAAGAAGATAATGACAATGCGTGAATCTGGGAAAAGAAAGCCTAGTAATGCATCAAGCTCATCAAGGAAAGGAAGGCATTAAGCGGGATCGCCTCTCTAAAGGAACCCAAATCTTGTCTTGCATCATGTAGCTGCATCTACATTTGAATAGCTTGTACCCATAAGCGGCTTTGTCCTATTTACATCAATAAAATCTGTTCTTGTCTGTTTCCTATCTCATATGCATAAGCCTTAACATTCATTATAAGAAGCATGGCAAGCTTTGATCATCTCCTAGCTAATTGTGAAGACAAGGAAGACATGACAGAGGTCGCACATGCGACTTGACAATTCAACAACACTTTGGAGACTTTTCAGGAGAAAGTGCCGAGCAAACCATACTGCCCCCGAAGTCCGGGATGCGTGTCCAAACAGCCCACCGAGAGGAACTTGACGATATATGGGCACGATGGCCTTTCCACATACAGGCTGCCTACATTAAAAAAATACGGGGACTTGTTACATCTAACGTGAGTACCTATCGACGAGCCTATGTTAAAGGCGGTAGCATATTTCTGGGATCCAAGGCGGAGGTGCTTCGCTTTCAACGAACAGGATTTGACTCCTACTGTGGAGGAATATCAAGCCCTCTTGGGACGACCAATCAACGGAGGCTCGGAAGTCTTTCTACCAACCATACAAGTTTCCTGCCCTGCAGACCCTATCACAGGTTCTTGGGAATGACAGAAGACGAGGTAGCCCAGGATCGTGCACCGCAGGGTGGACTCAAGGTCATCCCATGGCCCGTGATCCGAGACAAAATATCTCGAGCATCGGGTATAGAACTCTACTCTTTATTCACACTAGCCATGTATGGATTAATTGTATTTCCCAAGTTCTTGGGTTACATTGACGGATTTGTATGCGAACTTGTGATGCAAACATTAGGAGGGGCCGATCCAGTTCCTGCAATCCTTGCTGAGATAATCAGATCATTATCACAGGTACGAATTTCGGGTCAGGGTCATTTCAAAGGATGCCTTCCACTCCTCTGCGCATGGTTGAAAAGCCACTTCCCTATCAAAGACGCCCAACTCGAAGAAGTGGTGGCATTTCCACATAGTGCATTACCCAAATTCATTCTACAGGAATGGGAGTGACAGACAGATTTTTAGCCTCTCTAAAAGAGCTAGCTAATGTCGTTAAATCTCTCTTCAAGATAATAAATTCCCTAAGTTTGCACTAAAAGAATAGCAGCAAGCAAGGGGTCGAACCCACAGGGATTAGCCTAGTTTTCTAGTTCTTAAATTAAAACACCCAATTACTCTTGCCCTATAAAATGTCTTGGCAAAAAGTTTTTTTTTTATAACTAAAGATCTAATTTTTATTTGGTTTTCTGAATAAACAAAGAAAACAAATTGATTTTAGGATTAAGATTCAAGGATTAAAGGCATCTAGGGTCACAACTTCACCTCCCTATGTTATTTCTACTGATTTTAAGGTTCTTGAGATTATTTAATTGATAACATGCTATAACTAAGCCAAGGTACTGCAATTGGTCATTGCCAGCCCTTCTAAGTGGATAATCATGACATCAACATGCAAAGCCTAATTATCATACCCATGACAGGATAATGGTCACACCAATCATAAACATGTTATGAATCAAAGATCAGCCTCAGACTAAGGCTAAGAAAACCCAGGTGTACAGCCCAGATATTAAAAGATAAGAACAGATCCATAAAACATGCAATCTCAATTAAACAAACTCAAAATTCAATCAATCAGTTTAACAACTTAGGGGGCTACATTGCTCCCCTAGATAAAGAGACTACTCATGCATGATTACGAGCAAACACAAAGCAGAAAAGCTCAACATCTTCTTCTTATCCACGCGCACAGCAAAGCTTCAACCCAAGTTTCCAAAATTCGCGACGGCTGCTCTCCTAGGTCAGGAACAGCCTCCAAAACGTCTCTCTCTCTTCAAAAACGTGTAGAATGTGTTGCCCTCTTCCTTTGGACGTGTAGAACCTCTATTTACAGAGAATGGATGGGCCTTGATGTGTGTTATAAAGTGTACCCTAGCCCATCTATCAAAACAACGTAGTTTTGATAAATGACACTACAAACTTTAAAATCTCTCAATCCAAGCACAATATAGACAAGGCCCTTTAGGAAAGAATGATCAGCATAGAAAAACAACTGGATCGGTGCAAAAATATGGTTGCACGTCAATTTGAACGTCATATGCCCAATTGGCGTGCAGCTCCAAATTAGCAGTAATTCTTCCCCAAGCTTCCTTGCATCTTGTGGAGGGCAGATAAGCAAAAATATGCTTGCATGCCATTTCAGTCCAATTGGCGTTCACGTTCGATTGCTCTGAAACTTCTGTGGGAGATAGAGGATATCATGCTGAGAAATGTTTGTTCTGCACGCCAATTGGTTTGAGGCCATATACATGGTCCAAAGTGATCTCCAAAACCTACCAAAACATCTTAAAAACACATGTATTTGCAAATAGCATCTTCCTTAGGGTTAGAGCAGATATATGTGAAATATAATGTAATAAGGCTCTAATCATGCTCTTAAACTCCTTAAATAAACACTAGAATAACGGCATAAAATGCACGTTATCAGGGAGTTACCTGAAACAGAGGAGGATTGGATCAACGAGCTGCAAACCTTAACTGATAATCAAATTGTATGGAATGCTCCATGGATGCCCAAAGTCAACATAATTTATAGCTGTGGGCCATATAACTGGGTCCCATTACTTGGTCCGTGGGGAGCTACCGCATACGCCCCGTCACGCCCGGATTTCCAACCCGAGGAAACCGGCACGTGACTCCCCTTTTACCCACATGGAGGGCAAAGGGGTTAGGATACAAACCAAGAGTTTTACATTTCAAACATCCACAACACATTCAAGAAAGAAATATTCATAAAAATAATCCAAACCAGTTTATTACACTGAATTCTTTCCAATCCCATCCCCACCTGGGGTTACATCAGTTCCCATAAAAGAAAACAACATAAATGGAAGAGAGTAAAATGGTTAAGGTCTTCCACCTTGGTGCATCCACCTAACGCCCTGTAAGTCCCTGGAAAACAAGCAAAACACGGTAGGAGGGGTGAGCAACCACAGCTCAATAGGGATCAAGTCTCCCCAACCCTTCCCATGCTCCTAGCGGCTACATGCATGTGCACAGGTGTAGTGACGTGTTACAACAATCTCAACAAACAATAACAAACCACCCAGTAGTCACAATTATCCACCACACAAAACACAAGTGATTTAACCGCCTCTTCAGGCCAAGTTATTTAACCGCCTCTTCAGGCCAAGTGATTTAACCGCCTCTTCAGGCCATCGGTTTAACCGCCTCTTAGGCAAAGTAGTTTAACCGCCTCTTCAGGGCCGAGATACCACATCAGGCACACAACTTACACCACGGTCACACAAACATAAAACCAAACACTTGGTGTGCACCCGCTCACAAGTGCACAAACCCAAGCCATTCAGGCAACAGAACACACACCCAGCGTACATACATACACTAAATCACAAGTCCAGCCACACAGGCATATTATCAAACACGTAATGGGCATATACATACAGCTATATTCACACAGGCATTTCATCGAACACATAGCATGAAATCCACAGAATCACACCAACATGCCACTGAAGGCCAACATCCATATAGGAGATCACACCTATATGGATTACATATTTATATATAACGTTATAACCAGAAATCTGCCCTGGAACCCTAGGACAGAGAAGGACTTAGGAAGAACAGAACCCCTACCTCAAGGAAAACGCAACAACACAAAGAACGGTCCGATCCCCAAGCCGAACGCCGTCCACCCACGAGTCACCGACCACCCACGCAAGACGCCCGCAAAGAACCAGGAGCTCTCCTTCCCTCTCTCTCTCTCTGCGACGGCCGGTGAAGCAACAAACCCTAAACCTAAAACAGAGGGACTCCTCCTCCTTATATAGACAACACAACATCAAAACGACGTAGTTTTGATTAAGTGAATCTCAGGATCAAAACGACGTAGTTTTGATCACACAAGTTACCACCTTTCCGCACCCATATAGGCCAAAATACTCGAATTTCAACATAGTCCTTTGGAGAAAGTTCCTTAGAATGACAAAACCAAGGGAACCATGCAAAAATATGGCTGCACGCCAATTTGCACGTGAATTCCCAATTCACGTGCACCTCCATATGGACTCCAAATGCTCTCAAACTTCACCCCTAGCCTCCTTGCATCATTTAGAAGACAATTACACTTGCACGTGAATTGGACCCTGACCCACGTAAATTATGTCTGAAGGTTTTTGCAGCAAGTGCACTGGTCAAGTAATAAAATGGAGTATTAAGACTCCGGTTGTCGAACCCACAGGGAGGTAGCTAATCTTTGTTAAGCAGCAAGCACTAAGCTAACAAGTTGATTTTATGTCTGGACAATTGATGTTTGTTGTGCAAATATTTTGAACAAAAAAGATATTAAATTAGAATGTTGGCAAGCGGTTGGTATAGACATCTAGGGTCACAATGTTTACCACCCAATCGATTGTACTAATCAGGTTATGGCTCTTGTTCTTGATTTATGTTCTAGTTCAAGTTCATGTTGATTATCTCCTACCTATCTTACATTTGGTCCATGCTAAGATAGATTTAAGGCTTTTATCCCATTTGGTCCATGTGAATAAAAGTGATCAAGGTAGATAAACAATCTAATAGTTGCAGGACTTGGTCCATCATGCAATATTAAATCTAATTCACTAGTGTTCCACCCTAGACAAGGGCTAAGATTACCTAATCATGCATAAATCAGGCATTTGCTTTTATACAAGTGAATTAAACAAGAACTGAATTCTATTTTATTGCACAACCATAACCAAACTGACTACAATTTATTGGGGGCTACATTGCTCCCCTAGACTAACAAGACTACTCCATAATCATGACAAAAACAATAACAATCATAGGAAAGAACATGATTACTGTACCAGGACAATAAAGGAAGACCCCAAGATGAACCAGGACTCCAACCTCCAAAGACTCCGGCGTCACGCCCAAACTCACTCCTTGCCAAGGACAATCCGATCTTTTAGCAATGGCTATAGCTCTTTTCACAACTCAGATCAGATTCTCCCCACTCAAGATGATTTACAATGCCTCCAAAGACCCCTATTTATAGGTTTTAGTGGGCCAACGTAGGGTTACAAAAGGTGTGCCCTAATTATAAATGTGGTCGCAACCAAAACGACGTCGTTTTGGTTAGTGACACTAATCGACGTTCTAGGCGAAATAAAATTCAAACTACACCAAATTTGACCCCGTTCTTTAGAGGAAAATGATCAAAACAACAAAATACATCATTGGGAGCACAAATATGCTTGCACGTGAGAATGCACGTGAGAAGACTCTTTTCACGTGCAGCTCCAATTTGACTCCAATTTGCTCCAAAGCTTCCTCTTGAGTTTTAGAAGGCATCCATGCAATAAAATCCGTGCACGTGAGAATGCACGTGAGAAGGCATTTCACGTGCACCTTGATTTTGCCTTCATTTTGCTTCCATCTTCTTCCTATAGCTTCCTTGTGAGTTGATGGAGTGATCTAGCCAAAGTGTGTGGGACAAGGTTGCTCCAAAACCTGCCAAAAACACTCAAAAAGTACCACTATACACTAAACAGGGTCTTCCTAGGGGTTAGAGCAAATATGTCGAAAATAACATGCAAATAGGTACAAAATATACGCTAAAACACCCTATATAAGGCATAGGATAACGGCATAAATGCACGTTGTCAGACCCATATCACGTGCACCTCACATACATGTCCATTTGGCCCGAAACTTCGTGGTAGATAGAGGACACCATTCTAAGCATCTTTCCTTTTGCACGTGAATTCATTGGAGTCCATTTACTAGGTCAAAATCTAGAAAAACTCTACTCCAGGAGGTAAACCGACTAACTCAAGGTACGGGTCCTTACATCCTCTCCCCCCTTAAGACTTTTCGTCCTCGAAAAGAAATGACATAAGAGGAAAAACGAACACAAGCTACCCATTGCCACACGGCGAGCCACAACACCCTAATGGGTCATACACCACACACAAGACAACAAAGACATAACAAGTACCACCATAATCCATAACCACAATAATGCACACAACACTTCCACATGGCATAAATACACATCTCAAAGCACATCACATTAAGCACATGTCTTTAAAAGACAAAACAAATACATCAACTACTACAAGAAAACACATCACAAGAAAACACAACACTATCCCTTGGCCAACGCCCACCTCCCACGCTTAAGATTGTTCGTCCTCGAACAAGTCCGGGTGCCGCTCACGCATCACGGACTCACGTTCCCATGTCTCCTCCTCAATACCACGGTGTTGCCACAGCACGCGAACCAAAGGAATAACACGACCACGCAATAGCTTCTCTCGCCGATCTAGGATACGGATAGGGGCCTCAATGACGGACATGTCATCCTCGATGTCCAACGTCCCCCAATCAATCACATGAGTGGGGTCGGGGTGATACTTCCGCAATCGGGACACGTGAAATACATTGTGCACTCGACTCATCCGCGGTGGTAACGCTAACCGGTAGGCCACAGGCCCTACACGATCCGAATCTCAAAAGGACCAATAAACCGCGGAGAGAGCTTGGAACCCCGCCCAAACCGTCGATGACCACGACGTGGAGAGACACGAAGGAACACATGATCACCAACAGAAAACTCCAAAGGGCGCCGCCGCTGATTCGCATAAGATTCTCGCCGACTCGAGCCGACAACAAACGCCGACGGATCAACTTGACCTTCTCGGTAGCCTCTTGAACTAATTGTGGCCCCAAGAGAGGCTGTCTCCCCCACCTCGGTCCAACACAAAGGTGACCGACACGGCCGTCCGTACAACGCCTCAAAAGGAGCCATCCCAATGGATGCCTGATAACTGTTATTGTAGGCAAACTCCACCAAAGGAAGGTGAGTTGCCCACGAACCCCCAAAATCTAGCACACAAGCCCTCAACATGTCCTCCAAAGTCCGATTCGTCCTCTCGTCTGGCCGTCGGTCTCAGGGTGAAAGGCTGTACTCAAGTTAAGCTTGGTCCCCATAGCCTCCTGCAAACCCGCCCAAAAACGGGAAGTGAACCTCGAATCCCGGTCCGAGACAACCGATGATGGTACGCCATGCGGCCTCACAATCTCGTTCATGTATAGCCGACTCAAGGTCCCAATAGAGTCCCGCTCACGAACAGCCAGGAAATGGGCCGACTTTGTGAGTCGATCCACAATCACCCAAATCATATCCTTCCTCCCGGTGGTGGGTGGAAGACCGGTCACAAAATCCATCGCTATATGGTCCCACTTCCACTCCGCTATGGGCAAGGGCCGTAACATGCCCGCCGGCCGCCGATGCTCACCTTCACCCTGCCGACACGTGAGGCACCGCGAAACAAAGGCAACCACATCGCGTTTCATTCCAGGCCACCAAAAATGTGCCCGAAGCGCGTGATACATCTTCGTACCCCCCTGGATGCACAAGCAACTCTAGACCGGTGAAACTCCCTCAGCACCTCATCCCTGAGGGAAGAGGCTACTACCAACCGCCCCCGAAATGACAATTCATGCTCGGGACCCTCGTCCAGTCCCCGGATAGCTCCCCGGCCTCAATACGGGCACGGAGAACCTCACACTCAATGTCACCCAGTTGTTCCTCCCGGACGCGCTGGTACAACTCAGGCACAACCACCAAAGGACTCGGGACCGTCCCACAATCACGAACAAACAGCCGCTGCCAGGCAACGTCGCCAATCGCTCCATCGGCTTCCACTCCCTCACAGCCACCTCGGCTTTCCCTTTTCTCGCTCAATGCATTAGCCACAACATTACCCTTGCCCGGGGTATAGGCAAGAGTAAAATCAAAGGTCCGCAAATACTCCACCCATCTCCTTTGCCTCAAATTCAAGTCCTTCGAGTAAAGATGTACTTCAAGGCTCTTGTGATCGGAGAACACCACAAACTTTTCCCCCAAGAGGTAGTGCTGCCAACTCTTCAGGGCGAAGATGACACCGCTAACTCAAGGTCATGAGTAGGATAATTCTGCTCATGAGGCTTCACTGCCTTGACCCATAAGCTACCACACCGTGCTCCCGCATAAGCACACATCCCAAACCAACCCTGGACGCATCACAATACACTTCATATGGAATATCCTCCCGAGGTAACCTCAACACAGGTGCAGTGGTCAAACGGGTTTTGAGAGTCTCGAACGCCCGACGACACTTGTCGGTCCAATCAAACTTCACGCCCTTCCGAGTCAACGCCGTCATAGGAGCCGCCAAACGGGAGAATCCCTCGACAAAACGACGGTAGTACCCCGCCAAGCCAAGAAAACTACGGATTTCAAAAACGTTGGTTGGCCTCGCCCACGATGCCACGGCCTCAATCTTGGCCGGGTCCACCCTAACTCCCTCACTGACACCACATGGCCAAGAAAGTGAACCTCCTGCAGCCCAAAACTCACACTTGCTAAACTTAGCAAACAGTGCTGGTCCCTCAAGGTTTGCAACACTGTTGCCAAGTGCTCCACATGCTCCCTCTCGGTCTTGGAATACACCAAGATATCGTCGATAAACACCACCACGAACGAGTCTAAGTATGGGGCAAAGACTTGGTTCATCAAATGCATGAACACTGCTGGCGCATTAGTGAGCCCGAAAGGCATCACTACCCACTCATAATGCCCATACCTGCACCGAAAAGCCGTCTTAGGGATGTCCTCCTCCCTAACCCTGAGCTGGTGATACCCCGACCGTAAATCTATCTTGGAAAACCACTGGGCCCCACTCAATTGGTCAAATAGGTCGTCTATCCGAGGCAACGGGTACTTGTTCTTCACTGTCACTGAATTCAGCTTCCTGTAGTCGATGCAGAGACGAAGCGTGCCATCAGCCTTCTTAGCAAAGAGCACCGGAGCACCCCAAGGTGAGGTACTTGGTCTAATATACCCCTGGCCCACCAACTCCTCGATTTGCCTCTGAAGCTCCCTCAGCTCGGGCTGGCCCCATACGATACGCTACTTGGGAAATCGGACCCGTCCCCGGCACCAACTCAATGGTGAACTCCACACTCCTCTTAGGTGGCAAACTCCTCAACTCTTCAGGAAAAACATCCCTGAAATTGATCCACAACAGCGGGCCACACCCTCTTTTCCACCTTCCCCTCCTCAAGAAAGGTCGGGCTGCCAACCTGTGGGTAATGGCACCCCACTGGTCCAACACCGGCCCGGCCCGACTCGCCTCACAATCCCACTCCCCCCTGCAGGGTGCAAGAGGTCCCCGCAGGTGTCACGAAGGTCACACGCCGCCGATAACAATCTATCTTGGCCTGGAAAGCAATAAGCCAATCCATACCCAAGATCAGGTCGAACGTCCTCAAAGGCATCACATGCAAGTCAAAACTCGGCTCCACCTCGCCTATGGTTAACACACGACCACGACACACTCGCCATACCTCAATCATGCCTCCCACCAGGAGACTCCACAACTAGGGGCCTCGCGGCCTCCACACAAAGCTAACCCCAAGCCGTCTATTACAAGCTCAAGAACAAACGAACATGATGCACCCGTATCGAAAAGAACGAAGCTAAGGTACGGGAGATCAAGAGGGTACCTCTAACCACCGATGGTCCTGCTCCACCCTCGGCTGGTGGGGGTGGTAGCTCGGCCTCCTCCTGGTATGTCGCCTCCAGCGCAAACACCCTCCCTTGGCCCGTGCCACCGGTCGGCTCACTCACCGGACGCTTCCCGCTAAGGTTGCCTCCGGCCTCGGTCTCTTGCCGCTCCGGCCTCCCCTGGGGTCGGGTCCGACTAGATCCTTGCCTGGGCCGGCTCGCCACCGACGAGCTGGTCTCTGACCTGGTGCACGGAAGCTAGCATCACTCCTCACGCCGGATGCCATGCTCCCCGCTCCCCTGTTGCCACTCCTGCAAACCCGGCGCAAGTGGCCCTCTCGTCCACGATTGTTGCATCGCCGTCCTTCTTGGGGCACTCCCTTTGAAGTGACCCCTGCTCTCCACAAGAAGTGGCATCCGCTCGGTAGACTCCCCGGATGGACCACCCTGTCTTCCGCCGCCAAAGGTGAACCTCCCGGGGTTCACAGGATGTCCGACCCCGATCGCGAAAAGAACCGCTTATCCCTCTCCTCCGTCTTGAGCCTCTTGGACCCTGCATCTCGATCAGGCCCACTCGCAACCGGCGCCCCTGATGGGCCTGCCTCCCATCATCCAGTTCTCTCTCGCCTATACGGGCCGTCTCCACGGCCTCAGCATAGGTCCTCAAGCGTAGAATCGCCACCCTCTCCCTAAGGGCTGGCCTGAGACCCAAGGTGAACTTGTGGGCCTTCAGGTCCTCCCTTACCACAGTCTCAAGAGCAAACCTACTCAATCTCCGGAACTCCCGCTCATACTCAGGTACCGTCTTGGATCCTCGCTTCAAGCTGCCAAATTCTTCCCTCTTTCGCCATCTCACCGATTCCGGAAGAACTCATCATGGAAGAGTTGCAAGAACTCCTCCCAAAACATGAGTTGCACCGCACGGCTCCCCGCAACACTCGTCCACCACTCCAAAGCGTCCCCCTCCAGCGCCGAATTGCCGGCCGCACCTTATCCTCCTCCCTGGGCGAGGAGAAAGGAGAACACATGCTCAATCTGCCTCAACCACTGCTCAGCTACCACAGGGTCTTCTCCCCCCTTAAATCGCGGAGGTTGTTCCTTTCGGAACCGTGTCACCACGTCATCCTCTCGCACGGGTCGGTACACCACCCGGCGAACTCTCACGCTCACGAGGCGGCTCTCCCACTGGTGGTGGTGGTGGTGGCACCACCTGTCTTGTCTCGCCATCTCACGGCGCACCTCCTCCCGAACGTCCCGCCGGAGTCCCTCCCGTAGCTCTCGTACCTCCAGCCGGATGCCTTCTTGTAGCTGTGCCGGTAACAACGCATGCCCTCCAACGGATGGTCCCGCACCCGGACCCTCATGGGCAGATGACTCATCGGCCATCCGCCCGGACGCACGTGTCACTCTCCTCGGTGGCATTCTTACTACATGAAGTAAGATGCACAAACGTCAGAACGCGTTTGACTACTAACAAGTTGACTACCTTTACCCCATTATCAAGTCAAGCCGTACATGGCATTACACACATTTTAACCATTGCATCAATCAATATTGCACACAGCACAGTCCACATTAGTCATACCCAAGGCATTCCAAGAATATTCAGAGTTGCACAGTTCACACATAATCATGTTATGCACATCCTTCACACATGACAACAAATGCAACTAGTGCCCTAATGCCAATGCATGCAAATCCTACCACAAGACCTGGACTACCCTAAGCACACCTTGGAGGCTCAAAGAGGACCATGTTGATCAGGCATGTCCCTCCATGCTCCTCCAAAGGACTCAAGATAACCAAGCCCGCCCACTACCCTAGGCCAACTAGACCATGCTCGATACCATATTGTCACGCCCGGATTTCCAACCCGAGGAAACCGGCACGTGACTCCCCTTTTTACCCACATGGAGGGCAAAGGGGTTAGGATACAAACCAAGAGTTTTACATTTCAAACATCCACAACACATTCAAGAAAGAAATATTCATAAAAATAATCCAAACCAGTTTATTACAACAGAATTCTTTCCAATCCCATCCCCACTGGGGTTACATCAGTTCCCATAAAAGAAAACAACATAAATGGAAGAGAGTAAAATGGTTAAGGTCTTCCACCTTGGTGCATCCACCTAATGCCTGTAAGTCCCTAGAAAACAAGCAAAACACGGTAGGAGGGGTGAGCAACCACGGCTCGGTAGGGATCAAGTCTCCCCAACCCTTCCCATGCTCCTACGGCTACATGCATGTGCACAGGTGTAGTGACGTGTTACAACAATCTCAACAAACAATAACAAACCACCAAGTAGTCACAATTATCCACCACACAAAACACAAGTGATTTAACCGCCTCTTCAGGCCAAGTTATTTAACCGCCTCTTCAGGCCAAGTGATTTAACCGCCTCTTCAAAGCCCTGGTTTAACCGCCTCTTAGGCAAAGTAGTTTAACCGCCTCTTCAGGCCAGATACCACGATCAGGCACACAACTTACACCACGGTCACACAAACATAAAACCAAACACTTGGTGTGCACCCGCTCACAAGTGCACAAACCCAAACCATTCAGGCAACAGAACACACACCCAGCGTACATACATACACTAAATCACAAGTCCAGGCCACACAGGCATATTATCAAACACGTAATGGGCATATACATACAGCTATATTCACACAGGCATTTCATCGAACACATAGCATGAAATCCACAGAATCACACCAACATGCCACTGAAGGCCAACATCCATATAGGAGATCACACCTATATGGATTACATATTTATATATAACAGTTATAACCAGGAAATCCGCCTGGAACCCTAGGACAGAGAAGGACTTAGGAAGAACAGAACCCCTACCTCAAGGAAAACGCAACAACACAAGAACGGTCCGATCCCAAGCCGAACGCCGTCCACCCACGAGTCACCGACCACCCACGCAAGACGCCGGCAAACCCAGGAGCTCTCCTTCCCTCTCTCTCTCTCGCGACGGTGGTGAAGCAACAAACCCTAAACCTAAAACAGAGGGACTCCTCCTCCTTATATAGACAACACAACATCAAAACGACGTAGTTTTGATTAAGTGAATCTCGGGATCAAAACGACGTAGTTTTGATCGCACAAGTTACCACCTTTCCGCACCCATATAGGCCAAAATACTCGAATTTCAACATGGTCCTTTGGAGAAAGTTCCTTAGAATGACAAAACCAAGGGAACCATGCAAAAATATGGTCTGCACGCCAATTTGCACGTGAATTCCCAATTCACGTGCACCTCCATATGGACTCCAAATGCTCTCAAACTTCACCCCTAGCCTCCTTGCATCATTTAGAAGACAATTACACTTGCACGTGAATTGGACCCATATCACGTGCACCTCACATACATGTCCATTTGGCCTGAAACTTCGTGGTAGATAGAGGACACCATTCTAAGCATCTTTCCTTTTGCATGTGAATTCATTGGAGTCCATTTACTAGGTCAAAATCTAGAAAAACTCTACTCCAGGAGGTAAACCGACTAACTCAAGGTACGGGTCCTTACACGCCCCTCTTCAGGCAGGAAGACAACTTAGGGGTCATCAGATCATTCCTGTGTTGCATGAGATAGAAGCTTTTGACTTCACATACATTGACCTCGAGACTCGATGCAAAGCTTTTCGGGGGTATCTAGCATGGCAAGCACCTCGGAAAGTCAGCAGTAATTCTTATTACCCCGAAGTTCATCCATCATTCCCTCCTTGGCGGCAGCAGTACATAGCTTATGCAGAGGTCCACCAAGATCTAAGACTGCTGCTCCTTCAAAAGGAAAATGAACTCGAGAACTTGCAGCAGAAGGTTCAAGAACAAGAGGAAATTATCGAAAAGCTGGGTAAAAGAATTCACCAATTGGAGGAGTAATCCGGAATCGGGAATTAGTTTGAAATGATCAAGGCTTGTTCCAATTCATCTAGTCGCATAAGCATAAGACTATCCTTGTTGTACTTTAATCTTCTTTCCACCAATAATGTATTTGGTTTCATCAATCAATAAATTGTTTTTCGCCATTTCCATCATTAATCATTCGTTGCATGCATTCATACATTCATGGTAAAAAGCAAAATCCGAAAAAGAGAACAACAGAAAGCTTAACAAATAAGCATTTCCAGATCAAACAAGATTGGGCATTCCTATAACTTGAGATCAACCCGTAATCAAGCTATGTCAGACCAGGGCATGGGAGACCATACAGAGGACCGAATTTTAGGGCTCGAGCAAGCTTAACAAGAGATGGGGGGCAGTCTCCACGAGGTTTAGCTTCAGTTAAAAACCATGATGGACTTACTGACTAAAGTAGCAACCGTAAGGGAAGCTGCCCCAGCAAAAGGAGTAGCGAATCAGGGACAAATACAGAACCCACTGCAGGGGTTTGTGCAAACTCAAACAGAATCCTAGGCCTATGCACAACCTAACGTGGTCCCGGGTAGTTCTCGCCAAGTTCCGACTACACCGCCAAATGTGGGAACACCAATCTCAGAACATCCCATGGGAGTAAGGGACTTACCCGTTCCTAAGGAAACCAACCAACAACCAAGCTGGAAACAAATAGAAGCAAGGTTGAAGGCTGTTGAAGGGGCAGAAAGTTATGGGACAACTAATGCCGATGATTTATGCTTGGTGCCAGGGGTCGTGCTACCTCCAAAGTTCAAAATGCCAGATTTTGAGAAATTCAATGGTACCTAGTATCCAAGGACCCATTTGATAATGTATTGTCGCAAGTTGGCTGCACATACCAACAATGACCAACTGTTAATGCACTGCTTCCAAGAAAGCTTAACCGGCGGGCCATTACGATGGTACATTCAGTTAGAAGGAAGTCATATCCGCACTTGGAATGACTTGGCCACAACCTTCTTAATGCAATACAAACATGTCACGAACCGGCAATGCATGATTCGCATTGCGATCATTTGAGAAAGCCGATAAAGAAAGTTTCAAGACTTACGCTCGAAGGTGGAGAGAAGCGGCTATGGACGTTCAGCCCCCACTAATCGAACGAGAGCTCACCACCCTTTTCGTGGCACCTAAGGGGTATTTATTATGAAAAGCTGGTTGGGAATGTATCAAACAGTTTCGCCGATTTAGTTGCCTCAGGAGAAAGAATTGAGGGTGGCATCAGAGAAGGTAGGCTTGGCGGGAATAAAACCGAGACTTTTAGAAAGCCTACGCCACCCAATCGCAAAAAAGAAGAAGAAGCACAAGCAGTCTGGCAACCCAAACTTCACTTCACTTCCTCCGGGGCACAATCAGGGCAGTGTATCACGCAAGGTTATTACAGCGGGCAACCCATGGCATCTTATGTGGCATCAGCCCCACCACCACAATTCCCGCAGTATCATCCACAAGAAGGAAGCTTGTACATGCCTCAGCCAAGCCAACCTCAGCTAGCCCAGCCTCAACCCGAGCAGTTGAAGCGGCCCGGCAGAATCAGACTTTTGGAAAGACTGGGCAACAAAAGTTTGATCCAATTCCTTTCACATACACAGAAGCCTATACACGATTGTTAGCAGCAGGACTCGCTAGTCCAATACCCCTAAAGGAACGGACTCCTCCAAATCCTGACTGGTACAAAGCTGAGGCCCATTGTGCATACCATGGAGGCGCAAGTGGACATGACACCGAGAATTGTTTTGCTCTGAAAAAGAAGGTCCAACACCTAAGAGATGTTGGATGGCTAGACTTCTCCAAGATGACCAATGCTCCTAATGTGGGCACCAACCCTCTACCTGAACACTCAGGCAATGTCGCCAATATAACAACTAGGCATGGAAATCCTCCTGGAAAGGTTTCTGAGATCAAGATAGGCAAGGATCAAGCGTTCAGTATGCTACGTAAGAACGGGTTCTTGGTAACCAATGAGGTGATCGAAACCACGAGAGGCACACACTAGGAAAAATGTTGTGTCTACCATAAATCAGCTTATGGACATTATATTGAAGAATGCAATGAATTCCAGGAAGCTGTGCAAGCTCTCATTAACTCCCGAAGGCTGGAAGTCACACGCAAGTTAGAAGAACATGAGGCCTGTATGGCTTTGATGGAGCATACAAAGGCATTGGAGATGCCCAGGCCTTTAATTATCAAATATGAGGAAAAACCAAAAATGACCACATTGGCACAAGGAGTCCAATCTTTTGTCATCCGAACTCCCGCTCCATTCCCTTACAAAGATGATAAATCAGTGCCCTGGAAGTAACACTGCGAATCGGTCATTAGAGGAGACCCTACAACCAAGAAGAAAACAAGAAGCGGTCGTGTCTATGGATCGGAAGAAGGCATTGAGGTCAACAAAAGCAAAGGAGGAGAGTATGATCTACCTCCCGTACCTGCACCAGGTAGTAAGAATGCTCCTATCATTGACGGGTATCCCACCAAATTCCTTAAACTAATCAAGCAGAGCGAGTACAACATTGTGGACCAACTCAATCGGCAGCCGGCTCGTATCTCTTTGTTGTCCTTGCTCATGGATTCGACTCCACATAGAGAAGCCCTCATGAAGGTTTTGAGCAAGGCCTACGTTCCTTCGACCATATCCCTGGAAAATCCGAGTAGTCTCGTTAACAATATCATGGTGGATAACTTCCTTAGTTTTAGCGAAGATGAGTTACCATCGGAGGGTATTAGTCACGTCAAAGCCTTACACATATCTTTCAAATGTAAGGATCACATTATCTCCCGTGTCTTGATCGACAATGGGTCGTCCCTAAACATCACGCCAACTCAAATCCTCAAGCAATCGCCAATAGACTCCTCTCACGTACGTCCCACTAATATGGTTGTAAGAGCCTTTGACGGTGAAAAGCGAGAAGTAGTGGGTACACTAGATATCCCTTTGTAAATTGGTCCAAGTGAGTTTATGGTTGGGTTCCAGGTGATGGACATCGCTCCATACTATAGCTGTCTCTTGGGAAGACCATGGATTCACTCAGCAGGGGCAGTGCCATCGACACTACATCAAAAGGTTAAATTTGTGGTAAATGGCCAACTTATACTTGTATACGGAGAAGCGGAGCTTCTGGTTACCAAGCCTATGTCTGTTCCTTACATTGAAAACAATGAAGACATACTAGAATGCTCTTACCGATCGTTCAAAGTGGTTAATGCGGCCTATGCCCCAAACACCGGAAAGTCATTGGATATGGCAATCTTGTTCCCAAAGACGCAAGGATGGTTGCTACAGTCATGCTTAAACTGGGGCATAAGGATGGTCAAGACTTGGGTGCATGAGCACAAGGAATTAAGAAACCCTTAGTCATACAAAACACTATAGAAAGGTACGGATTGGGCTACAAGTCTACCAAAGCTGACAAATCAAGGGAAGCCGCGAGAAAAAGGGAGTCCCGCTTAGCCAAACTAGAGAAGAGGCCTCTCCAAGAGCAAAGGATGACGTTCCCACCCCTTGGGGCTATATTCCAGAGCGCCGGTTTTATCCATCAGAGGAAAGAATGCACCATAGCCATGCTGAGGGCCAGCCGTGGAGAGCAAGAACAGATGGGGCGGGAACCCCCAGGGCACCAGTTGAACAATTGGAGTATTGTGGACCTCCCGGCCAAGTAATGATCAAAGAAGCTTTCTTTGGGGAATGTTCTGTTTTTATTATGTTTTCAAATTCCCAACAACGGTTGTAACCTTTTCGGAATATTTATGAAATAAGACTTTTGCCAAAAACGCATCTTCTTACATTGCATGACATGTGCATCATCATACTTTGTTAAACTATTCAAACTTTTACCAACAGGTGCGATCAAGTTAAAAAGGATCGTTAAGTAAAGAAGAAACGAGTTGCTTAAGGTTTGACCATAATCCAGATTGGGAGCAACTAGTATTTGGAGCGAGAGGAAGCCGACGTCGAAGAAGTCTTTGAGCCTCCGGAGGATATCATACACTGTTGGAAAAGGCGAATAAACCCATTGTTCCTAGCGAAGTTCCGATCGAGACCGTCAACTTTGGTACACCTACCGAGCCAAAAGAAGCTGCGATTAGGATCTCTAATCGATAAGGATGTCAAGGGCCGATTGGTCGATCTCCTAAAAGCCTATATCGATGTTTTTGCGTGGTCTTACAAGGATATGCCAGGACTAAATACCGACATAGTGCAGCACCAGCTACCACTGAATCCGGAATGCGCGCCCGTACAACGAAGTTACGACAAATGAGACCAGCAATGATACGAAGGTCGGAGAAGAGGTTCGGAAACAGGTGGGATCTTGGATTCCTTAGTGTAGCTTGATACCCGAATGGGTCGCTAACATCGTGCCCCGTCCCAAAGAAGGGCGGGAAGGTCCGTATGTGCGTAGACTACCGCAACCTCAACAAGGCTAGCCCAAAAGACAACTTTCCACTACCTCACATCGACACCTTGGTAGATAACACCACAAAACATGCCATGTTTTCTTTCATGGACGGATTCTCCTGGATATAACCAAATTCAGATGGACCCCGATGACAAAGAAAGGACCACCTTCACAACTATCCGGGGTACCTTCTGCTACAATGTTATGCCCTTTGGACTCAAAAATGCCGGGGCAACATATCAAAGGGCCATGGTGACACTCTTCCATGATATGATGCATAAAGAAGTGGAGGTTTACGTCGATGATATGATCGCCAAGTCAGGAAAGGAGGAGGACCACGTGGAGGTATTGCATAAACTATTCAACAGATTGCGCAAATACCAGCTAGAGCTAAATCCAGCCAAGTGTACCTTCGGAGCTACATCTAGCAAACTACTGGGATTTGTTGTCAACCAAAATGGAATAGAGATCGACACCGACAAGGTCCAAGCCATCCAAGATATGCCTACACCAAAGACCATCAAAGAAGTTAGAGCCTTCCTCGGGTGACTCAACTATGTTGTCTGCTTTATCTCACAGCTTACTGCAACTTGTGAGCCTATCTTCAAAGTGCTTCGCAAAAATAACCCCGAAGTTTGGAATGACGAATGTCAGGAGGCCTTTGACAAAATCAAGGAATACCTTATGAACCCACCGATTTTGGCTCCTCCAACACCCAACAAACCTTTGATCTTGTATTTGACGGTCCGAGAAACATCCGTGGGTTGTGTTCTGGGACAGCTTGATGAAGCAAAGAAAAAGGAGCAAGTCATTTATTACTTGAGCAAGAAATTTACATCGTGCGAAGAGAAGTACACTCCCTTAGAAAAAGCTTGTTGCGTTCTTGTCTAGGCAACACGAAGATTGAGACAGTATACCCTCTACCATTCTACATGGCTCATCTCAAGACATGACCCACTCAAGTACCTGTTAGAAAAATCGGCAATGACAGGAAGGGTTGCAAAATGGCAACTGCTCTTATCCGAATATGATATCATCTATGTCCCACAGAAGGCCATCAAGGGAAGTGCCATAGCAGATTACTTGGCCGACAGGGCCTTGGAGGATTATGAGCCCATGAGCTCCGATTTTCCAGACGAATACATCAATGTTGTTCAGGAGGATCAGGAATCAAAGACGTGGATTCTGTGGTTTGATGGAGCCTCAAATTTATCCGGTCATGGCATTGGGGCAGTATTAATCTCCCCAACCGGTCAACATTATCCCATGGCCGCCAAGTTGGCCTTTCCCTGCACAAACAACATAGCAGAATATAAAGCTTATGTCATGGGTCTCCAAGAAGCCTTAATAAGGGGAATTACAAGGCTTCAAGTCTTCGAAGATTCAGCCTTAGTAATTTATCAAGTTCGTAAGGAGTGGGAAACCCGGAATCCCAAAATTATTCCCTACCAAGAGATGATATGTGATATGGCTAGACTATTTGATGAAATCTCATTTGAACATGCATCCCGGGAACATAACCAGATTCCCGATGCCTTGGCTACTTTGGCAGCCCTCCTTCGGTTAGATACAAGCTTAGAAATGCCCTCTTTTGATATTTGCGTACAAGAAGTACCAATATACTTGTATGTTGGCTAGTACGGATGCTAACACAAAGCCATGGTATCATGATATCAAACAATATCTACTCACAAGAGAATATCCAACAGAAGTCTCAGAATCAGAAAAAAGAAATATTCGGTGAACAAGTGCTAACTACTTCTAAGATGGGCCCGTCCTTTACAAGCGCAATTACGACATGGTGCTACTACGGTGTGTTGAGAAAGACGAAGCAGCTCAGATCCTCAATGAGGTCCACAATGGCAACTGTGGAGCTCATGTGAATGGACATGCTCTATCCCGACGGATCATGAGGATAAAGCTACTATTGGGTCACTATGGAAAAGGATAACATCCATTATGTGCGCACATGCCTTAGGTGCCAAGTTTACGGGGATCGAATCCAAGCACCCCCGTCCTACTTGCACACGATAACATCTCCATGGCCTTTCGCCATGTGGGGAATGGATGTCATTGGAGCCATTTCACCTAAGGCTTCCAACGGTCATAGATTCATCTTAGTGGCTATAACCGACAATGCCGTCAATTTGAACAATAGAATGATGGATAATTTATGCAAAGGATTCAAAATCCGACACCGCAATTCTACCCCATATCGTCCCAAGATGAATGGAGCGGTTGAGGCAGCAAATAAAAACATCAAGAACATCATTCGCAAAATGACCGAGACATACAAGGATTGGCACGAGAAACTTCCATATGCACTGCATGCTTACAGGACTTCTGTGCGAATATCAACTGGGGCAACTCCTTTTTCCCTAGCCTATGGTATGGAAGTAGTCCTACCCATCGAGGTGGAAATCCCGTCACTCAGAATTCTTAGGGATACTCAGCTGGATGAAGCTGAATGGGTCAGAGACCGTTTTGAGCAATTGAATCTAATCGAAGGGAAACGTCTCGCCGCAGTCGGTCGAGGCTAGTTGTATCAACAAAGGATGATGGCCAGCTTCAACAAAAAAGTGAAACCCCAAACCTTCAAAGAAGGGGACTTGGTCTTGAAGAAGATCTGCCGATACAACATGATCACCGTGGCAAGTGGACTCCGAACTATGAAGGTCCATACAATGTAAAAAGAGCATTCTCGGGAGGTGCCCTAATCCTCACGAAATGGACGGAGTTGAGCTACGAAATCTAGAACGCGATGCTTGTAGAGAAGTTTTATGCTTAACTTCCCCACTTCAAAAACCGTTATCCCCAACCGAATTAAAATCTCATGCTTCGAGTCCCTCACATAATTGGGCTAAATTCGTCCTCACTATATGGCAATCAAGTTTGCGTGACCGACAAACGAGGTTCGTGGCCCGAGAGCGGACTTGGTGAAAACCTGAAAGGGCACCAAGGGTAAAACACAAAGCTTAATCAAAAGCAAAAGAAAGGCGGACTTGGTGAAAACCCGAAGGGCGCCATGGGTAAAATACAAAGCCAACAAAGAGTGCGGCGATATCGGGATCCATGATCTTCTAAGAGAACCAAAGTGGGGTACAACTCTCAAACTCCCCAAGAAGACAGGTTGCGAAAGGTCGTCACGCCACTTCAAACCAGGGACTAGGCTGTGAACCAAAGGATTGGTCAAATCTTAAGCATACTCTGATCAACTTTACAAGACATGTCTTTTGAAGCTATTGTCCTTGTACTACAAAAGGGAGTTTAGTTTAACTTTGTATAATGATAAACAAGTTGTTCCATATGCAATGATGCAATTGTAAGTGCAAAATGTCTTATCAAATAAATATGGTTTTGGCTTTTAAAAAAATTAAAATTAAAATCGTTCATTCCCCCGCTTGAGTTTCTTAAATTTTGGTTATCTGTGAGGTTTGCATAAGGCAACAACAAAGCTCTGGAGCTTTGCCTAAGGGAAACTATGACTCAAGCTACTTAACAGTTTGCTCATCGGGAGGAGAAGAGAATGCCGAGTCATCTGGCAGCGTGCTTTTCAGAAGAAGCAGCAACAAAATCTCCTTAGATTATCTCTGCCCCACATTTTGCGTACCTCTTGCACATTTTCAAAGTTTTAGGCCTCCCTCGCACCACATGCATCAATTACATTTCATGCATCATTCCTACATATGGCATGTTTGCTCCCGTCCAATTGCAGGACTGTTGTCGCGGCATGGCGTCCTAGGCTCCCAATGGATAAGCCATAGAACTCAAGAAGTAAAGAAAGTTTCACATCTAAAGCCATGCTCACCCGCATGCCAATTATCCAAAGCCATGCTTGCCCGCATGCCGATTATCCAAAGCCATGCTCCCCCGCATGCCAATTATCCAAAGCCATGCTCACCCGCATGTCAGTTATCTGAAGCCATGCTCACCCGCATGCCAAATATCCGAAGCCATGCTCACCCGCATGCCAAATATCCGAAGCCATGCTCACCCGCATGCCAAATATCCGAAGCCATGCTCACCCGCATACCAAATATCCGAAGCCATGCTCACCCACATGCCAAATATCCGAAGCCATGCTCACCGCATGCCAAATGTCCGAAGCCATGCTCGCCCGCATGCCGATTATCCAAAGCCATGCTCCCCCGCATGCCCATTATCTAAAGCCATGCTCACCCGCATGCCAAACCATCAAAGCCATGCTCACCCGTATGCCAAACAACCAAAGCCATGCTTACCCGCATGCCAAACATCCAAAGCCATGCTCCCCCGGCATGCCAAAAAAACCAAAGCCATGCTCCTCGGCATGCCAAAAAAACTAAAGCCATGCTCACCCGCATGCCAATTATCCAAAGTCATGCTCACCCGCATGCCAAACCACACCAAAACCATAGAATATCAATCCCTTAAAGGAGAATCAACTGGTCAAAATGGGTACGGTCTTATCTTTGCACATCATTCGTACACAAACAACGCGCAAAGAGGAGCAATTGTTGGACCCCATTTTGACCAGGCGAGATCACAACCAAGAAATCCAAAAAATGAAAGATCTCAAAATGCCCCAAGGTCAACACCAAAGGATAGAGGACTAAATTTGGAAACCAACGCACTTGACCGTGCCCAAATCCGACTTGAAACGAAGAAGTTATGACTAAAAAAGTCTTAGGCATGGAAAGTCAAACGTGCGGAAAGATGGTCAATGCCCCAGAAACAGTTCGAGCGAATTTATGACCGCTGCCTCGGAGACTTGTAGTCCAAGCCCGCGCTCGCAGCACTCACATTCAAGCCTCGCACTCGCAAGACTCACTTGAAGCCTTCAGATGAGACTCAAAGCTCCCCGGCCTCGTAGACTCGTAGTCCAACCCTGCCTCGAAGCCCTATAAAGATAGACTCGCGATCGGCCTCGAAGCCTCACAACGAGACTCGAAGCTCCCATCCTCGTAGACTTGTAGTCCGGCTCAACCTCGAAGACTCGCAGGACACATACCCGTAGTCGGCCTTGAAGCCTTGCGGCTCGGACTCTCATAGCTCGGCCTTGTAGCGCAACCTTGCCTCGAAGCCCCCAGAAGACAGACCCGCGGCCTTGCCACGAAGCCCCGTAGTCCAGCTCAGCCTCGAAGCTCGCAGTCTTAGCCTTGTAGCGCAACCTTGCCTCGAAACCCTGTAGCATAGACCCATAGCCTTGCCTCGAAGCCCCGTAGACCGCTGCCTCGAAGACTCGTAGTCCAAGCCTGCGCTCGCTAGCACTCACATTCAAGCCTGCACTCACAGCACTCACTTGAAGCCTCGCAGCTGAGACTCGAAGCTCCCAGCCTCGTAGACTCGTAGTCCAACCCTGCCTCGAAGCCCTGTAGCACAGACTCGTAGTCAGCCTCGAAGCCTCGCAGCTGAGACTCGAAGCTCCCAGCCTCATAGACTTGTAGTCCAGCTCAGCCTCGAAGACTTGCAGACACAGACCCGCAGTCAGCCTTGAAGCCTCGCAGCTCAGACTCGCAGTCTCAGCCTTGTAGCGCAACCTTGCCTCGAAGCCCTGTAGCACAGACCCGCAGCCTTGCCTCGAAGCCCCGAAGTCCAGCTCAGCCTCGAAGCTCGCAGTCTCAGCCTTGTAGCGCAACCTTGCCTCGAAGCCCTATAGCACAGACCCGCAGCCTTGCCTCGAAGCCCCATAGTCCAGCTTAGGCCCGAAGCTCGCAGTCCCAGCCTACACCCGCAGCACCCAGCCTCGAATCCTCGCAGTCAGCCTCGTAGTCAAAGCCTCGCAATCACAGACTCGTAGCAGTCAGCCTCGAAGACTCGTAGTACTCACACCCGAAGCCCCGTAGTCTTGTAGTCTCAACCTTCGACACTTCGAGACAGCTTACGACCTTCGACCCTTCGTGACAGGCTACAGTCTTCGACCATGCAAGGCACCTACAGCCTTCGACCCTCGAAGCGCCCTTCGATCTTCAACCCTTCGAGACCGCCTACGACCTTTGACCCTTCGAGGTAGGCTACAGCCTTCAACCCTTCAAGGCAACCTTCAGCGACCTTCAATCCTTCGAAGCAATCTTCAGCTACAGCCTTCGATCTTTGAAGCACCCTACAGCCTTCAACCCTTCGAAGCAACCCTCACCTGCAACCTCCGATCTTTCGAAGCAGCTCTCAGCCTTCGACCCTGCAACCTTCGAAGCAGCCCCCAGCGGCGACCTTCGACCCCGCGAGGCAGCCACGCGACCTTTGACCTTATAGGCTTCGGCTGAAAAACTCCAAACGACATTGTTTTTGCCTTTCTTTTAAGTGCACAGTAAAGCAAACACTACGGAATTGATTTTTAAACGGTCAAAACACGTGTTTAATACCTGGGAGCTCGTTTCAACCTCGTAAATGCATGTCATTCTTGAAACTTGCTGTCAACGCATGGGACCTCCAAAGAACACATCATTTAATTCACCAAGTACCCAGGTGGGCGGCTGTTCCCTCTCGAAACTCTATAAAAGGGAGACATTACCCATTCCTGAGAGAGGGCCCATTTTTTGGGGAAGAAAAAGGCTGTGAAACGTAAAGAATTTGAGAGAAATTCAAGAATTCGGTAGACTTTACTGGCTGGAGCTGAAGAAGACGTCTTCCACCACCCTTGCTTGATTTTTGACTCCACATTCCTCAAGCATTCATAGAGGAGTAAAGCTAGCAGGAACATCAACCTCGATTTCCAGGTTTTATTCCCCTCTTCTCTTACATTCTTCATCATAAACCATACCAATCTCACCTTCTTTTATCCAAAACTACAAAACGTTTTCAAAGGCCTGGTGGCCGTGGGATTGAGCTTTTACGCTCATATCCTCGCCACTTGGCCAACATTGAGTCCGGTTGTGAATCTGAGCTTCACAGTATGCTCTTCATGACATCATACCCTATTTTATCGTTTTTTAAGGTAAAATCCCAAATTCTTTTTAAACAAACCCAGGCTTTTGTGGCAGTGAGATTAAGTCCTATTGTTTATATCTTCACCACCTTGCCAACATCAACTGTGGTAATGAATCCGAGCTCCATGCTGTGCTCTTCATGCTACGGGCTTTCTTTCTGTTTTCCTCGATAAAACAAAAGAATAACATTCTTTTTCTAAATAAACCAACCACAGTTTTTACAATGAGATAAAAGGAAAGAAAGGGAAATTAAAATAAGCAAGCACCCATAGACAAAGACTAGATACCAATTTTAGGCGTTGTGGGGTGCAAGAGCCTATTCTTCCTTCCCCCACATGTAACCGACTCCCAAACCTTTTCTCTAGAACCGTAGACCCTCCTAGGTGGCCAAACACACCTTACATCTTTGTTTGGTGGCGACTCTATTTCTTATATCTCTCTTTTTGGTTTTGTGTGAGCTATGGCAATGATGGCTCAATGACCAAATCTCCATCCAAAGGAGTAATCTCAAGCCGGTCGCGAGCCTGGACGACACCGGGTGATGACAATAAGAATAATACTCATTTTAATAATAATATGATAATATTAATAAGATCTTTATATTTATATACTCATATTAATAATAATCACAATAAATAATAATAATACTAATAAACTCAATCATTTTAATAATCATAATAATATTTAATAATGAACTCTGTTGGAAATATAGGATTTGATGAAGCTGCCAAAATATAGTCTAAGTCTGGAGACTCGAAGAACCGAAGGTCATAGGATCAAAGAGTCGAAATTCGTAGAAGTGAAACTGTCATAGGACGTATTGACAAGAGACTCGTAGACTCACAGAGTCTTGGAGACTCAAGGCGAAAGGTGACGGAACATTGCGACTCGTAGATCCAGGGTCGAAGGTCGTAGAGTCATAGTACGGAAAAAAAGAGTGTTCATGTAAGTATCAATAAGCTCGATGACTCGTAGAGTCGAAGAAGTGTTAAGAACGAGAACCAAAGCTAAATGACTCGTAGACTCGTAGAGTCCCCATAAATACTTAAGTCAATTAACGGAACTTCAATTGTCACTGGACTCGAAGACTCGTAGAGTCGTAGGGTCGAAACCTTCAACACTCGTTAAGAAAATAGGACTCGTAGACTCGTAGATTAAAAGTCGCAGAGTCAAAGCCTTTGAATAGTGTAAAGAAAACTAGACTCGTAGACTCGTAGGTTGAAGGTCAAAGAGTCGATGCTATAAAGACCGGCAAACAAATGAAAGCGTAACTCAAGGGTCGTAGAGTCGTAGACTTGTAGACTCAAGGACGATCACTATAGAGAAATTGCCAACACTTCCAGACTCGGAGATCGATGATGGAGAGTTGTAGCTAAAGGGTTGTAGCTATACCAGGAACTCGGTTATGAGCCTCGAAATACTAAGGAAGAAAAGCGAAGTTGAAGACTCGTAGAGTCGAAGATTTTCAGACCACTTAGTCAAATATAGTAAAGCGAGAGACCCGAAGATCGTAGACCCATGAGAACTAGAGTCGTAGACTCGTAGCTACAATAACAAGGTTGATTAGTGAACTCGAAGAAGTCACTCTAAGTGTTATTCGAAGAGTCCAGACTCACGGAATCGTAGATTTCGATTAATAGAGTGACACAAAAGACTAATCCAACCTAAACTCTAGCTTCGGAGACTCGAAGATATGAGTCATAGACTGCAGAAACGCGGTAAAGCCTGGAAGCAAACTTTCGCCACTTTCAACAGGTTCTAACCGAAATCTTCGAGTCACCGAACCTACGAGGCATCTACCTCCGAGGCAAACTTACAACCCTAAACACAACCACTTAGCGATATTAGCGATATTGTCACTAGGGTTTAGACAAGAAGATGCGTCATCCGGAGCGATTGAGTGCATTAATGACACATTAATTGCCGCCAACTACCATCCACGGATGAACGGCCAAGATCGACCGCATGCCAAATACGCAAGATGGGCATCCGATCATCATGGCGCACGAGCACTTTAATCTTAAAAATATATCTCTCACGTACTTAACGACAATATCAAGAGTTTAACCTCTCTCTCAAAAGAAGGAAACACACAAAACACAAGAAATTGGTTCGACGGACTTAGTGAAAAATAATCTTTAGCAAAACGAATGAAGGTGTTCCAACACGAGAGAGAGAGAGACTTGGAGAGAAATTGAAAAAGTGTTGTGTGCCGCGGTGAATCAAGAACAAGAGAGTAATCCATCCGATTATTCAAGAATCTTTTGTTCATCAAAGATCTAGCACTTCCATTAAGTCTAATCTCTGTGTTGTTTTCCACACATCGATCTATCATAAACCATCACTTTCATAATCGAGATCTATGGAGAAAAGAGCATTTACTCTCTTCTCGGTTTTGTACGATAGTTCATCATCACTCACGTTATCGCTCACAAAACTCCTGTCATCTTCTCCATAAATACTTCCATTATAGTGATCTGTAGAGGAATCCAAAACCAGCCTAATGACCTAGCTTCCGCAAACGAAGAAAGTCTATTCACCCCCCTCTAGACTCACTTTGGGACTTACAAACTCATATCATCATTAATAATAATAATTCCCCAAAATGCCTATGCTAAGGCCACGCTTCTGAATAGATATCCAAACTTTATTCGAGCCTAACTTCCAACCTCACCCAGGTATGGGTCTTTACAATCTCAAAACAGCAAGATTGTTTGTTTGTCCACCTGATGTAATGGATCTATTCTTTAGTGTTCCATATCATGACAAGGAAGAATTAATGCGTGAAATTATTAATGACGCTTGAGAAACAGGAAAATCTTGAATGCTTTTACTTTGCATAGTTGATTACATTTTTTAAATTAAGATGTTTACAACTCCTTTGGTTTGGTTTGCGGATTGTTTATTTCAATAGATTGATTATTAATTAAATATATTTGGTGTTATATATTTTAAGTAATAATGATTGTTATATCATTGTATTTTTTGGTAGTTTTAATTATGAGATAATCTTGAATATTATATGATTTGTTATATAACTAAGTTTAATTGTGTAACATAATTGCAAATAAATAAATAATTAAAAATAAATTTATATATATATATATAATAGTTCTTATATACAAAAATAAAATTCTATTTGTATTATAAGGGGTATTATGGGAAATAAGATCGTAATACTATTTTAATAACCAACATTATGCAATATTGTAATGACCGTGTTTTGGGATGTGGAGTTAGTCACGGTTTTGCCTTTTGGGGTGGCAATTATTGGGGTTTAGGGAGTTTTATTCCCACACACATTGACTTGAACACTTTGTATGATGATGGGCAAGCTTGAGGTAAGAAATGAGCCCAAGAGGGAACCTTTAGGGGTGCATGTGACAATGACGTGACAATGGCTTGTCACGGGCGTGTGGTGTTTTTGCATGGGAGCCTCCAGAAGTTATTCTAAGTCTTGTGGCAAAATCTTAGGGCATTTGGAGCTTGCACATGATAATGGTCTTTGTCACGTGTAGTCATGTTTTTGCACCATCACCTTTGTTTTGTTATTCTAATAATCTTTTCCCAAAGGGACATGTTTGAATTATGGGTATTATGTCATGTGTGGATGCGGAAAGGTTGTAGCCTGTTTAATCAAAACTACGTCATTTTGATGTTGAGGTGTCTATATAGGGAGGAGGAGCCCTCTTTGTTTTATGTTTTAGGGTTTTAGTTGTTAGCCACCGACCATCCCATCACACACACAGAGAGAGAGAGAGAGAGAGAGAGAGAGAGAGAGAGAGAGAGAGGCAAAGAGAGCTCCTGGTCGTAGCTGTTGAGGTGACTCGCGTGGGTAGCCAACATCTAGCGTGGGAGCAAGGAGGATTTTCCAGAGGTAGGGGTTCTGTTCTTCCTTGAATCTATCCTAGGGTTTTGGCCTTGTGATAGGCGATTTGTGGCTTTTTGGATATATATATATATATATAAATCCATATAGGTGTGATCTCTTATATGGATGTTGGCCTTCAATAACATGTTTCGTTTGATTCTAATGTTGAGTCCGGACCATGGGAACTCTCGGGGTTTGTTGTAGGGCGGTGGGCCATAGAGGCCGTTGGGATCGTGGTTCGTTAGGCTTCGTTCCGATGTAGGATCACATGGGAAACCTTGGGTTTTCCGAGGGGGGGGGATATACTTGATATAATGATTGTTGATCCGGATGCATGTTATGTGTTTGATTGTATTCCTGTGTGGTTGAGATGCATGCTATGTGTTTAATTGTATGCCTGTGTGGTTGAGATGCATCTTTATGTGTTTGATTGTATGCCCTGAGTGGTGAGATGTATACTATGTGTTTGATTGTATGCTTGAGTGGGTGAGATGTATCTTATGTGTTTGATTGTATGCCTGTGTGGCTAAGATTGGAGCCTGTGTGGCCGGAGCCTTCGAGGCTAGTTATGGAGCCCGGTGGCTATGAAAGCCCGTGGTAGTTATGGAGCCGTGTGGGGGTGTGGCGATGGTTGTACCTGTTGATGTGGCTTGTTTGTGTATAAATGTTGATTATGGCCTGTCGTATAGTATTGCCATGACACCGCACTCGTGCACGTCAACATGTAGATGTTAGGAGCATGGGATGGGTTGGGGAGACATGATTCCCCATTGAGCCGTGGTTGCTCACCCCTCCCGTTGTGTTTTGTTTACTTTTCAGGAACCTACAAAGCGTTAGGTGGGAACACAAAGGTGGAAGACAATTCTGCTTTATTGTTTTGTTTAATCTTATTTTGTGTTGTTATTTTTGTGGGGCCTTTGCAACCCCAGTGGGGAAATATTGTAAGGGAAAATTTAATTGTAATAAAGGCATGTTTGGTTTGTGAACGTTAATGGTGTTTCAAATCTAATAAAGCTAATTAAATTGCTTTGGTGATTATCCGATGTGGAGGTTGTGACATCCCGTGTGGAACCTTGTATCCTATCCCCTTATCCCTTTGCGTGGGTAAAGGGGAGTCACGAACCGATTTCCTTGGGTTGGAAATCCGGGGCGTGACAGTTATACCAAACAAAGGAATAAGATTAAGTATTATATTCCATTGTTACAACCAACCAAAGGAATGAGAATAATTAATCTATTCCCAGTCTTAGCTAATGCCTTTTCAATGGAATAGATAATTCACAAATTAAACAAGACGTTAATGTAATGACCTTTGTTTAAGGGATTAAAGAGCTTGCCTTGGAATGATATAAGTGTTATAGTGATGACATTTTGTGTTTGGTTAGGGACTTTTGATCTCTCCATTTACGGGAGTCCCAAGGCACTAGTACCTCGACAAGGGTCTTCTTCCCCTGGTCAACAAGTGAGGGTCAAGGGGGCAATGTCCGTTGTAGGGTCGGGGCAACGCCTAGAAGTCAAAATACTTTGGAAAGCCAAATAAAATGGTTGATGGAAGGGCTTTGGTTGATTGAAGAGTTTTGGTTGATGTAGTAGGTGGTCGACACAAGTTTCGTGGTTAACGTGGTCGACCTAGCTCAGGATTGTTGATGTTGACCAGAGGAAGATTCTAGAATCTTTTTTATCAAAAGAATGGTTGAGCTAAGCTTGAATTACAAGTATAGGGTCAATATGGTCGTCTTGGGTTAACATCGACCATGTGAGGTGGGTGTATTGACCTTTGGTCAATGTCAGTGGTTAGTTGATGAGAATTTATAGTCGATGTTGGTTGATTTGTGTGTGTTGTGGTTGATGTCGATCATGCACTAAAGCTTATTTTTGATAGTCATGTTGCTGCCATAGGCCAATGAATGCAACATCACGCCACATGAGCCAACTCTGCAGCTAGACAACGACTACAAATAGAATTTCTCTATTTGCTTGGGAATCAGGCACTCCATTCAATCGTTACAGGTATGCTCAGCCCACAAATATGGGCTTCGTCACCAGCCAATTTTGTTTCCAGTATGGGCAAGTAACCTGGAGGATCCAATCCAGTTCCTGGCCTGACTCTAGTCACGAAATTGGGCCGGCGCTATCTTTGACGAGGGAGCCAAGACGGGCGAATCCGAGGCCCGGACGGCAATCCAATCATATCCCGCATTTCGCTAGCCCCGCCAGTTGGGCTCCCCCCTTCCCCCCCTCCCCCCTTTCTCTCACACACACGCACACACAGTGGTGCGACAAAGAAGACGGCCGTGCTCGCGCTTGGATCAAGGGAGTTTCGACTCCAGCTTCGTCCTCACTCCATCGAATAACCAGTATGACGCAGATCAGACATCACTGTTCCCAAGAAATCGAAGCAGGTATCGAGCAATGTCTTCAATCGTGTTGGGGAATTCATTGCTGTTTGTCAGTTATTTGTGCTTGAATCTCATCTCGTCTTCCTCGAAAATCCAATTTCGAGGGATCTGATTAGATTGTTGAAAACTTTGGAGGGTTCAATTTTTCGATTATGTTGGTTTTGATTTGATATACACAACTCTTGTGAATCGCTCTAGGGTTTAGAGTTTCGATTGGTAGAGACAATTAGGGCACACAGAACGAGCGGTAGTAGTTAGTAGTTGTAGTAGAAACAATGAAAGGGCGGTCACACCGCCTGCCGACATCTGCCCCTCCCGATGACTGGGTGGACGAGTCTTGGACGGTGGACTGCGTGTGCGGTGTGAATTTCGACGATGGGGAAGAGATGGTCAATTGTGACGAGTGTGGGGTGTGGGTGCACACGCGATGCTTCCGTTACGTTAAGGGGGAGGCGTCATTCGCGTGCGACAAGTGTAAAACTAAGAACAGTAGGAACGATAGCGAGGAAACTGAGGTTGCTCAATTGCTGGTTGAGCTCCCAACTAAGACGATGAGAATGGAGAAGTCTAGTCCTTTGAACCATCCTGCTCGGAGGCCTTTCAGGCTTTGGTCTGAAATGCCCATGGAGGAGAAAGTACATGTTCAAGGCATTCCGGGGGGCGAGCCTGCCCTCTTTGGTGGGTTGTCATCAGTTTTTTCTAGAGAGTTGTGGAACTGCACTGGCTACGTGCCTAAAAAGTTCAATTTTCAGTACAAGGAGTTTCCCTGCTGGGAGGAGAAGCAGGAGGCTGATGATAGGCTTGAAGAGGAAAATGATAACCCTGTTAACAAAGGTGCTGATGTTCTCTTCTCCTTATCAAAGGATACGGTGTTGAGAATGTCTGGCATGAGAGACCAAACTGGAGAAAGTGGCTGTGATGGAAAATCTTCTTTGAAACAGAGGAAGAAGGTTGAAGTTAAGGATTTACACAATAGGCATCTGCAGAATGGTGAAACTAAGGAGAGAAGGTTACTTAAGCCTATTATTATTCATTCAAGTAAGCGAAAGAAAGAAGATCTAAGCACATCTATTGATCGGAATGGGAAGAAGAAGGCTAAGGCTGTCGACAAAGAGTATGATTCCAAGAAGAAAGGTGCACAGCAAATGACCATAAAAACAGGTGATTTGCTGTATTTTACAACTTACATTGCTATGAATCTTTGATTTTCTTCTTTGAGATGATGTGGTGACCATGGAGTAGAATTTGCTGCTTAATTGTCCCTGGGCTTATATGTGTGGGAAAAAGGATTTTACTGATCATTAGGCGCCTAAAATTTTATAGATCAGCCAAAGTGGCATCATTTTGATAGATAATTGTAATGAACTTTTGAATTTTTTTTGAACAATATTGTTTTGGTGGATCTGTAAAAGTATTTGGCATCCAATGACTGGGAGAAGCCTTTATCTCTGTGTATATCAATTATGCATCCTCTTATGATTTTGCAACTGGTTATTGTTATTTCTTTAAACGCCATGCATGTGTTGACAAAAGTCTTCTGTTTTGGATTATATAAGTGTTTACACCCACCAATGATGCAAAGCCATTGGAATTTTATGAAGCCAGAGCTCCCAAGTTTCACAGAACTGAGACACAGAATATTAAGAGTGGCAATTTAAAGGATATGGCACAAGAACTTGTATGTGATGGCATTGTGACAGCTGATGATAATGTTGTGAATCCTGGAGATAGCTTGGCATCTAAAGAGTACCCTCCAGAAGGATTTTCTTCTGACACATCTGGACACAGGATTTTAACTGCAATAGGAGTAAAAGAATGCAAAGCTGGGGATCAGGTTCATTCTTCAACTGAAAGTTCTCTCAGAATCAAGGATGGTGTGCCTGTGCCTTCAGAAAAGAATGATGTTGGAAGACCTGTAAATGAAGAGGTATGCTTTAATGTTCATTCTTTCTGCTACTAAATGCACTGTTTTCAGAAATATGAGGTCCTGATTATTAGTCAATGTCTCACCTAGCTCTGTTACTACTATCAGAATTGCACCAATATTGTTCTAAAATCAAATTTACCATTATCAGTCATTACCATTGGTAAGCTGGTTGCAACAGTGCTACATTGCTAGCTATGGGGCTAGATTTGTTATGTGTATGATATGATATCCCACCATAAGTGCAATAGGACCAGCATGGTTTTGAGGCCACAAAATTTTGTCACCACATAGCACAACATGTCACTATCACCATTAATGCTGTATTTTTGCATCTTTTAATTTTGTGGTTCAAGATTTGACAATTATTCCAGCGTTTTACCTTACCTAAATACTGATTGTGGGTTTTGATTGTATACTTTTTTTACTTCGAGATTGGATGCAGCGACTCTATGTGAGACTCCAAGGAGAATTGCATTAAACAATTTTGTCTACGATGGTTTCTGATCAGTCCCTAAGAGTCAATGTGGATTTAGAACTTTGGTATAAAATAAATTCAACCTGCAATCTGACAGTAAGTTGATCCCACTCTTTGACTAAGAGTTGGAATCTTGGTATAGAATGAGACTCATTGCCTATAAAGAAGCAAAAACCTATGTTATAACCTAGAACTATACTCGTAACACTCAACTAAAAGTGATTGGATAAGTTAAACCTAGTCATAGATTCAAAAGAAGAAGAAAAAGAAGTTATCCCTCTCTCAAAGTCTCTTAATTGATTTACAATCAATATTTCAATAGCAATGACATAGTGAACCTTACATGCATGCAATACATGCTTTTATATAGGGTTAAGCATGAAACCCTAATAACATTGACGGTGCAATTAATAATAGAATCAAATCAAATCAAATACGAATAATAAAATAATTGATTTGGACGGGTTCCACAGTTTGAGTCGGCAAGATGGAAGCTCCATGTCACCAACTTGGAACTCCTGTCTTCCCAACTTGGAATTCCTCTGTGTCAGCAGGTAAGTACTCCACAAGTTGGTCAGCAATTTGGGGCCTCCGTGTCAGCAGGATGTGTCCCTCCTCTATTAGTTGTGCCTAGATCTCATCATAATATAATTCTACAAGTTGTATATTGATGTTTCCTTGGAGTTACTCATTTGGGGTAGTTAGTGTTGATGATTTTGTAACAATTTGAGGTGCCTTTTATTTAATTATCATCTATGTTTCATCCCCTAACTCATTTTCAATCCATGGTGTTATCCTTTATTACATGGTTTAGTTGTGGCAAGTCTTCTTGATTTCTAAGGGAATAGGCTCAAATTTTGCCCCTAATTTGTGACCTGCTTTTTTATGTTGCCTCTAAAGTCAAATGTGTGCTAATCTCTTATCCTTAAACACAAACTTTGAAAATGTGACAGTTTTGGCCATAACTGACAGACTAACATTGTCAGTCTATTCAAGCTTGTCATCACAGTTGTCAATTTTGGTTGAAATGGCAAAAATAAACATAAATAGAAAAATACTTAATTCTCCAAAAATACCTCTAGATCACCACCAAAGCCACATTCCCCTTTTTTTCCTGCTTCCCTCTTTCCTCCCTGTCTCCCCACTTGCTCCATCCACCTGATCGCTCTCCTTCCAGAACTTTGAATGGTTTATAAGAGAGTGAAAAGGATGGAGGTGGAGTTAAAATGGAAAAACTAGTTCAGAATTGTGAAGATTAAATAAGTTCTCTCTTTCTCATCTTGTCAAACATATGAAGTTCAATGTATGTGTGTGTGTATAAAGATCTAGGAGCCCTCAAACAATAAAAAAATGGTCTGTTTTTCTTTCATAGGTTTTAATGATTCTTCTCTATTTCATGCTTTTGAATTTCTGGATTTTCAATTTCTGTTTCTTCTTCATATACTTTTGTTTCAGTTTTGACCATCACAAGGGATGGACTACACCTGCTTTTTGCACGTACCATTATTCCGACCTTTGATTTGGTGCCTATTGCTAAATTGGAGCAACTGCAAATTCCAGAGTTTTTAGTTTCTTTCATAGAAGAGAGTAATAGGGTCTTTGATCTCTTAGATATACAAGTTCTATTTTCTAAAACCTCTTTATTAAGACATAATACGACTTATGCGCGCCCTATGCACGTGGAGCTTGGTGACAATCGGGCCATCCATACCCTACATGAAGTCGTGGCTGCAGATGTTGTTGTGTTGCAATTGCGGACATCATGGTTGCGGACGACTCATTGCATTTCCGGTGAGATGCAACTTTAGGAATGAAATAATATTTAATTTTAAAAATAAAAATTATAAAAAAATCAGAAAAAATTAGATCATCACATTAGAACCATTAAACAAGCAAAATAAATGATTTAGATTATATACTATGACTTTGAACATGAAAAAGGTAATAAAACACTATTGTAGCATTAAAATAAATATACTATTATGTTTTGCATAATTTTATAATTTATCATCTCAAATTGTCATTCAAGTTTTTAATTTTTAAAAGTTAAGGAGCTGTTAAATTTTGAAAATCCATATTAAAAGACCTATTAAAGGGAATAAATTTTAAAAAACTATTAAAGGAGTTATTAAGGAGTATAGGAGTAAATTTAAAATCATGGTATTAAATTTCAAGTAGCTATTCTCAACATTTAAACAATATGTAATAAATGTAATAGGTGTAAAACACAGTAATAGCTCTATTAAATGGAATAGATTTAAAATTATTTGATTATTTTTATTATTTTCATTATATTTTCAAACGGAAACTATTTGATTATTTTCATATATTTAAAATTATACGGTAATAGTTGTATTTGATTAAAATAAAATTATTTGATTATTTCCATAAATGGAAATCATTTTCATATTTTCATATTTTCGTATTTCCTTTCTTCCATTATTTGTCATTACACACCCATAAAACACATCACATTACAAGAACAAACATAATTTAAATAAAATCAGCATATATCACGAACTTAACATGTAAGTTAATTCCCGTTATTGTGATGACTTCGACTTTGACGTTATGTCGGGATGATGATGACCCAGAAACGACTTGGGATGACGATTGACTTCGACTAAGAAAAGACGACGGCGACTTGATTTTGACGACAATGATGTCGTTACTTTGAGTTTGACGATTGACAATCGTTATCGTGGCTTGTTTGATGATCAATGACTTCGACGGCGACTTTGACGTGGGCGTATCATTGCTTCTCGTCAAAAATCTCGGACAGGATGGAGCGCGTCGTTGAGACAACGGCATATTGTTGATTCTCGGCCGAGATGAAGAAGGTTCGGGAGATTTGCGTATTGTCCTTGGCATAGTTGTTAAAGGCGTGCCTAGGCACAAATTCTAGGCGGGCAGGTTTGCGCCCGCTTTTCTTCCGATTGAGGCGTCTTTTGCAAAGCCTAGGTTAAGCGTGCTTTTTCGCGCTTCTTCTCTAGGCATAAGGCATCGTGAAGGCGCGCCTTGAGGAGACGACGAAGGCTGCGAACATATATCAAAAAAAAAAAATGGAGGAAAGAATCGATCGAACTCGTCGTCAACCCTAACCAGGTGCATTGTTCTCTTTTCTTCTTCTTCTTCTTTGTTTATTCTTCTCTCTTTTCTCTTTTCTCTTCTTTCTTCTCGTTTAGTTCTTTGCGTCATTCGTTTCTTTGCCGATTGCCACTTCAATCGCCATCGCAACCCTAGAGTTGTCGGGTCTCCTTTTCTCGTTCTCCTTCTTCTCTTCTCTCGTCGTTCGCATCTCTCGTTGTCGTTCACGTCTTCTCTTCTTCGTTGTTCACATTTTCTCTTGCTGTCATTCATGTCTCTTAGTCGTTTCGTCTCTCTCGTCGTTCCACGTCTTCTCTCTTGGTCGTTCTCCTTCGCGTCTTCTCTCGTCTCTCATTGTCGTTCTCCTCTAGCAACGAACGCTAGCCTTGTTTGTTCAAGAGGGGTTTTGTTCTTGAACAAAAAATGAGAGATTTTTTTATTTTGTTCGTTCGTTCCAGTTTTGGGTCTCATTCTCAGCTTTTCCTCTTTTTTTTAAATGTCTATTATTTGGTATTATAACAAATAAATAACGACTCCTAGTTTGTTTATCCCAATTTGTGACTTTTAGATTAGCATTGTAAATATTCAAAATAAACAATGCCAATATGAAATATTAAATTGTTAATATTTTAGTTAGTCATGCATTCTTCTTTGAAATTACATTGGGATAATTTTTTGAATAAAATCCTCCATATGTTTATTTTTCCTCGGATATATTATGCAAATGAAGGCATATTTTCTATTTAGTAGAGAAAAAAATATTTTTTTGTACCTAAAAAATATTATTAGTATATATATATATGCGCCTTGCTTCCCTTAGGCCCGCATTGTTTTTTTTGCACCTTTAATAACTATGGTCCTTGGATCTCGGACGGAACCCTCCGATACCGTGATGAATCGTCCGAGATTTCTCAAACTCGGATGATACGCAAACCATGGTATCCTAGGGTGCTTGGACTATTTGGCGATCGTCAGGTGGGGCGACAGGTTTCTCCGCAGTGCCTCAAGGCGATGACATGGGCCATGCCCCTCGTTTTTTCTCTTGGAATCTAAATCTTTTGAGATTGTTCAACTAGATCAAGAGTTACTGACTAAATACGAGCGAAGTAGGTATCTTGTCAATGCCTTTTAGATGGGGGTTGGAGCTACCCTTTGGCGACATGACGTGCTTCATGAGGTGAAGCTTTTGATGTGCAGCATGGGATCCATTCCTTTTGGGAAGGGAACAAGGTGTTTGTGGTTCAAAAATGATGTCATGGTTGAGGATGGTTAATCTATTCTATGTTTTGGGGCATTCTAAGAACAAAGGCACCCTATTCTTTCCTGCAGGCCGGGATGCCCATGACTGGTTTGGCTTGAGTCTATTGATCGATAAAACGGTGGGTCGAAGTGAAGAGGGCACAACGAAGAAGATTCTTGGCATTTCAGCTCATTGCCACCCTCCGCGTCACCAATGAAACTTTTGCTTTGGATCCAACTTCTAGTTTGTTTCGCAACATTGTTGCATTCGAGGTTGTTCATTGGTTCTCGAACAACTTCTTTGGAGGCCCATCGGCAAGGTGTGAGCGATACAATGGCATTGGTTTGGCATCTCGTTGAGCTGTCCTTCAAAGTTGTGCTCGTTGTTGGTGCCGGGGTGAAGGGTTGTTTAGTAGGCTATGATTCTATTGCGGATGCTTTATGTGAAGCAGAGGCAAGGTGAAGCAAGATGTTTTCTTGGAGGCTGCTTGCGTTCCCGTTGAGATGAGGGTGAAAGGCTCCAGGATTTGGTGCCTCTTTGCATTAAGCCGTTGGTCATTGTTAGTCAGGCTGATGGTGCACTTTGTAGGAGGGTGTTGTTGATTCTTTCTTGGGCCAATCTTCGGATTGGGTGCAACGGAGGCAAAGGCCATTAGTAAAGTGTTGGGTGTTAATTATGAAAGCTTTGAACATGACATCATTGAGTTGCTTCGGGCTATTGAAGTGTGACATGTGCAACAGACAATTGATATGTTTGGGGCCAAGAAGGCATTGAGCACAGACAAGAAAGTTGCTTGCAAACTCAAAAGTCTTGCCACCTCCATTAATTGTGATATGAGGGTATCGCGGTCGACAAAAGGGAAACGATTGGTGTAAGGGGGGGGAGGGGACGTTTTGGTGGACTCATAAATATGCAAATTTTGACTTGGAATGTGAGGGGCCTTAATGATTTGGAGAATTGGCTGTGCATTATGAATTTGTTGCAGGAGTGGCATGCTGACATTATTTGTTTGCAGGAGACAAAGTTGAAAATGATTTTAGAACTTGTTGTTCGAAGCCTTTGATGCTGCTGTTTTGTGGTTTGATTACTTTTTGGTTCCTCAGGTGTGTCTGGAGGTGTTCTTTTGATGTGGGACAGCTGTGTCTGTAGGTGTTCTTTTTCCGGATTGATTGGTTTTTGTATTTTGTAGAGTGGGCTGGGCGGTTTTCCAATATTCTCCAAATGAGGTTGTGCCAATGACATTCAGATCATTTTCTTGTAGCCTTTTATAGGGATGTGCATGGGTCGGGTGGGGTCGGGTGAAAGGTTAAATCATCAACCGACCCGTCAACCTCAATAATCGACGGACTTGTTAAATTTTTGGCGGGTATTAACTGGCAAGTATGATGGGTTGAGCGGGTGCCAACCGCCATTTACCAGTATATATTTAAACGACTTACATTAAAAAAATTAAACACATAAAATATAAAATAATTATAATCAAAAGTATATTCTTTATTCGCTATGGATTTATAATTACAAATGAGAAAATATATGAGATTTATAGATTGCAATATTACAAACTCACAATCATAAGTGTCGTGCTACATAACTATCACGTCTCACAATGGGAGAGACGGTAATGAACTAATGTTTAATAGATAAATGATAAGATTTACTCAACTTTTATAATGAAGTGTGGTGGGTCGGGTTAGTAGCGGGTTTGAGAATTCTTACTCGCCAACCGACCCAACTCACTATAAAATAATTTGTATTCACGGATTGCGGGTAGGTTTGTGTTGGGTCGGGCGGATAGAGCGGGTCGGGCGAGTAGATGCACACCCCTAGCCTTTTCATGTGGTTCTGTGCCTCCTTGCTAATAGGTCTTCTATTTTGACAACATGTGGTTGTGGGCAGAGGAATTTGAGAACTGGATTTGTGTATGGTGGGAGTCTTATCCTGTGATTGGTAGCCCAGTTTTGTGTTTGCGTCCAAGTTGAAGTTATTGAAGGGTTATCCAAAGAACTAGAATGCCACTGTTTTTGGGCATGTTACTGCGCAAAAGCAAACTCTTTTGGAAGACCTGAGGGAGCTTGACATGGTAGCGGAGGGGAAGAAGAAAATCAATAATTTTGAAAAGCTCATTTTGATGGATGAGATATTCTAGAGGCAGAGGTCTAGAGCCTTGCAGCTTAAAGAGGGGGATAAAAATTTCAAATTTTTTCACATCATAGCTAACTCGCAGAGGAATATGAATACTATTAGCCAATTCAGTATTCATGGTGGTACTTCAATGTGTAATTTCTCAGCGGTGCTCTCAAGTTGATCCCCCCGTCTTTTTTTCTTGTGGAATCTAAGTCTTTTTAGATTGTTCAACTAGATCAGGAGATATGACTCGTCGAGCGGAGTAGGTATTTGGTTGGTGCTGTTTAGATGGGGGTTGGAGCTACCCTTTGGCGGCATGCCATGCTTCATAAGGTGAAGCTTTTTGATGTGTAGCATGTGATCCATTCCTTCAAGAGGGGAACAAGGTGTTTGTGGTTTAAAAATGGTGTAATGGTCGAGGATGGTTAATCTCCTTGTCTGTTTTGGGGCACTCTAAGAACAAAGGCACCTTGTTGTTCCTAGCAGGTTGGGCTGCCCACAGCTCGTTTGGTTTGAGTCTGTTGATTGATAGAGTGGTGGGTTAGAAGTGAAGAGGGCACCATGGAGAAGATTCTCGTTGCCTTGGCTCACTCCACCCTTGGCGCCGGTCGATGAAGCTTCAAGAGGAGAAGGGAAATAGAGTGAGTTTCACTATCAATCTTGAAAAGATCCTTTTGATGAATGAGATATCCTAGAGACAGAAGCCTAGAGGCTTGCGGCTTAAAGAGGGGGGATAAAAATTCAAATTTCTTTCACAGCATGGCTAACTTGCATCAAAATACAAATACCCTCAGCTAATTCAATATTCATAGTGGTACTTTGACGTGTAAGTCATACACCAAGGCTCATGTTGTGAGCTTTTATGAGACTCTTTATAGGGAGAAGGGGCACTACCATCCTTTATTAGATGGAGCCTAGTTTGATGCTCTTTCCAATAGGGATGCTTTGTAGCTTGATCGATCTTTTGGGGAGGAGGTTAAACAGTGGTTTGGAGTTGTGAAGGGGATAAGGTTCATGGGCTGGATGGGTTCCCCTTGGTTTTCTTTTGTCATTGCTGGAGTGTTGTGAGATAGATGTTATGGTAGTATGTCTGGAATTCTATGGGCAATGTTTGTTTGAACGGAGTTTTAATGCTACTTTTTTGACTCTTATTCCTAAGAAACCGGGAGCAGATGATCTAAAAGTTTTTTAGCCAATCAGTTTAGTGTGAAGCATGTACAAATTATTGCTAAACTTGTGGCTAATCGGCTAAATGTGGTTTTGGGAAAGATAGCTCTTCGTCTCAGGGCGTGTTTCTTCCCCTAGTGTGTTATGTAAGTTGGTCCTGGAGGCTTATGATTACGTTAATTAAAATTTCCTCCTTTATTTGGTGGGGTGGTGTGGGTTCTCGCAGTGGATTTCGTTTTGTATCGCTTTGTCCGCCTCTTTGTTTTAGTCAATGGTAGCTTGTGTGGTTTCTTTCCAAGCTCTAGAGGTCTCTTTCAAGGGGATCCTTTGTCTTTGTGGTTCGTCATTGTTATGGAAGCCTTTAGCTGGTTGGTTTACAGGGCTTCCTCTACTCGGCTGCTTTCTGGTTTTCCCGTTGGGGAGTTTGGGGAGAGAGTCCATTATTGTCACGCACTTGCTTTTTGCGGATGATATCCTTATTTTCTATGAGGTTGATATAGTGCATCTTTTCAACTTGCGCTCCATTATTGTTTGGTTTGAAGCTATTTTCGGGTTGTGTATTAATTTAGGCAAATAAGTTTTGGTTCCGATTGGGGATTTGCATTGTTTGGAGGAGCTTACAGAGATATTAGGGTGTCAGACTTCACAACTGCCTCTCAAGTATTTGGGGCTAAATTCAAGTCCTTTGCCATTTGGAACCCTATTCTTGAGAAGATGGAGCACCATTTGGTGGGGTGGGAATGATTTTACCTTTTTAAGGGAGGTTAGCTTACTTTAATTAAGAGTAGTCTCTCTAATTTGTTTACTTATTTTTTTATCTCTTTTTCCTATTTCTGTTGCAATTGCATCTCGGATTGAGCAAATTCAAAAGAACTTCGTTGAGGGACTACAAAGGAGGTGACTAAGATTCACTTGGTTAAGTGAGATGTGGTGTGTCACCCTCTCTCTCATGGAGGCCTTGCTATCTAGCGGTTTAACGAAGTACTGCTTGGAAAATGGTCATGGCAACTTGGGGTGGAGAGGGTCACCTTTTGGAGGAAGGTTATCATGGCTAAGTAGGTTGCTTCCAACTGGGGGTGGGTCTCTAAAGCACTTTGAGGGCCTCATGGAGTGAGCTTGTGGAAGTATGTTCAATCCATATGGGATTCGTTCTCCAAATTTGTGATTTTTAAAGTGGGGGATTGTTCTTCCATTCGATTTTAGGATGGTTTGTGGTGTACCGATGGTTCCTTAAAAAATGGCCTACCTTGACCTGTATCGTATTACTTGTATTCCATATGCTCTTATGGCTAATTATCTTCTCGTTTGGAGTACAATAGTGCAATGAGAGGTTTATTTCCCTCGGGTAGCTTAGGATTGGGAGCCAGAAGGCTTCACTTCGTTATTTGATTTATTGTATTTGATAAAGCCATTAATTTGAGTTTGGATTCAGTGGTGAGCAAGATCAGCTCACCATCGTGGTGATTTGGCTTATTTCGTATTCTGTCGATATTTGTTTCAAACATCGATTGTTAGATTCAATATTTATGTTGTATGTATCGTGCCTGTAAAATTTTACGTTGATCTAACGGTTAATTTTGGTGCAATTTCAATTAGGAAAAATCTGAAGATAAATAAATAAATTTTAATTGATTAAAATTCATATTTTTATAATTGAATTTTCATAACAAGTAATCGTTAGATCGCATAAAATTTTATAGTGATAATACATACTACATGAATATTTAATCTAACGCTCAATGTTTGAAAAAGATATTAATATGGTCTGAAATAAGCCAGATTAGCATAGTAGTGAGCTGACCTTGCTCACTACTGAATCCACACTCCATTAAATTCTGCACTGATATGATGTGTTGACATCCTAATCATTCTAAAGGCTTTTAGGTTAAGTCTTTCTATTTTTTTCTTACCCTTGGTGGGTTGGGGTGTTTTCCGTGGCAGTGTTTGGAAGGCCAAGGTTCTCCCTATGGTGGCTTTCTTTGCTTGGACTGCAGTGTTCGGGAAGATTTTAACATCCGATAATGTGCAGCGGTGTTGCATGGTTGCTGTAGTTGGTGCTCTATGTGCAAGGTGGCAGGGGAGTTTGTGGACCATGTACTCCTTCACAGTCCTTACACAGGTGCTTTGCAATATGGTCTTGGGATTGTTTGACATTTAGTGGGTGATGTCTTAGAGCCTTTCAATCCTTTTCTCTTATTGGTTCGAAAAAGTAGGGTGGCCTCCAGTGCACTATTCCTCATTGCATTATTTGATGTCTTTGGCGTGAGTGGAATGCAAGATTCTTTGAGAATTTTGATTAGATGAGGTCCAGCATAAGTATTGAGTCACATGCTGTCTATTGGAATTTTGATTCTTTGGGAAATTTGATGGCAGAATTTTGACTAATAATCCATTTTTTCAACTTTCTATTGGATTGGATGTCTGTCACATGCTGCTATATTTTATCTTGTACCTTTAATGTCATTGATGTTTGCTCTTTTTGAGTTGAGTTTTTTCGATTTTGCTTTTTTTGAACTCTAGTTTTATTCCTTATGCAGTTCTTGTGTGCTTTGTCTTCTCAATAAAATTTGTACTTATTAAAAAAGGACAAAAAAAGCCTGTCTAGGAAGCCATTAATAACATATGGCCTTGACTGGACTATTCAGATCTTGAAAGCTTGGCCTGGCCTAGAGGCTCTGGTGAAGATTGGAGACTGATTTTATCAGGAAAGTGGCACAGTATTGGCCAGTCTTGTTAAGTGCTTCATATTGGTGATTGACAGAATTCTGAATATGATTACAATACAGAAGCTCATTGCATTTTTATGTATTTATTTTTTCCAAATCGTCACCATGTGAGTTGAAATTGCTACCTTGGATGACTCGTTGGAAGAAGCTGACTGATTGACTTGCTTTCTTATCATCTGACTTTTTTTTTTGGTCTGGCTTGTTTTTAAATTAATAGCATTTGTTTTAGATAATAACAGCATCATTTACCCTCTGGACTTCTGTGGGAAGACAGAGGGTCTTTTGTGAGATTCCCTCTTCCTTACACATAGCATGCAGCCTCCATAAAGTCCAACAGTAATTAATCTTTGGTACAAAGGATAGAACGAAAAATTCTTGAAACTAGTGTCTTTGATTCTATGAGTTGACACTATTGTGCAATAAATGAACGAAATTCATATTAAATATTTGATTATGAGAATCTTGTAACTGAATATGCATGCATAACATTATGGCTTATTTTGGGAGAAATATTATAGTATTATAGCAGATCTTGTTGCTAATTTCTGTCATTAATTATGTATTAGCCACTTGTTTTCCACTTAAACTGAACATGTTGTTTCTTACAGACATTTCCTATGTCATTGCATTAGGGCGTTAGCATGGGTATTCATAACTCCAACAGTAATGGAAGGCATTCTCCTAGTGTCCTGACTGACATACAAAAATCAGAACAATCAGATGAAGGCCTAACTAATGCTACATCAGATTTCAAAGGCAATCATACTTTTCATAATTCTAATAGTGACACGTCGATGAGTTTTGCAGAAACTATTTCCAAAGTAAAAGCAGAAAATGATTTTGGTAATACCGGAGAGGTTTTACCTTATAATTCTTCCCCATCTAATGATGTAATACTAGCATTGGATGGGATCAATAAGATAACTCAAGATCCAAGGATATCTGGCGATCATATGTCTGAAAATATTGAAATGGTAAATGTAGTGGCCAGCAGCAGGCAATCTCATGACCTTAAAGTGCATGATGTTGACAGATGCCCAGCTGCTGTGAGTGATCAGCATATTGGGAAAGCAGATGAGTTATCTGGCAGCCCTTGTCAGTTGAAACAAGAACTTCAGAGTACGGAGAGTTCCATTCCAGTGCAAAGGGAGCCTTCAGAGCCCAAGTACGGTTCAATACTAACTGAAGAGCCACTAAAATCCTCAGGGACAATCTTAAGCCCCTCTATTACATCCAGTCAACGTAAAGTGTTATCAAATGTTGGAAAGTCTTGTTCCCCTTCTTCCACTGTTATGATATCCAAATCATCCATTTCTGATAACCTTAAACATGCAGATTCCCACAACCTGAATTGTGTTACCAAACATTCTGCAATGAACAGCTGCACAATCAGCATGAAGAAGGAAAATACTGCCAATGATGCAGTCAGGGATGAAGACAGGCTTGAAATTCTGAGGAGAGCAGTAAAAGAACGTCCGAAATCATCTGTTGAACCTACTTCAAAAGCATCAAACCACAACAAAATTTCACACACAGTTGTTTCCAAACAAACGATGGCAGATTCGAAGGATTCTATTTCTTCTAAAACATCAGCTGTTAATGTTGATGTTAATTTAGCTGTAGGCCAGCCTATTGGTTCTGAGCAAACACAGCGTGGATTAACTGTAGAAAACAAAGTTTTAGCTTCTTGTTTACCACACCGAGGTGAAAAATTCAGTCAGTCCAGTTGTCCCCTATCATCAAAGCTGAATCATGTGTTAGCGGCATTTCCTCCTGCACCCTCAAAAGGTCCTGCTGGACTAAGTGATGAGGAGGTAAGAGCAGAACCCCCTATTCTAATTCATTATAGCTTTTTATGATTGCATGCCTATTTATTTGGTTTTTGGCAGCTTGCTCTACTTCTGCATCAAGAACTCAACAGCTCTCCTAGAGTACCACGGGTGCCACGCATGCGTCAAACTGGTAGCTTACCTCAGTTGGCTTCTTCAACTGCTACATGCATGCAGTTTAAACGTTCATCTAGTTTGGCAGGGAAGGATAATATTATGGTAAAGGATTAGTTTTTGTGTTCATAAAATGTGAATTACTTTGATGTATCACAGGACTGCCTTTTGCTGATTTTTTAAAACATTGTCTTGAGCAATCATTCTTGTTTATAATGTAATTTTTAGGTTTCTAGAAGACGAACTAAAGATGTATGCAGAGATGGCACCCGCAGTTCTCGCAACCTTGATGATGCTAAGAAGCTGGACAGAAAATCTTCTTCACCAGATCAGCGGAAGCCGGACTTGTTATGTACCCTTGATGCCTCTTCCAACCGGATTATGTATGATGATTCCTCAAATCTAGTACATTCTGTCGCAAAGAATATTTCTCCCTCCTCTTCCATGGCCACCAGTGGTGGTGTCTCTTACTCTATGGATGCTCATAACCAAAGTTTGTCTTACATGTGGAACTCGCCTAGGAATATATCTGATGATGATACAGGATCAACTGATGCTTTTTCCTATCAAACATTACCAGGTATATCTGCATTTAATACTTCTTATTTTGGAATGAGCTTTATTTTAATTTTATTGCTGCTCCAGTTTTCCTTAGTTGTTTTAGACAAATATTAATGGAACCCATTTTGGCCAATGTACGTATCACATAGGCTTGCTAAGCGAAATCATGAGCAAAGGTAAACGCATGACATATGAAGAACTCTGTAATGAAGTTCTGCCGGTATGGTTTCTACCATTAGACACGTTGCCACTCCTTCCGTGTGACTACTCTATAACAAGCGAATCTCATTCTTGTCTTTCTTACAATTTTTCTCTTACCAGCACTGGCCTAATTTGAGGAAGCATAATGGAGAGCGTTATGCATATTCAAGCCATTCACAGGCTGTTCTTGATTGCTTGAGAAACCGAACTGAGTGGGCTCAGTTGGTTGATCGTGGTCCCAAGGTAAGCTAATTTAGTTCTGTACATACTTTTGCCTTTATTTGTGTACTACTTTACTGAGGCCTGCCATATTTCTGACACATGGACTTGGATCTAGATCGTCCTTGTCTAGGTAGGTATGACTATATAAAGTGCATTCTTTTATCTGATTAATGTCAACAAGATCTGTGGCAGTTGGAACATAATACCAATACTGATGAGAGATGATGAGATGGGATGGCTCTAAGTATTTCCAACTAAATTTATTTTTGGGGGTTCAAGATCGCTTGTACATGTTCCTGTGTTTGGGCGTTGTGAGTGATTATAACCTCTAGTCTGGCTTGATGGTACTTAACTTTTCTTTAACTATTTTTGAACTGCTCAATGCCCTTCGCTTCAAAAACTAGAGGTAATCGGCAAGCCTCAAAGCATTTGTGGTTTGAAAACTCAGGTGACTCTGGAGCAGTTCAACTTATATAATGGTCTCTAGTTTTTCACTTGTTTTCTTGTCTAGTTTTCTTGTGTACGTTTAATCCATATTCCTGTTCCAGACCAACACAAATAAAAAGAGACGCAAGGTTGATGTCGAATTGGAGGATGAGTGTGGCAAAAGTGTATACGCAGAGGCAGAAGGAAAGAGTCTTGAGACTCGAGAATTTCCAAAGGGAAAGCGGAAAGCACGAAAGCGCAGGCGGCTCATTTTGCAAGGAAGAGAAACTAAGGATGTCAGGAAGACACGGAAAGCATGCTTACTATCTGATGATGATTACGCCCTTTCTTCTAATTCCAGTGAAGAAAGCGTGTTCAGTGAGGATGAGACTCAGGAAGGTGGAACATGCCGAGCTGAAAGTGAGGCATCTGCTAGCTCAGATGAGCCAGGAACAACATTGTAGATTAGGTAGCTGGGTTTGTTCTATCCTAAGATTTCACAACTCGACAGGCTTTTTTCTTTCCTATGGTGATGACACGGAGCCCCTGATGTTATCTTTTCGGGCACTCCTTTGAGGGCCGGTTGTTTTTTTCCTTTGCCCCCGTTCTCTGATTTTAGATTTCTGTAAGGATAGTATTCTGCTGTAAAATATATTTGACTGTCATTTTATGGCTAAGTGGAGGCTCAGCTAGCTTGTACGATTCTTGTGTATATATTGTAAATGTACTGTACATAATTGACTTTTATTCAAGCTTCACGTAAGAAGCCTTTACCTGTCTTCTGGTAACCGAACCATGTTCTTCTATGGTACCAGCTGTAAATGAAAAAAGTTCATGAATATTGTTGATGTTTGAGGAGCATATATCTAATTATTTTTTTTTATATCATTAAAATAATATTTTATATTATTTTTTATTTAATAATATTTTTTTATAATTTAATATGAAAGAAAAATAAATATTATGAAAACATGAAAGAGAGTGGTGAGAGAATTTTTTATATATAATTTAATAATTATAGTGAGTGAATAATGTTTTTGAGTATATTAAAAAATATTATATAAATTTTATGAAGAAAGTTAAATATAGAATATTTATTATAGGAATGATTTTATGACTTTAATTTTTTTTTCTAAAAACAGATTTCAATCTGTTACTAGTACTTTTATATGATAAAAAATTATTTGTTTATTATGTAAGTGTTGTTTTTGAATAATATTTTTTTTATTTGTGAGCATAATTACAATATTTGTGAATGTAAAATTGTTGTGAATATTGTTATTTTTTATTAAATATATTTCTATATTTTTATGAAATATAATTCTATAATATATATACCTTTTTAATGATAATTAAATAAAAATATATGTTTATTTATTAATTATGATTATTATTATATTATTGTTATGTATGTATATTAATTGTTCAAATATATTAAATAATGATAATTAAGTTTAGTGGTTAAGTCATTTAAACATATTAATCATTCATGAACAAATATTTATAAATTGTTTGTGAATAAGTTTATAAATACTTGTATATGAATATTTTATAAATATTATAATTTAAGATTTGTGTTTGATTTTGTTATCGTTCATGAATAATGTTAAATAAGTTCGAATAATTTATTATTTTATTTAGTTCGGTTCGTTTATGGTTCTAATTATATTTTTTTAGACTCAATTTAATTTTTTTTATCACTTTCCTCTATGTTATTATTTGTGCTTACCATATTATATTTTTTTATCAATTTTTGTAATACTCAATTTTAAATGAATAATTTTTAAAATACATTTTCTTCTATCAAATAGAATTTATTTTTAAAATTCAAAATTTAAACTCCAGTACCAATAGAGATTCAAATTATAAAATGAAAACACAAAAACAAAAAAAATGTACCGAACATTCTCTTAAGATTTTGAGTCATATTAAAATTTGTTCCTATGTAATATACCGGCAAAAGAATACCAACCAACAATACTATGTTTGTCAGCTCAATAAAACACCATAGCTATAATGAATAGCTATATTATTCAGAGTAAATTTAAATTAACCAATAAAACTACATTGTCTATAGTATTTTATCAATTGTCTGTAGTATTTTATCAATCTTTAGAATAGTCTCACCATTCTAAAGACATAAACGGCAACCAAACCTTATATGACATGTCAGCCATACTAATCTTAATTATGTAAACCACACCAAAGGGGAGCAAAATCTAATTTAACATGATGGGTGTGTTATATCATTGTTATTGATCTCTATGATGCGTGTATTGACCTTGGCAACACTATCCGCAACATCTATCGTCTCGTCCAGTACAACATTGCCCAATTGCCCTTCGGATCTTGTCTTGTGACACCCTCAACTCCAAGATACTCAATTTTGAGAATGCAACTGCCTCATGTTTGCACTTGAAGGTAAGAGGTTGATGCCTAACACTAATGTGGACACATAGTGGGGTTGTCCTAAATGCAGATGTACAATCATACAATAGGAGTATTCTTATACATTCTCAATGACATGTAAGAGCAACTCCACGACTGATATGTATTTTATATTTACGTGTGAAGAAAAATTCACATATAACGAGTAGTTTTTAGGTTTAATTCCAACAAGATTTTCTATTTTACATGTCTTTATATTAAAATAATATTTTTTCTACAAACACGGATCTCGCCAAACCCTTGACATTGCCCCTCCCCCTAGCGGTGACACCTAGAGAGTCGACCACCTCCTCATCATCCCTCTCCCTTGGCGGGGGTAACAAATTGGAGAGGGCGGAGAGAATAGAGAGCAGAGAGAGGACTCGTACCTTTCCCACGGCCCTAACCGCCCCTCCCCCGCCACCCTAACCTCCACGACGATAACCCTGTTGGGAAACATAGGTTTTGGTAATGCTGCCAAGAATTTCTCTAAGTCCGGAGACTCGTAGATCCGAAGGTACAAGGGTCGAAGAGTCAAAGTTTAAAAAAAGAGAAAACCGTTACTACGCATAAAGGCTAATGACTCGTAGGACTTGAAGAGTCGAAGAGTCGTAGCTAGAAAGTGATAGAATAACAAACGATTCGAAGACTCGAAGAATGTAAAACCGAAGAGTCCCCAAAGATGCCCTAATGATAATTGACAGAACATAAGTTGACACGGAAACTTGGAGACTCGAAGGGTCAAAGAGTTGAAGTCATATGTAAAAACCGTCAACTACCAAACATTAGGAGACTCGTAGACTCGAAGGTCGAAGAGTCGAAGAGTCTAGGCCATTAAGCTACATGAATGGACACATGAATTTGTAATTGAGACACGAAGGCTCTGAGTCGTAGACTCGGAGAGTCGAAGAGTTGGAGACAATTAATCAGAAGAAATTGTTACCCCATAAGTAAGACCAAGACTTGTAAACTTGATAGGCAAGAGTCGTAGCCGAAGAGTCGTAGCCGTAGAGTCGAAGACTCGAAGATATGGAGACTCCGTTTGCAATAACCTAACGACGACAAGCTAAGCATTAGACACGGAGAGTCGAAGACTCACAGGGTCGAAGACTCGCAAGTTCGAGGATTCAGTACATGTTCATAGGCAAAGAGTCGCAGACTCGCAGAATCGAAGACCATATCATAGGGTGAATTCTTCATAACCTGAAATATGCTACGCACATAGACTCGTAGATAACTAGAGTCGAAGACTAGTAGAATCTAATGTTGTCGATGCCATAGATACCATTGTACACCAACATAGGCTCAACCCAAATCTTCGAGCCACCATACCTTCGAGGCAAATTCACAATGCAGCATCCATACTTAGCGATATCACCAACATAGTTTACCTGTGCCATCTTGAGTAGTTACGCGCATTTATTGTCGCATTAATGACTACCAGCGGGCAAACCAATACCGTAACACAACTGAACAACCCATAATATGACTCTCAGACCGAAGGTCCCCCAATCATGCAACTTAATGCATACTATAACAACACAAGTCAACCACTAGGGTTTCACAATACTCCTTCTATAACAGTGGCCAGTCTCCACAAGACTACAACTCTATCCTCAAGCATTGAGTCAGACCAATGCAGTTAACCAAGCACGATTCCAAGTTAAGTTATGACAAAAAGTCAAATTCAGAGTATCACATTGATCCGGAGCACTTCCCCGGAACAATACTCATCCAAAACACTAATCCGGAACAATACTCATCCGGAACACTACTAATTCGGAACAACACTCATCTGGAACATTAATTCGGAACACTAATCTGGAACAACACTCATACGGAACACTACTCATCCGGAACACTAATCTGGAACAACACTCATACGGAACACTACTCATCCGGAACACTAATCTGGAACAACACTCATTTGGAACACTAATCCGGAACAACACTCATTCGAAACACTACTCATCTGGAACACTAATCCGGAAAAACACTCGCTAATACGGAGGCATCCGAACAACCCTACCTTCAGCTTGCCGCTACTCTGATTCTTAATGCACCAACATCACTGTTCATCGTTGTTGAAGAATCAACCCAACAACCCCCAAACCTTCTGACAACGCATAAAACTCATACCAGATGCAACCTATCAGGTTTTAATCACCTCTTATGCACTTAAATCACAACATTCAACCTAAAATTGGGTTTCACCCACAAATAGGGTTCATCCTCAAATCCATGATTTCTAGCAAAATCATGCATGCTAATCCACTAGGATTCCTATAGAGTGATAAAATCACCTACCTAGAGGTACTATCACAGATCGGATAGCCACAAGTCACCAAACCATGGCTCTAAGCTCTAAGCTCCTCAAACCCAAGCTATCCTCTACGCACAAGCTCAAACGAATGCAAAAATTGCTTTCTCTCTCTTGCCTCCACCTATTTATATTGCTGACAATAATTGGCCTTGTCAATAATTGGCCTCCTATAGCAATAGTTGCACAAAGTTGACTAGCACACCTCCGAAAAGTCAATAACTGAGCCTTTCGGGGCTCTGACCCAGAATTGGGCCCAAATACTGTTAAAATGCTCACACCATCCAGATATTTTTAACATCAAAGAAAGGTTATCTCTCAGCCCTACCCAAATATGGGTCTTGACAAAGCTGGAACATCAATGATCTAGAATAAGCAGCCATTGTCCGGATTGAGCCATCACTGATCCGGACTATCCACTGATACAGAGTAAGGATACAAGCCTTGCACTGATCCAGACTAAGCTCCACAGATACGGAGTAAGAAGAATCCGAGCCTTCTACTGATCCGGACTAAGCTCTACTGATACGGAGTAAGGATCCGAGACATCACTAATACGGACTAAGCCTCCATTGACACGGAATAAGGATCCGAGCTATTCCTAAGTCCGGAATGAGCCTCTAATAGTCCGGATTAAACCCTCGATCATCTCGCAATAAGCATTCATAGTTCGATTAAGCCTTTAATCATCTAGAATAAGCATTCATAGTCCGAATTAAGCTTCGACCATCTTGATTAAGTCTCCAAAAGTTCGGAAATTACTCTAAAGGCTCGAAATTGACAATATTCGCCTTTTTATCCTCTTGATGAATCGAAAATCGATATTTTTTTAATATGGCCGACCGTGTCACGCCCCGGATTTCCAACCCGAGGAAACCGGTACGTGACTCCCCTTTCTACCCACACGGAGGGCAAAGGGGTTAGGATACAAACCAAGAATTGAACATTTTAAACATTCACAACACATTCAAGAAAAATAAAGTCCATCAAGTCCCACAAACCAAATCGGTCTTTAATACAAAGTCTTCTTTTCAATCCATCCCCATTGGGGTTACATCGTTCCCATAATAAAATAACATAAACAATAACATAAATAAGGTCTTCCACCTTGGGGTCCCACCTAACGCCTGTAGGTTCCTGTAAAGAAAACAACATGGTAGGAGGGGTGAGCAACCACGGTCAAGTAGGGATCATGTCTCCCCAACCCATCCTATGCACCTAATATCTACATGCCTTGTGTACAAGTGCTTGTGTCGTGATACAATTATTCCACCAGATATAGTTACGAGCTATAACAAAGAAACACAATCATACATGGGCTGGTACATAAACACTCCCGGACTTCCACAACCACCGGGTTTCAAGAACAGTCCCGGGCTTCCACAACCACCGGGTTTCACAAAACAGTCCCAGGCTTCCACGACCACCGGGTTCCACAAAAAGTCCCGGGCTTCCACAGCCACCGGGTGTACAAGCAAACACGCAAGACACATGGCCATACGGCATAACATCAAACACTTAGTATGCTTAGTCACACAGGAATAACATCGAACACTTAGCATGCATATATCCACAAGCTCATAAACCCGGCCACACAGACATAATCTAACACACTGGACGTGCGTGGCCTCACAGGCATTACCTCAAACACATATCATGCACGAACTAAACACATAACATGCACAATTTCACAGGCATTACCTCAAACACATAACATGCACAACCTCACAGGCATAATGTCAAACACTTGGCAGGCATATATACATATATCCAAACAACACGCCATTGAAGGCCAACATTCATATAGGAGATCACACCTATACGAATTTACATATAAATAGTATGATAACAAGGACAATATCCAACGGGTAATTCACCACGGGGCCTAACCCCGGATCAGGTATAAGAAAACAAACCCCTACCTTAAAGAAGATCCTCCTTGCTCCCGCGTTAGATGCCGTCCTCCCCATGCAAGATGCTCCGGCGAGAACCAGCCAGCTTCTCCCCCCTTTCCCTCTCTCTAGCTCTCTCTCTCTCTCCACGACGGCCGCAGTGGGCTGAAAAACCCCTAACCCTAGAACAAGGAGTCTCCTCATCCTTATATAGGCCTCCCACTATCAAAACGACGTAGTTTTGATTAAGTGAAACCCAGGATCAAAACGACGTAGTTTTGATCACACAAGTTAGCACCTTTCCGCACCCATATAGGCCAAAATACTCGGAATTTCAACATGGTCCTTTGGAGAAAGTTCCTTAGAATGTCAAAACCAAGGGAACCATGCAAAAATATGCTCGCACGCCAATTTGCACGTGAATTCCCCAATTCACGTGCAACTCCATATGCACTCCAAATGCTCTCAAACTTCACCCCTAGCCTCCTTGCATCATTTAGAAGACAACTACACTTGCACGTGAATTGGACCATTTCATGTGCACCTCACATACATGTCCATTTGGCCTGAAACTTTTGTGGTAGATAGAGGACATCATTCTAAGCATCTTTCCTTTTGCATGTGAATTCATTGGAGTCCATTTACTAGGTCAAAATCTAGAAAAACTCTACTCAGGAGGCAAAACTGACTAACTCAAGGTACGGGTCCTTACATCCTCTCCCCCTTAAGACTTTTCGTCCTCGAAAAGAAATGACATACAAGGAAAACAAACACAAGCTACCCATTTGCCACCCTGCAAGCCACCACACCCAAATGGGTCATACACCGCACACCGCACAACAAAGACATAACAAAGTACCATCATAATCCATAACCACAATAATGCATATAACACATGTCCGCATGTCACGAATACACATCTCAACACACATCACAAATAAGAACACATGTCTTTAAAAGACAGTACAAATACACCAAATCGTACACAACTAATACAAGAAAACACAAAACACATCACACCCTTGGCCAACAACCACCTCCCACGCTTAAGATTGTTCGTCCTCGAACAAGTCCGGGTATCGCTCACGCATCACGGACTCACGTTCCCATGTCTCCTCCTCAATGCCACGGTGCTGCCACAAGCACGCGAACCAAAGGAATAAGCACGACCACGCAAAAGCTTCTCTTGCCGATCTAGGATACGGATAGGGGCCTCAATGACGGACATGTCATCCTCAATGTCCAACGTCCCCCAATCAATCACATGAGTGGGGTCAGGGTGATACTTCCTCAACCGGGACACGTGAAACACGTTGTGCACTCGACTCGCCCGCGGTGGTAACGCTAACCGGTAGGCCACGGGCCCTACACGATCCAGGAATCTCAAAAGGACCAATAAACCGCGGAGATAGCTTGGAACCGCGCCCAAACCGTCGATGACCACGTCGTGGAGAGACACGAAGGAACACATGATCACCAACAGAAAACTCCAAAGGTCGCCGCCGCTGATCCGCATAAGATTTCTGTCGACTCTGAGCTGACAACAAACACTGACGAATCAACTTGACCTTCTTAGTAGCCTCTTGAACCAACTGTGGCCCCAAGAGAGCTGTCTCCCCCACCTCGGTCCAACACAAAGGTGATCGACACGGCCGTCCGTACAACGCCTCAAAAGGAGCCATCCCAATGGATGCTCGATAATCGTTGTTGTAGGCAAACTCCACCAAAGGAAGGTGAGTTGCCCACGAACCCCCAAAATCTAGCACACAAGCCCTCAACATGTCCTCCATGGTCTGATTCGTCCGCTCAGTCTGACCGTCAGTCTCAGGGTGAAAGGCTGTACTCAGGTGAAGCTTGGTCCCCATAGCCTCCTGCAAACCGGCCCACAAACGGGAAGTGAACCGCGAATCCCGGTCAGAGACAACCGATGATGGTACGCCATGCGGTCTCACAATCTCGTTCATGTACGGTGTGACTCAAGGTCCCAATAGAGTCCCGCTCGCGAACGGCCAGGAAATGGGCCGACTTTGTGAGTCGATCCACAATCACCCAAATCAAATCCTTCCTCCCGGTGGTGGGTGGAAGACCAGTCACAAAATCCATCGCGATATGGTCCCACTTCCACTCGCTATGGGCAAGGGTCGTAACATGCCCGCCGGCCGCCGATGCTCGGCCTTCACCTGGCCGACACGTGAGGCACCGCGAAACAAAGGCAGCTACATCGCGTTTCATCCCAGGCCACCAAAAATGCCCCCGAAGCGCATGGTACATCTTCGTACCCCCTAGATGCACAAGAACTCTAGATTGGTGAAACTCCCTCATCACCTCATCCCCGAGGGAAGAAGCTACTACCAACCGCCCCCGAAACGACAACTCATGCTCGGGACCCTCTCGTCCGGTCCCCCAGGATAGCTCCCCAGCCTCAATACGGGCACGGAGAACCTCGCACTCAATGTCACCCAGCTGTTCCTCCCGGACGCGTTGGTACAACTCAGGCACTACCACCAAAGGACTCAGGACTGTCCCACCATCACGAACAACGAGCCGTACTGCAACATCGCCAACTGCTCCATCAACTTCCACTCTCTCACGGCCACCTCAGCTTTTCCCTTTTCCGCTCAACGCGTCGCCCACAACATTACCCTTGCCCGGGGTATAGGCAAGAGTAAAGTCAAAGGTCTGCAAATACTCCACCCATCTCCTTTGCCTCAAATTCAAGTCCTTCTGAGTAAAGATGTACTGAAGGCTCTTGTGATCTGAGAACACCACAAACTTTTCCCCCAAGAGGTAGTGCTGCCAACTCTTCAGGGCGAAGATAACAGCCGCTAACTCCAGATCATGAGTAGGATAATTCTGCTCATGAGGCTTCAGCTGCCTCGACCCATAAGCTACCACACTGTGCTCCTGCATAAGCACACACCCCAAACCAATCCTGGACGCATCACAGTACACTTCATATGGAATATCCTCCCGAGGTAACCTCAACACCGGTGCAGTGGTCAAACGGGTTTTGAGAGTCTCAAACGCCTACTGGCACTTGTCAGTCCAATCAAACTTCACGCCCTTCCGAGTCAACGCTGTCATAGGCGCTGCCAAACGGGAGAACCCCTCGACAAAACGACGATAGTACCCCGCCAAGCCAAGAAAACTACGGATCTCAAAAACGTTGGTTGGCCTCGCCCACGATGCCACGGCCTCACTCTTGGCCGGGTCCACCCTAACTCCCTCATCCGACACCACATGGCCAAGAAAGTGAACCTCTTGCAGCCAAAACTCACACTTGCTAAACTTAGCAAACAATGCTGGTCCCTTAAGGTTTGCAACACTGTTGCCAAGTGCTCCACATGCTCCCTCTCGCTCTTGGAATACACCAAGATATCGTCGATAAACACCACCACGAACGAGTCTAAGTATGGGGCAAAGACTTGGTTCATCAAATGCATGAACACTGCTGGCGCATTAGTGAGCCCGAAAGGCATCACTACCCACTCATAATGCCCATACCGCACCGAAAAGCCGTCTTAGGGATGTCCTCCTCCCTAACCCCGAGCCGGTGATACCCCGACCGTAAATCTATTTTGGAAAACCACCGGGCCCCACTCAATTGGTCAAACAGGTCATCTATCCGAGGCAACGGGTACTTGTTCTTCACGATCCACTGAATTCGCGGCTTCCTGTAGTCGATGCAGAGACGAAGCGTGCCATCAGCCTTCTTAGCAAAGAGCACCGGGGCACCCCAAGGTGAGGTACTCGGTCTGATATACCCCTGACCCACCAACTCCTCGATTTGCCTCTGAAGCTCCCTCAACTCGCTGGCCCCATACGATACGCTACTTGGGAAATCGGACCCGTCCCTGGCACCAACTCAATGGTGAACTCCACACTCCTCTTAGGTGGCAAACTCCTCAACCGCTCAGGAAAAACATCCCGAAATTGGTCCACAACAAGGGCCACACCCTCTTTTCCACCTTACCCTCCTCGAAGCAAGGTCAGGGCTGCTAACCCGTGGGTAATGGCACCCCACCGGTCCAACACTGGCCCGGCCCGACTCGCCTCACAGTCCCACTCCCCCTGCAGGGTGCAAGAGGTCCCTGCAGGTGTCACGAAGGTCACACGCCGCCGATAACAGTCTATCTTGGCCTGGAAAGCCATAAGCCAATCCATACCCAAGATCGGGTCAAACGTCCTCAAAGGCATTACATGCAAGTCAAAACTCGGCTCCACCTCGCCTATGGTTAACACACGGTCACGACACACTCTCCGTACCTCAATCATGCCTCCCACCGGAGACTCCACAACTAGGGGCCTTGCGGCTTCCACACAAGCTAACCCCAAGCCGTCTATTACAAGCTCAAGAACAAACGAACATGATGCACCCGTATCGAAAAGAACAAAAGCTAAGGTACGGGAGATCAAGAGGGTACCTCTAACCACCGATGGTCCTGCTCCACCCTCGGTGGTGGGGGTGGTAGCTCGGCCTCCTCCGGGTACGTCGCCTCCAGCCGCAAACACCCTCCCCTTGGCCCGTGCCGCCGGTCGGCTCACTCACCGGGCGCTTCCCGCCAAGGCCGCCTCCAGCTTCGGGTCTGGCGCCGCTCCGGCCTCCCCCGAGGTCGGGTCCGATTCGATCCTGCCTGACTAGCCGGCCACCGACGAGCTTGTCTCTCTCGCTGGTGCACGAAACCGGCATCACTCCTTGTCTTGGATGTCATGCCTCCAACTCCCCCGTTGCCACTCCGGCACACCCGGCTCGGGATGGCCCTCTCGTCCACATCTATGGCATTTCCAGTCCCTCTTTGGACACTCCTTTCTCAAGTGGCCTTGCTCCCCACGAGCGGTAACAACCGCCGGGGAGACCCCCTGCTGGACCGCCTGTCTGCCACCGCCAAAGCTAGACCTCCCCGGGTTCACCAATGTCTGTCCCCTGCTGCGGAAGGAACTGCTATCCCTCTCCTCTCGTCTTGAGCCTCTTGGACCCTGCATCTCGATCAGGCCCACTCTGCAACTGGCGACCCCGATGGGCCCGCCTCCCACCATCCAGCTCTCTCTCGGCCTATACGGGCCGTCTCCACAACCTCGGCATAGGTCCTCAAGCGTAGAATTGCCACCCTCTCCCTAAGGGCTGGCCTAAGACCCAAGTGAACTTGTGGGCCTTCAGGTCCTCCATTGCCACCGTCTCGGGGGCAAACCTACTCAGCTCCGGAACTCCCGCTCATACTCGGGCACCGTCTTTGATCCTTGCTTCAGGCTGCCAAATTCCTCCCTCTTCTCGCCATCTCACCGATTCCGGGAAGAACTCATCATGGAAGAGTTGCAAGAATTCCTCCCAAAACATGAGTTGCACCGCACGGCTCCCCGCAATACTCGTCCACCACTCCAGGCATCCCCCTCTAGCCGCCGAATTGCCGGCCGCACCTTATCCTCCTCCCTGGGCAGAGAAAGGAGAACACATGCTCAATTTGCCTCAACCACCGCTCGCCTACCACAGGATCTTCTCCCCCCTTAAATCGCGGAGGTTGTTCCTTTCGGAACCGTGTCACCACGTCATCCTCTGCACGGGTCGGTACACCACCCAGCGAACTCTCACGCTCACGAGGCGGCTCTCCTACTGGTGGTGGTGGTGGTGGTGGCACCACCGCTGTGCTGCCATCTCACGGCGCACCTCCTCCCGAACGTCCTGCCGGAGCCCTCCCCGTAGCTCTCGTACCTCCAGCCGGATGCCTTCTTGTAGCCGTGCCGGTAACAACGCATGCCCCCCAACGGATGGCCCCGCACCCGGACCCTCATGGGCAGATGACTCATCGGCCATTGCCCCGGACGCACGTGTCACTCTCCTCGGTGGCATTCTTACTACATGAAGTAAGATGCACAAACGTCGAACGCGTTTGACTACTAACAAGTTGACTACCTCTACCTCATTATCAAGTTAAGCCGTACATGGCATTACACACATTTTAACCATTGCATCAATCAATATTGCACACAAAGACAAGCCACATTGTAGTCATACCCAAGGCATTCCAAGAATATTCGAGTTGCACGGTTCACACATAATCATGTTATGCACACCCTTCACATATGACAACAAATGCAACTAGTGCCCTAATGCCAATGCATGCAAATCCTACCACAAGACCTGGACTACCCTAAGTACACCTTGGAGGCTCAAAGAGGACCATGTTGATCAGGCATGTCCCTCCAGGCTCCTCCAAAGGACTCAAGATAACCAAGTCCGCCCACTACCCTAGGCCAACTAGACCATGCTCGATACCATATTGTCACGCCCCGGATTTCCAACCCGAGGAAACCGGTACGTGACTCCCCTTTCTACCCCCACGGAGGGCAAAGGGGTTAGGATACAAACCAAGAATTGAACATTTTAAACATTCACAACACATTCAAGAAAAATAAAGTCCATCAAGCAGTCCACAAACCAAATCGGTCTTTAATACAAAGTCTTCTTTTCAATCCATCCCCATTGGGGTTACATCGGTTCCCATAATAAAATAACATAAACAATAACATAAATAAGGTCTTCCACCTTGGGGTCCCACCTAACGCCTGTAGGTTCCTATAAAGAAAACAACATGGTAGGAGGGGTGAGCAACCACGGCTCGCAGAGGGATCATGTCTCCCCATCCCATCCCATGCACCTAATATCTACATGCCTTGTGTACAAGTCTTGTGTCGTGATACAATTATTCCACCGGATATAGTTACAGGCTATAACAAAGAAACACAATCATACATGGGCTGGTACATAAACACTCCCGGGCTTCCACACCCACCGGGTTTCAAGAACAATCCCGGGCTTCCACAACCACACCGGGTTTCACAAAACAGTCCCGGGCTTCCACGGCCACCGGGTTCCACAAAAACGGTCCCGGGCTTCCACGACCACCGGGTTCCACAAAACGGTCCCGAGCAGTTCCACGGCCACCGGGTGTACAAGCAAACACGCGAGACACATGGCCATACAGGCATAACATCAAACACTTAGTATGCTTAGTCACACAGGAATAACATCGAACACTTAGCATGCATATATCCACAAGCTCATAAACCCACCACACATACATAATCTAACACACTGGACGTGCGTGGCCTCACAGGCATTACCTCAAACACATATCATGCACGACTTCACAGGCATTACCTCAAACACATAACATGCACAACCTCACAAGCATTACCTCAAACACATAACATGCACGACCTCACAGGCATAATGTCAAACACTTGGCAGGCATATATACATATATCCAAACAACACGCCATTGAAGGCCAACATTCATATAGGAGATCACACCTATATGAATTTACATATAAATAGTATGATAACAAGGACAATATCCAACGGGTAATTCACCACAGGGCCTAACCCCGGATCAGGTATAAGAAAACAGAACCCCTACCTTAAAGAAGATCCTCCTTGCTCCCGCGTTAGATGCCGTCCTCCCCACGCAAGATGCTCCGGCAAAGAACCAGAGTTCTCCCCCCTTTCCCCTCTCTCTAGCTCTCTCTCTCTCTCTCCACGACGGCCGCAAGTGGCTGAAAAACCCCTAACCCTAGAACAAGGAGTCTCCTCATCCTTATATAGGCCTCCCACTATCAAAACGACGTAGTTTTGATTAAGGAACCCAACCCGGACCAAAACGATCAAAGTTAGCACCTTTCGATTGCACAATACCAGAAGTTCAACATGGTCCTTTCCAGAAAGCACCCAATTAAACCAAGGGTAAAATATGCCAATTTGCACGTGAATACCCCAATTGAAATTTCAACCACTGGCCTCCTTGCTGATTAGAAAGTTCCTTGCTAATTGAATGTCAAAACCAAGGGAACCATGCAAAGGAATATTCGCACGTCCTATTTGCACGTGAATTCTGCTAGGTCCCCCCAATTCAACGTGCAACTCCATATGCACTCCAAATGCTGTCATAACTTCAACTCCTTTAGCACTCCTTGCATCATTTGGTAATTCCCTATTTCCAAGAGGGGGCCTAAACTTTAAAAGAATTGGACCATTTCAAGGGGTGGACCTATTATCAAAAAAATACATGTCCATTTGGCCCCAAGGAAAGAGGAAGCTTTTGTGGTCCTTTGCGTTGCCTTCATTTGCTATTTTGTTATTCCTCAAATACCAAGGGAATACAATAGGAATCAAGCATTAGCACTCTTCGATATGCTTTCCACCAGTCCTTGCCGGATCTTATCACTGTTCCTCACATATTCCAAGGGAGAAGCCAAGTATTAACACGAGCATTAGCCTCAATACTTCTAGGTTCTTTCTTCCTTTCTTCTTTAATCTTCTTGTTTTCCTAGGAAAAACACCAAGATAAACTCCAAATCTTTCTAAAACAAAGGCCTCGGTCACCATGGGATTGAGCCTCATGCTCATATCCTCCCCCAGCCAACATTGTTCGCAGTAGTGAATCTGAGCTTCACAGTATGCTCTTCACGCTACCAAACCTTTTATGTTTTCTTAAATAAAATCCCAAACCCTTTTAAATAAAGACAAGGCTCTGGTGGCCATTGGATTAAGCCCTATGCTTATATCTTCGCCACCCGGCCAACATAGATTGTAATAATGATTTCGAGCTCCTGTTGTGCTCCTTATGCTACTAACTTTCTTTCTTTTTTCTTAGATAAAATAAAAGAATAACATTTTTTTCATTTTACGTCTCTTCTACCTCCTTGCCACAAGGGGTTAATGTAAAGACTCGTATTTGGGTAGTTTTGAGAAAAAGCCATTCTATGGGAATGTAACTATCTGGATGGTAGTGTAGTCGCCGATGTAAGCATTTTGACTGTACCTGGGCCCGATTCTGAGTCGGGGCCCCATTTGACCCGATTGTTGACTTTTCGAGGTTTATTGGTTGACTTTTCGTTTGGGCAGTCATGTGGGTGTGATATTATTTGAATGGTGTTGTGCTTGTCATTTTGAGCATTTTGACTATAATTTGACTCAATTTGGAGTTCAGGACTTTGGTGTTAGATCAAGCCCAGAATATGGATAATGCTAAAAAAGCTCTATGTAATTTGATCTGAGACCTTTGTTATTTTATCTTAAGTCATTGCAGAAGATATGACTTTCATCTGGATCTACACTCATGTGAGCAAAGCTAAGGACGGGATATATAATCCTGATCCAGGTGAGAATGAGTGTCGTCAAACACTTGGTATATAACCAAGTCTTCGCCTCATACGGAATAAGGATCACTCGTGCGGACTAAGAACCTAAAAGCTATGGACTAAGAAATCCGCACTTAATACTTCAACGGACTAAGTCTAAAAGATGCGGAGTAAGAATCTCAGTCTACAAAGTCACACGGAATAAGAGAGTCAACGCGGAGTTAAAAAGATAAGTCTTCCACTCAACCGGACTAAAGTACAGAAGACATGGAGTAAGGAATCCGAGTTTTTCATACATGCGGAGTAAGGAAGTACTTCTACGGAATAAGAACTTAAGTCTTTATTAGATGCAGAGTAAGGAAACTAGATGTGGGGTAAAGAATCCAAACCACTCACTCATGTGGAATAAGGATATGCTGATACGGAGTAAGCCATCCGTTCCTTTACCTCATGTGGAGTAAGGAAGCGCAGATGCGGAGTAAGCACTCTGACCTTCTCTTTCATATGGAGTAGGGAGGCGCTTACACGGAATAAGGATTCCAGTACCAAATTGATATGGAGTAAGCAATCAGTATCACAGAGTAAGGATCTGAGCTTGATTTAAGCACGGAGTAAGGAACCTTACACTGGATTCAAGAAGACGCTACTTCAGCTATTTCTTCGTAATCAAAGTCATCAGCTCGTTGTTTCCCGATGTAAGACAAACTTGTTGAGAACATAAAGCTTCTTACACGTGGATCATCCGGATATGTGGACACAACCCTAACTACACTTGGGAACTTACAAAGAATCTTAAACATTACGAACCCAAGATCTTGAAGACCACATCCGTAGTAATTAAGGCAGAGAGATTTCCAAGAGAGGGAGTAAATGTGCACAATGTCCGGAACAACAAGTTCAAAGGTTTTCTCTTGTGGATGTCACCTATAAATAGTAACACTTGTACATCTTATATATGAGTACTTCACAGTAAACGTGTAAGAGCTTGTGTATGTACTAAAGCTCAAAGAGATCAAAGAGGCTAGTGTGTGTGTACTTGTAAACAGAGTATCAAAGAGTTGTTAAGTAGGTCTAAAAGCTTTAAAGCTTTAGGTCGCTTTCATTTTGTTGTACTTATCATATTAATAATAAAACAAAATACTTCTACTATCTGGTTATCTTCCGCATTGTTTCTATCTCTTAACCAGATAAGTGTTGTGCCAAAGAGTTCAAAAAAAGATTCGATAAGAGCCTATTCACCCCCCTTTAGGCTCCAAGGGACCAAGACTTGGAGGTCAATTATTGACTAGGTCGGTTATTGGTCAATGACTCGGCAAAAATATAAATAGTAGGAAAAAGAAAAAGCTTTCACTTTACGCTATCACGTTTGTGCGTTTGAGAGAGAGAGAGAGAGAGAGAGCTTGGAGCTTGGTGCCTTGGCGATTGGGGGGCGATTTGAGTTTGTGGAGCTCAAAGAATCACTCCAATTAGGTGTCCTTAAACTCCTTATTTTGATTCTGTTTTGGATCTACACGAATTTATCATGATTTATGAAATTGAGCATGAACCCTAGATTTTGGGGGAAATCCAATTCTGGGTTAGATCTAATGGTTTAGCATAAGATCTGTGGTTAAAAACTGATTTAGATCATTGCAGAGATGTGTTTATGTGATTTTGGGGGGTGTATAACTGTGTATTTCATGATGGTTGAGAAGTCAACCATGGAAATCTAGGTTTAGATCTAGATTTTTCGAATCTGCAATTATATGTGCGTATTTCTATTGTTACTGTGGGATTTAGAGGCATTTTGGATGCGTTTTGAGGTAGATATGGTCGTCTGTTTCGTAAAACGTGTGTTTGGGAGCGTTTTGGGGTCGCTGGGTTGGTTCCAGACGAAGAACAGGCGAAAACAATGATGAACAGTACCCTGGGCGCGTTACTGGGTCGAAATGACAAAGATCCGAAGTTCTGGGTCGTAGGGTCGTAGACTCGAAGTTCGTAGGGTTGTAGTTCATAGAGTCGTAGTTCGTAGACCCGTAGTTCGTAGGGTCGTAGTTCGTAGGGTCGTAGTTCATAGGGTCATAGTTCGTAGACCCGTAGTTCGTAGGTCGAAGTTCGAAGACCCGCTTCGAGTCTTCGAGGCGCGCTACGCAGCTATGAGTCGTAACTCCAGCTACGAGTCTCCGAGGCGCGATGCAGTTCCGCACTACGAGTCGCAGCTCCAAAAGTGTAACTGGACACCTGGATGGACCATTTACATTGTAACCTATATCCATCTACACATTTAAGTATACTTAAGTTACAATGTAAATAACAAAAGACCCCCCCATTTGGATTCAAAGAAAAATATTAGAAAATTAAATTTCCACTCCTTCAAAATGTGAAAATTGGGATTTAGTGTAAAATCTCAGAAAAATCCAGTTTTTCGTAGAGGTGAATTTTTGGAAAGTGGGGTTAGACATCTCAGAAAAATCCCCAAAAATCAGATTATCTTAGTTATGATATGGAGACCCAATGCCGGGACTTTTTATTTCAAGAAAACAACTCCTATGGGTATCTCCTTCCTTAGTCAAGGAATGAGGATCGACTTGTGAAGACTGGCTACAGTTCTAAAGGGAGTGTTGTATACCTTAAGACCATATTGGTGTTGGTATGTTGGTTTGAGGGATTGGGGCTTAGGCTCTATGACTTGTTGGGTTCTCACCATGGAGCACAGATGATGCGATGTGGTTGACGGGATGGGCATATACGCTGATGGCAGGCCTGTGTGGCATTGTGGCTGGGCATATTGCGCTATGGCCGTGGCAGACATATGCGCCGATGGCAGGCCTGTGTGGCACTATGTCCGGGCATATAGCGCTGTGGTAGGGCTGAGTACCCTGAGCTGGGATCCTGTTGAGGATCGTGGACCAGTTGTCCTGTGTGGGCAGGCTAGGTCCTGATGTTTGTTTGCGCTGAGTCTTGATGATTGTGCACACTACACGGAGCATGTAGCATAGACTTGTATGTTTGCATGATGTGCGATTGGGGTCACCTATCGAGCTTGTCGCTCACTCCTACTTGTTATTTCCCCTTTTCAGGTGTGACCCGAGACTAGTGGAGGACTTTCTTCCAAGAGGATGTGCCCACTACTCTGATGTATGAGTACTATATTTTGTATTGTATTATGTGTTGTATCTCGAACATGGGTCCGTGGACAGTTGTATTTGCATACTGTTTATGATGTGATGTCTGTATGACTGTGTGACTCATTATATGCATGATGATATATGGGAAAGTACAGGATTACCCTTGATGTATGACTGTACAGGGTTGCATATTTGAGACAGCACCCGCGGTGTAGTCTCCATTGGTGCTAGTCACCAACCCCTTGACCTTTCGGGTGTGGGCAAGGGGAAGTCATGTTCCTAGTTCTGGGTTCCCTGGAATTTGGGGGCGTGACAGTTAACTCCCACATTTGACTTTTCTAAATAAAATCATGTCATTTCTAAAATTAAAATACAAAAGGGAAAAGAAAGGAAAATTAAAACAAGCAAGCACCCATAGACAAAGACTACGTACCAATTTAGGGTGCTTTGGGGGTGCAAGAGCTTTTCTTCCTTCCCCACATGTAACCGACTCCCGAACCTATTCTCTGGAATCGTAAACCCTTCTAGGTGGCCAAACACACCTTCATTTTTTGTTTGGTGGTGACTTGAGTTTTCTATCTCTCTTTTTTTCGGTTTTGTGCGAGCTATGGCAATGATGGCTCAATGACCAAATCTCATCCAAAAGAGCATCTCGCGCCAGTCATGAGCCCAGATGCCACTGGGTGATGACACGTAGCCCATTATTGCTGTATTATTAATGTTAGCTTTTTTTTATTTCTAGATGCCATCTTCTATCGGGTGAACTGTAGAGTTATGATTGTTCGTTTTTGTTTTTGTGTGAGCACATATGACCGATAGGCATTGAAAAACATCTCTCACAATTGGCCAGTTAATAAAAACGCGCCTCATGACTACACAGGAAAGAGCCCATGCATATAAAGCCAAATAGCAAGGGTCAACGGGCAAATGGTCAATGGTCAACGAGTCGAAGATCAAGAGGTTGGAGGTCCAGGGTCAAAGGGTAGAAGGTCAATCCTCGTAGGTCGAAGACTATGGGTCAGGTTCGAAGGTCGAAGACTCGGAGGTCAACCATCGAAGACTCGAAGGTCAACGGGTCGATGGTTGAAGACTTCGGGTCTTCGAGTCTAGTTTTTTTTTTACCCTTTTACCCCCACCCAAAATGCCAAAATGGATGAACTTTTGGGGATAGTTTGGGAAGCCCCGTATTCGCCTAAATAGCTGTCATCACCGGATTTCATCCGGGAGGGAAACCGCTTTTGGGCTACAGTTCCCCCCAACCATCATCCGAATGGTGATGAAAATACGGAGTCGCCACCAACCGTTTTTGGGGTGCGGTTCGTCACCTAAAAGAAAATTGATCTAATGCCGCTAGGGGATGGGCTCGGGAGTTTATTACGCGTGGGGAAGGACTAGCACCCCCACAATGCCCTTTCGGTACCTATCTTAAGATTTGAAGGTTTCTAACTAGTTTTAATTATTTGACCTAAAGTTAATAAAGGTGATATTAAATTTACATACGCCCTAAAGGTCTACCCTTTTTTTATTTTTCTAAGTTAGTTGTTGACGTTGGAATTAAGTCCAATTTGCCCTAAGCATCTAAAGGAAATCCTAACAGTTTGGCCTTTTTATTTCTATATTATTTGTTGAAGTTGAAAATTAAACCAATTATCATAAGCCACTAAAGGGGGATTCTATGGTTTTGTTTTGTTTTGTTTTGTTTTTGTTTTTGTTTTTTTAAAGCTTAAAATTAAATCTAAGTTATAAAGGAAACACTAATTTTATTTCTAAATGATAATGTTTTTAAAACCAAATATGCATAATGATGTTGGGGTGAAAACTAATGAAGAAAGATGAAATGAAAAAAATCAAAAGAGAAAGATCAGTGCTAAATCCTAAGTGTTTAAGAAATAAAACTCAAGTTAAGCATTTTATTGTTTTGTTTTATTTATTTATTTTTTATTTTTTGTTTTGTTTTTTTGTTTTTTTGTTTTTTGTTTTAGAAAACTTTTTTTTGAAAACATTTTTAATTAAAAGGAAGTTTTTTTTTGTTTGTTGTTGTTTTTTTTTTGGAAAGACATTTTATTTTTTTGTTTTTTCTTAAAACAAACAAAATAAAAATACACAAATAACTAAAACAAATGTGATGTGTGTGAAAGTGTCACACAAAAAAGGCTCTATCTCTCTCTCTTTTTGTTTTTGTTTTTGTTTTTTTGTTTTTTGTTTGTTTTTTTGTTTTTTCTCTCTCTTTTTTTTTTTACTTACATATTACAAGTTACATGGTCCATAATACTCCAAATTAACAAATTTCCCTAAACCCCAAAACTAACAAAGTTTCCTATACCCCAAAATAAAACAAAAGAAAAAAAACCTCTTAAATTGACCAAATTGGAAATTGTGTTGTGACCGGAAAAGGTGGCTTCCCTGCCATCGGCTCATTCGACCCACGCACCAAATGGACGTTGCCAGAGAAGAAGAAAGCGATAGAAAAATATTCAGCCAGAGACACATGGAAAAAAGAAAAGAAACGGATAAGCAGAAACATTATATCATTCCACAATACAAAAACAAGTCAGCTTACCAAAAGCAGAGAAGAAAAAAACAAAACAAAAGATAGAAAAGAATAGAAGGGAATACTCCAAATAGGCCAGCAACAATTGGTATACACAATAGACACACACACACACACCATGGACTGCATGTCACACCACATAGAACCAGTGACCAAACATCAATTATGTCACGCCCCAATTTCCTTCCACTTGGAAATGAATAGTGACTGCCCATGCCCGCACCTGAAGGGACAAGGGGTTGGTGCAAGCACCTTAAAAGGACTTCTGGCACGGGTGCTGTCCCAAACATGCACAACCAGGCTAACATGCCAAGGGGCATGCTCCTGCTCCCAAACCATGCACACAAACACAAATTGAATAACAATATCTCATTTTATTTCATTTCAAAGACTAAATGTTTATTACAACCCGCTGGGGAAAAACCCCTATGAAGCCAGGTGTCTTGTTACAAATAAAACCAAACCAAATTCTAGAACATAAAACCGAGTATAACAAAGGAAATAACATAAAACTCCCGGCCTCGGGGACCTAGCTCCTCGGCCTTCACCTACCGCTCGTAAACCCTGCAAAAGGACAGGTTTATAGGAGGGGTGAGCAAACCTTAGCTCGTTAGGGATCCGGTCTCCCCAGACCCGTCCCGCTCTACAACACGCATGATATGTGTATGCTTGTGCTCGTGTCGTGCCTAAAGCTAAAGCAAGAAACATCAACCAGGAAACACTCTTTACCTGAGCCCGCACCGAAAGGCGAGAGGACACCCCGCCACCACGGCGACATGACATACCACATCCAGGCGAATGTTGCATGGACACCAATGCAACATTTTCCACCCGAGTCGATATGGTCAACCACCTCCTCGGGCGCCATACCTACCCTCAGAAATGGGTGTAGACTTAGCCCACCGTCGTTAGTGTTACACCGAGACTCAGGACCATGTCCTGGCCAAATCTCAAGGGGTCCAGCTATTGTGCCTCGCCCATATCTCGGCTCGGTCTCAAACAGACCAGCGAACAAAGATAGCATTACATCTCAACATGTAAACTCAGGACAACATTTACACTTTATTTCGGAGGGACCAACATGGTCGGATGCAAGCCACACACATCGGCCTCACAGGCTTTTTATCAAATACAAATCAAACACAAGACACACCAGTCACACAGGTATATCATCGACACTCATATACAAGGTCTCACAGGCATTATATTGAATACATGGCATGCAGGCCTCACGGACATTTTATCAAATACATAGTGTGCAGGCCTCACAGACATTTCATCAAACACATGGTGGGCATAAACAAACCCAGAAAATCCTCAGGCCAAATTCAACATCAGAATCAACAGAACATGCCACTGAGGGCCAACATCCATATAGGAGATCACACCTATATGGATTTACATATATATATATATATATATATATATATATAGGCGAATATCCTAGAACAGAGGAGAGTTAAGAAGAACATGAATCCCTACCTCAGACTTTTGTCCTAACCTCTACGCTAGACACCTTCCAACGACGCGAACCACCACGGCAATCGCCCGAGACCCCCCCCTCTCTCTCTCTCTGGCGGCAATGCAGCAAAAGAAGAACACAAGAACCCTAAACTCAAACTCAAGCCCTCATTATATAGACACTACCCACATCAAAATGACGTAGTTTTGATTAAGTAAATCCCAGGATCAAAACGACGTAGTTTTGATCACACACGTTAGCACCTTTCCGCACCCATATAGGCCAAAATACTCAGAATTTCAACATGGTCCTTTGGAGAAAGATCATTAGAATGTCAAAACCAAGGGAACCATGCAAAAATATGGCTGCACGCCAATTTGAACGTGAATTCCCCAATTCACGTGCAACTCCATATGCACCCCAAATGCGCTCAAACTTCACCCCCAGCCTCCTTGCATCATGTACCAACACACTTGCACGTGAAATGGACCCATTTCACGTGCACCTCACATACACGTCCGTTTGGCCTAAAACTTCTGTGGTAGATAGAGGACATCATTCTAAGCATCTTTCCTTTTGCACGTGAATTCATTTGAGCCCATTCACTAGGTTAAAATCTAGAAAAAACCCTACTTAGAAGGCAAAAGTGTGACTAACTCAAGGTACGGGTCCTTACATCCTCTCCCCCTTAAGACTTTTCGTCCTCGAAAAGAAAAGGTGGAATGAAAGAAAACAATCACAACCACTGCATAGGCCTCTAACACCCTCTAGCACAAATTAATACACAACAAATCACAAATTATTTCACACATTTATACACTCCACATGGTCATGTAGCGATGTTATATTCTCAGGTTACCTAACTAGTTGGGCAAATACCTGATTATGTTGAAGTTTGATGCTTGCCCTCCTCCCTTCCTTCAGAGTTGTTCATCCTCGAACAGATCAGGATAATGAGCACGCATCTCAGCCTCACGTTCCCAGGGCTCTCTTCCTCCGGCCCTCGGTGTTGCCACAACACCCGAACCAACGGAATAGTCTTACCTCGCAGCCGCTTCTCGCGCTATCTACAATACGGATGGGTGCCTCGACAACAGACACATCCTCTCCAAGATCCAGGGTACCCCAATCTAGCACGTGTGTGGGATCTGGATGATATTTCCGCAACTGGGATACATGTAAAACATTATGAACTCTGCTCAAACTAGGTGGTAACGCCAACCTATAAACAACAGGTCCAACTCTGCTCAAAATCTCGAATGGTCCAATGTACCGAGGGGACAACTTGGACCCAGTCCCAAATCTCTTATGCCCTCTCCGTGCAGAAACACAAAGGAATACGTGGTCTCCTACCAAAAACTCCAACGGTCGGCGTCGGCGATCTGCATAAGACTTCTGTCTGCTCTGAGCTGTAAGAAGGCATTGCCGAATCAGCTGAACTTTTGCCGTAGCCTCCTGGACTAATTGAGGTCCTAACATAGCTGCCTCTCCAGCTTCTGCCCAACATAATGGAGACCGACACGGTCGACCATACAATGCCTCAAACGGGGCCATCCCAATCGAAGACCAGGTAACTCGTTATTATAGGCAAACTCCACCAGAGGAAGGTGGGAAGCCCATGATCCTCCAAAATCAAGTACATAAGCCCTCAACAAGTCTTCCAATGTTTGAATGGTCCTCTCGGACTGACCATCAGTCTCAGGATGGAATGCGGTACTCAAATTAAGTCGGGTTCCTAATGCTTCCTGCAGACCTCCCCAAAACCGGGATGTAAACCGTGCATCCCTGTCCGAAACAATAGACAAGGGCACTCCGTGCAGGCGGACAATCTCATCAACATACAACTGGCTTAACGTGCCGATAGAGTCGCGCTCTCGAATTGCCAAGAAATGGGCTGACTTAGTTAAGCGGTCCACTATGACCCAAATCATGTCCTTCCTCCCAGAAGTGGTAGGAAGTCCCGTCACGAAGTCCATGGTAATATGCTCCCACTTCCACTCGCCTACAGGTAAAGGCCGCAATTGACCAGCGGGTCGTTGGTGCTCTGCCTTCACTTGCCGACAGGTAAGGCACCTGGAAACAAACTCTACTACCCTCCGTTTCAGCCCCCGGCCACCAGGACGTGCGCGAACGGCATGATACATCTTAGTTCCTCCTGGATGTACAGCCAAACGGGAATGATGAAATTCCCTCAAAGACATCCTCACGCAACGAAGGTGGTACTATCAAACACCCTCGAAATTTCAGCTCATGCTCAAGTCCTTCTGTCCAACTCTCGACGGCTCTCCTGGCCTTTATCTGGGCCCGGATCACCTCACAGTCCACGTCGCCTAACTGTCCCTCATGGACACGCTGATACAACTCTGGTATCACAATGAGAGGACACAGGATAGCTCCCTCACTGCTGAAAGCAGGTTGCACATGAAGCACTGCCAACTGCTCCATCATTTTCCATTCTGTCATGGAAACCTCACCTTTCCCTTTTCTACTTAGCGCGTCGGCTACTAAATTTCCCTTCCCAGGCGTGTAGGAGAGTATGAAGTCAAACATTTGCAGGTACTCTACCCACCTCCGTTGTCGCAAATTTAGCTCTCTCTGGGTGAAGATATACTGTAGGCTTTTGTGGTCAGTATATACCACAAATTTCTCTCCCAACAGGTAATGTCGCCAAGACTTCAGGGCAAAAATAATCGCTGCTAACTCCAGGTCGTGTGTTGGGTAATTTTGCTCATGGGACTTCAGTGTCGCGAGCCATATGCTATGACTTGGCGTTCTTGCATCAGAACACACCCCAGTCCAACGCGAGACGCATCACAATACACCTCGAATGGCACTCCCTCCTGCGGTAGACTCAACACCGGTGTAGTAGTCAGGCGAGTCTTCAACTCCTCGAATGCCTGCTGGCACTTGTCCGTCCACTCGAATTTGGCTCCCTTCCGTGTAAGAGCTGTCATGGGCGCCGCCAACCGAGAAAATCCTTCCACAAAACGCCGGTAATACCCTGCCAGACCCAAGAAACTCCGGATCTCAAAAACATTTGTGGGCCTCTTCCAAGATGCTACGGACTCAATCTTGGTTGGGTCCACTCTAACTCCTTCGGCAGATACCACATGCCCAAGAAAATGCACCTCTCGCATCCAAAAGTCACACTTGCTAAATTTAGCATACAAGTGATGATCTCGTAGCGCCTGCAGCACCACGGCCAAGTGCTCCTCATGCTCAGCTTGGGTTTTGGAGTACACAAGGATGTCGTCAATAAATACCACCACGAAGGAATCCAGGTATGGGGCAAATACCTGATTCATTAGATGCATGAACACGGCAGTGCGTTCGTGAGCCCAAAAGGCATCACTAACCACTCATAGTGTCCGTATCTGCACCTGAATGCCGTCTTAGGGATGTCTTCGCTCCTGACCCTCAATTGATGATATCCCGAACGCAGATCGATTTTTGAGAACCATCGTGCTCTACTCAGCTGGTCGAATAAGTCATCGATCCGTGGCAAAGGGTATTTGTTCTTTACCGTTACTTGATTCAGCTTCCGATAATCAATGCAAAGTCGCAACGAACCATCTGCCTTCTTAGCAAACAAGACCGGTGCACCCCAAGGTGAGGTACTAGGACGGATAAAACCTTTATCTCCCAGTTCCTTTATTTGCTTCTGAAGCTCCTGCAACTCAGCAGGTCCCATCCGGTATGCTACTTGTGAGATGGGTCCCACCCCTGGCAACAGTTCAACCGTGAACTCGATACTTCTGTGTGGAGGCAACTCCAACAACTCCCCAGGAAAGACATATTGGAAATTCTCGACAACATCTGGCCACACCCTTTTCTCTAAGTTACCTTCCTCCTCAAAGGTTAGGGTGGCAAGCCTATGGGTAATATTGCCCCATAGCTCCCTCGTCGGTCCAGCTCTCCCAGCATTCCTATCCCATTCACCCACTAGGGTACAGGAAGATCCTGTGGGTGTAGTAAATGATACTCGTCGCCTATAGCGAGTCAATCTTAGCCTGGAAAGGCCATCAACCATCCATCCCCGGAATCAAACTAAAAGTCCTCATGGGCATTACGTACAAATCAAATGAGAGGTCAACCTCTCCTATCGTAAGCGCACACTCTCGACACATTTGGTGGATCAACTCCACACCTCCCATTGGGGACTTAACCCTCAGAGGTCTATCAGCCTCCACACAATCAAGTCCAAGGCTCTCCACCAAGGACTTAGCAATCAGGGAACATGAAGCTCCGGTATCAAACAATGCAAAGAACAACAACGGTGCGAGATATTAGAATAGTACCTCGAACCACCGAAGGTCCAGCCCCACCTTCCTCGGAGGGTGATGGTAATTCCTCCATTTCACCGGGTCGAGGTAAGCGCGAACACTCTGCCTTGGCCTGCCCCGCCACTAGCCTCACTTGCCTTCCCTTTTGCTCCTGGCTGCAGTCCACCGGGACGCCCCTCCGATCCTCCTTGTGGTTGCCTCTCCCCCTGTGGCCTAGTGTGACCGGAACCGGCTTGACCGGCCTGCCACGAATGTGCCGGCTTAGGAGCTAGGGCTTGAAATTGGGTCCCACCCCTGCTCCCTTGTGCTAAGCTTCCAGCTCCCCGGTCTGTTCCCCTTGCTGAAACACACCTTGCCGATGTGTCCCACCTTCCCACGCCTATGACACGTCAAGTCTTGCTTGGGGCACTCACGTTTGACGTGCCCCGACAGGCCACAACAGGTACACCCGCTTGGGAAGTTCCCACCAGCACTCCCCTGTCCTCCAAAGTAACGGGATCTGGGCGGAGCCATTGAAGCTTGGCCCCTATCCTTGGGAAAAGTCCCACTCCCGGGCTCAACCTTCTGCCTCTTGGCTTCACCGTGCTTGTCGCGCGCGCTCTGCCCCATCCGCTCCTGGTGAGCCTGTCTTCCCTCCTCTAATCCTCTCTCAACAATCTTGGCGGTGTCCACGACTTCAAAGTAGGTCTTCGATCGCAGCATCTCCACCCTTTGCTTCAGGGTAGGTTTGAGACCCATGGTAAACTTATGGGCCTTCAGGTCCTCCCTTGATATTGCTTCTGGAGCAAACCGACTCAGCCCCCTGAAATCTCGCTCATACTCTGCTACTAAGCGCGATCCCTGCTTCAGGCTGCTGAACTCCTCCCGCTTCTACCACCGCAATGACTCTGGAAAGAACTCCTCATGGAACAGCTGGAGGAACTCATCCCAGGCCATGGTCGCCATGTCCTGGCTTCCTGAGATGCTAAGCCACCATTCCAAGGCTTCCTCCTCCAACTGCCGGACTGCTAGTCTCACTTTGTCTTCCTCCCGGGGTCGAAGAAAGGAGAACACATGCTCGATCTGCCGCAGCCAGTGCTCTGCTCCTAGAGGTTCAGCTCCTCCCTTGAACCTTGGTGGATGTTCCTTTCGGAACTGCATCAACACGTCTCCCTCTTCCCGCCTCACCGGCACTTCCTGCTTACACGGAGGTTCCGCCTCACGGGGTGGAGAGGGTGGCACTGCCTGTCGTGCCATCATCTCCTGACGCACCTCGTTTAGGATCTCTCCCTTGAGGTCCTCACGCATGCCTTGCACGTTCTCACTTAGGGCCCGGACTTGGGCCATGATCCGCTCCAGGGGATCATCGCCCTCTACATGCTGTCCTCTTTCCTCTCCAAAGACGTGCGGAAGATTCATCTTCTACAGCTGGAGTAGCTCGGGTTACTCTCCTAGGAGGCATAGTCTACATAATTTAAACCAAACTAGGATCAGCTTCTCTCAAGCTCTACACACCCTCATCCCCATGGGCCATGAGGTACTCAAGCAACGTTTTACATTTAAATACACAGGTAAATCACAGAAGTACACAGCAGCAATTCATAGCAACAAGCCTCACAGAAAATCACTGACTTTCACAGCAACAAAATTTTGTTTTTAGCAACAAGTTTCAGCAACATAGCATGTCCAATCACGATACTCATACTGAAATTAAACTAGTGCCCTAATGCCAATGCATGTATGCACCCTCAACCCAAATGCAAATGCCCTACTCCTTGGTCTAACTACCCCTGAGTACACCCAGAAGACCAGATAGGACCACGTTGATCGGGCGTGTCCTATACCGCCTCCTAAGAGTCTCGAAGCGGCCAGGCCTCCCCACTATCCTAGGTCCACCAGACCATGAACTATCGCTCGATACCATATTGTCACGCCCCAATTTCCTTCCACTTGGAAATGAGTAGTGACCGCCCATGCCCGCACCCGAAGGGACAAGGGGTTGGTGCAAGCACCTTAAAAGGACTTCGCACGGGTCTTGTCCCAAACATGCATAACCAGGCTAACATGCCAAGGGGCATGCTCCTGCTCCCAAACCATGCACACAAACACAAATTGAATAACAACATCTCATTTTATTTCATTTCAAAGACTAAATGTTTATTACAACCCAGTCGGGGAAAAACCCCTATGAAGCCAGGTGTACTGTTACAAATAAAACCAAACCAAATTCTAGAACATAAAACCAGAGTATAACAAAGGAAATAACATAAAACTCCCAGCCTCAGGGACCTAGCTCCTCAGCCTTCACCTACCGCCTGCTAAACCCTGCAAAAGGACAGTTTATAGGAGGGGTGAGCAAACCTTAGCTCAGTAGGGATCCAGTCTCCCCAGACCCGTCCCGCTCTACAACACGCATGATATGTGTATGCTTGTGCTCGTGTCGTGCCTAAGGCTAAAGCAGCAAACATCAACCAGTAAACACTCTTTACCTGAGCCCGCACTGAAAGGCAGAGGACACCCCGCCACCACGGCGACATGACATACCACATCCAGGCGAATGTTGCATGGACACCAATGCAACATTTTCCACCCGAGTCAGATATGGTCAACCACCTCCTCGGGCGCCATACCTACCCTCAGGAATGGGTGTAGACTTAGCCCACCGTCGTTAGTACTACACCGAGACTCAGGACCATGTCCTGGCCAAATCTCAAGGGGTCCAGCTATTGTGCCTCGCCCATATCTCAGCTCAGTCTCAAACAGACCAGCAGAACAGCATAGCATTACATCTCAACATGTAAACTCAGCACAACATTTACACTTTATTTCAGAGGGACCAACATGGTCAGATGCAAGCCACACACATCAGCCTCACAAGCTTTTTATCAAATACAAATCAAACACAGTACACACCAGTCACACAGGTATATCATCAGACACTCATATACAAGGTCTCACAGGCATTATATTGAATACATGGCATGCAGGCCTCACAGACATTTTATCAAATACATAGTGTGCAGGCCTCACAGACATTTCATCAAACACATGGTGGGCATAAACAAACCCAGAAAATCCTCAGGCCAAATTCAACATCAGAATCAACAGAACATGCCACTGAGGACCAACATCCATATAGGAGATCACACCTATATGGATTTATATATATATATATATATATATAGGTGAATATCCTAGAACAGAGGAGAGTTAGGAAGAACATGAATCCCTACCTCAGACTTTTGTCCTAACCTCTACGCTAGACACCTTCCAACGATGCGAACCACCACGGCAATCGCCCAGGAGATCCTCTCTCTCTCTCTCTCTCTCTCTCTCTCAAAGTGGTGCAGCAAAGAAGAACACAAGAACCCTAAACTCAAACTCAAGCCCTCATTATATAGACACTACCCACATCAAAATGACGTAGTTTTGATTAAGTAAATCCCAGGATCAAAATGACGTAGTTTTGATCACACACGTTAGCACCTTTCCGCACCCATATAGGCCAAAATACTCAGAATTTCAACATGGTCCTTTGGAGAAAGATCATTAGAATGTCAAAACCAAGGGAACCATGCAAAAATATGGCTGCACGCCAATTTGAACGTGAATTCCCCAATTCACGTGTAACTCCATATGCACCCCAAATGCGCTCAAACTTCACCCCTAGCCTCCTTGCATCATGTAGAAGACAACCACACTTGCACGTGAAATGGACCCATTTCACGTGCACCTCACATACACGTCCGTTTGGCCTGAAACTTCTGTGGTAGATAGAGGACATCATTCTAAGCATCTTTCCTTTTACACGTGAATTCATTTGAGCCCATTCACTAGGTCAAAATCTAGAAAAAACCCTACTCAGAAGGCAAAACTGTGACTAACTCAAGGTACGGGTCCTTAAAAATTATATATATAAATAGGAGGCAAACAGTGACCAATATCCAGATAATTAATAAGTAGGTGAGCCGAATGGGGAGCAAGGCCAAGACTGCATCATTTCCAAACTATGTAACCTTTTCAAACAATCAACAGAACAAACTGAGAACAATCTTTTCCATTTTTTTTGAAAACCAGACAAAACAAAAAGAAAAGTACTATCACGAACCTAACTAAAAAAAACATGTTGGTCCCTGGGAGCCTAGAGGGGGTTGAATAGGCTCTTATCAAAACTGTTTTATAACTCTTTAGCACAATACTTATCTGGTTAAGAGATAGAATCAATGCGGAAGATAACCAGATAGTGGAAGAATTTTGTTTTATTATCAGTATGATAAATACAACAAAATAGAAGCAGACTAAAGCTTGAAAGCTTTTAGACCTACTTAACAACTCTTTAACACTCTATTTACAAGCACGCACACGCTAGCCTCTATGATCTCAATGAGCTTTTGTACATACACAAAACTATTACACGTTCACTTATACACTCACATAAAATGTACAAGTGTTACTATTTATAGCGACATCCACAAGAGACAACCTTGGAACTTGTTGTTCCGGATATTGTGCACATTTACTATCTCTTGGAAATCTCTCTACCTCAATTGCTACGGATCTGGTCTTCAAGATCTTGGGTTTGCAACGCATAAGAGTCTTTGTAAGTTCCCAAGTGTAGTTAAAGTTGCGTCCACATATCCGGATGGTCCACATGTAAGGTGCTTTAAGTTTTCAACAAGTTAGTCTTACATCGGGAACCAGCGAGCTGGTGACTTTGAATACGAAGGGATAAGTTGAAGTAGCGTCTTCTTAAATCCGGTGTAAGGTTCCTTACTCGGTGCTAAACTAAGCTCGGATCCTTACTCCGTAATACTGATTGCTTACTCCGTATCAATTTGGTACTGGAATCCTTATTCCATGTAAGCGCTTCCTTACTCCGTATGAAAGAGAAGGTCGGAGTGCTTACTCCGCATTAGCACTTCCTTACTCCGCATCTAGTTTCCTTACTCTGCATGAGTTAAAGGAACAGATGGCTTACTCCGTATCAGCACATCCTTACTCCGCATGAGTGACTGGTTCGGATTCCTTACTCCGCATCTAGTTTCCTTACTCCGTACAAATAAAGACTCAAGTCCTTATTTCGTAGAAGTGCTTCCTTACTCCGCATGTATGGAAGACTGGGATTCCTTACTCTGTGTCTTCTTTACTTTAGTCCGGTTGAGTAGAAGACTTAACTTTTAAACTCTGTGACGACTCTCTTATTCCGTGCGACTTTGTAGACTAAGATTCTTACTCCACATCTATTTGACTTAGTCCATTTGAAGTATTAGGTGCGGATTTCTTAGTCCGTAGCTTTTAGGTTCTTAGTCCGCACGAATGATCCTGTCACGCCCCGGATTTCCAACCCGAGGAAACCGGTACGTGACTCCCCATTCACCCACACGGAGGGCAATGGGGTTGGATTACTGGATGCCACACAAGCAAGTCTAACAATTACAATAAATCAAATAAGCCACATCTTTATTTAATTCCAAAACATCAAAGGTTCACAAAACAACCAAGTCCCTGATTACAGTTCAATCCTTTAGTACATTCCCCTCCCTGGGGTTACATAAATCATAAAAGTACATTACTGAAATGAACAATAAAGTGGAGAGGGTCTTCCACCTTGGTGTATCCACCTAACGCCTGTAAGTCCCTGGAAAAAACCAACAAACACAGTAGGAGGGGTGAGCAACCACAGCTCAGTAGGGATCATGTCTCCCCAACCCATCCCATGTTCCTAGCATCTACATGCCATGTGTACAAGTGCAGTGTTGTGTACAATGATTTCAACAGACATAATAACAACCACATCAACAATTCACAATCTTCCACTGCCACACAGGCTAACACTTTAACCACAAGTGATTTAACCGCCTCTTCAGGCCAAGTTATTTAACTGCCTCTTCAGGCCAAGTGATTTAACCGCCTCTTCAGGCCAAGTGATTTAACCGCCTCTTCAGGCCAAGTGATTTAACCGCCTCTTCAGGCCAGATACCACAGTCAAGCACACAACACACATGGTCACTCAAGCATACAACCAAACACTTGGTGTGCACCCATTCACAAGCGCACAAGCCCAACCATTCAGGCCATAGAGCAAACATCCAGCATACATACATACACTAAACCACAAGTCCAGTCACACGGACATATTACCAAACACATGATGGGCATATACACACAGCTAAGTTCACACAGGCATTTCATCAAACATGTAGCAGGCATGTCATACAGGCATTTTATCAAACACTTTTCATGCATCACACAAACACTAGAAACACCAAAATCGCCATTGAAGGCCAACATTCATATAGGAGGTCACACCTATATGAATTTACATATAAATAATATAACAGATATAACTCATATTCTGCCCTAGGACCCTAGGACAGAGGAGGATTTAGGAAGAACAAAATCCCTACCTTACAACAGATCTTCCTTGCTCCCGCGCTAAACGCCGTCCTCCCCACGCGAGATGCTCCAGAAGAAACCAAAGAACTCCCCCTTCCTTCTCTCTCTCTAGCTCTCTCTCTCTACGACGGCCGCAGGATGAAGTGAACCCTAAACCTAAAACAAAGAGCTTCTCCTCCTTATATAGACAACACAACATCAAAACGACGTAGTTTTGATTAAGTGGCTCCCAAAGCATCAAAACGACGTAGTTTTGATCACACAAGTTAGCACCTTTCCGCACCCATATAGGCCAAAATACTCGGAATTTCAACATGGTCCTTTGGAGAAAGTTCCTTAGAATGTCAAAACCAAGGGAACCATGCAAAAATATGCCTGCACGCCAATTTGCACGTGAATTCCCCAATTCACGTGCAACTCCATATGCACTCCAAATGCTCTCAAACTTCACCCCTAGCCTCCTTGCATCATTTAGAAGACAACCACACTTGCACGTGAATTCGACCCATATCACGTGCACCTCACATACATGTCCATTTGGCCTGAAACTTCTGTGGTAGATAGAGGACACCATTCTAAGCATCTTTCCTTTTGCACGTGAATTCATTGGAGTCCATTTACTAGGTCAAAATCTAGAAAAACTCTACTCAGGAGGCAAACCGACTAACTCAAGGTACGGGTCCTTACATCCTCTCCCCCTTAAGACTTTTCGTCCTCGAAAAGAAATGACATACAAGGAAAACAAACACAAGCTACCCATTTGCCACACGGCGAGCCACAACACCCAAATGGGTCATACACCACACACATCACAACAGCACATAACAGTACCACCATAATCCATAACCACAATAATGCACATAACACATGTCCGCATGGCACGAATACACATCTCAAAGCACATCACAATTAAGCACATGTCTTTAAAAGACAATACAAATACATCAACTAATACAAGAAAACACATCACTATCCCTTGGCCAACAGCCACCTCTCACGCTTAAGATTGTTCGTCCTCGAACAAGTCTGGGTGCTGCTCCCGCATCACGGACTCACGTTCCCATGTCTCCTCCTCAATGCCACGGTGTTGCCACAGCACGTGAACCAAAGGAATAGCACGACCACGCAATAGCTTCTCTCGCCGATCTAGGATACGGATAGGGGCCTCAATGACGGACATGTCATCCGCAATGTCCAACGTCCCCCAATCAATCACATGAGTGGGGTCAGGGTGATACTTCCGCAACTGGGACACGTGAAACACGTTGTGCACTCGACTCAGCCGCGGTGGTAACGCTAACCGGTAGGCCACAGGCCCTACACAATCCAGAATCTCAAAAGGACCAATAAACCGCGGAGATAGCTTGGAACCTCGCCCAAACCGTCGATGTCCACGACGTGGAGAGACACGAAGGAACACATGATCACCAACAGAAAACTCCAAAGGTCGCCGTCGCTGATCCGCATAAGATTTCGCCGACTCGAGCTGACAACAAACGCTGACGAATCAACTTGACCTTCTCAGTAGCCTCTTGAACCAACTGCGGTCCCAAGAGAGCTGTCTCCCCCACCTCGGTCCAACACAAAGTTGATCGACACGGCCGTCCATACAACGCCTCAAAAGGAGCCATCCCAATGGATGCCTGATAACTGTTGTTGTAGGCAAACTCCACCAAAGGAAGTTGAGTTGCCCACGAACCCCCGAAATCTAACACACAGGCCCGTAACATGTCCTCCAACGTCTGATTCGTCCTCTCTGTCTGGCCGTCAGTCTCAGGGTGAAAGGCTGTACTCAGGTGAAGCTTGGTCCCCGTAGCCTCCTGCAAACCTGCCCAGAAACGGGAAGTGAACCTCGAATCCCGGTCTGAGACAACCGATGAGGGTACGCCATGCAGTCTCACAATCTCGTTCATGTACAGCTGACTCAAGGTCCCAATAGAGTCCCGCTCGCGAACGGCCCAGAAAATGGGCCGACTTTGTGAGTCGATCAACAATCACCCAAATCATATCCTTCCTCCCGGTGGTGGGTGGAAGACCGGTCCACAAAATCCATCGCTATATGGTCCCACTTCCACTCCGCTATGGGCAAGGGCTGTAACATGCCCGCCGGCCGCTGATGCTCAGCCTTCACCTGCTGACACGTGAGGCACCGCGAAACAAAGGCAGCCACATCGCGTTTCATCCCAGGCCACCAAAAATGTGCCCGAAGCACATGGTACATCTTCGTACCCCCTGGATGCATAGCAACTCTAGATTGGTGAAACTCCCTCATCACCTCGTCCCTGAGGGAAGAAGCTACTACCAACCGCTCCTGAAATGACAACTCATGCTCAGGACCCTCTGTCCAGTCCCCAGATAGCTCCCCAGCCTCAATACGGGCACGGAGAACCTCACACTCAATGTCACCCAGTGTTCCTCCCGAACGCGCCGGTACAACTCAGGCACAACCACCAAAGGACTCGGGATCGTCCCACCATCATGAGCAACAAGCCGCACTGTAACGTCGCCAACTGCTCCATCAGCTTCCACTCTCTCACAGCCACCTCAGCTTTCCCTTTTCTGCTCAACGCATCAGCCACAACATTACCCTTGCCCGGGGTATAGTCAAGAGTAAAGTCAAAGGTCTGCAAATACTCCACCCATCTCCTTTGCCGTACATGGCATTACACACATTTTAACCATTGCATCAATCAATATTGCACACAGCACAGTCCACATTGTAGTCATACCCAAGGCATTCCAAGAATATTCAGAGTTGCACAGTTCACACATGATCATGTTATGCACATCCTTCACACATGACAACAAATACAACTAGTGCCCTAATGCCAATGCATGCAAATCCTACCACAAGACTGGACTACCCTAAGTACACCTTGGAGGCTCAAAGAGGACCATGTTGATCAGGCATGTCCCTCCAGGCTCCTCCAAAGGACTCAAGATAACCAAGTCCGCCCACTACCCTAGGCCAACTAGACCATGCTCTGATACCATATTGTCACGCCCCGGATTTCCAACCCGAGGAAACCGGTACGTGACGCCCCGGATGCTCTGTAACGACCCGTACCTTGAGTTAGTCAGTTTTGCCTCCCGAGTAGAGTTTTTCTAGATTTTGACCTAGTAAATGGACTCCAATGAATTCACGTTCAAAAGGAAAGATGCTTAGAATGATGTCCTCTATCTACCACAGAAGTTTCAGGCCAAATGGACATGTATGTGAGGTGCACGTGAAATGGGTCCAATTCACGTGCAAGTGTGGTTGTCTTCTAAATGATGCAAGGAAGCTAGGGGTGAAGTTTGAGAGCATTTGGAGTGCATATGGAGTTGCACGTGAATTGGGGAATTCACGTGCAGGCATATTTTTGCATGGTTCCCTTGGTTTTGACATTCTAAGGAACTTTCTCCAAAGGACCATGTTGAAATTCTGAGTATTTTGGCCTATATGGGTGCGGAAAGGTGCTAACTTGTGTAATCAAAACTACGTCGTTTTGATGCTGGGATTCACTTAATCAAAACTACGTCGTTTTGATGTTGTGTTGTCTATATAAGGAGGAGAAGCCCCACTGTTTTAGGTTTAGGGTTTGTTGCTCCACCACCGCGTCGCGAGAGAGGGAGAGAGGGAAGGAGAGTCACTGGAGTTCTCCGGAGCGTCTTGCGTGGGGAGGACGGCGTTCGGCTTGGGATCGATTGTTGCCATGTTGTTGCGTCTTACCCGAGGTAGGGATTCTGTTCTTCCTAAATCCTCCTCTGTCCTAGGGTCCTAGGGCCAGAATATGAGTTATATCTGTTATATTATTTATATGTAAATTCATATAGGTGTGACCTCCTATATGAATGTTGGCCTTCAATGGCGATTTTGGTGTTTCTAGTGTTTGTGTGATGCATGAAAAGTGTTTTGATAAAATGCCTGTAAGACATGCCTGCTACATGTTTGATGAAATGCCTGTGTGAACTTAGCTGTGTGTATATGCCCATTAAGTGTTTGGTAATATGTCCGTGTGACTGCACTTGTGGTTTAGTGTATGTATGTATGCTGGATGTTTGCTCTATGGCCTGAATGGTTGGGTTTGTGCGCTTGTGAACGGGTGCACACCAAGTGTTTGGTTGTATGCTTGAGTGACCATGTGTGTTGTGTGCTTGACTGTGGTATCTGGCCTGAAGAGGCGGTTAAATAACTTTGCCTGAGAGGCGGTTAAACCAGTGGCCTGAAGAGGCGGTTAAATCACTTGGCCTGAAGAGGCGGTTAAATCACTTGGCCTGAAGAGGCGGTTAAATCACTTGGCCTGAAGAGGCGGTTAAATAACTTGGCCTGAAGAGGCGGTTAAATCACTTGTGGTTAAAGTGTTAGCCTGTGTGGCAGTGGAAGATTGTAAATTGTTGATGTGGTTGTTATTATGTCTGTTGAAATTATTGTATCACGACACTGCACTTGTACACATGGCATGTAGATGCTAGGAACATGGGATGGGTTGGGGAGACATGATCCCTACTGAGCTGTGGTTGCTCACCCCTCCTACTGTGTTTGTTGTTTTTTTCCAGGGACTTATAGGCGTTAGGTGGATACACCAAGGTGGAAGACCCTCTCCACTTTATTGTTCATTTCAGTAATGTACTTTTATGATTTATGTAACCCCAGGGAGGGGAATGTACTAAGGGATTGAACTGTAATCAGGGACTTGGTTGTTTTGTGAACCTTTGATGTTTTGGAATTAAATAAAGATGTGGCTTATTTAATTTATTGTAATTGTTAGACTTGCTTGTGTGGCATCCAGTAATCCAACCCCATTGCCCTCCGTGTGGGTGAATGGGGAGTCACGTACCGGTTTCCTCGGGTTGGAAATCCGGGGCGTGACAATATGGTATCAGAGCCAGACCCGGAGCGGTGTGCCATGGTCCCACGGGGACGTGGGCCTCCTAAGGGGGGTGGATTGTAACGACCCATGAGTGGGTGTTAGTCCCACATTGCTTAGTGAGGAGAACAAAGTCCGCCTTATAGGAGGGGACGGATACCTCACCTCACAGGGACGCGTTTTGGGCGAGGCCCAAAGACAAAACCTTGCGGAGCAGGCCATGAGGGCGAGGCCCAAGACTGGTTAGCCAAAGCGGACAAAATTCTTGTGACGGGTATGGGCTGGGCTATCTCGGATGGTATCAGAGCATGGTCTAGTTGGCCTAGGGTAGTGGGCGGACTTGGTTATCTTGAGTCCTTTGGAGGAGCCTGGAGGGACATGCCTGATCAACATGGTCCTCTTTGAGCCTCCAAGGTGTACTTGGGGTAGTCCAGTCTTGTGGTAGGATTTGCATGCATTGGCATTAGGGCACTAGTTGCATTGGTTGTTGTATGTGAAGGTGTGGATACCTGTGAAAATTTTAATTGTGATAAAAGAAAAATATGAATAATGTGATAAGGTGAGAACTGTGCAACTCTGATTTTATTTGAAGTACCTTGAGCATGACTACAAGGAAAGGTCCTTGTTTAATCGAATCGTATGCTTATGGAATGGATGCTTGTGCAATGTGGTTTAATGAGAACCGAAATGTGTGCGGTGTGTGAAATTGCATGGATAAAAGGTTTGAACATGATAAAATTTCAATTGTGCAACTCGAAATTTTGTGATGGTTCGAGCATGAAAACATGGAAAAGAATTTGTGGTATTGAAACTGAGTACTTGCGAACGTGAAGATTGTGAAATGTGAACTGTTAATAAAATAAAATAATAATAACCAAGAAATAAATAAATAAATAAATACATTAAATTAAATATGTAATAATGTTGGTGTTCTGAAGGATTGAGCATGTGTTAAGCCGATGGAGTGTAAATTTGTTTGGCATGGTGTGCAATAAACAAGGTTATGAGCAATGTGGTGGAGTGTAAATTTGTATAGTCTGTGAGATTTGTTTGGTAAATTTGTAAATTTGTGTGGTAATAATGCGTGCTATAGCTTAAGCCGTTAGCTTAGTCGGTAGTGGTCTTGCGATTGTTGGGATCATCTAGTGTTAATCTGGAGCACTATCTTTTCGCTTAACCAATGTTTCTGGAAACTATAAGCCGTGCGACTATTGAGGTAACAGAGGAGGCCGCGACCCAGGTTGGGCAAGTGAGAGAGAGCTGCAGGCTGAAGGTGATAGACAAATCACGGCAGAGGTTGGCGTCTTGAGCTCGATTATTCCAGAGGTGAGGGATGCGATTCGACAACCGATCGGGAGCGAGGTACGCCGAGAGCTGTCGGCCCTCAACACCCCCCCGTTTGAGTCCTGTTTCTCGAAAGATTGCGCTTGTTGTGGACAACCGGGCACCGGAACAGAGAGTGTGCCAAGGAGCAAGACCGGTGTCGCCTCTGTGGAAAAGTAGGACGTCTTCGTACGGTCTGTTTTAGTAGGACCGGAAGTGATGCTAGGGGATTGGCTCGGCGAGCTAGGGGTAAAGCTCAACGCCGAGTCCCGATTTGGAGGCGGGAGGACTACCCAGGTGAGGCCAGGTGGAAAAGCAAGACAGAACTTCATTGGTGGTATCGTGCCCCTTTGGTGGGTTGTCGGTTGAGTCTCGTACTAGTTATGTGAGGCGGGGTGGACTTTATCATGTCCCGTTTGAGTTAGCATTTCGAATGGATGTGGTTGGTGACCTGTTAGGGAATAATTAAGTAAAAAGAGTAAATATAGATTTATAACGCTAGAAGAATAATAAGTAACTGATGAGTATCTGGGTGTTGATTTTATAAGTGAGTGATATTCAATTTTGGCACATGTGGATAATCAAAGTAACCAAATCTTGTAGGCAACCCTTCTTCTAGTGGGAGGGAATTTAGACTGGCTAGCTAGTAGAGCTTGAGGTGTGAGGTGATGGCTTGTGAGTTATTGTGTGACACCTCCTTGGCAACCTTGATTAATAGAAATATGTTCTTCAGCGGATAGAGGTGTGTGTTGGAGTACGCTTAAAAAGGGATATTCCTATGGTTACCTTTCTTTTCCAAGCGTTGTGGTTGAGGGGAAAACGCAGCTAGTATAGCCTGCTCTTAGAGTCTTTGAAGCGTTATCTTGTTGGCTAGAGTGGTCGTTGCAAGTTCCGGTTAATAACTATATGGGTGTTTGGGTTCTCGGATGGTCAAGCGGGGCCATGTGTCATGTTTGTCGAGTGTGAAAGACCATGAGTGATGTTCTTAGAACATGTTGTGAAATGGGGATGCACACGTGTAAAATGTGAAGTGTTCCTGGAGCTCAACTATCGGCTATGAGTGGGTTTTGAGGGTTATGCCCGGTGCATCAACTTGGTAAAAAGAGGTAAGCAAGTGAGATTTGGCAGGCCTTGTTCGGACTATCTTTCTCTAGGGACTAAGGGTGTGCTTTTGCGTGGTAGGGCCATTCCTTCGGTTCGTATCTTGTGGGAGTAGGCTTAGAGGAGGAGAGAAGGTGTAAGGCTGGTACGTTCTACTCGTCAGGTGTCTTGTGTTCCGTTGCTTGTGTTGCAAATGTGCTGGAAATTTGGTATTGTGTTGTTGTATGTATTGCATTCGTGGTAAAGGTATACAACGGAGTTACTACATGTGGGTGTTGTGACATGTGCGTAGAGAAGGATGAGGTGTAGTGTATTAGAATATTAAATGTGGTGTGAGGATGAAGGAGAGTGTTCTAGGTGATGTTGTGTATGTTATACCTTGTTTAGTGCGATGGCCGGCTAAGCTAAATATTAAAGTGTTGTTGTGCTGGAAAAAGGTTGTTTGATGCCCAGAGTTGAGTCGGTTGTGACATTTTTGCTTGGACGGGGTGTTAGTGCTACTCCTTGAGGAGAGATTTATGTCGGACAGATGTCACAAAGGTGTATGTTTAGAGCAGTGGTGGTAGACGGATGACCTCCATCTGTACTCCTTGGAAACCCTTCATGTGCAGTATAACGGGGTAAGTGAGATGGTTCATGCCATCAAGGTGTTGGGGTGTTTGGGAGTAACGTGGAAGTCCCGAATCAGGAGTTTGCATGTCTTGTTTCTTATGCCTACCCGGAGGAATTGTAGTGACCACATTAAAGTGAGGTTAAAGCCTGAGTATTTCTTGGCCCATTTGAGTGTTTCATTGGTGTGTAGGAATAGAACGTGATGGTTGGTATGGCGGAGATGGTGGGAGATTCCCTTGTGACTGTGAGTGGTGACACGAGAGGATTCCGTTGTTGTCATGTTGCGGGTAGGAGAGTTTTCCATGGTGGAGAGAACTATGTTGTTGGTACCTACCCATCGTCAAAGGATTCCTATCGCATGGAATGTCTGTTGATCGAGTAAGGCGTTATCACTTGGGTTGTAACAGAAGCCTCAGTTCGTGAAGGCTGTGTGGGACCTTGGTGGATCCCTATCTGACCGTAGTCAGAGAGGTGTTATTTGTGTGGCGTTCTGGTTCATGGGATTCTTTGGTAGATTCTCACCGTTGGTGACTGGTGTTAGCCCGATCGTAGTTTTTAGTCTTGCCGTGGTTGTGTCCTGGTCCTGAATTTGTCATCCCTGGGCTCCATTGGGCATCATGTTGATCGTAACCGAATGGAAACTTCATCCTAGTATAGTTGTGTCCTGGATTGTCACGTGTGGCAAGCCATCATTGGTGCTGGTTGGGTTTTAATGTAGCTTGCTAGCAAATGTATTTTTCGGATCCCTAAGCCTGTTCTACGTTCGCGTGAGGGGATTCAACGTGTGATCTTTGTCTTCTTTGTGGTGATATCAAATGTGGCACCGTGATTGTGGTTTACATCATGCTCTTATCCCGTTTATTTGTTTTTCATTGTGGCCTCCTGGTGCTTGTTGTAAGGGTGAGGTCTACATCTGGGGGTGTCGCGGGTTCTTGTTGGGGTACCGTTAATTGGGGAGTGTTGGTTCTATTGTGACGCGCGTAGGCTAATGGTGTTGGCCTTGTTCGGTTGTTGGGGTCTTAGCGAATTTGTGGGAGGTTTCTCGACCTCACCGTTGTCCGACTTGCTCACATGAGTTGTTGTCGCGCGCTACTTAACTACGCTCTAGTTCTTGATATGCTCTTGCGTGTTACGCTAGTGTTGGCTAAATGGAGGTACTCCTTTGGAGCGTACTAACAATGTTAGTATTTGTTAATGCATTTTGTATTGCTTTGATCTCATTGTGGTGTTTGCAATTGGGTTTCTCTTTTCGAGGACGAAAAGCCCAAAGGTGGGAAGGTTGTGAGGGAACTTCCAACGGATGTGTTTGTATGGTGTTGGCGGAGGGGCAGTGGAACATTAAATGTGCGGTAGTGTTTGTCTTTGTGAGTTGATCCGTGACCGAGGTGATTTGTTAAACGTGTTGGGGATGGGAGTATATGTCTCACACCGTCGTGCCATGTAATTACTTCGACACGTGTTATGTGTGTTTTTGTGTGATATCTTCAGTCGCAGGTATGTGGATGGTTGTGGGCAAGGTGCATCAGCTTGTGCGTTATGGAAGGTGTGTTGTCTTTTCGAGGACGGCATGTCCTGCGAAGGAGACATGGGAACGTAAGTCCGTGATGCGTGAGCAGCACCCAGAATTGTTCGATGATGAACAATCTTAAGCGTGGGAGGTGGCTGTTGGCCAAGGGATAGTGATGTTTTCTTGTGATGTGTTTTCTTGTATTAGTTGATGTATTTGTATTGTCTTGACATGTTCTTATTTGTGATGTGCCTTGAGATGTGTATTCGTGCCATGTGGACATATGTTATGTGCATTATTGTGGTTATGGATTATGGTGGTACTATTATGTGCTATTGTGCTGTGTGTGGTGTATGACCCATTTGGGTGTTGTGGCTCGCCGTGTGGCAAATGGGTAGCTTGTGTTTGTTTTCCTCTTATGTCATTTCTTTTCGAGGACGAAAAGTCTTAAGGGGGAGAGGATGTAAGGACCCGTAGCTTGAGTTAGTCGGTTTGCCTCCTGAGTAGAGTTTTTCTAGATTTTGACCTAGTAAATGGACTCCAATGAATTCACGTTCAAAAGGAAAGATGCTTAGAATGATGTCCTCTATCTACCACAGAAGTTTCAGGCCAAATGGACATGTATGTGAGGTGCACGTGAAATGGGTCCAATTCACGTGCAAGTGTGGTTGTCTTCTAAATGATGCAAGGAAGCTAGGGGTGAAGTTTGAGAGCATTTGGAGTGCATATGGAGTTGCACGTGAATTGGGGAATTCACGTGCAGGCATATTTTTGCATGGTTCCCTTGGTTTTGACATTCTAAGGAACTTTCTCCAAAGGACCATGTTGAAATTCGAGTATTTTGGCCTATATGGGTGCGGAAAGGTGCTAACTTGTGTAATCAAAACTACGTCGTTTTGATGCTGGGATTCACTTAATCAAAACTACGTCGTTTTGATGTTGTGTTGTCTATATAAGGAGGAGAAGCCCCACTGTTTTAGGTTTAGGGTTTGTTGCTCCACCAGCCGTCACAGAGAGAGGGAGAGAGGGAAGGAGAGCTGCTGGAGTTCTGCCGGAGCGTCTTGCGTGGGGAGGACGGCGTTCGGCTTGGGATCAGACTGTTGCCATGTTGTTGCGTCTTACCTGAGGTAGGGATTCTGTTCTTCCTAAATCCTCCTCTGTCCTAGGGTCCTAGGCAGAATATGAGTTATATCTGTTATATTATTTATATGTAAATTCATATAGGTGTGACCTCCTATATGAATGTTGGCCTTCAATGGCGATTTTGGTGTTTCTGGTGTTTGTGTGATGCATGAAAAGTGTTTTGATAAAATGCCTGTAAGACATGCCTGCTACATGTTTGATGAAATGCCTGTGTGAACTTAGCTGTGTGTATATGCCCATTAAGTGTTTGGTAATATGTCCGTGTGACTGCACTTGTGGTTTAGTGTATGTATGTATGCTGGATGTTTGCTCTATGGCCTGAATGGTTGGGTTTGTGCGGGTGCACACCAAGTGTTTGGTTGTATGCTTGAGTGACCATGTGTGTTGTGTGCTTGACTGTGGTATCTGGCCTGAAGAGGCGGTTAAATAACTTTGCCTGAGAGGCGGTTAAACCAGTGGCCTGAAGAGGCGGTTAAATCACTTGGCCTGAAGAGGCGGTTAAATCACTTGGCCTGAAGAGGCGGTTAAATCACTTGGCCTGAAGAGGCGGTTAAATAACTTGGCCTGAAGAGGCGGTTAAATCACTTGTGGTTAAAGTGTTAGCCTGTGTGGCAGTGGAAGATTGTAAATTGTTGATGTGGTTGTTATTATGTCTGTTGAAATTATTGTATCACGACACTGCACTTGTACACATGGCATGTAGATGCTAGGAACATGGGATGGGTTGGGGAGACATGATCCCTACTGAGCTGTGGTTGCTCACCCCTCCTACTGTGTTTGTTGTTTTTTTCCAGGGACTTACAGGCGTTAGGTGGATACACCAAGGTGGAAGACCCTCTCCACTTTATTGTTCATTTCAGTAATGTACTTTTATGATTTATGTAACCCCAGGGAGGGGAATGTACTAAGGGATTGAACTGTAATCAGGGACTTGGTTGTTTTGTGAACCTTTGATGTTTTGGAATTAAATAAAGATGTGGCTTATTTGATTTATTGTAATTGTTAGACTTGCTTGTGTGGCATCCAGTAATCCAACCCCATTGCCCTCCGTGTGGGTGAATGGGGAGTCACGTACCGGTTTCCTCGGGTTGGAAATCCGGGGCGTGACAGAGGAGCTGCACTAGAGGAGCTGGGCTTAGAGAAGCAGCTGCATTTGAGGATGCAGACCGCTTTTCAACACGAGATGGAGAAGGTGCAGGAGGATTAGATGACACTTTCTCCCCTGGTTGGGTAGATCGGCGAGGTACGGGAGGAGGACGAGCTATCGTGTGGGCCAAGTCCACAAAATAGGTGGACAGGGAATGGACGGACGAGGCGACAAGGTCCATCTTTTGCTCGATGGAGGTGGAAGAGTCGGTTAAGGCAGAGAGGAGTTGGGCACCGAAGGCATCAACCTTAACGGTGATGGCAGAAATTTGGGCGGTTTTGGCTTGGGCGTGACGGTCCAGCTGAGTAGATAGCACAGCATCGGAATGAACCGTGCCAAATGAGGCATGTCCAAGCGCCAACTCCAGAGCTTTGGAGGACTCCCTGACAGGAATAGGGGCAGGTGTGTGTTGGGCAGAGGAGTCAGCAGGAGTATAAGGGACGTCAGTAGCAGTAGTAGAGGGGGTATCCGGAGCATCAGAGGCTTCCGGAGCAGCAGAACCACTTTGACCAGAGAGGTCAACAACAGGGATGGCACCTGTAGGAGAGGAGGACCGAGCCTCAACAAGGGAAGGAACCATTGTTATGATTGGGCCTTTCCGGAGGAGACAGCGAATGGAACGTCCGGAATGTGAGCAGGCGTAAGAAAGCCATGGTCCAGATTCCAGACGATCATGTCCTCCGGTGTGCGGGTGTGTTTTATCCCCTTTGGCGGTGACTGATTACCTTGAAATATAATGGATTCTTTACTAACCATATGTAGCTGCACATCAACGCCCGTTCCTATCTGCACTTGACCATCCGACACATAACTATCTATAGTCTCCAATTTCGAGTCACCAATACCTTCACGACGTGACCGACTACACGAGATATCGACAACATCCTTGACAAAGCCCAATAAATCCCGAGGCTCAACCACTACAACAGAAGCGGAACCCGTAACGGTATCCACGGGCCGATTATGGCCCACTTGACTAACCGAGGGCCCAATATCCGAACACATGTCCGAAGGCTCCTCAATCAGTCGAGGCCCATTGAGACTAAGACGAGGGCCCAAACGGTGATCCAAATCAATTGATGTCTCGCCAAACCCACCTGTCACGAGTCTACTGTCGCAATGGCCCATCAACAATGATCTCGCACGGCCCAAATATGGAACGGGCTTTGATGGTTGGCAATGCCACACGCAAATATTATGAGGCCCATATTTTTTGTTCAATATCTTCACCGAAGGGGCCCGAAGGGCCTGTTCCCCTGGCATATCAGCCGAGGCGTATCGTAAAAACCCTAGCATCTTGCAATAACGCACACCAGCATGAATGTTTGAGTCTTCTAACTTATACCGAACAATCCATGGTACCTGTTTCTCATTTGCTGAGCAATACCCATTACCGTGGTATGTCAACTCGCAATGACAATCCACTGGAATGACATAATACGCTTGTAAACCATCTGCACCATCTAATCGCCTGTCTATAACCTCCAACCGCACGTATCCCCGCGCATTAGGCGGGCATAGTGCAGAATATCGCACTAATATCTTGTCAATTTTCATGCTTTTACCACTAAATTTCATACGCACTTTGTCAAACAGATTTGGCAACGAAAGTTCAATTCCTTCATAATCGTTGGAGTTTACACCTTCAATTATTCCCGTATGTAAATCCTCCATATCCATTACAAAACACAATCAACCTACATTACAATAAATAACAGTTACGAAAACGAATTTCAACTCGGAGTGTATAATGACATGGACTCCCATTAACAACAGCAGCGACCAAATATAATGCGCCTCTTGCTATTCCGTCAGCTGGCCCAAATAACGCATCTCGATAGTCTGTCCAAATATTTGTATCGATCCACTTATCAACTAACTCAATATGGCGTTTCGCATGTGAGGCATCTGCACCGCCTTCTAGTGACAATTTCATCCTTCGAATAATTCGAACCGATCATCCATGTCCCTTCGTACGGTCCACGTTTCAGGACTAGCTGGCCCAATGGATGAGAATATATCATCTCGCATTCGGATCGCTATCACCAACCTTGTCATCAGCCACGATGAGTAAAACAACATGATGCGTTTCTGCCTCGCTACGAGCTGTTGGGCCAAGAACAACATTCCCCAAAAGACGGATCCCCTTTACAACAATTTTATCACTCTGACGTTCATGCTTGCTGTTACCCAATTTAATAGCGTTCAACACACGAACATCACCCTTACCATCAAAAGTGATCTTATCTAGATCATGTGTAAACACCTCGACTCCACGACGATCAACTCTTGATCGTTTTCGATACCATCGCGGCACGTACTACACATACTTGGTCTGAGCAGTTATCCGACTAGCCCGACGATTACGGAAAGGTGGCCTTTGGCCAACACTACCACTGAGAAGTGACCGTCTACCGGCCGGCTGATATCGAGGCGTCCTTAGGCGTGATGGGGTCCCCATTCCATCCATCCCTAATTAACTGCTCTAACTCACGAATAGCTACACGTTTAACCCGATAATCCGAAGAACGACTGACCTTCCTACTTCGACACCGGAGTTGCCTTATCTTCTCCCCTTCGACTCGACAGAAATCCTTTACTGGACCCTGAGTTACAGTCTCCACTGTCTTCCACTGGTATAACTGATCCGACAAAAATCGGTCTACGCACATCTGCACAAACTGCCCGTAAGAACTTGGATAATTTTCTAAGGAGTACAGCATGATATATCACGAGAGTCAATTGTAAGCCCACAAAAAAACCAACTACCCACGCAATTAAATCGGGCCTCGCAAACTTTTCACACACACCCCTGCAATCCAAATTCATTACGGGCTCGCCAGGACAACAAACGGAGGCCCATTAATACAACATCCCACATGTTCCTTCCGGACAAAGGAATCATTAAGATATTATATCTTATTCCAAAGTTGCACCGTCCACCCTAAAATTCGGATCTTGGTCCACCACTACGAGCACGCTTTTTCATTATTTAATGTAATGCGGACCTCCGTGGCTTCAACAACACGCCACCGAGAAAACTTACATAATACGCCAGTAATAGGGACCACGCACCACTTGATGCACTACATTGGTGGGCCCACGTTACCTAGGCATTGCAAAACGACGTCGTTTTGCATCGGATGAGGGAGTAGGTCATCCGGTAATATTATTCCGGATGACCTACACGTGTCACGTGGTGTACGAGAGCGGCTCCTACTATAAATTCAATACCAAAACACCAAATCAACCGGAGACTTTTTGAGTGCTCCGACCGGTGTTCACCCCTTATTTACCAAACATGCCATCCGCCGGCCGATTTCGGGTAACGCCCGGATTTCTTCCTCACGTACCCTCGTTGCTCTCTTTCTAAACACGAAGTACTCTCCCAATTGCAAAATATCCCGACTCCCGTCAATAAGAAATTCATTAAGGTTTGTAGGGAATTTCACGACAACGGGGAGCCACACATACATGCTCTCATCCAATTTGAGGGCAAGTTTCAGTGTTACAATCAACGGATTTTTGATTTGGTCTCTCCACACCAATCAACCTCATTCCATTGTCACATCCAAGGTGCACGGTCAAGTTCCGATGTCAATGCGTACCTTGACAAAGATGGTGACACGATTCAACATGGTGAATTCCGGACCGACCGGCGATCTGCAAATGGCGGTAATCAATCTAATAAAGACGTGTATGCCGAGGCTTTAAGCACCGGGTCAAAAGAGTCGGCATTACGGATCATTCGAGATAAGGATCCAAGAACCTTTTTATTGCAATACCACAATATTTCTTCTAACATCGACAGGATATTTGCTCCGCCACACCGCCATTTTTATTCCAAAATGGCAGCACAATTCTTTTATTATTCCGGACGATCTAGAACAATGGTTGGGTGATCAATTTGTTATGGATACTTCGCGCGACAGATTTTCATAATGGATTTCAAAGCGTATAGATATTGATCGCCCATTATCTCGTAGTTATTGAAGGTCCCAGATGAACTGGGAAAACTGCGTGGGCTAGATCATTAGGACCACATAACTATCTATGTGGTCATCTTGATTTTAATCCACGTAGTTACTCAAATGACGTCGAATATAACGTCATCGATGACGTCGAACCCGCTTATTTAAAATTGAAGCATTGGAAACATCTGATAGGAGCACAAAAAGACTGGCAATCCAACTGCAAATATGGCCGACCAGTCCACATCAAAGGTGGGATCCCTTCAATCGTGCTCTGCAATCCAGGAGACGGGTCCAGCTACAAAGACTTCTTAGAGAAGCCTGAGAATGCATCTTTAAAAGACTGGACCGTCCAAAATGCTTGGTTCGTCTTTATCCAATCAGCACTTTATAACCCCAACACCGAGGATCCACACGAATCAACCTGACTACAGACTTGCTCATATCATACTACACGCATGGATAACAGGACTGGCGATATGATAACTTCCGAACAAGCTGATCGCGGCGAATACATATGGTTAGTAAAGAATCCATTATATTTCAAGGTAATCAGTCACCGCCAAAGGCCTTTCGGAGACCCATATGACATTATCACTATCCAGATCCGCTTCAACCATAATCTACGCAAATCACTTTGCATTCACAAATGTTGGATCAACTTCGAGATCTGGACCAGATTAACACCCACTTCTTCGGCGTTTATTGGTCGGATACGATTCAATGTAATGAAGTATTTAGATAATGTGGGAGTTATTAGCATAAATCATGTTATAAGAGCTGTTTCAACTGCACTAGCTGAATTGGACCCATATATCAATGATGTTATACAAACTAGTGACGTCAAATTTAATGTTTATTGATTGTGTTGAAAAAAAATGACGACAACAGCCTTTCTGTATTCCATTGTATTACATTACAGAGACACATCCACATACATTCACTTCCTTGGAACAACGTTCCCATCATCATTTACTTGCACATCAACGCCCGTTCCTATCTGCACTTGACCATCCGACACATAACTATCTATAGTCTCCAATTTCGAGTCACCAATACCTTCACGACGTGACCGACTACACGAGATATCGACAACATCCTTGACAAAGCCCAATAAATCCCGAGGCTCAACCACTACAACAGAAGCGGAACCCGTAACGGTATCCACGGGCCGATTATGGCCCACTTGACTAACCGAGGGCCCAATATCCGAACACATGTCCGAAGGCTCCTCAATCGCTCGAGGCCCATTGAGACTAAGACGAGGGCCCAAACGGTGATCCAAATCAATTGATGTCTCGCCAAACCCACCTGTCACGAGTCTACTGTCGCAATGGCCCATCGACAATGATCTCGCACGGCCCAAATATGGAACGGGCTTTGATGGTTGGCAATGCCACACGCAAATATTATGAGGCCCATATTTTTTGTTCAATATCTTCACCGAAGGGGCCCGAAGGGCCTGTTCCCCTGGCATATCAGCCGAGGCGTATCGTAAAAACCCTAGCATCTTGCAATAACGCACACCAAAGATGAATGTTTGAGTCTTCTAACTTATACCGAACAATCCATGGTACCTGTTTCTCATTTGCCGAGCAATACCCATTACCAGGTGGTATGTCAACTCGCAATGACAATCCACTGGAATGACATAATACGCTTGTAAACCATCTGCACCATCTAATCGCCTGTCTATAACCTCCAACCGCACGTATCCCCGCGCATTAGGCGGGCATAGTGCAGAATATCGCACTAATATCTTGTCAATTTTCATGCTTTTACCACTAAATTTCATACGCACTTTGTCAAACAGATTTGGCAACGAAAGTTCAATTCCTTCATAATCGTTGGAGTTTACACCTTCAATTATTCCCGTATGTAAATCCTCCATATCCATTACAAAACACAATCAACCTACATTACAATAAATAACGATTCTACAACGAATTTCAACTCGGAGTGTATAATGACATGGACTCCCATTAACAACAAGCAGACCAAATATAATGCGCCTCTTGCTATTCCGTCAGCTGGCCCAAATAACGCATCTCGATAGTCTGTCCAAATATTTGTATCGATCCACTTATCAACTAACTCAATATGGCGTTTCGCATGTGAGGCATCTGCACCGCCTTCTAGTGACAATTTCATCCTTCGAATAATTCGGAACCGATCATCCATGTCCCTTCGTACGGTCCACGTTTCAGGACTAGCTGGCCCAATGGATGAGAATATATCATCTGCATTCGGACTGCTATCACCAACCTTGTCATCAGCCACGATGAGTAAAACAACATGATGCGTTTCTGCCTCGCTACGAGCTGTTGGGCCAAGAACAACATTCCCCAAAAGACGGATCCCCTTTACAACAATTTTATCACTCTGACGTTCATGCTTGCTGTTACCCAACAATTTTATCATGGGCCTTTCCGGAGGAGACAGCGAATGGAACGTCCGGAATGTGAGCAGGCGTAAGAAAGCCATGGTCCAGATTCCAGACGATCATGTCCTCCGGTGTGCGGGTGTGTTTGGCATAAAACACCTTGATTTTGTTGTCGGGGACGGAGGCAAGGCAGGCGAGGCTAAAACGGAACCATAGGTCTGTTAAGGTGTCAGCAGAGAGATGGTCAAGGTAGTCTTGGGGTTGAGGTAGGGGAGGCATAGGAGCTTCCGGAAGAGATTCCGGGACATCAGCGATGGCAGTGGCAACTGCGGTATCAACCGCGGTAGCAACTGTGGAAGTGGTGGGAGTGGCAACATCCACAGCAGGGGGAGGTGAGGAAACAGCCTTAGGTAAACTGGGCTGAGAAGGTCCCGCAACCTTAGAGAGGTCAGCACGAACGCTGTGCTGGGAGGCTCGAGAGATGGAAAGGGCAGCAACAGACCGAATCTGGGAGGACCGGTGAGAAGAGGTGACTTTGGGGGCACGGTTGTCGGAGGGGTCACCAACCGAGCTGTCTTGTTGTTCCGAGGTAGGAAGAAGGTGGAGAGCAGCAGAGGGACGGCGGCCCATCATGTTCCCATCAGGCATAAGGTGGTGAAGATAATAAACCTGAGGGAAAGGGATACCATCATATCGGGCAAAATGGTCTGGATGTAGATGCCGGAAGACAGCGTTGTGTATCCGTCCGAAAGAATGGTTCTTTGGGCCGTTCTTCAGCAGTCGGAACAAGAATGGTCCCTAGTCCATTGGGAGACCCTCAAAGACTCCGTACACAGCCAGTAGAAGGTCGTACGGGATGGAGTCCAGAGCAGTTATACGAGCCAAGAGGCATCGGCTCAGTATGGTCGCCATACATCGGTAGCGACCTTGGAAAGACTTCATTTTGTACTCCTTACCTTTATAGGAGCATCCCATCGAAGCAGTCATTGTCTCAGCATCCGAGCACTGAGGATCACCGGGAGGTAGATTGAGAGCGGTGCGAAGGACGTCAGGGGTGATCAAGATGGATTCACCGTGGACATAGGAGATAATGGAGTCGGTGGTGCAGCGGATCCGTTGGTAGAACTCAACAATGTCTTCAATAAGGAGATCAACAGGATGTGAGAGGCTTCCAGGAGTGGGCGAAGTTCCAGAAACCATGCCGGAGGATCGGAGACAGCGTGCCAATCAACCAGATGGCCGGGGTTAACGCCGGAAAGAGAAGTTTTGGGTGCCATTGAAGGGAAAGATTGAGAGGAGAAGGAGGTGAGGTCTTGGGGATTGAAGGAGCGACAAGGGTTTTAGGGATTTGGAAAATTTAAAACTTGCGCTGCGCAGGAAGGTCCAGGATATATAAGACCGAGATCGTGAATGTCAGCGGGTCTTGGGATTAAGCGAGTGGAACAGTGAACCACTTGACAGGTTGATGTCATTAGTCTTGATAGCGGCACGCCTCTGGATATAGAGATGATATGGAGACGATATGACTGGCGAATGATAACAACTGTTTGCCTTCTTTGAGAAGTGTGTGCATCCCGAGACATACATTTAATGAACCATCATTACTCTTCCTCAAAAGCACGTGCTATATAATAAGACATGGATTATCGCTATTTGAGAGTTCCAAGAGTCCGGAGGAATGAACCGACGACCATTCGGAGTAAACGATATTTGAGATAAGATCATCCGAATGGAAGGTAAACCGTGTCCGAAGAAACAGAGTGCGGTAAGAGAGAAGTAGATTCCTTTGCTATCGTGAAGTCGAAGAGAGGAGAAGTACCACAACACTTCAAATCCGAGACTATAGACAAGATATATCGATAAAGGTGCAAAGAGAATTTGAACCTGTAGCTTCATGAAAATAAACTAAAAGAACATGAAGCTATACAAGAAGAAATTAGTACGGATATGAACAAATAGTCAATTGAAGAGCAACATAATCCGAATTAATAAGTAACAGAACTTAATGCGTTGAAAATGAATGTAATAGACACATACAGACAGAAGAATGATCATTGTTACTGAATCAAGGCATATGTCAGAGAATAAACACATAAGTTCAAATTGATCAACATAGCGAAACCTTCTTGCTAAACGACGTAGCTAAGATTAATTAAAAATCATATGATTTTTCCAAATTAGGATTCATGAGTGAAACTGGAGAAATGAACACATGTCAAAAGCAAGCAAATGATTATCCGATTAAAATGCACGGTTGAAGGAAGAAAAACATCCTTGCATGCCACAATTCTGATTCAACAATGCATGTCCAGTTAGATCCGGAAGTGAAAGTTTATGGGAAAGAGCATTCGAGACATATTAGGGGATTATTACAAAGGTAATCTATTGCTCCCCCTTAGATCATGTGATCCTCTCAGTGATAGACTCCCCCTCAGATAGACAGCCAGGAAAGAGGTCATGAGACATATACGGGGGGTATTTCTTGGATAATAAATAAAGCATTTTCTCCCCCGTAGATCATGCGATCCTCTCGATGGTCTTTACCTGTTAAAGAATTTAGATCATGAAACAACACTGTCTACCCATTAGGAAACTACACTTCAGGAGCTAATCAGACTGCGAGTGTGAGTACAACCAGCGAGCATTCCGAGCTAACCCATTTCATTTCTTCAACCATACAAGTTAATAGAGCAATCAATATGAAACAGCATTCGTCATGTGGTGAGAAGTGGAGATTAAAATCATGAAATCCTAAAGAGGTTATTCATATATGTTTTAATTATGTTGGCTTTAATGGCTTCAGTCGGGAAACGCAAGCATCCTCCCAATATGAACATATGAGAAAATTATCAGAAACAAAATGCATGACACAAGTACAAATGATCAACATGAGAAACAGTTGGTGTCAAATGTGCATTATAAGTGCAATGCAAGTTCTAAAGAAATACTGTTGTAATTGTAAAGTAGAAACTATGTAGATAGATCAAGCATACCTAATTTAAGGAGAAGTTCAGAAAATCTTGCATCAGGTAGGGGCTTGGTGAGTATGTCTGCGAGTTGATTATCCATAGCAACATGTTCGAGAGATATGTGCTTTTTAAGAACATGATCTCGGATGAAGTGATACCTGACTTCAATGTGCTTGGTCTTTGGGTGCATCACAGGATTCTTGCTGATGGCAATGGCACTAGTGTTGTCGCAGTACAAAGGAACAAATGTCATGTTGAAACCGTAGTCAGTAAGTTGACTTTGCATCCAGAGTAGCTGAGCGCAGTAACTCCCAGCAGCTATATATTCCTCCTCAGCAGTAGAGGTTGATACGGAATTCTGCTTCTTACTGAACCATGAAATCAGTCTGTTTCCAAGAAATTGACAAGTACCGCTAGTGTTCTTCCTGTTGATGCGACACCTGGCAAAATTAGCATCTGAATAATCGGATAAGGAGAAGTCGGACTCTTTTGGGTACCAAAGTCCCAAATTCACCGTCCCTTTTAAATATCGCAATATCCGTTTCACATGAAGCATGTGTGACTCTTTGGGATTCGCCTGATATCTTGCGCAAATGCAAGTTGCAAACATAATATCCGGGCGACTTGCGGTAAGGTACAGTAATGATCCAATCATTCCTCTGTATTCAGTCACATTTAGAGATTCCCGTCAAGATCAGGATCTAACTTGGCACTAATGGGCATGGGAGTTTTTACTGGAGATGAGTTCTGCATCTCGAACTTCTTGATTAAGTCTCGAGTGTACTTCGCTTGATTGATGAAGATTCCATCCTTCATTTGTTTAACTTCTATCCCAAGGAAATATGTTAGTTCTCCCATCATGCTCATTTCAAATTTGCCAGTCATGAACTCTGCAAATTCTTCACAAAGCTTCGGATTGGACGATCCGAAAATGATGTCATCCACATAGATTTGTACGATGAGGGAATTATCTTTCTCCTTTTGTAGAAATAGAGTGGTGTCTATCTTCCCTTTTCTGAAATTATGTTTGAGCAAGAATTCTGACAGTGTGTCATACCAGGCCCTTGGAGCTTGATTTAATCCGTACAAAGCTTTCCGTAGTTTATATACCATATGCTCAGCCTTGTGTTCAACGAACCCCAGAGGTAGTTCAACATAAACCTTCTCTTGAAGGTCTCCATTTAGAAATGCACTTTTGACGTCCATTTGATAAACCTTGAAGTTTTCATATGATGCATACGCCAAGAACATTCGAATTGCCTCAAGTCTAGCCACTGGAGTGAAGGTTTCGTTATAATCAATGCCTTCTTCTTGATGATAACCTTTGGCTACCAGTCTGGCTTTGTTCCGAATTACTGTTCTTTCGGTATCCAATTTATTCTGGAACACCCATTTAACTCCTATGACTTGTTGACATCTTGGCCTTGGTATTAACATCCACACTTCATTCCTCTTGAACTAATTAAGCTCTTCTTGCATAGCTTCAATCCAATTTGAATCTTGAAGGGTTTCTTCCATGACCTTCGGCTCTATTTGTGATAGAAAACATGAGTAGAGGCATAGATTGGAAGTGGTGGCCCTGGTTCGTACTCCAACAGTAGGATCACCAATCACTTGATCTAATGGGTGGTTCCGAGTCCACCTATAGTTCTGCGCAAGTGGTGGTGAGTAGTTGATGATTTGAAGCTCGGTCAGATCGGGTGGATCTTGTATATCAGTTGGTTGACCTTCTTCTGGACCATTCGTATCCGTAAGATGAACAGTTCTTGAAGTACGTGGATGTTCTTCAGCACTGTTGCTTTTAGTATTAACTGGTCCGAACGGACTTGACGGTTCTCCGGAGTTATGGATGTCCGTAATAGATTGTCTGGAGATAGGTGGAAGTCCTGAGTCCGAATCTTCTGAAGCATCATCAGTTGCATTTCTTCTTGCTTCACCGGTGCTTGTTGATTGGTCAATAATACTAGCATGAACATGTCTGAACTGAGAGTAGTTGATTATATTTTTATGATCCTGCATGATTAAATTTGAAGATCTTATACTTGACCAGTCGAGGTTAGATTCATCAAAATTGACATGGATAGATTCTTCAACAGTTAGACGCTTGCTATTGAAGATACGATAAGCCTTGCTGTGTAAAGAATATCGGACAAAGATCCCATAATCGGATTTTGACTCAAATTTACTCCGGGCCTCTTTGCCATTATTTAACACGTAGCAAGCACACCCAAAAGCTTTGAAATGGGATATTGATGGCTTCCTTCCTCTCTACATCTCGTAAGGTGTTTTCATGCTAACCTTATTGATAAGAGTTCTGTTCTGAACATAGCATGCAGTTGACATAACTTCAGCCCATAGACTGAGAGGAAGTTTTGCCCCTGCTAACATGGATCTACCGGCTTCAACTAGTGTGCGATTCTTATGCTCAGCAACTCCATTTTGTTGTGGAGTCCTGGGCGCAGAGAAGTCATGTTGAATGCCCTGTTCAGAACAATAAGATCTCATATCGGAAAAATCAAACTCCGTACCATGATCACTCCTGATGCACTTAATGCTCAGTCCTTGTGAATTGCTTATCTAGTTGAAGAGATCTACAAGATGTTCAAAGGTATGATCCTTTGACTTCAGGAACATCACCCATGTATACCTGTTGAAGTCATCGGTAACCATTAGGGTATATCTCGCACTGGCAAGAGAAGCAATAGAAATGGGACCACAGAGGTCCATGTGAAGAAGTTGCAGTGGAGCAGTTATTGAATTAACTGACTTGCTCTTAAAGCTGTGTTTGGTCTACTTGCCGAGTTAGCATTTTCTATAGATGGAGTCTCTGGAGAATTTGTGTTTGGGCAAACCATTTACTAAGTCAAGCGATGCTAATTTAGACAAGGTTTTAAAATTTAAATGTGCGCAACGCTTGTGCCATAGCCAACTTTCTTCATCTGATGCTTTTGTGAGGAAGCATACAGGGTTAGAAGAATTATTTCTTAAGACCACTGAATATATGTCACCATCTCTTAATCCGGATAACTTAACATCTCCGGATACGTTTTCCCTCATTGTGTAGGTGTTGGACATAAAAGAGACAGTAAATCCTTTGTCACATAAATTACTGACATTCAGTAAATTATGCTTCAAACCTTCGACTAGTGCAACTCTAGTGATTGATACACAGCCGTTGGTTAAAGTGCCATACCCCATAGTCTTACCTTTGCTGTTGTCCCCATATGATACGGATGGGCCTCGTTTGTCAGTAACATCAACGAGCAGAGACTGATCACTCGTCATATGTCTGGAGCATCCACTATCGAGGATCCACTTTCTTTGATTGATCTTTACTTCAAGTGATCTGGAAATGCAATCCAGAGATGCTCCTGTAAGACAATAGTTTACACTTTTGGTGCCCAAACTTGTTTCGGGCGGTTAGGAGAAACAACAGTGGTGTCAACAGTTCCGGATTTAACTTTGTTAAGAATTTTAGCTTTCCAGGTTGACTTTATTTTGTTAGGTTCAGCTACTTCTTTTACTTGGGTTTTCTTGGGTGAGACACTCCTTTGAGATTTAGATTTAGATTTGCTCGAAGAACCCTTTTTGATGAACTGATCTTTATTAATATGAATTTGATTACAAAGCCAACTATCAGATAAGCTCCAGCATTCATAGTGATAATGACCTATTTCTCTACAGATGTAATAGACACTATGATGCGGAGTGGTAACAGGGGATACAGGTTTCTCCGGCTTAACAAATTTTCTACTTTGTTCCCTATGGCCTAATCCTTTGCAATTGGGTGACGCGCTCTTGGCCCTAGATGCGCCAGCCTTAGCCTTTCCTTTCTTTCTGGGTGCTACACTTTTGGCTTTAACTACACCAACCTTCCCTTCATCGTTAGATACGGGTGCTACTGCTTCGGGAACTGCAGTAACAGTCTCAGTTCCACAATCATAGACTATGGTGCCACCTGAAATGAATTTATCCAATGGTTTAGACGGACTAACAGGGTATAGGTTGGTTAGTTTCGGAATGAAATCCGGAGGACACTCAATAGTTTGTGTGGAGGTCGATGGCTCAGAGCCTACGCCAGGTTTGACTCGGATGTTGTTTGGATCAGTTCTAAAAGTAGAGGCTATTTCCTCGGATTTTAGCCACTTACGATTTATTTCCTTTTCCTGTTCTAGTTCATTTTTGAGACGTTTCACAATCACTTTTAGGCCAGTTAGGTTGGTATTTAGCAAGTGATTTTCAGCTCTTAGATCATGATACCCAGCCTCTTTACCCCTGAAGTCAGTTATATCTTTTTCTAGTATAGCAACAGTAATCTCAAGACGTTTGTTCTGACTTTCGATATCTTTGTACATTTGAGTAATTATTAGTCTCTCATTCTTTTCATGATCACATTCAATAATAAGAGATTCTAATTTACTCATAAGCCCAGAGATCGAAGGTACCTCAGTATTTGCCATGAGGCAGACGTTCGGCTTAAGAGTTGGCTCATCATCCGAGGATTCCTACTCTTCTTCTGAGCCACTGACGTACTTTGTGACGAACGCCTTCCTCTTGTTCTTGCTGTTGTCTAAGGTGGAGCGGCGAGGAGTAACCTTGTCACTTTTCTCGGCCACTTTAGATTTGGATTTACAGTCGTTGGCCCAGTGACCGGTTTTCCCGCAGTTATAGCATTCCTGGGAACTGGACTCCGATCGCTCCTTCCTTCGGAATGACGATGAGGAGCCTTTTCTGAATCCTTTTCTTCTTTTCCGCAGGAATCGCTCAAAGGATTTGACGAGAAGAGCTATTTCCTCTTCACCGTCAGAGTCCGAATTCTCAGGCTCTTCAGTATCATCATTCCTCAGTATGCTAAGACATTCCGTAGCTTTAAAAGCTACCCCCTTTTCTTTCTGAGCTATCTTCTAGTCTTGGTCAGAGTATTTAAACCTGACCTCGTGAGTCCGTAGCTCTCCGTATAGTTCTTCAAGCTAAACATACTGCCAGTTCTTGTCGGATTGCATCTAGAGTTGCTTGGAGTAGTAGCGATCCGACAAGGAGCGAAAAAACTTGTCATTGATTTGAGATTGAGAATAATTCTCATTGACAGTTTTTAGCTTAAGGATGAGCTTGCCGAATCTCCGGTAGATGCTCTCGAGAGGTTCGCCAGGCTTGTGGTTGAAACTCTCAAAGTTTTGTCTGAGAGTACAGTTAACATTCTGCATTTGGGACTGACTTCCCTCATAGAGGATTGTCAGTTTATCCCAGACAGCTTTCGCTGTCGTGTAGCCCTGGATGTTTGTGAAAGCTTCAGAGTCCAAAGACAATCACTACAACAAAAACAGTAAATAATGACACTTTTTAAGTGTCGTCGTAAGTCATTAACGACACTTTTGAAAGTGTTGTCTATCGACCCGTCGTCAAAGAAATGGACGGGAACGACGACACGTTTAAACGTGTCGTCGAATATTAGATACGACGACACTTTTTAAGTGTCGTTATTGAGTATTATAACGACACTTAAAAAGTGTCGTTATTTAGTATTACGACGACACTTAAAAAGTGTCGTTATTTAGTATTATAACGACACTTAAAAAGTGTCGTTATTTAGTATTATGACGACACACTAACATGTGTCATTAGTTTTCTGATAAAACTATTTTTCCATGAAACCTGTTCTAACGACACATTTTAGAAGTGTCAAACTTTACCTTTAAAAAAGCCTCCCAAAATTTGCTCCAATATATATTATATAAATACTAATTCATTTATTTTTATAATACAAAAATACATGTATATCCTGAAAAAATCATATATACAAACATATATGATTTTTTAACAGTAAATTAACACCTTCACAATAATTACAAATACATATAATCATATAAAGACTAATTTAATAATTATACAATTTTATAATTACAAAATTAAAATGCATATCCTAAAACAGAAAAAAATATATATACAAACATAATATAGCTCAGTGAAGTTGTAATGGCCATTGGCAATAATACATATCAGCCTGCAAAGAACATGCATGTTGACAAATTACATCTTCGTCATCTATCATTATCATCATGTCTGTCCCAGCATGTAATTAAGTATCTCTCTGCCTCTAATCAATAGATCTGCATCTTCAACAAGTAGAGAAGGTTTGTTTTTTTTTATTTTTCATCTTTTTTGTGAAGCCAGGATAAATTCAAACCAACAATAAGTAATACCATGAAATAATAGCTGCATATTGTAATAACCAAACCAACCTGGCAACGCTACTTGCTCCAGGGTGACACTCCTCTAATGGTGTTCGGCTGTGGCAAAGGGGAAACATAGAGACTTCTCTAGTGAAACTGCAACCTGGCAACGCTAGTTGCTTATCTGCACAGACATTTGGTTATAACTAACATTCAGACATCGACTAAGGCAATGGGGAAAAGATAAACATAGCCAGGAAGTGAGATTATCCTTTAATATAAACTAGTGTGCATGTGCACATATATTGGCCATTGAACAGTATTGGTTTCAATGAACACTATGTTTAATTCCATCAAATGAATAAATATAGCAATTACAACACAATTATCATTCATATTAACCCAATTATCTATGTAATAGAAACAATGCGATATATGGACAATATATATGAAACCAAACATCAAAATATATAGTTTCTCGTGAAGAAACCGTGCATGAATAAAAACTTTAATTTCATCCAACCCAAACAAGTTAATTTGCAGAAGCTGCTTGCATATGCAATTTCATTTCATCAAGATGCTTGCATATGTAGAAGCTGCTACAAATGCAGGAAAACAATTAAAAAAGCTAGTCAATTTAAGAACCACCCTGAATAAAATTACAAATATATCAGTCACAGTTTTCACTAACTTAGCTTGCTATATAGTCGTGGTAGAAATTAACAAACCAGTGGCAGCCTGTTTGATCATTAATAAGTTAATAAGCTGAAGGCATTCCCTTATAACATAAAACAGAGCAAATGATGGAGGTTCCACAACTGCATGGGTTTGGACCAGCAGCTAATCACTTGCTGGAAGCATACAAAATGCTTCTGAAGGGACAGCTTCAACGTTTGTGTTAATAAGGAAACAAAGGGACATGCTTCCATGGTGGCAGCTGGAGCATTTCTTTTAAAATAATTTGAAAATCATGACATTACTCTATGGGAATGTGACTAAAAGTATTTTGGATTTAGATGTTCTCTACAGTTTCTACTCCCCAAAAAGGTTTTCTTAGTTCTGCAAACATAAATCATGATATATATCCTTGGAAAGCAAGCCTGCAAAGGGCAGGAATGGGTCCAAGGGCAATGTTAATTTCTCCACCCAAAAGGTAACGAACAAGACCTCAAGGAAACAATGCATGAAGGTTGGCTAATGTTATCTATAAGCTGCCACATTGTTTTAATGATTGCATGTTAACATTTGATCAGTTGGAACAGTTATAAGTTAGAACAGAGCAACCCATTAAGAGCATAGCAACATTTAGAACAGATATAAGGAAAAACATATCCAACATTAAAACATAAAACACATAAATGCTGTGATTATCACATTAAAACAGAGATGATATAATCTAATTAAAGGCATTCCCTTTTCAGAATTTCCATTAATAAGCCAATTATTATGCTAATGTGAGCTCATATTGACAGATTATTGATTAGTGAGCTAACACTAATCAGTGAGTTAATCGTTAGGAATAAAATTAAAATTGAGTTCAATATACTGCAATACGTAGTAGCATTGAAAACTAAAATTCAGTATGTACTTAAGTTGTAGCGTCAACGTGTCTATCTAGTGTGTGTTTTATTGTACAAGTGAAATATTGATGATGCAGTCATAGAATATAGAAGAAGAATGAGAAGCTTAAAGTTATATGCTTACTAAAACATAGTACACACATTCTATTGTCCCAATTTGTCTACAAGTAGCCATTAAAGTAATAATGGCTACAAGTACAAAGTAGTCTTGTAGAACATAGCCAAGTACATTTAAACACGGACCTGATTATAGCCAATTATCTTGCAATTCAAAACAGAAAAAGAATGAGAAGAATAAAGTTATATGTTTAATACCTGTGATTTTAATGCATATCTCTACGAAAATGATTTTCCATTCACATATGATCTCGTATGAATCCAATGAGTTCAGCCCGCACTTCATCAATCATTATTGTATTGTATGGTTCAGTATTGTGAAACTACAAGTTTTTTTAAAATATACATAAATCAATAAAACTTTTTGATATGCTTAAAAATTATAAAAGTTTATAGTGTGACTAACCAATGAAGCAGGGTGGGTTCCATGTGATTCTATAATATCCTTCATATATCTTAACACATAGTACCCGCATTCTATTGTCCCAATTTGTCTTGGGCACTTCACTAACAAGGTTACAAAATTTTTGAGTTATATATATACAATGATAAATGAAAGAGTTATATATAAAAAGATATAAAAAATGAGACCACAAACTATTACCGTAGCTCTCTTAAATGTAGGTGACTTCTTACTTGATTTAAATTTGAAGCTGTAATCTAAACTTTTAAACGAACTACATATATAAAAAGATCATTACTAACAAAATTTATGTATTAAAATTTAATAGAATAGAGTAATTGAAATTAAACGTACAATTTTAAAGCTTCTATAAGATTCTTATCAATAGAATTGGCTAAAGGATCAAAATTCCACATATGTCGTTTCTTTGGATCAACTACAGCCAACACCCAATGAAACCTGCATCGATGTAAATATATATGATTTAGAAATAGCCCATATATAGTATACCATTGATATCACATAAGATTATTCACTTAACTACAATTCTTACCCAATGTTATATGGGTAAAGAAAAATGCAATCCTCTTTTGAGCTTGCTACATCCATGTTATAATATAAAATATCAGAATTGTTCTTCCCAAAATTTCCATTTGCTCCTGCTAGTTCTGCAAATCTAATTGAGCTATCCACTCCTAGCTCTTTTGCCCTATTAAAAAGAGCACTAACACAAGCATATAAACATAAACATTTGTATTAATAACATAATTGTAATTTAACTAGCACTAAATTACTACACTGATACAAATAAACATATCTTGCACTTACCACATATACAACTTCATTAAAGTACATCCAATTTCCTCAAAATTAATTAGATGTAATAACTCATCTTTGAAAACTGGAATCTCCCCCACTGGTTTTGAATTAGGATCATTGCTTTGAAATGCGTTTTCATCCACCATGACAAGAACTGGAGCTTTAGGTGTAACGCCCCCAAATTTGAGACTTCCAAACCGGGTGCGTTAGCGGAAAATAAATATACAAATTTTATATCAATTTCAAACTATTACTTATTTAATCAAACAAACCATTCATTATTACAAATTTCAATCCAAGATCTTTAAGGTTTAGGGGTTTAGAGACTAAGTATCCATAACCCATTATTACATAACAAAGCACACGAGCAAACAACTTAATAAATCTTTAAATTTTCACACAACTTTATTTCCAAGCACTTCTCGACTCCTTATCCTAGTTTCTCCATCCCTTAATTACCTGGGGTTGGAAAAGAAATCATAAAAAAGGGTGAGCTCAAATAGCCCAGTAAGGGTAAACATAAGTGGGTAAGGAAAAATCATGAAGATATCGAACATAGGAAATATAAGATTTACACATCATACATGATCAACATTTCACAAGAAAATCATAACATGGAAGATTATGTTTGAACATCGTATCATAACATCATGATCCAGGTTAACTACCCAGATACCATATCATAACATAACATATTATCAACTAGATTGACACTCTCCAGTGATGTTCTTTACCCAATGCATTGGAGGTCTTTCTGGAACCACCCATCATAAACTTACTTTGTCCAAACATAAGAGGTTATAACAACTTTAACATACATAACATGAGGCATCACATAGAATTTCAATAAAACATTCAAAGTTAACAAGGATAACCACGAATATCAAAATGGTTATCTACCCCAATCAATAGCATAGATTACCGAGAGAGAGATTAAAAAGAGACTAATCTAATCTTCTCAACAATAAAATGGAATTAGAAAAATAAGAAACATAAAACTCTTACAATAATAATTCCAAATAAAACAAGATAAAGAGGAAGAGAAAAGTCCCTTACAATAATAATGAAATATAGATTATAATGAAAAAGAAAAGGGGGATGAGAAAAAACCCTTACGAAATATAGACTATAATGAAAAAGAAAAAGAGGATAAGAAAGCCTTACGATCGCTTGTCGTTCTCCGCATTCTAAACCTTAAAAATATCAAAACACTAAATTAGCATTAATGCTTGAAAAGTTCAATATCACACATATCTCCTTATATATATATATATATCATACTTTAACTTATATCTTTTAATAGGCATACCGTGCTTGTGGGGTTGAATATTAATTTGGGTTCCCACTTCTATTGCTGTTCCATATCCTATTTCGATCCCATGCATCATAAGCCTTGAGTTGTGCACTAACTAGGTTATATGCCTTGAGAGTTTTTGAATAAGATTTACTTCTTGTATTGGGTGAACGGAAAAGACGTTCGATAAGCTTATTTTTCCTACGTGTCTTCCACCTTAACCATGAGGGGATATTAGACACGGGTCTAAAGGGACGATCAGGAGGAGATAAGGATGGGGATAGTTGTGAGGTTAAGCATTAACAATTGGGGCTGCAGAAGAAGAAGGGCGATTGTCGGGGAATTCATTTTGGAAGTCGTTCCTTACAATCTTCCGATATCTAGAACCTTAAAATAAAAATAAAAACATAAGTTAATATTCTCATCTTTTCACTTGAATTATAGAATGACAACGCTATGATAAAATACTATAATTTAAAATAATTACACAGGTATGTATATGAGGTGGCAAGGCCAACCATGTATGTATATACGAGGTGGTACAACTAATCATATAAATAAAATATGTAAGGTGGTAAAACCAACCATGAATATAGTATATATGAGGTGGTAAAACCAACCATATAGATCTACATAATAAATAAGAAGCGACTTCAAAATTTCAAAAATCTTAAGTATTACCTTTCGTAGAACTTCGACGCTTGGTAAGTACCAAAAGCAAAAGAGGATTTGAGTAGAGTATTTGGGATGTTAAGAGGGCTTAAGGGAGTGTTTTGAGAGGGAAATTTCGTGGTGTGACTTGAGGGATTTGTGCTTAAGAGGAGAGGCAAGACACTCCTTATATAGGCAAGGATGGTGGTAGGTGTGTAGTGTGAAAGTAGTGTATGAATTTGACTTTGGCATCAAATTAAATTATGTAAAATATATAAAATACTTTATTTTATTCCTATTATCCTCTCTTAAAACGTGGGTATCTTCTCCTACCATTTAAAAAATGTTTTAAGACTTTTCAACCTAGAAGGTTCCTTTGGCATCAAAAGTCCACATTGGTGTACTCCCTACTAATTCAATTATAACGTTTTTAATTTTGTAGTTTTCGACAAATGGCCAATTGTATTGCATTACTAACTCAAATATCTACAAATGGGTATCAATTTTATAATTTTTAAATATGTATAACAAAAGTTATTGAATTTTAAAGTCGTACTAAAATGTTTACCCGTTCATACTGAACCTATGTGTAGTATTTTAAATTCTGGAATTGATTGGCTTCATATTAAATTCTGAAATTTCTACACATTTTATCTAAGTCATAAATGAACACATGGGCTTTGGTTTCATGTCAATTGGATCTGTATAACTCAAGTTATGAATTTTTGAATGGGACCTCCAGAATCTGCCTCATTCAAATTTTTGGGCCTTACCTATGTTTTATACTTTTGGTAAAGTTAAGGCTTGTAATACTTACTTACCCATAGTAATTTGGCTTAAGAAACTAAATGACATAATATATAGCATCTAAACTTTTTATGACATATAAGAATTTTTTTTTTATAACATATTTAATATTTACGCGGATAAAATAATATAATTGCATAATCAATAAACAATAAAGTAAGATAACATTATAGCATAAAATATTATAAACTTAAATATAAACATTAATATCATATTCTATGGCCTTCGTAAAATTTCTTGAATTGTATTAGCGTAGGTGCGTAAGACGTGTTGTGCTTCTGCAAAGAGAGCCGCACAACCCTTCGGCTAACATTGTCGTGGTTGTCGCACGAATAACCTCAAACTTCTCCCTGAATCTCGTTGCATTATATTGCAGCCATTGGACACGAGCATTTAGCTCATCTATAGCAAAGCATAGCTTTGTAACTTCAAGTCGTATTGCTCGCCGATCTTCATCGCATACACTATTCTCGGATGGCAGTACTTGAGAACTTGATGCCATAACTCTTATTATTCTTCTTCTTACTTCTATACTCTCTTATAAATAAAATCTCATGCTCATACCTATTTATGGAAGTCCAAACGGATACTATTCATAACGGCTAGTTACTATTCTAACGACTACTTATTAGTCACATGTTATTTGAATGACTATATTGGGTGCTTATTTTTATCGTGATAATATCTAAAATATCCTTTCTAACTATTGTTATGTAAGGACCCGTACCTTGAGTTAGTCAGTTTTGCCTCCTGAGTGGAGTTTTTCTAGATTTTGACCTAGTAAATGGACTCCAATGAATTCACGTGCAAAAGGAAAGATGCTTAGAATGATGTCCTCTATCTACCACAGAAGTTTCAGGCCAAATGGACGTGTGTGTGAGGTGCACGTGATATGGGTCCAATTCACGTGCAAGTGTAATTGTCTTCTAAATGATGCAAGGAGGCTAGGGGTGAAGTTTGAGAGCATTTGGAGTTCATATGGAGTTGCACGTGAATTGGGAATTCACGTGCAAATTGGCGTGCAGGCATATTTTTGCATGGTTCCCTTGGTTTTGTCATTCTAATGATCTTTCTCCAAAGGACCATGTTGAAATTCTGAGTATTTTGGCCTATATGGGTGCGGAAAGGTGCTACCTTGTGTGATCAAAACTACGTCGTTTTGATCCTGGGTTTACTTAATCAAAACTACGTCGTTTTGATGTGGATGGTGTCTATATAAGGAGGGCTTGAGTTTGAGTTTAGGGTTCTTGTGTTCCTTTGCTGCAGCTGCTGCCTGAGAGAGAGAGAGAGCTAGAGAGAGAGAGGGAAGGGGAGTTGCTGGTTGCTGCCGGAGCATCTTGCGTGGGGAGGACGGCGTTCGGCTTGGGATCAGACCGTTGCTGTGTTGTTGCGTTTTCCTTGAGGTAGGGGTTCTGTTCTTCCTAAGTCCTTCTCTGTCCTAGGGTTCCAGGGCAGATTTCTGGTTATAACTGTTATATATAAATATGTAATCCATATAGGTGTGATCTCCTATATGGATGTTGGCCTTCAGTGGCATGTTGGTGTGATTCTGTGGATTTCATGCTATGTGTTCGATGAAATGCCTGTGTGAATATAGCTGTATGTATATGCCCATTACGTGTTTGATAATATGCCTGTGTGGCTGGACTTGTGATTTAGTGTATGTATGTACGCTGGGTGTGTGTTCTGTTGCTGAATGGTCGGGTTTGTGCACTTGTGAGTGGGTGCACACCAAGTGTTTGGTTTTATGTTTGTGTGACTGTGGTGTAAGTTGTGTGCCCGATTGTGGTATCTGGCCTGAAGAGGCGGTTAAACTACTTTGCCTAAGAGGCGGTTAAACCAAGGGCCTGAAGAGGCGGTTAAATCACTTGGCCTGAAGAGGCGGTTAAATAACTTGGCCTGAAGAGGCGGTTAAATCACTTGTGTTTTGTGTGGTGGATAATTGTGACTACTGGTGGTTTGTTATTGTTTGTTGAGATTGTTGTAACACGTCACTACACCTGTGCACATGCATGTAGCCGCTAGGAGCATGGGAAGGGTTGGGGAGACTTGATCCCTACTGAGCTGTGGTTGCTCACCCCTCCTACTGTGTTTTGCTTGTTTTCCAGGGACTTACAGGCGTTAGGTGGATGCACCAAGGTGGAAGACCTTAACCATTTTACTCTCTTCCATTTATGTTGTTTTCTTTTATGGGAATCGATGTAACCCCAGGGGGGATGGGATTGGAAAGAATTCTCATTGTAATAAACTGGTTTGGATTATTTTTATGAATATTTCTTTCTTGAATGTGTTGTGGATGTTTGAAATGTAAAACTCTTGGTTTGTATCCTAACCCCTTTGCCCTCCATGTGGGTAAAAGGGGAGTCACGTGCCGGTCTCCTCGGGTTGGAAATCCGGGGCGTGACAATATGGTATCAGAGCATGGTCTAGTTGGCCTAGGGTAGTGGGCGGACTTGGTTATCTTGAGTCCTTTGGAGGAGCCTGGAGGGACATGCCCGATCAACATGGTCCTCTTTGAGCCTCCAAGGTGTACTTAGGGTAGTCCAGTCTTGTGGTAGGATTTGCATGCATTGGCATTAGGGCACTAGTTGCATTTGTTGTCATGTGTGAAGGATGTGCATAACATGATTATGTGTGAACTCTGCAACTCTGAATATTCTTGGAATGCCTTGGGTATGACTACAATGTGGACTCGTCTTGTGTGCAATATTATTGTTAATGCAATGGTTAAAATATGTGTAATGCCATGTACGACTTGACTTGATAAGGAGGTAGAGGTAGTCAACTTGTTAGTAGTCAAACGCGTTCGACGTTTGTGCATCTTACTTCATGTAGTAAGAATGCCACCGAGGAGAGTGACACGTGCGTCCGGGCAATGGGCGATGAGTCATCTGCCCATGAGGGTCCGGGTGCGGGACCATCCGTTGGAGGGCATGCGTTGCTACTGGCACGGCTACAAGAAGGCATCCGGGCGGAGGTACGAGAGCTACGGGAGGGACTCCGGCAAGACGTTCGGGAGGAGGTGCGCCGTGAGATGGCAAAGACAACAGGTGGTGCCACCACCACCACCACCAGTAGGAGAGCCGCCTCGTGAGCGTGAGAGTTCGGCCGGGTGGTGTACCGACCCGTGCGAGAGGATGACGTGGTGACACGGTTCCGAAAGGAACAACCTCCGCGATTTAAGGGGGGGGGGAAGATCCTGTGGTAGGCGAGCGGTGGTTGAGGCAGATTGAGCATGTGTTCTCCTTTCTCCTGCCCCGGGGAGGAGGATAAAGTGCGACCGGCAATTCGGCACCTGGAGGGGGACGCTTTGGAGTGGTGGACGAGTGTTGCGGGGAGCCGTGCGGTGCAACTCATGTTTTGGGAGGAGTTCTTGCAACTCTTCCAAGATGAGTTCTTCCCTGGAATCGGTGAGATGGCAGAAGAGGGAAGAATTTGGCAGCTTGAAGCAGGGATCCAAGACGGTACCTGAGTATGAGCGGGAGTTCCGGAGATTGAGTAGGTTTGCTCCTGAGACCGTGGTAAGGGAGGACCTGAAGGCCCACAAGTTCACCTTGGGTCTCAGGCCAGCCCTTAGGGAGAGGGTGGCGATTCTACGCTTGAGGACCTATGGCTGAGGCCGTGGAGACGGCCCGTATAGCCGAGAGAGAATCGGATGATGGGAGGCAGGCCCATCGGGGGCGCCGGGCCAGCAGAGTGGGCCTGATCGAGATGCAGGGTCCAAGAGGTCAAGATGGAGGAGAGGGATAGCAGTTCTTTTCGCAGTCGGGGTCGGACATCCGTGAACCCCGGGAGGTTCACCTTTGGCGGCGGAAGACAGGGTGGTCCACTGGGAGTCTACCGAGCGGTTGCCACCGTTGTGGAGAGCAGGGGTCACTTCAAAGGGGAGTGCCCCAAGAAGGACCGGCGATGCAACAACCGTGGACGAGAGGGTCATTTGCGCCGGGTTTGCAGGGAGTGGCAACAGGGGAACAGGGGGCGCGCATCCAGCGTGAGGAGTGATGCTAGCTTCCGTGCACCAGTGAGAGACCAGCTCGTCGGTGGCGGGCCAGCCAGCCGGATCCGGTCGGACCCGACCCCGGGGGAGGCCAGGAGCGGCGACAGACCGAGGCCGGAGGCAACCTTAGCGGGAAGCGTCCAGTGAGTGAGCCGACTAGTGGCACGGGCCAAGGAAGGGTGTTTGCGCTGGAGGCGACATACCAGGAGGAGGCTGAGCTACCACCCCCACCAGCTGAGGGTGGAGCAGGACCATCGGTGGTTAGAGGTACCCTCTTGATCTCCCGTACCTTAGCTTCTGTTCTTTTCGATACGGGTGCATCATGTTCGTTTGTTGCTGAGCTTGTAATAGACGGCTTGGGGTTAGCCTGTGTGGAGGCCGCGAGGCCCCTAGTTGTGGAGTCTCCGGTGGGAGGCATGATTGAGGTACGACGAGTGTGACGTGACTGTGTGTTAACCATAGGAGAGGTGGAGCTGCGTTTTGACTTGCATGTGATGCCTTTGAGGGCGTTTGACCTGATCTTGGGTATGGATTGGCTTATGGCTTTCCAGGCCAAGATAGATTGTTATCGGCGGCGTGTGACCTTCGTGACACCTGCAGGGACCTCTTGCACCCTGCAGGGGGAGTGGGATTGTGAGGCGAGTCGGGCCGGGCCAGGGTTGGACCAAGTGGGGTGCCATTACCCACAGGTTAGCAGCCCGACCTTTGGCCGAGGAGGGTAAGGTGGAAAAGAGGGTGTGGCCCGTTGTTGTGGACCAATTTCCAGGGATGTTTTTCCTGAGCGGTTGAGGAGTTTGCCACCCAAGAGGAGTGTGGAGTTCACCATTGAGTTGGTGCCGGGGACGGGTCCGATTTCCCAAGTAGCGTATCGTATGGGGCCAGCCGAGCCGAGGGAGCTTCGGAGGCAAATCGAGGAGTTGGTGGGCCAGGGGGTATATTAAACCGAGTACCTCACCTTGGGGTGCTCCGGTGCTCTTTGCGAAGAAGGCCGATGGCACGCTTCGTCTCTCGCATCGACTACAGGAAGCCGAATTCAGTGATCGTGAAGAACAAGTACCCGTTGCCTCGAATAGATGACCTGTTTGACCAATTGAGTGGGGCCCAAGTGGTTTTCCAAGATAGATTTACGGTCGGGGTATCACCAGCTCAGGGTTAGGGAGGAGGACATCCCTAAGACGGCTTTTCGGTGCAGGTATGGGCATTTTGAGTGGGTCGTGATGCCTTTCGGGCTCACTAATGCGCCAGCAGTGTTCATGCATTTGATGAACCAAGTCTTTGCCCCTTACTTAGACTCGTTTGTGGTGGTGTTTATCGACGATATCTTGGTGTATTCCAAGACCGAAAAGGAGCATGTGGAGCACTTGGCAATAGTGTTGCAAACCTTGAGGGACCAGCAATGTTTGCTAAGTTTAGCAAGTGTGAGTTTTGGCTGCAGGAGGTTCACTTTCTTGGCCATGTGGTGTCAGCTGAGGGAGTTAGGGTGGACCCAGCCAAGATTGAGGCCGTGGCATCGTGGGCGAGGCCAACCAACGTTTTTGAGATCCGTAGTTTTCTTGGCTTGGCGGGGTTCTCCCGTTTGGCAGCGCCTATGACAGCGTTGACTCGGAAGGGCGTGAAGTTTGAGTGGACGGACAAGTGTCAGCAGGCGTTTGAGACTCTCAAAACCCGTTTGACCACTGCACCGGTGTTGAGGTTACCTCGGGAGGATATTCCATATGCGGTGTACTGTGATGCGTCCAGGGGTTGGTTTGGGGTGTGTGCTTATGCGGGAGCACGATGTGGTAGCTTATGGGTCAAGGCGGTTAAGCCTCATGAGCAGAATTATCCTACTCATGATCCGGAGTTAGCGGCCGTTATCTTCGCCCGAAGAGTTGGCAGCACTACCTCTTGGGGGAAAAGTTTGTGGTGTTCTCGGATCACAAGAGCCTTCAGTACATCTTTACTCGAAGGACTTGAATTTGAGGCAAAGGAGATGGGTGGAGTATTTGCGGACCTTTGACTTTACTCTTGCCTATACCCCGGGCAAGGGTAATGTTGTGGCCGACGCGTTGAGCGAAAAAGGGAAAGCTGAGGTGGCCGTGAGAGAGTGGAAGCCGATGGAGCGGTTGGCGATGTTGCAGTGCGGCTGTTTGCTCATGATGGTGAGGCGATCCTGAGTCCTTTGGTGGTTGTGCCTGAGTTGTACCAGCGCGTCCGGGAGGAACAGTTGGGTGACATTGAGTGCGAGGTTCTCCGTGCCCGTATTGAGGCCGGGGAGCTATCCTGGGGGACCGGACAGAGGGTCCCGAGCATGAGTTGTCGTTTCAAGGGCGGTTGGTAGTAGCTTCTTCCCTCGGAGACGAGGTGATGAGGGAGTTTCACCAATCTAGAGTTGCTTGTGCATCCAGGGGGGTACGAAGATGTACCATGCGCTTCGGGGACATTTTTGGTGGCCTGGGATGAAACGCGATGTAGCTGCCTTTGTTTCGCGGTGCCTCACGTGTCAGCAGGTGAAGGCAGAACATCAGCGGCCAGCGGGCATGTTACAGCCCTTGCCCATAGCGGAGTGGAAGTGGGACCATATAGCGATGGATTTTGTGGATCGGTCTTCCACCCACCACTGGGAGGAAGGATATGATTTGGGTGATTGTGGATCGACTCACAAAGTCGGCCCATTTTCTTGCTGTTCGCGAGCGGGACTCCATTGGGACCTTGAGTCAGCTGTACATGAACGAGATTGTGAGACTGCATGGCGTACCATCATCGGTTGTCTCTGACCGGGATTCGAGGTTCACTTCCCGTTTCTGGGCAGGTTTGCAGGAGGCTATGGGGACCAAACTTCACTTGAGTACAGCCTTCCACCCTGAGACGGACGGTCAGACTGAGCGGACGAATCAGACCATGGAGGACATGTTACGGGCCTGTGTGTTAGATTTCGGGGGTTCGTGGGCAACTCACCTTCCTTTGGTGGAGTTTGCCTACAACAACAGTTATCAGGCATCCATTGGGATGGCTCCTTTTGAGGCGTTGTACGGACGGCCGTGTCGATCACCTTTGTGTTGGACCGAGGTGGGGGAGACAGCCCTCTTGGGGCCACAGCTTGGTTCAAGAGGCTACCGAGAAGGTCAAGTTGATTCGTCGGCGTTTGTTGTCGCTCGAGTCGGCAAATCTTATGCGGATCGGCGGCGGCGACCTTTGGAGTTTTCTGTTGGTGATCATGTGTTCCTTCGTGTCTCTCCACGACGTGGTCATCGACGGTTTGGGCGAGGTTCCAAGCTATCTCCGCGGTTTATTGGTCCTTTTGAGATTCTCGGATCGTGTGGGGCCTGTGGCCTACCGGTTAGCGTTACCACCGCGGTCGAGTCGAGTGCACAACGTGTTTCACGTGTCCCGGTTGAGGAAGTATCACCCCGACCCCACTCATGTGATTGATTGGGGGACGTTGGACATTGAGGATGACATGTCCGTCGTTGAGGCCCCTATCCGTATCCTAGATCGGCAAGAGAAGCTTTTGCGTGGTCGTGCTATTCCTTTGGTTCGCGTGTCTTGTGGCAGCACCGTGGCATTGAGGAGGAGACATGGGAACGTGAGTCCGTGATGCGTGAGCAAGACTCCGGACTTGTTCGACGACGAACAATCTTAAGCGTGGGAGGTGGTCATTGCCAAGGGATAGTGATGTGTTTTGTGTTTTCTTGTATTAGTTGTGTATGAATTGGTGTATTTGTATTGTCTTTTAAAGACATGTGTTCTTATTTGTGATGTGTTTTGAGATGTGTATTCGTGACATGCGGACATGTGTTATATGCATTATTGTGATTATGGATTATGGTGGTACTTGTATGTCTTTGTTGTCTTGTGTGTGGTGTATGACCCATTTGGGTGTTGTGGCTTGCCGGGTGGCAAATGGGTAGTTTGTGGTTGTTTTCCCCGTATATCATTTCTTTTCGAGGACGAAAAGTCTTAAGGGGGGAGAGGATGTAAGGACCCGTACCTTGAGTTAGTCGGTTTTGCCTCCCGAGTGGAGTTTTTCTAGATTTTGACCTAGTAAATGGACTCCAATGAATTCACGTGCAAAAGGAAAGATGCTTAGAATGATGTCCTCTATCTACCACAGAAGTTTCAGGCCAAATGGACGTGTGTGTGAGGTGCACGTGATATGGGTCCAATTCACGTGCAAGTGTAATTGTCTTCTAAATGATGCAAGGAGGCTAGGGGTGAAGTTTGAGAGCATTTGGAGTTCATATGGAGTTGCACGTGAATTGGGAATTCACGTGCAAATTGGCGTGCAGGCATATTTTTGCATGGTTCCCTTGGTTTTGTCATTCTAATGATCTTTCTCCAAAGGACCATGTTGAAATTCTGAGTATTTTGGCCTATATGGGTGCGGAAAGGTGCTACCTTGTGTGATCAAAACTACGTCGTTTTGATCCTGGGTTTACTTAATCAAAACTACGTCGTTTTGATGTGGATGGTGTCTATATAAGGAGGGCTTGAGTTTGAGTTTAGGGTTCTTGTGTTCCTTTGTCGCACTGCCTGAGAGAGAGAGAGAGCTAGAGAGAGAGAGGGAAGGGGAGTTGCTTGGTTGTTCTCTGGAGCATCTTGCGTGGGGAGGACGGCGTTCGGCTTGGGATCGACCGTTCTTTGTGTTGTTGCGTTTTCCTTGAGGTAGGGGTTCTGTTCTTCCTAAGTCCTTCTCTGTCCTAGGGTTCCAGGCGAGTTTCGGTTATAATCGTTATATATAAATATGTAATCCATATAGGTGTGATCTCCTATATGGATGTTGGCCTTCAGTGGCATGTTGGTGTGATTCTGGTGGATTTCATGCTATGTGTTCGATGAAATGCCTGTGTGAATATAGCTGTATGTATATGCCCATTACGTGTTTGATAATATGCCTGTGTGGTGGACTTGTGATTTAGTGTATGTATGTACGCTGGGTGTGTGTTCTGTTGCTTGAATGGTCGGGTTTGTGCACTTGTGAGTGGGTGCACACCAAGTGTTTGGTTTTATGTTTGTGTGACTGTGGTGTAAGTTGTGTGCCTGGATTGTGGTATCTGGCCTGAAGAGGCGGTTAAACTACTTTGCCTAAGAGGCGGTTAAACCAGGGGCCTGAAGAGGCGGTTAAATCACTTGGCCTGAAGAGGCGGTTAAATAACTTGGCCTGAAGAGGCGGTTAAATCACTTGTGTTTTGTGTGGTGGATAATTGTGACTACTGGTGGTTTGTTATTGTTTGTTGAGATTGTTGTAACACGTCACTACACCTGTGCACATGCATGTAGCCGCTAGGAGCATGGGAAGGGTTGGGGAGACTTGATCCCTACTGAGCTGTGGTTGCTCACCCCTCCTACTGTGTTTTGCTTGTTTTCCAGGGACTTACAGGCGTTAGGTGGATGCACCAAGGTGGAAGACCTTAACCATTTTACTCTCTTCCATTTATGTTGTTTTCTTTTATGGGAATCGATGTAACCCGGGGGGGGATGGGATTGGAAAGAATTCCGTTGTAATAAACTGGTTTGGATTATTTTTATGAATATTTCTTTCTTGAATGTGTTGTGGATGTTTGAAATGTAAAACTCTTGGTTTGTATCCTAACCCCTTTGCCCTCCATGTGGGTAAAAGGGGAGTCACGTGCCGGTCTCCTCGGGTTGGAAATCCGGGGCGTGACATGTTAACAATAACATTATTATTATTTTATTATTATTACTCTTTAAGTAAGAACCTAAATAGCTAAAAATTTTGCGGGTCTTACATTATGGTCCTGACTTGTAGCTTTGTCAACAAGTAGTGTGAATTGAAAAATCAATTGCTCAAGGACCCCATCTCATGGGATTGCCTTTACCTATTCATTAAACAAAATAAGTGTTATTACAAATCATTAAAAAATAAGTTTTCTTAGATTAGGATATTTAAAATTACCATCGTATCCTTCAAAATAACTAGTGTCCTTGGCCATGAAACAAATCCTCCAATTGTTTCACCAAGATTCTCGATGTCTCGCATTTGACACAGGAAGAGGCTCATCTCCATACTCATCACTTATAAGATCAAGGACCGATACACGGACATTTCCCTCGCCTTGTGGTATACCATGAAGGATGTTGGTATCACCCAAGTCATACACATATCCACGCGCTACAACTCTATGAATGGTTGGGTTTGCCAATTGACAAGGTCGAGCATGTGACTGCCATTGAAATATATATTAAATTACTTTTGTATAAACATTACATGAAACTGTCAAAATATACTTTTACCATGTCATCTGATGGCCATGGATCATGATTTGTTTGGATAAACACATCATCACCACCAACATTTTCTTTATTTCTTTCCATAGGTCTTTGCGTTAATGGTGAGTGTTGGGTTGGTGCTTTGTTTGCTCTCTCACCATGTTTGGCACATTCCTACATCACAAATGCTATTTATATCAAGTTTTGCAATCAACATTATATATACCTCATTTAGATTCAATTCCACAAATTGTAGAAATTTGAGAAAAAACATATACAAATATACCTCTTCTGTCCCAAGGTGAATAGCGCTATTCTTAGCACTATTGGAACCAATCTTCTCTTGATGAGAGTCTAATCGAGAAAAAGGTGGTACTTGTAACCCATGCTGGCCGATAAGTGTAGTTATGGTAAGCATATACTTCTTTAAATCAGAAACCTCAGCAATAACGGTTTCACATGAGGTACATTTAGGACGGAGGGCATGGAAATATTGTGTCGGTGTGACCAAGGCACCAACACCCCGCACATGGCCATAGCTTTCATCCGTTCCTAATGCCTGTGTCAATACATCATTGCTCCCCTCAACTCGTCATACTCCCATTTTCAACTTCAGCTTTGCAATTTTGTCCTGAAATATAACTTTACATTTAACATATGAAATTGGAAATTTTTTGCATGAAATCAACATAAAATGACTATTCAAATTAAGCTCTACCTAAGGGGTGGAAGGGTTTAATTTTATGCTTTAATGTTCACTCCTAATATTTTCGGCTTGCTCCTTGATTGCCTCATTATCATAAGATCCACTTTTATTTTGCCTTCCTTTCTTCCACGATGTATGTCTCTCAATAGGTTCCCAGGTATTCCGCTCTTGTTGCTAATAGCCAAAACATAGGAAAAATATTATGAACATAGTACATAAAATACCTCTCAATAAGTAATCTCTTATTATTTATTACTTACAATTTCTTCCTCCAAACCTGCATATCCCTTTCGAGCAATTTTATGATTGTAAATATTTTTTGCACGATTACCCTGCGCTTGCTTTCGCACTTGTTGCAAATTTAAGATTGCAATATTAAAAATTATTTGCAAAGACAACACCCAATTTAATAGATTGCAGCAATGAGATCTTACACTCCAAGATTTACTTGTTCTCTGTGCAACAAAATCAGTCCACTGATCTTTGGTGATGGTAGAGTATACCTCAGGTGGGTCTTTCGAGATGTTTTGAAGACTTTTAACATGTGGCAGAATATATTGAGTATACAATTTATTTTTGAAATCACGAAATCGAAGACCAACTTTTCTCATAATCCTCTTTTGCCATCCATCGAATTGATTACAATAATAGTTCTCCTGCACGTCATATAAGAATGGGAGAAGTTATGAAAATTTGAGCTACATATGCATGTGACAAATACAAAAATGATAAAATGAATAGCATTATGTAAAATCAAAATACCTCCATCACTTCAAGAATTTTATCCTTCACGCTTTTTGGCACATGTTTCCAAGTTTTGCAATTAATTGGGACATGAGTACGACATATCTTACCAACATCTCAGAGATGTCAATACTCATGATGGCCCTGCAGGTTGCCCTTTAACATTAAAATTGAGTTCGTGTTTAGATTTTTTTCCTTTCCCTGTACCAAGTGTAAGGCTTGTCTTCCCCCTCTTCCGCGTTTTTTGTTGCTTTTTCAAAGGGCTGCTATTATCTTCTCTCCCTTCTTGGCCATCATTTGGATCCATGTCACCTACGTACAAATAATATACACATAAAAACATATGTTTCCATATATATGTATATGACATCCCATAATGTTTGTTAGGTTGAAATTGTGTGATTACTTTGCTACCTAAGAGGCGGTGTTACCGAAATAGTCTACACCTCTACACCTCCCTACTACCTCTATTTAACTCCATCTTTTTCCAGGAAGACATAACAAAAATATAATCCACAACTTGCCAATATAAATAATATAAAGAGACCTACAATTATTTCAAAAAACATGAAATATTTTTACTAATATTAATGATACAAAATAGTAATACAAAGGCTCCTTTGCAAATAAAAAGGGCTAACCATCTACCCATTCCCCTTGAACTCCATCTCTTAACAATGTAGACCCGATTTGGTCAATTCCTTCAATAAATTCATCATCCTGGCAAGTGCTTCACTTACAACAATACGCTCCACGCAAACATCACTCACCTCCTCTTCTAGTTCTTCATTCAAGTAATCTCTAAGCGGTGCCGCAAGAACTATCGACCAACTCAAATCTAATTGGTCTTGTACATAAAATACCTGCTTAGCTTGGGAAGCCAAAATAAAAGGCTCATTTTTATGTCCAATCCTACCAAGCTGAACTAATGTAAAACCAAGATCATCAACTTTAATCCCATTATTACTGTCAACCCAATCACACTTGAAAACAGGAATTTTGAACATATGATAATTGAGCAGCCATATCTCATTAATAACACCATAGTAGTTTGTCTCTGCAATCACTGGATTGTTATCTCGAGAACTTGCAACATGCATTGCAGTCGCAAGTAAGCTAACTCCACTATTCTGGTTAACTCGCATTCCATCATGTTCTTTAGTATGATAACAACAACCTTTAATGATGTATCCTGGAACTTTGAACACTTCAAAAGATGGGCCATTCGTTATCCACTCCAAATCCCGATCTACTTTATTACCATGGCTTAAGAGATCATCGATCTGCAAAATGTCTGTGGTTAAAACAAACGAAGTACAAGTTACGGAATATCATAGAAAAACCCTTCCTACAAATGTACCTTCTTACGGATCCAACCAATGAATGTGCGGTGGTGCTCTTCTTGAATCCATTTAGCCAACTTCGCTTTATGAGGATGAAGCCTTTTCAAATAATTAATGTGCTCCCTATAAAGTTGTACAGAAATTGAAGTTTAATTTAATACATGCTTTAAAATGACTATAAATTTATAAATGAATGTGGAAAAACTTAAGCACTTAAAACTCACGTAATATAAGGTTGCACAACATCTGTATTCTCTAACACATATCGATGTGCCTGTTCCCATTCAAATTTATTAATCTTGACAAGCTTCCCACTTGTTATTGGTCGTCCAGTGTAAAAATCACCATCAATAGCCAAATTTCGATTAATTGCAACACCGACGGCATCTAAATCGAGAAGTATTCAGGAGAAAAATTCAACTCGCTTCTTCAACGAATATAACATTTTGCTATACAACCCTCTGGATGGGTTCGATTTCGAACATATCCTTTTAACACTTTCATATACCTCTCAAATGGATACATCCATCGAAATTGTACAGGTCCACATAGTTGCACCTCTCGAGCCAAATGGACAGTCAAGTGAATCATAACGTCAAAAAAAGATGGAGGAAAAATCTTCTCCAACACACATAGTGTTAGAACAAGTTGCTTCTGAATTATAGGCAATAGAGACACGTCTATGACTTTGCTACAAATATTCTTAAAGAATAGACAAAAATTTACAATGGCATGCCTCACATTTTTTGGCAAAACATTTCGAATAGCCACAGGTAGCAATTGTTGCATTAAAACATGACAATCGTGTGATTTCATCCCTTGGATTTTTAAATCCTGCATTGATACAAGATTCCTTAGGTTAGAGGAGAATCCGTCTGGTACCTTAACTTCAAACAATGTTTTGCATATCATCTTCTTTTCCTCCCTAGATAGTGTATAGCTAGTTGGAGGTAAGTATATACGTTCACCCCTCTTCTCTGGTTTAAGTTCATCTTTCTTAAGTAGCTTAACCCAATCCCACCGAGCATTTTCTCCATCCTTGGTCTTGTTTGGAATGTTGAGTAATGTACCAACTATACTATCACAAACATTCTTCTCAATATGCATAACATCCAAGTTGTGGCGAATATGAAGGTGTTTCTGTCACGCCCCGGATTTCCAACCCGAGGAAACCGGTACGTGACTCCCCATTCACCCACACGGAGGGCAATGGGGTTGGATTACTGGATGCCACACAAGCAAGTCTAACAATTACAATAAATCAAATAAGCCACATCTTTATTTAATTCCAAAACATCAAAGGTTCACAAAACAACCAAGTCCCTGATTACAGTTCAATCCCTTAGTACATTCCCCTCCCTGGGGTTACATAAATCATAAAAGTACATTACTGAAATGAACAATAAAGTGGAGAGGGTCTTCCACCTTGGTGTATCCACCTAACACCTGTAAGTCCCTGGAAAACAAACAAACACAGTAGGAGGAGTGAGCAACCACAGCTCAGTAGGGATCATGTCTCCCCAACCCATCCCATGTTCCTAGCATCTACATGCCATGTGTACAAGTGCAGTGTCATGATACAATAATTTCAACAGGCATAATAACAACCACATCAACAATTTACAATCTTCCACTGCCACATAGGCTAACACTTTAACCACAAGTGATTTAACCGCCTCTTCAGGCCAAGTTATTTAACCGCCTCTTCAGGCCAAGTGATTTAACTGCCTCTTCAGGCCACTGGTTTAACCGCCTCTCAGGCAAAGTTATTTAACCGCCTCTTCAGGCCAGATACCACAGTCAAGCACACAACACACACATGGTCACTCAAGCATACAACCAAACACTTGGTGTGCACCCGTTCACAAGCGCACAAACCCAACCATTCAGGCCATAGAGCAAACATCCAGCATACATACATACACTAAACCACAAGTCCAGCTACACGGACATATTACCAAACACTTGATGGGCATATACACACAAATAAGTTCACACAGGCATTTCATCAAACATGTAGCAGGCATGTCATACAGGCATTTTATCAAACACTTTTCATGCATCACACAAACACCAAACACCAAAATCGCCATTTAAGGCCAACATTCATATAGGAGGTCACACCTATATGAATTTACATATAAATAATATAACAGATATAACTCATATTCTGCCCTAGGACCCTAGGACAGAGGAGGATTTAGGAAGAACAGAATCCCTACCTTACAACAGATCTTCCTTGCTCCCGCGCTAAACGCCGTCCTCCCCACGCAAGATGCTTCGGCAAAGAACCAAGAACTCCCCTTCCTTCTCTCTCTCTAGCTCTTTCTCTCTCACGACGGCCGCAACAAATTAAGTGAACCCTAAACCTAAAACAGAGAGCTTCTCCTCCTTATATAGACAACACAACATCAAAACGACGTAGTTTTGATTAAGTGAATCCCAAGATCAAAACGACGTAGTTTTGATCACACAAGTTAGCACCTTTCCGCACCCATATAGGCCAAAATACTCGGAATTTCAACATGGTCCTTTGGAGAAAGTTCCTTAGAATGTCAAAACCAAGGGAACCATGCAAAAATATGCTCGCACGCCAATTTGCACGTGAATTCCCCAATTCACGTGCAACTCCATATGCACTCCAAATGCTCTCAAACTTCACCCCTAGCCTCCTTGCATCATTTAGAAGACAACCACACTTGCACGTGAATTGGACCCATATCACGTGCACCTCACATACATGTCCATTTGGCCTGAAACTTCTGTGGTAGATAGAGGACACCATTCTAAGCATCTTTCCTTTTGCACGTGAATTCATTGGAGTCCATTTACTAGGTCAAAATCTAGAAAAACTCTACTCAGGAGGCAAAACTGACTAACTCAAGGTACGGGTCCTTACATCCTCTCCCCCTTAAGACTTTTCGTCCTCGAAAAGAAATGACATAAGAGGAAAACAAACACAAGCTACCCATTTGCCACACGGCGAGCCACAACGCCCAAATGGGTCATACACCACACACAAAGACAACAAAGACATAACAAGTACCACCATAATCCATAACCACAATAATGCACATAACACATGTCCGCATGGCACGAATACACATCTCAAAGCACCTCACAATTAAGCACATGTCTTTAAAAGACAATACAAATACATCAACTAATACAAGAAAACACATCACAAGAAAACACATCACTATCCCTTGGCCAACAGCCACCTCCCACGCTTAAGATTGTTCGTCCCCGAACAAGTCTGGGTGCTGCTCCCGCATCACGGACTCACGTTCCCATGTCTCCTCCTCAATGCCACGGTGTTGCCACGGACGCGAACCAAAGGAATAAGCACGACCACGCAATAGCTTCTCTCGCCGATCGAGGATACGGATAGGGGCCTCAATGACGGACATGTCATCCTCAATGTCCAACGTCCCCCAATCAATCACATGAGTGGGGTCAGGGTGATACTTCCGCAATCGGGACACGTGAAACACGTTGTGCACTCGACTCGGCCGCGGTGGTAACGCTAACCGGTAGGCCACAGGCCCTACACGATCCAGAATCTCAAAAGGACCAATAAACCGCGGAGATAGCTTGGAACCTCGCCCAAACCGTCGATGTCCACGACGTGGAGAGACACGAAAGAACACATGATCACCAACAGAAAACTCCAAAGGTCGCCGTCGCTGATCCGCATAAGATTTCTGCCACTCGAGCCGACAACAAACGCCGACGAATCAACTTGACCTTCTCGGTAGCCTCTTGAACCAACTCCGGTCCCAAGAGAGCCGTCTCCCCCCACCTCGGTCCAACACAAAGGGGATCGACACGGCCGTCCATACAACGCCTCAAAAGGAGCCATCCCAATGGATGCCGGATAAGCGTTGTTGTAGGCAAACTCCACCAAAGGAAGGTGAGTTGCCCACGAACCCCCAAAATCTAGCACACAAGCCCTCAACATGTCCTCCATGGTCCGATTCGTCCGCTCGGCCCGACCGTCGGTCTCAGGGGTGAAAGGCTGTACTCAAGTGAAGCTTGGTCCCCATAGCCTCCAGAAACCGGCCCAAAAACGGGAAGTGAACCTCGAATCCCGATCGAGAGACAACCGATGAGGGTACGCCATGCGCTCTCACAATCTCGTTCATGTACACTGACTCAAGGTCCCAATAGAGTCCCGCTCGCGAACAGCCAGGAAATGGGCCGACTTTGTGAGTCGATCCACAATCACCCAAATCATATCCTTCCTCCCGGTTGTGGGTGGAAGACCAGTCACAAAATCCATCGCGATATGGTCCCACTTCCACTCTGCTATGGGCAAGGGGTAACATGCCCGCCGGCCGCCGATGCTCGGCCTTCACCTTGCCGACACGTGAGGCACCGCGAAACAAAGGCAGCTACATCGCGTTTCATCCCAGGCCACAAAAAATGTCCGCGAAGCGCATGGTACATCTTCGTACCCCCTGGATGCACAGAGACTCTAGATTGGTGAAACTCCCTCATCACCTCGTCCCTGAGGGAAGAAGCTACCACCAACCGCCCCGAAATGACAACTCATGCTCAGGACCCTCTGTCCGGTCCTCGGATAGCTCACCAGCCTCAATACGGGCACGGAGAACCTCACACTCAATGTCACCCACTGTTCCTCCCGGACGCGCTGGTACAACTCAGGCACTACCACCAAAGGACTCAGGGACTGTCCCACCATCACGAACAACAGGCCGCAGCCGCAACGTCGCCAACCGCTCCATCGCCTTCCACTCTCTCACGGCCACCTCGGCTTTCCCTTTTCCGCTCAATGCATCGGCCACAACATTACCCTTGCCCGGGGTATAGGCAAGAGTAAAATCAAAGGTCTGCAAATACTCCACCCATCTCCTTTGCCTCAAATTCAAGTCCTTCCGAGTAAAGATGTACTGAAGGCTCTTGTGATCCGAGAACACCACAAACTTTTCCCCCCAAGAGGTAGTGCTGCCAACTCTTCAGGGCGAAGATAACGGCCGCTAACTCAAGGTCATGAGTAGGATAATTCTGCTCATGAGGCTTCAATGCCTCGACCCATAAGCTACCACACTGTGCTCCTGCATAAGCACACACCCCAAACCAACCCTGGACGCATAACAGTATACCTCATATGGAATATCCTCCCTAGGCAACCTCAACACAGGTGCAGTGTTCAAACGGGTTTTGAGAGTCTCAAACGCCTGCTGACACTTGTCAGTCCAATCAAACTTCACGCCCTTCCGAGTCAACGCTGTCATAGGAGCCGCCAAACGGGAGAACCCCTCTACAAAACGACGATAGTACCCCGCCAAACCAAGAAAACTACGGATCTCAAAAACGTTGGTTGGCCTCGCCCACAATGCCATGGCCTCAATCTTGGCTGGGTCCACCCTAACTCCCTCAGTGACACCACATGGCCAAGAAAGTGAACCTCCTGCAGCCCAAAACTCACACTTGCTAAACTTAGCAAACAATGCTGGTCCCTCAAGGTTTGCAACACTGTTGCCAAGTGCTCCACATGCTCCCTCTCGGTCTTGGAATACACCAAGATATCGTCGATAAACACCACCACGAACGAGTCTAAGTATGGGGCAAAGACTTGGTTCATCAAATGCATGAACACCGCTGGCGCATTAGTGAGCCCGAAAGGCATCACTACCCACTCATAATGCCCATACCGCACCGAAAGCCGTCTTAGGGATGTCCTCCTCCCTAACCCCGAGCCGGGTGATACCACGATCGTAAATCTATTTTGGAAAACCACTGGGCCCCACTCAACCGGGTCAAACAGGTCATCTATCCGAGGCAACGGGTACTTGTTCTTCACGGTCATTGAATTCGGCTTCCCGTAGTCGATGCAGAGACGAAGCGTGCCATCGGCCTTCTTAGCAAAGAGCACCGGGGCACCCCAAGGTGAGGTACTTGGTCCGATATACCCTTGGTCCCCCAACTCCTCGATTTGCCTCTGCGGCTCCCTCGCTCGGCTGGTCCCATACGATACGCTACTTGGGAAATCGGACCCGTCCCTGGCACTAACTCAATGGTGAACTCCACACTCCTCTTAGGTGGCAAACTCCTCAACTCTTCAGGAAAAACATCCCGAAATTGGTCCACAACAGCGGGCCACACCCTCTTTTCCACCTTACCCTCCTCGGCAAAGGTCAGGGCTGCTAACCTGTGGGTAATGGCACCCCACCGGTCCAACACCGGCCCGGCCCGACTCGCCTCACAATCCCACTCCCCCTGCAGGGTGCAAGAGGTCCCTGCAGGTGTCACGAAGGTCACACGCCGCCGATAACAATCTATCTTGGCCTGGAAAGCCATAAGCCAATCCATACCCAAGATCAGGTCAAACGTCCTCAAAGGCATCACATGCAAGTCAAAACTCAGCTCCACCTCGCCTATGGTTAACACACGCCCACGACACACTCGCCGTACCTCAATCATGCCTCCCACCGGAGACTCCACAACTAGGGGCCTCGCGGCCTCCACACAAGCTAACCCCAAGCCGTCTATTACAAGCTCGAGAACAAACGAACATGATGCACCGGTATCGAAAAGAACGAAAGCTAATGTACGGGAGATCAAGAGGGTACCTCTAACCACCGATGGTCCTGCTCCACCCTCAGCTGGTGGGGGCGGTAGCTCAGCCTCCTCCTGGTATGTCGCCTCCAGCGCAAACACCCTTCCTTGGCCCGTGCCACTTGTCGGCTCACTCACTGGACGCTTCCCGCTAAGGTTGCCTCCAGCCTCGGTCTGCTGCCGCTCCGGCCTCCCCTGGGGTCGGGTCTGACTAGATCCTGCCTGGCTGGCCTGGCCACCGACGAGTGGGTCTCTCCGGTGGTGCACGGAAGCTAGCATCACTCCTCACACCGGATGCCGCGCCCCCGTTCCCCTGTTGCCACTCCCGCAAACCCGGCGCAAATGACCCTCTCGTCCACGGTTGTTGCATCGCCGGTCCTTCTTGGGGCACTCCCCTTTGAAGTGACCCTGCTCTCCACAAGCAGTGGCATCTGCTCGGTAGACTCCCAGACGGACCACCCTGTCTTCCGCCGCCAAAGGTGAACCTCCCAGGGTTCACAGATGTCTGACCCCGACTGCGAAAAGAACTGCTATCCCTCTCCTCCGTCTTGAGCCTCTTGGACCCTGCATCTCGATCAGGCCCACTCTGCAACTGGCGCCCCTGATGGGCCTGCCTCCCACCATCCAGCTCTCTCTCAGCTATACGGGCCGTCTCCACAGCCTCAGCATAGGTCCTCAAGCGTAGAATCGCCACCCTCTCCCTAAGGGCTGGCCTAAGACCCAGAGTGAACTTATGGGCCTTCAGGTCCTCCTTTGCCACTGTCTCGGGCGCAAACCTACTCAGGCTTCGGAACTCCCGCTCATACTCAGGTACCGTCTTGGATCCCTGCTTCAAGCTGCCAAATTCTTCCCTCTTCTGCCATCTCACTGATTCCGGGAAGAACTCATCATGGAAGAGTTGCAAGAATTCCTCCCAAAACATGAGTTGCACCGCACGGCTCCCCGCAACACTCGTCCACCACTCCAAAGCGTCCCCCTCCAGTGCCCGAATTGCCGGTCGCACCTTATCCTCCTCCCGGGGCAGGAGAAAGGAGAACACATGCTCAATCTGCCTCAACCACCGCTCGGCTACCACGGGATCTTCTCCCCCCCTTAAATCGCGGAGGTTGTTCCTTTCGGAACCGTGTCACCACGTCATCCTCTCGCACGGGTCGGTACACCACCCGGCCGAACTCTCACGCTCACGAGGCAGCTCTCCTACTGGTGGTGGTGGTGGTGGCACCACCTGTGTCGTGCCGCCATCTCACGGCGCACCTCCTCCCGAACGTCCTGCCGGAGTCCCTCCCGTAGCTCTCGTACCTCCAGCCGGATGCCTTCTTGTAGCTGTGCCAGTAACAACGCATGCCCTCCAACGGATGGTCCCGCACCCGGACCCTCATGGGCAGATGACTCATCAGCCACTGCCCCGGACGCACGTGTCACTCTTCTCGGCGGCATTCTTACTACACGAAGTAAGAAGCACAACGTCAAAACAAATTTTTATAATCTATCGCGTCACTACCTCTACCCCACTGATCAATTTCACTAACACATGACATTACACACATACATTGCATCAATCACATTTCACGGTTCACGGTCCAAGACACATTGCCAAACAAATCGAGTTGCACATTTCACTTAATCATGTGATCTTATCCACGCTTTAGCATACATTCACAACGAAATGCAACTAGTGCCCTAATGCCAATGCATGCAAATCCTATCACAAGACCTGGACTACCCTTAGTACACCTTGAGGGCTCAAAGAGGACCATGTTGATCAGGCATGTCCCTCCAGGCTCCTCCAAAGGACTCAAGATAACCAAGTCCGCCCACTACCCTAGGCCAACTAGACCATGCTCGATACCATATTGTCACGCCCCGGATTTCCAACCCGAGGAAACCGGTACGTGACTCCCCATTCACCCACACGGAGGGCAATGGGGTTGGATTACTGGATGCCACACAAGCAAGTCTAACAATTACAATAAATCAAATAAGCCACATCTTTATTTAATTCCAAAACATCAAAGGTTCACAAAACAACCAAGTCCCTGATTACGATTCAATCCCTTAGTACATTCCCCTCCCTGGGGTTACATAAATCATAAAAGTACATTACCGAAATGAACAATAAAGTGGAGAGGGTCTTCCACCTTGGTGTATCCACCTAACGCCCGTAAGTCCCTTGGAAAACAAACAACACAAGAGGAGGGGTGAGCAACCACGGCTCGGTAGGGATCATGTCTCCCCAACCCATCCCATGTTCCTAGCATCTACATGCCATGTGTACAAGTGCGGTGTCGTGATACAATAATTTCAACAGGCATAATAACAACCACATCAACAATTTACAATCTTCCACCGCCACACAGGGCTAACACTTTAACCCCAAGTGATTTAACCGCCTCTTCAGGCCAAGTTATTTAACCGCCTCTTCAGGCCAAGTGATTTAACCGCCTCTTCAGGCCATGGTTTAACCGCCTCTCGGGCAAAGTTATTTAACCGCCTCTTCAGGCCAGATACCACGATCCAAGCACACAACACACACATGGTCACTCAAGCATACAACCAAACACTTGGTGTGCACCCGTTCACAAGCGCACAAACCCAACCATTCAGGCCATAGAGCAAACATCAAGCATACATACATACACTAAACCACAAGTCCAGTCACACGGACATATTACCAAACACTTGATGGGCATATACACACAGCTAAGTTCACACAGGCATTTCATCAAACATGTAGCAGGCATGTCATACAGGCATTTTATCAAACACTTTTCATGCATCACACAAACACCAGAAACACCAAAATCGCCATTTAAGGCCAACATTCATATAGGAGGTCACACCTATATGAATTTACATATAAATAATATAACAGATATAACTCATATTCTGCCCTAGGACCCTAGGACAGAGGAGGATTTAGGAAGAACAGAATCCCTACCTTACAACAGATCTTCCTTGCTCCCGCGCTAAACGCCGTCCTCCCCACGCAAGATGCTCCGGCGACGAACCAAGAACTCCCCTTCCTTCTCTCTCTCTAGCTCTCTCTCTCTCTACGACGGCTGCAGCAGCTGAAGTGAACCCTAAACCTAAAACAGAGAGCTTCTCCTCCTTATATAGACAACACAACATCAAAACGACGTAGTTTTGATTAAGTGAACCTAACTCAAGGTACGGGTCCTTACAGTTTCCAATACTCAAGTTCAAAAAATGTGGATTTCTTGTTCCAACATTTAGTTACTTCATTGTCCTTATCTTTCTTTCTTTTTTTCTTATCCCCCCAAACATAATGTATTCCTTCAACCTTCTGTAGTGTTTGGACCCCACTTAACACTACTTTTTTCCAAAATTATGCTTGTCATACAAACCCCACTTTCGTTTGCAATACTCATGTCTAGTAGGGAGAAATCTTTGGTGGCCAAGATAAGCATTCTTACGCCCATGCTTCAATCTGATTGAATATGTATTTTCCCCACATATTGGACAAGCTTTATAGCCCTTGACACAACAACCACTCAAATTCCCATAAGCTGGAAAGTCATTAATTGTCCACAATAATATAGCTTTTAAGGTGAACATTTGTTGTTGGTATGCATCATAGACTTCAACACCAACATCCCACAACAATTTGAAATCATCAAGTAACGGAGCCAAATAAACATCTATATCATTTCCGGGTTACTTTGGACCTGAAATTAATAGAGTTAACATCATAAATTTTCGTTTCATACATAACCAAGGTGGAAGGTTATATGTGATTAGTATAACAGGCCAACAACTGTATGGAATGTTATATGAACTATGAGGGTTAATTCCATCAGCCGAAAGAGCCAAGCGCAAATTTCGTGGATCCGCACCAAACTCTGGGCACTTGAGGTTTATTGACTGCCAAGATGCTGAGTCTGCTGGGTGTCGCAGTTGTCCATCCACTTTTCGTTCTTTTGAATGCCATATCAAATTCTTTGCTATTTGAGCAGTCTGAAACATCCTTCTAAACCTCGGTATGGGCGGAAAATACCATAACACTTTTGAAGGCACTCCGTCCTTATTATGAATTGGAACTTTACCATCCTTCCATCAAGAAGTATGACGTTGGGGACATTGGGAAGCATCAACAAACTCCTTCCGATACAGTATGCAATCATTTGGACAAGCATGTATCTTTTCATAATTCAATCCCAATGACTTCAATGTTTTTTTTGCTTTATAAACCGATGTAGGCAACTCATTATTATCTGGTAACATTGTTGATAACAATTGCAACAAATCAGTAAAACTCTTATCTGAATGTCCATTACTTGTCTTCAATCTATAAAGTTTTGCCACTGTAGAAAGCTCTGTAAATTTAGAACAATCGGGGTACAAAGGCTTTTCCGCATCTTCAAGTAGTTTCTTAAACATGTGTGGATCATTGGGGCACTATTCTTGGGCAACAGCTTTAACCATGTCCACTACGTCCGCACCATCTTCTGGTGTGTGAGATTCGAAAACAGGAAAAGAGCCTATTTTTTTTGGATAAGATGGTGCATTTGGCAATTCTTCTCCATGCCAATGCCATATGAGATACCTTTGATCAATTCCATGCATGAACAAATGGTCTTTTACCTCTTCGAAAGGTAAACACTCACAATTAACACATCGGACACATGGGCATCTAAATGATGTACGACCATTTGCATTTAGCAAAGCAAAATGTAGGAACTGATCAACTCCAGCATCATATTCACGCAATCTTCTATCCATGGACATCCAAGATTTATCTAATGGTATATCCATCATCATATAAAATAAAGACCTAAAACACATGGACTTTATTAATTTAAATCGAATAAAGCTATGCTTAAATACTATGAAACACATTTTAGAATTTATAGATTTACAACAACTATTACAATATAGATTATCAATAGTTTCATAATCATAAAAACATGTAATTCGATAAATTAATCATGGGGGTTAGAATTGTAATGTCTTATGATCAATAATGAAAACAATTGTTATAGTATTATCAAATTCACTACTTATACATCATCATTTACTACTTTGGAGGTAACTCATTACATAGAGTAAAGTATGAAAATTATCAACGTAATTTTACATGAACAGACAATGTCACTTAGGAATAAATTTGTGACACGGCCCTATTAAAATGAAAATAAAATCATTTGAAGTTTGTCTTGGATTTTCCAATTGAAAAGAAAATCAAACCTTGAATTTATACAACTTTCGTAAACCTATGTATATTCATCTTTGTGGTTTTGAATGTTACGTTGGTAGATAGTCAATTTCTCAAGTTAATGAAGCATTTAACTTTATAATGGTGAGGTAAATGCATCAAACATTAATGAATATGCACACTAAAAAATAATGAAAACACTGCTGTGTTGCAGTAGCTACAGTGACGCTAATGACAGTTGAACAGCACAGAGATCCCTTTTTCTTAGTCCACCAATCTCTCACCTTCCTCTATCATCTCCTACAAACCTCTAATTCAGTGTCTAATCAACCAGCTTCTCTACCATCTCCTATATTTATGTTGGTTTACAAAAATAAGTTTTCAAGATTTGAAAAACTCCATTCCGAAAAAAAAAACTTCAACACATCCAACTCCTAGATTTCAAAGTTTATAAGTCTCTTTAGTCTCTTTAGTTCTTCACAATGAAGGTGCACACATAGTTATAGGATTTTACCATATGTAATGAATTTAACACATGCACGATACCATCAAACTGAAATAAGCAAATTAGCAAAGTTTCAACATATAGATCGGAAGCTTGAAAAATGTAGATCAGAAGACTACTCACGTAGAGAGCAACCAAGAACCCTTAAGGATGGGATGTTAAGCAATGGCTTGGGAAGGATCGATGCCTTCTGGTACGATGTGGGGAGGATCAACAGCTGGATGTTGAGCAACAGCTTGCGATGCGAAGAGGGGAGGATCGATGGCTTTTGGCGCGACGTGGGGAGGATCGATAGCCGGATATTGAGCGACACCTTGCGACACGACGAGGGGAGGATCGATGGCTTCTAGTGCGACGTGGGGAGATCAACGGCCGGAGGTTGAGCGACTGCTTCCGACGCAATGAAGGGAGGATCAATGGATTCTGGTGCGACATGGGGAGGAACGAGACGGTTTGTGGATGTTAGGGATTTCGTGTTAGAGATGTGGGTGCAGGTGTTAGGGTTGAGACACTTTGTTTGCTGAAAATGAAGCGCGCGGTAGGAAAAGGGTGTAGAAAGTGTTACGCGCGCAGCCCCAAAAACGAGCGCAAGAAATGGGAGGCTCGCGCGGAAATAATTTGTCGTTGCTAATTATAATAGACGACATTTATTAGAAGGTGTCGTCAACATTTAGATATTTAACGACACTTTCTTAAAAGTGTCATCATGTTATATTTATAACGACACTTTTTAAAAGTGTCGTTAAACCTTCAAAAAAAAGTGTCGTCGTATCTCATTTTTGTTGTAGTGAATGTAACATATGCCAAAGCCTTTTTGTTAGCACACTGCCAGGCTCTTTCATCACCTGGTGAGTTCAAGCATTAGTCTTTAGTCTTCTAACTCCATGTTCTTCGATTGTCATCGGAGTGGGTATCTCCTGATGAAGACACGGCCACATGAGATGATCATGGCAAACCATGAACATTCTCATGTGAGCTTTCCACTAGGAGAAAAGCTCAAGTGTGAACTTTGGCGGCTTTGTCAGAGTGAAACCAGAACTCCGTGGGTTATGAAGCAGCGACAGTAGCAGGTTGAGGTGGATCAACATTTTCACTGCTGCTACGATTGGGGAGGGGCTCTTGTGCACCTTCGGAGTTAAGGCGAGTGTTAAATAGCATACTGCTTTCTTCGGCCATTGATGAGAGAGAAAGAGTGGGATCTCTACTTTAAATGGATAGAACTTGCTTTGATACCACTTGTTGGTCCCTTGGAGCCTAAAGGGGGGTGAATAGGCTTTTATCAAAACTCTTTTCTAACTCTTTGGCATAACACTTATCTGGTTAAGAGATAGAATCAATGCGGAAGATAACCAGATAGTGGAAGTATTTTATTTTATTATCAGTATGATAAGTACAACAAAATAGAAGCAGACTAAAGCTTGAAAGCTTTTAGACCTACTTAACAACTCTTTAGCACTCTATTTACAAGTACGCACATGCTAGCCTCTGTGATCTCAATGAGCTTTTGTACATACACAAAACTATTACACGTTCACTTATACACTCACATAAAATGTACAAGTGTTACTATTTATAGCGACATCCACAAGAGACAACCTTGGAACTTGTTGTTCCGGATATTGTGCACATTTATTATCTCTCGGAAATCTCTCTGCATTAATTGCTGCGGATATGGTCTTCAAGATCTTGGGTTTGCAATGCATGAGTGTCTTTGTAAGTTCCCAAGTGTAGTTAAGGTTGTGTCCACATATCCGGATGATCCACGTGTAAGATGCTTTAGGTTCTTAACAAGTTTGTCTTACATTGGGAAACAACGAGATGATGACTTGGAGCTCGAAGAGATAAGTTGAAGTAGTGTCTTCTTGAATCCGGTGCAAGGTTCCTTACTCTGTGCTTAAATTAAGCTTGGATCCTTACTCCGTAATACTGATTGCTTACTCCATATCAATTTGGTACTGGAATCCTTATTTCGTGTAAGCGCTTCCTTACTACGTATGAAAGAGAAGGTCGGAGTGCTTACTCCGCAGTAGCGCTTCCTTACCGTATCTAGTTTCCTTACTCTGCATCTAGTTTCCTTACTCCGCATGAGTTAAATGAACGGATGGCTTACTCCGTATCAGCACATCCTTACTCCGCATGAGTGAATGGTTCGGATTCCTTACTCCGCATCTAGTTTCCTTACTCCGTACGAATAAAGACTCAAGTCCTTATTCCGTAGAAGTGCTTCCTTACTCCGCATGTATGAAAGACTCGGATTCCTTACTCCATGTCTTCTTTACTTTAGTACGGTTGAGTGGAAGACTTAACTTTTCAGCTCCGTGACGACTCTCTTATTCCGTGTGACTTTGTAGACTAAGATTCTTACTCCACATCTATTTGACTTAGTCCATTTGAAGTATTAGGTGAGGATTTCTTAGTCCGTCGCTTTTAGGTTCTTAGTGCGCACGAATGATCCTTATTCCGTATGAAGTAATGTAAGGACCCGTACCTTGAGTTAGTCAGTTTTGCCTCCTGAGTAGAGTTTTTCTAGATTTTGACCTAGTAAATGGACTCCAATGAATTCACGTGCAAAAGGAAAGATGCTTAGAATGGTGTCCTCTATCTACCACAGAAGTTTCAGGCCAAATGGACATGTATGTGAGGTGCACGTGATATGGGTCCAATTCACGTGCAAGTGTAATTGTCTTCTAAATGATGCAAGGAGGCTAGGGGTGAAGTTTGAGAGCATTTGGAGTCCATATGGAGGTGCACGTGAATTGGGGAATTCACGTGCAAATTGGCGTGCAGGCTTATTTTTGCATGGTTCCCTTGGTTTTGACATTCTAAGGAACTTTCTCCAAAGGACCATGTTGAAATTCTGAGTATTTTGGCCTATATGGGTGCGGAAAGGTGCTAACTTGTGTAATCAAAACTACGTCGTTTTGATCGTTGGGATTCACTTAATCAAAACTACGTCGTTTTGATGTTGTGTTGTCTATAAAAGGAGGAGAAGCCCTCTGTTTTAGGGTTAGGGTTTGTTGCTCCACCAGCCGTCGCAGAGAGAGAGAGAGAGGGAAGGAGAGCTCCTGGTTCTTTGCCGGGCGTCTTGCGTGGGTGGTCGGTGACTCGTGGGTGGACGGCGTTCGACGTGGGATCGGGACTTTCTTTGTGTTGTTGCGTTTTACTTGAGGTAGGGATTTTGTTCTTCCTAAATCCTCCTCTGTCCTAGGGTCCTAGGGCAGAATATTATATTATTTATATGTAAATTCATATAGGTGTGACCTCCTATATGAATGTTGGCCTTCAATGGCGATTTTGGTGTTTCTGGTGTTTGTGTGATGCATGAAACGTGTTTGATAAAATGCCTGTACGACATGCCTGCTACATGTTTGATGAAATGCCTGTGTGAACTTAGCTGTGTGTATATGCCCATTAAGTGTTTGGTAATATGTCCGTGTGACTGGACTTGTGGTTTAGTGTATGTATGTATGCTTTGGATGTTTGCTCTATGGCCTGAATGGGTTTGTGCGCTTGTGAACGGGTGCTCACCAAGTGTTTGGTTGTATGCTTGAGTGACCATGTGTGTTGTGTGCTTGACTGTGGTACTTGGCCTGAAGAGGCGGTTAAATCACTTGGCCTGAAGAGGCGGTTAAATCACTTGGCCTGAAGAGGCGGTTAAATCACTTGGCCTGGAAGAGGCGGTTAAATCACTTGTGGTTAAAGTGTTAGCCTGTGTGGCGGTGGAGGATTGTAAATTGTTGATGTGGTTGTTATTATGTTTGTTGAAATTATTGTAACACAACACTGCACTTGTACACATGGCATGTAGATGCTAGGAACATGGGATGGGTTGGGGAGACATGATCCCTACTGAGCTGTGGTTGCTCACCCCTCCTACTGTGTTTGCTTTTTTTCCAGGGACTTACAGGCGTTAGGTGGATACACCAAGGTGGAAGACCTTTTTTTTTTTACTTTACTGTTTATGTTATTTTTATGGGAACTGATGTAACCCCAATGGGGATGGATTAAAAAGAGAACTTTGTAATAAAGACTGACTTTGTTATTGGTTTGTGGACAGCTTTGATGGACTTTATTTTTCTTGAATGTGTTGTGAAAGTTTTAAAATGTTAAATTCTTGATTTGTATCCCTACCCCTTTGCCCTCCGTGTGGGTAAAAGGGAAGTCACGTACCGGTTTCCTCGGGTTGGAAATCCGAGGCGTGACAAGTAAAGACTTGGTTATTTACCAAGTATTTGACGACACTCATTCTCACTTGGATCAGGATTATATATCCTGTCCTTAGCTTTGCTCTCACGAGTGTAGATCCGGATGAAGGTCATATCTTTTGTAATGACTTACGATAAAACAATAAAGATCTTAAATCAAATTACATAAGGCTTTATCAGCATTATCCAAATTTTAGGCTTGATCCAACAAGAAAACCCCATGGCAGTCACCGTTTTGGAAACAAATCCAAGCCTTTATACATTTTGAAAACCACCATAGTGTTCACTCATCTGGACAATCTGAATCAAAGCATGCATGAACCATGAAAACCATATTATCATCTTGGAAACAAAACAAGCTATCCACAGACAGAAGAAAATGGAGACCAAATAGAGAATGAAAGACGAGAGATTGTGCAAATCTATTGTCTGCCAAACGATTTAAACAAAGTCCATAATATTCAGGCAAACACAAAGATTAACTGGCTCTCCTCATGAACACACGAAATACAAGGACTCAGACAGCATGATTAGAATCCATCACATTCATTTAAGTATCCACTTGCTTTGATTGATCTTTGACTTCAAGTGGGATGAAAGTGAATTCCATAGATGCTCTTGCAAGACAACAGATGACACTTTTGGTGCCCAAACTTGTTTTGGGCGGTTAGGAAAAGCAATAACAATGTTAAATATTCCGGATTTTACTTTGTTAGGAACTTTAACTTTCCAAGTTGACTTAGCCTTTTTCCATATTAGATGCTTCTTTAAGTTGGGTTTTCTTGGGGGAGACACTCATTATGGTTTTGGATTTTGTTTTGCTAGAAGAATCCTTTTCGATAAACTGATTTTTATTGATGTGAATTTGATTACATAGCCAGTTATCTAAAAGACTCCAACACTCATAATGATAGTGGCCTATTTCCCTATAGATCGAACAGACACTATGTTGTGGAGTTACAATAAGGGATACAGGTTTCTTAAGTTTTGCAGTTTTTCTACTCTATTCCCTATGGCCTAATCCTTTGCGAATGGGTGACTTGCTCTTGGCCCTAGATGCGTCAACTTTAGCCTTTCATTTGTTTCTGGGTGCTACGATTTTGACTTTAACCGTAGCAACGATTCCCTTCATCTTTTAGTACGGGTGCTACTACTTCAGGACTAGCAGTAACAGCCTGTCTTCCACAGTCGTAGACTATGGTGCCACTTGAACAAAACCATCCAACGGTTTAGACGTACTAACAGGATACAAGTTGGTTAGTTTTGGAATAAAGTTCGGAGGGCACTCAGTAGCTTGTGCATTGGAAGTTGATTCGGAACCTAGGCCAGGTTTGACTCGGATATTGTCAGGATCAGTTCTAAACGTAGAAGCTATTTCCCCGGATTTTAGCCACTTACGATTTATTTCCTTTTCCTTTTCAAGTTCATTTTCGAGTCTCTTAAGATTTACGATTAGGCCATTAAGATTGGTATTAAGCAAATTATTTTCAGCTCTTAAATCACAATACCAATCTTCTTTACCCCTGAAGTCAGTTATGTCCTTTTCAAGTTTAACAATAGTAATTTCAAGACGTTTGTTCTGACTTTCCATATCTTTGTACATTTGAGTAATTATTAGTCTCTCATTCTTTTCATGATCACATTCAGTAATAAGAGATTCTAATTTACTCATGAGCTCGAAGATCGAAGGTACCTCGGTATTTTCCACAAGGCGGATGTTCGGTTTAGGAGTTAGCTCATCATCCGAGGATTCCTCCTCTTTTTCCCGGCCACCGACGTACTTTGTGACAAACCTTCCTCTTGTTCTTGCCGTTGTCCGAGGTGGAGCGTTGAGGAGCAACCTTGTCATCCTTCTCGGCCATCTTGGATTTGGATCTACGAGTCCTTGCCCCGGTGACCAGGTTTCCCCGATTGAAGCGGTCTTGGGAAGTGGACTCCGACCGCTCCTTCCTTCTAGAGGATGAGGAAGAGCCTCTTCCGAATCCTTTTATGCTTTTTCTCAGAAATCGTGTGAAGGATTTAACCAGAAGGGCTATTTCTTATTCCATGTCTGAGTCAGAGTTACCTGACTCTTCCGTATCATCCTCACTCAGTATGCTCGGATTTTTCGTAGCTTTAAAAGCTACCTCCTTTTCTTTCCGAGCTATTTTCTCATCTCGGTCAATGTATTTAAACCTGACTTCGTGAGTCCATAGCTCTCCATATAGTTCTTCAAGGGGAGCATACTGTTAGTTGTCTTTGGATTGCATCTGGAGCTGTTTGGAGTAATAGTGATCCAACAAGGAGCGAAAGAACTTGTCATTTATTTGAAACTAAGTGTAATGCTCATTGACAGTTTTCAGATCCAGAATGAGCTTGCCGAATCGCCGATAGATGCTCTCCAGGGATTCGCCAGGTTTATGATTGAAGCTCTTAAAATGCTGTCTGAGAGAACAGATAACATTCTCGCATCTTAGGTCGACTTCCTTCATATAGGATAGTCAATTTGTCCCAAACAGCTTTCGCTATTGTGCAGCCCTGGACGTCCATGAAGGCTTCGAAATCCAAAGATGATGTCACATAAGCTAGAGCCTTTTCACTGGCATATTGCCAGGCTCTTTCGTCGTTTGTGAATTCAGCATCTGTCTTTAGTCTTCTTACTCCATTTTCTCCGATGGTCATCGGAATAGGAAGCTCCTGATGAAGACATGGCCTCATTAGATGATCATGACATGTCATGAACATCTTCATGCGAGCTTTCCACTGGGAGAAAAGCTCTGGTGTGAACTTTGGCAGTTTGCTCAGAGTGTAGCCAGAACTCCGTGGTTGAGGAGCAGCGCCAGTAGCAGGTTGTGGTGGATCAACATTCTCACTGCTGCTTCGATTAGGAATGGGCTCTTGAGCTCCTCCGGAGTTGAGGTGAGTGTTGAATAACATGCTTCTTTCTTCGGCCATTGAGAGAGAGAGAAAGAGGGATCTCTACTTTGAGCAGGTAGAACGTGCTCTGATACCACTTGTTGGTCCCTGGGAGCCTAGAGGGGGGTGAATAGGCTTTTATTAAAATTCTTTTCTCACTCAGGCACAACACTAATTCTGGTTAAAAGAAATATTCAGTGCGGAAGATAACCAGATAGTGGAAGTATTTTGTTTTATTATCTAAAGATAATTACAACAAAAAGCACAAGAATTACACTGATTGCAACGAGACTCTCTTTTACAAGTTACACACACACCGACTAGATTATCTCTATTTTGCACATGTACTCGCGCATATTAGTTCTTACAAAGTATTGCATGCTCTCTTTAGATATATAACACTTCATATATATATATATAGTCATCCTAGGAATCTATCTTGGAACTATATTTTCTAAGCACTACATAAACATTATGTTCTTCTCGGAAAATGCTTCGCTATAACTCGCTACGGATGTGGAGCTCGAAATATTGGAAGCATAAGTGTATTGAATTACTTCGCTTGATTCCAATTGCATTTGGGACTGCATCCATATCTCCGAGTGTTCCACGTGTAGGACAGTTTAGGTCTTCAATGAGTTTGTCTAACATCGGGACACAACGAGCTGATAACATAAATGCGGTATGGATAAGTTGAAGTAGCGTCTTCTTAGTCCGATGTAAATTTCCTTACTTCGTATCAACGAAGCTCAGATCCTTACTCCGTGTTAGTTGTTGCTTACTCCGTGTAAATGAAGTCCTGAAATCCTTACTCCGTGTCAGCGCTTCCTTACTCCGCATGAAGTAGATATACGGAATCTTTATTCCGCATCAGTGCTTCCTCACTCCGCATAAGTTCCTTACTCCGCTTGAGTGAAAGGTTCGGATGGCTTACTCCGTATCAGCGCATCCTTACTCCGCTTGAGTAATGGTTCAGATTCCTTACTCCGCATTAGTTGTCCTTACTCCGCACTAGTCATTTCTTACTCTGCTCGAATGAAAGACTTGAATTCCTTAGTTTGTATCTTTTTTTCCTTAGACAACTGGAGTGGAAGACTTAATTTCTTTCTCCGCAATAAATCTCTCTTACTCCACACGAGTTGTAGACTCGGATTCTCATTCCGCATAAATTGACTTAGTCCAATTCAGAATAAAGACGTAGATTCCTTAGTCGTTTTGTTAAGTGATTAGTCCGCATGAAGGGTCCTTACTCCGGATGAAGACTTGGTTATTTACCAAGTGTTTGACAACACTCATGATAATCCGGATCGGGATTATATATCCTATCCTTCGCTTTGCTCTCTGAGTGTAAGTCCAGTTTAGGGTTTTATCTTCTGCAAGCTTAGAATAAACATGAAACATATCAAATCAAATTACAAAGGGTTTCTTTAACAACATCATCCAAATTATGGGTTTGATCCAACAGAGGCGTCTGAGGCCAATGGGAGTTGAGAAACTTTGCCAAGGCATCTAAGGCCTAACTAAAGTGAAAAAAGGCATCTATGGTGTAACAAAAATTGAAATGGCATCTAGGGCCGATAGGAATTGAAAAGGCAACTTAGGCCAACATGGAGTAAAAAGGCATCTTGGGCTAACAGGAATTGAGAAGGCATCTTGGGCTTGTTGTACCCCATTTCGTCCAAGTTGGACATACTAACCTTATGTTACATATTTATCTGCCCACACAATATCTTGTGAACAGGTCTAGGGAAGCCAAAAATTGAGAACCTTTGCTACAAGTCATTGAAGTGCCCCAAGGCTAACACCAGGTAGTAGAGGATGAAATTTGCAGAATAGTGCACTAGACCATGCACAATTTTGAGTTCAAATGAGGAAGTTAAGCCTAAAATAATCATGGTCGAGGGGTCAAATCTGGACTAAGCCTCATTGATACGGAATAAGGATCCGAGCTTTCCACTAATCCGGATTAAAGCATCACTGATTCAGAATAAGGATCCGAGCCAGCACTAATCTGGATTAAAGCCTCACTGATACAGAATAAGGATTGAAGCCTTCCATTGATCCAGACTAAGCCTCCATTGATACGAAGTAAAGATCCGAGCCTTCCATTGATCCGGACTAAGCCTATACTGATACGGAGTAAGGATCTAAGCTTTCCACAAATCCGGATTAAAGCCTCCACTAATACGGAGTAAGGATCCGAGTCGTCCACTGATCTGGACTAAGCCTATATTGATACGGAGTAAGGATCCGAGCCTTCCACTAATCCGGATTAAAGCCTATAGTGATACGTAGTGAGGATCCGAGCCTTCCACTGATCCGGACTAAGCCTATACTGATACGGAGTAAGGATCCAAGCTTTCCATTGATCTAAACCAAGCCTTTACTAATACGGAGTAAGGATTCGAGCGTTCCATTGATCTAGACTAAGCCTCCACAGACTGATCCGGACTAGGCCTCCACTAAGACGGAGTAAGGATCTGAGCCTTCCACTGAGTCGGACTAGGTCTCCACTGATACGGAGTAAGGATTTGAGCCTTCCATTGATCCGGACTAAACCTCCACTAAGATGGAGTAAGGATCCGAGCTTTCCATTGAGCTGGAATAAGCCTCCAATCATCTGGAATAAACTTCTCATGATACCGATCCAAACCTTTCATTGATTCGGATCTGAGCCTCCACTAACCTTCGACCCTACTGACCTTTGACCTTTGCTGTTTGGCCTATCCACGGGTTCGCTCACTATTCATTCATGGGATTTGTTGGTATTAGCTAGGAAGATGCTTTTCAATGCCTGTCGGTCACATGTGCCCATATGCAAACAGAAAGGCAAGCGCAGGTTATTGTTCCCGCGAGGTTGAGTTGTCATTGTTGTCAACATTATGGAGAAGTGGAATTCGCAGGGTCTGGGTCACAGATCCGTACTTGGTTGGATAACTTTGTAGAGTGATCTCTTATAGTGAGCTCGTAGAGGGAGTTTACCTATGTACGTCCTTAATTCGAAGATCTGTAGACTCGTAGCCCACAAAGTTGAAGACTCGAAGGTCGTAGATCAGGTGACTCGAAGGTCGAAGGTCGAAGGTCGTAGAACATTAGACCATGGAGCTTGACGCACCCTTGAAGGACCACAGGGCCGAAGCCTTGAAAAGGCACAGGGTCGAAGCCTTAAAGGGCCATAGGGTTAAAGGGTCGTAGTTCAAAGACCCAAGGGGCAAATAGGTGAAGAGCTGCGTTTTGCATACTCGAAGCAAAGACTCGTAGAGTTGCAACATGCAGGGTCGTAGAGTCAAAGCTCACAGGGTCGTAGATTAAAGGACCTGTTGTGGAGACCCATGAACAGTTAATCAGCCAAGGCAGAATGCAGCTGTCACTGACTCGAAGACTCGTAGAGCTCAAAGGCTCATAGAATGAGATGTCAGTTAAGCACTGATTCTGACCTAGCTTTGAAGCCAGAGAGCAGAAGGAAGATCAATGCCCTTAGTTCGAAGACTTTGACTTGGAGAGTTGAAGATGAAGACTTGTAGACTTGTAGAAATGCTATGAGGCAATATCTTCAAGGCGGTGGCTAGACAAAGGAACGGAGCGCGCTGTAAAGGAGCAAAATGCGCTGAAGTTCATCGTTTAAGTAAGTTATTACCCAGGTAGCGATTTAAGTACGCTAAGTACTAAAAAACATGTGGATGTCATCCGAGGGTGGTTTAACATGTTTCAACAGTGAAGATCAAAGGAAGAAATATGCTTAACCCTAGCAAAAGGGTTTCTGACTTTGGCCGACCTATAAAAGCAAGGAATGTGCCTGACTTCTAAGGATGCACCCATAATATTTTGAGCAGACAAGAAACGTATTTGAAGAGATAAAAAGCGACACGAGTAGTTTATACGATATACGAGAGAGAGGAACATTGAAAGAGAGATAACGGTGAGTTAATCTGTCTTTTTTTCCTTATACATTCAAAGAACAGATTATGAGTTCGGAAAAAGGAGTGGTTGAAGGTCGAGCATAGCAAACGGTTGAATACACAGGACCAGATTGCGTCAGACAGTTTTTCACAGTGAGTGAGCTCTGGAGTAATATTATTTTTATATTTACATTTAAAAGAAAAGAGAGTTGATCCTATTGTAACAAGGGCTAAACCCTACTATATTGAAAGGAGATAATGGATTGGACGTGGTGTAGGTACACCCTCACCACCGTGAAGTAGATCACATTGATCGAACCACGTAAACCGTGTCTTTGTCTTTCACTTTTCGTACATACCTGTGTTGAGTTGATCCTGCATGAGACACTAAAATACCACCCAAACAAGAACCACATCTGTTGGAATATCTCTAAAGTATCCTATTCTTACAAACTAGAGGAATAGTTTTAAAGTATACAGATTCACCCCCCCTCTTTGTATACACACACGCATACCAAGACGATCACGCTTGGAACCTGGGAATAATATCACAGGTCGTCCAACCACTCGACAGTAGCTAGAATCTTGCAATAAAAAAAGACGACACTCATAAAAGAGAGATAAATGTGCATTAATGATGGTGTAACCAAAGTTTGCCCTTCTATAAAAAGAGGTTCGCTCCCAACATGCAAATGAGGATGGTATCGGAAGAGGGGAGAATATTCTGCAAGAGAAATCAGACAGAAGAGATCCGAAAGAGAGAGGACGTTCTACCATTTTGTTATTCAGTCATTTTCTCAGACGAACCCCTTTGCCTAGAAAGACTCTCTAAATTGTTGTCATTCCCCCTACCCACATAGTCCGACTGCTTTTCCAAATACCCATACACTAATTCTTCCTCATCAAAAGCCCAGAATTCTTGAAACCTTTTTCATTTCTTGAATGCTATTTCCCTTTCCTTTCCTCATATTTCCAACAACAATATCAATATTGAAAATCAATTAAAAAATAGGTTCATTTGCATTTCTGGCCACCAGCCTTTGGAGTCGTGCCTCCTCGCCAACGTTGCTGCAATCGGAGCCCCAAGTCCAGGACAAAGTCGAGTCAATTTTTATTTTATTGTCTTAATCTATTCTTTTTTTTGTTTGTGATTGTTGTATTGTGTTGATTTTTTATTTATTTGTTTTTGTGTTTCTAATTTTCGTATTGTATTGTGTGTTCTCTCTTTTTACACAAAGTTGTAATATGTAATAGCAATAAAGCAAAAAAAAAACTATGAGAGGCATAAAAAGAGAGTGTGTGTGTTTTTATGTTATTTGTGGATGTCACAATCACACACTTGATTTATTTTGATATGTGTGTTCCTTTAGTCATGGCCAAAAACTAAAAAACACAAATATGCATTTTAGGTTTTAACATGTGTAGACTTAGGTTCAATTATTTCAAATAAATAAACAAAAAAAAACATTTAAAAAAAACAAAAACAAAAAATAAAAAAAAAGAAGATAAAAAATGTGAAGTGTGAAATAAAACTTTTTGGATTCCCTTTAGAAATTTAGGGTAAATCAATTTTAACCATGACTTTGACAAATAACTTAGTTAAATAAAAAATCATTGACATTTTTGGGAAAGCAGTAGTGCCTTAACCTAATCAAAATAGTGAACATAAATAGAAACCTCCTCCTCCTAAGATAGGTACCGAAAGGGCGATGTAGGGGTGCTAATCCTTCCCTACACGCAACCAACCCCCGAACCTTTATCCGGTAATGTAGACCACTCACATTTTAGGTGACCAACTACACCCCAGAAAACAGTTGGTGGCGACTCTATACATTTCATCACTTGGTTGCGGCCCGGACGAAAACAGGTGATGACAGTTAGCGACTCTGCTAGGGACATACTTAGAGGGTTTGGCCTAGAACCAGGATTGGGAGGTTTTTGTTTTGTTTTTATTTGCTTATTATTTATCATTTTTGTATCATAGTTATGATTTATACGCTTTAATCACATGATAGTTGTGATTTACTGCTTTCCCTACCTATTGCATTCATGCATAACCCTATACCCGGGTTTGTCACAATTTAGGTTAACGAGGTTTAGTACGGTACCTTGCACGTTGATCATTATCCGCATTAAGGCCCCAGAATCCTCACTCAAGCTTGATGTTTTTTTAAGGCTCATCCTTTCAAGGCCTCCCTCTGGTAAATCCCATGGTATACGGAGCCCTCTAGAGAAGTAGTTTGGGAACCAACGAATAATATAGGCTCGACAATAGAAGCCCGTTAAGGGCACTGGCCCACATATTGTTTGCCCATTATAGCCTTCCCTTTGAAGGATAGGTTCATTATTTGTGTACTTACAATCTCATGTTGTACATTTTATATATAAATATCTCATATGTTGTTTTCTTTCTACCCTTATCTTGTTATTTCTATATGTAGGTCCCAAAGTGAGTCTAGAGGGGGGGGGGGGGGAGGTGGGGGTGAATAGACTTTCTTCGTGTGTGGAAGCTAGGCTGTTTGCTGGGTTTTGGATTCCTGCTACGAGATGACTATGATGGAAGTATTTATGGAGAAGATGATAGAAGTATTGTAAGGATAAGGTGAGTGATAATGAACTATCAGACAACACTGAGATAAGAGTAAATGCTCTTTTCTCAACAGATCTCAGTTGTGAAAGAGATGATTTATGATAGAACAAGGTGTGGAAAACTAACAACACGGAGATCAAGACTTAATGAAAGTGCTAGATCTTTAATGAACAACAAGATTCGTGAATAAAAGAATGGATTGTTCTTGTTCTTGATTCAACACGGCGCATAACACTTTTTCAATTTCTCTCCGTTCGTCTCTCTCTCTCGTGTTGGAACTCTTAGTGTTAGTTCTGCTTAGTCTCAAAATCTTGTCTAAGTCCGTCAGAACCAATGTCTTGTGTTCTCTGTGTTTCCTTCTTTTGAGAGAGAGGTTAAACTCTTGATTTTGTCGTTAAGTGCGTGAGAGATATATTTTTAAGATTAAAGTGCTCGTGCGCCAAGTTGTCCATCCCGACAGACTGACTTCCCGCCACTGAAAATGCGGAATGTCAGGGGATGGGTTGATCTGCTTTGATTTGCAGATCAGTTGCTCATACTGCGTATTTGGCATGCAGTCAATCTTGGCCATTAATCCGTGGATGGTAGTTGGCAGCAATTAATGTGTCATTAATGTGCTCAACTGCTCGGGACAGCGCAGACTTGCTGTACAAACCCTAGCTGACAATATCGCTAAGTGGTTGTGTTTAGGGTTGTAAGTTTGCCTTGGAGGTAGATGCCTCGTAGGTTCAGTGACTCGAAGATTTCAGTTAGTACCTGTAGAAAGTTGCAAAGTTTTGCTTCAGGCTTTATGGTGTTTCTGTGAGTCTACGACTCATATCTTCGAGTCTTCAAGGCTAGAGGTCATGTTGGATTAGCCTTTTATGTCTCTCTGTTAACTAAAGTCTACAACTCTGCGCGTCTACGACTCTACGAATCTGCGACTCTTCGAATAACGCTTAGAGTGACTTCTTCGAGTTCAGCTACTCTACCTACGAGTCTGAAAATCTTCGACTCTGTTACGAGTCTGCGACTCTAGTTCTGCGGGTCTACGACCTTCGGGTCTCTCAATTTACTATATTTGACTAAGTGGTCTGAAAATCTTCGACTCTATGAGTCTTCAACTTCGCTTTTCTTCCTTAGTCTTTCACAGAGGCTCATAAACTGAGTTCCTGTATAGCTACGACCCTTTAGCTACAACTCCCCGCCATCGATCTCCGAGTCTGGAAGTGTGGCGATTTCTCTATAGTGACTGTGTCCCTTGAGTCTACGAGTCTATGACTCTACGACCCTTGAGTTATAGTTTCATTTGTTTGCCAGTCTTCATAGTATCGACTCTTCGACCTTCAACCTACGAGTCTACGAGTTCAGTTTTCTTAACCGTGTTCGACAGCTTCGACTCTACGACTTTCAATCTACGAGTCTACGAGTCCGGTTTTCTTTACACTATTCGAAGGCTTCGACTCTGCGACTTTCGATCTACGAGTCTACGAGTCCTATTTTCTTAACAGTGTTCGAAGGTTTCGACCCTACGACTCTGCGAGTCTTCGAGTCTAGTGATCATTGAAGTTCTGTTAATTGACTTACGTATTTATGGGGACTCTACGAGTCTATGAGTCTACGAGTCATTTAGCTTTGGTTACTATTCTTAACACTTCTTCGACTCTACGAGTCTCCGAGCTTATTGACACTTACAGTAACACTCTCTTTTCCGTACTGTGACTTTACGACCTTCGACCCTAGATCTACGAGTCGCAATGTTCTGTCACTATTTCACCTTGAGTCTCCAGACCCTACTAGTCTATGAGTCTCTTGCCAATACGTCCTATGATAGTTTCACTTCTACGAACTTTGACTCTTCGACCCTACGACCTTCGGTTCTTCGAGTCTCCAGACTTAGACTATATTTTGGCAGCTTCATCAAATCCTATATTTCCAACACTATGTACTGTTTTACTTATCTTATACAACCATTCATAATTTTACTATCCTTTTGTGCTAACTATGTCCCACTGGAAAATAATATCACTTTGTTACTTATCATGTTCATTTCTTGTTGTTAGCATCCAATATGGGCCCACATAGGACACATGTTCTGTTCCATTCCACCCCACACACAGTCTTTGGTCACATAGACCATCTCAGTACTAGGTGTCCATTCATTTCCCACTTAACATGCAACATTATTCCACATCAGTCCATAGGTACCTGACAGGTGCACCCTCATTCATACATTCACAGCTTCATAATAATTTGCCCTCATGCATTGCATTGCGTAGACATGTAGATCCATGCATGCATGCTTACTCACCCATATGTTCATGCATACATGCATGTAAAAAAAAAACAAGCAAAATATAAAAGAAAAAAAGAGCTTACCGGAATCCACTTCTGCCACAACCAACATTGCGCATCGATACTACCTCCGATCCCGACAAGAACAACTATCCACTTCAATGGCGAGAACAAATAGAAAACAGATTTGCTAGTCTAGAGCAAGGCCAACAAGAACCGCAAAATCAAATGGCGGCCATGATGGAAATGTTGAACAAGATGGCGGCATACAAAGACAGGGGGTCCCATGGAGATGGCCACCGACCAATCCCCAAGGCAAGCACAAGAGGCAGCACTACCTCCCCATTTCATACCAGGTACCTCAGGAGGGCGATTAGTCATTGTCAATGAAGAAGCTCGAGGAAAGACTCAAAGCGATTGAAGGAACAGAAGCCTATGGGATGATCAACCCCTAAGATCCCTATAACCTATGATGAGTTGTATCCACGACTCTTGGAATCCAGATGGTGACTACAATTCCAACAATAGAAGTGAAAGAACCACCTCCTACATGGTACAAGTCGGAGGCCCGATGTGCCTATCATAGCAATCGAGCGGGATATGACCTTGAAAATTGTTTTGGCCTCAAGAAGTTGTCCAATAGTTAATAAGGATGAAGTGGCTGGACTTTTCGAAGCCGTCCGGTGCACCAAGTGTTGACTCAAACCCATTACCAGAACATCCAAGCCAGGTAAACAATGGAGCCGCGAGAAATAAAAATAGCCAGGTTTATGATGTTGTGAGAAAACTCTCTGGGGATGTGGCAATTCTCTATTGTTTTGTGTGTCTTCATAAAAACAATCACTCTTGTTTGGTTTTATTAAGTTTATTTTACTTGCAATTTTTTTGTGCAATGTTTATCACTACTTGTTTATTCTTTTAGCATGGGTAGTAAGTCCAAACTGGGGCATATTAGGCCAAGGAAACCTAAGCTATTTCGGTTCCACCTCAAACTCCAAGCAGATCAGAAGAGCATGTCAGCATGAAAGACAATGAAACTGTCCCTATGTCAAATTGGGGCACAACAAAGTTCCTTCTATCACTGAAAGTTCCTTCTTGTACACTTTGAGAAAGACTTTTATTATTTAAAATGAAGAGAAGCTATCTTTCACTACCTCGTGATATATAACCTGAAAGTTCCTCGCCAGCCCTTTTGAGCCTGACTAAAATTCTTGTTGTATATATATAACCTAATCCATAGTTCACCCCACACTGGGGCTAGTTATGAATTTCAAGATTCTGCACATGGGCAATTACCGAGTAAAAACAAAAAATAAAAGAGAAAAGAAATATATTATGAATATCACAATCCCATGTTGGGACAATTTTGTAAAATCCCCTAATACTAGGGGCAGTGGTAGGAAAAATCATTTGATTGACGGTAATGCCCCACACTAGGGCAATTTTTTAACAAAGAAAAAGGAGAGTCCAGTTTGAACTATGGATTATGACCAGCCTAGAATAGGTTTGAGCCTATTATATCCCTTTCTTGATAAAACCGGTAACCCGATCTATGTTACGGTCCTAAGAAAGTCCTCTCAGATTAAAGAATCAAAGTTATTTCTCATATGCTCAATCTGGAATAGCTTTATAGAGATCAAGGATGTCACGCCCTGCATTTCCGACTCGGGAAACCGGTACGTGACTCCCCATTCACCCACACGGAGGGCAACGGGATTGGATTACTAGATGCCACACAAGCAAAACTAACAATTATAATAAATCAAACAAGCCACATCTTTATTTAATTCCAAACCTCAAAGGTTCACATACCAACCATGTTCCGTACTACAATTCGGTCTCTTAGTACATTTCCCCCATGGGGTTACATAAGTCATAAAATTACATCACAGAAAGAGCAATAAAATGAAGATGGTCTTCCACCTTGGTGTATCCACCTAATGCCTGTAAGTCCCTGGAAAACAAGCAAACACATTAGGAGGGGTGAGCAACCACGGCTCGGTAGGGATCAAGTCTCCCCAACCCTTCCCATGCTCCTAGCGGCTATATGCATGTGCACGGGTGTAGTGATGTGGCGGTAGTAAGAAAATAAAGCATTTCACATAACGGGTGTAACCTCGGCCCAAGGAACACTGGCTAACAAACCACGACTCAAATAAGTAATTTAACCGCCTCTTCAGGCCCCGATTTAACCGCCTCTCAGGCAAAGTAGTTTAACCGCCTCTTCAGGCCATTTGGTTTAACCGCCTCTCAAGCAAAGTAATTTAACCGCGCCTTCGGGCCGGATACCACAATCATGCACACAACACACACTATGGTCACTCAAGCATAAAACCAAACACTTGGTGTGCACCCGTTCACAAGTGCACAAACCCAGCCATTCAGGCAATAGAACAAACACCCAACATGCATACATACACCAAATCACAAGTCCAGCCACACAGACATATTACCAAACATGTAATGGGCATATACACACAGCTATATTCACACAGGCATTTCATCGAACATATAGCATGCCACAACAGAATCACACCAAAATGTCACTGAAGGCCAACATCCATATAGGAGATCACACCTATATGGATTACATATATATATATATAAACAGATAGAATCCATAATTTGCCCCAGAACCCTAGGACAAAGGAGGATTTAGGAAGAACAGAACCCCTACCTCAAGTAAGACGCAACAACACAGCAATAGTCTGTTCCCATGCCGAACGCCGTCCACCCACGAGACTCCGACCACCCACGCAAGACGCCCGGCAGCAACTAGGAGCTCCCCTTCCCTCTCTCTCTCTCTCTGCGACGGCTGGTGGAGCAACAAACTCTAACCCTAAAACAGAGAGGCTTCTCCTCCTTATATAGACAACACAACATCAAAACGACGTAGTTTTGATTAAGTGAATCCCAGCATCAAAACGACGTAGTTTTGATTACACAAGTTACAACCTTTCCGCATCCATACACACCAAAATACTCACTATACCAACCTGGCCCTTTGGGAAAAGATGATTAGAATAACAAAACTAAGGTAACCATGCAAAAATATGCCTGCACGCCAATTTGAACGCCAATTCCCCAATTGGCGTGCAGCTCCAAATGCACTCAAACTTCACCCCAAGCCTCCTTGCATCTTGTAGAGGTCTGAGAAGCAAAAATATGCTTGCACGTGAAATGGGTGAATTCACGTGCAGCTCCAAATGCTCTGAAATTTCTGTGGTAGGTAGAGGACCTTATTCTAAGAAACTTTTATTCTTGCACGCCAATTGTTTGAGGCCATCTACCCTATCTAAAGTGAGCTCCAAGATCATCCAAAACAGCTTAAAATCGCCTGTATATGCATAGCATCTTCCTAGGGCATAAATACACGTTATCACTTGTCATATGCACCTCCCAAAAGTCCCCTCTTGGGCTCCCTAAAACCCAACAATTTCCACTCACAAGGCATCTGTGATTAACTCCGTACATCCCACAAACATGGGTCATTACAAAGGATGCTAGGTGGACTTGATGATAACCCGCAAGGGTATCAAGTGTAAAATACAAATCCACCTACAAGGTAGAAGGAACAACAAGCAGAAAACAAGGTAGGCTTAGTGAAAAAATGAAAAGGGCACTAAGATCAAAACTCAAAGCCACAAAAGGAAGGTCAAGCACTTAAGGTCTGAGAGCAGCCAACATCAAGCCTCAGGACTAACACACTCAGGCACCCCAATATCAAGTTCAACAAATCCTTTCAAATCAACCAACAAGCAGAAGCTCTAATAGGTCCCTGAACCTCAGAAGTAAACAAGCGGACAACATCTCTCACGTCACCCCAAGTGCCGACTCAAACCTTTAGAATTCCCATTCAACTCAGTCACCTGAGGTCTCCTACCCTCAAATACAATTGCAAGGCCAAGCTGAAAGCTATACCAAGATACCCCAAACACTATTACCACTAGCAGAAGAGGGCAACAAGTTGTGACTGGAAGTTGCATGCATACTCCAAACAAAAAAAAAACATTTTCATCAAATTATGCAAGCATCATATGGCATTACATAACCATGCATTCATGCAAGCATCAGATGCTATGTCTGTCACGCCCCAATTTCCTTACACCTGGAAACGGTTAGTGACTGCCATGCCCGCACCCGAAGGGTCAAGGGGTTGGTGCAAGCACCTAGACTGGACTTATGCAACGGGTGCTATCCCAATACTACACATCCGGGCTAACATGCCAAAGGACATGCCCCTGATTTCAAACCATACACACAATCATCATTCGGTTAAAATACCATACCACAGTTTACTTCATTTTAAAGCGGACTCAAGCCCATTACAACTCAAATGGGGAAAAGCTCCCAACAAAACCACAATAGCAAATTCAGTTTACAAAATAGCCCAAACCAAAACAGAAGCCACAGATACATTAACAATCAAATAAGGAGGGTCCCATAGCCTTTATGGCCAATCACCTCCGCTCTGTCACCTATTGCCGGCTAGATCCTGGCAAAAAGAACGGTTCAAAGGAGGGGTGAGCAAACCACAGCTCAGTAGGGATCAAGTCTCCCCGGGCCCATCCCACTCTACTGGAATGCATGTTTAGTGGATGCTTGTGCTAGTGTAGTGAACTAGTTGAAGCCACACACAAAAACCATCAAACACATCCCATATTCAAAGAGGGGGGTTCCAGTGATATAACTATCCCATACTCAAGGCTCCAGTCTAGTGACTGTCCCGTACCCAAGGCTCCAGTCCAATGACTGTCCCGTAATTAAAAGGGTTCCAGCTTAGCAGCTGTCCCGTAGCATACAGCATTAAGCACTCAAACAAAACTCAGTGAAAGGCAGCCACATAACTCAGCACAAGGTGCCCAGCAGGCATAATTTATCTCAGTACAAGATGCTCAACAGGCATAATACAACTCAGCACATATCAGTATGATTGATAATGCACTCAGTTCATGTAGTACAACCACAATCTCAGTAACATTCACAGTATACAGTTTCTTTTCCCATATCAGTGTTCCTTAACCGTTCTGGTAAGTTTTTAAGTAAATTAACTCCGAGACTTCATCCCAATCACATTATCTTCCACTCAAGAACCTTCTGGCTAAATGGGGAAGCCAAAGGAGGTAAAATAAGGGGGTGCACGTCATATGGGCCATATGACGTGCAGGGGGATGTTTGGCTCCCTGCCCTCTAGACATCTCAAGAACGTTGGGGTAAAATTTGAAACCAATTGGGCTTGCACGTGAAATGGGCTTTTCACGTGCAATATGGCGTGCAACCATATTTTGCACAGAGACCCTTGTTTTGTTGTTTTAATCACTTTTCTCTAAAGGACCTCTCTCAAATTCTTTTTAGATTGTGAGTTATTAGACTCTAAAGTTAGGGTACATGGCCTGGTTTCAACTCCAGCTATGTCCCTCATATCAACCTACCCATCAAGACCATCCCAGATTATTTTATTCACTTTTAACTATCCAGATACACTGGAAACCTCACAATCAATCATCATATGCATGTAGGGGCATAAACTCAACATCAACATGAACAGGATCATAATAGATCCGTACCCAGCAAACTCAATAAATCGTAACAAAGGGTATAAACCCAGAATTCTCAATATTCATATCTGAGGGTATAAACCTGGAATTTTCAGAGGAAGGCATGAATATGAACACGAATTCCCTACCTCAAAATCGGAGAATTCAACTGGTCGTTGTATTCTAGCAATCACGTCTCTGGGCTCTCGTCCACCGCAGGAACCTTGGATTGCCGACCTTGGATCATCCTCGCCGTCTTAGGCCGTGTCTCCCTCTTTCCAACAGTCTCCCTCTCTGCCGTGTCTCTCTCTCTCTCTCAAGGGGTGACGGCTGCTAGGGTTTTGGAATGAGAATCCGCTAATTTTGAAGCCTTTTTCCTTTATATATTTTCCCACATAATCAAAACGACGTAGTTTTCATTAATTTAAAGCCCAGCATCTATAAGCCCAAAGGCCAAGGTTTTCTAATCCACTTCATTAAGCTCTACAACCCAACAATTAAGCCCAAATCATATTTTAAATAAAACTCTCAAATGTATATATATTAATTGGGATATTTTAATTCATGTGAAATTCCCAAAATACCCCTCAGGGCCTCGAACTCCGAATCGAGCCCAAGCATAGTCAAAATTCTCCATTTGACAAGCACATCAACGTGCGATGTTCATTCTCTAAAACAAGGCCTCTTACTCAAGGCTAACTCCAAGAACCCCTCAAATACGGGTCCTTACATTCTCTCCCCCTTAAAGACTTTTCGTCCACGAAAGAAAGTCAGGTTGAAAGGAAACCACAACCACAATCAATGCACCCAATACATACCAACAAAATAATTGATCGGTACCCATTTAACGACAAGATAAAATCGGTACCAATAGTACTGATGTTTTTGCCTTCCTCCCCTCCTTTAGGGTTGTTCGGTCCTCGAACAGATCAGGGGTAGTGAGCACGCATCTCGGTCTCACATTCACAAGTCTCTTCCTCCATACCTCGGTGTTGCCACAACACCCGAACCAATGGAATAGTCTTTCCTTGGAGCTGCTTCTCGCGCTATCCAACATACGGATTGGGGCCTCAATAACTGTCATATCTTCCTCAATATCCAAATTACTCCAATCCAGTACATGTGTGGGATCTGGATGTTATGCTCGTAACTGGGATACATGGAAAACATTGTGAACTCTGCTCAAACTAGGCGGTAAAGCCAACCTATAAGCAATAGGTCCAACTCTGCTCAAAATCTCAAACGGTCCAATGTATCTTGGAGATAACTTGGATCCCTTTCTAAATCTTTTATGTCCTTTCCATGGAGAAACACGAAAGAACACATGATCTCCAACCAAAAACTCTAAGGGTCGGCGTTTGTGGTTCGCATAGGACTTCTGTCAACTCTGAGCTGTAAGAAGGCGCTGCCTAATCAGCTGTACCTTGGCCGTAGCCTCTTGGACCAATTGGGGTCCCAACATGGCTGCTTCTCCAGCCTCTGCCCAACATAATGGAGACCGACATGGTCTACCACACAGTGCCTCAAATGGGGCCATCCCAATAGAAGCTTGATAGCTATTATTATAGGCAAACTCTACCAGAGGAAGGTGAGAAGCCCACGATCCTCCAAAATCGAGCACACAGCTCTCAGCGGATCTTCTAGTGTCTGAATGGTCCTCTCGGTTGACCATCGGTCTCGGGGTGATAAGCCGTACTCAGATTGAGTCGTGTCCCCAAGGCTTCTTGCAAGCCACTCCAAAATCATGAGGTGAACCGTGCATCTCTCTGAAATGATAGACACGGGTACCCCATGCAATCCGACAATTTCGTTGATATACAACCCGGCTTAAGGTGCCAATGGAGTCTCACTCCCGAATAGCTAAGAAATGAGCTAATTTTGTCAAACGATCTACAATAAACCATATCATGTCCTTCCAACGAGAGGTGGCTGGAAGTCCGTCATTAAGTCCATGGTAATGTGTTCCCACTTCCACTCGGCCACGGGTAAGGGCTGCAATTGACTGCTGGTCGTTGGTGCTCTGCCTTCACTTGCCGACAAGTGAGGCACCCGGAAACAAATCTGTATGCTCCTCTTTAGTCCCGACCATCGAAGCGTGCTCTCACGGCATGATACATCTTTGTCCCCCACGGGTGTACAACCAAACGGGAATGATGAAATTCCCTCATCAAATCCTCTCGAAGGAAGGGCGGCACCATCAAACGCCCCGAAACCTCAACTCGTGTTCAGCTCCTTCTTCCACTCTTCGGACAGCTCATCGGCCTCTATCTCGGGCCCGGATTACCTCCACTCCACGTCTCCCGCTGTCCATCACGGACACGTTGGTATAATTACGCATCATAGTGATCGAGGCACGGGACTACTTTCCCACTACTAAGATCAGTTTGTGCACAAGTATTGCTAGTTGTTCCATCATTTTCCATTCTCTAATGGAAATCTCATCTTTGCCCTTTCTACTTAGCGCGTCGGCAACGACATTCCCTTTTCCGGGTGTATAGGAGAGTATGAAATCGAACATCTGCAGTGTACTCTACTCATCTCCTTTGTCGCGAGTTCGAGTCTCTCTAGGTGAAAATATATTGTAGGCTTTTGTGGTCCGTGCACACCACAAATTTCTCCCCAAACAAATAATGTTGCCACAACTTTAAGGCAAAAATCACCGCTGCAACTCCGGGTCGTGTGTTGGGGTAATTTTGCTCATGGGGCTTCAATGTCGTGAGCCATAAGCTGTGAATTTGCATTCTTGCATCAAAACACACCCTAGTCCAACTCGGGACGTATCACGCCCGGATTTCCAACCCGAGGAGACCGGACGTGACCCTCCCTTTACCCAAGTTGGATAAAAGGGGTTAGAACACAACATACACTTCACACTTTATATTCGAGAGACCAATCTTATATTTATTGAGTCCAAGCATAACAAATGTGTCCAAAACATGCTTTTATTACATTAAACTCCACATTACAATATCTCCCCACCGAGGTTACAAAGCTTACACAAAAAACAAGATAACTCAAATAATAATAAGCAAGCCACAAGCACGACTTCCACCTTGGTGTTCCCACCCAACGCCCGTAGGTTCCCTTAAAGAAAACAACATGGTAGGAGGGGTGAGCAACCACACTCGGTAGGGATCATGTCTCCCACCCATCCCATGCTCCTAATATCTACATGCCATGTGTATAAGTCTTCGTGTCGTGATACAATTATTTCACTAGATATAATAACGAGACCATAAGTAGAGTACAATCATACACGGAGTGATACATAAACATTCCCAGGCTTCCACAAACACCGGGTTCCAAGAACAATCCGGGCTTCCACAACCACCGGGATCCACAAAATACAACACACATAGCCACACATAGTCACCGGACATAACATCAAACACTTAGCATGTATAGCCTCACGGGTATAAAACCAAACAATTGGTGTGCATAACTTCACCGACACAACATCGAACATGTAGCGTGGATACTTTCACGAGGCTCATGAACCCGGCCCACGAGCATTTTCTCAAACATGTAACAGGCATGTCACACGGGCATTTTATCGAACACTTTACATGCATCGACTAACACCATAAACACACCAAAAACGCCATTGAGGGCCAACATCCATATGGGAGATCACACCTATATGGATTTACATATAAATATTATAGCATTAACAATAGAAACCCTGGAAAACATCCACACAGGGGCCTAACCTTGAGCAGACCGGGAAAGACAGAACCCTACTTGTAGAAAAATATATCACCAAAAGCGATCCTGCTCCCACGCCGAATGTCGTCCGCCCTCGAGGAACACCACAACAAAGATGGCGAGAACTCTCCTCTCTCTCTCTCCCTCTCTCTGCGACGACTACGGTGGGTGAAGAGAACCCTAAACCCTAAAACAAGAGGGCTCCTTATCCTTATATAGACCCCCACTATCAAAACGGCGTAGTTTTGATTAAGTGAAAGCCGATATCAAAACGACGTAGTTTTGATGGAATAAGCTACAACCTTCCCGCATCCATACATGCCAAAGTATCCACAATTCAAACATGGTCCTTTGGGAAAAGATGATTAGAATGACAAAACCAAGGTAACCATGCAAAAACATGTTTGCACGCCAATTTGAACGCCAATTCCCCAATTGGCGTGCGGCTCCCAATGCACTCAAACTTTACCCCAAGCCTCCTTGCACCATGTAAAAGACATCCATGCAATAAAACCTTGCACGCCAAACGGGTCGAATTCATGTGCACGTCGTTTGGCTGAAACTTCTGTGGTAGATAAGACATCATTCTAAGAATCTTTTGGTGCACGCCAATTCATTTCGAGCCCATCTACTAGGTCAAAAATCTGAAAGTTCCCATTCGAAGGCAAAGCCCGACTAACTCCAAACACGGGTCCTACATCCAAGGTGTTTTAGCTAAAGTGTGTGGAAGGAAACTCCTAAAAACCCAGCAATTTCCACTCACAAGGCATCATGGATAACCAGTGCATACCCGAGAACACGGTCATTACATCCTCTCCCCCTTAAGACTTTTGTCCTCAAAACAAACAACATACAAGAAAACGAACAGAAGCTACCCATTTGCCACACGGTGAGCCACAACACCCAAATGGGTCACACAACATAACAGGACATCTCAAAACACATTTTGCAATCGCAAAACACATCTCAATAAAAATACCGGTTACAAGTAGAAATACAAATACACCAAATCATGAACCACAAGAAAACACATCACTACGAAAGAAAACACATCACTACACATGATTACGACCACCTCCCACCCTTAAGATTGTTAGTCCTCGAACAACTTTGGGTGCTGCTCTACGCATCACGGACTCACGTTCCCATGTCTCCTCCTCAATGCCACTGTGCCGCACGGCACGCGAACCAAACGAATAGCACGACCACGCAAAGCTTTCCCGCCGATCGACGATACGGATAGGGGCCTCGACAACGGACATGTCGTCCTCGATGTCCAGTGTCCCCAATCGATCACGTGAGTGGGGTCAAGATGATACTTCCTCAACCAGGACACGTGGAACACATTATGCACCCGACTCAATCACGGGGGCAATCTTAACCGATGGCTCGAGGGCCCACACCTAGGCTATAACCTCAAATGGACCAATGAACCGGGAAGAGTTTGGAACCTCTCCCCCAAAGCGCCGATGTCCACGTCGTGGAGAGACACGGAGAAACACATAATCGCCCACAAAAAGCTCCAAGGTCGCGTCGGCGATGCGCATAAGATTTACGGTGACTACGGCACACAAGCCCTCAACATGTCCTCCATGGTCTGATTGGTCCTCTCGGTCTGACCGTCGGTCTCGGGGTGAAAGGTTGTACTCAAGTGAAGCTTGGTCCCCATAGCCTCCTGAGAACCTTGCCCAAAAACGGAAGTGAACCTCGAATCCCGAGTCGAGACAACCGATGATGGTACGCCGTGCGGTCTCACAATCTCGTTCGTTATAAATGACTTAAGGTCCCACCCGAGTCATGCCGTGAACAAGAAAATGGGCCGACTTTGTGAGTCGATCCACATCACCCAAATCATATCTTTCCTCCTCGTGGTGGGTGGGAGACCAATCCACGAAATCCCGCGATGTGGTCCCACTCCCATGATGGCAATGGGCGTAATATGCCCGCCGACGCCCGATGTTGCACCCTACTATAAGACACGTGAGGCCACTGCAAACAAAGGCGACCACGTCCCGTTTTATCCCGGGCCACCAAAAATGTCCCCGAAGCGCATGGTACATCTTCGGCCCCCGGATGCTGGAAACTCTTGGTTGGTGAAACTCTGCCGCATCCTCATCCACAGGGGCGGAAAGCCCTCTTCTTATGCATTAAAAAGTCATTTCGTGCTCGGTGTGGGGACCTGTTTGTCGGGTTGGACATATAACCCCGTTTGATATGCCTTTACGCTTGTACCATATACCTTATTGAGCAGGGCCAGATGATCCCATACTTCCAAGGAATGGTCCCCCGATCGGCCTGCGAGGTGGATACGATTGACACGGATGGGGAGTTCAAAATTAATGACTTTGCTTCAGAGTCCGCGAAGCACCCCCGAGACCAACACAAGTGATGGAGGATGAAAATTGGAGACCAACGCATGGCTGAAGACTCGAGAATGGGACTTAAATAGAGAGTTATGGCCAAACAACTTTCGTTGAGAAAAAGTGACTTGCTGAAAAAGGAAGGAAGCGAATTCGATGCCCACTGGTCCAAGTGTAGCAAAAGTGATGCGTACGGCTCTTAGTGCCTATGTGAGCGAATACGGATCTCCCCAAACAATTCTGCGGAAGATTCCCATTTGCATTTTTGGTGGGGGTAAAAAAAAAAAAAAAAAAGTTGACCGTTGACCGTTGACCTGGCCGACACTTCGACCCATTGACCCCGAAGCTCGAAGCCTCGAGCCTCGAAGCCCAAGCTCGAAGCCCCGGGCTCGAAGCCCCAAAGCCTCGCCCAAGCCTCGAAGCCTCGAAGCCCCAGGCCTCAAAGCGCCGGGGCCTCGGGCCTCGGCCTCGAGCCTCAAGCATCGAAGATCGAAGCCTCGGAGCCTCGAAGCCTCGAGCTTCGCCTCGGCCTCGCCGCCAACACTCCGACCTTCGATCCGCGGTTCCCGTACGCCTTCCACCTTCGACCCTCGGCCTCGAAGCCTCGTTGCCGACACTCCGACCTTCGACCCTTCGACCCTTGACCCCGCGATGCCTTGACCCGTGAACCTCCGACCTTCGACCGCCGACACTCCGACCCGTTGACCGTTGACTTTGCCCCACTGAATTCGACCCACCGAAGCTTCGACCCTGTTGACGCTCCGACCTGCCGACACTTCGAACCTCCGACCCTGTTTTTTTGCCTTTGCTGATTTTTTCTCGCCGACTTCCTCGCTGGCTTATTTTTCTCGCTGGATTCACGAGACCCGTCTTCAGACCGCCACCTAACAAGGAATAAATCACCAACCTGTCAACCACATGTGCCGCTAAAATACAACTTCAAAAGGCAATCACGAGCTCCCCTGTTTCCCGCACAAGCTGTCCACCGGACAAGATACAGAACAATGATTAAAAACCCGCCCATATAATAGAGCATTAAATGCGGCAATTAATGAGAATCCAGCCAAAAAATTTTCTGCAGCCCTTAAGATGCGTCTTCACCCTAGCATGGAGAGTTCTTGGGAGGGGGATTGAAAGGAGAAAACGCCTGAGACTCCCACGCACAAGAAAAGTTCTTCCGCCCCAGCTTCATCCCTACAAAAAAAAAGAGAAAGAGACAGACAGAGGGCAACAATTTGTTAAAAAAAAAAGGAAAAGAGGAAGAGGATGATGGTCCCTTGGAGCCTAAAGGGGGGGTGAATAGGCTCTTACTAAAACTCTTTTCTTTCTCTCAAGACACAAACACTTATCTAGTTAAAGCGATAGAATCATTGCGGAAGATAACCAGATAGTGGAAGTATTTTGTTTTATTATCACAAGATGAATACAACAAAATAGAAGCAAAACTCTCTTACACTCTGTTTACAAATGAACTCACACACTAGCCAAGTTCTATCTCTAAAGATGATAAAACACCTCTCTATTTTCCGACTTTAACTTATAATGTATAAGTATGAATATTTATACAAAACATTCCTAAGAGACAACCTTGGAACTTGTAGTTTCGGAATCGTTCCGCACTAATAATCCCTCGGTAATCTCTCCGCTTGACTGCTGCGGATTGTGGAGCTCAAGATCTTGGATTTGAAGAGTATAAGTGTCTTTGTGAGTTCCGAGATACAACTAAGGTTGTATCCACATATCCGGATGATCCACGTGTAAGATTCTTCAGGTTCTCAATACATTCGTCTTACATCGGGACACCACGAGCTGATAACTTTAAATGCGGTTTAGTTGGAGCAAGTGTCTTCTTGATCCGGTGTAATTTTCCTTACTCCGTAGCTAATGAAGCTCGGAACCTTACTCCGTGTCGGTGGTTGCTTACTCCGTATCTATTTAAGATGGAATCCTTAGTCCGTGTCGCCGCTTCCTTACTCCGCATGTAAATTCCTTACTCCGTGTGTAAGTTCCTTACTCCGCATGTAAATTTCTTTACTCCATATGTAAGTTCCTTACTCCGTATGTAGGTTCCTTACTCCGTATGTAAGTTCCTTACTCCGGGCGAGTCTTGAAAAGTCTGATAACTTATTCCCGTGTCAGCGTTTTGTTACTCCACATGTAAGTTCCTTACTCCGTATGTAAGTTCCTTACTCGTATGTAGGTTCCTTACTCCGTATGTAAGTTCCTTACTCCGGGCGAGTAATAAATCCGGATTCCTTACTCCACATCTGGTTTCCTTACTCCGCACTTATCCTTTAAGTTCTTAGTCCGTAGGAATGTTCCTTATTCAGTATGTATTTGTTACTTGGTTATTTACCAAGTGTTTGACGACACTCACTCTTGTCCGGATCAGGATTATGTATCCTGTCCTTAGCTTTGCTCTCACGAGTGCATCTCTGGATTAATAACATATCTTCTCGTAATGATCAAATAAACACAAAAGATCTCGGGATCAAATTACATAAGGCTTTATCAGCATTATCCAAATTATGGTTTGATCCAACAGAGGAAACCCTCCGATCATCAAGAGAAAAAGAAAAAGAGAGAGAGAGAGATCATTGAAAAAAAAAGAGAGAGATCATTGAAGAAGAAAGAAAGAAGAGAAACGCCCCAGCCTCATCTTCTCGAGATTGAATGCCCAGTTTTCTCGCAATCAACATCGCCCCTTCATCCTCTTTCCCTCCTCTCACACTCAGCTTTTTTTTTCTTTTTTAGCAAACAAAAAAGAAACACAAAAACAATCCCAATTTCAGCCCCTTTTCCTGCGTGTTCAGCAAGCAAAAAATACAACAGACACCCATCCTCTTCCAGTCCCCTTTCTCTCACGCCCACTTCAGCCCTCCTATCTCCAAATACCAGGAAAGCCTCTTCACAAGTCCCATTGCCAGATCCGTTGGTTCTAATTCGAGCAAGTGACTATCGAGCCAGCGGGAGCTCAAAACAAGATTGGTGTCGTAAGCCCCAAAATCATTTCAGCCCTTATTTCTTCATTACATTTCAGCTTACTTACATTAATATTTGATGTAATTCTTAATATTTCCTTGTATTTCTTTTTCTTTTACTTGTTGCACTGTGTTTTTTTTCCTTGTATTTCCCTTTCCTTTGTATATGTGTATGATGTAATATGTAAAGTATAGCAAGCAAAAAAAAAACAAAGAAAGAAAAAGAGAGAGAGCAAAGGGAGGCATGAAGAAAAAGAAAAGAAAGAAAAGAGTGGGTCGTTTTAATTTATGGATGTCACAACCACACACATCACTTTATATGTTATTGTGTTAATTTCAAAGTTTTATCCTTGCAAAAGAAAAAAAAAAAAGAAAACGTTTTCAAAACCAAAAATGTATTTCAAGTCAAAAAAAGGGGAAAAGAAAGCATCTAAAAAATGCACGTTTCCATATTTAGGAGTTCCAATTCCATTTAAAACACATAAAAAACATGTTTTACCTTCCAAAAACAAAAAAACAAAAAAATAAAAGAAAGCAAAACCAAAACAAAATGTTTTTCACAAAACATAAAAAAAATGTGTTTTCTAACCCCAAAAAAAAAAAACAAAAAAGGGAAAATAAAAAACCAGTTTTTTAGGACTTAAATTTCCAAAAGAAAAACCAAAAACAAACCCATAGGATCCCATTCCCCACTTCAAACAAAAAACCAAAAAAAAAAACTTTTAGGATTCCCTTTAGAAACCTAGGGTAAATCAATCTTAACCATAACTTCGACAAATAACTTAGTCAAATAAAAATCATAGACTTTTTAGGAAATTTAACCCAGTCACAACATTATAAATAAAAACCTCCTCCTCCTAAATTAGATACCGAAAGGGCGCCGTAGGGGTGCTAATCCTTCCCTACACGTAACCAACTCCCGAACCCATCTCCGATAATGCGGACCACACACTTAAAACTACTCAAAGTAGAGGGTATCCAACTTTACCCCAAAAACGGTTGGTGGCGACTCTAAAATTTCTCACCATTGGTTTAGTTTGAGCTCACCCCAAAAGGGCCCGGACCAAAACCGGTGATCATTCCCCGACTCTGATGGGGATGATGAACACTTTAGAGTTAGGTCTAGAACTAAGGATTAGGAGGTTATTTTAATTATACTGTTGTGCTAAATTGTTTGATTGTTGCTCATATTTACTGTGATTTATTTATACGCTTTCATTACCATGATAGTTGTGATTTATTGCTTTCCATACTTGTCGCATTCATGCATAACCCTATACCCGGGTTTAACACAATTTAGGTTAGCGAGGTTCAGTACGGTCCCCAGCGCGTTGATCATTATCTGCAATGGGGCCTCGGACTCCTCACTCAAGCTTGAGGTTCTTTTAAGGCACGTCCTTTTAAGATCCCCCTCCGGTAAATCCCATGGTGTACGGAGCCCTCTATTGAGGAAGTTTGGGAACCAATGAATAAGATAGGGGTAGCAATAAAAGCCCATCAGGGGTATTGACCCACATTTTGCTTGCTCATTCCGTGCCATGCTAACCTTTGCTTTGTAGGGTAGTCCTTAAGTCATCCCCGCACATTTGATCGTCTTTACTATTGGTTTATTCTTTGTCCTGACTTGTCATCCTAACCTATCATCATGCATAACATGACAGTCATCATTCATATAGGCATGGCAACTTTCCATCATCTCCTAAAAGGCCTTTAGGACAAGGAGATCACAAGAGTGGCCCAAGCATAAGGAGACATTCAACTTCGCCTTGGAGATTTCCCGCCGGGAGAGGCCTACAAGGCAGAGCGTGTTATCATGAAGATCAGCTGGACTACACTAAGGAGGTACGGACAATATGGAAGCAATGGTCGACGAAAGGAAAAGCGTATACATACAACGAGTTTGGGGATTTGCTCCATGTAACCGAGCCATCGTCGATACGGATATGCTTGGGGTAGCCATTTATTTACGGGAACCTCGACGGCGGTGCTTCAACTTCATGACCTAGATCTTGTTCCCACAATAGAAGAATACGAAGATTCCTGGATATCCCCGTGGAAAACAAAATGAAAATCTATCTACCAAAGCCCAAGAAGGTCATGCCAAGGGCCTTTGCTGAGATTATGGGAAAGCCAGTATGGGACTCACCGGCGGTCACAACTTACGGTGGGCACGAATATCTTCCATGGGCAACAATCAAAGAAATAATACAAACTGCAACGGAAGCGGAGGCACACAAATTGCTTACACTAGCTATATATGGGCTAGTCATTTTCCCGAGGATACTGGCCCACGTTGATGCGGCAATTGTAGATTTGGTCCAACAGGTGCTCAAAGGATGTGACCTTACTCCTGCTATCTTGGCTGAAACCATCCGATCTCTTACTTACCTAAGGAGTAAAGGCTCGGGACAGTTCATGGGGTGCTTACCTCTCCTATGTACTTGGTTGCAAGGTCATTTCCCCTGTAGTGTTCACCGTTTCCCTGCTGTTTATCAAGTACCAGCCACAACACTACTAGATATTCTGCTCAGTAAGTGGAGCCTACGAAAAGACTTTGAAAGCTGGAAAAAGAAGTTGGGGAACCTCACAGAAGCTGACATTACCTGGACTGCTCCTTGGATGCCGGTGGTCTCCATGACATATAGCTGCGGGGACTACAATTGGGTTCCACTTTTAGGTCCTTGGGGAGGAACTGCATATGCACCACTGCAGGCGGGAAAACAAGTGGGGCATCATCGGATTATTCCCGTGCTCTTTGGCATGGAAGAGTGTGACTTCACTTACAAAGCAAGAACCATGCTCACGAAGAAGGCAAGAAGATGTATCAAGCATGGTCCACACCACACAAGATTCAACCCAACAATTCAAAACCTGGTGTTTTCCCAAGCATACATATCTTGGAGGGCACAACACAAGCCACGCCTAACTTCGGACATGAAGGCTATCCTCCAGGAGAATCGACTTTAAGACAAAGAGATCCCAAGAGGCTAGAAGCATCTCTAGAAGGAACTCTTCAAAGGCCGCCGCCGAGGGAAAAACAGATCGCGACCATAATGAAGCGGCGGGAGGATGCAGGTGAACGACCACCCCAGAGAAAGAGGCACCATGCTCCTTAGGAGATGACCGGAAGAATGCCTTAGGATCATGTAGCGATAGCTTTCATTTTACATGGCATTTCAAGATTGTACGTTTGCATTGAGTGTTTATATTGTGTGTTTTGTTTGCAATAAAGTTGTTTGTTTCTTTAACCCTCTCGCATAGACATTCATGCACACATGCATACCAAATGAAAAATCAAATAAAAGTTCCCTTGAACCCAGGTGGGTAGCAGCCTCTCTCCAGGATTGCGCACTCTTATAATCTCGGATCCCGGCGCAATCAAATACCCCCAACCATGCCCAATGGCAGAAGAAACAAATAACGGACTCATGGGGTTAGAACAGTCCACAACAAACCCTACAGGGGCAAATGTCCGCAATTATGGAAATGCTCACAAAATTGACCGAGGAAAGAGGAAGAACCCCGACAGGGGGAACTATCAATCACCACCAAGAGCGAGGACGGGAGGCCGTTCGGTCACCCAACCTGGCTCCAAGCCAGGCACCCACATACCATCCTGCTATGGCACAACCTCCAACCCCAAATCAAACTCATTTCACTATGCCCACACCAGCAAATGTAATGGAAGTGGTGGGTTCCCCAGGCTCCTCAGGAAAATATTGAGTCTCTGCTCTACGCAGACTCGAGGAAAGATTGAAAGCCGTAGAAGGCATGGACAGCTATGGCATGACCAGCCCGCAGGACTTATGCTTAGTCCCCTGGAGTGGTGCTACCGCCAAAATTCAAAATGCCAGATTTTGAAAAATTCAACGGGACCCGATGTCCAAAGACACATTTGGCCATGTCTTGTCAAAAGATGGTCGCTTATGCCGGTGAAGACAAGCTCCTCATGCATTGTTTCCAGGAAAGCCTAACTGGGGCATCCCTTCGATGGTACTTTCAGCTAAATGGAAACCGCGTCAAGACATGGAAAGAATTAGCTACTTCCTTCTTGGCACAAGACAAACATGTCACCGAACCGGCACCGGATCGATTAACTCTGCGAGTCCATGGAAAAGGGATCCGAGGAGAATTTCAAAGATTATGCACGAAGATGGAGAGAGGCCGCTGTGGAGGTCCAACCTCCCCTTACCGAAAGAGAACTCACTACCCTTTTTATCAACACACTAAAAGGTGTCTACTATGAGAAGTTGATCGGTAACGTCTCCAACTGACTTTGAGACTTGGTCGCATCCCAGGTGAACGAGTGAAAGTGGAATTAAAGGTGGAAAGCTAAAAGGTGATGCGGCCGAGGCATCAAAACAGTTTCAACCACCAGCAAAGAAGAAGGAAAATGAGAGCAACCTGGTATACCAAGCGCACCCGGTCAATACAACCAACATTTTACCAAGCGCCAGGGTGCTACAGAGGGGCACCGGTAGCCGCTTATGCCGCACCTGCACCACCTCCCCAATTCATGCCATACCTGCCGCAAGGAGGGGTTCCATTTCCATATCCAATGACACCTAATCCGTTTCAACCAAGAGCGCCATACCAGAGCAACCAAGGCCAGCAAGTCAAGAAGGACCGGGAGCCTCATTCCAAGGACAGGGGCAACCAAGGGCCCGGACCCAAGAAGCGAGGAACGAATCAGGCTTCTCGCCGACCACGACAGGAGTTCGACCCGATCCCAATGACATATGCCGAATTATATCCCAAGCTTTTAGAAGCAAGGATGGTAACTCCTATACCTTGGGAGAAATAAAGACTCCTCCCCCGGCCTGGTATAAGCCCGGATGCTAGATGTGAGTATCATGCGGTGGAGCTGGACATGATATCGAGAATTGTATAACATTCAAAAGGAAGGTTCAGGCATTAAAGGATGCAAAATGGCTGGATTTCTCCGCACCGTCTGGGACGCCAAATGTGAACAGCAATCCTCTCCCGTAACACTCCAATAATGTTGCTAGTATCGAAAATGAAGCACGGCTGGAAAGGGTCTCCCAAGTACAAATGGAGAAAACACATTTGTTTACTCTGTTACAGGAACATGGGTATATACTTGCTAAAGACACGCCAAGGGCAAGAAAAGGAATAGATAGGGAAAAACAATGCCTTTATCACAAGATGTCACAGGGACATGATATCGCAGAATGTACTGAGTTTTCCGAGGTGGTGCAAAAACTCATGGACCAAAGGATGATAGAATTCTTAAGAGGAGGAATGGACAACCAAAGCCACATGATCCAAGAAGATCATTCACACAAATCGCCATGGGTGCCAACACCCCTTGTCTTAATCGTTAAGGCTCCCAGGAGAACCCGTTATCGCCACATGGAATCAAGCCTCTCACTATCCATGCCTCAAGTCTCGTGCCAGACAAGGGGGAAAGGACCGAAATCCCACAACTACCGCGTGGAATTGCACCCTCACCATAGGTGTTCCTGCTCCTTTCCCCTATAAAACTGACAAAGTAGTCCCATGGAATTACAGCTGTGAAGTAGTCCAGGGAGCCACCGCTATAGCAGAAAAGAAGACCAGGAGCGGTCGGGCTTACGCCCCTGAGATAGTTGACAAAGCAAGGAAAGAAAAAGCTGTAGAACAAGACATGGAGCCTACACTGGAAGCAACAAAGAAGGGAACACCGATCACTGAAGAAGAAACCGCAGAATTTTTGAAACTCATGAAGCAGAGCGAGTATAATATTGTGGATCAATTAAGTCGGCAACCGGCTCGCATCTCCTTGCTCTCATTAATGATGGATTCTCAACCTCACTGGGAAGCAGCTCAAGGTTCTAAGCCAAGCCTACGTTCCTCCAACCATCTCGATCGCGAATGTGGATGGACTCACCAATAACCTTATCCTGAATAACGTAATTAGCTTTGGAGATGACGAGCTACCCCAAGAAGGAAAGGGGCACATAAAAGCTCTGCACATCACGGTCAAATGCAAGGAGCACACCATAGCCCGTGTACTTATTGACAACGGCTCGGCCTTGAATATTATGCCCTTGCATATACTGCAGCAGCTTCCAATTGACACGTCCTATATGTGTCCCTGTACGATGAAGGTACGGGCATTCGATGGAGGAAAGCGTGACATGGTGGGAACTCTGGATGTTCCACTCATGATTGGGCCAACTACTTTTACGGTGGAATTTCAGGTAATGGACATCACTCCATATTACATTGTGCTTGTCGGGAAGACCCTGGATCCACATGGCGGGGCGGTGCCGTCCGGTCTCCACCAAAAGATGAAGTTTGTAATGGGGGACCAGCTCATCTCGCATCTCTAGAGAGACAAGTTTCCTCGTCACCAAACCAACATCAGTCCCTTATGTTGAAAGCAACGAAGATGTGCCGGAATGCTCCTATCGGGCTTTTGAGATGGTGAACGTCGCTTCAGCCCCCGGCACCATCGTCTCTCGAAGGCAGCAAAAATGGTTGCAGCCACTATGATCAAACAAGGGTACAAACCGGGGCAAGGATTAGGCCTGACGGCTCGGGGGATTCAAACCCTGACCATCCGAGAAAATACCGAAAAGTTCGGGCTAGGCTACGTCCCTACAAAAGCCGACGGACAAAGGGAAGCTATCAAGAAGAGAGAAGTCGAATGGCAAGATTGCAGAAAAGGCCAAGACAAGAAGAAAGGAGAAGCTTTCCCCCTTTGAATGTTACATTCCGAGTGGAGGGTTTATCCATAAGAGCCAACCTGAGCCCAAGACAGGGACTGTAGCCGTATTAGACACAAATGAACATGCACCAAGCGAGATGGTTCAGTTAGTGCGAGAGGATCCCAACCAGCCACTGAACAATTGGACCAGCCTGGACCTCCCCATAATGTAATGCTTACGGGTCACTGGGATTTAATGTATTCTATTTTAATGTACTTTGAAAGTCGTGAACATTTGTTTTTCCTTAAACCTTCCAATAAAATGTGTTTTTCAAATCTTTCATGGTGCATTCCATTCATCACATATGCATATCATATTTGGTTACCAACTTGTCATTCTCTTATAAACAGGTATCACAATGTCAATAAAAACATAGTATGCGAAACGAAACGAGATGCCAAAGGTTTGACCAAAGTCCAAACTCGGGAGCAGCCCGTGTTTGAAGGCGATGAGAATGAGATAGAAGAGACACCTGAGCTACCAGGGGAGATCATACGCCTATTGGAAAGGGAAGACCGTTTATCCGTTCCAAGTGAAGACCCAAGAGAAACGTGAATTTGGGGACGACAGCCGAACCAAAAGAATTGAGGGTGGGGTCTTTGATAGCTACCGACATCGGGAGGAAGTTAATCGAGCCGTTAAGAAGCAACATCGACATTTTTGCATGGTCATACCAAGATATGCCCGGGTTAGACACGAGATATAGTGCAACATTACATACCCGTGAAGCCAAGTGCAAGCCAAGACGCAGAAATTGCGAAGAATGAGGCCAGAGATGATACTAAAGATTAAAGAAGAAGTCAAAAAGCAATGGGATGCAGGTTTCCTAAGTGTCTCCCACTATCCAGAATGGGTCGCTAATGTTGTACCAGTACCAAAGAAAGGAGGCAAAGTACGCATGTGTGTCGACTATAGAGATTTGAATTGGGCCAGTCCGAAAGACAACTTCCCGCTTCCTCATATTGACACCTTAGTGTGGATAATACAGCAAAACATGCCCTATTCTCCTTCATGGATGGTTTCTCGGGCTATAATCAAATTCGTATGGCCCCCGAACACAAAGAGAGGACCACATTCACGACACTTTGGGGCACCTTTTGCTATAACATGATGCCTTTTGGCCTGAGGAATGCAGGGGCAACCTATCAGCGAGCCATGGTGACCCTATTCCACGACATGATGCACAAAGAAGTCGAGGTATATGTGGACGACATGATAGCCAAATCTCGAAGCACCGAAGATCATATCGAAGTACTCCGCAAGCTCTTTAACAAGCTACGGAAATATCAATCGAAATTGAACCCCAAAAAGTGCACTTTCGGAGCTATGTCGGGAAAACTGTTGGGTTTCATTGTGAGCCAAAAAGGAGTGGAAATCGATCCAGATAAAGTTCGAGCTATCCAAGAGATGCCGCCACCACAGACCATCAAGGAGGTTAGAGGATTCCTAGGGCGACTGAATTATATTGCCCGATTTATTTCCCGGTGCACCACATGTGAACCCATTTTCAAGACTTTACGAAAGAACAACCCAGAAATTTGGAATGACAAATGTCAAGAAGCTTTTGACAAGATCAAACAATATCTGTCTAATCCACCCATTTTGATCCCACCAAGATCGGATAGACCTTTGATCTTATACTTGACCGTTCAGCGCCGACGATGGGTTGTGTCTTGGGGCAACAAGATTCTCGGGCAAGAAGGAGCAGGCCATTTATTACCTCAGCAAGAAGTTCACCATTAATGAAGAAAACTACACCCCCTTAGAGAAGACGTGCCGTGCTCTTGTCCGGATAACGAGAAGATTGAGGCAATACACCCTTTATCATACTACTTGGCTGATTTCAAGGCATGATCCGCTCAAATATCTCTTGGAAAAACCATCCATTTCTCGGAAGAATCGCCAAATGGCGAGTTGATCCTATCGGAGTATGATATCATCTACGTACCTCAAAAGGCCATAAAAGGAAGTGCGATAGCCGACTATCTGGCAGATAGAGCGCTGGAAGACTTTGAGCCCATGACTATTGGCTTCCCAGATGAGCACATTAACATCATTTCGGCCGAAGTATCAGACATATGGACGATGTGGTTCGATGGAGCCTCTAGTCTCTTAGGTCACGGTGTTGGGGCCATCCTGATATCCCCAAAAGGCGAACATTTCCCCATGGCGGCAAAGCTAACCTTCCCCTGTACAAACAATGTGGCAGAGTATGAGGCTTGTGTGATGGGACTTCAAGAAGCCATTCACAAAGGAATAAAAAAATTGCGAGTGTTCGGCGATTCGGCACTCATCATTTTTCAAGTAAGGGGTGAATGGGAGACTCGAAACCACAAATTAATCCCATATCGGAAATATGTTACAGAGTTAGCCGAGCAATTCGAAGACATCACATTTGAGCATATGCCCGGGGAATGCAACCAGCTCCCTGACGCGCGGCAACTCTAGCCTCCCTCCTTCGACTAGACACAAAGTTGGAAGTTCGGCTCTTTCGATATCCGTATACAAGATGCTCCCGCATATTGCATGGCCATTGAAGGACATCCTGAAGAAAAACCTTGGTTTGAGGACGTCAAACAATATTTACTTAAGCAAGAATACCCAAGCAGAGGCCACCGAATCTGATAAAAGAAATATCCGAAGGTCTGCATCCAACTATTATTTCGATGGCTCAATTCTATATAAGAGAAACCACGACATGGTGCTATTGCGGTGTGTGGCAAAAGAAGAATCAACGCAAATCATGAAAGAAGTGCATGAAGGGGAATGTGGTTCACATGCAAACGGACATGCATTAACAAGACAAATCATGCGAATGGGCTACTATTGGGTCACCATGGAAAAAGATTGCATTGAATATGTGCGCAAATGCCTAAGTGTCAAATTTATGGCGACAAGATTCAAGTATCGCCGTCTAAACTACACGTGATGGTCTCCCCGTGGCCGTTCTCACTTTGGGGCATTGACGTTATCGGACCAATATCTCCAAAAGCGTCTAATGGTCATCGTTTCATTTTGGTAACCATTGATTACTTCACCAAGTGGGTAGAAGCAGCATCATATGCTAATGTCACACAGGTTGTGGTACTTCGATTTATACGGAACAATATCATATGCCGATATGGTCTTCCCGAGCAGATCATAACGGACAATGCTGCCAATTTGAATAGCCGGATGATTGAGAGGTTGTGCGAAACATACAAAATTCAACACCGCAACTCGACCCCCTATCGCCCAAAGATGAATGGAGCAGTCGAGGCAGCCAACAAGAACATCAAGAACATTATCAGAAAGATGACCGAAACGTACAAAGATTGGCATGAGAAGCTACCTTACGCTTTGCATGCTTATCGTACCTCAATGCGTACATCAACTGGGGCAACTCCATTTTCTTTGGTCTATGGCATGGAAGCAGTTCTACCGGTCGAAGTGGAGATACCTTCCCTCCGAGTACTTAAGGATACTCAGCTCGAAGAAGCAGAATGGGTCCAAAGTCGTTATGAGCAGTTGAATTTAATTGAAGGCAAGCGCCAGCGGCGGTTAGCAGAGGACAGCAGATCAACAGGAGAATGATGAACAATTACAATAAAAAGGTGAAGCCCAGAAGCTTTCAAGGGGGTGATCTTGTCCTCAAGAAGATTTTGCCAATCTAGCATGACCATCGAGGCAAGTGGACTCCCAATTATGAAGGCCCATATGTTGTGAAAAAAGCATTCTCAGGAGGCGCATTGATCCTTGCCAAAATGGACGGAGATGAGCTTCCTAATCCAGTGAATAGTGACGCCGTCAAAAAGTTTTATGCTTAACCCTCATGTCTCCCAACAAGATTCTCATTCCTGTAATGAGCGGACTTGGTGAAAACCCAAAAGGGCACCAAGGGTAAAATACAAAGCTCCAACAAAAGACAAAAAAAAGAAAACAAAGGCGGACTTGATGAAAAACCCGAAAGGGCACCAAGGGTAAAATACAAAGCCAACAATAAATCTTGAAGGGTGAAATCGGTTCACTGTAAACCGAAAGAATCAGGACCACAACAAATAGGGTCCGTTGCAAGCAGTAGAGACAACATCATCCAAAAAAACAAAGAACGCAAACAAGTGGAAGACTTGGTCAAACTGCGGCACACTCGAATCAAATTTGTACATTATGCTTTTAAAGACTTGCGATTCTATTTATTAGATTATGACAATAGGACACTTTTTATGATATAAATATGTTTTGTGGAATTAAACCAGCAAAAATCTTTTTATCTCTTTAATCATGTTACATCATCTTCATTTCACATTTGAGTAGAACATCTTAAATCCCCAAGAAACTCTTCTAGCATGGCCTTATGAGTGGGGCCAAGCTCAAAATCCCCAAACAACTTAAAGCCCCCAATTCGGAGTACTCATATCTCCACGGGATATCGCTGTCCCCGGAGAAGCCGTCAAATGAATCTCCTCAATGTGGCGAAGCGAAATTTAACAGACCCTTCATGCACAACAGGGAGTTCCCTCAAAGAAAGACAGGACGGACTTTCCATCCAAAGAGAATGTTGTTCCCCAATAAGTTGAATGTTAGCCAACCTCTCCAACAACAACCAAACCCTCGGTGATACATCACGTGGCATTCAATGCATACATCACATGGCATCACATTGCATCATATTTCACCACAAGTTGAGGTTTATGCATCCCCACATACAAGACATTGCATTCCATGCATCATTAGCATACATTCAACATACTCGTAATGGCAGAATGTTCTTGCCTCTAGAGATCCTAGGAGCTCATATTCGGCAAACTTCTCTTCAGGCTATCCTAGCTTTCTTTAATCGTACAACTCTTTCCTTGCAATTTCCCCAAAGTCTAAACGCATCCTTTTGGCACTCGACAACCTTTTCCCATTTTGGGTCATCTCGTAGAGCGATCTCCTTGAGTGAACTCGTAGAGGGAGCTTAAATTGGGTTACTTCCCAAACTCACCAATTCCTTCAAGCATTTCCCCCAAATACCATTTGATGTCTCCAACAAGTCTTCCCAATTCAAGCTTATTATTCTTGTGGGCTACCATTTTTCAATTCAAGCCTATCGTCTTTGTGGGCTATCCGTTTTCAATTCAAGCCTATCGTTCTTGTGGGCTTTCCATTTTCAATTCAAGCCTATCGTTCTTGTGTGGGCTACCATTTTTCAATTCAAGCCTATCATTGTAGTGGGCCTTTCATTTTTCCGTTTAAGCCTATCATTGCAGTGGGCCTTTCATTTTTCCGTTTAAGCCTATCGTTGCTGTGGGCTTTTCCATTTTCACTTTAAGCCTATCATTGCTGTGGGCTTTCCCGTTTTCACTTTAAGCCTATCGTTGTTGTGGGCTATCCATTTTCAGTTCAAGCCCATCGTTGCTGTGGGCTATCCGTTTTCAATTCAAGCCCATCATTGTTGTGGCCTTTTTTCATTTTTAATTTGAGCCTATCGTTCCTTGTGGGCCTTTCGCTTTTCAATTCAAGACCATCATTGTTGTGGTCTTTTTTCCATTCCTCAATTCGAGCCTATCGTTGCCGTGGGCTATCCGTTTTCATTTCAAGCCCATCGTTGTTGAGGACCCTTTTCCATTTTTAATTCGAGCCTATCGTTGCTGTGGGTCTTTCAGTTTTCAATTCACACCCATCATTGTTGTGGGCCTTTTCCACTTTTTTTTAATTTGAGCCTATCATTGCTGTGGGCCTTTCACCATTTAGTTGACGCCCATCATTGTTGTGGCCTTTTCTCTTTTTCGGTTCAAGCCTGTCATTGTCGTAGGCTTTCAATCTCCAAGATCAAGCGGCCTTAGATGCCTCATCAAGGTATTATCCAAGCTTACCGGCCCGTGAAGCCCCTTTTCCCTCTCGGGGACAAACCCAACCGTTGCATTTCTTCCTCTAGGTAAGTCAGGTAAGTGCTCCAACCCGTCCAAAATGACTCCCTTTTATCTTTGTACGCTGTTTGTATACAAACAAGTGCACAAAGAGGGGCACTGTAGGACCCTATTTTGTCCGGGTTGGACATACTAACCCCATTTGATATACCTTTTCGCCCATGTCATATACCTTATTGAACAGGTCCACAATGATCCCATACTTCCAAGGAATGGTCTACCCCAATCGGCACGAGGTGGATACAATTGACACGGATGGGGAGTTCAAAATTAATGACTTTTGCTACAAGTCCTTGAAGCGCCCCAAGACCAACACCAGGTGATGGAGGATGAAAATTGGAGACCAACACACTTGACCGAGCTCAAATCGGACTTAAAATGAAGAAGTTATGGCCAAAACAACTTTCGTTGGAAAAAAGTCAAACTTGCCAAAAGACGGTCAATGCCCCTGGTCAAACTGCCCGCAAAAGTGATCATGCGAAACTCTTCAAAATGCCTATGTAGGCGAATACGGATCTCCCCAAACAATTCCTGGAAGGTTACCCATTTTTGTATTTTTGGTGGGGGTAAAAAGGTAATTACCACAAGAAAACACATCACTACAGAAGAAAACAATCACTACACATGATTACAGCCACCTCCCACCCTTAAGATTGTTCGTCCTTGAACAACTTTGGGTGCTGCTCACGCATCATGGACTCACGTTCCCACGTCTCCTCCTCAATGCCACGGTCTTGCCACAAAGACGCGAGCCAAACGAATAAAGACGACCACGCAAAAGCTTTTCCCGCCGATCGACGATACGGATAGGGGCCTCAACAACGGACATGTCATCCTCAATGTCCAATGTCCCCCAATCGATCACATGAGTGGGGTCGGGATGATACTTCCTCAATCGGGACACGTGGAACACATTGTGCACCCGACTCAATCGCGGGGGCAATGCTAACCGGTAAGCTACAGGCCCCACACGAGCTATGACCTCAAATGGACCATTGAACCGGGAAGAGAGTTTGGAACCTCTCCCAAAGCGCCGATGTCCACGTCGTGGAGAGACACGGAGAAACACATAATCGCCCACAGAAAACTCCAAAGGTCGCCGCCGCTGATCTGCATAAGATTTCTGTTGACTCTAGCACACAAGCCCTCAACATGTCCTCCATGGTCTGATTCGTCCCTCTCGCCGACCGTCGGCCTCAGGGTGAAAGGCTGTACTCAAGTGAAGCTTGGTCCCCATAGCCTCCCGCAAACCTGCCCAAAAACGGGAAGTGAACCTCGAATCCCGGTCGAGACAACCGATGATGGTACGCCATGCGTCTCACAATCTCCTTCATGTATAGCCGATTTAAGGTCCCAATGGAGTCCCGCTCGCGAACGACAAGGAAATGGGCCGACTTTGTGAGTCGATCCACAATCACCCAAATCATATCTTTCCTCCCTGTGGTGGGTGGAAGACCGATCCACGAAATCCATCGCGATGTGGTCCCACTTCCACTCCGCTATGGGCAATGACTGTAACATGCCCGCCGGCCGCTGATGTTCTGCTTTCACCTGCTGACACGTGAGGCACTGCGAAACAAAGGCAGCCACATCCCATTTCATCCCAGGCCACCAAAAATGTCCCCAAAGCGCATGGTACATCTTCGTACCCCCCGGATGCACAGCAACTCTTGACTGGTGAAACTCCTGCATCACCTCATCCCTGAGAGAAGAAGCCACTACTAACCGCCCCTGAAAAGACAACTCATGCTCAGTGTAGGACCCTATTTTGTCCGGGTTGGACATACTAACCCCATTTGATATACCTTTCTGCCCATGTCATATACCTTATTGAACAGGTCCACAATGATCCCATACTTCCAAGGAATGGTCTACCCCAATCGGCACGAGGTGGATACAATTGACACGGATGGGGGAGTTCAAAATTAATGACTTTTGCTACAAGTCCTTGAAGCGCCCCAAGACCAACACCAGGTGATGGAGGATGAAAATTGGAGACCAACACACTTGACCGAGCTCAAATCGGACTTAAAATGAAGAAGTTATGGCCAAAACAACTTTCGTTGGAAAAAGTCAAACTTGCCAAAAGACGGTCAATGCCCCTGGTCAAACTGCCCGCAAAAGTGATCATGCGAAACTCTTCAAAATGCCTATGTAGGCGAATACGGATCTCCCCAAACAATTCCTGGAAGGTTACCCATTTTTGCATTTTTGGTGGGGGTAAAAAGGTAATTACCACAAGAAAACACATCACTACAGAAGAAAACAATCACTACACATGATTACAGCCACCTCCCACCCTTAAGATTGTTCGTCCTTGAACAACTTTGGGTGCTGCTCACGCATCATGGACTCACGTTCCCACGTCTCCTCCTCAATGCCACGGTGCTGCCACAGCACGCGAGCCAAACGAATAGCACGACCACGCAAAAGCTTTTCCCGCCGATCGACGATACGGATAGGGGCCTCAACAACGGACATGTCATCCTCAATGTCCAATGTCCCCCAATCGATCACATGAGTGGGGTCAGGATGATACTTCCTCAACTGGGACACGTGGAACACATTGTGCACCCGACTCAATCGCGGGGGCAATGCTAACCGGTAAGCTACAGGCCCCACACGAGCTATGACCTCAAATGGACCATTGAACCGGGAAGAGAGTTTGGAACCTCTCCCAAAGCGCCGATGTCCACGTCGTGGAGAGACACGGAGAAACACATAATCGCCCACAGAAAACTCCAAAGGTCGCCGCCGCTGATCTGCATAAGATTTCTGTTGACTCTAGCACACAAGCCCTCAACATGTCCTCCATGGTCTGATTCGTCCTCTCAGTCTGACCGTCAGTCTCAGGGTGAAAGGCTGTACTCAAGTGAAGCTTGGTCCCCATAGCCTCCTGCAAACCTGCCCAAAAACGGGAAGTGAACCTCGAATCCCGGTCAGAGACAACCGATGATGGTACGCCATGCAGTCTCACAATCTCCTTCATGTATAGCTGATTTAAGGTCCCAATGGAGTCCCGCTCGCGAACAGCAAGGAAATGGGCCGACTTTGTGAGTCGATCCACAATCACCCAAATCATATCTTTCCTCCCTGTGGTGGGTGGAAGACCAGTCACGAAATCCATCGCGATGTGGTCCCACTTCCACTCCGCTATGGGCAATGACTGTAACATGCCCACCGGCCGCTGATGTTCTGCTTTCACCTGCTGACACGTGAGGCACTGCGAAACAAAGGCAGCCACATCCCATTTCATCCCAGGCCACCAAAAATGTCCCCAAAGCGCATGGTACATCTTCGTACCCCCCGGATGCACAGCAACTCTTGACTGGTGAAACTCCTGCATCACCTCATCCCTGAGAGAAGAAGCCACTACTAACCGCCCCTGAAAAGACAACTCATGCTCAGTGTAGGACCCTATTTTGTCCGGGTTGGACATACTAACCCCATTTGATATACCTTTCTGCCCATGCCATATACCTTATTGAACAGGTCCACAATGATCCCATACTTCCAAGGAATGGTCTACCCCAATTGACACGAGGTGGATACAATTGACACGGATGGGGGAGTTCAAAATTAATGACTTTTGCTACAAGTCCTTGAAGTTCCCCAAGACCAACACCAGGTGATGGAGGATGAAAATTGGAGACCAACGCACTTGACCGAGCTCAAATCGGACTTAAAATGAAGAAGTTATGGCCAAAACAACTTTCGTTGAAAAAGTCAAACTTGCCAAAAGACGGTCAATGCCCCTGGTCAAACTGCCCACAAAAGTGATCATGCGAAACTCTTCAAAATGCCTATGTAGGCGAATACGGATCTCCCCAAACAATTCCTGGAAGGTTACCCATTTTTGCATTTTTGGTGGGGGTAAAAAAAAAAAAAAAAGTTGACCGTTGACCGTTGACCTGCCGACACTTCGACCCATTGACCCCGAAGCTCGAAGCCTCGAAGCCTCGAAGCCCCGAAGCTCGAAGCCCCGAAGCTCGAAGCCCCGAAGCCTCGAAGCCCCGAAGCCTCGAAGCCTCGAAGCCCTGAAGCCTTGAAGCATCGAAGCCTTGGAGCCTCGAAGCCTCGAAGCATCGAAGCCTCGAAGCATCGAAGCCTCGGAGCCTCGAAGCCTCGGAGCTTCGAAGCCTCGAAGCCTCGCTGCCGACACTCCGACCTTCGATCCGCGATACCCGTACGCCTTCCACCTTCGACCCTCAAAGCCTCGAAGCCTCGCTGCCGACACTCCGACCTTCGACCCTTCGACCCTTGACCCTGCGATGCCTTGACCTGCGAACCTCCGACCTTTGACCTGCCGACACTTCGACCCGTTGACCGTTGACTTTTGCCCCACTGAAATTCGACCCACCGAAGCTTTGACCCTGCCGACGCTCCGACCTGCCGACACTTCGAACCTCCGACCCTTTTTTTTTTTTGCCTTTGCTGATTTTTCTCGCTGGCTTCACGAGACCCGTCTTCTGCGCTGGCCACCTAACAAGGAATAAATCACCAACCTGTCAACCACATGTGCTGCTAAAATACAACTTCAAAAAGGCAATCACGAGCTCCCCTGTTTCCCGCACAAGCTGTCCACCAGACAAGATACAGAATCTGCAATTAAAAAACGCTGCCTTCATAATAGAGCATTAAATGCAGCAATTAATGAGAATCCAGCCAAAAAATTTTCTGCAGCCCTTAAGATGCAGTCTTCAGCCCCTGCGCACGGAGAGTTCTTGGGAGGGGGATTGAAAGGAGAAAACGCCTGAGACTCCCACACACAAGAAAAGTTCTTCCGCCCCAGCTTCATCCCTGCAAAAAAAAAAAGAGAAAGAGACAGACAGAGGGCAATAATTCGTTAAAAAAAAAAGGAAAAGAGGAAGAGGAAACCCTCCATCATCCCAGCACAGAAAAAGAAAAAAGAGAGAGAGAGATCATTGAAAAAAGAAGAGAGAGATCATTGAAGAAGAAAGAAAGGAGAGAAACACCCCAGCCTCATCTTCTCAGATTGAACGCCCAGTTTTTCTACAATCAACATCGCCCCTTCATCCTCTTTCCCTCCTCTCACACGAGCTTTTTCTTCTTTTTCAACAAACAAAAAAAAAACACAAAAACAATCCCAATTTCAGCCCCTTTTCCTGCGTGTTCAGCAAGCAAAAAATACAACAGACACCCATCCTCTTCCAGTCCCCTTTCTCTCACGCCCACTTCAGCCCTCCTATCTCCAAATACCAGGAAAGCCTCTTCACAAGTCCCGTTGCCGATCCGTTGGTTCTAATTCGAGCAAGTGACTATCGGCGCCGGCGGGAGCTCAAAAGAAGATTGGTGTCGTAAGCCCCAAAATCATTTCAGCCCTTATTTCTTCATTACATTTCAGCTTACTTACATTAATATTTGATGTAATTCTTAATATTTTCTTGTATTTCTTTTTCTTTTACTTGTTGTACTGTGTTTTTTTTCCTTGTATTTCCCTTTCCTTTGTATATGTGTATGATGTAATATGTAAAGTATAGCAAGCGAAAAAAAAACAAAGAAAGAAAAAGAGAGAGAGCAAAGGGAGGCATGAAGAAAAAGAAAAGAAAGAAAAGAGTGGGTCGTTTTAATTTATGGATGTCACAACCACACACATCACTTTATATGTTATTGTGTTAATTTCAAAGTTTTATCCTTGCAAAAGAAAAAAAACAAAAGAAAACGTTTTCAAAACCAAAAATGTATTTCAAGTCAAAAAAAGGGGAAAAGAAAGCATCTAAAAAATGCACGTTTCCATATTTAGGAGTTCCAATTCCATTTAGAACACATAAAAAACATGTTTTACCTTCCAAAAAAAAAAAAAAACAAAAAAAATAAAAGAAAGCAAAACCAAAACAAAACGTTTTTCACAAAACATAAAAAAAGTGTTTTCTAACCCCAAAAAAAAAAAACAAAAAAAGGGAAAATAAAAAACCAGTTTTTTAGGACTTAAATTTCCAAAAGAAAAACCAAAAACAAACCCATAGGATCCCATTCCCCACTTCAAACAAAAACCAAAAAAAAACTTTTAGGATTCCCTTTAGAAACCTAGGGTAAATCAATCTTAACCATAACTTCGACAAATAACTTAGTCAAATAAAAATCATAGACTTTTTAGGAAATTTAACCTAGTCACAACAGTATAAATAAAAACCTCCTCCTCCTAAATTAGATACCGAAAGGGCGCTGTAGGGGTGCTAATCCTTCCATACACGTAACCAACTCCCGAACCCCATCTCGATAATGCAGACCACACACTTAAAACTACTCAAAGTAGAGGGTATCCAACTTTACCCCAAAAACAGTTGGTGTCGACTCTAAAATTTCTCACCATTGGTTTAGTTTGAGCTCACCCCAAAAGGGCCCGGACGAAAACCAGTGATGACACTCAGGACCCTCTGTCCGGTCCCCAGATAGCTCACCAGCCTCAATACGGGCACGAAGAACTTGACACTCAATGTCACCCAACTGTCCCTCCCGGACGCGCTGGTACAACTCAGGCACAACCACCAAAGGACTCAGGATCGTCCCACCATCACGGACAACAGTGCGCAGCCGCAACATCGCCAATCGCTCCATCGCCTTCTACTCTCTCACGGCCACCTCAGCTTTCCCTTTCCCGCTCAACGCGTCGCCTACAACATTACCCTTGCTCGGGGTATAGGCGAGAGTAAAGTCAAAGGTCTGCAAATACTCTACCCATCTCCTCTACCTCAAATTCAAGTCCTTCCGAGTAAAGATGTACTGAAGGCTCTTATGATCTGAGAACACCACAAACTTTTCCCCCAAAAGGTAATGTTGCCAACTCTTCAAGGCAAAGATGACAGTCGTCAACTCAAGATCATGGGTAGGGTAATTCTGCTCATGAGGCTTCAGCTGCCTCGACCCATAGGCTACCACACAGTGCTCCTGCATAAGCACACACCCCAAACCAACCCTGGACGCATCACAATATACCTCATATGGGATATCCTCCCGAGGTAACCTCAACACCGGTGCAGTGGTCAAACGGGTTTTGAGAGCCTCAAACGCCTGCTGACACTTGTCAGTCCACTCAAGCTTCACTCCCTTCTGAGTCAACGCTGTCATAGGAGCTGCCAAACGGGAGAATCCCTCCACGAAACGACGGTAGTACCCTGCCAAGCCAAGGAAACTGCGAATCTCGAAGACATTGGTTGGCCTTTCCCATGATGACACCGCCTCAATCTTGGCTGGGTCCACTCTAACCCCTTCAGCTAACACTACGTGGCCAAGAAAATGGACCTCCTTTATCCAAAACTCGCATTTGCTAAACTTAGCAAACAACCGCTGATCCCTCAAGGTTTGCAACACTGTTGCCAGATGTTCCACATGCTCCCTCTCGGTCTTGGAATATACCAAGATATCGTCTATAAACACCACCACGAACGAGTCTAAGTATGGGGCAAAGACTTGGTTCATCAAATGCATGAACACTGCTGGTGCATTAGTGAGCCTGAAAGGCATCACTACCCACTCATAGTGCCCATACCTGCACCGAAAAGCCGTCTTAGGGATGTCCTCCTCCCTAACCCTTAACTGGTGATACCCCGATCGTAGATCTATCTTGGAAAACCACCGGGCTCCACTCAACTGGTCAAACAGGTCATCGATCCGAGGCAACGGATACTTGTTCTTCATAGTCACCAAATTTAACTTCCTATAGTCGATGCAAAGGCGTAGCGTGCCATCTGCCTTCTTTGCAAAGAGCACCGAAGCAGCCCAAGGTGAAGTACTCGGTCTAATATACCCCTAGTCCACCAACTCCTCTATCTGCCGCTGAAGCTCCCTCAGCTCGGTTGGCCCCATACGATATGCTACTTGGGAGATTGGACCAGTCCCCGGTACCAACTCAATGGTGAACTCTACACTCCTCTTAGGAGGTAAACTCCTCAACTGGTCAGGAAAGACATCCTGAAATTGGTCAACAACAGCTGGCCACACCCTCTTCTCCACTTTCCCCTCCTCAGCAAAGGTCAAGGGTGCCCACCTGTGGGTAATGGCACCCCACTGATCTAACACTGGCCCAGCCCGACTCGCCTCACAGTCCCACTCCCCCTGCAGGGTGCAAGAGGTCCCTGCGGGTGTCACAAAGGATACACGTCGCCGGTAACAATCTATCTTGGCTTGGAAAGCCATAAACCAATCCATACCCAAGATCAGATCAAATGTACGCAAGGGCATTACATGCAAGTCAAAACTTAGCTCCACATCTCCTATGGTTAACACACAGTCACGGCAAACACGCTGCACCTCAACCATGCCTCCCACCGGAGACTCTACTGTTAGGGGTCTCTCTGCCTCAATACATGCTAACCCCAATCCCTCAATCAAAAGTTCAGCGACAAACGAACAAGATGCACCCGTATCAAAAAGTGCAGAAACAAGCGTACGAGAGATTAAGAGGGTACCTCTAACCACCGATGGTCCTGCCCCACCCTCCACTGGTGGAGGTGGTAGCTTAGCCTCTTCCGGATACGTCGCCTCCAGCGCAAACACCCTCCCTTGGCTCGTGCCACTGGTCAGCTCACTCACTGGGCGCTTCCCACCAAGGCTGCCTCCAGCTTCAGTTTGCTGCCACTCCGGCCTCCCCTGGGATCGGGTCTGGTTGGATCCTGCCTGACTAGCCTGCCACTGACGAGCTGGTCTCTCTGCGGGTGCACGGAAACTGGCATCACTCCTTGTGCTAGATGTCATGCCTCCAACTCCCCTGTTGCCACTCCGGCAAACCCGGCTCAGATGGCCCTCTCGTCCACAACTATGGCATTTCCAGTCCTTCTTTGGACACTCCCTCCTAAAGTGGCCTTGCTCCCCACAGCAATGACAACCGCTGGGGAGACCTCCTGCCGGACCTCCCTGTCTGCCACCGCCAAAGCTAGACCTCCCTGGGTTCACCAATGTTTGTCCCCTGCTGCGGAAGGAACTACTATCTCTCTCCTCAGTCTTAGGCCTCTTGGACCCCGAATCGCGTTCAGACCCACCTTGCAACTGGCGACCCTGATGGACCTGCCTCCCATCCTCCAGCTCCCTCTCAGCTATACGTGCTGTCTCAACAACCTCAGCATAGGTCCTCAAACGCAGAATCGCCACCCTCTGCCTAAGAGCTGGCCTAAGACCCAAAGTGAACTTGTGGGCCTTCAGGTCCTCCTTTGCCACAGTCTCGGGGGCAAACCTACTCAGGCTCCGAAACTCCCGCTCATACTCGGGCACCGTCTTCGATCCTTGCTTCAGGCTGCCAAATTCTTCTCTCTTCTGCCATCCCAAAGATTCCGGGAAGAACTCATCATGGAAGAGTTGTAGAAACTCCTCCCAAAACATGAACTGCACCGCACGGCTCCCCGCGACACTCAACCACCACTCCAGAGCATTCCCCTCCAGCTGCCGAATGGCCAGTCTCACCTTATCCTCCTCCCGGGTTAGGAGAAAGGAAAACACATGCTCGATCTACCTCAGCCAGTGCTCAGCTAACACTGGGTCTTCCTCCCCTTTAAATCGTGGAGGTTGTTCCTTTCGGAACCGTGTCACCACGTCATCCTCTGCATGAGTCGGTATACCATGCGGAGAACCCTCACGCTCCTGGGGTAGCTCCCTCGCTGGTGGTGGCGGTGGGAGTGGCACCACCTGCTGTGCCGCCATCTCACGGCGCACCTCCTCCCGGACTTCTTGTCGGATACCCTCCCTCAGCTCTTGGACTTCCAGCCGGATGCCTTCTCGCAGCTGCGCTAGCAATAGTGCATGTCCTCCAACGGACTGCCCCGCACCCGGGCCCTCATGGGCAGATGACTCATCAGCCACTGCCCCGGACGCACGCGTCACTCTCCTCGGTGGCATTCTTACTACAAGAAGTAAGAAGCACAAACGTCAGAACGCGTTCGTCAATTATCGGTTTTCACTACCTCTACCCCACTATCAAGTCAAGTAGTACATGGCATCACACATACACGTTGCACCAATCAACATTGCACACAGTTCAAATAAACAAGGTACTTCAAGTAAAATCGGAGTTGCACAATTCACACCTTATCACATTAGTCACATTTTTCTTATCACAATTACAATTTTTAACAGGTATCCACACCTTCACATACAACAACCAATGCAACTAGTGCCCTAATGTCAATGCATGCAAATCCTACCTCAGGTCTGGACTACCCCAAGTACACCTTAGAGGCTCCAAGAGGACCGTGTTGATCAGGCACGTCCCTCCAGGTTCCTCCAAAGGACTCAAGATAACCAGATCCACCCACTACCCTAGGCCAACTAGACCATGCTCTGATACCATATTGTCACGCCCCGGATTTCCATCCCGAGGAGACCGGAACGTGACCCTCCCTTTGCCCAAGTTGGATAAAGGGGTTAGAATACAACATACACTTCACACTTTATATTCAGAGACCAATCTTATATTTATTGAGTCCAAGCATTACAAATGTGTCCAAAACATGCTTTTATTACATTAAACTCCACATTACAATATCTCCCCACTGGGGTTACAAAGCTTACACAAAAAACAGCATAACTGAAATAATAATAAGCAAGCCACAAGCAGGACTTCCACCTTGGTGTTCCCACCTAACGCCTGTAGGTTCCTGTAAAGAAAATAACATGGTAGGAGGGGTGAGCAACCACAGCTCAGTAGGGATCATGTCTCCCCAACCCATCCCATGCTCCTAATATCTACATGCCATGTGTACAAGTGTTGTGTCGTGATACAATTATTTCACTAGATATAATAACAGACCATAGCAGCAAATGTAATCATACACAGGCTGGTACATAAACATTCCCGGGCTTCCATAGCCACCGGGTTCCAAGAGCAGTCCCGGGCTTCCACAGCCACCGGGTTCCAAGAACAGTCCCGGGCTTCCACAGCCACCGAGTTCCAAGAACAGTCCCGGGCTTCCACAGCCACCGAGTTCCAAGAACAGTCCCGGGCTTCCACAGCCACCGGGTTCCACAAAACACAGCACACATAGCTACACATAGTCACACAAACATAACATCAAACACTTAGCATGTATAGCCTCACAGGTTTAAAATCAAACAATTGGTGTGCATAACTTCACCGACACAACATCGAACATGTAGCGTGCATACTTTCACAGGCTCATGAACCCAGCCACACAGGCATTTTCTCAAACATGTAACAGGCATGTCACACAGGCATTTTATCGAACACTTTACATGCATCGCACTAACACCATAAACACACCAAAAACGCCATTGAGGGCCAACATCCATATAGGAGATCACACCTATATGGATTTACATATAAATATTATAGCATTAACAATAGAAACCTTACAAAACATCCACATAGGGCCTAACCCCAGAACAGACCAGGAAAGAGAGAACCCCTACCTGTAAGAAAATGTATCACCACAGCAACGATCCTACTCCCACGCCGAACGTTGTCCGCCCTCGAGGAACACCACAGCAAAGATGGCCAGAACTCTCCTCTCTCTCTCCCTCTCTCTGCGACGGTTGCGGTGGCTGAAGAAGAGAACCCTAAACCTAAAACAAGAGGGCTCCTCATCCTTATATAGACCTCCCACTATCAAAATGACGTAGTTTTGATTAAGTGAAAGCCAGCATCAAAACGACGTAGTTTTGATGGAACAAGCTACAACCTTCCCGCATCCATACACGCTAAAGTATCCACAATTCCAACGTGGTCCTTTGGGAAAAGATGATTAGAATGACAAAACCAAGGTAACTATGCAAAAACATGTTTGCACGCCAATTTGAATGCCAATTCTCCAATTGGCGTGCAGCTCCAAATGCACTCAAACTTTACCCCAAGCCTCCTTGCACCATGTAAAAGACATCCATGCAATAAAAACCTTGCACGCTAAATGGGTCCAATTCACGTGCACGTCCGTTTGGCCTGAAACTTCTGTGGTAGATAGAAGACATCATTCTAAGAATCTTTTGGTCTGCATGCCAATTCATCTGAGCCCATCTATTAGGTCAAAATCTAGAAAGTTCCCATTCAGAAGGCAAGACTGACTAACTCAAAACACAGGTCCTTACATCCAAGGTGTTTTAGCTAAAGTGTGTGGGAAGGAAACTCCCTAAAACCCAACAATTTCCACTCACAAGGCATCTGTGGATAACTTCGTACATACCACAAACACGGGTCATTACAGGACGCATCACAATATACCTCACAAGGCACTCCCTCTTGTGGTAGACTCAACACAGGTGCAATGGTCAGTCGAGTTTTCAATTCCTCGAAAGCTTTCTGACACTTGTCCGTCCACTCAAATTTGGCTCCCTTCCGTGTCAGGGCTGTCATCGTGCTGCCAACCGTGAAAACCCTTCCACGAATTACCGGTAATATCCCACCAGTCCCAAGAAACTGCAGATCTCAAAGACATTAGTGGGCCTCTTCCAAGATGATACAGACTCAATCTTGGTCGGGTCCTGTAAGGACCCGTATTTAAGGGGCCTTAGAGATAGCCTTGAGTTAGAGACCTTATTTTAACAAATGAATATCAACACAATGATGTGCTCATCAAATGGAGAATTTTGATTGTACTTAGACGAAATTTGGGATTTTAGGCCCTGAGGGGTATTTTTGGGATTTCACAAATAATTTTATATTCCCTTTTAAATTACCTGGGTTTGTATTTTGAGCTTTGGGCCTCCCTTCAAGGGAAAAACCCAATATGAGAGAGAGTGGGCTATTTTGACTTTCTTCTTGGGTTTACTTAACTATTTGGCTGCATTTAGTCTTGGGCTTCTATTAAAAACAAAATAATAAAGAAAGAAAATAGGAGAAAAAAGAAAAGGAAAACCAAACCCTACCTTCCCTGTAGCCGTCCACACACACACACGCCCAGAGAGAGAGAGAGAGAGAGGGAGACGATCGCAGATCGCTCCGTTCTTTTCCCCAATTCTTTTTCTGCAATATGAGGTAGGGATTTTAAGTTTGTTTATTTGCCGTCTCTCTTTTACAGATTTCTAGAAAATAAAATTTTTGTGATAATCTGGGATGTTGAGAAGAGACCTTTTTATATATATTGAGTTTCTAAATTCCACCTTGAGCCTATGGGTGATCAGGGGTTTTTTTTGTCTGAGTTTTCTAAATTTCTGAATTTCTGTGTGAGATTATTTATACTTTTGGGTTAGGGGTCATTTGTATACCCATTGTCTTGAGATTATTTAGATGAAAATTTTTGGGAAAACCCTGTATTTGGTTTGGCTAAGGCCTCTGGTATTGGGAAATCAAATGAGAGTGAGGCTAGAGTTGGATTTAGACCCTGTTTATGGACTTAGAATCTCAATAACTTCTAAACTAAAACGAATTTAAGGTTGGTCCTTTAGGGAAAAATGATTAGAATGACAAAAGGAAGATTTTGGAGTCTGCACGTGAGAATGCCTTTTTCACTTCCAAATTCATTCTTGCTCCAAATTGCACCAAATTTTAGGTGGAGCTTCCTTAGAGGCATAGGAGTTGAAATACCCCTGCACGTGAGAATGACCTTTTCACGTGCAACCTTGTTTATGGCTAAAAATCATCCCTGAACCTTCAGGGATGGTTAGAATGATGTTTGGAGTTAATTTGCCTCTGCCCGCGACAATAGGTTGTCACGTGCAGCTTGTTTTGGGCTCTCCTTGAGGTGGATGAGCTTCCTTTGAAAGGTTGTTTATGATCCAGACTATGAGTGTGAGAAATGTGTGGACTTTAGGGACCAGGAGGAGTTAGATAATGTTATATGAAATGATGTAATTGTTCTGAGACTATCTGTTGTTTTACATTCTGAGTTGAGTTTTTTGTATGCAAAATGAGTTGCATGTTTGTGCTGTGTTTGTTGAGTTATGTTTGTTGAGTTGATATTCTTGAGTTGTATGTGTTGAAATGTGTATGTTTAGGACCCCAGAAATGCGGGGAGTTGAGATGAGAACCCCAGAAACGCAGGGATTGAGTTGAGTATGGGACAGTCATTATATTGTACCCCTTGAGATGAGATTCACATTTGCCAGGTGTGGTATGTCACGTCGCCGTGGTGGCGGGGTGTCCTCTGCACTCCAGTGCAGGCTGAGGTATGAGGCGTGTTTTACTGGGTGATGGTTGTTTTAGCTTAAGTCACTACAAGAGCACATGCATCCACTTGACATGCATAGTTTTAGAGTGGGACGAGACTGGGGAGACTCGATCCCTACTGAGCTGTGGTGTGCTCACCCCTCCTATGAATTGTTCTTTGCAGGACCTAGCAGGCGATAGGCGGAAGAGCTGAGTCGGTAGGCCACTGGGGCTGTATGGTCTTATATATATATATATATATATATATATATATATACATTTGGTGATTTCGTTGTATTTGAGATTCTGTGTTTGAACTGTGTACCCTGGTTTATCTATTATTGGGAGCTTGTTCCCTATTGGGTTGTAAAAGGGCTGGAAGCCTCTAAGCAATGTAATTGATGTATTGTGTTGTGAATACTGTATGTATATATATTGTGGTGGTGCGCTTGGCATGGAAACAGGTACATGCCCCTTGGCATGTTGACTTGTGATACAGGAATAGGACAGCACCCGCGGTAGGTGTCCTCACTTTGGTGTTTACACCGAACCCTTGACCCTTCGGGTGCGGGCATGGGCAGTCATTACCAATTTCCAGGGGGAAGGAAACTTGGGGCGTGACATTATGGTATCAGAGCCCAAGTTCATGGTCTAGTGGACTTAGGATAGTGGGGAGGGATAACTGCTTCTGAGACCTTTGGGAGGCGGTATAGGACACGCCTGATCACCGTGGTTCTATCTGATTTTCTAGGGTGAACTCAGGGGTAGTTAGACCAAGGAGTAGGGCATTTGCATTTGGGATGGGGTGCATACATGCATTGGCATTAGGGCACTAGCTTAATCATAATATGAGTGTCATGATTTGAAATGAGTAACTGATTTGAAATGAGCATACAATGAATTGAAATGTGAATACTGTGGAAAGTGTTGAGACATGCTGATTTGAGAAACTGTGATGTGTTGAAAATTTTAAAGTATGAGATTGTAATATGTATGTTGAGATCCTGTGAACATGATGTGTATGCTTATGAGATGTTGTTTGAGTATCTCATGGTCCTAGAGGTGAGGGTGTACTAAGCTTGAGAGATAGTGATTCCAGCTCCACTTGTTTTTGAAATGTGTAGACAATGCCTCCTAGGAGAGTTACCCGGGCTACCCCAGCTGCAGAGGATGAGTCGTCTGCACGTGCTGGACAAGAGGGAAGGCAGCAAACGGAGGGCGATGATCCCATGGAGCGGATGATGGCCCAAGTTAGAGCCTTGAGTGAGAATGTACAAGGAATGCGAGAGGATCTTAGGGGAGAGATCTGAGATGAGATTAGGCGGGAGATGATGGCACAGCAGACGTGTTACCTTCTCCACCCCGCGAGACAGAGCCTCCACGTAGACACGAGATACTGATGAGACGGGAGGAGGAAGATGTGGTGACCCGGTTCCGGAAGGAACAACCACCGAGGTTCAAGGGGGGAGTTGATCCTCTAGCAGCAGAGCATTAGTTGCGACAGATTGAGCACGTGTTCTCCTTTCTCCGACCCCGGGAGGAGGATAAAGTGAGGTTAGCAGTCAGGCAGTTGGAAGAGGAAGCCTTAGAGTGGTGGCTTAGCATTTCAGGTAGCCGGGACATGCAGACCTTGTCATGGGAGGAATTCCTTCAGTTGTTCCATGAGGAGTACTTCCCGGAGTCCTTGCGGTGGCAGAAACGGGAAGAGTTCAGTAGGTTGAAACAAGGATCACGCACTGTGTCTGAGTATGAGCATGAATTCCGAGGACTCGAGCCGGTTTGCCCCTGAGGCAATCTCTAGAGAGGACCTGAAGGCCCATAAGTCTACCATGGGACTCAGGCCTGCCCTGAAGCAGAGGGTGGAGATGCTGCAGCTGAGGACCTATGCTGAGGTCGTGGAGACAGCTAAGATTGTGGAAAGAGGACTGGAGGAGGGTAAGCAGGCTCATCAGGAGCGGCTAGCACATAGTACGCGCGATAAGCAGGGAGACTCCAGGAGACCGAGAGTTGAGCTAGGAGGTAGCAGTTTCCCCAGGGACAAGGGCCAATCACCAATGGCTCCACCAAAGTCCCGTTACTCTGGAGGACTAGGGAACTCAGCTGGAGGTTTCCCACGTGAGTGTACTTGTAGTGGCCAAACTGGACACATGAAACGTGAGTGTCCCAAGCAGCACCTGCAGTGCCATAGCTGTGGGAAGACAGGACACCTTAGTACGGTGTGTTTCAGTAAGGGGAACAACCGGGGAGCTGGTGGATTCGCATGAGGAGGGAGGAGTGAGACCCACTTTCGGGTCCCAACTCCGAAGCCAGCACGTCCATTCCAGGCGAGTCAGGCTGGTTCCACACATGCAAGGCCACAGGGAGAGAAGCAACCACAAGGCGGTTCAGAGAATCATCCAAGTGGACATCAGACAGGGATCAAAGGACAAACAGGAGAGGCTAGTAGCAGGGCAAGCCATGGCAGAGTATTCGCGCTTACTTCAGCACCACCCGAGCGGGAGGAGTTGCCACCATCCTCCGAGGAAGGCGAAGCTGGACCTTCGGTGGTTCGAGGTATTGTTTTGATATCTCGCACTATAGTTGCTGTCTTGTTTGATACCGGAGCTTTGTGCTCCTTGATTGCTAACTCGTTGGTTGAGAGCCTTGGACTTGATAGTGTGAGGGCAGATAGGCCTTTGAGTGTTGAGTCACATGTGGGAGGTGCATCGACAATAAACCGAGTGTGTCGTGAGTGTATGCTTACGATACGAGATATTGAGGTCACATTTGACTTGTATGTGATGCCCATGAGGACCTTTGATTTGATTTTGGGGATGGACTGGTTAATGGCCTTCGAGGCTAAGATTGACTGTTATAGATGGCGGGTGTCATTTACTTCACCCACAGGATTACTCTGTACCCTAGTGGGGGAATGGGATGAGAATGCCGGGAGGGCTGGACTGACGAGAGGGCTATGGGGTAGTGTTACCCATAGACTTGCTACACTTACTTTTGAGGAGGAAGGTAATATTGAAAAATGAGCGTGGCCAGTTGTTGTTGAGAATTTCCAGGATGTGTTTCCTGGGGAGTTATTGGAGTTGCCACCACACAGGAGTGTTGAGTTCACAATCGAGTTATTGCCAGGAGTGGGACCTATCTCACAAGTGGCATACCGGATGGGACCTGCCGAGTTGAGGGAGCTTCAAAAGCAAATAAAGGAGCTGGGAGATAAAAGTTTCATTCGCCCAAGTATATCACCTTGGGGTACACCAGTCTTGTTTGCTAAAATGGCAGACGGTTCAATACGACTCTGCATTGATTATCGAAAGCTGAACCAAGTGACAGTAAAGAACAAATACCCTTTGCCGAGGATTGATGATCTGTTTGACCAGCTGAGTGGGGCATAGTGGTTTTCAAAGAATGATTTGCGTTCTAGGTATCATCAGGTGAGAGTCAGGAGTGAGAATATTCCTAAGACTGCTTTCAGGTGTAGATATGGGCACTATGAGTGGTAAGTGATGCCTTTCGGGCTCACGAATGCACCAGCGGTGTTCATGCACCTAATGAATCAGGTATTTGCCCCGTACCTAGATTCCTTTGTGGTGGTATTTATTGATGACATCCTTGTATACTCAAGGACCCGAGAGGAGCATGAGGAGCATTTGACTGTGGTGTTACAGACGCTCCGGGACCATCAGTTGTATGCTAAATTCAGCAAGTGTAACTTCTGGATGCAAGAGGTGCATTTCCTTGGGCATGTGGTATCTGCCGAGGGAGTTAGAGTGGACCCAACCAAGATTGAGTCTGTATCATCTTGGAAAAGGCCCACGAATGTTTTTGAGATCCGTAGTTTCTTGGGTCTGGCAGGATATTACAGGCGTTTCGTGGAAGGGTTCTCTCAGTTAGCAGCACCGATGACAGCCCTGACACGAAAAGGAGTTAAATTTGAGTGGACAGACAAGCGTCAGCGAGCTTTTGAGGAATTGAAGACTCGTTTGACTACTGCACCAGTTTTGAGTCTACCACGGGTTGGAGTGCCTTACGAGGTGTACTGTGATGCATCCCGAGTTGGATTGGGGTGTATTCTAATGCAGGAACACAAAGTCATAGCTTATGGCTCACGACAGCTTAAGCCCCATGAGCAGAATTACCCAACGCATGATCTGGAATTAGCAGCAGTTATCTTTGCCTTGAAGTCGTGGCAACATTACCTGCTGGGGGAGAAATTTGTGGTATACACCGACCACAAGAGCCTACAGTACATCTTCACCCAGAGGGATCTGAATTTTGAGACAGAGGAGGTGGGTGGAGTACTTGCAGACGTTTGACTTTACACTCTCCTACACACATGGGAAGGGGAATGTAGTTGCAGATGCACTGAGTATGAAGGGAAAAGCTGAGGTTTCCATGAGAGAATGGAAAATGATGGAACAATTAGCAGTGCTGCAGGTACAACCTGATTTTAGCAGTGGGGAAGCAGTCCTATGTTCTATTGCTGTAATGCCAGAGTTATACCAGCGTGTCCGTGAGGGACAGTTGGGGGATGTGGACTATTAAGTGATCCGGGCCCAGATAGAGGCCGGTGCGCTGTTTGAGGAATGGACAGAAGGAACTGAGCATGAGCTGAGATTTCAGGGGCACTTGATAGTACCGCCCTCCTTACGCGAGGATGTGATGAGGGAGTTTCATCATTCCCGTTTGGCTGTGCATCCAGGAGGGACTAGGATGTATCATGCCGTGCGAACACAGTTCTGGTTGCCAGGACTGAAGAGGTGTATAGCAGAGTTTGTTTCCAGGTGCCTTACTTGTCAACAAGTAAAGGTAGAGCACAAATGACCTGCTGGTCAGTTACAGTCATTGCCTGTAGCTGACTGGAAGTGGGAGCATATTACCATGGATTTTGTGACAGGACTTCCTACTACTTCTGGGAGGAAGGATATGATTTGGGTCATTGTAGACCGATTGACTAAATCGGCCCATTTCTTGGCTCTTCGGGAGCGAGACTCCATTGGAACATTGAGCCAGCTGTATGTTGATGACATTGTGCGATTGCATGGAGTGCCCTTGTCTATCGTTTCAGACAGAGATGCACGATTCACTTCTCGGTTTGGGAATGGTTTGCAAGAGGCATTGGGGACGCGGCTTAATTTGAGTACTGCTTTCCATCCTGAGACTGATGGTCAGTCAGAGAGGACCATTCAAAGGTTGGAAGACCTGTTGAGAGCTTGTGTGCTTGATTTTGGGGAATCATGGGCTTCTCACCTTCCTTTGGTACAGTTTGCCTATAATAATAGTTACCAAGCTTCTATTGGAATGGCCCCGTTTGAGGCATTGTATGGCAGACCTTGCCAGTCTCCATTGTATTGGGCAGAAGCTGGAGAGGCAGCTATGTTGGGACCACAATTGGTCCAAGAGGCTACGGCAAAAGTCCAACTGATTAGGCTGCGCCTTCTTATGGCCCAGAGTAGACAAAAGTCTTATGCGGATCGCCGACGCAGACCATTGGAGTTTTTGGTTGGAGACCACGTGTTTCTTCCTGTTTCTCCACGGAGAGGGCATAAGAGATTTCGAGTTAATTTGCCTCTGCCCGCGACAATAGGTTGTCACGTGCAGCTTGTTTTGGGCTCCCGTTGAGGTGGATGAGCTTCCTTTGAAAGGTTGTTTATGATCCAGACTATGAGTGTGAGAAATGTGTGGACTTTAGGGACCAGGAGGAGTTAGATAATGTTATATGAAATGATGTAATTGTTTTGAGACTATCTGTTGTTTTACATTCTGAGTTGAGTTTTTTGTATGCGAAATGAGTTGCATGTTTATGCTGTGTTTGTTGAGTTATGTTTGTTGAGTTGAGATTGTTGAGTTGTATGTGTTGAAATGTGTATTTTGAGGACCCCAGAAACACGGGGAGTTGACATGAGAACCCCAGAAACGCAGGGATTGAGCTGAGTATGGGACAGTCATTATACTGTACCCCTTGAGAAGAGATTCACATTTTCCAGGTGTGGTATGTCATGTCGCCGTGGTGGCGGGGTGTCCTCTGCCCTCCAGTGCAGGCTGAGGTATGAGGCGTGTTTTATTGGGTGATGGTTGTGTTAGCTTAAGTCACTACACGAGCACATGTATCCACTTGACATGCATAGTTTTAGAGTGGGACGGGACTGGGGAGACTCGATCCCTACTGAGCTGTGGTGTGCTCACCCCTCCTATGAATTGTTCTTTGTGGGACCTAGCAGGCGACTAAGCGGAAGAGCTGAGTCGGTAGGCCACTGGGCTGATGGTCTGTATGGTCTATATATATATATATATATATATATATATATTATATATATATATACATTTGGTGATTTCATTGTATTGAGGTTCCGTGTTTGAACCGTGTACCCTGGTTTATCTATTATTGGGAGCTTGTTCCCTAGTAGGTTGTAAAAGGGCTGGAAGCCTCTAAGCATTGTAATTGATGTATTGTGTTGTGAATACTCTATGTATATATATTGTGGTGGTGTGCTTGGCATGGAAACAGGTACATGCCTCTTGGCATGTTGACTTGTGATACAGGAATAGGACAAGACCCGCGGTAGGTGTCCTCACTTTGGTGTTTACACCGAACCCTTGACCCTTCGGGTGCGGGCATGGGCAGTCATTACCCATTTCCAGGGGGAAGGAAACTTGGGGCGTGACATTATGGTATCAAAGCCCAAGTTCATGGTCTGGTGGACTTAGGATAGTGGGGAGGGATAACTGCTTCTGAGACCTTTGGGAGGCGGTATAGGACACGCCTGATCACCGTGGTTCTATCTGGTTTTCTAGGGTGAACTCAGGGGTAGTTAGACCAAGGAGTAGGGCATTTACATTTGGGATGGGGTGCATACATGCATTAGCATTAGGGCACTAGCTTAATCATAATATGAGTGTCATGATTTGAAATGTAATGATTTGAAATGAGCATACAATGAATTGAAATGTGAATACTGTGGAAAGTGTTGAGACTTGTTAATTTGAGAAACCGTGATGTGTTGAAAATTTTAAAGTATGAGATTGTAATATGTATGTTGAGATCCTATGAACATGATGTGTATGCTTATGAGATGTTGTTTGAGTACCTCATGGTCCTAGAGGTGAGGGTGTACTAAGCTTGAGAGATATTAATTCTAGCTCCACTTGTTTTTGAAATGTGTAGACAATGCCTCCTAGGAGAGTTACCCGGGCTATGCCAGCTGCAGAGGATGAGTCTTCGCACGTCTGGACAAGAGGGAAAGCAAGAAACGGAGGGCGATGATCCCATGGAGTGGATCATGGCCCAAGTTAGGGCCTTGAGTGAGAATGTACAAGGCATGCGAGAGGATCTTAGGGGAGAGATCCGAGATGAGATTAGGAGGGAGATAATGGCACAGCAGACAGTGCTACCTTCTCCACCCCGCGAGACAGAGCCTCCACGTAGACACGAGATACCGATGAGATGGGAGGAGGAAGATGTGGTGACCCAGTTCCGGAAGGAACAACCACCCAGGTTCAAGGGGGGAGCTGATCCTCTAGCAGCAGAGCATTGGTTGCGACAGATTGAGCACGTGTTCTCCTTTCTCCGACCCCGAGAGGAGGATAAAGTGAGGTTAGCAGTTAGGCAGTTGGAAGAGGAAGCCTTAGAGTGGTGGCTTAGCATTTCAAGTACCGGGACATGCAGACCTTATCATGGGAGGAATTCCTTCAGTTGTTCCATGAGGAGTACTTCCCCGAGTCCTCACGGTGGCAGAAACGGGAGGAGTTCAGTGGGTTAAAACAAGGATCACGCACTGTGTCTGAGTATGAGCATGAATTCCGAGGACCGAGCTGGTTTGCCCTCGAGGCAATCTCTAGAGAGGACCTGAAGGCCCATAAGTTTACCGTGGGACTCGGGCCTGTCCTAATCGCGAGAGGGTGGAAATCTGCGGCTGAGGACCTATGCTGAGGTCGTGGAGACAGCTAAGATTGTGGACAGAGGACTGGAGGAGGGTAAACAGGCTCATCAGGAGCGGCTAGCACATAGTACGCGTGATAAGCAGGGAGACTCCAGGAGACCGAGAGTTGAGCTAGGAGGTAGCAGTTTCCCCAGGGACAAGGGCCAATCACCAATGGCTCCACCAAAGTCCCATTACTCTGGAGGACCAGGGAACTCAGCTGGAGGTTTCCCACGTGAGTGTACTTGTTGTGGCCAAATTGGACACATGAAACGTGAGTGTCCCAAGCAGCACCTGCAGTGCCATAGCTGTGGCAAGACAGGACACCTTAGTACGGTGTGTTTCAGTAAGGGGAACAATCGGGGAGCTGGTGGATTCGCATCAGGAGGGAGGAGTGAGACCCACTTTCGGGTCCCAACTCCAAAGCCAGCACGTTCATGGCAGGCGAGTCAGGCTGGTTCCACACATGCAAGGCCACAGGGAGAGAAGCAACCACAAGGCGGTTCAGAGAATCGTCCAAGTGGACATTAGACAGGGATGAAAGGACAAACAGGAGAGGCTAGTAGCAGGGCAAGCCATGGCAGAGTATTCGCGCTTACTTCAGCACCACCCGAGCGGGAGGAGTTGCCACCATCCTCCGAGGAAGGCGGCCTGGACCTTCGGTGGTTCGAGGTATTGTTTTGATATCTCGCACTATAGTTGCTGTCTTGTTTGATACCGGAGCTTCGTGCTCCTTGATTGCTATGTCCTTGGTTGAGAGCCTTGGACTTGATAGTGTGAGGGCAGATAGGCCTTTGAGGGTAGAGTCACCTGTGCGAGGTGCATCGACAATAAACCGAGTGGGTCGTGAGTGTATGCTTACGATAAGAGATGTTGAGGTCACATTTGATTTGTATGTGATGCCCATGAGGACCTTTGATTTGATTTTGGGGATGGATGGTTAATGGCCTTCGAGGCTAAGATTGATCGTTATAGATGGCGGGTGTCATTTACTTCACCCACAGGATTACTCCGTACCCTAGTGGGGGAATGGGATGAGAATGCCGGGAGGGCTGGATCGACGAGAGGGCTATGGGGTAGTGTTACCCATAGACTTGCTACACATACTTTTGAGGAGGAAGGTAATATTGAAAAACGAGTGTGGCCGGTTGTTGTTGAGAATTTCCAGGATGTGTTTCCTGGGGAGTTATTGGAGTTGCCTCCACACAGGAGTGTTGAGTTCACAATCGAGTTATTGCCAGGAGTGGGACCTATCTCACAAGTGGCATACCGGATGGGACCTGTCGAGTTGAGGGAGCTTCAAAAGCAAATAAAGGAGCTGGGAGATAAAAGTTTCATTCGCCCAAGTACATCACCTTGGGGTGCACCGGTCTTGTTTGCTAAAAAAGGCAGACAGTTCACTATGACTCTGCATTGATTATCGAAAGCTGAACCAAGTGACAGTAAAGAACAAATACCCTTTGCCGAGGATTGATGATCTGTTTGACCAGCTGAGTGGGGCATAGTGGTTTTCAAAGATTGATTTGCGTTCTAGGTATCATCAAGTGAGGGTCGGGGAGTGAGGATATTCCTAAGACTGCTTTCAGGTGTAGATATGGGCACTATGAGTGGTTAGTGATGCCTTTCGGGCTCACGAATGCACCAGCGGTGTTCATGCACCTAATGAATTAGGTATTTGCCCCGTACCTAGATTCCTTTGTGGTGGTATTTATTGATGACATCCTTGTATACTCAAGGACCCGAGAGGAGCATGAGGAGCATTTGACTGTGGTGTTACAGACGCTCCGGGACCATCAGTTGTATGCTAAATTCAGCAAGTGTAACTTCTGGATGCAAGAGGTGCATTTCCTTGGGCATGTGGTATCTGCCGAGGGAGTTAGAGTGGACCCAACCAAGATTTAGTCTGTATCATATTGGAAAAGGCCCACGAATGTTTTTGAGATCCGTAGTTTCTTGGGTCTGGCAGGATATTACAGGCGTTTCGTGGAAGGGTTCTCTCAGTTAGAAGACCGATGACAGCCCTGACACGAAAAGGAGTTAAATTTGAGTGGACAGACAAGCGTCAGCGAGCTTTTGAGGAATTGAAGACTCGTTTGACTACTGCACCAGTTTTGAGTCTACCACGGGATGGAGTGCCTTACGAGGTGTACTGTGATGCGTCCCAAGTTGGATTGGGGTGTATTCTAATGCAGGAACACAAAATCATAGCTTATGGCTCACGACAGCTTAAGCCCCATGAGCAGAATTACCCAACGCATGATCTGGAATTAGCAGCAGTTATCTTTGCCTTGAAGTCGTGGCAACATTACCTGCTGGGGGAGAAATTTGTGGTATACACCGACCACAAGAGCCTACAGTACATCTTCACCCAGAGGGATCTGAATTTTGAGACAGAGGAGGTGGGTGGAGTACTTGCAGACGTTTGACTTTACACTCTCCTACACACATGGGAAGGGGAATGTAGTTGCAGATGCACTGAGTATGAAGGGAAAAGCTGAGGTTTCCATGAGAGAATGGAAAATGATGGAACAATTAGCAGTGCTGCAGGTACAACCTGATTTTAGCAGTGGGGAAGCAGTCCTATGTTCTATTGCTGTAATGCCAGAGTTATACCAGCGTGTCCGTGAGGGACAGTTGGGGGACGTGGACTCGTGAAGTGATCCGGGCCCAGATAGAGGCCGGTGCGCTGTTTGAGGAATGGACAGAAGGAACTGAGCATGAGCTGAGATTTCAGGGGCGCTTGATAGTACCGCCCTCCTTACGCGAGGATGTGATGAGGGAGTTTCATCATTCCCGTTTGGCTGTGCATCCAGGAGGGACTAAGATGTATCATGCCGTGCGAACACAGTTCTGGTTGCCAGGACTGAAGAGGTGTATAGCAGAGTTTGTTTCCAGGTGCCTTACTTGTCAACAAGTAAAGGCAGAGCACCAACGACCTGCTGGTCGATTCTGAGCCATTGCCTGGTGGCCGAGTGGAAGTGGGAGCATATTACCATGGATTTTGTGACGGGACTTCCTACCACTTCGGGAGGAAGGATATGATTTGGGTCATTGTAGACCGATTGACTAAATCGGCCCATTTCTTGGCTCTTCGGGAGCGAGACTCCATTGGAACATTGAGCCAGCTGTATGTTGATGACATTGTGCGATTGCATGGAGTGCCCTTGTCTATCGTTTCAGACAGAGATGCACGATTCACTTCTCGGTTTTGGAATGGTTTGCAAGAGGCATTGGGGACGCGGCTTAATTTGAGTACTGCTTTCCATCCTGAGACTGATGGTCAGTCAGAGAGGACCATTCAAACGTTAGAAGACCTGTTGAGAGCTTGTGTGCTTGATTTTGGGGGATCATGGGCTTCTCACCTTCCTTTGGTAGAGTTTGCCTATGATAATAGTTACAAAGCTTCTATTGGAATGGCCCCGTTTGAGGCATTGTATGGCAGACCTTCCCAGTCTCCATTGTATTGGGCAGAAGCTGGAGAGGCAGCTATGTTGGGACCTCAATTGGTCCAAGAGGCTACGGCAAAAGTCCAGCTGATTAGGCAGCGCCTTCTTACGGCCCAGAGTAGAGAAAAGTCTTATGCGGATCGCCGACGCAGACCATTGGAGTTTTTGGTTGGAGACCACGTGTTTCTTCCTGTTTCTCCACGGAGAGGGAATAAGAGATTTGGAAAGGCATCCAAGTTATCTCCACGATACATTAGACCGTTCGAGATTTTGAGCAGAGTTGGACCCGTTGCTTATAGGTTGGCATTACCTCCTAGTTTGAGCAGAGTTCATGATGTTTTCCATGTATCCCAGTTGTGGAAATACCATCCAGATCCCACACATGTGCTGGATTGGAGTACCCTGGATATTGGGGAGGACGTGACGATTGTTGAGGCACCAATCCGTATTTTGGATAAGCGCGTGAAGCAGCTACGAGGTAAGACTATTCCGTTGGTTCGGGTGTTGTGGAAACACCGAGGTATGGAGGAAGAGACTTGGGAACGTGAGGCTGAGATGCGTGCTCACTACCCTGACCTGTTCAAGGACGAACAACCTTGAAGGGGGGGAGGAAGGCAAACATCAACATCAACATAGTCAGGTACTTGTCTAACTGGTTGTTCGATGCGTGTATTGATTTGTGTTAGTGGTCTATTCATTGGTTGTGGTTGTTGTTTCCTTTCATTCCGCATTTTCTTTTCGAGGACGAAAAGCCTTTAAAGGGGAGAGGATGTAAGCACCTGTATTTAAGGGGCCTTAGAGATAGCCTTGAGTTAGAGACCTTATTTTAATAAATGAATATCAACACAATGATGTGCTCATCAAATGGAGAATTTTGACTGTACTTGGACTAAATTTGGGATTTTAGGCCCTGAGGGGCATTTTTGGGATTTCACAAATAATTTTATATTCCTTTTAAATTACCTGGGTTTGTATTTTGAGCTTTGGGCCTCCCTTGAAGGATCCAGAGTGGGAGAGAGAGAGAGAGAGAGAGAGAGGGAGATGATCCAAAGTGGAGGAGTTTCTGACGATCAAGGATTTCCTACAGACGACGGGAGGCCGGAGGCGTTGAGGTAGCAAGGACACAGATCGCTCCGTTCTTTTCCCCAATTCTTTTTCTGCAATACGAGGTAGGGATTTTAAGTTTGTTTATTTGCCGTCTCTCTCTTACAGATTTCTAGAAAATAAAATTTTTGTGATGATCTGGGATGATGAGAAGGGACCTTTTTATATATATTGAGTTTCTAAATTCCACCTTGAGCCTATGGGTGATCTGGGGTTTTTTTGTCTGAGTTTTCTAAATTTCTGAATTTCTGTGTGAGATTATTTATACTTTTGGGTTAGGGGTCATTTGTATACCCATTGTCTTGAGATTATTTAGATGAAAATTTTTGGGAAAACCCTGTATTTGGTTTGGCTAAGGCCTCTGGTATTGGGAAATCAAATGAGAGTGAGGCTAGAGTTGGATTTAGACCCTGTTTATGGACTTAGAATCTCAATAACTTCTAAACTAAACGAATTTGAGGTTGGTCCTTTAGGGAAAAATGATTAGAATGACAAAAGGAAGATTTTGGAGTCTGCACGTGAGAATGCCTTTTTCACTTGCAGATTCATTCTTGCTCCAAATTGCACCAAATTTTAGGTGGAGCTTCCTTAGAGGCATAGGAGTTGAAATACCCCTGCACGTGAGAATGACCTTTTCACATGCAACCTTGTTTTTGGCTAAAAATCGTCCCTGAACCTCTGGGATGGTTAGAATGATGTTTGGAGTTAATTTGCCTCTGCCACGACAATAGGTTGTCACGTGCAGCTTGTTTTGGGCTCCCCTTGAGGTGGATGAGCTTCCTTTGAAAGGTTGTTTATGATCCAGACTATGAGTGTGAGAAATGTGTGGACTTTAGGGACCAGGAGGAGTTAGATAATGTGATATGAAATGATGTAATTGTTCTGAGACTATCTGTTGTTTTACATTCTGAGTTGAGTTTTTTGTATGCGAAATGAGTTGCATGTTTGTGCTGTGTTTGTTGAGTTATGTTTGTTGAGTTGAGATTGTTGAGTTGTATGTGTTGAAATGTGTATGTTGAGGACCCCAGAAACGCAGGGAGTTGAGATGAGAACCCCAGAAACGCGGGGATTGAGTTGAGTATGGGACAGTCATTATACTGTACCCCTTGAGATGAGATTCACATTTGCCAGGTGTGGTATGTCACGTCGCCGTGGTGGCGGGGTGTCCTCTACCCTCCAGTGCGGGCTGAGGTATGAGGCGTGTTTTACTGGGTGATGGTTGTTTTAGCTTAAGTCACTACACGAGCACATGCATCCACTTGACATGCATAGTTTTAGAGTGGGATGGGGACCGGGGAGACTCGATCCCTGCGAGCCGTGGTGTGCTCACCCCTCCTATGAATTGTTCTTTGCAGGACCTAGCAGGCGATAGGCGGAAGAGCTGAGTCGGTAGGCCACTGGGGCTGTATGGTCTTATATATATATATATATATATATATATATATATATATATATACATTTGGTGATTTCGTTGTATTTGAGGTTCTGTGTTTGAACTGTGTACCCTGGTTTATCTATTATTGGGAGCTTGTTCCCTAGTAGGTTGTAAAAGGGCTGGAAGCCTCTAAGCAATGTAATTGATGTATTGTGTTGTGAATACTGTATGTATATATATTGTGGTGGTGTGCTTGGCATGGAAACAGGTACATGCCCCTTGGCATGTTGACTTGTGATACAGGAATAGGACAGCACCCGCGGTAGGTGTCCTCACTTTGGTGTTTACACCGAACCCTTGACCCTTCGGGTGCGGGCATGGGCAGTCATTACCCATTTCCAGGGGGAAGGAAACTTGGGGCGTGACAGGTCCACTCTTTCTCCTTCAGCAGATACCACGTGCCCAAGGAAATGCACCTCTCTCATCCCGAAGTTGCACTTACTAAATTTAGCATATAACTGATGATTTCGTAGTGTCTGCAACACCACGGTCAGATGATCCCCATGCTCCTCTCGGGTCTTAGAATATACGAGGATGTCATCAATGAACACCACTACGAAGGAATCTAGGTATGGGGCAAATACCTGATTCATTAGATGCATAAACACTACCGGTGCGTTCGTAAGCCCAAAAGGCATCACTAGCCACTCATAATGTCCGTATCTGCACCTGAATGCAGTCTTAGGGATATCCTTCCTCCTGACCCTCAGCTGATGGTACCCCGAACGGAGATCAATTTTTGAAAACCACCGTGCTCCACTCAGTTGGTCGAATAAGTCATCAATCCTCAGTAACGGATATTTATTCTTTACCGTCACTTGGTTCAGCCTTCCGGTAGTCAATACAGAGTCTCAACGACCCGTCCGCCTTCTTAGCAAATAGTCCTGGTGCACCCCAAGGGGATGTACTTGGGCGAAAGAAGCCTTTATCTCCAAGCTCCTTTATTTGCTTTTGTAGCTCTCTTAATTCAGCAGGTCCCATCCAGTATGCCACTTGGGAGATAGGTCCCACCCCGGGTACTAGTTCAATTGTGAACTCAGTACCCCTGTGTGGAGGTAATTCCACTAACTCTCCACGAAACACATCCTGGAAGTTCTCAAGCACATCAGGCCACACTCTTTTCTCTAAGTTATCTTCTGCCTCGAAGGTTAGAGTAGCAAGTCTATGGGTAATATTACCCCATAGCTCCCTCATTAGCCCTGCTCTTCCGACATTCTCATCCCATTCACCCACTATAGTACAGGAAGTTCCTGTGGGTGAAGTAAACGACACTCGTCGTCTATAGCAGTCAATCTTAGCCTGAAAGGCCAATAACCAATCCATTCCCAGAATCAAATCGAATGTCCTCATAGGCATCACATAAAGATCAAATTGGAGTTCAACTTCTCCAATTGTTGGTACACATTCACGACATACACAGTTTATTGTCACCGTTCCTCCCATAGGTGACTCAACACACAGAGGCCTATCAGCCCTCACACAAACAAGTCCAAGGCCCTCAACCAAGGACTCCGCAATCAGGGAGCACGATGCTCCAGTATCAAACAGTACAACAACTACAGTATGGGATAGTAAAATAGTACCTCATACTACTAAAGACCTAGCTCTGCCATCCTCGGAGGGTGATGGAAGGTCCTCCCTCTCTGCGGGTGCTGAGGTAAGCGCGTACGCTCTGCCTTGACTCGCCCCAACACTTGCCTCTACAGCCTTCCCTTTAGCTCCAGCCTGGAGTCCACTTGGACGCCCCTCCGATCCTCCTTGTGATTTGGCATAGTTGGAACCAGCCTGACTAGGTTGCCACGAACGTGCTGGCCTCGGAGCTGGGGCTCGAGATTGGGTTCCTCCCCTGCCTCCTTGTGTCACACTTCCAGCTCCCCGACTGTTCCCCTTACTGAAATGTATTATTCTAAGGTGCCATGTCTTCCCACAGCCATGACATGACAGGTGCTGTTTGGGGCACTCACGTTTCAGGTGTACTGACTGGTCACAACAAGCACACTCTTTGGGAAAACTCACAGCTGAGCCTCCTTGTCCTCCAAAACTACGGGACCTCGCTGGAGCCATTGAAGCTTGGCCCCGGTCCTTGGGAAAAGTCCCACTCCCAGACTCAACCTTTTGTCTCTTGGAATCCCCTTGCTTGTCACGTCCACTCTGTCCCAGCCGCTCTTGATGAGCTTGTCTTCCCTCCTCTAATCCTCTCTCAACAATTTTGGCTGTGTCAACGACTTCCGCATAAGTTTTCAACCTTAGCATTTCTATCCTTTGCTTCAGGGCAGGTCTGAGTCCCATGGTAATTTTATGGGCCTTCAAATCCTCTCTAGAAATTGCCTCTAGGCAAACCGGCTCAGTCCTCTAAAGTCCCGCTCATACTCAACCACTGAGCGTGAGCCCTGCTTCAAGCTGCTGAACTCTACCCTTTCTGCCACCGCAATGACTTTGGGAAGAATTCCTCATGAAATAGCTGGAGGAACTCATCCCAGGACATGGCCTCCATGTCCCGGCTCCTTGATATGCTCAGCCACCACTCCAGGGTTTCTTCTTCCAACTGGCAGACTGCCAGCCTCACTTTATCTTCCTCCTGGGTCGGAGAAAAGAGAATATGTGCTCTATCTGGCACAGCCAATGCTCTGCTGCTAGAGGTTCAGCTCCTCCCTTGAACCTTGGTGGGTGTTCCTTCCGGAAACGCGTCACCATGTCTTCTTCCTCCCGTCTCACTGGCACTTCCTACCTGCGTGGAGGTTCTGCCTCACGGGGTGGGGAAGGTGGTGGCACCTGCCGTGCCAGCATCTCCTAATGTACCTCATTTAGGATCTCTCCCCTAAGGTCCTCACGCATTCCTTGTACATTCTCGCTCAAAGCTCTAACTTGGGCCATGATCCGCTCTATGGGATCATCACCCTCTACTCGTTGTTCTCCCTCTTGTCCAACTCGTGCAAAAGACTCATTTTCTATAGCTGGGGTAGCTCGGGTTATTCTCCTAGGAGGCATTTTCTACACATTAGATAAGACTAGAGTCAGTATATTAGGTTACACACCCTCATTCTTATGGACCATGAGGTACTCATTTAGGGTAATTGCCCAAAATTGCATAATAACAATTCACACAAGTATCAACTTCCAAGCATAAACTTTCAAGTATCAATTATTTAACAAGAACATTCAATACCAATTATCCAAGACTAACATTCAGCATCAATTGTTTAGCTCTAACACTTAGCATTAACACTCAGTATCAACTTTCAATATCAATCACTCAACATTCATTATTCAGGTATCAAGTTTCAACAATTATGTTCGACAACATATCACACCAGATCATAACATTTATACAGAAATTCAAACTAGTGCCCTAATGCCACGCATGTATGCACCTCAACCTAAATGCAAATGTCCTACTCCCTGGTCTAACTACTCCTAAGTACACCCCAGAAAACCAGATGGGTCCATGGTGATCGGGCGTGCCCTATACTGTCTGCCAAGGGTCTCGAAGTAATCATCCCTCCCCACTATCCTAGGTCCACTAGACCATGACGCTCGATACCATATTGTCACGCCCCAATTTCCTTACACCTGGAAACGGTTAGTGACTGCCCATGCCTGCACCCGAAGGGTCAAGGGGTTGGTGCAAGCACCTAGACTGGACTTATGCAATGGGTGTTGTCCCAATACTACACATCCGGGCTAACATGCCAAAGGACATGCCCCTGATTTCAAACCATACACACAATCATCATTCGGTCAAAATACCATACCACATTTTACTTCATTTCAAAGAGGACTCAAGCCTATTACAACTCAAATGGGGAAAAGCTCCCAACAAACCCAAAATACCAAATTCAATTTACAAAATAGCCCAAACCAAAACAGAAAGCCACAGATACATTAACAATCAAATAAGGAGGGTCCCATAGCCTCTATGGTCAATGACCTCCGCTCTGTCACTTATCGCCGGCTAGACCCTGCAAAAAGAACAGTTCAAAGGAGGGGTGAGCAAACCACAGCTCAGTAGGGATCAAGTCTCCCCGGGCCCATCCCACTCTACTAGAATGCATGTTTAGTGGATGCTTGTGCTACTGTAGTGAACTAGTTGAAACCACACACAAAAACCATCAAACACATCCCATATTCAAAGAGGCGGGTTCCAATGATATAACTGTCCCATACTCAAGGCTCCAGTCTAGTGACTGTCCCGTACCCAAGGCTCCAGTCCAATGACTGTCCTATAATCAAAAGGGTTCCAACTTAGCAGCTGTCCCGTAGCATACAGCATTAAGCACTCAAACAAAACTCAGTGAAATGTAGCCACATAACTCAGCACAAGGTGCCTAGCAGGCATAATTTATCTCAGTACAAGATGCTCAACAGGCATAATACAACTCAGCACATATCAGTATGATTTATAATGCACTCAGTTCATGTAGTGCAGCCACAATCTCAGTAACATTCACAGTATACAGTTTCTTTTCCCATATCAGTGTTCCTTAACCGTTCTGGTAAGTTTTTAAGTAAATTAACTCCGGGACTTCATCCCAATCACATTATCTTCCACTCAAGAACCTTCTGGCTAAATGGGGAAGCCAGAGGAGGTAAAATAAGGGGGTGCACGTCATATGGGTCATATGACGTGCAAAATATGGCTACACATCTCAAGGAACGTTGGGGTAAAATTTCAAACCAATTGGGCTTGCACGTGAAATGGGCTTTTCACGTGCAATATGGCGTGTAGCCATATTTTGCACAAAGACCTTTGTTTTGTTGTTTTAATCACTTTTCTCTAAAGGACCTCTCTCAAATTCTTTTTAGATTGTGAGTTATTAGGCTCTAAAGTTAGGGTACATGGCCTGGTTTCAACTCCAGGCCATGTATATTTTAATTCATGTGAAATTCCCAAAATACCCCACAGGGCCTCGAACTCCGAATCGACCCCAAGCATAGTCAAAATTCTCCATTTGACGAGTACATCACTGTGCTGATGTTCATTCTCTAAAACAAGGCCTCTTACTCAAGGCTAACTCCAAGAACCCCTCAAATACGGGTCCTTACAATATGTCATTACATTATGGATGCATGCAACCTTCATACAAGCATCAAACAATCATTATAGAACATGCATCATCATGCATCATCATACATCATCATACAACATCAAACCTAGGGTGGTCCCGTTTCCTTCGTTTAAGCTTCTTCCTAAAAGCTGGAATTAGCTGCTTTCTTTCTATCCTTGGCGGTCCTGGTTTGTGTGCCTAGTTTCTTCCTAAATAGACTAGAATTAGCTACGTTCTTTCCATCATGGGCGGTCAGGAACTCAATTTTCCCAGGGAAGTCCATTTTTTCCTTTGTTTGAGCTTCTTCCTGAACAAACTAGTTTTAGCTTGTTTCTTTTCAATTTTCCTAGGGTGGTCCGGGTTTTTGTGTCTAGCTTCTTCCAAAACAGACTGGAATTAGCTACGTTCTTTCCATCCTGGGTGGTCAGGATTTCAATTTTCCCAGGGCGGTCCATTTTTCCTTTGTTTGAGCTTCTTCTTGAACAAATTGGTTTAACCTCATTTCTTTTTAGTTTTCCCGGGGCGGTCCGGGTTTGTCTGTTTACCTTATTCCTGAATAGACTGGAATTAGCTACCTTCTTTCCAACCTAGGTAGTCAGACTTTCTTTTTTCACGAGGCAGCCAGGATTTCTCTTCCAGCCATCCAAATGCTCTAAACCAACCTCAGCAGCAGGTAAGTCAGGTAAGTGCTCCAACTCATCCAAAATGAGTCCCTGTTATCTTTGTATACTGTTTGTATACAAACAATGCATAAAAAGGGTAGCTGTTGGAGCCCATTTCGTTCAGGTTTGACATACTTACCCTATGTTTAATATTTATCTACCCACACAATATCTTGTGAACAGGTCTAGGGAAGCCCAAAATTGAGAACCTCTACTACAAGTCACTGAAGTTTCCCAAGGCCAACACCAAGTGATAGAGGATGAAATTTGGAGAACAATACACTTGACCATGCATAATTCTAAGTTCAAATGATGAATTTAGGGCTAAACCAATCATGGTCGAGGGTGAAATTTGGAGAACAATACACTTGACCATGCATAATTCTGAGTTCAAATGATGAATTTAGGGCTAAACCAATCATGGTCGATGGGTCAAATTTGTATCATCGTGGTCAAAAGGTCAAATCCGGAGCATCATGGTCAAAGCCGAACTAAGCCTTATTGATATGGTGTATGGATCCGAGCTTTCCACTAATCCATATTAAAGCATCACCGATACGGAATAAGGATCCGAGCCAGCACCAATCCAGATTAAAGCCACGCCGATAAGGAATAAGGATCTCGAGCCTCCCATTGACCCGGACTAAGCCTCCATCGATACGGAGTAAGGATCCGAGCCTTCCACCGATCCGGACAAAGCCTATACCGATACGGAGTAAGGATCCAAGCCTTCCACTAATCCGGATTAAAGCCTCCACCGATACGGAGTAAGGATCCAAGCCTTCTACTAATCCGGATCGAGCCTATACCGATACGGAGTAAGGATCCGAGCCTTCCACTAATTCGGATTAAAGCCTCTACCGATTTGGAGTAAGGATTAGAGCCTTCCATTGATCCAAACTAAGCCTATACTGATACGGAGTAAGGATCCGAGCCTTCCACTAATTCAGATTAAAGCCTCTACTGATTCGAAGTAAGGATCAGAGCCTTCCATTGATCCAGACTAAGCCTATATTGATATGGAGTACGGATCTGAGGCTTCTATTGATTTAGACTAAGCCTCTACTGATACGGAGTAAGGATCCGAGCCTTCCATTGATCCAGACTAAGCCTCCACTGATACGGAGTAAGGATCCGAGCCTTCTATTGATATGGACTAAACCTCCACTGAGACGGAGTAAGAATTCGAGCTTTCCATTGAGCCGGAATAAGCCTCCAATCATCCGGAATAAACTTCTCATGATACGGATCCGAGCCTTCCATTGATCCAGATTCGTGCCTCCACTGACCTTCGGCCTCATCGACCTTTGACCTTCGCTGTTTGGCCAATCCACGGGTTTGCTCACTGTTCATTCATGGGATGTGTTAGTATTAGCTGGGCAGACGCTTTTCAACGCCTGTCGGTCACATGTGCTCATATGCAAACAAAAGGGCAAGCACAGGTCGTTTAATAACTCGACAGCAGCTAGAACCTTGCAACAAAAAAGGAGAACACTCATAGAAGGGAGATAAATGCACATTAATGATGGTGCTCCCAAAGTTTGCCCTTCTATAAAAAGTGGTTCGCTCCCCACATGCAAATGAGGATGGTATCAGAAGAGGGGAGATTATTCTATAAGAGAAATCAGACAGAAGAGATCCGAAAGAGAGAGGACGTTTTGCCATTCTGCTATTCAGTCATTTTCATAGACGAACCCCTTTGCCTAGAAAGACTCTCTAAATTGTTGTCATTCCCCTTGCCTACGTAGTCTGACTACTTTTCCAAATACCCATACACTCATTCTTCCCCATTAAAAGCCCATAATTCCTAAAACCATTTTCATTTCCCGAATGCTATTTCCGTTTCTTTTCCTCATATTTCCAGCAATAATATCAAGATCATAAATCAACTAAAAAACAGGTTCATTTGCATTTTCAGCCACTAGCCTTTGGAGTCGTGCCTCCCTGCCAACATTGCTGCAATCGGAGCCCCAAGTCCAAGACAAAGTCGGGTCAATTTTTATTTCATTGTCTTAATCTATTCTTTTCTTTTTGTGATTGTTGTGTTGTGTTGATTTATTTTTATTTTTTTTGTGTTTGTAATTGTCGTATTATACTGTGTGTTATCTCTTTTTACGCAAAGTTGTAATATGTAATAGCAATAAAAAAAGAAAAAAAAAAGAAAAAAACAATGAGAGGCATAAAAAAATAGTGTGTTTTTATGTTATTTGTGGATGTCACAATCACACACTTCACATTTATTTTAATATGTGTGTTCCTTTAGTCATGGCCAAAACTAAAAAACACAAATATGCATTTTAGGTTTTAACATGTGTAGACTTAGCTTCAATTCTTTCAAATAAATAAGCAAAAAAATGCTTTCAACAAAAACAAAAAAAAAACAAAAAAGAAGAAGATAAAAAATGTGAAGTGTAAAATAAAACTTTTAGGATTACCTTTAGAAATTTAGGGTAGATCAATTTTAACCATGACTTAGACAAATAACTTAGTTAAATAAAAAAACATTGACTTTTTTAGGAAAATAGTAGTGCCTTAACCCAATCAAAACAGTGAAAACAAATAGAAATCTCTTCCTCCTAACATAAGAACTGAAAGGGCACTGTAGGGGTGCTAATCCTTCCGTACATGTAATTAACCCCTGAACCTTTATTTGGTAATGTAGACCACTCACATTTTAGGTGACCAACTGCACCCCACAAAATAGTTGGTGGCGACTCTGTACATTTTATCACTTGGTTGCGGCTCGGACGAAAACCGGTAAGGATAGCTAGCGACTCTGCTGGGATATACTTAGAGGGTTAGGCCTAGAACAGGGATTGGGAGGTTTTCATTTTTTTATTTGCTTATTATTTATCATTTTTGTATCATAGTTGTGATTTGTATGCTTTAATGTCATGATAGTTGCGATTTATTGCTTTCTCTACCTGTTGCATTCATGCATAATCTATACCTGGGTTTATCACAATTTAGGTTAGCAAGGTTTAGTACGGTACCTTGTGCATTGATCATTATCCGCAATAGGGCCCAGATGTCATGCCCCCAAATGCTGAAAAGACCGGAACTAAGGGTGTGACTTCCCCATGCCCACACCCGAAGGGTCAAGGGGTTGGTGGCTAGCACCGATATGGACTACACAGCGGGTGTTGTCCGAAATTTACCTATACATTCATACATTAGGGGTATTCTTATACATTCCCACATGCTATAAAGCTAAAAAAATAAGTTATTACTAATAAAGTCATGCTGAAAATCCAATATAACTTTCACGAACCCTCATCCGGACATTCAAATAATAAAAACCAATCATGTCTTATAAAATCTATAAACCAAGTTATGACAGAATGTGAAATAAAAGACAGTTAACCTAGGACCAGCCTCTAGCGAATGAGTTGATACCTGAAACATGTCAAAAAGGTAGGGGTGAGCACGAATGCCCAGTAGGTGATCTCCATCTCCACACCGTCCTATAACATGGAATCCTAAGTCTACAAGATCGGTGTATGCTTATGCTAGTGTATTGTCCTATTCTATCATAATAAGCTTACATTAAATCAAAAAATATAACATCACACACATTACATTTCATTCACTAAAGGTTCGCACTGGTAATTCAACCATCCACAGGATCCCCGCTACCAACTCCAAGAATCCAGTCACTACCAGATAGCCATATGTGGGACTTACGGTGTCCCTAACGACAACCTGCCACATATGGGACCTGGGTTAACTAGCCACATGGGGGACCTACGGTCTCTTGCCAGCCCTATGTGGGACCTGCAGTTAACCCAACTAGCTCCAATACCACCAATTCCATATATAATTAACAAATAGTAATTTCAAATAATTATTATTTAAAACAACTATTGGACCCCATTTTGACCGAGCCAGATTGCATCCGAACTCAGTGGAGAAGCCAAGAGTGAGAGCCATTTCCCAAAGACCTCAAAATTCCCCAAGATCAGCACCAAAGGATAGAGGATGGAATTTGGAGACTAACCCACTCGATCGTGCCCTAATCCGACTTGAAACGAGGAAGTTATGGCCAAAATGGTTTTGGGCATGAAAATTCAAGCTTGCGAAAAGATGATAAATGCCCTCGCAGTCACAGCGTCGAAGCCTCACAGTCATAGCCTCAAAGCCTCACAATCGCAGCCTCGAAGCCTCACAGTCATAGCCTCGAAGCCTCGCAGTCGACTCCTCGAAGCCTCGCAGTCGTAGCCTCGAAGGCTCGCAGTCGTAGCCTCGAAGGCTCGCAGTCGCAGCCTCGAAGCCTCGCAGCTACAGCCTCGAAGCCTCGCAGATGCAACCTTGGAGCCTCGCAGACACAGCATCGAAAGCCTCGGAGTCGCAGCCTCGAAGCCTCGTAGACAAAGCCTCGAAGATCTCTGGACACTACAGCCTTGAAGGTCTCTAGACACTGCCTCGAAGACTCACAGTCGTAGCCTCGAAGATCGCAAAAATCTGGCAGGTGAAATCCCAAAAAGCAGTTTGCAAATTCTGGGTTCCTATTTCTGAAAAGAGGGAAACGTGGTGCTGTTTTAGAACAAATTCTTGCTGATAGGAGCTAACAAATAGATATCCCTCGCCACCTTTGCGTGATTTTATCCTCACATTCTTCAAACATTCAAAGGAGGGAGTAAGGCACTAGCAGGAACATCAACTCCTATTTCTAGGTTTTTATTCCCTTCTCTCACACATTCTTCATCGTAAACTACATCAAGAATCTCATCTTTTTTATTCAAAAATACAAAAATCGTTTTAGAGGCCCGGTGGCCATGGGATTGAGCTTTTATGCTCATATCCTCGCCACTTGGCCAACACTGCATCTGGCAGTGAATTTGAGCTTCACAATATGCTCTTCATGTTACCAGACCCTATTTTTCATTTTTTAGATAAAACCCCAAGTTCTTTTTTGACAAATCCAGGCTCCGGTGGCTGTGCGATTAAGCCCTATGTTTATATCTTTGCCGCCTAGCCAACATCAACTGTGGTAATGAATCTGAGCTCCGTGCTGTGCTCTTCATACTACTAGCTTTCTTTCTGTTTTCCTAGATAAAACAAAAGAATAAAATTCTATTTTTCTAAATAAAACCACCCCATTCTTCAATGAAATAAAAAAGAAAGAAAAGGAAAATTAAAATAAGCAAGCACCCATAGACAAAGACTAGGTACTAATTCTGGGCGTTGTGGGGTTGCAAGAATTCTTCTTCCTTCTCGACACGTAACCGACTCCCGAACCTATTCTCTGGGACCGTAGACCCCTCTAGGTGGCCAAGCACACCTTCATTTTTGTGTGGTGGTGACTCTATTTTTTTATCTCTCTTTTTTGGTTCTGTGCGAGTTATGGCAATGATAGCTCAATGACCAAATCTCCATCCAAAGGAGTAATCTCATGCCAATCACAAGCCCGGACAACACCGGGTGATGATAGCTGGTGACTCTACTAGGGACATTTGAGAGAGTCTAGCCATGGCCTCTTGTTTGTGGAATGTTTGCTTGTTTATTTCCCTTTTTTCCTTTTTCATTTTCTTTTCTGCTCTTTTGTATATACTGTGTTGTTTGTGTATACATACATTTCTCTCTCCCTCCAACCTAATGCCCAGGTTTTTTACCTTTTCCCTAGGATTAGCGAGGTTTAATCGGGATGCCCCGTGGGTTCTATCTCACGTAAGGTTCCTGAACTCCTCACCCAAGCGGGGTCCTTTTTAAGGGCCCCCTCCATTAATGCGTCTAGGGGTATGGAGCTTCTCTCATGAGATAGTTGGGAACCAACGAATAAGATAAGTGTAGATATAGATGCCCATCAGGGGTCTTGACCTTCATATGTGTGCTTAAACGTTGTTGTGGCCTTGTGTGCACCTTGTTTGCTAACTCATGCACTTTTACGACATTTTGCTTTGATTTTCCCTAACCCACACTCATTTTGCTTGATGCATATCATGATATCCCATGTATACATATAGATAACATGGCACGTTTTGGGAACCTTTTGAGGGGCGTCAGAGATCCTGAAGATGTGGAAGAAGTGGAGCGCGCCTCAATTCAGATCAAGCAACAATTGGGAGACTTCTCACCTAAGACATACTCTATGGCTGATCAGATCGTCATGGACACTTGCGACGAACTCCTCAAAGACCTCCAAGCCTTGTGGAGTGAATGGCCCAGCATGAGGCACGTAGCTTACACCTAACAATTCGGTGATCTCTTGCACTTGTTGCAGCTCCTTGTTGATGAGAATATCATCAAAGCAGCGATCCACTTCTGGGATCCGAGACGGAGGTGCTTCACATGTGATGACATCGACCTGGTGCCAACTTTGGAGGAGTATCAAAGAATCCTCGACATCCCCTTTGAAGAAGACGACATTGTTTTCCAACCTAACCCAAAAAAGTCTTGCAGGTGGGGGTTAGCACATTCATGGGTTTTAAATGCTTAAGCAAAGACAAAAAGATCATTGATCCCATGATCAGGTTGGATGGCAAAGAAATCTTTCCATGGGAATTTATCAAAAGCCAACTGGAAGGTGCAAACGAGGATAAGGTCCATTCACTCATCACCCTTGCTATCTACGGGAAAGTGATCTTTCCACGAGTGACCGGCCACATTGACGGGACCATTTTCGAGCTGGGGGCACAAGTGATTGGCGGCGTTGACCCTATTCCGGCCATACTCAACGAGACCATCAGATCCCTATCATTTATCTGGACTATAGGAGGTGGTCACTTCATGGGGTGCCTCCCTCTTTTGTGCACTTAGCTCAAGAGCCATCTCCACTGTGCTGTTCCGCGATTTAGGGCTGTTTACTCATGGCCTCCTACCATCATGTTAGATATTCTAATAAGCTCCTGGCTCTTACCCAAGAATCTCAATGGGTGAACAGAGCTGCTGAATCGTCTAAGCGAGGCAAATGTTGTCTGGATTGCACCCTGGATACCGAGGGAGCATATGATCTATAGCTGTGGAAGGTACAACTGGGTCCCACTTCTCCAACCATGGGGCGGAACTGCTTATGACCCTCTTCAAGTGGCAAGGCAGCTGGGAAATAATCAAATTGTCCCAGTTCTCTACGAAATGGAAAGGTGTGATATTAATCATGGCATTAGAAGGGCTAAATCAGTCGCTACTCGGATGTTCAACGCTGCATTAAAACCTAAGAAAATCAGTTTCCTTTCTTGTTACCCCGACATTGTTCCATCTTATGTTTCTTGGCGGGAGAAACTACAAGCGGAGCACCTCCTACAGTAGAAAGAACTTGTTGGTACCAATCCGACCAAGAGGAGAATGACAATACATGAACCTGAGGAGGGAGAATCTAGTAATACACCAGGCTCTTCTAGGGAAAGGAGGCATTAAGATGGATCGCCCCTCTAAAGGAACCTAAAGCCTGTCCTACATCATGTAGTTACATTTACATTTGAATAACTTGTTTCATGTATTTGTACCCATGGACGGTTATGTCTTATTTACATCAATAAAATTTGTTCTTTTCTATTTTCCCATCTCATGTGCACAAGCCTTAACATTCATTATAGGAAGCATGGCAAGCTTTGATCATTTCTTAGCTAACTGTGAAGACAAGGAAGACATGATAGAGGTCACACATGCAGCTTCAAAAATCCAACACCACTGTGGAGATTTTTTGGGAGAAAGTATAGAGCAAACCATACCGGCCCCTGAAGTCCGGATACGGGTGTCATCACCTGGTGTCGTCCGGGCTCGTGACTGGCTTGAGATTACTCCTTTGGATGGAGATTTGGTCATGGAGCCATCATTGCCATAGCTCACACAAAACCAAAAAGAGAGATAGAAGAAACAGAGTCGCCACCAAACTAAGATGAAGGTGTGTTTGGCCACCTAAGAGGGTCTACGGTTCCAGAGAAAAGGTTCGGGAGTCGGATACGTGTGGGGAAGGAAGAATAGGCTCTTGCACCCCCACATCGCCCAAAATTGGTACCTAGTCTTTGTCTATGGGTGTCTGCTTATTTTAATTTCCCTTTCGTTTCTTTTTATTTCATTGTGAAAACTATGGTTGGTTGGCTTAGAAAATGAATGTCATTCTTTTGTTTTATCGAGGAAAACAGAAAGAAAGCCAGTAGCATAAAGAGCACAGCATGGAGCTCGGATTCATTACCACAGTTTGTGTTGGTCAGGTGGTGAAGATATAAGCAATAGGACTGAATCTCACAGCCACAGAAGCCTAGGTTTATTTAAAGAGAATTTGGGGTTTTTTAAAAAGTGAGAGAGTACAGGGCCTGGTATTGTGAAGAGCACGCTGTGAAGCTCAGATTCACTCCCAGACTCAATATTGTTGGCCAAGTGGCGAGGATATGAGCATAAAAAGCTCAATCCTACGGCCATCGGGTCTTTGAAAACGTTTTGTTGTATTTTTGAATAAAAAGGTGAGATTTTGGTGTAGCGATGATGATGAATGTAAGATAAGAGGGGAATAAAACCTGGAAATCAAGCTTGATGTTCCTGCTAGTTTCACTCCTCTTTGACTGCTTGAGGGACGTGGAGACAAAATCCAGCAAGGATGGTGGAGGACATCTTCTTCAGCTCTGTTCAGCAAAGTCTGCTGAATATTTGGGCCTTCTCCCTCAAAGCTCTCTATGCTGTTAGTCTCCAAAAATATCAATTCCCTAGAAATGGGTAATGCCTCCTTTTTATAGAGTTTAAAGAGGGAACAGCCGCTCAACTTGGAACTTGGCCAATTAAATGATGTGTTCTTTAGAGTTCCCATGCGTTGACAGCAAGTTTCAAGAACGACATATGCATTTACGAGGTTGAAACGAGTTCCCAGGTATTAAACATGTGTTCTGAGCCGTTAGAATTAATTCCGAGAGACATAGCGCCCGTTTTACTGTGCACTTAAAAGGGAAGCAAAAACGGTGTCGTTCTGGGGTTTGCAGATCGCAAGGTTGAAGGCTGGAGGCTGCCTCGAAGGTTGTAGGGTTGAAGCTGCCATGCAGGGTTGTAGCCGCGTCGAAGGGTTGAAGGGTCGAAGCCGCGTCGAAGGTTCGGAGGGCCGAAGCCGTGTCAAAGGGTTGTAGCCGCATTGAAGGGTCGAAGGGTCGAAGCCGTGTCACAGGGTTGTAGCCGCATCGAAGGGCCGAAGTGTCGAAGCCGTGTCGAAGGGTCGAAGCTGGGTCTATGAGGCAAGACTGCGAGACTGCAACTATGAGGCTACGAGGCCATGAGTCTTCGAGGCTACGAGGCTGTGGGCTTCGAGGCTGCGAGGCTGTGAGCTTCGAGGCTATGAGTCTGTGAGCTTCGAGGCTACGAGTCTGCGAGCTTCGAGGCTACGAGTCTGCGAGCTTCGAGGCTACGAGTCTGTGAGCTTCAAGGCTGCGGGTCTGCGAGCTTCGAGTCTGCGAGCTTTGAGGCTGCGGGTGTTGGACCCCATTTTGTCCGGGTTAGACATACTAACCCCATTTGATATACCTTTCTACCCATGCCATATACCTTGTTGAACAGGTCCACAATGATCCCATACTTCCAAGGAATGGTTTACCCCAATTTGCACGAGATGGATACAATTGACACGGACGGGGGAGTCCAAAATTAATGGCTTCTGCTATAAGTCTTTGATAACGTGCATTTTATGCCGTTATTCTAGTGTTTATTTAGGATGTTTAAGAGCATGATTAGAGCCTTATTGCCTCATATATCATATATATTTGCTTTAACCCCTAGGAAGATGCTAGTTGCAAATACATGTGCTTTTAAGCTGTTTTGGCAGGTTTTGGACCTCACTTTTGACATAGTAGGTGGCCTCAAACAATTGGTGTGCAAGAAGAAAAGTTGCTTGGAATGATGTCCTCTACCTGCCACAGAAATTTCAGAGCATTTGGAGCTGATTTTGATCTGCACATGAATTCACTCAATTCACGTGCAAGCTTATTTTTGCCTCTCAGGCCTCTACATGATGCAAGGAAGCTTGGGGAGAAGTTTGAGCTGATTTGGAGGTGCACGTGAATTCACCATATCACGTGCAAATTGGCGTGCAGAGATATTTTTGGACCGATCCAATCGTTTTTCCATGCTGATCATTTGTTCCTGAAGGCCCAAGTCCAAATTGTGGATGGAAGATAGAGTTTTTAATGTTTCGAGTGTTACTTATCAAAACTACGCCGTTTTGATAAGTGGGCTAGGTTACACACCTCAAGGCCCATCCAAACTCTATAAATAAGAGCTCCACGCCCCTTGCTAGCAAGGCCTAACCCCCCTACACGTTTTAGAGAGAGAGAGAGAGGCTCCACGACTTGGAGGTGCTCCTTGACCTAGGAGAGCAGCCGTCGCAGCAGCCGTCGCGGATTTTGGAGCCTGGATTTGAAGCTTTGCTGTGCGCGTGATCAAGAAGAAGATGTTGAGCTTTTCTCGCTTTGTGTTTGCTTGTAATCATGCGTGAGGAGTCTTTTAATCTAGGGGAACAATGTAGCCCCCTTGTTGCTTTCTTGTGTTTATGAATATTGGGTTTGGATGATTGAAGTTTTGCATGTTTTATGAATCTGTTCTTAAGTTCTATCTTTGGATGTACACCTTGGTATTCTTAGCCCTAGTCTGGGGCGGATTGAGATTCATAACTTATTTGTAATTGGTGTGATCATTATCCTTTTGCAAGTATGATTTATTGGCTTTGCATGTTTGTGTGTTTTGATGACCATTCTAGCATACAACTCTTAAAAGGACCTCAATGACCATTTGTTGTCCTTGGCTTATGTTTAGCATGTTTTCAATCGGACAACCCTAATATCATGAACCAGGAGAGATAACATAGGGAGGTGAAATTGTGATCCTAGATGCTTTTAATCCTTGAAACTTAATCCTAAAATCAGTTTACTTTCTTTGTTTATTCAGAAAACCAAATAAAAATTAGATCTTTAGTTTAAAAAAAGAAAACTTTTTGCCAAGACATTTTATAGAACAAGAGTAATTGGGTGATTTGATTTGAGAACTAGAGAACTAGGTTAATCCCTGTGGGTTCGACCCCTTTCTTGCTGCTATTCTTTTAGTGCAAACTTAGGGAATTTATTATTTTGAAGAGAGATTTAACGACATTAGCTAGCTCTTTTAGAGAGGCTAAAAATTTTGTCTGTCAAATTGGCGCCGTTGCCGGGGAATTCAACGTTTAACTAGTTTTTAAAATCAACATTGAGTGAAATTGTTTGAATTCCCGATCTTGGTGTTTTATTTTGTCTTTACTTTTCGTTATTTTGTGTTCTTTATTTTTTTATTTTGCATTGTTCGGAGCTGCTGGGTGTGTTCTTGTTGTTTTACAGGAACATACATCAAGGATTCCTAGTTGTGCATGCAAAGAGAGGAGGATATACAATTTACTCGGGAACCTGAAAGGTTGTTCAGAGCTCGGCGTAGAGCGACTAGGGAAGAAAGCACGTGAGGTCAAGAAGCATTGCAAGGCTTGGAGCAATCCGTAGGCGATCCGATGGCGGATCTCGGACCTGATGGTGGTGCACCACACGGAGGGGCCAATTACAATGGCCAATATCCAGGAAGAAGAGGGACATAGGTTTATGCCCAGAACCTTCTTAGACTATGCGAGACCGATGATGTCGGACCATTATTCTGGGGATTCGGCAGACAAGAGTCCAAGCAAATAGCTTCGAGCCGAAGCCGGCGTTGATCAACATGGTGAGCAACAACGCGTTTGGAGGAACAGCCGTGGATGATCCACACCAGCATTTGATGAGGTTCTACCAGGTGTGCGACACCATCAAGATCAACAATGTGTCGGAGGAGGCAATAAAGCTAAGGCTTTTCCCTTTCTCTTTAAGGGATAGAGCTCTTGGCTGGTTCAACGATCTGCAAGAGGTTCAATCAACACTTGGGAGGAGATGCAGACCAAGTTCATGTCAAAGTACTTCCCTCCTTCCAAGGTGATCCAGCTCGAGAGGAGAGATTAGCGAGGTTCAGGCAAGATGAGATGGAGACTCTTCATGAAGCTTGGGAGCGTTTCAAGGACTTAGTGAGAAGATGCCCTGATCATGGAAGACCCCAGTGGATTCAAATTGAATCTTTCTACACAGGTCTTCAGTCCCATTCACAAGACAAGGTGAATGCAGTCCTGGAGGATGCTTGATGAACCTAGAGCTCGACGCAACAGCCAGAGCTCTTGGAGAGGCTGTCATTAGCTGATTGGCGGTGGTCTAATGTGCGTACTTCAAAGCCGAGGGAGAAGATAGCTTCGGTTGAAAATTCTTCCAATGATGTGCAAGCACAAATTCAAGATTTAGTGAAAGGCATGGAAGTATTGGCTCTTAAAGTTGAAGGATCACAACAAGCTTTACCAGGAGCGAGCGGGGCTGGAGTGGAGCTGAAGAAGCAAATTATGTTGGAGGAAAAGGCTTGTACCGAGAACCAGCAATTTTATCCTCAATAACAACAACAAGGGTACAAACCAGAATCGCAAACAATCTCAACCATTTCGGAGAACTCGAACCGAGGGGGAGATACCTCATTTTAGTACAAATATGTGCCCCCGGGGATTAAGCGAATCCGTATGCTACGGATAATTATTTACACCCACCTCCCGGATTCGAGCGAAAGCACCCACGGCCTCAACAAGAAAGAGGAAGGGTATATCGAATGTGGATGAGCCAACCAAAAGAGAGGATAGTTTGGAGGAAAGGGTAGTCACCATGGAATCTTCAATGAAGAATATAGAAAAAGCCGCTTGTGAGTTTGGCTCGGAATGTAAATCAAGGGGTGTCAACCAATACTTTTCCAAGTGACACCGAGGTGAACCCCAAGGAGAGTTGCAAGGCTATCACTCTAAGGAGCGGGAAGACACCGAATGAAGCTGAAGAGCCTAAGAAGAAGGCAATTCTAGAAGAACAGAGCAGACCCTTGGAAGTCGATGACCAAGGAAAATCAGATAAAGTCAAGAAAGAGTGCAAGAAAATAAGGACAAGCAACTGAGTCAAGACAGAATAGTGAAGAACAGAGGCAAGAGCTCAGGCCTACTATGCCATTTCCTCGGAGGCCGAGGAACCAGGAGGGTTGAAGAAGAGTATGAGCGCTTTTCGAGTTTGTTCAAGAAGCTTGAGATTAATATTCCATTTGTGGAAATCTTGGAGCAGATGCCTAGGTACAAAAAGTACATTAAAGATTTTGTGACAAAGAAGAGGAAGTATGGGGATCATGAGACGGTGGCAATCCACTAACGAGGTGAGCGGTGTTGTTCAACGAGTTTGCCCATCAAGCATAAAGATCCGGGCAGCTTTAATCTCCCTTGTGTGATTGGCAATGCACCGCGACAGCAGGCCCTATGTGATTTAGGGGCCAGCATCAATTTGATCTCCTTTGCGTTGTATAAGCGGCTTGGGCTTAAGGGCATGAAGCCCACTTCCATATCATTGCGGCTTGTCGACCGGTCCTGGAAGGCCTGAAGGGATAATTGAAGACGTGTTAGTCAAAGTGGGCTCCTTCATATTTCCAGCGGACTTTGTAGTTTTGGAGATGGAAGAAGATAGAGGAGTTCAGCTACTCCTTGGAAGACCGTTTCTCAGAACGGGTTGTGCATTGATTGATGTTGCTCAAGGGCAGCTAACTCTGAGAATTAATGAGGAGACCTTAGTCTTCCACATGGGGAAGGCTTTGCAAGGTCAAGAGGAGGAGGATTGCCTTTGGGTTGAAGACCTTGAGGAATTGGTGGAAGATTACTTGGCAGAAGAAATTACCACCACCAATGATGGAGCCCTTCACTTATAGAAGCTCAACAAGATGAAGAGATGTACTTGACAATTGAGGAAGATGAGCAAACTACAAACTCTTTGGAGCAAGCTGAGGAGGAGAAAGAAGATGACATGCCTCTAGCTCCGGAACCGAAGGAGCTGCCCGGACACCTGAGGTATGAATTTCTAGACTCTACAAATCAATTCCCTGTCATTGTTGCTTCTAATTTAAATGATGTGGAGTGTACTCAATTGCTAGAAGTCCTTAGGAAACACAAAAAGGCCCTAGGATGGAACATTGAAGACATTAGGGGTATTAGTCCAGGGATTTGTATGCCTAAAATTTTGGTGAATGATGGTTTTAAACCCATCGCTGAAAGACAAAGAAGATTAAACCCTGCCATGAAAGAAGTTGTTAGAAAAGAAATTTTAAAATGGAAAAATGCGGGTATAATTTATGCTATTTCGGATAGTGAGTGGGTGAGTCCATTGCATGTTGTGCCCAAGAAAGGGGGCATGATTGTGATTAAGAATGAGAAAAATGAATTGATCCCATCTCGCACCGTGACGGGGTGGAGAGTGTGTGTTGACTATAGGAAGCTGAACAAGGCCACTAGGAAGGATCATTTTCCTCTTCCTTTCATTGACCAAATGTTGGATAGGTTAGCTGGCTATAGTCACTATCGCTTTTTAGATGGCTATTCCGGGTATAATCAGATCATGGTTAAGCCCGAGGACCAAGAAAAGACCACCTTCACGTGCCCTTTTGGCACATTTGCATTTAGGAGAATGCCATTTGGGCTTTGTAATGCCCCCGCCACCTTTCAAAGGTGTATGATGGCTATTTTTCAGGGTTTGGTTGAGGAGATCATGGAGGTCTTCATGGATGACTTCTCGGTGTTTGGTTCCTCTTACCAACAGGTTTTGAGAAATCTAGATGTGGTCTTAGAGAGATGTGAGGAGAAGGAACTAGTCCTAAATTGGGAGAAATGCCATTTCATGGTAACAGAGGGGATAGTTCTAGGGCACAAGGTGTCTGCACATGGTTTGGAGGTAGACAAGGCAAAAATCTCCACTATTGAGACTCGCCACCTCCAACTAATGAAAAAGGAGTGAGAAGTTTCCTTGGCCATGCTGGCTTTTATAGGAGATTCATTAAGGACTTCTCAAAAATTGCAAAACCCATGAGTAGGTTGTTAGAAAAAGACACAAGCTTTGAGTTTAATGAAGATTGCTTAGAAGCTTTTAACATCCTCAAGGGTAAGTTAGTCATCGCACTCGTTATAGTCACACCTGACTTGGGCTCAACCTTTTGAGCTAATGTGTGATGCGAGTGATTATGATGTGGGGGTAGTCTTAGGGCAAAGGCGAGAAAAGGTGTTTAGGGTCATTTACTATGCTAGTAAAACCTTAGATGATGCTCAACGGAACTATACCACCACCGAGAAAGAGTTGCTAGCCGTGGTTTATGGTCGCACAAGTTTAGACCCTACCTTTTGGGGTCTAAAGTCATTGTTTATACTGATCATGCTTGCATTGAAATATTTGTTTGCTAAAAAAGAAGCTAAGCCACGCTTGATTAGATGGGTTCTCCTCTTACAGAATTTGACCTTGAAATTAGAGACACAAAGGGAGCCCTAAATTCGTGGCTGATCACCTCTCCCGTGTGGAGAATGCACCTAAGTCTCTACCCATTGTAGATGACTTTCCTGATGAGAAGTTGTTTGAGGTGCATCATCTTCCTTGGTTTGTCGACATAGCAAATTATTTAGCCACCGGGTTCATACCCAAGCGGTTAGACTACCACTAGAGAAAGAAATTGGTAGTGGATGCTAAGAAATTCATTTGGGAAGACCCAATTCTTTATAGGAGGTGTCCTGACCAAGTCATTAGAAAGTGTGTCCTTGAGGAGGAGGTAGATGACATAATACATCATTGTCATGCATCACAAGTATGGGGGCCACTTTGGGGTGCAAAGAATCGTGGCTAAGATCATGCGGTGTGGCTTTTATTGGCCTCACATGGTGAAAGACACCTATGTCTACATCAAAAAGTGTGATAGATGTCAAAGGGTAGGTGGTCTGTCTAGGAAAAATGAGATGCCCTTAACTGGAATCCTGCCAGTTGAAATTTTTGACATTTGGGGCATTGACTTCATGGGGCCATTCCCCATCTCGATGGGTTTTCATACATTTTGCTTGCTGTGGATTATGTGTCTAAGTGGGTAGAAGCTATTCCTACTAGAGTGAATGATGCTAGGGTTGTGACTCATTTCCTTACTAGGAACATCTTTAGCCGTTTTGGGACACCAAGGGCTATAATCAGTGATGAGGGTAGTCATTTCTGCAACAAATTGTTTGATAAATTATTGAACAAGTATGGTGTCACTCATAGGAAGTCTTTAGCTTACCACCCACAAGCTAATGGACAAGCAGAAGTGTCCAACAGGGAGATTAAGGCCATTTTAGAGAAAACTGTTGGAGCCAATAGGAAAGATTGGTCTCAAAGGCTTGATGAAGCCTTATGGGCATATAGGACAGCTTACAAAACTACCATTGGGATGTCACCTTACCGTATTCTATATGGTAAGGCATGTCACTTGCCTGTGGAACTAGAACACAAGGCTCATTGGGCCTTGAAGAAGTTAAATTTCAACCCACAAGAGATCAAGGAGCTTAGGATGACTCAATTAATTGAGTTAGATGAGTTTAGACTGGATGCCTATGATAGTGCTAAATTCTACAAAGAAAGAACTAAGAAATGGCATGATAGGCAACTCAACAATAAACCTTTAACCTTAGGACGGAAAGTTCTTCTATTTAACACAAGGTTGAGGTTATTTCCTGGAAAATTAAGGTCCAAGTGGATGGGACCTTTTGTGATAGTTGATAAGAAGCCATATGGGAGCTTTGAGCTCCAAGCGTAGATGGTAAGAAATTTTGGGTGAATGGCAATAGGCTGAAACCATACTTTGATTCAACTCAGAGGGAGATAGTTGATTCCCTCTCTTTCACCATTGCATGATCATAACTGAAAGTCTAGCTACAGACTTTAAATAAAGCGCTGGTTGGGAGGCAACCCAATGTTTATTGCTATGTTTTATTTTATGTTATTTCTTTTATTTATTTTATTCAATAAATTTGTTTGCAAGCTAACCATTGTGCAGAGACTTTGTTCCTTTCTTAGCTAATCATGTGCAGGATGAGCAAATTATTGGGACCCGAACTTGTGGAATTATTTTTAAAGTCAAAGTCAAGGAGCAAGGAGCAAGTGAAGCCCAAAAGTGCTTGAAGATGGGCTCAAACAATTCACGTGCAAGACTTAAAGATGGTCCATAATGCATAAGAAACTCAGTGGAGAAATTTGGGCCAGTTTGGGCCTGAACGTGAATTTGCACGTGAATTGCCCAATTCACGTGCACCTCCTTTTGAGCTGCAACTTCCTGGAATGGTAGATGAAGACCATGTGAATCATGTTTACTCTTGCACGCGAATTGCTAGCTGTCATATGGAGGCCCAAAAATACAAAATACCGATTTTAGCCCTCCTAGAAGCTTCCCACAACTCACGTGCAGAAGGGACTATTGCTTGCCAGCTCAGTGGGGACCCACCACCAAAGTTTGGGATGATTCTGACCTGCACGCCAATTCATCCAATTCACGTGCAGAGGCTATTTTGGTCAGAACACTCTGAAAAGTTAGGGGCACGTGTATCACGCCAATTGGAGCATCTTCCCTTCTGCACGCTATATAAAGGGAGGCCATCTTTAAAGGCTTCCACACCAAAATCACTCTAGATCTGAGTATTAGAGAAACTCTGCCCTTTTGCTCTCTTGCTCTTCAGTTTTCTGCTCTTGTTCTTATTTTCTCATTCCAAAGATGGTGCGCACAAGGAGGACTGGCCAAGAGGAGGTGCACTCACCTAGTGCTGATAGCCAAACTGAGGAGGAGATACTCTTGGGGTATGCTCTTGATATGCAGGCTTTGGAGGCTTCGAGTCAGGCTGGGCTAGAGAGGTGGGCTGTTAAAATTCAAACTCGGGATTACAAAGGTTAGTATCGCTGACCCGGGCTATTTCCTATTCTGCCTTACAAGACTTCTATGCATCTGTCTCTGGGAGTGAGGATGAACTGATAGGGGTTGTGCAAGGGGTTTATGTCAGGATTACCCCTGAAATTATTAGACATTGCTTTAACCTCCCTGAACCCAGTAATAGCTTCCCTCAGCTAAGCCTAGGAGAATTTGGTACTGCATGTAACTATGCTAGAAAATTTCAAAGTCGAAGGCAGTATACCAAGAATGGTTTTGTTGGAAAATTTAGATGCCTAGCTTACCTGGTAGGGAAATGCTTATTGATTTGACAACTGGGCTAGATAGTGTGCCTAAGCCACACCTGGAGTTCATGTATAGCATTGATCATATGCTAAATGTGGATTGGGCCACTACCATTTTTAAATGGTGGGAGAAAAACTCATCCAAGCGAGATAAATGGCAAAATTTTGTGTGTGATATTTCAAAGCATGCCTCGCTTTGCATTTTTCCTCCATGGAGAGCATTACTTTTCCTTCTCAATGGGTGTTAAGAGTATTGCAAGTGAAGGAGGTTTGGGGGTCAGGTACCAGGAGGTCATTGGGCAACCAATGTTCCTCCTCCATCACGACCCGCTAGGCACAGTGTTCATGTGGAGCGATCCACGGACTTTGCAAGGGAGACCTCTCCTCATTTGGATCAAAGGAAGCAGACTCTATACGGACTCACCGCCATGTACATGCGGTTCAATGTACACAAAGAAGACATTTTCAATTTCTTTCAAGGCATTAGTGGGCGGGTGGTAAGCGAAGTGGAGGTCATCAATTGGGCGGTCACTAATGGGCACATCACTAATGCCCAATTTGAAGAATTAATGGCCCTCATCTCTGGAGACCAACAAGCTACTTCACGGCCTAGAACCGGAGCGTGGGAGGCCCCAGGATGTAGCCGCTCATGCATCACCTAGAGCATGGGAGGCCCCGAAGCTCATCCCGCCGCATCTACCGAAGCTTGGAGGCAAGAAACACAGTAGCTCGGGGAGGCAAATGCCAGAACCCAGCGCGAGGTGGAAGCCCTGAGGAAGGACAACAAAGAAGTCAAAGGCCTCCTAGGCAAAATGCGAAAGGCTTTGAGCAAGAGGAAAGCATCAAAACGTTCTCCTATAGTGGAGATATCTGATGAAGAACCCTCTCCATCCCCTGAAGATGCTTATCCAGCCCAGACAGATCCACCTCAACAAGAACCTTCAGCTCAGCCATCTTACTATCACTCAGAGGAGGCAGCGCCAGCAACAGGGTATCCACCCTTCCAGCCTCAAGAGGAGACAAAGCCAGCAGAAGGGTATTCACCCTTCCAGCCTTTTACTGATCCTGCATATTCTCAGGCTCTGGTGCCTGCTATACTTCCTGTTTCTTGGGGTGCATACATGCCTGCTGAACCTGAAGATCTACTTGGCCCTCCTGTCCATTTAATCATTAATCCAGCCTTATCATCTGACGAGAGCCAAGCAGCATTTGAAGAGTTCATCAATTCCACGGTTCAGAGGGCTCGCTTTATACGGGATAATGATATCTTCACCCCTTTTAGCTTAAAGAGGATCTCTCGAGAATGAATATCTCTACGCCGACGAGATAGACCTCTTCTCAGGACCATGCGCTATGTAGTGGAGGCCGAGCCTCATAACTACCCCTTAGCTCAATACACTTCCATCATCTTGTGTGAGCTTTTCAATCAACCCTTGTCCGAAGAGGTGTGGCGCCAACGCATCAATGGTGAGAATGAAGGGCACCGCCCTTGGCATGGTATGCATGAGGTGCTGATTCCGGTGCACATTGATCGCCACTATGTACTTGTCCGTTTGAATCGGATGTAGGACATGCCGTGCTATATGATCCAAGCCAAGGCGAAGGGTTTGCTAGACGGAAAAGACAGTTAGTGCATGGGTTCATCAAAAGAATGAAAGTGGCGATGATCAAAGAAGGATTGTTGCAGGATAAGCTCCCTCTTATTCACCTCAACGAAATGGAAATCCCTCGGCCCGGCTGACCAATTCAGTGTGGGATCTTTGTTTGCTACTACATGATGGCTATTCTGCAAGGGAAGGAAACTTGGGAAGTGCGCGGCGAGACGTCGGTAGACTTTGTGGCTCGGGTGCGACGAATGGTGGCCAATGTCATCTACTATTACGAGTGTGCCAAACCAGGGGTAAGTGTTTTTCCTACTCCTTTTATGCCATGCGGACATAGCATATTTTAAGTGTGGTGTATGGGGAGTGACTTGAGCCACTTGCTTGTCTTTTATATTGTGATTGCATGTTTTATTTATTATACAAAAAAACCGACTACCCTCATCATGTTGTGATAAGGGTGTTAAAGTAGTTAAAATGTGCTCTGAATTGGTTTAATCATGTCTTTATCTTTTGAATGATATCACCATGTTTTTGGAGCTGAGTTTTGAATATTAGCCGAGCATGAAATGCTATGATAGACCTAAGTAACCCTTAAAGTTGAGTGAAAAAAGAAATGAAAAATGAGAACGGCGTCTTTTTAGCCCTTGAGTGACATTTATGGTTTATGGGTAATAGTTTGATTTGCTACTCTTCTTGCATTCAACATTGGTTATTTAATGGTAGGAGTCAAGTAAGCATGTGATTACTTATTAGTGCTCAGTGTTTGGTGTTTAGTTAGGATGCAAGACCTCTAGGTCATTGTGACTGTCTTTGCATTCTTTTCTTTATTGTGTGATATTATTGGAAAGGCTGTGATGCACATTGTGGAAAAAGCCCATCACATTTTGAAAAGGGGTATGCATTAGAAAAATCAGTCTTATTTATGTGTTATGTGAGTAAAAAAAAAGAGTGAATAATCCATCAAGGGAGAGTATAAAATGCAACCTTGTAAGGTTATTACTTAAAAAATATAAATAAATAAAGAAAAAGAAAAGAGAAAAAAAAAGAAAGATTCGAATAAAAGCCAAAATGGCTTGATGTTTATGTGTGATTATTTATTTGTGAAGCCACATTGGGTGAGTTGTGTTTTGTTTTGAGAGTGTTGAGCTCAATTCTTTAGCTCATGGTTTTGTTTTATCGGTTATTAGAATAGAGTGTGAGTTTATTGAGTTTAGACTAGCGTGTGAGTTTCAAATAAAGTAGAATAGAGAGTGTGTTTTCTTTGATGAGCACAATAGGGAAGTCTCATGATTGCTTGGCAAGTACTTAATCAATAACTGATGGCGAGTGTAGAGATAGAGTTTTCTATCCATTGTTCATTGATAGTACCTGGGGCTTGAGAATTATTATATTTGAGTGAGCCTGCTTATCCTTGGTAAGAACTTAAAGGGAAACTAGATGCTATTTTATCATGGATTGCTTGCTCATATCTAAAATTTAAGTGGAGATATTGCATGGTTGTTGGACTAGGGATATGGACATGAATGAACTAAGTTATGACTCATTTTGATGCTTAAATTCCCATTTCATCATGATAGAGTTGCATGCTTAGGAAACCATGATTCTCCTTGATTGTTATTTTATTTTTCTTCCGTTTGTTGCGTGTTCATTTTATTTTTGCATGCTTGTATGTTTTTGCTTGAGGACAAGCAATGGTTCAAGTGTGGTGTATTTGATAACGTGCATTTTATGCCGTTATTCTAGTGTTTATTTAGGATGTTTAAGAGCATGATTAGAGCCTTATTGCCTCATATATCATATATATTTGCTCTAACCCCTAGGAAGATGCTAGTTGCAAATACATGTGCTTTTAAGTTGTTTTGGCAGGTTTTGGACCTCACTTTTGACATAATAGATGGCCTCAAACAATTGGCGTGCAAGAAGAAAAGTTGCTTGGAATGATGTCCTCTACCCGCCACAGAAATTTCAGAGCATTTGGAGCTGATTTTGATCTGCACGTGAATTCACCCAATTCACGTGCAAGCTTATTTTTGCCTCTCAGGCCTCTACATGATGCAAGGAAGCTTGGGGAGAAGTTTGAGCTGATTTGGAGGTGCACGTGAATTCACCATATCACGTGCAAATTGGCGTGCAGAGATATTTTTGGACCGATCCAATCGTTTTTCCATGCCGATCATTTGTTCCTGAAGGCCCAAGTCCAAATTGTGGATGGAAGATAGAGTTTTTAATGTTTCGAGTGTTACTTATCAAAACTACGCCGTTTTGATAAGTGGGCTAGGTTACACACCTCAAGGCCCATCCAAACTCTATAAATAAGAGCTCCACGCCCCTTGCTAGCAAGGCCTAACCCCCTACACGTTTAGAGAGAGAGAGAGGCTCCACGACTTGGAGGTGCTCCTTGACCTAGGAGAGCAGCCGCCGCCTGGCCGTCGCGGATTTTGGAGCCTGGATTTGAAGCTTTCTTTGTGCGCGTGATCAAGAAGAAGATGTTGAGCTTTCTGCTTTGTGTTTGCTTGTAATCATGCGTGAGTAGTCTTTTAATCTAGGGGAACAATGTAGCCCCCTTGTTGCTTTCTTGTGTTTATGAATATTGGGTTTGGATGATTGAAGTTTTGCATGTTTTATGAATCTGTTCTTAAGTTCTATCTTTGGATGTACACCTTGGTATTCTTAGCCCTAGTCCGGGGCGGATTGAGATTCATAACTTATTTGTAATTGGTGTGATCATTATCCTTTTGCAAGTATGATTTATTGGCTTTGCATGTTTGTGTGTTTTGATGACCATTCTGGCATACAACTCTTAAAAGGACCTCAATGACCATTTGTTGTCCTTGGCTTATGTTTAGCATGTTTTCAATCAGACAACCCTAATATCATGAACCAGTAGAGATAACATAGGGAGGTGAAATTGTGATCCTAGATGCTTTTAATCCTTGAAACTTAATCCTAAAATCAGTTTACTTTCTTTGTTTATTCGAAAACCAAATAAAAATTAGATCTTTAGTTTAAAAAAGAAAACTTTTTGCCAAGACATTTTATAGAACAAGAGTAATTGGGTGATTTGATTTGAGAACTAGAGAACTAGGTTAATCCCTGTGGGTTCGACCCCTTTCTTTGCCGCTTATTCTTTTAGTGCAAACTTAGGGAATTTATTATTTTGAAGAGAGATTTAACGACATTAGCTAGCTCTTTTAGAGAGGCTAAAAATTTTGTCTGTCAGTCTTTGAAGCACCCCAAGACCAACACCAGGTGATGGAGGATGAAAATTGGAGACCAACGCACTTGACCGAGCTCAAATCGGACTTAAAATGAAGAAGTTATGGCCAAAACAACTTTCGTTCGAAAAAGTCAAACTTGCCAAAAGACGGTCAATGCCCCTAGTCAAACTAGCTGCAAAAGTGATCATGCAAAACTCTCCAAAATGTCTATGTGGGCGAATACGGGTCTTCCCAAACAATCCCTAAAAGGTCATCCATTTTTGCAATGTGGGTAAGGGTAAAAAGGTAATTAAAAGTTCAAAAAAAAAAACTTTGAGGTTGACCGTTGACCTGCCGACACTCCGACCTTCGACTCGCCACCTTGACACATTGACCTTCGGAGCCTCGAAGCCCCGAAGCCTCGAAGCCTCGAAGGCTCAAAGCCTCGAAGCCTTGAAGCCTCGAAGAGTCGAAGCCTCGAAGCCCCGCTGCTGACACTCCAACCTACGACTCGCCCCTTCAGACTTTCGAACCCTGTGAAGAAGCGACGCCTCGAGACTTACGACGCCAAGACTTACGATGCCAGGACTTGCGACGCCTTAACCTGCGAACCTCCGACCTTCGACCCTTGACCCTCGAAGCCCCGCTACCGACACTCCGACCTTCGACCCTTCGACCCTGATCTGCGAACCTTCGAACCTTGACCTGCGACCCACGGACCCTCGAAGCCTGTCAACCTCCGACCTTCGACACTTTGCCCTGTTGACCGTTGACTTTCGACCTGCCGACACTTCGACCCGTTGACCGTTGACTTTCGCCCCACCAAAGCTTCGACCCTGCCGACACTCTGACCTGCTGACACTTCGACCCTCTGACCCCTTTGACCTTCACTGGTTGGCGTTTCTCGCTGGCTCCGCGCGCTATTTCTTTTCCTTTTCTTTCTTTTTCTCGCTGGCTTCACGAGACCCGTCTTCTGCACTGGCCATCTAACAAGGAATCATTTCTCAACAACCTGTCAGTCACATGCGCTGCTAAAATACAAATTCAAAAGGCAATCACGAGCTCCCCTTTTTCCGCATAAGCTGTCCGCCCGACCAAGCACTGATCTGCAAATAATAATGCACCCGATAAAACATTTATTGCAGCAATTAATGAGCCCAGGCAAAAGTTTTCTGCAGCCCTTTAGGATGCAGTCGTCCGCCCCTGCGTAAAAAGAGCCCTGTTCGTGAAAAAAAAAAAGAGAGAGAGAGACCATCATCGTTGAAAAAAAACCTGCTGCCATTTAGCCCTAGCCTCATCCCAGCGCAAACGGAGAGAGAAAAGAAAGAAAAACAGAGAAAGAGAGATAGAAAAGGAAGAGGTTCGGCAGAGAGAAAAAAGAAGAGTGCAGCCCCAAAAAGAAAAAAAACAAAGATCACGCCTAGAAAGAGAGGACGTTCCGCAGGAAAGAGAGAAAAAAAGAAAGAAAGAAGAACACCCAGATTTGCTGCCATTCCATCTCAAATTCGCCCAACTCCTACCTCCAAAAAAAAAAACATACCATCCGAATTCTTTTTCTTTCCTTTTCTCCTCACTTCTCTCTTCACTTTGCCAGCATTCGTACATACACTCACCCCCATTTCAAACCCAGAAATTCTGCAACACCATTGTCAATCCCCCAGTTCTGTTTTCTTTTCTTTTCAGCAACAATACCAAAATCAGAAAATCAAATCCAAAGAAAAAAAACAAAAAGAGACACAGATTTTGCAGCTCCATCCAGCGGCGTTCAACCTTCGGCCCAAGTCTAATCAGTCAGCCTTTGGAGATTCATCCTCCTGCTAACGATATCACTACCAGATTCCCAATCCAAAGCCAAAGTCAGTTCACTTTGCATTTGTTTCTATGTTCATTTATTTATTTATTTTTTAGCTTATTTGTATTTATATTTGATGTAATTGTTTTTTAGCATTATTCTAGTTTTCGTTTTTCGCTTATCTATATTTGATGTAATTATTTTTCAGCCTCTTTCACTGTATTTTCCTGTATTTCTTTCTATGTTGTACGTTGTAAATATGTAAAGCATAGTAAAAAAGAGAAGCAAAAGAGACGCATCAAAAGGGAGAAGATGAAAAAAAAAAGAGTACTTTTACTTTTCTTTTGTGGATGTCACACTCACACACTCCACATCTACTTTGATATATGTGTTCCTATGTATTTTCAATTGTTGAAACGTGTAGATTTAGGTTCAAAGCTTTAAAAAAACACACAAAAAAATAACAAAATGAATTCCACAAAATGTTTTTCCAAAACATCTTCTATAACATGTTTTTTCTGTAAGAAGTTTTCAAAATGTGTTCAAAATGTCTCCTTAAAAAAAACAAAACAAAAACAAATAAAAAAAACGTTTTCATGTTTTAAAGCCAAAAAAAGCCAAAATTAGTATTTCAATTTCTAAAACCAAAAAAAAGAACAAAAAAAAAACAAAAAAAAAACAACAAAAAATAAAACAAAAAAACAAAAAATGTATGTTTTCTAACCCAAAAAACCAAAAAAAGGGGAAATAAAAACCATTTTTTAGGACTTAAATTTCCAAAAAAAAAAAGCCAAAACCAACCCATAGGATCTCATTCTCCACTTCAAACAAAAACCCAAAACTTTTAGGATTCCCTTTAGAAATTTAGGGTAAAATTCATTTTCACTATAGCTTTAATAAATAACTTAGCTAAATAAAAATCATAGACCTTTTAGGAAATTTAACCCAGTCATGGCAGTACAAGTAAAATAAAAACCTCCTCCTCCTAAATTAGATACCGAAAGGGCACTGTAGGGGTGCTAATCCTTCCCTACACGTAACCAACTCCCGAACCCTTCTCTAATGACGCAGACCACACACTTTAAACTACTCAAAGTAGAGGGTATCCAACTGTACCCCAAAAACAGTTGGTGGCGACTCTAAAACTTCTCACCATTGGTTTAGTTTGTGCCCACCCCAAACGGGCCCGGACGAAATCCAGTGATGACAGCGGGGCTTCGAATGTAAGTGCTGCAAGTGCAGGTCTGGCTATGAGTCTCTGATTAAGAGTCTTCGAGTCGGTGGCCTTAAATTCGCCTGAACCTGTTTCTAGGGATTTTCGCAATCACATTTTCGGTCGGTTTGACCGTGGGCATTGACCATCTTTCCGCTAGTTTGACCTTTCATGCCCAAAACTATTTTCGTCATAACTTCTTCGTTTCAAGTCGGTTTTGGGCACGGTCAAGTGCGTTCGTTTCCAAATTTCATCCTCTACCCTTTGGTGTTGACCTTGAGACATTTTGAGATCCCTTAGAAATGACTTTCATTTTTGGATTTCTCGGCTGTGATCTGGCCCGGTCAAAATGGGGTCCAACAGGTGCCCCTCTTTGCGCGTTGTTTGTGTATGAATGATGTGCAAAGATAAGACAGTACCCATTATGACCAATTGATTCTCCTCTCAGGGATTGATATTTTGCGGTTTTGGTGTGGTTTGGCATGCGGGTGAGCACGGCTTTGTATATTTGGCATGCGGGTGAGCACGGCTTTGGATATTTGGCATGCGGGTGAGCATGGCTTTGGTGGTTTGGCATGCGGGTGAGCATGGCTTTGGTTGTTTGGAATGCGGGTGAGCATGGCTTTGGTGGTTTGGCATGCGGGTGAGCATGGCTTTGGTTGTTTGGCAAGCGGGCGAGCATGGCTTTGGTTGTTTGGCATGCGGGTGAGCATGGCTTTGAATGTTTGGCATGCGGGTGAGCATGGCTTTGATTGTTTGGCATGCGGGTGAGCATGGCTTTGGTTGTTTTGCATGCAGGTGAGCATGGCTTGGATGGTTTGGCATGCGGGTGAGCATGGCTTTGATTGTTTGGCATGCGGGTGAGCATGGCTTTGATGGTTTGGCATGCGGGTGAGCATGGCTTTGATTGTTTGGCATGCGGGTGAGCATGGCTTTGATAATCGGCATGCGGGTGATCATGGCTTTAGATGTGAAACTTTCTTTACTATGGCTTATCCATTGGGAGCCTGGGGATGCCATGCCGCGACAACAATCTTGCAGTTGGACGGGAGCAAACATGCCATATGTAGGAATGATGCATGAAATGTAATTGATGCATGTGGTGCGAGGGAGGCCTAAAACTTTGAAAATGTGCAAGAGGTACGCAAAATGCGGGGCATAGATAATCTAAGGAGATTTTGTTGTCGTTTCTTCGGAAAAGTACGCTGCCAAATGACTTGGTGTTCTCTTCTCCAACTGGCGAGCAAACTGTTAAGTAGCTCGAGTCATAGTTTCCCTTAGGCAAAGGTCTCGAGCTTTGTTGTTGCCTTATGCAAACCTCACGGACAAGCAAGGTTTAAGAAACTCAAACGGGGAAATGCTCGATTTTAAAATGATTTAAAAAAAGCCAAAACCATATTTATTTGACAAGACATTTTGCACTTACAAGTACATCATTACATATGGCACAAGGTGTTTACCATCATGCCAAGTTAAACTAAACTCCTTTTGTAGAACAAGGACAATAGCTTCAAAAGACATGTCTTGCAAAGTTGATCAGAGTATGCCTAAGATTTGACCAGTCCTTTGGTTCACAGCCCAGTCCCTGGTTTGAAGTAGTGTGACGATATTCCCGCGACTGTCTGTTTGGGGAGTTCAAGAGTTGTACTCCACCTTGGTTCTCTTAGAAGATCGGGGATCCTGATGTCGCTGTACTTTTTGTCGGCTTTGTATTTTACCCTTGGTGCCCTTTCGGGTTTTGACCAAGTCCGCCTTTCTTTTGTTTTTGATTGAGCTTTGTGTTTTACCCTTGGTGCCCTTTCAGGTTTTCACCAAGTCCGCTCTCGGGCCACGAAATTCGTTTGTCGGGTCGTACTCAAACTTGATTGCCATATGCCCATAACGAGGGCAAGATTTGGCCATTCCTGTGAAGGACCAAAACATGAGGTTTTGACTCAGCTGGGGGTAAAGGATTTTGAAATGGGAAGTTAGGCACAAAACTTCTTTACAACATCACTGTTAATAGGATTTCGCAGCTCAACTCCATCCATTTTCGTGAGGATTAAGGCCCCTCCCGAGAATGCTCTTTTTACCACATAGGGACCTTCATAGTTTGGAGTCCACTTGCCACGGTGATCATGTTGTATTAGCAGTATCTTCTTCAAGACCAAGTCCCCTTCTTTGAAGGTTCGGGGTTTCACTTTTTTATTGAAGCTGGCCATCATCCTTCGTTGATACAACAGGCCTCGACCGACTGCGGCGAGACGTTTCCCTTCGATTAGATTCAGCTACTCAAAACGGTCTCTGACCCATTCGGCTTCATCCAGCTGAGTATCCCTAAGAATTCTGAGTGACGGGATTTCCACCTCGATGGGTAGGACTGCTTCCATACCATAGGCTAGGGAAAAAGGAGTTGCCCCAGTTGATATTCGCACAGAAGTCCTGTAAGCATGCAGTGCATATGGAAGTTTCTCGTGCCAATCCTTGTATGTCTCGGTCATTTTGCGAATGATGTTCTTGATGTTTTTATTTCGTTGCTTCAATCGCTCCATTCATCTTGGGACGATATGGGGTAGAATTGTGTCGGATTTTGAATTCTTTTGCATAAATTATCCATCATTCTATTGTTCAAATTGACAGCATTGTCAGTTATAATTTGCTTGGGAAGCCCATAACGACAAATAATGTTGCTTCGGAGAAACCTAACCACCACTGATTGAGTGACTTGGGCATAGGAGGCTGCTTCTACCCATTTGGTGAAGTAATCGATCGCCACTAAGATGAATCTATGACCGTTGGAAGCCTTAGGTGAAATGGCTCCAATGACGTCCATTCCCCACATGGCGAAAGGCCATGGAGATGTTATCATGTGCAAGTAGGACGGGGGTGCTTGGATTCAATCCCCATAAACTTGGCACTTAAGGCACGTGCACACATGATGGATGCTATCCTTTTCCATAGTGACCCAATAGTAGCCCATCCTCATGATCTGTCGGGATAGAGCATGTCCATTCACATGAGCTCCACAGTTGCCATTGTGGACCTCATTGAGGATCTGAGCTGCTTCATCTTTCTCAACACACCGTAGAAGCACCATGTCATAACTGTGCTTGTAAAGGACCGGCCCATCTAAGAAGTAGTTAGCACTTGTTCGCCGAATATTTCTTTTTTCTGATTCTGAGACATCTGTTGGATATTCTCTTGTGAGTAGATATTGTTTGATATCATGATACCATGACTTTGTGTTAGCATCCGTACTAGCCAACATACAGTATATTGGCACTTCTTGTACACATGTATCAAAAGAGGGCATTTCTAAGCTTGTATCCAACCGAAGGAGGGCTGCCAAAGTAGCCAAGGCATTGGGAATCCGATGATGTTCCCAGGATGCATGTTCAAATGAGATTTCATCAAATAGTCTAGCCATATCGCATATCGTCTCTTGGTAGGGAATGAGTTTGGGATTCCGGGTTTCCCACTCCTTACGAACTTGATAAATTACTAAGGCTGGATCTCCGATGTAACGACCCATGAGTGGGTGTTAGTCCCACATTGCTTGGTGAGGAGAACAAAGTCCGCCTTATAGGAGGGGACGGATACCTCACCTCACAGGGACGCGTTTTGGGCGTGGCCCAAAGACAAAACCGTGCCGAGCAGGCCATGAGGGCGAGGCCCAAGACTGGTTGGCCAAAGCGGACAAAATTCTTGTGACGGGTATGGGCTGGGCTATCTCGGATGGTATCAGAGCCAGACCCGGAGCGGTGTGCCATGGTCCCACGGGGACGTGGGCCTCCTAAGGGGGGTGGATTGTAACGACCCATGAGTGGGTGTTAGTCCCACATTGCTTGGTGAGGAGAACAAAGTCCGCCTTATAGGAGGGGACGGATACCTCACCTCACAGGGACGCGTTTTGGGCGAGGCCCAAAGACAAAACCGTGCCGAGCAGGCCATGAGGGCGAGGCCCAAGACTGGTAGGCCAAAGCGGACAAAATTCTTGTGACGGGTATGGGCTGGGCTATCTCGGAATATTGTCACGCCCCGGATTTCCAACCCGAGGAAACCGGTACGTGACTCCCCTTGTACCCACACGGAGGGCAAAGGGGTTAGGGTGCAAACCCCGAATATAACATTTTAAACATCCACAATACATTCAGGAAAGTAAAGTTCATAAAAGCAATCCACAATCCAAACCAGTCTTTATTACAACAAAATCTTCTTTTCAATTCATCCCCCCTGGGGTTACATCAATTCCCATAAAACTAACATAAATGGTAGGCAGTAAAGTAAATAAGGTCTTCCACCTTGGGGTCCCTCCTAACGCCTGTATGTTCCTGAAAGAAAACACAACATAGAGGGAGGGGTGAGCGACCACAGCTCAGTAGGGATCATGTCTCCCCAACCCATCCCATGCTCCTAACGTCTACATGAGTGTGTACAGGTGCAGTGTAGTGACAATAAAATGTAAACAAGTTGTATTCCACATTCACATGGCACACACATATCCACGACCATACAGGCTTAGCCATATAGGCTAACATATCCATGACCACTCAGGCTTAGCCTCATAGGCTAACATATCCACGGCCATATAGGCTTAGCCACACGGGCTAACATATCCACGGCCATATAGGCTTAGCCACACATGGGCTAACATATCCACGGCCATATAGGCTTAGCCACACGGGCTAACATTTCGATCCCGGCTTCCCTGACCACCAGGTTCCACAAGCACAAGATACAAGGTCACACAGGCATATTATCAAACACATACTAGGCATATTCACACAGACATATCCACACAGGCATTTTATTGAACACTTAATATGCACACCATCCAACACCGAGTACATCAAAAACCGCCATTGAAGGCCAACATCCATATAGGAGATCACACCTATATGGATTACATATATATATAAACGGTATAATTCATAATCTGCCTTAGAACCCTAGGACGAGAGGAGGATTTAGGAAGAACAGAACCCCTACCTCAGACTTTTGTCCCAACCTCCACGCTAGACACCTTCCAACGACGCGAACCACCACGGCAACTACCCGAAGATCCTCTCTCTCTCTCTCAGCAACAGCTGAAAGCAAAGAAGAACACAAGAACCCTAAACTCAAACTCAAGCCCTCATTATATAGACACTACCCACATCAAAACGACGTAGTTTTGATTAAGTAAACCCAGGATCAAAACGACGTAGTTTTGATCACACAAGTTAGCACCTTGCCGCACCCATATAGGCCAAAATACTCAGAATTTTAGCATGGTCCTTTGGAGAAAGATCATTAGAATGTCAAAACCAAGGGAACCATGCAAAAATATGGCTGCACGCCAATTTGAATGTGAATTCCCCAATTCACGTGCAACTCCAAATGCACTCCAAATGCGCTCAAACTTCACCCCTAGCCTCCTTGCATCATGTAGAAGACAACCACACTTGCACGTGAAATGGACCCATTTCACGTGCACCTCACATACACGTCCGTTTGGCATGAAACTTCTGTGGTAGATAGAGGACATCATTCTAAGCATCTTTCCTTTTGCACGTGAATTCATTTGAGCCCATTCACTAGGTCAAAATCTAGAAAAACTACTCAGAAGGCAAAACTGTGACTAACTCGAGGTACGGGTCCTTACATCCGAAGACTTGAAGCCTGGTAATTCCCCTTATTAAGGCTTCTTGGAGACCCATGACACAAGCTTCATATTCTGCTATGTTGTTTGTGCAGGGAAAGGCCAACTTGGCGGCCATGGGATAATGTTGACCGGTTGGGGAGATTAATCCGCCCAATGCCATGACCGGATAAATTTGAGGCTCCATCAAACCACGAATCCACATCTTTGATTCCTGATCCTCCTGAATAGCATTGATGTATTACTCCGGAAAATCGAGCTCATGGGCTCATAATCCTCCAAGGCCCTGTCGGCCAAGTAATCTGCTATGGCACTTCCCTTAATGGCCTTTGTGGGACATAGATGATATCATATTCGGATAAGTGCAGTTGCCATTTTGCAACCCTTCCTATCATTGCCTGTTTTTCTAACAGGTACTTGAGTGGGTCATGTCTTGAGATGAGCCATGTAGTATGGTAGAGGGTATCTTGTCTCAATCTTCGTGTTGCCCAGACGAGAGCGCAACAAGCTTTTTCCAAGGGAGTGTACTTCTCTTCGCACGATGTAAATTTCTTGCTCAAGTAATAAATGACTTGCTCCTTTTTCTTTGTTTTATCGAAGTTGTACTAGAACACAACCCATGGATGTTTCTCGGACCGTCAAATACAAGATCAAAGGTTTGTTGGGTGTTGGAGGAGCCAAAATCGGTGGGTTCATAAGGTATTCCTTGATTTTATCAAAGGCCTCCCGACATTCGTCATTCCAAACTTCGGGGTTATTTTTGCGAAGGACTTTGAAGATAGGCTCACAAGTTGCGATGAAGTTGTGAGATAAAGCGGGCAACATAGTTCGAGTCGCCTGAGGAAGGCTCTAACTTCTTTGATGGTCTTTGGTGTAGGCATATCTTGGATGGCCTGGACCTTGTCGGGGTCGATCTCTATTCCATTTTGACTGACAACAAATCCAGTAGTTTGCCAGATGTAGCTCCGAAGGTACACTTGGCTGGATTTAGCTTTAGCTAGTATTTGCGCAATCTGTTGAATAGTTTATTGAATACCTCCACGTGGTCTTCCTCGTTTCCTGACTTGAATATCATATCATCGACGTAAACCTCCACTTCTTTGTGCATCATATCATGGAAGAGTGTCACCATGACCCCCTCGATATGTTGCCTCGGCATTTTTAAGTCCAAAAGGCATGACATTGTAGCAGAAGGTACCCCAGAGAGTTGTGAAGGTGGTCCTTTCTTTGTAATCGGGGTCCATCCGAATTTGGTTGTAGCCGGAGAATCTGTCCATGAAAGAAAACATGGCATGTTTTGTGGTGTTATCTACGAAGGTGTCGATCTGAGGTAGTGGAAAGTTGTGTTTTGGGCTAGCGTTGTTGAGGTCGTGGTAGTCTACGCACATACGGACCTTCCCACCCTTCTTTGGGACGGGCACGATGTTAGCGACCCATTCTGGGTATCGAGCTACACTAAGGAATGCAGCATCCCATTGTTTCTGAACCTCTTCTCTGACCTTCAGTATCATTGCTGGTCTCATTTGTCGTAACTTCTGTTGTACGGGCGCGCATTCTGGATTCAGTGGCAGCTGGTGCTGCACTATGTCGGTATTTAGTCCTGGCATATCCTTGTAAGACCACGCAAAAACATCGATATAGGCTTTTAGGAGATCCACCAATCGGCCCTTGACATCCTCATCGATTAGAGATCCTAATCACAGTTCTTTTGGCTCAGTAGGTGTACCAAAGTTGACGGTCTCGATCGGAACTTCGCTAGGAACAATAGGTTTATCCTCCTTTTTCAACAGGCGTATGATATCCTCCGGAGGCTCAAAGTCTTCTTCGACGTCAGCTTCCTCTGCTCCAAATCCGGCTGCTCCCAATCTGGATTATGGTCAAACCTTAAGCAACTCGTTTCTTCTTTACTTAACTTGATCGCACCTGTTGGTAAAAGTTTGAATAGTTTAAGAAAGTATGATGATGCACATGTAATGCAATGTTAGAAGATGCGTTTTTGGCAAAAGTCTTATTTCATAAATATTCCGAAAAGGTTACAACCGTTGTTGGGAATTTGAAAACATAATAAAAATAGAACATTCCCCAGCAAAGCTTCTTTGATCATTACTTGGCTGAGAGGTCCATAATACTCCAATTGTTCAGCTAGTGCCCTAGGGGTCCTTGGCATACCCGCCCCATCTGTTCTTGCTCTCCACGGCTGGCCCTCAGCATGGCTATGGTGCATTCTTTCCTCTGATGGATAAAACCGGCGCTCTGGAATATGGCCCCAAGGGGTGGGAACGTCATCCTTTGCTCTTGGAGAGGCCTCTTCTCTAGTCTGGCTAAGCGGGACTCCCTTTTTCTCGCGGCTTCCCTTGATTTGTCAGCTTTGGTAGACTTGTAGCGCAATCCGTACTTTCCTCTAGTGTTTTGTATGACTAAGGGTGTCTTAATTCCTTATGCTTGTGCACCCAGGCCTTGACCTTCCTTATGCCCCAGTTTAAGCATGACTGTAGCAACCATCCTTGCAGTCTTTGGGAACAAGATTGCCATATCTGGTGACTTTCCGGTGCTTGGGGCATAGGCCGCATTAACCACTTCGAACGATCGGTAAGAGCATTCTGGTGTGTCTTCATTGTTTTCAATGTAAGGAACAGACATAGGCTTGGTAACCAAAAGCTCCGCTTCTCCGTATACACAAATGAGTTGGCCATTTACCACAAATTTAACCTTTTGATGTAGTGTCGATGGCACTGCCCCTACTGAGTGAATCCATGGTCTTCCCAAGAGACACTGTAGTATGGAGCAATGTCCATCACCTGAAACTCAACCATAAACTCACTTGGACCAATTTGCAAAGGGATATCTAGTGTACCCACTACTTCTCGCTTTTCACCGTCAAAGGCTCTTACAACCATATTAGTGGGACGTACGTGAGAGGAGTCTATTGGCAGTTGCCTGAGGATTTGAGTTGGCATGATGTTTAGGGATGACCCATTGTCGATTAGCACACGGGAGATAATGTGATCCTTACATTTCACAGATATGTGTAAGGCTTTGACGTGACTAATACCCTCTGATGGTAACTAAACTTCGCCAAAACTAAGGACGTTATCCACCACAATATTGTTAACGAGACTACTCAGATTTTCCAAGGATATGGTCGAAGGAACGTAGGCCTTGCTCAATACCTTCATGAGGGCTTCTCTATGTGGAGTCGAATCCATGAGAAAGGACAACAAAGAGATACGAGCCGGCTGCCGACTGAGTTGGTCCACGATGTTGTACTCGCTCTACTTGATTGGTTTAAGGAATTCGGTGGGATCCCCGTCAATGACAGGAGCATTCTTACTACCTGGTGCCGGTACAGGAGGTAGATCATACTCTCCTCCTTTGCTTTTGTTGACCTCAATGCCTTCTTCCGATCCATAGACATGACCGCTTCTTGTTTTCTTCTCGGCTGTAGGGTCTCCTCTAATGACCGATTCGTAGTGGTACTTCCAGGGCAATGATTTATCATCTTTGTAAGGGAATGGAGCGGGAGTTTGGATGACAAGAGATCGGACTCCTTGTGTCAATGTGGTGATTTTTGGTTTTTCCTCATATTCGATAATTAAAGGCCTGGGCGTCTCCAATGCCTTTGTATGCTCCATCAAAACCATAGAGGCCTCATGTTCTTCTAACTTGCGTGTGATTTCCAGCCTTCGGGAGTTAATGAGAGCCTGCACGGCTTCCTGGAATTCATTGCATTCTTCAATATCATGTCCATAAGCTGATTTATGGTAGACACAACATTTTTCCCAGCCTGTGCCTCTCGTGGTTTCAGTCACCTCATTGGTTACCAAGAACCCGTTCTTATGTAGCATACGAAACAGTTGATCCTTGCCTATCTTGATCTCAGAAACCTTTCCAGGAGGATTTCCATGCCTAGTTGTTATATTGGAGACATTGCCCGAGTGTTCATGTCACGCCCCCAAATTCCAGGGAACCCGGAACTAGGAACATGACTTCCCCTTGCCCGCACCCGAAAGGTCAAGGGGTTGGTGACTAGCACCAATAGAGACTACACCGCGGGTGCTGTCTCAAATATGCAACCCTATACAGTCATACATCAAGGGTAATTCTGTACTTTCCCATACATCATCATGCATACAATAAGTCAAACAGTCATACAGACATCACATCACAAACAAGTATGCAAATATAATTGTCCACGGACTCATATCCGGGATACAAACATAAGACAATACACAATACGAATACGCATCGTATCATACATTAGAGTAGTGGGCACGTCCTCCTGGAAGAAAGTCCTCCACTAGTCTCGGGTCACACCTGAAAAAGGTAAACAACAAGTAGGGGTGAGCGACAAGCTCGAAGAGGTGACCCCAACACTCCACATCATGCAAACATACAAGTCTATACTACATGCTCGTGTACTCGTGTCTTGTGTAGTGTGCACAATCATCAGGACTCACTGCAAACAAACATTAGGACTCGGCTTGCTCACATATGACAACTTGTCCACGATCCTCCATGGGATCCCGGCTTAGGGCACTCGGCCCTAGCTCCACGAACTCAATGGCTCAACTCAGGCCTTAGCTTGTCCACGCGTGATATGCCCGGCCACGGTCGCCACACAGGCCTGCCATCGGTGCATATGCCTGCCACGTCAACCACATAGCACCATCGGTGCATCACGGTGAGAACCCAAATAAGTCACGGAGTCCATGCCCCAATACCTCACACCAACATACTAACATTAGTATGGCATGTCATTCTCAACATTTCCTTTGGGCCCGTAGCCCAGTCTTCACAAGTAAATCCTCAATCCTTGATTTATGAAGGAAGTACCCATAGCAGCTATTTTCTTGAAATCAAAAGTCCCGGCATTGGGTTCCCATATCATAAATAAGAAAATCTGATTTTTGGGGATTTTTCTGAGATGTCTAACCCCACTTTCCAAAAATTTACCACTACGAACTTTTGGGTTTTTCCGAGAATTTACACTAAATCCCAATTTTCACATTTTGAAAGAGTGGGAATTAATTTTTCTAGTATTTTTCTTTGAATCCAAATGGGGGGGGGGGTATTTCGTTATTTACATTATAACTTAAGTATAATACTTTAGTGGTTTACAATATAAATGTCTAGTGCGATGCGGTTGCCTTGCTGCGGATCAACTAGCTCTTGATCCAGGACTAACTCCTCCTGGACTGCGATCCGGACTAACTCCTCCGGACTCCGATCGGGACTAACTCCTCCAGGACTACCGATCCGGACCAACTCCTCCGGACTACGATCCGGACTAACTAAGTTGTCGACTCCATAGCTGCTGACTATGAAGGCTGCTGACTCCTAACTAACGACTCCATAGCTGCCGACTACGAAGGCTGCGACTCCAACTGCTGACTCCATAGCCGTTGACTACGAGTCCGACTCCATAGATGCTGACTACGAAGTCTTGACTCCATACCTGCGACTCCATAGTCCTGACTACGAAGGCTTGACTCCACATTTCTTGACTCCATAGCCGTTGACTACGAAGCTACCGACTCCATAGCTGCCGACTACGAAAGTCGTTGCCGGTCCGGCGACCCTAATACTCGCCCAGGGCTGTTCATCATCGTTTTTGGCCTGTTCTTCGTCTGGAAGCAACCCAGTGACCCCCAGACGCTCATAAACACATGTTTTACGCAACAAACTACAATATTTACCTCAAAATGCGTCCTAAACGCCTCCAATTTGCACGATAACAGCAGAAATACACACAAATCATATATTCATCTAGATCTAAATCTAGACCTCCATGGTTGACTTCTCAACCCTCATAAAATACACACTCATACATCCACAGATCACATATTCAAAGATAGGATCGAAATAAGACAGTTAAGGACACCTACCAGGAAGATTATTTGCGATCCACGAGCTCCAATCGCCCCAAAATCGCCAAGAAAGCTCTTCACGCTCTTCACCTTCTCTCTCTCTCTTGCTTAAACATGCACGCACCAATAATTGGAAATTAAAGAGATAAGGCCGTTCTTAATTATATATATACCGTTGCCAATAATTGGCCTCCCAGCAATAATTGACCCGAACGCAATTATTGACCTCCCGAGGTCACGAACTCCAAATTGAGCCCAATTACTGTCAAAACGCTCGAAATGACGAGCACAACACTGTTCAGATATTATCACACTCAAATGGCTGCTCAAACGCAAAGTCAACCAATAAACCCTGAAAAGTCAACAATCGGGTCAAACAGGGCCCCGACTCGAAATCGGGCCCAAGTATAGTCAAAATGCTCACATCGATGGCTACACTACTGTCCAGATAGTTACATTCCCATAGAATGACTATCTCTCAAAACTACCCAAATACGAGTCTTTACAGTTCAGGTAGAGGGTTGGGGCCCACATTAGGAACATTGGTCATCTTGGAGAAGTCTAGCCATCCAACATCTCTTAGGTGTTGGACCTTCTTTTTCAAAGCAAAACAATTCTTGGTGTCATGTCCACTTGCGCCTCCATGGTACGCACAATGGGCCTCAGCTTTGTACCAGTCAGGATATGGAGGAGTCCGTTCCTTTAGGGGTATTGGACTAGCGAGTCCTGCTGCTAACAATCGTCTATAGGCTTCTGCCGGGACTGCTTCGACTGCTCGTGTTGAGGTTGGGCTAGCTGAGGTTGGCTTGGCTAAGGCGTGTACAAGCTTCCTCCTTGTGGATGATACTGCAGGAATTGTGGTGGTGGGGCTGATGCCACATAAGATACCATGGGCTGCCCGCCGTAATAACCTTGCGTGATACACTACCCTGATTGTGCCACGGAGGAAGTGAAGTCAAGTTTGGGTTGCCAGACTGCTTGTGCTTCTTCTTCTTTTTTGCGATTGGGTTGTGTAGGCTTTCTAAAAGTCTCGGTTTTATTCCCACCAAGCCTGCCTTCTCTGATGCCACTCTCAATTCTTTCTCCTGAGGCAACTAAATCGGCGAAGCTGTTTGATACATTCCCAACCAGCTTTTCATAATAAACACCCCTTAGGGTACTGACGAAAAGGGTGGTGAGCTCTCGTTCAATTAGTGGGGGCTGAACATCCATAGCTGCTTCTCTCCACCTTCGAGCGTAAGTCTTGAAACTTTCTTTATCAGCTTTCTCAAATGATCGCAACGCTAATCATCTATTGCCAGTTCCGTGACATGTTTGTATTGCATTAAGAAGGTTGTGGCCAAGTCATTCCAAGTGCGGATACGACTTCTTTCTAACTGAATGTACCATCGTAATGGCCCGCCGGTTAACAGTTGGTCATTGTTGGTATGTGCGGCCAACTTGCGACAATACATTATCAAATGGGTCCTTGGACACTGGGTACCCTTGAATTTTTCAAAATCCGGCATCTTGAACTTTGGAGGTAGCACGACCCCCCGGCACCAAGCACAAATCATAGGCATTAGTTGTCCCATAACTTTCTGCCCCTTCAATGACCTTAACCTTGCTTCTATTTGTTTCCAGCTTGGTTGTTGGTAGGTTTCCTTGGGAACGGGTAAGTCCCTTACTCCCACGGGATGTTCTGAGATTGATGTTCCCGTATTTGGTGGTGTAGTCGGAACTTGGCGAGAACTACCCGGGACCACGTTAGGTTGTGCATAGGCCTGGGATTCTGTTTGAGTTTGCACAAACCCCCGCAGTGGGTTCTGCGTTTGTCCTTGATTTGCTACTCCTTCGCTGTGGCAGCTTCCCTTACGTCTTGCTACTTTAGTCAGTAAGTCCATCATGGTTTTTAACTAAAGGTAAACCTTGTGGAGACTGCCCCCCATCTCTTGTTGAGCTTGCTCGAGCCCTGAAATTCGGTCCTTTGTATGGTCTCCCATGCCCTGGTTTGACATAGCTTGATTACGGGTTGATCTCAAGTTATAGGAATGCCCAATCTTGTTTGATCTGGAAAGGCTTATTTGTTAAGCTTTCTGTTGCTCTCTTTTTCGGATTTTGCTTTTTACCATGAATGTATGAATGCATGTAGTGAATGCATGCAACGAATGGTTAATGATGGGAATGGCGAAAAACAATTTATTGATTGATGAAACCAAATACATTATTGGTGGAAAGAAGATTGAAGTACAACAAGGATAATCTTATGCTTATGCGACTAAATGAATTGGAACAAGCCTTGATCATTTCAAACCATTTCCGATTCTGGATTACTCCTCCAATTGGTGAATTCTTTTACCCAGCTTTTTGATAATCTCCTCTTGTTCTTGAACCTTCTGCCGCAAGTTCTCGAGTTCATTTTCCTTTTGAAGGAGCAGCAGTCTTGGATCTTGGGGGACCTCCGCATAAGCTATGTACTGCTGTCGCCAGGGAGGGAATGATGGATGAACTTCGGGGTGATAAGAATTATTGCTGACTTTCCGAGGTGCTTGCCATACTAGATACCCCCGAAAGGCTTTGCGTCGAGTCTCGAGGTCAATGTATGTGAAGTCAAAAGCTTCTATCTCATGCAACACAGGAATGGTCTGATGACCCCTAAGTTGTCTTCCTGCCTAAAGAGGCGCGTACGCGGTAGCTCCCCACGGACCAAGTAATGGGACCCAGTTACATGGCGCACAGCTATAAATTATGTCTACTTTGGGCATCCATAGAGCATTCCATACAATTTGATTATCAGTTAAGGTTTGCAGCTCATTGATCCAATCCTCCTCTGTTTCAGGCAACTCCCATTCCTGTAGAATGAATTCGGGTAATGCACTATGTGGAAATGCCGCTATTTCTTCGAGTTGTGTGTCTTTGCTTGGGAAGTGACTTTTCAACCATGCGCAGAGGAGTGGAAGGCATCCTTTAAAACGACCCTGCCCCGAAATTCATACGTGTGATAATGATCGACTGTCTCGGCAAGGATTGCAGGAACCGGATAGGCCCCTCCTAACGTTTGCATCACTAGGTCGCATACAAATCCATCAATGTAACCCAAGAACTTGGGAAATACGGTTAATCCATACATGGCTAGTGTGAATAAAGAGTAGAGTTCTATGCCCGATGCTCGAGATATTTTGTCTTGGATCACGGGCCATGGGATGACCTCGAATCCACCCTGCGGTGCACGATCCGGGCTACCTCGTCTTCCGTCATTCCTAAGAAGCGTGATAGGGGTCGCAGGCAGGAAACTTGTATGGTTGGTAGAAAGATTAACAAACCTCCATTGATTGGTCGTCCCAACAGGGCTTGATACTCCTCCACAGTAGGAGTCAAATCCTGTTCGTTGAAAGAGAAGCACCTCCGCCTTGGATCCCAGAAATATGCTGCCGCCTTTAACATAGGCTCGTCGATAGGTACTCGCGTTAGATGTAACAAGTCCCCGTATTTTTTAATGTAGGCAGCCTGTATGTGGAAAGGCCATCGTGCCCATATATCGTCAAGTTACTCTCGGTGGGCCGTTTGGACACGCATCTGGACTTCAGGGGCTAGTATGGTTTGCTCGGCACTTTCTCCTGAAAAGTCTCCAAAGTGTGATGAATTGCTGAAGTTGCATGGGCGACCGCTGTCATGTCTTCCTTGTCTTCACAATTAGCTAGGAGATGATCAAAGCTTGCCATGCTTCCTATAATGAATGTTAAGGCTTATGCATATGAGATGGGAAACAGACAAGAACAGATTTTATTGATGTAAATAGGACAAAGCCGCTTATGGGTACAAGCTATTCAAATGTAAATGCAGCTACATGATGCAAGACAAGTTTTCGGTTCCTTTAGAGTGGCGATCCCGCTTAATGCCTTCCTTTCCTTGATGAGCTTGATGCACCACTAGGCTTTCCTTTCCCGGATTCACGCATTGTCATTATCTTCTTGGTCGGAAGAGTACCGACAAGTTCTTTCTGCTATAGGAGGTGTTCCGCTTCTAGTTTCTCCCGCCAAGAAACAAAGGACGGGACAACATCGGGGTAATAGGAGAGGAAGCTGATCTTCCTAGGCTGTAACGCGGCGTTAAACATCCGATCGGCGACTGATTCAGCCCTTCCTGTGCCATAATTAATATCACATCTTTCCATTCCGTAGAGAACTGGGACAATTTGGTTATTTCCCAGCTGCCTTGCCACTTGAAGAGGGGCATAGGCAGTCTCGCCCCATGATCCAAGGAGTGGGACCCAGTTGTACCTTCTGCAGCTATAGGTCATATGTTTTGTTGGCATCCAGGGTGCCATCCAGACAACATTTGCCTCACTCAGGCAATTCAGCAGCCTTCTCCAACCGTTGAGATTACTGGGTAAGAGCCACGTGCTTCTTAGGATGTCTAGTATGACGGTAGGGGGGCCATGAGTAAACAGCCCTGAATCGCGGGGTAACAAAGTGGAGATGGCTTTTGAGCCATGTGCACAAGAGAGGGAGGCACCCCATGAAGCGACCACCTCCTGTAGTCCGGATAAATGATAGAGATCTGATGGTTTCGGCGAGTATGGCCGAAATAGGGTCAGCGCCACCGGCACTTGTGCCACTAGTTCAAAAACGGTCCTATCAATGTAACTGGTCACCCGTGGAAAGACCACCAATCCGTAAATAGCAAGGGTGATGAGCGAATGGGCCTTATCCTCATTTGGACCTTTCAGTTGGTCTCTGACAAACTCCCATGGAATGATTTCTTTGCCATCTACTTTGATCACAGGGTCGATGATCTTTTTGTCCTTGCCCAAGCATTTGAAACCCATGAAATGTGCTAACCCCCGTCTGCAAGACTTCTGTGGGTTGGGTTGGAAAACAATGTCGTCTTCTTCAAAGGGGATGCGGAGGATTCTTCGATATTCCTCCAAAGTTGGCACCAGGTCGATCTCGTTAAAGGTGAAGCACCTCCGTCTTGGGTCCTAGAAGTGGATCGCTGCTTTGGTCATATTCTCATCAACAGGAAGTTGTGACAGGAGCAGGATATCACCAAATAGTTGGGTGTAAGCTATGTGTCTCACGCTAGGCCATTCACTCCATATGGCTCGGAGGTCTTTGGGGAGTTCGACCCGAGTGTCCATGATGATTTGATCGGCCATAGAGTATGTCTTTGGCGAGAACTCTCCCAAAACTTGCTGGATCTGAATTGAGGCACGCTCCACTTCTTCCATGTCCTCAGGGTCTCTGGTGGCCCTCAAAAGGTTCCCAAAACCTGCCATGTTCCTATATGTATACATGGGATGTCATGATATGTATCAAGCAAAATGAGTGGGGGTTAGGGTAAATTAAAGCAAAATGTGGTAAAAGTGCATAAGTTAGCAAACAAGGTGCAAACAGGGGTAACAACAGTGTTAAAGCATGCACATGAAGGTCAAAACCCCTGACGGGCATCTACACATACACCTATCTTATTCGTTGGTTCCCAAACTATCTCCTGAGAGAAGCACCGTACCCCTAGAGGCATTGACAGAGGGGGCCCTCAAAAAGGACCCCACTTGGGTGAGGAGTTCAGGTACCTTGCGTGAGATAGAACCCACAGGGCATCCTTATTAAGCCTCGCTAATCCTAGGTAAAAGTAGAAAACCTGGGTATAGTGTTAGAGGGAGAGAGAAATGCATGTATGCACAAGAAATGCAGTTTATAAAAAAAAATAAAGAAGACAGGAGGGGAAATAAACAAGCAAACACTCCACAAACAAAAGACCATGGCTAGACTCTCAAATGTCCCCAGCGAAGTCGCCAGCTGTCATCACTCGGTGCCGTCCGGGCTCGTGACTGGCTTGAGATTACTCCTTTGGGTGGAGGTTTGGTCATGGAGCCATCATTGCCATAGCTCACACAAAACCAAAAAGAGAGATAGAAGAAACAGAGTCGCCACCAAACTAAGATGAAGGTGTGTTTGGCCACCTAGGAGGGTCTACGGTTCCAGAGAAAAGGTTTAGGAGTTGGTTACGTGTGGGGAAGGAAGAATAGGCTCTTGCACCCCCACAGTGCCCAAAATTGGTACCTAGTCTTTCTCTATGGGTGTCTGCTTATTTTAATTTCCCTTTCGTTTCTTTTTATTTCATTGTGAAAACTATGGCTGGTCGGCTTAGAAAATGAATGTCATTCTTTTGTTTTATCGAGGAAAACAGAAAGAAAGCCAGTAGCATGAAGAGCACAGCATAGAGCTCGAATTCATTACCACAGTTTGTGTTGGCCAGGTGGTGAAGATATAAGCAATAGGACTGAATCTCACAGCCACAGAAGCCTGGGTTTATTTAAAGAGAATTTGGGGTTTTTTAAGAAGTGAGAGAGTACAGGGCCTGGTATTGTGAAGAGCACACTGTGAAGCTCAGATTCACTCCCAGACTCAATATTGTTGGCCAAGTGGCGAGGATATGAGCATAAAAAGCTCAATCCCACGGCCACTAGGTCTTTGAAAACATTTTGTTGTATTTTTGAATAAAAAGGTGAGATTTCGGTGTAGTGATGATGATGAATGTAAGATAAGAGGGGAATAAAACCTGGAAATCAAGCTTGATGTTCTTGCTAGTTTCACTCCTCTTTGACTGCTTGAGGGACGTGGAGACAAAATCCAGCAAGGATGGTGGAGGACGTCTTCTTGACTCCGGTTCAACGAAAGTCTCGTTGAATATTTGGGCCTTCTCCCTCAAAGCTCTCTATGCGGTTAGTCTCCAAAAATTTCAGTCCCCTAGAAATGGGTAATGCCTCCTTTCTATAGAGTTTGAAGAGGGAACAGCTGCCCAACTTGGAACTTGGCGAATTAAATGATGTGTTCTTTGGAGTTCCCATGCGTTGATAGCAAGTTTCAAGAACGACATATGCATCTACGAGGTTGAAACGAGTTCCCAGGTATTAAACATGTGTTCTGAGCCGTTAGAATTAATTCCGAGAGACACAGCGCCCGCTTTACTGTGCACTTAAAAGGGAAGCAAAAACGGTGTCGTTCTGGGGTTTGCAGATCGCAAGGTTGAAGGCTGGAGGCTGCCTCGAAGGTCGCAGGGTCGAAGCTGCCATGCAGGGTTGTAGCCGTGTCGAAGGGTCGAAGCCGCGTCGATGGTTCGGAGGGCCGAAGCCATGTTAAAGGGTTGTAGCCGCATCGAAGGGTCGAAGCCGCGTCGAAGGTTCGAAGGGTCGAAGCTGTGTCAAAGGGTTGTAGCCGCATCGAAGGGTCGAAGGGTCAAAGCCGCGTCGAAGGTTCGAAGGGTCGAAGCCGCGTCGAAGGTTCGAAGGGTCGAAGCCGTGTCAAAGGGTTGTAGCCGCATCGAAGGGCCAAAGGGTCGAAGCCGTGTCGAAGGGTCGAAACTGGGTCTACGAGGCAAGACTGTGAGACTGCAACTACGAGGCTACGAGGCCATGAGTCTTCGAGGCTACGAGGCCGAGGCTATGAGGCCGAGGCTACGAGGCTATGAGCTTCGAGGCTGCGGGTCTGTGAGCTTCGAGGCTATGAGTCTGCGAGCTCCGAGGCTGCGGGTCGCGAGCTTCGAGGCCGCGGGGCCGTGAGCTTCGAGGCTATGAGTGCGAGCTTCGAGGCTGCGGGGCTGCGAACTTCGAGGCTATGGGTCTGCGAGCTTCGAGGCTGCGGGGCTGTGAGCTTCAAGGCTATGAGTCTGTGAGCTTCGAGGCTGCAGGTCTGCGAGCTTCGAGGCTACGAGTCTGCGAGCTTCGAGGCTGCGGGTCTGCGAGCTTCAAGGCTACGAGTCTGCGAGCTTCGAGGCTGCGGGGCTTTGAATGTAAGTGCTGCGAGTCTGTGCTACTGGGCTTCGAGGCTGACTGCAAGGCTTCAAGACTGACTACGAGTCTTTGAGGCTAACTGCTGCGAGTCTTCGAGGCTGCCTGCGAGGCTTTGAATGTAAGTGCTGCGAGTGTAGGTCTGGCTATGAGTCTCTGACTACGAGTCTACGAGTGAGTGCTGCAAGTGCAGGCTTGGATGGCCATAAATTCGCCTGAACTGTTTCTGGGGGATTTTCGCAATCACATTTTCAGTCGGTTTGACCGAGGGCATTGACCATCTTTCCGCCCGTTTGACCTTTCATGCCCAAAACTATTTTCGTCATAACTTCTTCGTTTCATGTCGGATTTGGGCACGGTCAAGTGCGTTGGTTTCCAAATTTCATCCTTTACCCTTTGGTGTTGACCTTGGGACATTTTGAGATCCCTTAGAAATGACTTTCATTTTTGGATTTCTCGGCTGTGATCTGGCCCGGTCAAAATGGGGTCCAACAACGGGTCCAAACGGCCCACCGAGAGGAACTTGATGATATATGGGCACAATGGCCTTTCCACATATAGGCTTCCTACATTAAGAAGTGTGGGGACTTGTTACATCTAACACGAGTACCCGTCGATGAGGCTATGTTAAGGGCGGTAGCACATTTCTGGGATCCAAGGTGAAGGTGTTTCACCTTCAATGAACAGGATTTGACTCCTACTGTGGAGGAGTATCAAGCTCTCCTGGGACGGCCAATCAATGAAGGCTCAGAGGTTTTTCTACCAACCTTACATGCTTCCTGCCTATAGACCGTATCACAATTCCTAGGAATGACAGAAGATGAAGTAGCCCAGATTGTGCATTGCAGGGGTGGACTCGAGGTCATCCCATGGCCCGTGATCAGAGACAAAATATATCAAGCATCGGGCATAGAACTCTACTCCTTGTTCACACTGGCCATTTATGGATTAATTATATTTCCCAAGTTCTTGGGTTATATTGACGGATTTGTATGTGAACTCGTGATGCAAACTTTAGGAGGGGCCAAACTGGTTCCTGCAATCCTTGTTGAGACAATCAGATCATTATCACACGTATGAATTTTGGGGCAAGGTTGCTTCCAAGGATGCCTTCCACTGCTCTGCGCATGGTTGAAAAGTCACTTCTCAATTAGGGACGCACAACTCGAAGAAGTGGCAACATTACCACATAGTGCACTACCTGAATTCATTCTAAACGAATGGGAGTTACCTGAAATAGAAGAGGACTAGATCAATGAGCTGCAAACCTTAACTGATGATCAAGAGGTATAGAATGCTCCATGGATGCCCAAAGTCAACATGATTTACAACTATGGGCCATATAATTGGGTCCCATTACTCGGCCCATGGGGAGCTACCGCGTATGCCCCTCTTTAGGCAGGAAAAGAACTCAGGGGTCATCAGATCATTCCTGTACTGCATGAGATAGAAACCTTTGACTTCACATACATTGCTCTCGAGGCTCGAAGCAAAGCTTTCCGGGGGTATCTAGCATGCCAAACACCTCGAAAAATCGGCAGTAGTCCTTACTACCCTGAAGTTCATCCATCATTCCCTCCATGACGGTAACAATACATGGCTTATGCAGAGGCCCACCGAGACCCAAGATTGTTGCTCCTTCAAACGGAAAATGAACTTAAGACCCTGTGGTAGAAAGTTCAAGAACAGGAAGAGATCATCGGAAAGCTGGGCGAAAGAATCCAACAGTTAGAAGAATAATTCGAAATTGGAAATTAGTTTGAAATGATCAAGGCTTGTTCCAAATCATGTAGCAGCATATGCATTAAGGCTATCCTTATTGTATTTAAGTTTTCTTTCCACCAATAATGTATTGGGTGTCATCACTCAATAAATTATTTTTTGCCATTTCAATCATCGGCCATTCATTACATGCATTCATGCATTCATGATAAAAACAAAAATAAAAAAAAGGGAACAACAAAACGCTTAATAGATTAACATTTCCAGATCCAACAAGATTGGGCACTCCTATAACTTGAGATCAACCCGTAATCAAGCATCTGAAGTTATGTTAGACCAGGGCATGGGAGACCATATGGAGGACCGACTTTTAGGACTAGAACAAGCTTAGCAAGAGATGGGGGGCAGTATCCTCGAGGTTCAGCTTCAATTAAAAGCCATGATGGACCTACTAACTAAAGTAGCAACCACGAGGGAACTCGCCCCAGCGGAAGAAGCAGCTAATCAGGAACAAACGCAGAACCATAGGGGTTTGTACAAGTTCGAGCAAATTCCCAAGCCTATCCACAACCTAACATGGTTCCAGGTAGTTCTCGCCAAGTTTCGACTACGCCACCAAACATAGGAACACCGATCTCAAAAAACCCCATGAGAGCAAGGGACTTACCTATTCCCAAGGAAACCAACCAACAACCAAGATGGAAGCAAATAAAAGAAAGGCTAAAGGTTGTCGAAGGGGTAGAAAGTTATGGGACAACTAATGCCTATGATTTATGCTTGGTGCCTGGGGTCGTGCTACCTCCGAAGTTCAAAATGCCGGATTTCAAAAAGTTTAATGGTACCTAGTGTCCGAGGACCCATTTGACGATGTATTGTTGCAAGTTGGCCGCACATACCAACAATGACAAACTACTAATGCACTGCTTCCAAGAAAGCTTAACCGGTGGGCCATTACGATGGTACATTCAGTAAGAAGGCAGTCGTATCTGAACTTGAAATGACTTGGCGACAGCTTTTTTAGCACATTACAAACATGTCACGGAGCTGGCACTAGACAGATTAGCATTGCAGTCATTCGAGAAAACTAATAAAGAAAGTTTCAAGACTTATGCTCGAAGATGGAAAGAAGCAGCTATGGATGTTCAGCCCCCACTAACTGAATGAGAGTTCACTACCCTTTTCATTAGTACCTTAAAGGGCATTTACTATGAAAAGCTGGTGTCATCACCTGGTGTCGTCCGGGCTCGTGACTGGCTTGAGATTACTCCTTTGGATGGAGATTTGGTCATTGAGCCATCATTGCCATAGCTCACACAAAACCAAAAAGAGAGATAGAAGAAACATAGTCGCCACCAAACAAAGATGAAGGTGTGTTTGGCCACCTAGGAGGGTCTACGGTTCCAGAGAAAAGGTTCGAGAGTCGGTTACGTGTGGGGAAGGAAGAATAGGCTCTTGCACCCCCACAGCGCCCAAAATTGGTACCTAGTCTTTGTCTATGTTTGCTTGCTTATTTTAATTTCCCTTTCTTTCCTTTTATATCATTGTAAAAACTGTGGTTGGTTTATTTAGAAAAAGAATGTTATTCTTTTGTTTTATCGAGGAAAACAGAAAGAAAGCCCGTAGCATGAAGAGCACAGCATGGAGCTCGGATTCATTACCACAGTTGATGTTGGCCGGGTGGTGAAGATATAAACAATAGGACTTAATCTCACAGCCACAAAAGCCTGGGTTTGTTTAAAAAGAATTTGGGATTTTACTTTAAAAAACGATAAAATAGGGTCTAATGTCGTGAAGAGTATACTGTGAAGCTCAGATTCACTACCGGACTCAATGTTGGCCAAGTGGCGAGGATATGAGCATAAAAACTCAATCCCACGGCCACCGGGCCTTTGAAAACGTTTTGTAGTTTTGGATAAAAGAAGGTGAGATTGGTATGGTTTATGATGAAGAATGTTAGAGAAGAGGGGAATAAGACCTGGAAATCGAGGTTGATGTTCCTGCTAGCTTTACTCCTCTATGAATGCTTAAGGAATGTGGAGTCAAAAATCCAGCAAGGGTGGTGGAAGACATCTTCTTCAGCTCCAGCCAGTAAAGTCTACTATATTCTTGAATTTCTCTCAAATTCTTTACGTTTCACAGCCTTTTTCTTCCCCAAAAAATGGGCTCTCCCTCAGGAATGGGTAATGTCTCCCTTTTATAGAGTTTCGAGAGGGAACAGCCACCCACCTGGGTACTTGGTGAATTAAATGATGTGTTCTTTGGAGTTCCCATGCATTGACAGCAAGTTTCAAGAACGACATATGCATTTACGAGGTTGAAACGAGCTCCCAGGTATTAAACACGTGTTTTGACCATTTAAAAAATCAATTCCGTAGCATTTGCTTTATTGTGCACTTAAAAGAAAGGCGAAAATAGCATCGTTCGGAGTTTTTCAGCCGAAGCATGTAAGGTCGAAGGTCGCATGGCTGCCTCGCGGGGTCGAAGGTCGCTGCTGGGGGCTGCTTCGAAGGTTGCAGGGTCGAAGGCTGAGAGCTGCTTCGAAAGATCGGAGGTTGCAGGTCAGGGTTGCTTCGAAGGGTCGAAGGCTATAGGGTGCTTCGAAGATCGAAGGCTGTAGTTGAGGATTGCTTCGAAGGATTGAAGGTCACTGAAGGTTGCCTTGAAGCGTTGAAGACTGTAGCCTACCTCGAAGGGTCAAAGGTCGTAGGCTGTCTCGAAGGGTTGAAGATCAAAGGGCGCTTCGAGGGTCGAAGGCTGTAGGTGCCTTGCAGGGTCGAAGACTGTAGCCTGTCTCGAAGGGTCAAAGGTCGTAGGCTGTCTCGAAGGGTCGAAGGTTGAGACTACGAGACTACGGGGCTTCGGGTGTGAGTACTGCGAGTCTTCGAGGCTGACTGTTGTGAGTCTGTGATTGCGAGGCTTTGACTACGAGGCTGACTGCGAGGATTCGAGGCTGGGTGCTGCGGGTGCAAGCTGGGATTGCGAGCTTCGGGGCTAAGCTGGACTACGGGGCTTCGAGGCAAGGCTGCGGGTCTGTGCTACAGGACTTCGAGGCAAGGTTGCGCTACAAGGCTGAGACTGCAAGCTTCGAGGCTGCGCTGGACTACGGGGCTTCGAGGCAAGGCTGCGGGTCTGTGCTACAGGGCTTCGAGGCAAGGTTGCGCTACAAAGCTGAGACTGCGAGTCTGAGCTGCGAGGCTTCAAGGCTGACTGCGGGTCTGTGTCTGCGAGTCTTCGAGGCTGAGCTGGACTACGAGTCTACGAGGCTGGCAGCTTCGAGTCTCAACTGCGAGTCTTCGAGACTGACTGCGAGTCTGTGCTACAGGGCTTCGAGGCAGGGTTGGACTACGAGTCTACGAGGCTGGGAGCTTCGAGTCTCTGCTACGAGGCTTCGAGTGAGTGCTGCGAGTGCAGGCTTGAATGTGAGTGCTGTGAGCGTAGGCTTGGACTACGAATCTTCGAGGCAGCGGTCATAAATTCGCCTGAACTGTTTCTGGGGCATTGACTGTCTTTCCGCATGTTTGACTTTCCATGCCTAAGACTTTTTTAGTCATAACTTCTTCGTTTCAAGTCGGATTTGGGCACGGTCAAGTGCGTTGGTTTCCAAATTTAGTCCTCTATCCTTTGGTGTTGACCTTGGGGCATTTTGAGATCTTTCATTTTTGGATTTCTTGGCTGTGATCTGGCCCGGTCAAAATGAGGTCCAACAGCTGCCCCTCTTTGCGCGTTGTTTGTGTGCGAATGATGTGCAAAGATAAGACCGTACCCATTTTGACCAGTTGATTCTCCTTTCAGGGATTGATATTCTGTGGTTTTGGTGTGGTTTGGCATGCGGGTGAGCATAGCTTTGGATAATCGACATGCGGGTGAGCATGGCTTTGGATAATTGGCATGCGGGTGAGCATGGCTTTGGTTTTTTTGGCATGCCGAGGAGCATGGCTTTGGTTTTTTTGGCATGCCAGGGGAGCATGGCTTTGGATGTTTGGCATGCGGGTGAGCATGGCTTTGGTTGTTTGGCATACGAGTGAGCATGGCTTTGATGGTTTGGCATGCGGGTGAGCATGGCTTTGATGGTTTGGCATGCGGGTGAGCATGGCTTTGGTGGTTTGACATGCGGGTGAGCATGTAATGACCCGTGTGTAACCCGTGTGTAAGAAGTTAACCACAAACACCTTGGATGTTAGTGCATGTAAGGACCCGTACCTCGAGTTAGTCATAGTTTTGCCTTCTGAGTAGTTTTTCTAGATTTTGACCTAGTGAATGGGCTCAAATGAATTCACGTGCAAAAGGAAAGATGCTTAGAATGATGTCCTCTATCTACCACAGAAGTTTCAGGCCAAATGGACGTGTATGTGAGGTGCACGTGAAATGGGTCCATTTCACGTGCAAGTGTGGTTGTCTTCTACATGATGCAAGGAGGCTAGGGGTGAAGTTTGAGCGCATTTGGAGTGCATTTGGAGGTGCACGTGAATTGGGGAATTCACGTTCAAATTGGCGTGCAGCCATATTTTTGCATGGTTCCCTTGGTTTTGACATTCTAATGAACTTTCTCCAAAGGACCATGTTGAAATTCTGAGTATTTTGGCCTATATGGGTGCGGAAAGGTGCTAACTTGTGTAATCAAAACTACGTCGTTTTGATGCTGGGATTCACTTAATCAAAACTACGTCGTTTTGATGTTGTGTTGTCTATATAAGGAGGAGAAGCCCCTCTGTTTTAGGTTTAGGGTTTGTTGCTCCACCAGCCGTCGAGAGAGAGAGAGAGAGAGAGAGAGAGAGAGAGAGAGAGAGAGGGAAGGAGAGCTCCTAGTTGCTGCCGGGCGTCTTGCGTGGGTGGTCATAGTCTCGTGGGTGGACGGCGTTCAGCGTGGGATCAGACTATTGCTGTGTTGTTGCGTCTCACTTGAGGTAGGGGTTCTGTTCTTCCTAAATCCTCCTCTATCCTAGGGTTCTGGGGCAGATTATGGGTTATATCTGTTATATATATATATGTAATCTATATAGGTGTGATCTCCTATATGGATGTTGGCCTTCAATGGCATTTTGGTGTGATTCTGTTGTTGCTTGCTATATGTTCGATGAAATGCCTGTGTAAATACAGTAGTGTGTATATGCCTATTACATGTTTGGTAATATGCCTGTGTGGCTGGACTTGTGATTTGGTGAATGTATGCATCTGGGTGTTTGTCCTTTGCCTGAATGGCCGGGTTTTGCACTTGTGAATGGGTGCACACCAAGTGTTTGGTTTTATGCTTGAGTGACTGTGGTGTATGTTGTGTGCATGACTGTGCTATCTGGCCTGAAGAGGCGGTTAAATCACTTTGCCTGAGAGGCGATTAAACCAGTGGCCTGAAGAGGCGGTTAAACTACTTTGCCTGAGAGGCGGTTAAACCAGTGGCCTGAAGAGGCGGTTAAACTACTTATTTGAGATGTGGTTTGTTAGCCAGTGTGGCTGGGGCTGAGGTTACGCCCATTATGTGAAATGCTTTATTTTCATAATATCGCCACGTCATTACACCTGTGCACATGCATGTAGCCACTAGGAGCATGGGAAGGGTTGGGGAGACTTGATCCCTACTGAGCTGTGGTTGCTCACCCCTCCTACTGTGTTTGCTTGTTTTCCAGGGACTTACAGGCGTTAGGTGGATACACCAAGGTGGAAGACCATCTTCATTTTTATTCTCTTCTGAAATGTAATTTTATGATTTATGTAACCCCAGGGAGGCAAATGTACTAAGGGATTGAATTGTAGTAAGGAACATGGTTGTTTTGTGAACCTTTGATATTTGGAATTAAATAAAGATGTGGCTTGTTTGATTTATTGTAATTGTTAGACTTGCTTGTGGCATCCAGTAATCCAACCCCGTTGCCCTCCGTGTGGGTGAACGGGGAGTCACGTACCGGTTTCCTCGGGTTGGATATCCGGGGCGTGACAATATGGTATCAGAGTATGGTCTAGTTGGCCTAGGGTAGTGGGCGGACTTGGTTATCTTGAGTCCTTTGGAGGAGCCTGGAGGGACGTGCCTAATCAACATGGTCCTCTTTGAGCCTCCAAGGTGTACTTAGGGTAGTCCAGTCTTGTGGTAGGATTTGCATGCATTGGCATTAGGGCACTAGTTGCATTTGCTGTGAATGTGTGCTAAACTGTGGATAAGATAATATGATTAAGTGAAATGTGCAACTCTGATTTGTTTGGCAATGCGTACTGAACTGTGAAATGTGATTGATTCAATGTATGTGTGTAAGGTCATGTGATAGTGGAATTGATCAGTGGGGTAGAGGTAGTGACGCGATAGATTATAAATTCGTCTTGACGTTTGTGCTTCTTACTTCGTGTAGTAAGAATGCCGCCGAGGAGAGTGACACGTGCATCCGGGGCAGTGGCTGATGAGTTATCTGCCCATGAGGGTCCGGGTGCGGGACCGTCCGTTGGAGGGCATGCGTTGTTACCTGGCGAGCTACAAGAAGGCATCCGGCCGGAGGTACGAGAGCTACGGGAGGGACTCCGGCAGGACGTTCGGGAGGAGGTGCGCCGTGAGATAGCAGCACAGCAGGTGGTGCCACCACCACCACCACCAGTAGGAGAGCTGCCTCGTGAGCGTGAGAGTTCGCTGGGTGGTGTACCGACTCGTGCAGAGGATGACGTGGTGACACGGTTCCGAAAGGAACAACCTCTGCGATTCAAGGGGGAAGGTGAACCCGTGGTAGCTGAACAATGGTTGAGGCAGATCGAGCATGTGTTCTCCTTTCTCCTGCCCCGGGAGGAGGATAAGGTGCGACTGGCAATTCGGCAGCTGGAGGGGGATGCTTTGAAGTGGTGGACGAGTGTTGCGGGGAGCCATGCAGTGCAACTCATGCTTTGGGAGGAGTTCTTGCAACTCTTCCATGATGAGTTCTTCCCGGAATCAGTGAGATAGCAGAAGAGGGAAGAATTCGGCAGCTTGAAGCAAGGATCCAGGACGGTACCTGAGTATGAGCGGGAGTTCCGGAGCTTGAGTAGGTTTGCTCCTGAGACTGTGGCAAGGGAGGACCTGAAGGCCCACAAGTTTACTTTGGGCCTTAGGCCAGCCCTTAGGCAGAGGGTGGCAATTCTACGCTTGAGGACCTATGCTGAGGCTATGGAGACGGCCCGTATAGCCGAGAGAGAGCTGGATGATGGGAGGCAGGCCCATCAGGGTCGCCAGTTGCAGAGTGGGCCTGATCGAGATGCAGGGTCCAAGAGGCTCAAGACGGAGGAGAGGGATAGCAGTTCTTTTCGCAGTCGGGGTCAGACATCTGTGAACCCCGGGAGGTTCACCTTTGGCGGTGGAAGACAGGGTGGTCCATCCGGGAGTCTACCTAGCAGTTGCCACTGCTGTGGAGAGCAGGGTCACTTCAAGGGGGAGTGCCCCAAGAAGGACTGGCGCTGCGACAACTGTGGACGAGAGGGTCATTTTCGCCGGGTTTGCAGGAGTGGCAACAGGGGAGCAGGGGGCGTAGCATCCAGCGTGAGGAGTGATGCTAGCTTCCGTGCACCAGTTAAGAGACCAGCTCGTCAATGGCAGGCCAGCCAGGCAGGATCCAGTCAGACCCGACCCCAGGGGAGGCCGGAGCGAAGAAGAGACCGAGGTCGGAGGCAACCTTAGCGGGAAGCGTCCAAGGAGTGAGCCGACCAGTGGCACGGGCCAAGGAAGGGTGTTTGCGCTGGAGGCGACGTACCAGGAGGAGGCTGAGCTACCACCCCCACCAGCTGAGGGTGGAGCAGGACTATCGGTGGTCAGAGGTACCCTTTTGATCTCCCGTACATTAGCTTCTGTTCTTTTCGATACGGGTGCATCGTGTTCTTTTGTTGCTGAGCTTGTGATAGATAGCTTGGGGTTAGCTTGTGTGGAGGCAGCGAAACCCCTAGTTGTTGAGTCTCCAGTGGGGGGTATGATTGAGGTACGGCGAGTGTGTCGTGACTTTGTGTTAACCATAGGCGAGGTGGAGCTGAGTTTTAACTTGCATGTGATGCCTTTGCGTATTTTTGACCTGATCTTGGCTATGGATTGGCTTATGGCTTTCCAGGCCAAAATAGATTGTTATCGGCGGCGTGTGTCCTTCGTGACACCCGCAAGGACCTCTTGCACCCTGCAGGGGGAGTGGGATGATAACGTGCATTTTATGCCATTATTCTAGTGTTTATTTAGGATGTTTAAGAGCATGATTAGAGCCTTATTGCCTCATATATCATATATATTTGCTCTAACCCCTAGGAAGATGCTAGTTGCAAATACATGCGTTTTTAAGCTATTTTGGCAGATTTTGGACCTCACTTTTGACTAGGTAGATGGCCTCAAACAATTTGCGTGCAAGAACAAAAGTTTCTTAGAATGATGTCCTCTACCTACCACAGAAATTTCAGAGCATTTGGAGCTGAACGTGAATTCACCCATTTCACGTGCAAGCCTATTTTTGCCTCTCAGGCCTCTACAGGATGCAAGGAAGCTTGGGGAGAAGTTTGAGCTGATTTGGAGGTGCATGTGAATTCACCATATCACGTGCAAATTGGCGTGCAGAGATATTTTTGGACCGATCCAATCGTTTTTCCATGCCGATCATTTGTTCCTGAAGGCCCAAGTCCAAATTGTGGATGGAAGATAGAGTTTTTAATGTTTCGAGTGTTACTTATCAAAACTACGTCGTTTTGATAAGTGGGCTAGGTTACACACCTCAAGGCCCATCCAAACTCTATAAATAAGAGCTCCACGCCCCTTGCTAGCCATGCCAAACCCCCCCTACACGTTTTTAGAGAGAGAGAGAGGCTCCACGACTTGGAGGTGCTCCTTGACCTAGGAGAGCGACCGTCGCAGCAGCCGTCGCGGATTTTGGAGCTTGGATTTGAAGCTTTGCTTGTGCGTGTGATCAAGAAGAAGATGTTGAGCTTTTTCGCTTTGGTTTTGCTTGTAATCATGCGTGAGTAGTTTTTTAATCTAGGGGAGCAATGTAGCCCCCCTTGTTGCTTTGTTGTGTTTATGAATATTGGGTTTGGATGATTGAGTTTTGCATGTTTTATGAATCTGTTCTTAATTCTTTCTTTGGATGTACACCTTGGTATTCTTATCCCTAGTCTGGGGCGGATTGAGATTCATAACTTATTTGTAATTGGTGTGATCATTATCCTTTTGCAAGTATGATTTATTGGCTTTGCATGTTTGTGTGTTTAGATGACCATTCTGGCATACAACTCTTAAAAGGACCTAAATGACCATTTGTTGTCCTTGGCTTATGTTTAGCATGTTTTCAATCGACAACCCTAATACCACGAACCAAGAGAGATAACATAGGGAGGTGAAATTGTGACCCTAGATGCTTTTAATCCTTGAAACTTAATCCTAAAATCAGTTTACTTTCTTTGTTTATTCGGAAAACCAAATAAAAATTAGATCTTTAGTTTAAAAAAAGAAAACTTTTTGCCAAGACATTTTATAGAACAAGAGTAATTGGGTGATTTGATTTGAGAACTAGAGAACTAGGTTAATCCCTGTGGGTTCGACCCCTTTCTTGCCGCTATTCTTTTAGTGCAAACTTAGGGAATTTATTATTTTGAAGAGAGATTTAACGACATTAGCTAGCTCTTTTAGAGAGGTTAAATATCTTGTCTGTCAAATTGGCGCCGTTGCCGGGATTCAACGGTTAACTAGTTTTTAAAATCAACATTTAGTGAAATTGTTTGAGTTCGATCTTGGTGTTTTATTCTGTCTTTTATTTTCTATTATTTTGTGTTGTTTATTTGTTTATTTTGCATTGTTCAGAGTCACTGGGTGTGTTCTTGTTGTTTTACAGGAACAAACACCAAGTGTTTGAGGTATTGCTAGTTGTGTATGCGATGAGGGGAACTTGTGTCCTTTAATCCTTTAATCCAAAACTGAACAAGACTCCAATGGATAGACAGTTTGGAGATGAGGAGGAGCTAACCATGGAAGAATGTTTGGAAAGGATGATCCAAGGCAACAAATATTTGTGGGAAAACCAAGGGAGAGATGAGGAGAATTCAATGATGGCGGACCAACATGTTTATGTTCCAGGCCATGCACAGATCAATTTTCATATAGTGCTTGGGATTGCACTGTCTATGATTCTCCTATAAGCGTTATTCATACCAGGAGCCTCCTTGTTATGGTGGGAGTATTAATGGAGATGGTAGAGAAGTATGGCCAACTTGCACCCAACTTGAGGGTGACTACTATCCACAAGAGCCACCACCTGAGGAGTTTAATGATTTCTTCAATGGATATTCTGAGAATAGATGGGTTGGGCAATATCAAGATGAAGCTTACTATGAAGGCCCACTCTATGGCAATTATTGTCCATATCAACAACAAGAGTGGCAGCCCCAAGTTGAAGATGAAGAAACCCAGGAAGAGAGGTAGAGGATTTGAATGAAAGGCTAGGACGTATGGAGACTACCATAAAAAATATGGAGCAATTATTGATGAGTATGGCTCAAAATGTAAATACCGGAGTCTCATCTCACTCCTTTGTTGATGACATAGAGATAAACACCGAAGAGAATTGCAAAGCCATCACCCCAACTTCCATGAATCAATCTTTCAGGTCCGCCTCACAAGAATGGGAGTTTTCTGCTAATAATGATTCTGAAGATGAAGCTCGCATTCTAGATGGTCAAACCATTAATGCTGCTATAGAACAAGAAGTGGACAAAAGGGCAATGTTTCATTATGATGAGGTGGTCCCTCCACCACAATTTAATAGCCCATGTGATGTATCCACTTCAACTCTTCCCATGGTTGGAGCTTATGAGGACAATTTTTCCATCCAAGAAGAAGAGGAAGACTTGAATTGTTCGGGGTGTTAGAAGAACATGAGAAACCAATAAATGACAACCCAAGGATGCAGCAACAAATCTTGGATGATGATGCTATAATTCTCATATCCGAAGGCACATCAAACCAAGGTACTCTTTATGAAGACAATCGACATGAGCCCACCACTACTATGTTTGCTTTGGAATCATCTTCCCTTATACAAGAGGAGGAAGTGCTTGACAAGGGAGGTAACCATGCATGCGTCATGACTACTCCAATTGTGGAGTATGTTGAATTTGTGTTACCACCTCGATGGAATGAGAGGAAGGAGAACCATAAGTTTGTGGAGGTGTCTCCCTATCAACAATTGAATCGGGAGTTCAAGTGGCTCCCACATGGTTCATTCATCCGATTGCTATGGTCTATGAGACTGCCGAGGTTTACAATGCAAGGATGAAAGCCTTTCATACATTGGTTGAGTTTAGTATGACAAGGTCTAGCTACGGACCTTAAATAAAGCGCTGGTTGGGAGGCAACTCAATGTTTATTGCTATGTTTTATTTCATGTTATTTTCTTTTATTTATTTTATTCAATAAATTGTTTGCAAGCTAACCATTGTGCAGGAGACTTTGCTTCTTTCTTAACTAACCATTTCAGGATGAGCAAATTATTGGGTCAATTCAGATTGTGGGATCTTTGCTTGCTACTACATGATGGCTATTCGCAAGGGAAGGAAACTTGGGAAGTGCGCGGCGAGACGTCGGTTGACTTTGTGGCTTAGGTGCGACGAATGGTGGCCAATGTCATCTACTATTATAGTGTGCCAAACCAGGGGTAAGTGTTTTTCCTACTCCCTATTTTATGCCATGAGGACATAGCATATTTTAAGTGTGGTGTATGGGGAGTGACTTGAGCCACTTGTTTGTCCTTTATATTGTGTGATTGCATGTCTTGTTTTTGTTTAAGTGTTTTTGTTGTCCTTTATTTTTATTTTGGGTGATTGTTTGAGTTGTCTGCTTGAATGATTTGCTTGTGGAGACATGGATATTAAGTATGCAATTTTGCCTTAAAATTTAATTTTTGGGCCACATTAGTATCATGTTGTGATAAGGGTTTTTGAATAGTTAAAATGTGCTCTAATTTAGTTTAATCATGTCTTTATCTTTTGAATGATATCACCATGTTTTTGGAGCTGAGTTTTGAATATTAGCTGAGCATGAAATACTATGATAGACCTAAGTAACCTTTAAAGTTGAGTGAAAAAGAAATGCAAAATGAGAACGACTTCTTTTTTAGCCCTTGAGTGACATTTAGGGTATGGGTAATAGTTCGATTTGATACTCTTCTTGCATTCAACATTGGTTATTTAATGGTAGGAGTCAAGTAAGCATGTGATTACTTATTAGTGCTCAGTGTTTGGTGTGTTTAGTTAGGATGCAAGACCTCTGAGTCATTGTGGATTGTCTTTGCATTCTTTTCTTTATTGTGTGATATTATTGGAAAAGGTTGTGATGCACATTGTGGAAAAAGCCCATCACATTTTGAAAAGGGGTATGCATTAGAAAAATTCAGTCTTATTTATGTGTTATGTGAGTAAAAAAAGAAGAGTGAATAATCCATCAAGGGAGAGCATAAAATGCAACCTTGTAAGGTTATTACTTAAAAAAAAAAAAAAAAAAGAAAAGAAAGAAAGATTCGGAATAAAAGCCAGAATGGCTTGATGTTTATGTGTGATTGTTTAGATTTGTGAAGTCACATTGGCTGAATTGTGTTTTGTTTTAAGAATGTTGAGCTCAATTCTTTGGCTCATGGTCTTGTTTTATCAGTTAGTAGACTAGAGTGTGAGTTTATTGAGTTTAGAATAGAGTGTGAGTTCAAATAAAGTAGAATAGTGAGTGTGTTTTCTTTGATGAGCACAATAGGGAACTCTCATGATTGCTTGGCAAGTACTTAATCAATAGCTGATGGCGAGTGTAGAGATAGAGTTTTCCATCCATTGTTCATTGATAGGTATTGGGCTTGAGCATTATTATATTTGAGTGAGGCTGCTTATCCTTGGTAAGAACTTAAAGGGAAACTAGGTGCTATTTTATCATGGATTGCTTGCTCATATCTGAAATTTAAGTGGAGATATTGCATGGTTGTTGGACTAGGGATATGGACATGAATGAACTAAGTTATGACTCATTTTGATGCTTAAATTCCCATTTCATCATGATCGAGTTGCATGCTTAGGAAACCATGATTCTCCTTGATTGTTATTTTATTTTTTCTTCCGTTTGATTGCGTGTTTATTTTATTTTTGCATGCTTGTATTTTTTGCTTGAGGACAAGCAATGGTTCAAGTGTGGTGTATTTGATAACGTGCATTTTATGCCATTATTCTAGTATTTATTTAGGATGTTTAAGAGCATGATTAGAGCCTTATTGCCTCATATATCATATATATTTGCTCTAACCCCTAGGAAGATGCTAGTTGCAAATACATGCGTTTTTAAGCCGTTTTGGCAGATTTTGGACCTCACTTTTGACTAGGTAGATGGCCTCAAACAATTTGCGTGCAAGAACAAAAGTTTCTTAGAATGATGTCCTCTACCTACCACAGAAATTTCAGAGCATTTGGAGCTGAACGTGAATTCACCCATTTCACGTGCAAGCCTATTTTTGCCTCTCAGGCCTCTACAGGATGCAAGGAAGCTTGGGGAGAAGTTTGAGCTGATTTGGAGGTGCATGTGAATTCACCATATCACGTGCAAATTGGCGTGCAGAGATATTTTTGGACCGATCCAATCGTTTTTCCATGCCGATCATTTGTTCCTGAAGGCCCAAGTCCAAATTGTGGATGGAAGATAGAGTTTTTTAATGTTTCGAGTGTTACTTATCAAAACTATGTCGTTTTGATAAGTGGGCTAGGTTACACACCTCAAGGCCCATCCAAACTCTATAAATAAGAGCTCCACGCCCCTTGCTAGCCATGCCAAACCCCCCTACACGTTTTTAGAGAGAGAGAGAGGCTCCACGACTTGGAGGTGCTCCTTGACCTAGGAGAGCAGACCGTCGCAGCAGCCGTCGTGGATTTTGGAGCTTGGATTTGAAGCTTTGTTTGTGCGTGTGATCAAGAAGAAGATGTTGAGCTTTTCTCGCTTTGGTTTTGCTTGTAATCATGCGTTAGTAGTTTTTTAATCTAGGGGAGCAATGTAGCCCCCTTGTTGCTTTCGTTGTGTTTATGAATATTGGGTTTGGATGATTGAGTTTTGCATGTTTTATGAATCTGTTTCTTAATTCTTTCTTTGGATGTACACCTTGGTATTCTTAGCCCTAGTCTGGGGCGGATTGAGATTCATAACTTATTTGTAATTGGTGTGATCATTATCCTTTTGCAAGTATGATTTATTGGCTTTGCATGTTTGTGTGTTTAGATGACCATTCTGGCATACAACTCTTAAAAGGACCTCAATGACCATTTGTTGTCCTTGGCTTATGTTTAGCATGTTTTCAATCGACAACCCTAATACCACGAACCAGTAGAGATAACATAGGGAGGTGAAATTGTGACCCTAGATGCTTTTAATCCTTGAAACTTAATCCTAAAATCAGTTTACTTTCTTTGTTTATTCGGAAAACCAAATAAAAATTAGATCTTTAGTTTAAAAAAAGAAAACTTTTTGCCAAGACATTTTATAGAACAAGAGTAATTGGGTGATTTGATTTGAGAACTAGAGAACTAGGTTAATCCCTGTGGGTTCGACCCCTTTCTTGTGCTTATTCTTTTAGTGCAAACTTAGGGAATTTATTATTTTGAAGAGAGATTTAACGACATTAGCTAGCTCTTTTAGAGAGGTTAAAAATCTTGTCTGTCATGGGATTGTGAGGCGAGTCGGGCCGGGCCAGTGTTGGACCAGTGGGGTGCCATTACCTACGGGTTGGCAGCCCCGACCTTTCTTCGAGGAGGGTAAGGTGGAAAAGAGGGGTGTGGCCCGTTGTTGTGGACCAATTTTAGGATGTTTTTTCTGAAGAGTTGAGGAGTTTGCCACCCAAGAGGAGTGTGGAGTTCACCATTGAGTTGGTGCCGGGGACGGGTCCGATTTCCCAAGTAAGCGTATCGTATGGGGCAGCCGAGCCGAGGGAGCTGCAGAGGCAAATCGAGGAGTTGGGGGACCAAGGGGTATATCGGACCGAGTACCTCACCCTGGGGTGCTCCGGTGCTCTTTGCTAAGAAGGCCGATGGCACGCTCGTCTCTGCATCGACTACGGAAGCTGGTCGGTGACTGTGAAGAACAAGTACCCGTTGCCTCGGATAGATGACCTGTTTGACCAATTGAGTGGGGCCCAGTGGTTTTCCAAAATAGACTTACGGTCGGGGTATCACCAACTTAGGGTTAGGGAGGAGGACATCCCTAAGACGGCTTTTCGGTGCAGGTATGGGCATTATGAGTAGGTAGTGATGCCTTTCGGGCTCACAAATGCGCCAGCGGTGTTCATGCATTTGATGAACCAGGTCTTTGCTCCCTACCTAGATTCGTTTGTGGTGGTGTTTATTGATGATATCTTGGTGTATTCCAAGACCGAGAAGGAGCATGTGGAGCACTTAGCAACAGTGTTGCAAACCTTGAGGGACCAACAACTGTTGCTTAAGTTTAGCAAGTGTGAGTTTTGGCTGTAGGAGGTTCACTTTCTTGGCCATGTGGTGTCAGCTGAGGGAGTTAGGGTGGACCCAGCCAAGATTGAGGCTGTGGCATCGTGGGCGAGGCCAACCAACGTTTTTGAGATCCGTAGTTTTCTTGGCTTGGCGGGGTACTATCGTCGTTTTGTTGAGGGGTTCTCCGGTTTGCGGCTCCCTATGACGGCGTTGACTCGGAAGGGCGTGAAGTTTGATTGGATGACAAGTGTCGGCGGCGTTTAAGACTCTCAAAACCCGTTTGACCACTGCCCTGTGTTGAGGTTGCCTAGGGAGGATATTAGGTATGAGGTGTATTGTGATGCGTCCAGGGTTGGTTTGGGGTGTGTGCTTATGCAAGAGCACAATGTGGTAGCTTATGGGTCAAGGCAGCTGAAGCCTCATGAGCAGAATTATCCTACTCATGATCTGGAGTTGGCGGCTGTCATCTTCGCCCTGAAGAGTTGGCAACACTACCTCTTGGGGGAAAAGTTTGTGGTGTTCTCAGATCACAAGAGCCTTCAGTACATCTTTACTCAGAAGGACTTGAATTTGAGGCAAAGGAGATGGGTGGAGTATTTGCAGACCTTTGCGTTTACTCTTGCCTATACCCCGGGCAAGGGTAATGTTGTAGCTGACGCATTGAGCAGGAAAGGGAAAGCTGAGGTGGCCGTGAGAGAGTGGAAGCTGATGGAGTAGTTGGCGATCTTGCATTGCGGCCGTTGTTCGTAATAGTGGGACAGTCCTGAGTCCTTTGGTGGTTGTGCCTGAGTTGTACCAGCGCGTCCGGGAGGAACAGCTGGGTGACATTGAGTGTGAGGATCTCCGTGCCCGTATTGAGGCTGGGGAGCTATCTGAGAACTGGACAGAGGGTCCTGAGCATGAGTTGTCTTTTCAGGGGCGGTTGGTAGTGGCTTTTTCCCTCAGGGATGAGGTGATGAGGGAGTTTCACCGGTCTAGAGTTCCCTGTGCATCCAGGGGGTACGAAGATGTACCATGCGCTTCGGGCACATTTCTGGTGGCCAGGATGATGAACGCGATGTGGCTGCCTTTGTTTCGCGGTGCCTCACGTGTCAGCAGGTGAAGGCTGAGCATCAGCGGCCGGCGGGCATGTTACAGCCCTTGCCCATAGCGGAGTGGAAGTGGGACCACATAGCGATGGATTTTGTGACTGGTCTTCCACCCACCACAGGGCGGAAAGATATGATTTGGGTGATTGTGGATCGACTCACAAAGTCGGCCCATTTCCTGGCTGTTCGCGAGCGGGACTCCATTGGGACCTTGAGTCAGCTGTACATGAACGAGATTGTGAGACTGCATGGAGTACCATCATCGGTTGTCTCTGACCGGGATTCGAGGTTCACTTCCCGTTTTTGGGCAGGTTTGCAGGAGGCTATGGGGACCAAGCTTCACTTGAGTACAACCTTTCACCCTGAGAATGACGGCCAGACAGAGAGGACGAATCAGACTTTGGAGGACATGTTACGGGCCTGTGTGTTAGACTTTGGGGGTTCGTGGGAAACTCACCTTGCTTTGGTGGAGTTTGCCTATAATAACAGTTATCAGGCATCCATTGGGATAGCTCCTTTTGAGGCGTTGTATGGGCGGCCGTGTCGGTCACCTTTGTGTTGGACCGAGGTGGGGGAGACAGCTCTCTTGGGACCCTGGTTGGTTCAAGAGGCTACCGAGAAGGTTAAGTTGATTAGTCGGCGTTTGTTATCAGCTCAGAGTCGGCAGAAATCTTATGCGGATCAGCGGCGACGACCTTTGGAGTTTTCTGTTGGTGATCATGTGTTTCTTCGTGTTTCTCCACGTCGTGGACATCGACGGTTTGGGCGAGGTTCCAAGCTATCTCCGCGGTTTATTGGTCCTTTTGAGATTCTGGATCGTGTGGGACCGTAGCTACCGGTTAGCGTTACCACTCTGGTGAGTCGAGTGCACAACGTGTTTCACGTGTCCCTGTTGCGGAAGTATCACCCTGACCCCACTCATGTGATCGATTGGGGGACATTAGACATTGAGGATGACATGTCCGTTGTTGAGGTCCCTATCCGTATCCTAGATCGGCGAGAGAAGCTTCTGCGTGGTCGTGCTATTCATTTGGTTCGCGTGCTGTGGCAGCACCGTGGCATTGAAGAGGAGACATGGGAACGTGAGTCCGTGATGTGTGAGCAGCACCCAGACTTGTTCGAGGATGAACAATCTTAAGCGTGGGAGGTGGCTGTTGGCCAAGGGATAGTGATGAGTTTTCTTGTATTAGTTGTGTACGATTTGGTGTATTTGAGATGTGGTTTGTTAGCCAGTGTGGCTGGGGCTGAGGTTACGCCCATTATGTGAAATGCTTTATTTTCTTAATACTGCCACGTCACTACACCTGTGCACATGCATGTAGCCACTAGGAGCATGGGAAGGGTTGGGGAGACTTGATCCCTACTGAGCTGTGGTTGCTCACCCCTCCTACTGTGTTTGCTTGTTTTCCAGGGACTTACAGGCGTTAGGTGGATACACCAAGGTGGAAGACCATCTTCATTTTTATTCTCTTCTGAAATGTAATTTTATGATTTATGTAACCCCAGGGAGGCAAATGTACTAAGGGATTGAATTGTAGTAAGGAACATGGTTGTTTTGTGAACCTTTGATATTTGGAATTAAATAAAGATGTGGCTTGTTTGATTTATTGTAATTGTTAGACTTGCTTGTGGCATCCAGTAATCCAACCCCGTTGCCCTCCGTATGGGTGAACGGGGAGTCACGTACCGGTTTCCTCGGGTTGGATATTCGGGGCGTGACAGAGCATGGCTTTGATGGTTTGGCATGCGGGTGAGCATGGCTTTGGATGTTTGGCATGCGGGTGAGCATGGCCTTAGTTGTTTGGCATGCGGGTGAGCATGGCTTTGGATAATCGGCATGCGGGCGAGCATGGCTTTGGATAATCGGCATGCGGGCGAGCATGGCTTTGGATAATTGGCATGCGGGTGAGCATGGCTTTAGATAATCGGCATGCGGGTGAGTATAGCTTTGGATAATCGGCATGCTGGCGAGCATGGCTTTGGATAATTGGCATGCGGGTGAGCATGGCTTTAGATGTGAAACTTTCTTTACTTCTTGAGTTGTATGGCTTATCCATTGGGAGCCTGGGACGCCATGCCGCGACAACAGTCCTGCAATTGGACGGGAGCAAACATGCCATATGTAGGAATGATGCATGAAATGTAATTGATGCATGTGGTGCAATGTAAGGACCTGTACCTTGAGTTAGTCACAGTTTTGCCTTCTGAGTAGAGTTTTTCTAGATTTTGACCTAGTGAATGGGCTCAAATGAATTCACGTGCAAAAGGAAAGATGCTTAGAATGATGTCCTTTATCTACCACAGAAGTTTCAGGCCAAACGGACGTGTATGTGAGGTGCACGTGAATTGGGTCCATTTCACGTGCAAGTGTGGTTGTCTTCTACATGATGCAAAGAGGCTAGGGGTGAAGTTTGAGCGCATTTGGAGTGCATTTGGAGTTGCACGTGAATTGGGGAATTCACGTGCAAATTGGCGTGCAACCATATTTTTGCATGGTTCCCTTGGTTTTGACATTCTAATGATCTTTCTCCAAAGGACCATGTTGAAATTCTGAGTATTTTGGCCTATATGGGTGCGGAAAGGTGCTAACTTGTGTGATCAAAACTACGTTGTTTTGATCCTGGGATTCACTTAATCAAAACTACGTCGTTTTCATGTTGTGTTGTCTATATAAGGAGGAGAAGCCCCTCTGTTTTAGGGTTAGGGTTTGTTGCTCCACCAGCCGTCGCAGAGAGAGAGAGAGAGAGGGAAGGAGAGCTCCTGGTTGCTGCCGGGCGTCTTGCGTGGGTGGTCGGTGCTTCGTGGGTGGACGGCGTTCGACGTGGGATCGGGACATTTCTGTGTTGTTGCGTTTTACTTGAGGTAGGGGTTCTGTTCTTCCTAAATCCTCCTCTGTCCTAGGGTTCTAGGGCAGATTATGGGTTATATCTGTTATATATACATATGTAATCCATATAGGTGTGATCTCCTATATGGATGTTGGCCTTCAATAGCGTTTTGGTGTATTCTGGTGTTGGATGGTGTGCGTATTAAGTGTTCGATAAAATGCCTGTGTGGATATGTCCGTGTGAATATGCCTAGTATGTGTTTCATTTTATGCCTGATGGGCCGTGCGAACTAAGTGTTTGGTATTATGCCTGTGAAAGTGTGTATGCTACGTGTTTGGTTTAATGCCTGTGTGACCTTGTATCTTGTGCTTGTGGAACCCGGTGTTTGTGGAAGCCCGGGATTGGAAATGTTAGCTTTGTGTGGCTAAGCCTATATGGCCGTGGATATGTTAGCTTGTGTGGCTAAGCTTCGAGAGGCCGTGGATATGTTAGCCCGTGTGGCTAAGCTGAGTGTTTGTGGATATGTTAGCCGTGTGGCTAAGCTTCGAGTGGTTGTGGATTTTTTAGCCTATGTGGCTAAGCTTGTATGGTGTGGATAGGTGTGTGCCTTGTGAATGTGGAATACTACTTGTTTACATTTTATTGTCACTACACCGCACCGTACACACTCATGTACACGCTAGGAGCATGGGATGGGTTGGGGAGACATGATCCCTACTCGAGCTGTGGTTGCTCACCCCTCCCTCTATGTTGTGTTTTCTTTCGGGAATATACAGGCGTTAGGTGGGACCCCAAGGTGGAAGACCATATTTACTTTCTCGTCTACCATTTATGTTGTTTTTTTTTAAGGGAACTGATTTAACCCAGGTGGGGATGGATTGAAAAGAGGACTTTGTTGTAATAAAGACTGGTTTGGTTTGTGGATGTTTAAAATGTAATATTCTTGATTTGTATCCTAACCCCTTTGCCCTCCGTGTGGGTAAAAGGGAGTCACGTGCCGGTTTCCTCGGGTTGGAAATCCGGGCGTGACAATATGGTATCGAGCATGGTCTAGTTGGCCTAGGGTAGTGGGCGGACCTGGTTATCCTAAGTCCTTTGGAGGAGCCTGGAGGGACATGCCTGATCAACATGGTCCTCTTTGAGCCTCCAAAGTCCAGTCTTGTGGTAGGATTTGCATGCATTGGCATTAGGGCACTAGTTGCATTTGTTGTGAATCTGTGCTGAACTGTGGATAAGATCATATGATTAAGTGAAATGTGCAACTCTGATTTGTGTGGCAATGTGTACTGAACTGTGCAATGTGATTGACACGATGTGTGTGTGCAATGTTATGTGATAGTGGAATTGATCAGTGGGGTAGAGGTAGTGACGCGATAGATTATAAAATTGTTTTGACGTTGTGTTTCTTACTTCGTGTAGTAAGAATGTCGCCGAGGAGAGTGACACGTGCGTCCGGGGCAGTGGCTGATGAGTCATCTGCCCATGAGGGTCCGGATGCGGGACCGTCCGTTGGAGGGCATGCGTTGTTATTGGCACAGCTACGAGAAGGCATCTGGCTGGAGGTACAAGGGCTACGGGAGGGACTCCGGAAGGACGTTCGGGAGGAGGTGCGCCGTGAGATGGCATCACAGCAGGTGGTGCCACCACCACCACCACCAGTAGGAGAGAGCGCCTCGTGAGCGTGAGAGTTCGGCTGGGTGGTGTACCGACTCGTGCAGAGGATGACGTGGTGACACGGTACCGGAAGGAACAACCTCCGCGATTCAAGGGGGAAGGTGAACCCGTGGTAGCTGAACAGTGGTTGAGGCAGATAGAGCATGTGTTCTCCTTTCTCCTGCCCCGGGAGGAGGATAAGGTGCGACTGGCAATTCGGCAACTGGAGGGGGATGCTTTGGAGTGGTGGACGAGTGTCGCGGGGAGCCGTGCGGTGCAACTCATGCTTTGGGAGGAGTTCTTGCAACTCTTCCATGAGGAGTTCTTCCCGGAATCAGTGAGATGGCAGAAGAGGGAAGAATTCGGCAGTTTAAGCAAGGATCTAGGACGGTACCCGAGTATGAGCGGGAGTTTCGGAGCTTGAGTAGGTTTGCTCCTGAGACGTGGCAAGGGAGGACCTGAAGGCCCACAAGTTAACTTTGAGCCTTAGGCCAGCCCCTTAGGCGAGAGGGTGGCAATTCTACGCTTGAGGACCTATCCTGAGGCCTGTAGAGACGGCCCGTGTAGCCGAGAGGGAGCCGGATGATGGGAGGCGGACCCATCGGGGTCGCCCGTTGCAGGGGTGGGTTGGAGCGTGATTCTGGGTCCAAGCGGCCCAAGAGCGAGAAAGGGATAAGCAGGTCTTTTCGCAGCCGGGGACAACCATCGGTGCCCCCAGGGAGGTCTAGCTTTGGCGGTAGCAGACAGGGAAGGTCCAGCAGGAGGACTCCCCGGCGGTTGTCATTCTTTGTGGGGGAGCAAGGCCACTTCAAGAGGGAGTGTCCCAAGAAGAACCGGCGATGCAATACCGTGGACGAGAAGGCCATTTGAGCCGGGTTTGCCGGAGTAGCAACAAGGGAGTTGGAGGCATGGCATCCAAGCATGAGGAGTGACGCCGGTCCCGTACACCAGCGGAGAGACCAGCTCGTCAGTGGCAGCTAGTCAGGCAGGATCGAGTCGGACCCGACCCCAAGGGAGGCCGGAGCGGCAGCAGACCGAGGCCGGAGGCAACCTTAGCGGGAAGCGTCCGGTGAGTGAGCCGACCGGTGGCACGGGCCAAGGAAGGGTGTTTGCGCCTGGAGGCGACGTACCAGGAGGAGGCCGAGCTACCACCCCCACCACCGAGGGTGGAGCAGGACCATCGGTGGTTAGAGGTACCCTCTTGATTTCTCGCACGTTAGCTTGTTCTTTTTGATACGGGTGCATCGTGTTCCTTGCTGCCGAGCTTCTTATTGATGGCTTGGGGTTAGCTTGTGTGGAGGCCGCGAGGCCCCTGGTTGTGGAGTCTCCGGTGGGAGGCATGATTGAGGTACGGCGTGTGTGTCGTGACTGTGTGTTAACCTTAGGCGAGGTGGAGCTGAGTTTTGACTTGCATGTGATGCCCATGCGTACTTTTGACCTAATCTTGGGTATGGATTGGCTTATGGCTTTCCAAGCCAAGATAGACTGTTACCGGCAGCGCATATCCTTCGTGACACCTGCAGGGACCTCTTGCACCCTGTAGGGGGAGTGGGACTGTGAGGCGAGTCGGGCCGGGCTGGTGATGGACCAGTGGGGTGCCATTACCCACAGGTTGGCAGCCCTGACCTTTGCTGAGGAGGGTAAGGCGGAGAAGAGGGTGTGGCCCGCTGTGGTGGACCAATTTCAGGATGTTTTTCCTGAGGAGTTGAGGAGTTTGCCACCTAAGAGGAGTGTGGAGTTCACCATTGAGTTGGTGCGGGGACGGGTCCGATTTCCCAAGTAGCATATCGTATGGGGCCAGCCGAGCCGAGGGAGCTATGAGGCAAATCGAGGAGTTGGTGGGCCAAGGGTATATCAGACCGAGTACCTCACCTTGGGGTGCTCCAGTGCTCTTTGCTAAGAAGGCTGATGGCACGCTTCGTCTCTGCATCGACTACAGGAAGCTGAATTCAGTGACTGTGAAGAACAAGTACCCGTTGCCTCGGATAGATGACCTGTTTGACCAGTTGAGTGGGGCCCAGTGGTTTTCCAAAATAGATTTACGGTCAGGGTATCATCAGTTGAGGGTTAGGGAGGGAGACATCCCTAAAACGGCCTTTCGGTGCAGGTATGGGCACTACGAGTGGATAGTGATGCCTTTTGGGCTCACTAATGCGCCGGCAGTATTTATGCATTTGATGAACCAAGTCTTTGCCCCATACTTAGACTCGTTCGTGGTGGTGTTTATCGACGATATCTTGGTGTATTCCAAGACCGAGCAGAGCATGTGGAGCACTTGGCAACGGTGTTGCAAACCTTGAGGGACCGGACATTGTTTGCTAAGTTTAGCAAGTGTGAGTTTTGGCTGCCAGGAGGTTCACTTTCTTGGCCATGTGGTGTCAGCTGAGGGAGTTAGGGTGGACCCAGCCAAGATTGAGGCCGTGGCATCGTGGGCGAGGCCAACCAACGTTTTTGAGATCCGTAGTTTTCTTGGCTTGGCGGGGTACTATCGTCATTTTGTCGAGGGGTTCTCCCGTTTGCGCGCTCCGATGACGACGTTGACTCGGAAGGGCGTGAAGTTTGATTGGACTGACAAGTGTCGGCGGGCGTTTGAGACTCTCAAAACCCGTTTGACCACTGCACCTGTGTTGAGGTTGCCTAGGGAGGATATTCGTATGAAGTGTCTTGTGATGCGTCCAGGGGTTGGTTTGGGGTGTGTGCTTATGCAAGAGCACAATGTGGTAGCTTATGGGTCAAGGCAGCTGAAGCCTCATGAGCAGAATTATCCTACTCATGACCTTGAGTTAGCGGCTGTCATCTTCTCCCTGAAGAGTTGGCAGCACTACCTCTTGGGGGGAAAGTTTGTGGTGTTCTTAGATCACAAGAGCCTTCAGTACATCTTTACCCATAAGGACTTGAATTTGAGGCAGAGGAGATGGGTGGAGTATTTGCAGACCTTTGATTTTACTCTTGCCTATACCCGGGCAAGGGTAATATTGTGGGCGACGCGTTGAGCGAGAAAAGGGAAAGCTGAGGTGGCCGTGAGAGAGTGGAAGCTGATGGAGCAGTTGGCGATGTTGCAGCTGCAGCCTGTTGTTCGTGATGGTGGGACAGTCCTGAGTCCTTTGGTGGTTGTGCCTGAGTTGTACCAGCGCGTCCGGGAGGAACAGTTGGGTGACATTGAGTGTGAGGTTTTTTTTTTTTTTTTTTTTTTTTTTTTTTTTTTTTGGGATCTGGTCGCATTTGTTACCTGATAGTTGGTCACCCGGAGGTTTCCCATCCACGGCTTCATCTCTGGCCAGACACCCCAATTTTTGATTTTATGCTGATACCCACCTCAGATCGCAGTTGTCCTCTCCGATGGTCACCCGGGGGTGCCCATCCGGGTACTCTGGCCCGAAGTGGGTTTATTACCCCCAACCACCTCATGTTATCATCCTCCCTGGTACTGTCTCGTGAACTTGGTGGCTGACCTAGAGACCCCCCCCAGGGGTATCTATGGCCCGGAATCCCGGGAATATGGTTCGGAAACCGAGCGAGGCCGATCCTGGGTCATAATCGTGAAGGCCGTCCACCCGACCCCCCAGCCGGTAGCCCTCGGCCCACCTCCACCCCGTGGTTGGAGTTGTTTCGGCTCCAAGAAATACCTTCATGGGTGGGTTTCCCGGAGGTCACCCATCCTAGAATTGCTCTGGTCATATCCTCACTTAACTGTGGAGTTCCTAAGAACCTACCACTACCAGATCAACCACATGAGGTATTGAGTGTGAGGTTCTCCGTGCCCGTATTGAGGCTGGGGAGCTATCTGAGAACTGGACAGAGGGTCCTGAGCATGAGTTGTCTTTTCAGGGGCGGTTGGTAGTGGCTTTTTCCCTCAGGGATGAGGTGATGAGGGAGTTTCACCAGTCTAGAGTTGCTGTGCATCCAGGGGGTACGAAGATGTACCATGCGCTTCGGGCACATTTCTGGTGGCCTGGGATGAAACGCGATGTGGCTGCCTTTGTTTCGCGGTGCCTCACGTGTCAGCAGGTGAAGGCTGAGCATGCGGCCGGCGGGCATGTTCGCCCTTGCCCATAGCGGAGTGGAAGTGGGACCACATAGCGATGGATTTTGTGACTGGTCTTCCACCCACCACAGGGCGGAAAGATATGATTTGGGTGATTGTGGATCGACTCACAAAGTCGGCCCATTTCCTGGCTGTTCGCGAGCGGGACTCCATTGGGACCTTGAGTCAGCTGTACATGAACGAGATTGTGAGACCGCATGGAGTACCATCATCGGTTGTCTCCGGTGGGATTCGAGGTTCACCTCCCGTTTTTGGGCAGGTTTGCAGGAGGCTATGGGGACCAAGCTTCACTTGAGTACAGCCTTTCACCCTGAGACTGACGGTCAGACGGAGAGGACGAATCAGACTTTGGAGGACATGTTACGGGCCTGTGTGTTAGATTTTGGGGGTTCGTGGGCAACTCACCTTCCTTTGGTGGAGTTTGCCTACAATAACAGTTATCAGGCATCCAATGGGATGGCTCCTTTTGAGGCGTTGTATGGGTGGCCGTGTCGATCACCTTTGTGTTGGACTGAGGTGGGGGAGACAGCTCTCTTGGGACCGCAGTTGGTTCAAGAGGCTACCAAGAAGGTTAAGTTGATTCGTCAGCGTTTGTTATCAGCTCAGAGTCGGCAGAAATCTTATGCGGATCAGCGGCGGCGACCTTTGGAGTTTTCTGTTGGTGATCATGTGTTTCTTCGTGTTTCCCCACGTCGTGGACATCGACAGTTTGGGCGAGGTTCCAAGCTATCTCCGCGGTTTATTGGTCCTTTTGAGATTCTGGATCGTGTAGGGCCTGTGGCCTACCGATTAGCGTTACCACCGCGGCTGAGTCGAGTGCACAACGTGTTTCACGTGTCCCAGTTGAGGAAGTATCACCCTGACCCCACTCATGTCATCGATTGGGGGACATTGGACATTGAGGATGACATGTCCGTTGTTGAGGCCCCTATCCGTATCCTAGATCGGCGCGAGAAGCTTTTGCGTGGTCGTACTATTCCTTTGGTTCGCGTGTTGTGGCAGCACCGTGGCATTGAGGAGGAGACATGGGAACGTGAGTCCGTGATGCGTGAGCAGCACCCAGACTTGTTCGAGGACGAACAATCTTAAGCGTGGGAGGTGGCTGTTGGCCAAGGGATAGTGATGTGTTTTCTTGTATTAGTTGTGTACGATTTGGTGTATTTGTATTGTCTTTTGCAGACATGTGTTCTGATTTGTGATGTGTTTTGAGATGTGTATTCGTGACATGCGGACATGTGTTATATGCATTATTGTGGTTATGGATTATGGTGGTACCTTGTTATGTGCTGTTATGTGTTGTGCGCGGTGTATGACCCGTTTGGGTGTTGTGGCTCGCCGTGTGGCAAATGGGTAGCTTGTGTTTGCTTTCCTCGTATGTCATTTCTTTTCGAGGATGAAAAGTCTTAAGGGGGAGAGGATGTAAGGACCTGTACCTTGAGTTAGTCACAGTTTTGCCTTATGAGTAGAGTTTTTCTAGATTTTGACCTAGTGAATGGACTCCAATGAATTCACGTGCAAAAGGAAAGATGCTTAGAATGATGTCCTCTATCTACCACAGAAGTTTCAGGCCAAACGGACGTGTATGTGAGGTGCACGTGAATTGGGTCCATTTCACGTGCAAGTGTGGTTGTCTTCTACATGATGCAAGGAGGCTAGGGGTGAAGTTTGAGCGCATTTGGAGTGCATTTGGAGGTGCACGTGAATTGGGGAATTCACGTGCAAATTGGCGTGCAACCATATTTTTGCATGGTTCCCTTGGTTTTGACATTCTAATGATCTTTCTCCAAAGGACCATGTTGAAATTCTGAGTATTTTGGCCTATATGGGTGCGGAAAGGTGCTAACTTGTGTGATCAAAACTACGTTGTTTTGATCCTGGGATTCACTTAATCAAAACTACGTCGTTTTCATGTTGTGTTGTCTATATAAGGAGGAGAAGCCCCTCTGTTTTAGGGTTAGGGTTTGTTGCTCCACCAGCCGTCGCAGAGAGAGAGAGAGAGAGGGAAGGAGAGCTCCTGGTTGCTGCCGGGCGTCTTGCGTGGGTGGTCGGTGCTTCGTGGGTGGACGGCGTTCGACGTGGGATCGGGACATTTCTGTGTTGTTGCGTTTTACTTGAGGTAGGGGTTTGTTTCTTCCTAAATCCTCCTCTGTCCTAGGGTTCTAGGGCAGATTATGGGTTATATCTGTTATATATACATATGTAATCCATATAGGTGTGATCTCCTATATGGATGTTGGCCTTCAATGGCAGTTTTTGGTGTATTCTGGTGTTGGATGGTGTGCATATTAAGTGTTCGATAAAATGCCTGTGTGGATATGTCTGTGTGAATATGCCTAGTATGTGTTTCATTTTATGCCTGATGGGCTGTGCGAACTAAGTGTTTGGTATTATGCCTGTGAAAGTGTGTATGCTACGTGTTTGGTTTAATGCCTGTGTGACCTTGTATCTTTGTGCTTGTGGAACCCGGTGGCTGTGGAAGCCCGGGATTGGAAATGTTAGCCTGTGTGGCTAAGCCTATATGGCCGTGGATATGTTAGCCTGTGTGGCTAAGCCTGAGAGGTTGTGGATATGTTAGCCCGTGTGGCTGCCCGAGTGGTGTGGATATGTTAGCCCGTGTGGCTAAGCTTCCCAGTGGTTGTGGATTTGTTAGCCTATGTGGCTAAGCCTGTATGGCTGTGGATAGGTGTGTGCCTTGTGAATGTGGAATACTACTTGTTTACATTTTATTGTCACTACACACTTGTGTACACACTCATGTACACGCTAGGAGCATGGGATGGGTTGGGGAGACATGATCCCTTCTGAGCTGTGGTTGCTCACCCCTCCCTCTATGTTGTGTTTTCTTTCAGGAACATACAGGCGTTAGGTGGGACCCCAAGGTGGAAGACCATATTTACTTTACTGTCTACCATTTATGTTGTTTTTTTTTTAAGGGAACTGATTTAACCCCAGTGGGGATGGATTGAAAAGAGGACTTTGTTGTAATAAAGACTGGTTTGGTTTGTGGATGTTTAAAATGTAATATTCTTGATTTGTATCCTAACCCCTTTGCCCTCCGTGTGGGTAAAAGGGGAGTCACGTGCCGGTTTCCTCGGGTTGGAAATCCGGGGCGTGACATGCAAGGGAGGCCTAAAACTTTGAAAATGTGCAAGAGGTACGCAAAATGCGGGGCAAAGATAATCTAAGGATATTTTGTTGCTACTTATTCTAAAAAGCATCCTTGCCAGATGACTTGGCATTCTCTTCTCCTCCCGATGAGCAAACTGTTAAGTAGCTTGAGTCATAGTTTCCCTTAGGCAAAGGTCCAGAGCTTTGTTGTTGCCTTATGCAAACCTCACGGATAAGCAAAATTTAAGAAACTCAAGCGGGGGAATAAACGATTTTAAAATGATTTTTTAAAAAAGCCAAAATCATATTTATTTGAGAAGACATTTTACACTTACAATTGGATCATTGCATATGGAACAACTTGTTTATCATCATACAAAGTTAAACTAAACTCCCTTTTGTAGTACAAGGACAATAGCTTCAAAAGACATGTCTTGTAAAGTTGATCAAAGTATGCTTAAGATTTGACCAATCCTTTAGTTCACAGCCTAGTTCCTGGTTTGAAGTGGCGTAACGACCTTTCTGTGACTGTCTTCTTGGGGAGTTCGAGAGTTGTACCCCACTTTGGTTCTCTTAGAAGATCATGGATCCTGATATCGCTGCACTTTTTGCTGGCTTTGTATTTTACCCTTGGCGCCCTTTCGGGTTTTCACCAAGTCCACCTTTCTTTTGCTTTTGATTGAGCTTTGTGTTTTACCCTTTGTGCCCTTTCAGGTTTTCACCAAGTCCGCTCTCGGGCCACGAACCTCGTTTGTCAGGTCACGCAAACTTGATTGCCATATAGTGAGGATGAATTTAGCCCAATTATGTGAGGGACTGAAGCATGAGATTTTAATTCAGTTGGGGATAACGGTTTTTGAAGTGGGGAAGTTAAGCATAAAACTTCTTTACAACGTCGCTGTTTACAGGATTTCGTAGCTCAACTCCGTCCATTTCTGTGAGGATTAGGGCACCTCCCGAGAATGCTCTTTTTACAACGTATGGACCTTCATAGTTCGGAGTCCACTAGCCACGGTGATCATGCTGTATTGCCAGTATCTTCTTCAAGACCAAGTCCCCTTCTTTGAAGGTTCGGGGTTTCACTTTTTTGTTGAAGCTGGCCATCATCCTTTGTTGATACAACTGGCCTCGACCGACTGCGGCGAGACGTTTCCCTTCAATTAGATTCAGCTGCTCAAAACGGTCTCTGACCCATTTGGCTTCATCCAACTGAGTATCCCTAAGAATTCTGAGTGACGGGATTTCCACCTCGATGGATAGGACTGCTTCGATACCATAGGCTAGGGAAAAAGGAGTTGCCCCAGTTGATATTCGCACAGAAGTCCTGTAAGCATGCAGTGCATATGGAAGTTTCTCGTGCCAATCCTTATATGTCTCGGTCATTTTGTGAATGATGTTCTTGATGTTTTTATTTGCTGCCTCAACCGCTCCATTCATCTTAGGACGATATGGGGTAAAATTGCGGTGTCGGATTTTGAATCCTTTGCATAAATTATCCATCATTTTATTGTTCAAATTAACGGCATTGTCGGCTATAATTTGCTCCGGAAGCCCATAACGACAAATAATGTTGATTCGGAGAAACATAACCACCACTAATTGAGTGACTTGCGCATAGGAGGCTGCTTCTACCCATTTGGTGAAGTAATCGATCGCTACTAAGATGAATCTATGACCATTGGAAGCCTTAGGTGAAATGGCTCCAATGACGTCCATTCCCCACATGGCGAAAGGCCATGGAGATGTTATCATGTGCAAGTAGGACGGGGGTGCTTGGATTCGATCCCCGTAAACTTGGCACTTAAGGCACGTGCGCACATGATGGATGCTATCCTTTTTTATAGTGACCCAATAGTAGCCCATCCTCATGATCTGTCGGGATAGAGCATGTCCATTCACATGAGCTCCACAGTTGCCATTGTGGACCTCATTAAGGATCTGAGTTGCTTCGTCTTTCTCAACACACCGTAGTAGCACCATGTCGTAACTGCGCTTGTAAAGGACGGGCCCATCTAAGAAGTAGTTAGCACTTGTTCGCCGAATATTTCTTTTTTCTGCTTCTGAGACTTCTATTAGATATTCTCTTGTGAGTAGATATTGTTTGATATCATGATACCATGACTTTGTGTTAGCATCCGTACTAGCCAACATACAGTATATTGGCACTTCTTGTACGCAAATATCAAAAGAGGGCATTTCTAAGCTTGTATCCAACCGAAGGAGGGCTGCCAAAGTAGCCAAGGCATCGGGAATCCGATTATGTTCCCGGGATGCATGTTCAAATGATATTTCATCAAATAGTCTAGCCATATCACATATCATCTCTTGGTAGGGAATGAGTTTGGGATTCAAGGTTTCCCACTCCTTACGAACTTGATAAATTACTAAGGCTGAATCTCCGAAGACTTGAAGCCTTGTAATTCCCCTTATTCAAGCTTCTTGGAGACCCATGACACAAGCTTCATATTATGCTATGTTGATTGTGCAGGGAAAGGCCAACTTGGCGGCCTTGGGATAATGTTGACCGGTTGGGGAGATTAATACTGCCCCAATGCCATGACCGAATAAATTTGAGGCTCCATCAAACCACAGAATCCACATATTTGATTCCTGATCCTCCTGAACAACATTGATGTATTCGTCTGGAAAATCGGAGCTCATGGGCTCATAATCCTCCAAGGCCCTGTCGGCCAAGTAATCTGCTATGGCACTTCCCTTGATGGCCTTCTGTGGGACATAGATGATATCATATTCAGATAAGAGCAGTTGCCATTTTGCAACCCTTCCGTCATTGCCGGTTTTTCTAACAGTACTTGAGTGGGTCATGTCTTGAGATGAGCCATGTAGTATGGTAGAGGGTATCTTGTCTCAATCTTCATGTTGCCCGGACAAGAGCGCAACAAGCTTTTTCTAAGGGAGTGTACTTCTCTTCGCACGATGTAAATTTCTTGCTCAAGTAATAAATGACTTGCTCCTTTTTCTTTGCTTTATCAAGCTGTCCCAGAACACAACCCATGGATGTTTCTCGGACCATCAAATACAATATCAAAGGTTTGTTGGGTGTTGGAGGAGCCAAAATCGGTGGGTTCATAAAGTATTCCTTGATTTTGTCAAAGGCCTCCTAACATTCGTCATTCCAAACTTCGGGGTTATGTAATGACCCGTGTGTAAGAAGTTAACCACAAACACCTTGGATGTTGGTGCACAAGTTTGAGGTAAGAGATGAGCCCAAGAGGGGACTTTTGGGAGGTGCATGTGACAAGTAATAACGTACATTTATGCCCTAGGAAGATGCTTTGCATATACATGCGGTTTTAAGCTGTTTTGGCAGATTTTGGAGCTCACTTTTGGTATAGTAGATGGCCTCAAACAATTGGCGTGCAAGAACAAAAGTTACTTAGAATGAGGTTCTCTATCTACCACAGAAATTTCAGAGCATTTGGAGCTGCACGTGAATTCACCCATTTCACGTGCAAGCATATTTTTGCTTCTCAGACCTCTACAAGATGCAAGGAGGCTTGGGATGAAGTTTGAGTGCATTTAGAGCTGCACGCCAATTGGGGAATTGGCGTTCAAATTGGCGTGCAGGCATGTTTTTGCATGGTTACCTTGGTTTTGTCATTCTAATCATCTTTTCCCAAAGGACCATGTTGGAATTATGAATATTTTGGTGTGTATGGATGTGGGAAGGTCATAGCTTGTTCTATCAAAACTACGTCGTTTTGATGTTGTGTTGTCTATATAAGGAGGAGATGCCCCTCTGTTTTAGGTTTAGGGTTTATTGCTCCACCAGCCGTCGCAGAGAGAGAGAGAGAGAGAGAGAGAGAGAGAGAGAGAGAGAGAGAGAGAGAGAGAGAGAGAGGGGGAAGGAGAGCTTCTGGTGGCTGCCGGAGCGTCTTGCGTGGGTGGTCGGAGTCTTGCGTGGAAGCGGGGAGCAGGGAGAACATACAAGGTAGGGTTATGTCTCACCTGGTGCGTTCCGGGGTTAGGCCCTGTGTAGAGGGTTTATCGAGTTTCTATTGTTATTGTTATATTATTTATATGTAAATTCATATAGGTGTGACCTCCTATATGAATGTTGGCATAATGGCGTTTTGGTGTGATTTACGAGGTTGGGTGGTTAGTGCATGTTAAGTGTTCGATAAAATGCCCTGTGTGAATATGCCTGTGTGTATGCTCAGAACGTGTTTGAAATAATGCTTGTGTGGCTATGCATATGTGTTTGAAATAATATCTATGTGGCTGGGTTTGTGAGCCTGTGAATATATGCATGCTAAGTGTTCAACGTTATTCCCGTGTGACTAAGCATATTAAGTGTTTGTTGTTATGCCTGTATGGCCTTATGTGCTGCTTGTTTGCTTGTACACCCGGTGGCTGTGGAAGCCCAGAACTGTTTGTGAAACCCGGTGGCTGTGGAAGCCCGGGACTGATTATATTAGCCTGTGAGGCTGTGGAAACTATGCCTGAGAGGCGGTTAAACTATTTGCCTGAGAGGCGGTTAAATCATTGGCCTGAAGAGGCGGTTAAATCACTTGAATCATTGGCCTGAAGTGGCAGTTAAATCACTTGTGGTTAAAGTGTTGCTTTGTGTGTATGTAGAAATGATTGTATTTGCTGATGTGGTTTGTTATTATATCTGTTGGAATGTATCACGACACCGCACTCGTACACATGTCATGTAGATGCTAGGAGCATGGGATGGGTTGGGAGACATGATCCCTCTCGAGTGTGTGGTTGCTCACCCCTCCTCCTGTGGTGTGTTTTTTTCCAGGAACCTACGGGCGTTAGGTGGGAACACCTAGGTGGAGGAGTTCTGTTTTGTGGCTTTGTTTTATGTTATGTAATTCGTGTTATGTAATTTCGTTGAGGCCTTGTAACCCCACAGGAGATTTTGTAATGAAGTTTGAAACATAATAAAGGCATGTGGTTTGAATTTAATAATTATGTGATTTTGGTCTCTGAAAATAAAATGTGAAGTGTATGTTGTATCCTACCCCTTTATCCAAACCCGGGTAAAGGGAGGGTCACGTTTCGGTCTCCTCGGGTTGGAAAACCGGGGCGTGACAATATGGTATCAGAGCCAGACCCAGAGCGGTGTGCCATGGTCCGACGAGGACGTGGGCCTCCTAAGAGGGGTGGATTGTAACGACCCATGAGTGGGTGTTAGTCCCACATTGCTTAGTGAGGAGAACAAAGTCCGCCTTATAGGAGGGGACGGATACCTCACCTCACAGGAACGCGTTTTGGGCGAGGCCCAAAGACAAAACCTTGCGGAGCAGGCCATGAGGACGAGGCCCAAGACTGGTTGGCGAAAGCGGACAAAATTCTTGTGACGGGTATGGGCTGGGCTATTCTCGGGTGGTATCAGAGCATGGTCTAGTTGGCCTAGGGTAGTGGGCGGACTTGGTTATCTTGAGTCCTTTGGAGGAGCCTGGAGGGACGTGCCTGATCAACATGGTCCTCTTGGAGCCTCTAAGGTGTACTTGGGGTAGTCCAGTCTTGTGGTAGGATTTACATGCATTGGCATTAGGGCACTAGTTGCATATGTTGCTCATGTGTGATGGTGTGGGAACTATGATTAAGCTGTATATGTGGTAGGAATGCATGAATAACGTGATAAAGTGTTAATCTGTGAAACTTTGATCTTTTGTGGTAATTTGAACATGAAAGCAAGGAAAAGAAATTGTAGAATTGAAACTGTGTGCTTGGAAACTTGAGGCTTGTGAACTGTTAACAAAATAATAATAATAATAATAATAATAATAAATTAAATATACAATAATGTTGGTGTTCTGTGAATGGTTGAGCATGTGATTTGTTTGGTATTGTGTGACATGAGCGTGGTTATGAGCAATGCAATGAAATGTAAAAATTGGTATAGTCTGTGAAATGTGAACCTATGGACTTGTGTACACAAGGATGCGTGTTATAGCTTAAGCTGCTTAGTCGGTAGTGATCTCGCAATTGTTGAGATCGTTTAGTGTTAATCTGGAGCGCTACCTTTTCGTATAGCCAATGTTTCTGAGAATTATAAACCGTGCGATCGTTGAGGTAACGAGAGGAGGCCGCAACTCAGGTTGGGCAAGTGAGAGAGCTACAGGCTGAAGGTGATAAACTAATCACGGCAGAGGTTGGCATCTTTAACCCGATTATCCAAGAGATGAGGAATCAGATTCGACGACTGATTAGGAGCGAGGTACGCCAAGAGCTGTCAACCCATAACATTGAGGGGAGTTTGGGTGCGGATCAACGGAAGCCACATTTTCCCAATCAGCAGGAAGGACTTAAGAGGCAAAGGGTGCAAGTTGAGAATGGTCATGAGTTTCATGTTGGGGGTCAACCCTCAACACTTCCATTTGAGTCCCGTTTCCCTAAGGGTTGTGCTTGCTGTGGACAACCGGGACATTGGAAAAGAGAGTGTGCCAAGAAGCAGTACCGGTGTCGCCTCTGTGGAAAAGTAGGACGTCTTCGTACAGTCTGTTTTGGTAGGACCGGGAGTGATGCTGGAGGACTAGCTAGTGAGGCCCGTAGAAGAGCAAGACAGAACTTCATTGGTGGTATCGTGCCCCTTTGGTGGGTTGTCGATTGAGTCTCGTACTAGTTATGTGAGGCAAGGTGGACTTTATCATGTCCCGTTTGAGTTAGCATTTCGAATGGATGTGGTTGGTGACCTGTTAAGAAATAAATAAGTAAAAAGAATAAATATAGATTTATAATGCTAGAAGAATAATGAGTAACTAAGGAATATATATGGGTGTTGATTTTATATGTGAGTGGTATTCAACTTTGGCACGTGTTGCTAATAAGAGTAACCAAATCTTGTAGGCTACCTTTTGCCAGTGGGAGGAAATTTAGATTGGCTAGCTAGTAGAGCTTAAGGTGTGAAGTGATGGCTTGTGGGTTATTGTGTGACACCTCCTTGGCAACCTTGAATAATAGAAATATGTTCTTAAGTGGATAGAGGTATGTGTTGGAGTACTACTTGAAAGGGATATTCCTATGGTTACCTTTCTTTTCCAAGCGTTGTGGTTGAGGGGTAAGTTCTGGTTAGTAACTATATAGGTGTTCTGGGTTCTCAGATGGTCAAGCAGTGGCCATGTGTCATGTTTGTCGAGTGTGAAAGACCATGAGTGATGTTCTTAGAACATATTGTGAAATGGGGATGCACACGTGTAAAATGTGAAGTGTTCTGGAGCTCAACTATCGGTTGTGAGTGGGTTTCAAGGGTCATGACCGATGCATCCAATTGGTACAAAGAGGTAAGCGAGTGAGATTTGGCAGGCCTCGTTCGGGCGTTTTACCCACATCTGGAAAACATTTCTCTAGGGACTAAGGGTGTGCTTTTGCGTGGTAGGGCCATTCCCTTGGTTCGTATCTTGTGGGAAGTAGGTTTAAAGGAGAGGAGAAGGTGTAAAACTAGTACGTTCTACTCGTCAGGCGTCTTGTGTTTCGTTGCATGTGTTGAGAATGTGCAGAAAATGTAGCATTGTGTTGTTGTATGTATTGCATAAGTGGTAAAGGTATATAGCGGAGTTGTTACGTGTGGGTGTTGCGACACATATGCGTAGAGAAGGATGAGGCATGGTGTCTTGGTATAGTAACTGTGGTAAAAAAAAGGGGGGGTTGTTTGATTCCCAGAATTGAGTCAGTTGGCAGTTTTTGCTTGGAAGGGGTATTAGTGTTACTCCTTGGGGAGCGATTTATGTCGGGCGGATGTCACAAAGGTGCATGTTTTAAAGCAGTGCTGGTAGGCAGATGACCTACATTTGTGCTCTTGAAAACCTTTCATGTACAGTATCACGCGGTAAGGGAGATGGTTCACGCTATCAAGGTGTTGGTGTGTTTGGAAGCTACGTGAAAGTCCCGAATCAGGCGTTTGCGTGTCTTGTTTCCTGTGCCACACGGAGGAATGGCAGTGATCACATTTAGCTGAGGCTAGAGCCTAAGTATTTCTTGGTCAGTTTGAGTGTTTTGTTGGTGTGTTGAGACAGAACGTGATGGTTGGTGTAGCGGAGTTAGTGGTTCATGAGGTGGAGTATGTCCTGGAGGCAAGGGATTCCCTTGTGACCTGTGCGTGGTGACATAGAGGATTTCCTTGTTGTCATGTTTCAGGTAGGAGAGTTTTCCAGGGTGGAGAGAACTATGTGGTTGGTACCTACCCAGCGTCAAAGGATTCCTATCGCCTGGAATGTCTGCTGACTGAGTAAGGCGTTATCACTTGGGTTGTAACATAAGCCTCAGTTAGTGAAGGCTGTGTAAGACCTTGGTGGATCCCTATTTGACCGTAGTCATAGAGGTGTTATTTGTGTGGCATTCTGGTTCATGGGATTCTTTAGTCACTTCTCAACGTTGGTGACTAGTGTTAGCCCGATAGTAGTTTTTGGTCTTGTCGTGGTTATGTGTGGTACTGAATTTGTCATCCTTGGACTCCATTGGGCGTCATGTTGACTGTAACCGAATGGAAACTTCATCCTAGTATAGCTATGTCCTGGATTGTAAGCTGTGGAGAGCCATCATTGGTGTTGGTTGTATTTCATTGTGACCTCATGGTGCTTGCTGTAAGGGTGCGGTCTACATCTGGGGTGTGGCTGCGTGGTAAATTGTTGGTGTCCGTTGCATCAAATCTTAGTGGTGGGTTACTATTGGGGTACCTTTAATTGGGGAGTGTTGCTTCTATTGGGATGCGCTTAGGCTGATGGTGTTGGCCTTGTTCGATTGTCGGGGTCTTAGCGAATCTGTGGGAGGTTTCTCGACCTCACTTGGTGTTTAGGATGGTATATTAGTGTCTCATGCAATATCAGTTAATAGCAGGTATGTATGGGAAAAAAAGACAAAGACACACGGATTACGTGGTTCGATCAAAGTGATCTACTCCATGGTGGTGAGGGTGAGCCTACACTGAGTCTCATCCACTATATACTTTTAGTACATATGTAAGGACCCGTGTTTTGAGTTAGTCACAGTCTTGCCTTCTGAATGGGAACTTTCTAGATTTTGACCTAGTAGATGGGCTCAGATGAATTGGCGTGCAGACCAAAAGATTCCTAGAATGATGTCCTCTATCTACCACAGAAGTTTCAGGCCAAACGGACGTGCACGTGAATTGGACCCATTTGGCGTGCAAGGTTTTTATTGCATGGATGTCTTTTACATGATGCAAGGAGGCTTGGGGTAAAGTTTGAGTGCATTTGGAGCTGCACGCCAATTGGGGAATTGGCGTTCAAATTGGCATGCAAACATATTTTTGCATGGTTACCTTGGTTTTGTTATTCTAATCATCTTTTCCCAAAGGACCATGTTGGAATTGTGGATATTTTGTCATGTGTGGATGTAGAAAGGGTGTAGCTTGTGCAATCAAAACTACGTCGTTTTGATGCTGGGATTCACTTAATCAAAACTACGTCATTTTGATGTTGTGTTGTCTATATAAGGAGGAGAAGCCCTCTGTTTTAGGTTTTAGGGTTGTTTGTTCCACCAGCCGTCGCAGAGAGTGAGAGAGGGAAGGAGAGTTTCGGTGGTCTCCGGAGCGTCTTGCGTGGGTAGTCGGAGTCTTGCGTGAAAGTGGGAGCAGGAGTACATACAAGGTAGGGGTTCTGTTCTTCCTAAATCCTCCTCTGTTCTAGGGTTCTAGGGTAGATTATGGATTATACCTGTTTATATATATATGTAATCCATATAGGTGTGATCTCCTATATGGATGTTGGCCTTCAATGGCGTTTTGATGTATTCCGATGTTGGATGGTGAGTGCATATTAAGTGTTCGATAAAATGCCTGTGTGAATATGTCTGTGTGAATATGCCTAGTATGTGTTTGATAATATGCCTGTGTGGCTGGGTTTGTGGGTTTGTGAATGTATGCATGTTAAGCGTTTGGTAAAATACCTGTGAGACTCTACATGTCAAGTGTTTGATTTTATGCCTGATTGGCTGTGCGAACTAAGTGTTTGGTATTATGCTTGTGAAAGTGTGTATGCTACGTGTTTGGTTTAATGGATGTGTGATCTTGTATGCTGTGTTTGTGGAACCCGGTGTGGTGGAAGCCCTGGGATCGGAACTGTTAGCCCGTGTGGCTAAGCCTGAGTGGTTGTGGATATGTTAGCCCGTGTGGCTAAGCCTGAGTGGCTGTGGATATGTTAGCCTATATGGCTAAGCCTGTATGGCTGTGGATATATGTGTGTGCCGTGTGAATGTGGAATACAACTCTGTTTATATCTTATTGTCACTACACTGCACCTGTACACACCCTCATGTATACGCTAGGAGCATGGGATGGGTTGGGGAGACATGATCCCTACTGAGCTGTGGTTGCTCACCCCTCCCTCTATGTTGTGTCTTCTTTCAGGAACATACGGGCGTTAGGTGAGACCCCAAGGTGGAAGACCTTATTTACTTTACTACCTTTCATTTATGTTGTTTTGTGGGAATTGATGTAACCCTAGTGGGGATGGATTGAAAAGAGGATTTTGTTGTAATAAAGACTGATTTGGTTTGTGGATTGCTTTAATGAACATTACTTTCTTGAATGTGTTGTGGATGTTTAAGATGTTATATTCGGGGTTTGTATCCTGACCCATTTGCCCTCCGTGTGGGTAAAAGGGGAGTTACGTACCGGTTTCCTCGGGTTGGAAATCCGGGGCATGACAACATAAGGGTCTAGCCCTTGTTACAACAGAATTAACTCTCTCTTCTTTTAAATGCAAATACAAAACAGTATTACTCCAGTGCTCACTCACTGTGAAGAACTGTCTGGCGTAATCTGTTCCTGCGCATTCAACTGTTTGCACTGCTTGACCTTCAACTACTCCTTTGCCGAACTTACACACTGTTCGTCAATGTATGTGAAAGAAGAACAGATTAACTCACTGTTATCTTGCTTTCATTCTTCCTCTCTCTGTGTGTGTATATTGAATGAACTACTCTGCATCTCTCTTGTATCGCTACAGATACGTTTCTTGTATTCTGCGATATTCTGACGCTTTTTTTAAAGTAAGGCATATCCCTTGCTTTTATAGGTCGGCTTCAGTAAGAAACCCTTCTGTTAGGGTTAAGCATGTTTCACCGTTTGATCTTCACCGTTGAAACATGTTATGCTAGCCTCGGATGACATCCACATGTTTCCCAGCACTTAGCGTGCTCATAGATGCCGTCGGAGTGATAACTTACTTAAACGCGGTCTTCAGTGCGTTTTGCATCTTCGACTAGCCACAGCCTCGTAGATATATGTGCCTCGTAGCTTCGTTGTTACTTCAAGCTACCTCCGAGTCTTTATCTACGAATCTTCGAGTCTAAGTCTTCAAACCTTGAGAATTGATCTTCCAATTCTTCTGCTCTCTAGCTTGAAGCTAGGTTAGAACCGGTGCTCAATTGACATCTCACTCTACGAGCCTTTAAACTCTATGAGTCTCCAGTTTCGCATCAGTTACAACTGCACTTTTCCTTGGCTAATCATTTGTTCACCTCAATGGGTCTACTAATCTTTGACTCTGCGAGCTTCGACCTACAAATTTCGACTCTGCGACACTGCTACTCGATTCCCGATGGGTCTTCGAGCCTGCAAGTCTTTGAGTCTCCGAGACACTGCTCTACACCTGCGGTCTTCGAATCTTCGACCCTGTGGATCTACGAGTCTGCGACCTTGTATACTTTCAATGGTGCTTCGAGCCTCGCTGGCCCGATGATCTTCGACCTAGCACCTTCAATTCATCTAATCTTCAACCCAGTAATCTACGAGTCTTCGACCCAGATCTTCGACATTGGTAAGTACATTGTTAGACTCCCTCTACGAGCTCACTCTAAGAGATCACTCTACTAAGTTATCCAACTCAGTACAGATCCTCGACCCAGCGTCTACCCGCTTCCACATAATGTTACATAATGTTAACAATGACAACCAATAAGATCATGGAAACAACAATTACACTGATGGCTTAAGTGGAGAAGTACAATGTGAGTTTTTGGTGACTATAATATACCATTGAACTTAAACAAAAAGTTTTATAGAACAAATATTTGACTTTTTTTGTTATATAAAATGGAGTAGGCTAATAAGAAACAAATACAAAAAAGATTGTAGTTGAGATACGAATGTTAAGATAAATGTGTGGTAAAACTAAAATAAATAAGATTATACATCTCATATTTGTAGTGTTATTGAGATAACTCTGATTGAAGATAAGATGAGAGAGATTTGCTAACATTAGTTTGACTATTTAAGACGTAAGTCAATAGATGCGTTAATTAGGAGGTAAAAATGATAAACATTGAACAAGGTAAAAAAAATTACGAGAAAACAAAAAATGACTTGAACAAATGTAGTAATAAAGAATATGAAATTACTTGAAAAAATGGACAATAACCAATAGAAATATATAAAAGAAACTAATTCATGGATTAGATTGAATATAAATTTCCTATATGACATTGTTCATATAACCATATAACCAACCTTATATTATTGAAATTAAAAACTTGTTAATTTTATTTGACTGTGATTTATAACCAACACGATTTAAACAAATTTAAGGTTAAGTAAATACCTAATTTTAAAAACTCGAATTAATCAAAACCCAATTTTTAGAAGTTCACGTCCAAAAATTATCGAACTAGTAAAATAATGTCATTAAAAAATACAAATTTCAAAACTGCGTTGTTAAATTAAAAATCCCAAATCACATGTGAAACTTGAGGTAAGTTTTCAATTATGTTTGTTAAACCTTAATTATTTTTTAAAATATAATTATTTTTAAAAATCAAGAACCTAAATGAATTTCCATCATTAATAAATACTTTGAAATTTATTAAATTCATTAATTTTAAACATAATATTATTTACAAAAAATAATACCCTCTGCCACTTGATACACTTTGGTTAAAGGAAGAAAAAAAAGTAAAAAAGACGGAAAAGAAAAGATCACATAGGTCACTCACTCCTCTGGGCCTCTGGCTCTCCAGGGCTGAGTTTCAAAGCACTTGCATTACCCACGCAAACTTAAATTCTTAATGCCTCGGAGAAACAAGAATCGTGTCCTGCGCCAAAGAAAAACAAGCCCAGAGGAAGTCGCGCGCTTTAAATTCTTCAATATTGTCGACGTCTGGCCAGTGTCCAGTCTGGTGGAATCTTGTGTAGTAAAGATCACTTTCTAGGCAAAAAAAAATTACTCTCTTATTAGTTTCATGCAAGCCCCGAGGAAGTTGCATGCTTAATGCTTTTCAACAATTTTAGGACTGATACAATTACAACCCCGTCCACGGCTGCCTCGTGAATCCGTGTGAACCAGCAACGAGGCCAAATACTCAAAGTCACACTAACTCAAATCTACACGCCTTATAATGAAAATAGTAAAAAAAAAAAAAAACGTTGTACCCCAAAATAGTTAAAGAGGACAATCATGTAAAGCTATACATCTGTAACACGTATGCTACACAACATCTACACGTCTTAGCAGGGAAAATAGTAACGAATACCCTAAAACCCAAATGGTTGCATCAACCATAATATGAATAATGTAAATAGAAAAGCGGCACCCAATCCCATACTGAATGAAAATTTTGACCGACTAAAAGCAATTTCAAATATGGAAGACCGGAAAGCAATCTCTAAACATATCTATGAAGTCGTATCAAAACATCCACGCCAGTACTTGCACATTGTATTTAAATGCAAACGTTCAGAAAAGGTACGATGTTTGGCAAACAAACCCTTTTCTGTTTCTGTTTTTTTCAAAAAAAGAGGCGCAAAACAAAAGATCAACAATCACACAAGGATAAAGAAAAAGAGAAAAACATTATAATCTGCTTGTACCTATAACAATTATATAAACCAAAAAACCACCACAGCAGTTGCAATGTTTCTACCCAAACCTCACCAATCTGATTACAGTACGATGACCATCAACTCCTTCAATCTTTGCTCATGCATCGGAATGTATAATCCCAAGTAATGCTCACAACTCAAACTCATCTTCGAGCTTCAAGGCTTCTGCTGCGGCTTCTTCCTCTTCATCATCTACTACAAAATACGGATTGTGAGCCTCAGGCTTGAACTTGTAACCAGTAAACACATAAAATGCCAATGTCGCCAACTCCCCAGCCACCACACTGGTCCAAAGATACCGATATGAGGTAATAGTCTCCAAGGCATACACAACTACACGAGTGAAGTAAATGTAGCAGATGACCACAATGTAATAGTGTCTAAACAGCGTCAACTTCATCAAATTCACGGCAGCCTTCCCGTCTGTCCGGGCAGCTTCCCGCAGATTCTTGATGGACCACACAATGGGGAACAAAATAGCACAGCAGCAAACCACGTCAACAAGCAAAAACACCTGCTTCCAAGTGACCCAATCTTGGCCATAAGGCCCAGTCTCATCGATCACAACCTGAGCTATGTTAGCCACAACCTGAAGTGGGATCACAATCATCAGCACCTTCTTCTCCTTATCCTGCAAATACGGCTTCAAAAACGACCATCCCGTCCCGATCAAAACGATCAGTGTGAACAAACTGATACCCTTGAGGAAGCTGAATATGTAGAACAACACATCCCACCCGTGGGCGGTACCAGTGCGCTTAATGTAGGATTTGTCCTCGGCCTCGCACAGGAGATTCAACGCCTTCAAGACGACGACGGCGAGCATAAAGAAATGAATCCCATGAACGGTCAATCTCTTCTTATACAGGAGATGGATCCACAACCCAGTAATGACGAAATAGATCAAGCTCAACAGGAAATAAACCCTAGGGAGGACGGTACGTCCGGCGGACAAGTAGTCACGAGGGCCGTCCTTCCCTTCGAGGTTATACATGGAGGAGTGAACAGACATGGAAACCTTGGAGCGGCTGGGACAGTTGGCGAACACGAGGGAGTACTGGTCGGCGTCGGTCTCGGAGAACGGGGTGGATAAGGAGGTCTCGCCGGCGGCGAGGCGGTCGAAGGTGTAGACAACCCGGACGAGGCGGGATTGGAGGGGGCAGGTGATGTCTCCGCTCTGGATCTGCTGGAGAACGTTGAGCCATCCCACTTTGGTGCAGAGGAAGAAGCCGATGGCGGAGCGGTCGGAAGGGGACGCCGGAGTGGGGTCGGAGAAAGAGACATGTGAGACGTTGAGCTCGAGGAAGCCACGGTGGGTGAACCCGAACTCGTCCAAGGGGATGATGGGGCGGCCATCGGATCGGATCTCGGTGGATCGGATCTCGGCGTGGGAGAGAGGCAGACGGATGGCGATGAGGAAGGTGAGGAGGAGAGGGATGAGGGAAGAGAAGATGGTGGCCATGTGGGGTGGGGGGTTTGATGTGATGAGTGATGAGATCTGTACAGATCTGTCTGAGAATGATTTATATATATATATATATGCGCGTTTGTGTGATTGTGTATTGGGCAATCAGTTTTCTCAGATAGATTGGTTGCTTCTTGCTTGCTTCTTCTCACTTATCAGGGAGGAAGGAAAGAAGGATAGTTTGAAGAAGAAGATGACATCGCAACCGACGACCGAGACTAATAGAAAAGAGAGAAACGGAGTCGTCTCGAAATTTCGACGACTCTGGGTTCTGATGGCGACCGGGCAAGCATTCAAAACCGTAAAGAAAAAACTAAAATAAAAATAAAATCCCAATGATATATAGGGGCTGATAGTATAATTAAATAAATTCCGTTTTAGAATTCATTTCCATCCAAACTCTTCTTTTGAATTTAAGAGGGTTAGAATGAAATTGGTAATTCTCTTAGTACAAAAACAATCTTAATTAACTTTTTATTTATAATCTCTTTTAAATCTTACTAGCATTGGGTTAGTATTTCTTTCCCACTCCTCCAATGCGCCTCCTTATCAAAATCTTGTTTGGTGTTGAAATTGCCACCTTAAGTCTATCACTACAAAGTTTTATAATATTAGAGCATCTTCAACCCTCTCCCTATATGACTCTCTATCCTAATATAGGGAGCTAAAGTATTCCCTATATATAGGAAGGCTTAGCCACTCTCTAAATTAATTTTATTAATACTTTAATACAATAAAGCATTAATTAATTACATAAAAAATAAATTATTTAAATTAAAATTTTGAAAAATAATAAAATATTATATAATTAGCTAAAATAAAGAGTATGGTTAGAATAGATAATTTAAAATAGCTAGTTAAAATAGCTTTTACATCAAATAAGAAGTGAAATTTAAGGAGCATGATTAAAGATGCTCTTACTTCCTTCATGAATGACACAGAGCCCTTAAAATTTTACGATTGAAGAAGCTTGTTAATCCCACTATTCATAGAGATGGAGCCATGAAAAACAGTCATGTCATATTATGTTACAATAACCCTCAATGGTAGTATTCTAATTGTCGACAACCAGAGCATAGTGTCATGGGGGCAGGTTTTACACCTATGCAACACTTGGTCTGTAAAACCCAAGATTTTAATAAAAAAATAAATATTTATTATGTTATTTTATATTTATAATTAAACTATTTTGATATATATTTAGATAACGTTATTTGATAGCGTGTATGATAATTATATTAATTTTAATTAAATATCGAGTTTTCATAATATAAGATTTACTTTTCATAAATAAATTACATTTGATATATATTTTAGTTTAAGAAAATAAGTATGTTATTAAGTTTTATAATGAGGTGTTATATTATTTTACCTAACTATATAGTTATTTCAATCGTTTTGTTTAATTATATTAAATAAATAATTTCTTGGTTGACATGTTGAATTTAAATCAAATAGAATATAACCTTGAATTTATCACATCAAAATTTATTAAGAGTTGTAAAAAACAAAATTTGCATTAATACTCCATAACCATAGCTTAAGCTGAGAAAGGATATACTAGCGTAGTTTTGGAAGTCATCTTCAAAAATTGATAACTTTGTTTATGTAGCTCTAAACAACCTGAAAATTTTCCAACGTGTTAATAATTTAGTTATCTAACTATGGTAAAACTTTCAGCCTCATTGGATCAGTCCATTAGGAGAAACAATTTAAATAGTACACAAAGGTTTACTAGCACGCCCAGAATTTCTAGTCTCACTTCAAAACTTAATAACTTTTGATATACAAGTCCAATAGACTTGAAATTGGTCTCGAAATGTAGATAATTAAGTTATGAATCCATCCCAATTAGCCTTATTAAATTTAATGAAGAATCTAGAAAATTATAATCAAAAGAACCAAAGCCAGTTAGAGAAGCAGTAGAGGACAAAGCTTGGATCATAGCAATGAATGAGGAGCTAGATCAGATTAAAAAGAATAAAATATGGTGGCACACCCAGAATTTCTAGTCTCACTTCAAAACCCAATAACTTTTGATATATAAGTCCAATAGACTTAAAATTGGTCTCAAAATGTAGATAATTAAGTTAGGAATCCATCCCAATTGGACTCATTAAATTTAATGAAGAATCTAGAAAATTATAGTCAAAATAATAAGTCATGCACCCATGTGACTTTTGTGATCAAAAGAACTTTCAAAATCAAACAAATCCTAAAAATTCAGAAATAAGGGAAACAAAGGGGCTACATGGTAGATAATAAAGGGATAAGAATCAAATTATTTGAAAAGGAGAAAATTAGAGAAGAAAATAAGGTGTTAAGGACAAAAGTTTCACTTACCACACCTACCACCTACCACCACCCTTGCCCATATAAGGAATGTTTTGACTCCCCTCTTAATGCATAAGTTCTCTCAAGCCATACCACGAAATTCTCTCTACCAACACTCCCTAAAGCCCTCTTAACACCCCAAATGCTCTACTTAAACCTCTTTTGTTTTTTATACTTACTAAGCATCAAAGTTTTACGAAAGGTAATACTTAAGATTTTGAAGTTACTTATTATTTATTATATAAGATCTATATGGTTGGTTTTTCCACCTCATATATATTATTTACATGGTTGGCCTTACCACCTTATATATATATATATATTGTTGGATCACGCCCAAAATTTGGATAATGCTGATAAAGCTTTATGTAATTTGATCTGAGATCTTTTGTGTTTCTTTGATTGTTGCAGAAGATATGTTGTTAATCCGGAGATACACTCGTGAGAGCAAAGCTAAGGACAGGATACATAATCCTGATCCGGACAAGAGTGAGTGTCGTCAAACACTTGGTAAATAACCAAGTCACCAATACATACGGAATAAGGAACATTCGTGCGGACTAAGAACTTAAAAGCTACGGATTAAGGAATCTGTTCCTAATACCTCAAACAGACTAAGTCAAACTGATACGGAGTAAGAGACTTGGTCTACAAGGTCGCACGAAGTAAAAGAAGACACGGAGTAAGCCATCCGAGTCTTCCATACATGCGGAGTAAGGAAAGTACTAATGCGGAATAAGGATCCGAGTCTATATTCGCACGGAGTAAGGAAATTAGACACGGAGTAAGGAAACTAGATGCGGAGTAAGGAATCCGGGTCACTCACTCATACGGAGTAAGGAACTTACATACGGAGTAAGGAACTTACACACGGAGTAAGGAACTTACATACGGAGTAAGGAAGCGCTGATACGGAATAAACACTCCGACCTTCTCATTCACACGGAGTAAGGAAGCGCTGACACGGACTAAGGATTCCAGTACCAAATAGATACGGAGTAAGCAACCACTGACACGGAGTAAGGTTCCGAGCTTCATTAGCTACGGAGTAAGGAAAATTACACCGGACCAAGAAGATACTGCTTCAACTCAACCGCATTTAAAGTCATCAGCTCGTGGTGTCCCGATATAAGACAAACTCGTTGAGAACCTGAAGAATCTTACATGTGGATCACCTGGATATGTGGACACAACCTTAATTATATTTGGGAACTCACAAAGGCACTTATACTCTGCAAACCCAAGATCTTGAGCTCCACAATCCGCAGCAGTCAAGGCAGGGAGATTACTGAGGGATAGTTAGTGCTGAACACATTCCGGAACTACAAGTTCCAAGGTTGTCTCTTAGGAATGTTTGTATAAATATTCATACTTGTACATTTATGTACGTGTGCGTTTTTGAGAAATAAAATTTGGCTAGTGTGTGAATTCATTTGTAAACAGAGTGTAAGAGAGTCTTGCTTCTATTTTGTTGTATTTATCTTTTGATAAAAAACAAAATACTTCCACTATCTAGTTATCTTCCGCAGTGATTCTATCACTTAACTAGATAAGTGTTCGTGTCTTAAGAGATTAGAAAAGAGTTTAGATAAGAGCCTATTCACCCCCCTCTAGGCTCCAAGGGACCATCAAGTGGTATCAGAGCAAGTTCTATTTGTTCTAAGTAGAGATCCCACTCTTTCAATCTCAGAAATGGCCGAAGAAAGCAGTATGCTATTCAACACTCGCCTTAACTCCGGAGGTGCATAGGAGCCCATCCCGAATCGAAGCAGCAGTGAAAATGTCGACCCACCTCAACCTGCTACTGCCGCCGCTTCTCAACCACGGAGTTCGGGCTTTACTCTGACGAAACCGCCCAAATTTACACCTGAGCTTTTCTCCCAGTGGAAAGCTCGCATGAAGACGTTTATGGTATGCCATGATCATCTTATGTGGCCATGTCTTCATCATGAGATTCCAATTCCGATGACTATCGGAGAACATGGAGTTAGGAGGCCAAAGACAGGATCTTGAACTTACCAACGATGAAAGAGCCTGGCAAAGGCGCTAGTGAAAAGGCTCTGGCTTATGTTACATCGTCTTTGGATTCCGAGGCTTTCACGGACGTCCAGGGGTTGCACGACAACAAAAGCTATTTGGGACAAACCGACAATCCTCTATGAGGGGAGTCGGTCCCGGATGCGTAACGTGATCTGTACTCTTAGGCGAACTTTGAGAGTTTCAATCATAAACCGGGCGAATCACTCGAAAGCATCTATCGGAGATTCGGCAAGCTCATTCTTGAGCTGAAGACTGTCAATGAGCACTATTCTCAATCTCAGATCAATGACAAGTTCTTTCGCTCCTTGCCGGATCGCTACTACTCCAAACAACTCGGATGCACCGACAAGAACCGCGATATGTTCCCCTCAAGAACTATATGGAGAGCTACGGACTCATGAAGTCAGGTTTAAGTACTCGACCGAGATGAGAAAATAGCTCGGAAAGAAAAGGGGGTAGCTCTCAAAGCTACGAATGTCTAAACATACCGAGGAATGATGATACGGACGTGTCCGAGAATTCGATTCCGACGAGGAGGAGGAGATAGCACTTCTCGTCAAATCCTTTGAGCGATTCCTACGGAAAAGCAAAAAAGGGTTAGGAGACGCTCATCATCATCTTTCCAAAGGAAGGAGCGACCGGAGTCCGGTTCCAGGGAATGCTTCAACCGTGGGAAAATCGGTCACGGGGCCAAGGAATGCGAGGTCCAAATCAAAAGTGGCGAGAAAAGTGACAAGGTAACTCCTCGCCGCTCCACCTCGGACAACGGCAAGAACAAGAGGAAGGCGCTCGTGACAAAATACATGAGTGGCTCGAAGAAGAGGAGGAATCCTCGGATGATGAGCCAACCACTAAGCCGAACGTCTGCCTCATGGCAAATACTGAGGTACCTTCTATCTCTAAGCTCCTGAGTAAATTAGAATCTCTTACTACTGCATGTGATCATGAAAAGAATGAGAGACTAATAATTACTCAAATGTACAAAGATATGGAAAGTCAGAATAAACGTCTTGAATTTACTATTAATAGACTCGAAAAAGACATCGCTGACTTCAGAGGAAAAGAAGCTTGGTATCACGATCTAAGAGCTGAAAATCATTTGGTAAATACTAATCTCTCAGGCCTAAAAGTTATAGTAAAAAGACTTGAAAATGAACTGGAACAGGAAAGAGAAATAAATCGTAAGTGGCTAAAATCCGGGGAAATAGCCTCTACCTTTAGGACTGATCCTGACAACATCCGAGTCAAACCTGGCCTAGGTTCCGAACCATCAACTTCCACAGCTCAAGCTACTGAGTGTCCTCCGGATTTCACTCCTAAACTAACCAACTTATATCCTGTTAGTACATCTAAACCGTTGGATGGTTTCATTTTAGGTGGCACCATAGTTTATGACTGTGGAGTTGAGGCGGTATCGCACTTCCCGGCAAGTAGCACCCGTAACTAAAGATGAAAGGAAGGTCATTTGCGGTTAAAGCCAAAATCGTAGCACCCAAAAAGAAAGACAAGGCTAAGGCCGATGCATCTAGGGCCAAGAGCGCGTCACCCAAACGCAATGGGTTAGGCCACGGAGGCGAGTAGAAAGTGTCAGCAAATCTAAGAGACCTGTATCCCCTGTTTGTACTCCGCATTATAGTGTCTGTTCCATCTGTAGGGAAATAGGTCATTATCACTATGAATGTTGGAGTTTATCTGATAACTGGCTTTGTAATCAAGTTCATATCAATAAAGATCAGTTAAATAAAAGGGTTCTTCGAGCAAAACAAAATCTAAACCTCAAAGGAATATCTCTCCCAAGAAAACCCAAATAAAAGAGGCAGCTGAAACTAACAAGCTAAAGTCAACTTGGAGAGCTAAAAGTCCTAGCAAAATCAAATCCGTAAATGTTGACATTACTGTTGCTCTCTCTAACCGCCCGAAACAAGTTTGGGCACCAAAAGTGTTGTCACGCCCCAATTTCCTTCCACTTGGAAATGAGTAGTGACTGCCCATGCCCGCACCCGAAGGGACAAGGGGTTGGTGCAAGCACCTTAAAAGGACTTTGCACGGGTCTTTGTCCCAAACTCGCACAACCAAAGCTAACATGCCAAGGGGCATGCTCCTACTCCCAAACCATGCACACAAACACAAATTGAATAACAACATCTCATTTTATTTCATTTCAAAGACTAAATGTTTATTACAACCCGGTCGGGAAAAACCCCTATGAAGCCGGGTGTCTTTGTTACAAATAAAACCAAACCAAATTCTAGAACATAAAACCGAGTACAACAAAGGAAATAACATAAAACTCCCGGCCTCAGGGGACCTAGCTCCTCTCACCACCTACCGTCGCTAAACCCCGCAAAAGGACGGTTTATAGGAGGGGTGAGCAAACCTTAGCTCGCAGGGATCCAGTCTCCCCAAACCCGTCCCGCTCTACAACATGCATGATATGTGTATGCTTGTGCTCGTGTCGTGCCTAAGGCTAAAGCAAGCAAACATCACCTAGTAAACACTCTTTACCTGAGCCCGCACTGAAGGGCAGAGGACACCCCGCCACCATGGCGACATGACATACCACATCCAGGCGAATGTTGCATGGACACCAATGCAACATTTTCCACCCGAGTCAGATATGGTCAACCACCTCCTCGGGCGCCATACCTACCCTCAGGAATGGGTGTAGACTTAGCCCACCGTCGTGAGTGCTACACCGAGACTCAGGACCACGTCCTGGCCAAATCTCAAGGGGTCCAGCTATTTGGCCTGGCCCATATCTCAGCTCAGTCTCAAACAGACCAAGCGGAACAAAGATAGCATTACATCTCAACATGTAAACTCAAGACAAAGATTTACACTTTATTTCAAAGGGACCAACATGGTCAGATGCAAGCCACACACATCAGCCTCACAGGCTTTTTATTAAATACAAATCAAACACAGTACACACCAGTCACACAGGTATATCATCAAACACTCATATACAAGATCTCACAGGCATTATATTGAATACATGGCATGCAGGCCTCACAGACATTTTGTCACGCCCCGGATTTCCAACCCGAGGAAACCGGCACGTGACTCCCCTTTTACCCACACGGAGGGCAAAGGGGTTAGGATACAAACCAAGAATTTTACATTTCAAACATCCACAACACATTCAAGAAAGTAATGTTCATAAAAATAATCCAAACCAAGTTTATTACAAACGAATTCTTTCCAATCCCATCCCCACTGGGGTTACATCGATTCCCATAAAAGAAAACAACATAAATGGAAGAGAGTAAAATGGATAAGGTCTTCCACCTTGGTGTATCCACCTAACGCCCGTAAGTCCTTGTCACGCCCCGGTTTTCCAACCCGAGGAGACCGAACGTGACCCTCCCTTTATCCGGGTTTGGACAAAGGGGTAGAATACAATATGCACTTCACATTTCTTTTCCGAAACCAAAATCATATAATTATTTAATTGAAACCACATGCCTTTATTATATTTCAAACTTCATTACAATATCTCCCCCCTGGGGTTACAATACCTCAACAAAATTACATAATGCAATATAACACAAAACAAAGCCACAAAATGGAGATGGTCTTCCACCTTGGTGTTCCCACCTAACGCCTTGTAGGTTCCCGTAAAGAAAACAACATGGTAGGGGGGTGAGCAACCAGCTCAGTAGGGATCATGTCTCCCAACCCATCCCATGCACCTAATATCTACATGCCTTGTGTACAAGTCCGTGTCGTGTTACAATTATTCCACCGGATGTAATTACAGGCTATAATAGCAAATGCAATCATACACGGGCTGGTACATAAACACTCCCGGGCTTCCACAACCACCAGGTTTCCAATAACAGTCCCGGGCTTCCACACCGGGTTACAAGAACAGTCCGGGCTTCCACAAACACCGGGTCCCACAAAAGATCCAGGCTTCCACACCACCGGGTTCCAAAACAGCCCGGGCTTCACCCACCGGGTTCCACAAAACAGTCCCAGGGCTTCCACGCCACCGGGTTAAGATCCCAGGCTTCCACGGCCACGGGTGTACAAGCAAACACTGCGACACACATGGCCATACGGCATAACATCAAACACTTAGTATGCTCATACACGGGAATAACATGAACACTTAGCATGCATATATCCACAAGCTCATAAACCCACCACACAGACATAATCTAACACACGGACGTGCGTGGCCTCACAAGGCATTACCTCAAACACATAACATGCACGCCCTCACTGGCATTACCTCAAACACATAACATGCACGGCCTCACAGGCATTACCTCAAACACATAACATGCATGCCTCACAGGCATTATGTCAAACACTTGGCAGGCATATATACATATATCCAAACAACACGCCATAGGCCAACATTCATATAGGAGATCACACCTATATGAATTTACATATAAATATATAAACAGATATTACCGAACTGCCCTAGGACCCTAGGACAGGAGGGGTTTAGGAAAACGAACCCCTACCTTAAAGGATCTTCCTTGCTCCCGCGCCAAACGCCGTCCTCCCCACCAAGATGCTCCGCAAGCAACCAGCAACTCCCCTTCCCTCTCTCTCTCTAGCTCTCTCTCTCTTAGCGGCCCAAAGAAGGAACACAAGAACCCTAACTCAAACTCAAGCCCTCCTTATATAGACACCATTCACATCAAAACGACGTAGTTTTGATTAAGTAAACCCAGGATCAAAACGACGTAGTTTTGATTACACAAGCTACAACCTTTCCGCATCCATACACACCAAAATATTCGAATTTCAACATGGTCCTTTGGAGAAAGTTCCTTAGAATGCCAAAACCAAGGGACCCATGCAAAATATGCTCGCACGCAATTTGCACGTGAATTCCCAATTCACGGCAACTCCATATGAACTCCAAATGCTTTCAAACTTCACCCCTAGCCTCCTTGCATCATTTGGAAGACAATTACACTTGCACGTGAATTGGACCCATATCACGTGCACCTCACATACATGTCCATTTGGTCGAAACTTCGTGGTAGATAGAGGACATCATTCTAAGCATCTTTCCTTTTTGCACGTGAATTCATTGGAGTCCAACTACTAGGTCAAAATCTAGAAAAACTCTACTCAGGAGGCAAACCACTAACTCAAGGTACGGTCCTTACATCCTCTCCCCTTAAGACTTTTCGTCCTCGAAAAGAAATGACATACGAGGAAAACAACCACAAACTACCCATTTGCCACCCGGCAAGCCACCACACCCAAATGGGTCATACACCACACACAGACAACAAGACATAACAGTACCACCATAATCCATAACCACAATAATGCACAGAACACATGTCCACATGGCACGAATACACATTTCAAAGCACATCACAAATAAGAACACATGTCTTTAAAAGACAATACAAATACATCAACTAATACAAGAAAACACATCACAAGAAACATCACTATCCCTGGCCAACCACCTCCCACGCTTAAGATTGTTAGTCCTCGAACAAGTCCGGGGTGTTGCTCCCGCATCACGGACTCCCGTTCCCATGTCTCCTCCTCAATGCCACGGTCTTGCCACGCACGCGAACCAAAGGAATAAGACGACCACGCAAAAGTTTCTCTTGCCGATCTAGGATACGGATAGGGCCTCAATGACGGACATGTCATCCTCATGTCCAACGTCCCCCAATCAATCACATGAGTGGGGTCGGGGTGATACTTCCTAACCGGGACACGTGAAACACGTTGTGCACTCGACTCCCGCGGTGGTAACGCTAACCTAGAAAGGCTAAGCCCTACACGATCCAGAATCTCAAAAGGGCCAATAAACCGCGGAGATAGCTTGGAACCTCGCCTAAACCGTCGATGTCCACGGCGTGAGACACGAAGGAACACATGATCACCAAGAAAACTCCAAAGGTCGCCGCCCTGATCGCATAAGATTTCGCCGACTGAAGTGACAACAAACGACGAATCAACTTGACCTTCTGGTAGCCTCTTGAACCAATGTGGCCCCAAGAGGGCTGCCTCTCCTACCTCGGTCCAACACAAGGGTGATCGACACGCCGTCCGTACAACGCCTCAAAGGGCCATCCCAATGGATGCTTGATAGCCGTTGTGTAGGCAAACTCCACCAAAGGAAGGTGAGTTGCCCACGAACCCCGAAATCTAACACACAGCCCGTAACATGTCCTCCATGGTCCGATTCGTCCGCTCGGTCGACCGTCCGTCTCGGGGTGAAAGGCTGTACTCAAGTGAAGCTTGGTTCCCATAGCCTCCGCAAACCGGCCCGAAACGGGAGCGAACCTCGAATCCCGGTCGAGACAACCGATGATGGTACCCCATCGTCTCACAATCTCGTTCATGTACAGTGACTCAAAGTCCCAATGGAGTCCCGGCTGCAACACAAGAAAATGGGCCGACTTTGTGAGTCGATCCACAATCACCCAAATCATGTCCTTCCTCCCAAGTGGTGGGTGGAAGACCGATCCAAAGTCCATCGCGATATGGTCCCACTTCCACTCCGTATGGGCAAGGCTGTAACATGCCCGCCGCCGCGATGCTCGGCCTTCACGCGACACGTGAGGCACCGCGAAACAAAGGCAGCCACATCGCGTTTCATCCCAGGCCACCAAAAATGTCTCGGCGCATGGTACATCTTCGTACCCCCTGGATGCACAAGAACCCTAGATTGGTGAAACTCCCTCATCACCTCATCCCCAAGGAGAAGCTACTACCAACCGCCTCTGAAATGACAACTCATGCTCAGGACCCTCTGTCCCAGTCCCAGATAGCTCCCCGGCCTCAATACGGGCACAGAACCTCACACTCAATGTCACCCAACTGTTCCTCCGGACGCGCCGGTACAACTCCAGCACTACCACCAAAGGACGAAGACCGTCCCACCATCACGAACAACAGCTGACTGCAACGTCGCACCGCTCCATGGCTTCCACTCCCTCACGGCCACCTCGGCTTTCCCTTTTTCGCTCAATGCATCGCCCACAACATTACCCTTGCCCGGGGTATAGGCAAGAGTAAAATCAAAGGTCCGCAAATACTCCACCCATCTCCTTTGCCTCAAATTCAAGTCCTTCGAGTAAAGATGCTTGAAGGCTCTTGTGATCTGAGAATACCACAAACTTTTCCCCCAAGAGGTAGTCGCCAACTCTTCAGGGCGAAGATGACAGGCTAACTCAAGGTCATGATAGGATAATCTGCTCACGAGGCTTACTGCCTTGACCCATAAGCTACCACACCGTGCCCCGCATAAGCACACACCCCAAACCAACCCTGGACGCATCACAAGACACCTCATACGGAATATCCTCCCTAGGCAACCTCAACACGGTGCGTGGTCAAACGCGGTTTTGAGAGTCTCAAACGCCCGCCGGCACTTGTCCGTCCACTCAAACTTCACGCCCTTCCGAGTCAACGCTGTCATAGGCGCCGCCAAACGGAGAACCCCTCTAAAAACGACGATAGTACCCCGCCAAGCCAAGAAAACTACGGATCTCAAAAACGTTGGTTGGCCTTGCCCACGATGCCACGGCCTCAATCTTGCCGGGTCCACCCTAACTCCCTCAGTGACACCACATGGCCAAGAAAGTGGACCTCCTGTGACCAAAACTCACACTTGCTAAACTTAGCAAACAGTGCTGGTCCCTCAAGGTTTGCAACACTGCAAGTGCTCCACGTGCTCCCTCTCGGTCTTGGAATACACCAAGATGTCGTCGATAAACACCACCACGAACGAGTCTAAGTATGGGGCAAGACTTGGTTCATCAAATGCATGAACACGTCTGGCGCATTAGGAGCCCGAAAGGCATCACTACCCACTCATAATGCCCATACCGCACGAAAAGCCGTCTTAGGGATGTCCTCCTCCCTAACCCTGAGCCGGGTGATACCCCGACCGTAAATCTATCTTGGAAAACCACTGGGCCCCACTCAATTGGTCAAACAGTCATCTATCCGAGGCAACGGGTACTTGTTCTTCACACCTTGAATTCGCCTTCTGTAGTCGATGCAGACGAAGCGTGCCATCGCCCTTCTTAGCAAAGAGCACCGAGCACCCCAAGGTGAGGTACTTGGTCCGATATACCCTGGCCCACCAACTCCTCGATTTGCCTCGAAGCTCCCTCGCTCTGGCCCCATACGATACGTTACTTGGGAAATTGGACCTGTCCCCGGCACCAACTCGATGGTGAACTCCACACTCCTCTTGGGTGGCAAACTCTCAACCGCTCAGAAAAACATCCTGAATTGGTCCACAACAAGGCCACACCCTCTTTTCCACCTTACCCTCCTCAAAGAAAGGTCGGGGCTGCCAACCTTGGGTTGGCACCCCACCGGTCCAACACGGCCCAGCCCGACTCGCCTCACAATCCCCTCCCCCTGCGGGGTAGAGGTCCCCGCAGTGTCGCAAAGGACACACGCCGATAACATCTATCTTGGCCTGGAAAGCCATAAGCCAATCCATACCCAAGATCAGGTCAACGCCCTCAAAGGCATCACATGCAAGTCAAAACGCAGCTCCACCTCTCCTATGGTTAACACACGTCCACGACACACTCGTCGTACCTCTATCATGCCTCCCACCAGGAGACTCCACAACTAGGGGGCCTCCGGCCTCCACCCAGGCTAACCCCAAACTATCTATCACAGGCTCAAGAACAAACGAACACGATGCACCCGTATCGAAAGAACAAGCTAAGGTACGGGAGATCAAGAGGGTACCTCTAACCACCGATGGTCTGCTCCACCCTCGACTGGTGGGGTGGTAGCTCGCCTCCTCCGGTATGTCGCCTCCCAGCGCAAACACCCTTCCCTGGCCCGTGCCACTAGTCGGCTCACTCACCGGACGCTTCCGCTAAGGTTGCCTCCAGCCTCGCTCCTCCGCTCCGGCCTCCCCGAGGTCGGGTCCGACCGGATCCCGCTTGGCCGGCCCGCCACCGACGAGCCGGTCTCTCACCGGTGCACGAGGCATCACTCCTTGCTGGATGTCATGCCTCCCACTCCCTGTTGCCACTCCGGCAAACCCGGCTCGGATGGCCTTCGTCCACATCTATGGCATTTCCGGTCCCTCTTTGGACACTCCTTCCTCAGTGGCCTTGCTCCCCACAGCGGTAACAACCGGGGAGACCCCTCTTTGGACCGCCTGCCGCCACCGCCAAAGCTAGACCTCCCTGGGTTCGCCAATGTCTGTCCCCTGCTGCGGAAGGAACTCTATCCCTCTCCTCCGTCTTGAGCCTCTTGGACCCCTGCATCTCGATCAGGCCCACTCTGCAATGGCGCCCGATGGGCCTGCCTCCCATCATCCGGCCTCTCACTATACGGGCCGTCTCCACGGCCTCGGCATAGGTCCTCAAGCGTAGAATCGCCACCCTCTCCCCAAGGCTGGCCCGAGACCCAAGGTGAACTTGTGGGCCTTCAGGTCCTCCCTTACCACGGCCTCGGGAGCAAACCTACTCAATCTCGGAACTCCCGCTCATATTCAGTACCGTCTTGGATCCCCGCTTCCAAGTGCCAAATTCTTCCCTTTTTGCCATCTCACCGATTCCGGGAAGAACTCATCTTGGAAGAGTTGCAAGAACTCCTCCCAAAACATGAGTTGCACCGCACGCTCCCGCAACACTCGTCCACCACTCCAAAGCGTCCCCCTCCGGTGCCGATGCCGGCCGCACCTTATCCTCCTCCCGGGCAGGAGAAAGGAGAACACGTGCTCAATGCCTCAACCATCGCTCGCCTACCACGGGATCTTCTCCCCCTTAAATCGCGGAGGTTGTTCCTTTCGGAACCGTGTCACCACGTCATCCTCTGCACGGGTCGGTACACCACCCAGCGAACTCTCACGCTCACGGGCAGCTCGTGCGGTGGTGGTGGTGGTGGCACCACCGCTGTGTCGCCATCTCACGGCGCACCTCCTCCCGAACGTCCCGCCGGAGTCCCTCCCGTAGCTCTCGTACCTCCACCGGATGCCTTCTTGCTTGTGCAAGAATAACGCATGCCCTCCAACGGATGGTCCCGCACCCGGACCCTCATGGGCATGACTCATCAGCCATCGCCCGGACGCACGTGTCACTCTCCGGCGGCATTCTTACTACACGAAGTAAAAGCACAACGTCAAAACAATTTTATAATCTATCGCGTCACTACCTCTACCCCCACCGATCAATTCCACTATCACGTGATGTTACACACATACATTGCATCAATCACATTGCACGATTAAGTACACATTGCCAAACAAATCGAGTTGCACATTTCACTTAATCATATGATTTTATCCACGTTTAGCATACATTCTAACAAATGCAACTAGTGCCCTAATGCCAATGCATGCAAATCCTACTACAAGACCGGACTACCCCAAGTACACCTTGGAGGCTCAAAGAGGACCATGTTGATCAGGCATGTCCCTCCAGGCTCCTCCAAAGGACTCAAGATAACCAAGTCCGCCCACTACCCTAGCCAACTAGACCATGCTCGATACCATATTGTCAGCCCCGTTTCCAACCCGAGGAGACCGGAACGTGACCCTCCCTTTATCCGGGTTTGGACAAAGGGGTAGAATACAATATGCACTTCACATTTCTTTTCAGAAACCAAAATCATATAATTATTTAATTGAAACCACATGCCTTTATTATATTTCAAACTTCATTACAATATCTCCCCACTGGGGTTACAATACCTCAACAAAATTACATAATGCAATATAACACAAAACAAAGCCACAAAATGGAGATGGTCTTCCACCTTGGTGTTCCCACCTAACGCCTGTAGGTTCCTGTAAAGAAAACAACATGGTAGGAGGGGTGAGCAACCACAGCTCAGTAGGGATCATGTCTCCCCAACCCATCCCATGCACCTAATATCTACATGCCTTGTGTACAAGTCTGTGTCGTGTTACAATTATTCCACCAGATGTAATTACAGGGCTATAATAGCAAATGCAATCATACACGGGCGGTACATAAACACTCCCGGGCTTCCACACCACCGGGTTTCCAATAACGGTCCCGGGCTTCCACAGCCCACCGGGTTACAAGAACAGTCCCGGGCTTCCACACCACCGGGTCCCACAAAACATCCCGGGCTCCACACCACGGGTTCCACAAAACAGTCCCAGGCTTCCACACCACCGGGTTCCACAAAACAGTCCCCAGGCTTCCACAACCACCGGGTTCCACAAAACGTCCCGGCTTCCACCCACCGGTGTAAACAAACACGCAACACACATGGCCATACGGCATAACATCAAACACTTAGTATGCTCTCACACAGAATAACATCGAACACTTAGCATGCATATATCCACAAGCTCATAAACCCACTACGGACATAATCTAACACGGACGTGCGTGGCCTCACAGCATTACCTCAAAACATAACATGCAGGCCTCACAGGCATTACCTCAAACACATAACATGCAGCCTCCAAGGCATTACCTCAAACACATAACATGCATGACCTCACAGGCATTATGTCAAACACTTGCGGGCATATATACATATATCCAAACAACACGCCATTAAGGCCAACATTCATATAGGAGATCACACCTATATGAATTTACATATAAATATATAAACACAGCCTCAGACTGCCCTAGGACCCTAGGACAGGAGGGTTTAGGAAGAACAGACCCCTACCTTAAAGCAGATCTTCCTTGCTCCCGCGCCAAACGCCGTCCTCCCCACGCAAGATGCTCCCGAGGCAACCAGCAACTCCCCTTCCCTCTCTCTCTCTAGCTCTCTCTCTCTCTAAGGCCAGCAAGGAAAGGAACACAAGAACCCTAACTCAAACTCAAGCCCTCCTTATATAGACACCATTCACATCAAAACGACGTAGTTTTGATTAAGTAAACCCAGGATCAAAACGACGTAGTTTTGATTACACAAGCTACAACCTTTCCGCATCCATACACACCAAAATATTCGAATTTCAACATGGTCCTTTGGAGAAAGTTCCTTAGAATGCCAAAACCAAGGGACCCATGCAAAAATATGCGACGCCAATTTGCACGTGAATTCCCAATTCACGTGCAACTCCATATGAACTCCAAATGCTTTCAAACTTCACCCCTAGCCTCCTTGCATCATTTGGAAGACAATTACACTTGCACGTGAATTGGACCCATATCACGTGCACCTCACATACATGTCCATTTGGTCTGAAACTTGTGGTAGATAGAGGACATCATTTAAGCATCTTTCCTTTTGCACGTGAATTCATTGGAGTCCAACTACTAGGTCAAAATCTAGAAAAACTCTACTCGGGAGGCAAACCGACTAACTCAAGGTACGGGTCCTTACATCCCTGGAAAACAAGCAAACACAGTAGGAGGGGTGAGCAACCACAGCTCAGTAGGGATCAAGTCTCCCCAACCCTTCCCATGCTCCTAGCGGCTACATGCATATGTACAAGTGCAGTGTTGTGTTACAACAATTTCAACAAACATAATAACAACCACATCAACAATTTACAATCCTCCACTGCCACACAGGCTAACACTTTAACCACAAGTGATTTAACCGCCTCTTCAGGCCAAGTGATTTAACCGCCTCTTCAGGCCAAGTGATTTAACCGCCTCTTCAGGCCAAGTGATTTAACCGCCTCTTCAGGCCAAGTACCACAGTCAAGCACACAACACACATGGTCACACAAGCATACAACCAAACACTTGGTGAGCACCCGTTCACAAGCGCACAAACCCAACCATTCAGGCCATAGAGCAAACATCCAAAGATACATACATACACTAAACCACAAGTCCAGTCACACGGACATATTACCAAACACTTAATGGGCATATACACACAGCTAAGTTCACACAGGCATTTCATCAAACATGCAGCAGGCATGTCGTACAGGCATTTTATCAAAACACTTTTCATGTATCACACAAACACTAGAAACACCAAAATCGCCATTGAAGGCCAACATTCATATAGGAGGTCACACCTATATGAATTTACATATAAATAATATAATATTCTGCCCTAGGACCCTAGGACAGAGGAGGATTTAGGAAGAACAGAATCCCTACCTTAAAACCTTGCTCCCGCGCTAAATGCCGTCCTCCCCACGTAAAGATGCTCCTGAAAGAACCAAAGAACTCCCCTTCCTTCTCTCTCTCTAGCTCTCTCTCTCTCTACGACGGCTGCAGCAGCTGAAGAGAACCCTAAACCTAAAACAGAGAGCTTCTCCTCCTTATATAGACAACACAACATCAAAACGACGTAGTTTTGATTAAGTGAATCCCAGCATCAAAACGACGTAGTTTTGATTATACAAGTTAGCACCTTTCTGCACCCATATAGGCCAAAATACTCAGAATTTCAACATGGTCCTTTGGAGAAAGTTCCTTAGAATGTCAAAACCAAGGGAACCATGCAAAAATAAGCCTGCACGCCAATTTGCACGTGAATTCCCCAATTCACGTGCACCTCCATATGGACTCCAAATGCTCTCAAACTTCACCCCTAGCCTCCTTGCATCATTTAGAAGACAATTACACTTGCACGTGAATTGGACCCATATCATGTGCACCTCACATACATGTCCATTTGGCCTGAAACTTCTGTGGTAGATAGAGGACATCATTCTAAGCATCTTTCCTTTTGCACGTGAATTCATTGGAGTCCATTTACTAGGTCAAAATCTAGAAAAACTCTACTCAGGAGGCAAAACTGACTAACTCAAGGTACGGGTCCTTACACATTTTATCAAATACATAGTGTGCAGGCCTCACAGACATTTCATCAAACACATGGTGGGCATAAACAAACCCAGAAAATCCTCAGGCCAAATTCAACATCAGAATCAACAGAACATGCCACTGAAGGCCAACATCCATATAGGAGATCACACCTATATGGATTTACATATATATATATATATAAGCGAATATCCTAGAACAGAGGAGAGTTAGGAAGAACATGAATCCCTACCTCAGACTTTTGTCCTAACCTCTACGCTAGACACCTTCCAATGACGCGAACCACCACGGCAATCGCCCGGGAGATCCTCTCTCTCTCTCTCTCTCTCTCTCTCGCAGCAACGCGCAGCAAAGAAGAACACAAGAACCCTAAACTCAAACTCAAGCCCTCATTATATAGACACTACCCACATCAAAACGACGTAGTTTTGATTAAGTAAATCCCAGGATCAAAACGACGTAGTTTTGATCACACAAGTTAGCACCTTTCCGCACCCATATAGGCCAAAATACTCAGAATTTCAACATGGTCCTTTGGAGAAAGATCATTAGAATGTCAAAACCAAGGGAACCATGCAAAAATATGGCTGCACGCCAATTTGAACGTGAATTCCCCAATTCACGTGCAACTCCATATGCACCCCAAATGCGCTCAAACTTCACCCCTAGCTTCCTTGCATCATGTAGAAGACAACCACACTTGCACGTGAAATGGACCCATTTCCCATGCACCTCACATACACGTCCGTTTGGCCTGAAACTTCTGTGGTAGATAGAGGACATCATTCTAAGCATCTTTCCTTTTGCACGTGAATTTATTTGAGCCCATTCACTAGGTCAAAATCTAGAAAAAACCCTACTCAGAAGGAAAAACTGTGACTAACTCAAGGTACGGGTCCTTACAAGTGTAAACTGTTGTCTTTTAGGAGCATCTCTGGAATGCATTGCCGGATCACTTGAAGTTAAAGATCAATCAAAGCAAGTGGATCCTTGATAGTGGATGCTCCGGACATATGACGGGTGATCAGACTTTGCTTGTAGAAGTTAATGATAAACGAGGTCCATCCGTTTCACATGGCGACAACAGCAAAGTTAAGACTGTCGGGTATGGCACCTTAACTAACGGCTGTGTATCAATCACTAGAGTTGCACTAGTCGAAGGTTTAAAGCATAATTTGCTAAGTGTCAGTGGTTTATGTGATAAAGGATTTACTGTTTCCTTTTTGTCCAACACCTGTACAGTAAGAGAAAACTTATCCGGAGATGTTAAGTTATCCGGATCAATGTTGGGATAGTGCTATATAAAGCAATGTGTAATCCTAATAATGTAAAGACTATTTCTGATTAATTGAAATATTTTTTGTTTAAATATTTATTAGATTGCATTATTCTGCTTTCTTGTGTGGCTGAGCATCATAACATCTCATTGCTTATCAAAGTCTATTCTTGGGTATGTGTGAGACACATACAATAGATCCACTAATTAGACTAAGTATAAAATTAGTTCACAATCGGTTAATAGAGTTTGGGATGCTCTATTCTGATAAGATTGTGGTGCGGACTATTTCCATAGTGGGAGTGATCTAATCTAGGATCATTGTAAAGAGTTTACAAATAGTAGTGCAGGTATGTAATCATACATATTGAACAGGACCATGATAGAATAAGTTCTTAACTAATATCCGTTGCATTGTATGAAGAACTTTATATTTTATCGCTAGATGATCGATTTATGGATTAATCTTAATCCGGACCGTTTGATTAACTCATGTCTATAATTTATGTCTTTTGACTTATTAATGAGTGAGAGGCTTAGTGCTTCAAATACCTCGATATCTTGGAGATATAATATTATAGATAGTGGGAGCGTCAAGTCAGGTGCATGGAATCCACTCGCTTCGTTATACCAAGAGTAATGATATTCCCATGTTGTTTAATTCGGGATTCTTGGGTGAATCAAGCGCTTGTAATTATATTAGATATAATTTATTATAAATCCTAATTCATGATTGGATCATGAATAGGTCGCCCATTAGAGAATTAATGGTAACACATGGATAAAGATATAATTAGAGAGGTTGAGCGGAATCTATTGATACTGTCTCTAATTATGAATATCATAGTGGAGGATCATATCACATGGAAATCAGTTATATCGATGGACAAATAATTTATTATGGATTCTTGTAATCATATCTGCTTGATCTTAGAGTGCGTTTTAGTCCTTGATCGTGGCTCGGACTAAAACTAATAAATAATGATTTAATTGATTAATGAGATTAATTAATTAAATATTATTTATTGGAGCTTCGATTAAGTGGGTCCATTTGGTCCCTCTTGCTAGCACCGTTTATTCTTGTATGGAGTCAATGGATCGTTGTGAGTTAATTCTCCTGGTTGTGCTTAAGAGCTAATTAATTAACGTGTGTTAATATATATTTAAGAGTTAAATATATATCACATGGTTATTTATTTAATTAGATTAAATAAATAATAATAAATATTTTATCCATTTAATGTGATTAAATGAATAAATATATTATTTATTTATTTGATAAATAAATAATATTATATATTTATTTAATTAGTTTGTTGCGTAATAATTATATTATTTAAATAGTTTAAATAATATGTATTATTATTATTTAACTAAAGGGGCGTATGCGTAATAGAACAGGGGTAACCCTAGGTCTATAAATAGATGCATAGCCTCCTAGGTTAAATGGTGTGCGTGTGCAATCATTGACGACCAAGAGAGAGAGAGAGAGGTGACGGCCAACCCTAGCAGAGGTGGTGTTCTGTTCTTTGATCCAAGGGTGCCACGACTACTGTACTCCTTGAGAAGGTGAATAGCAGAGAAGGCTATTTGGTGGTTGAATCCAGGAGACTGCGAGGACGATCAAAGGCAGATCGTGAGTTCGTTCTTGGAGGGAAAAGAAGAGGGTTCTAGCTTTACCGTTCTTCAGGTTGGTTTCTTCTTTTCTCTCTTTGCAAAATTAAACGAATTGATTCATGTTTAGATCCTGCTGTTTGTTTGCTGGAATAAAATTTTTAAAATTCGTTTCCGCTGCGGTTAATCGTTAACCCCATTCCAGTATTCCAACAATCAAGAGATGGGGACATATACTCAGTGGTCTTAAGAAATAATTCTTCTGACCCTGTATGCTTCCTCACTAAAGCATCAGATGAAGATAGTTGGCTATGGCACAAGCGATGCGCACATTTAAACTTTAAGACTTTGTCTAAATTAGCGTCACTTGATCTTGTCACTGGTCTACCTAAACTCAAGTTCTCCAGAGACTCTCTCTGTCGAGAATGCCAACTGGGCAAGCAGACCAAACATAGCTTTAAGAGCAAATCAGTTAACTCAATAACTGCTCCTCTACAACTTCTTCATATGGACCTCTCGTGGTCCTATTTCCGTAAGTCACTTGGTGGTGCAAGATATACCCTTGTGGTTATCGATGATTTCACCAGGTACACATGGGTGATGTTCCTGAACTCAAAGGATCAAACTTTTGAGCATCTTGTAGATCTTTTCAATTGGATAAGCAAATCACAAGGACTGAGCATAAAGTGCATCAGGAGTGATCATGGTACAGAATTTGATTTTTCGAAATGAGATCATATTGTTCGAACAGGGCATACGACATGACTTCTCTGCGCCCAGAACTCCTCAACAAAATAGGGTAGCGAGCGCAAGAATCGCACTTTAGTCGAAAGTGGCGGATCTATGTTAGCAGGGGCAACGCTTCCTCTCGCCTATCTGGAAGCCGTGTCCACCGCCCTGCTATATTTAGAACAGAACTCTAATAAATAAATCTACCATGAAAACACCCTATGAGATGTGGAGAGGACGAAAGCCTTCAATTTCACATTGCAGAGCTTTTGGGTGTACTTGCTATATACTGAACAACGGCAAAGAACCCCGGAATAAATTTGAACCAAAATCTGATGATGGGATCTTTGTTGGGTACTCATTACATAGCAAAGCTTATCAGGTCTTCAATAGAAAACTTTTTAAAGTTGAAGAATCTATCCATGTGACCTTTGATGAAACTAATCTTGATTGGTCAAAAGTTGCCTCCTCAAGTTCTAACGTACAGGTTCAAGATAACAACATCGACTATTCAAAGTTTATGGCAGTGCTCTGTTATACATACTGACCAACCAAGCGGCACCAGCGGAGCACAAAGAAATCATTTGGACGATGCTATGGATGACTTGGACTCTGGACTATCGTTTAGCTCCGGACATACTCCTACGGATACCCAAAATTCCGGAGCACCTTCAAGTCCGTTCGGACTAGTTAACACTGACGTAGTGTTGAAGAACCATCTAGTTCTACCGTACTGCTAATACGGAAACAAGCGGTGGGAAGAAGCTCAACCCAGCGAGATATTCGTGAACCACCTAATGCGCGAGCTTCAAATTATTCACGATCAACCATCACATGCACGGAATTACGGATGGACCCGTAACCATCCCTCGGGATCAAGTGATTGGTGATCCCACTGTTGGTATAAGAACAAGAGCAGCCACCTCCAACATGAGTCTTTACTCATGTTTTCTATCTCAAATAGAACCAAAGGTGGTAGATGAAGCTCTGCAAGATTCGAATTGGATAAAAGCCATGCAAGAAGAGCTGAATCAATTTAAGAGAAATAATGTGTGGACCTTAGTACCAAGGCCTAAGTCTCAGCAAGTCATTGGCGTTAAATGGGTGTTCTGGAACAAACTTGATACGGATGGAATAGTAATCCGAACAAAGCGGACCGGTAGCCAAAGGATATCGTCAAGAAGAAGGAATAGACTATGATGAGACCTTTGCTCCAGTAGCAAGACTTGAGGCAATCTGGATGTTTCTGGCGTATGCTTCATATGAAAACTTCATAGTTTATCAAATGGACGTCAAGAGCGCATTCCTGAATGGAGATCTTCAAGAGGAGGTTTACGTAGAACAACCTCCCGGTTTCATTGAACCTAAAGCAGGACATCTAGTCTACAAGCTTCGGAAAGCTTTATACGGTTTGAAGCAAGCTCCAAGAGCCTGGTACGACACACTATCAGAATTCCTACTTGCTCACAACTTCCAAAAAGGAAAGATAGACACCACCCTATTTCTACGAAAAGAGAAAGGACACACTCTGATCGTACAGATATACGTGGATGATATCATTTTCGGATCAACGAATCCGAAGCTTTGTGAAGAGTTTGCTAAGTTGATGACAGGCAAGTTTGAGATGAGCATGATGGGAGAACTGTCCTACTTCCTCGGAATAGAAGTTAAACAATTGAAGGAAGGAATCTTCATTAATCAAGCTAAATACACTCGCGATCTTATTAAGAAGTTTGGTATGGAAGGTTCATCTCCCGTCAAAACTCCCATGCCTGTCAGTGCCAAGTTAGATCCGGATGTTGATGGCATATCAGTAAATGTGACTGACTACAGAGGGATGATAGGATCCTTCTTGTATCTTCTGACAAGTCGCCCGTTACATTATGTTTGCTACTTGCATCTATGCACGATATCAGGCGAATCCCAAGGAGTCTCATATGCTTCATGTTAAACGGATATTAAGATATCTCAAGGGAACGATGAATTTGGGACTCTGGTACCCAAAGGAGTCCAATTTCACCTTATCCGGACAATTGCTACAACACTACTGCGACAACACTAGCGCAATTGCTATCAGCAACAATCCTGTCATGCATCCTAAGACGAAGCATATTGAAGTCCGGTATCACTTCATACGTGACCATGTTCTTAAAAGTCACATCTCACTGGAACACGTTGCTACTGAAGATCAACTGGCTGACATTTTTACAAAGCCCCTACCTGATACAAGATTCTCTAAACTACTCTTCCGTTTAGGTATGCTTGACTTTTCTGCATAGTTTCACATTTAAATTACCCAACAGTATACTTACTATCAGAACATGCATTGTGTTTTTATTGAAAGTAGAAGATACATACTGACTTTAATGTTGATCATACTTACTGATTAATGGCCTCATGCTTTTTATATTAATTTCAACTTCATAATGGGAGGATACTTGCGTTTCCCGACCGAAGTCGTTTAAGCTAACATGATTAAAGTTTATATGAATAACCTCATTCGGGTTTCATGATCTTAATTTCCACTGATCACCACATGACAAATGCCTGTACATTTAGATTGCTCTATTAACATGTTTAGTTGAAGAAATGAAATGGGTTAAGTCGGAATGCCTGGTGGATGTATACACAATTGCAGTCTGATCAGCTTCTGAAGTATAGTTTCCCAAAAATATAGACAGTGCTAAATTTCTATATGCCGAAAAGGTCAACCGAGAGGATTGCACAATCTACGGGGGAGAAAATGCTTTATCCATTATTCGAGTAATACGTATATGTCTCATGACCTCTTTCCTGGCTGTCTATTTGAGGGGGAGTCTATCATTGAGAGGATCGAACGATCTACGGGGAGCTTAAGCTTCATCTATTACCTCTATAATGACTCCCTAATATGTCTGGGATACTCACCCCTCTAAACTTTTACTTTCGGATCTAGTTGGACATGCATTGTTAAAACGAAATTGAGGCATGCTTGGATGTTTTTTCTTTTCTTCAACAATGCATCTTAATCGGATAATCAATTGCTTGTATTTGACATGTGTCCTCTTACTCATTTTTCACTCATGAATCCTAGTTTGATCAACTCATATGAATTTTAATTAATCTTAGGCTGCGTCGTTCATGAGAAGTTCATTATGTTGACCTATATGAACTTGTGTATTTCTATCCGACATATGCCCTGATTCGGTAATATGATCATTCTCTCGTATGTATATGTCTATTACATTCTTTGTAGTGCATAAGTTTGTTTCACTTTAGTTCGGATTATGTAGTTCTTAACAGACTATTTTCTCTTATCCGTACTAATCCTTACCTGTTAAGTCTTTGTACTTTTAGTTCATTCTTTTTAAGCTACAGGTTTAGGATTTCTTTGCACCCTCATTGATAAATCCAGTCCATAGTCTCGGATTTGAAGTGTTGTGGTACTTCTCTTCTCTTCGACTTGTGGACAGCAAAGGAATCTACTTTTCTCTCCCCACACTCTCTTTACTACGGACACGGTCTACTATTCATCTGGATACTCTTTAATCGACTATCATTGATTCCGGATGATTGTCGGTTCATTCCTCTGGACTCCTGACACTGTCAAGTTACGATAATCCATGTCTTATTTTATATCGCGTGCTTTTGAGGAGGAATCATGATGATTTATTAAGTGCAAATCTCGAGATGCACACATTTCTCCGGATGGCCAACAACTGTTACCTTTACTTGGTTATGTGGTCTCCACGACATCATTTCATTCGGAGGCGCATCGATATCCAGACTAATGACATCAGCCTGTCAAGCGGTTCCCTGTTTCACTCGCCCACTTCCTAGACCCGCTGACATCTACGGACTTGGTCATATATATATTCTGGTCATTCCTGCGCAGCACGAGTGTTCCCCATTTCAAATTGTAAGACCCGCAAAAATTTAAGCCCTTCCTTAAATAGTAATAATAATAATGTCATTACTAAAAAATAGTTAAAAAGAATATTTTAGATATTATCAAAATAAAAATAAGTACCCAATATAGTCATTTAAGTAGCATGTGACTAGTAAGTAGCCGTTAGAATAGTAACTAGCAGTTGGAATAGTAACTAACCGTTGGAATAAGTAACTAACTGTTATGAATAGTATCCGTTTGAATTGTTATAAATAGGTATGTGTATGTAATAATGTTTTATAATATTATACTTTATAAGTTTATAAAGTAAGAAATCATGGAATATAATGTTATCTTACTTTATTATTTATTGATTACGCAATTATATTATTTTATCCGCGTTAATATTAAATACGTTATAAAAATAAAATAATTTCTTATACGTCATAAAAAGTTTAGATGCTATATATTATGTCATTTAGTTTCTTAAACCAAATTACTATGGGTAAGTAAGTATTACAAGCCTTAACTTTACCAAAAGTATGAAACATAGGTAAGACCCAAAAATTTGAATAAGGAAGATTCTGGAGGTCCCATTCAAAAATTCATAACTTGAGTTATACAGATCCAATTGACATGAAACCAAAGCCCATTTGTTCCTTTATCACTTAGCTAAAACGTGTAAAAATTTCAGAATTTAATATGAAGCCAATCAATTCCAGAAGTTAAAATACTACACATAGGTTCAGTGTGAACGGGTAAACATTTTAGTATGACTTTAAAATTCAATAACTTTTGTTATACACATGTGAAAATTATAAAATTGGTACCCATTTGTAGATATTTGAGTTACTAATGCAATACAATTGGCCATTTGTCAAAAACTACAAAATTAAAAACGTTATAATTGAATTAGTAGGGAGTACACCAATGTGGACTTTTGATGCCAAAGGAACCTTCTAGGTTTAAAAGTCTTAAAACATTTTTAAATGGTAGGAGGAGATAACCACGTTTTTAATAAGAGATAATATGAGGAAAATAAAGTATTATATATATTTTAAATAATTTAATTTAATGCCAAAGTCAAATTCGTACACTATATTTCACACTATTACACCTACCACCTTACCTATAAATAGCATGCCTCACTTCCTTCTCAAACACTCTTTCCATTCAAATAAGCCACAAAACTCTCCTCCAAATACTTCCCAAAAAGTTCTATTAACACCCCAATAGCCCTCCAAGCCTTCTCTTCTCTCAATCTTCCTCTCACTTGTTGGAAGTTCCAAGAGGTAAATATTTCAAGCATATATTAATCATGTTCTTCCTCCTCATACATATATATATTATGGATGGCCTTGCCCCTCAATATATATATGTATATTTATTAAACAATACGTATATGTATATATATAAATTATTATTATTCCATGGAAGGCTAAGCCTCCTCATACATATATATATTATGGATGGCTTTGCCCCTCAATATATATATGTATATGATATGTATATATGAGTATATAGATTATTATTATTCCATGGAAGGCTAAGTCTCCTCATACATATATATATTATGGATGGCTTTGCCCCTCAATATATATATGTATATTGTATAGTATATACGTATATTATATATGTATATGTATACGTATAGATTATTATTATTATCATGAGAAGTTTTTCCACCATAATATACTTATATATGTCTCTCAATATATTATTTATGAATATACTATTATTATTCAAACTAAAATATTAACTTTTATATTTTGTTTCAAGGTTTATAAACGCGGAAGACAAAAAAGATAGTAAGGATCCCCTCTTCTTTTCCTTACCACGATCTCCGACGTGGAAATTCATTTTCTATTTCTTCTCTATATTTATATCTCAAGATTTTTTTTCTTATAATATTATTTTAAGAAGAATTAACTTTCTTTGGCACTTCTTGGAAACTTGGTAATCTAATTTATTGAATGGTGAATACCCCTTTTACTTATCGGGGCTATTATTGCAAGATCTTCCTTTACGTTGAAATTTACCATTGATGTGATTGTTTGAAAGTTTGTGAAGATATGTTTTATGTTTGGCAATATGTTTATGGGTGGTTCCAGAAAGACCTCCAATGCATTGGGTAAAGAACATCCTGGAGAGTGTCAATCCAGTTGATAACAAGTTATGCAAGATATCTAGGTGGTGAACCTAGATGAGTAGATATTCTTATTTTTCCATGAGTTGATTATTCTCCATATATTATCCCTTACTTTTAACCTTACTGGGCTATTTGAGCTCATTTCCTTTCATGTTTTGTTTCAAACCCCAGGGAACTAGGAGAAAGCAAGGATGCTAGGATAATGGTGTCCAGAGTGCTTGGAATAAAATCATAAGAAGATTATGCATGTAGTATTTATGTCATGTAAAACTATAATGGGTTATCAACACCTAGTCTCTAAACGCTAAACCTTAGAGATCTTGTGATGAGTCTTGATGTAATAAATAAACCATCGAATTTATGTTGAGTAATAGATTACTATTCATATAATTGTAATATTTTATTTATCTAACGCACCCGGTCTGGAAGTCCAGATTTGGGGGCGTTACACAAATCCCTAAACCTCTCGTTGCTCCTTCAATACCCAAGATCTCACCTTTTTTCTCGATCTTCAACCTTCATCTACAATGGAACCCAGAATCTCTCTTTCAGGCGTTAATCCCGGTCATCTGGTCGATTGGACTGCTGTCTCCAACCCGCCGGACTGGTTTTACCAACTCCACCCTCTACTCGAAGCCTCGTACATACTCAACTTGATCTCTAATCCTGTTGATCTTCTTATCGACGACATTAATGAGTATTACCAACGGATTCGCTATACCACCGACTCAATCATCTCCTACGTTTGCGGTGAATCCGTCCTCATCACCCCAGCTGTTCTCCGCACTGCTCTTCATCTTCCTCCTGGTGAACCACAGCGCCCAGATGCTGATCCAATGGCGGCTTCTCTGGGTTGCACCCAAAAAGGCAAGGAATACAAGGTGAAATCCTTCCAAGGTCGCTATCGCTGTATGGCAACCATCCTGAGTCAATGTTTACTGGCTCACACTTCTGCTCTGGACTCGGTTCCGTACGACCTTCTTCTGGCCATGTACGGCGTTTTTGAAGGTCTTCCGATGGACTGGGGGACGTTTTTGTTCGAATCTTGCGGGAATGGTCCGAAGAACCATTCTTTTGAGCGCATACTAAGCATCGTCTCCCGGCATCTTAATCCGGATCATTTCGCCCGCGATCGATTCGTTCCTTTTCCTTCGGCCTATTACCTTCGCTATCTTACGCCCCAGGATGGGAACATGACGGCCCGCCGTCCCTCTGCCGACTCTCTGCATTCTTCTCCCCCGAACAACAAGGCGATTCTGTTGGTGACCCCTCCGACGCCCAAGCCCCGACGTCGATTCTGCACCCCGATCCTCCCGGATTCGGTCCGTTACGACCCTTCCCTTTCTCGGGCCTCTCAGCCAGGCGTCCGTGTCGAACCGTCCGAGGTTACGGGGCCATCTCGGCGCAGTGCTCCTAAAGCTGTTTCCTCGGCCCCTCTGCTCCCCGATGTCCCCACTCCCTCCACCTCCGCTATTCTTTGTCGCGGTTGATCCGTATTCTTTGCCCTTTGCTGATATCTCGGCCTCTCCGCCGGAAGCTCCTTTGCCTCCCCTACCTCAACCCCGAGATTATCTTGACCATCTCACAGCCGACACCTTAACGGACCTTTGGCTCCGTTTCAGCCTAGCCCACACTGCATCCATTCCTGACACCGATCTTCGGGTGTTTTACACACACAATACCCAATCCCCGGAGACCATGATCATCTGGAACTTGGACCACAGCTTTCTTACGCCGGCCGCCATTCCTGATGTGCCATTTCCTACCCCCTCCAGCCCAGTCCTTGCCGCACGGAGTCCTTCCCCTGCTAAGGCTGGGCCCTCTTCTCCTGTTGCCGCAATTCCCGTGGTTGACCTATCTGGTCAAAGCGGGTCCGCTGCTCCGGATGCCTCCAATGCTCTGGATGCCTCCGATGCTCCGGATGCCTCTGATGCTCTGGGTGCCCCTTCTGCTGCTGCTGCTGCTGCTGATACTCCTGCGGACTCCTCTGCTCAGCGCACTCCACCTGTTCATGCGGGGGAGTCCTCCAAAGCCCCGGAGTTGGCACTTGGGCGTACCTCTTTTGGCACGATTCACTCTGATGTTATGCTCTCCGCCCAGCTGGATTGCCACGCCCAAACTCATAGCGCCCAAATCTCCGCCATCGCCGCCAAGGTTGATACACTTGGCGCCCAACTCCTCTCCGCTCTCACTGATTCCTCCACTTCCATGGAACAGAAAATGGATCTCGTTGCCTCGTCCGTCCATTCCTTGTCTACCTCCTTCTCGAACCTGGCGCACACGATGGCTCGCCCTCCCGTTGCTTCCCGGCGATCTGCCAAACCGGGGGAGAGAGTGTCATCTGATCCTTCTCGCTCCTCCTCCTCCTCCTGCACCACAACCATCGACTCGTCTCGAGAAGCGGCCTGCCTCTTCATTGCTTCGGGGAGTTCAAATTCCCAAACATAGCCGCTTCTCTCGGCCCAAGCTCCTCGGCGTCAGCTGCTCCTCCTCCATCCTCCTCATCCATAGTGATACCTTCCTCCCATCATATGCGGCGTTTGACCCTTCGATGCGGATGGAAGCGTGTGCAAGGCAATGAAATCCTATGTTGCGTCTTCTGTCGAGAGAAGATGTCTTTTTGGAAATGTACCCTTTCTCCCCGGCCGACATTCAGACTCTTTGTTCGGAGAAAGGACTCTTTACTATAGAAGACATTGACAACTTCTCGAGGGCTGCTAAAATGGAGATGAGGCTGTTTCCATCTCTCTATAAGGATGGGCACTTGTTTGAAGTTCTGCCGTGTTGGAATGAAGGCTATCTTCCTAGTGTGGATCTAATTCAGTCCTTCATCGACGGAACTACTGAGGATAGCAAGCTATGGAAAACTCTCTCAACTATCCTCATTCCGTACCGGATCATGTCGCCACACTTCATGATGGTTGTCTTCATGATTCAGTCCAAGCAAATGATTCTCATTGATTCTCATCAGATTGTGGAGCACTATATAAGAAAGAATCAATGGGAACCACTGTGTCTTAGGCTGACTGAAGCTGTGAAGAAAGCTGGATTATATGAAGAGTTGGGCATCACACCCTTGCGTTAACCGAGAAACCGAAGGCGACATTCCGGGGCAAGAAGCAAGTGCCACAACAGCCGAATGGAGATAGCTGCGGGGCCTTTGTCTGTCACTTCATCAAGTCATTCTTAACTATGGACAAATATTGGAGCCAACACACCACTTTTACGATAAAGCAGACAATGGAGCTGAGAGAGAGAAAGCAAGACTATGATCTTCAAGTATAGTAAGCCTTATGTACCTTAGTGAAAATCTTGTATTAAATTTGTATTGTATTTTGTTCTTTGATAAATGAAAATTGGTTGTGATGCATATTCTATATGTTATCTTTTTGCAACTTACAGGATCGGATTACAAAGGGTTTGGGCATATCCATAATTGGGGAGATTATTGGATCAAGCCCGGAATTTGGATAATGTTGATAAAGCCTTATGTAATTTGATCCGAGATCTTTTGTCTTTCTTTGATTGTTGCAGAAGATATGTTGTTAATCCCGGAGATACACTCGTGAGAGCAAAGCTAAGGACAGGATACATAATCCCGATCCGGACAAGAGTGAGTGTCGTCAAACACTTGGTAAATAACTAAGTCACCAATACATACGGAATAAGGAACATTCGTACGGACTAAGAACTTAAAAGCTACGAATTAAGGAATCTATTCCTAATACCTCAAACGGACTAAGTCAAACCGATGCGGAGTAAGAGACTTGGTTTACAAGGTCGCACGAAGTAAAAGAAGACACGGAGTAAGGCATCCGAGTCTTCCATACATGCGGAGTAAGGAAAGTACTAATGCGGAATAAGGATCCGAGTCTATATTCGCACGGAGTAAGGAAATTAGACACGGAGTAAGGAAACTAGATGCGGAGTAAGGAATTCGGGTCACTCACTCATACGGAGTAAGGAACTTACATACGGAGTAAGGAACTTACACACGGAGTAAGGAACTTACATACGGAGTAAGGAATCGCCGATACGGAATAAGCACTCCGACCTTCTCATTCACACGGAGTAAGGAAAGCACGACACGGACTAAGAATTCCGATTCCAAATAGATACGGAGTAAGCAACCAACGACACGGAGTAAGGTTCCGAGCTTCATTAGCTACAGAGTAAGGAAAATTACACCGGACCAAGAAGACATCGCTCAACTCAACCGCATTTAAAGTCATCAGCTCGTGGTGTCCCTGATGTAAGACAAACTCGTTGAGAACTCTGAAGAATCTTACACGTGGATCACCCGGATATGTGGACACAACCTTAATTATATTTGGGAACTCACAAAGGCACTTATACTCTGCAAACCCAAGATCTTGAGCTCCACAATCCGCGGCAGTCAAGGCAGAGAGATTACCAAGGGATAGTTAGTCTTGAACGCATTCGGGACTACAAGTTCCAAGGTTGTCTCTTAGGAATATTTGTATAAATATTCATACTTGTACATTTATGTACGTGTGCATTTTTGAGAAATAGAATTTGGCTAGTGTGTGAATTCATTTGTAAACAGAGTGTAAGAGAGTCTTGCTTCAATTTTGTTGTATTTTTCTTTTGATAATAAAACAAAATACTTCCACTATCTGGTTATCTTCCGCAGTGATTCTATCACTTAACTAGATAAGTGTTCGTGTCTTAAGAGATTAGAAAAGAGTTTAGATAAGAGCCTATTCACCCCCCTCTAGGCTCCAAGGGACCATCATATATATATACATATATAATTATTTTAAATTATGGTATTTCATCATAGCATTTCATTATATAATTAAAGTGAAAAGATGAAAATATTGACTTAATGTTTTTTTAAAGTTCTAGATAGCGGAGGATCGTAAGGAACAACTTCCATAATGAATTTTCCCGACAATCGCTCTTCTTGTTCAACAACCCCAAATTCTAATATTTCAACCTCACATTTAACTCCATCCTCATCCCCTCTTGATCATTTCTTTACTCCCATGTCTAAATTTTATAACCCATTATGGCTAAGGTGGAAGATAAATAGAAAAAATAGACTTATCGAACGTCTTTTCCATTCATCTGATACCGAAAGTAAATCTTATTTAAAAACTCTCAAGGAATATAACCTAATTATTATACAACTCAAGACTTACGATGCGTGGGATCGAAATAGGAGATGAAACCAAAATAGAAGATAGAACCCAAATTAAATATCCCACCCTACAAGCATGGTATTTTCAATTGCTTATTGAAAGATATAAGTTAAAGTATGGTATTTAAAAATATATGTATATTTATATTAATATGTGTAATATTTATTTATAAGCAAGGTTAATAAAAAGAATAAATTAAAATAAACTTAATATTAATTTAATGTTTTGATATTTCATAAGGTTTTAAGACGCGTGGAACGTCAAGCGGAGTGTAAGAGTTTTCTTTTCTTAAACACCACTTTTCTCTTCTTCTTTCTCTTATTTTATTTCCATGTAATTATTGTTGAAGTATTTTATATTTATTATTCTTCTATTTTTATTTTATTGTTAATAACATTAGTTTCTTTCTAATCTCTCTTAATGATCTATTTTATTAATTGAGGTAGATAACCATTTTGATATTCGTAGTTATCCTTGTTAGCCTTGAATGTTTTATTGAAATTCCATGCTATGTTTCATGCTATGTATGTTGAAGTTGTTACAACCTCTTATGTTTGGACAAAGTAAGTGTAATGACCCGTATTTGATGTTTTGGGAGATAGCCATGCGATGGAATGCATATCGGGCGATAAAAGTATCTAAACAGGAATGTGCTCGTCAAATGGAGTTTGACTATAATTGAGCTTGATTTGGAGTCAACTTAGAGTTTGGGCCTATGAAAGGTAAAGTCGGTATTTTTACGAATAAAATAAAGTATAGGGGAGGAATCCTTATTTTGCTTTTGTGGAGCGTGAGACGTGAAGAGAGAGAAAGAAAAAGAGAGAGAACGTTTGAGGAGAAACCAAAAGCTTACAAAGGGAATTGATGATCCAGACTCAAATAGCCCAAATTCGAGGTAGGGATTCATTCTTTTCATTCCTATATCGTTGTGTATGCTTGATTTTGCTTGCTAGATAAGAATTAATCCCTAAATTTGTGGAATTTGGATGGGAACCCTAAGTATTGGGAAAACCCACTTTTGGGTTGAATCTGGTGTTTTGGGTGTATAATATGTGATGAAAACCTAATATGTAGTATGTGGTATGAGTTTTATGAGGTTATGGAGGGTTTTGGGGGTTCTTGGGTTGAATTTAGACGAGAAATAGAGTGAAAATGTTGATGAACAATAACCTTAGTGGATATGTGAGGTCGAGGACTTGAGGAGTCCGTGAGTAATGTCTCGATTCGGACTAAAAGTCAATCCGGATCGGTGAGAGTTTATTCCGTGCTAGTGGAGGCTCGGATCCCTTAGTCCAAATGAGTGTGATGTTCTGGATCGGTGTGATTGATTGGATTTAACCAGGATGTTTTGGATTAGTGATGTTCTATATGAGGGTCTTATTCCGAATTCGTGATGTTTTGGATTTGTGATCGCTCGGATTCTTCTTTACATCTCGGTTTAAAGACGATGCGCCCGATGTGTACGGTCGCATTTTGGGGAAATCGACGTGGTCGACTCGGTGGGGTCTAATGGAGTTTTTAGTGAGACTATGAGGCTACAGTTGAGGGCCTCGGGAGGCGAGCTTTGTCCGAGCCTGAGAAGCAATACCGTACTTGAGAGGTACTACGGTGCCTAAAAGGTAATCTGTGCATGAGAGGTAAGGTGGGGCCTGAGGTATCTGTGCACGAGAAGTAAGGCGGGACCCGAGGTAATATTGTACCTGAGTTAAGGTGGGGCTTGAAGTAAATAAGAATAGTGCTGAGAGGAAATGTTGAGCATGTGAGGCAATATTTGGCATTACCTGAGAGGTTTTCTTTTGCATTTTAATGTGTGTACATGATTGAAATGGTGAGGTATATGTAGCATTACATGAGCACATGCCAACACTAGTTTATGAGTTGGGATGGGTCGGGGAGACATGATCCCTACCGAGCTATGGTTGCTCACTCCTCTGTTGTGTTTGTTTTTGTTTGTTTTGAATCTTACAAGAGCTAGGAGGTTCACTAAAGGTGAAGACCTTGTGTGTGTCTATTTGTTTTGTAAACTATGATGTAACCCATGGGGGAAAGAACATGTATGTATCCATGTATGTGTGTTTGTATTGTGCTTTGAAATGAGATTTACGTATATGTGTGAATTCAACCCAAGAACCCGGTAACTAGGTTATCATCATAGATTATGCACCAAAACCCTTCATAACCTCATACAACTCATACCATATATTACATATTAGGTTATCATCACAGATCATGCACCAAAATCACCAGATTTAACCCCAAAGTGGGTTTACCCAAAACATTAGGGTTCCCATCCAAATTCCACAAATTTGGGGTTTAGTTCCATGTCTATCAAGCATAATCAAACAATATCAACAATATAAGAGTGAAAAAGAATAAATCCCTACCTCGAATTTGAGCGATTTGAGTCCCGAATCGTCTAATCCTCTTAGCTCTTGGTTCTTCCCCCAACTCTCTCTCTCTCTCTTCATGCTCTCCTCTCTCTTCACGTCTCACACACCATAAAAGCAAAATAAGGGTTTCTCTTCTCTTTTCTCTATTTATACCTCATTTTTAGTTCTACAAATATCTAAATTATCCTCATAGGGCCCAAATGACAATTAAACTCCAAATCAAGCCCAATTACAGTCAAAACGCTTCGTTTGATGAGTACATTACTATATCTATTTTTTTTCCAAATAATACTTCAAATACTACCTCAAATACAAAGTCGTCCGATCACACCACAAAAATCCCAAAATTATCCTTTGGGACTGTGACTCCAAATCGGATCCACTCACAGTCAAAACTCTCTATTCGACGCTTACATTGCCATACTGATATTCACATGATTAACTCTCAGAATTCCAAACACAGATCATTACAGCATCATATTATAAGCAACGAATGAGAGAACACTTAGCAACTTAAACATAACCAATGTATCTACGCACAACTAACGTGCCAAGCAAAACCATATCTAACATCAATAGCAACAAAGACAAAATCAAGCCCAAATGAAATGCATATCTCAAGCAATGGGAAGGACCTCGCAAGCATTCACTTTTAAAGCCTAGTCTATCTATTAAGCTGCATTGGACTTAACCAGGTGTGTGAGTTAAATGACACAGGGATGTCTATGCAGGACTGAGGTTAGGTTGGTAGGAAGAAAACCAGTTAGGAAGATTTCTTTATTTTCATATTTGGTGGCGTGTATTCAAGTTGAGACTTTAGGTCTGACGATGGTAGGGCGGCAGAAGCAGCTTGTTTTTCACGTTGGCAGAACATTTCACCTGCAGTTTTTCCTGATTTTTAAAATTCCATTGCAGTTATTTTTGTTGCAATTACAAGGAACATAGTTAGGCTACCAACAGGTTAGACATGTGTGGAGGCTGCTGGAGATTTCTTCTGTTTCATATGAAACGACTTTGTTACAGCAGATACCTACCTGAGGAAAAAACTTCCCCATCCATAATATTGATTTGAGCAAATATGTGGAAAGTGGCTGCGTAAGGCTATAGATATTCTGATGATAGTTTTGATGGCAAGCATTATTTTCAGTCCCATTTCCAAGAACATTTCCAAAATTGCAGTTAAATGATGAAAACAATTGGGGTACCATTTCTATTGCTGTCATGAGCCCAATGCATATGCCGAAAAGAGTGGTGCCCAATACAAATGGTTTCTTTCGGGTCCACAAAGCAGCACGTTTGGTAAAATGTTTTGGGGATTAACTTTTTTCCGTTCCTCGTTTTAGGCGTACCAGCTTTTCGCACGGCGGTTATATTTGCACCCACAAATTGCCATGGAAAATCGTAGCAGTTTGCAGTATACTACTGTAAATGTGGAACAATTAGGAGAAACATCAAATTGAAAATTTTATTGAAGGTCAACATCTTCTGGAAGGAGAACATCAAATACATTGTAATCAAATCCTGAATTGAATGGAGCTCCCATAAATAATGGCACACACAAAACCTGGGATTCATCAATCCACACATGCATAGCTCACTTAAAATACCATTGCTCCAATAATCTTTACTGACAAGGGGGAACCCAAGCAAGATCAATCCACCGATCCCCATTAGTTAGTCTCCGAAAATTGTCAACATTTTACCAAATCCAAAAATGAGACCCACCGCCCATCTCCGATGACTAAATGAAAGTGTTGATGAGGGTTTGGAGGTACCCCAAGCCATCAGTGCATTATAATCCAGCTCAGGCTACAAAGCAGCACAAAGCCAGCCCAACACAATCTATCTACCTGTAATAATATCATAAAATGACAAAAAAAATGAGTGGAAACCAATGTCGTGTTGTCAACATTTTATGTTTTGTTTTGTTTGGCACTTTTTCTTTCAACACGCCTAATAACACTGAGGAAACAAATTGAGAGTGCAGCAACATCGACCTGTCCACTAAAAAGTGAATCGAATCTGCGACACGAATCGAATCGGTTCTGAATTTTAATGCCAAAGGGTAAAAATCGGCGCACGTTAGACAGAACTTACCGTGGCAAAAGAGATGGACATGTACCCAGAAGAGCCGGTCGGAGATTCCGGCAGTGTTTGAGACGATGTTGGGCGGGGAACAAGATTTCCGGCGTTCCCGCCGGTGCTGATGTTTCCGACTGTGTTAAATCCGGCGAGTCCAAGCGGGTACGCCGCCGTACCATCGGGCTTAAACAGGCCGTAATTCCTCTCCGACGCCGGTCCGGGCTTCAAGTTCTCGTTGAACAAGGCGAAGACGTAGATGTTGAGATCCAAGTTGGGCATCGCCGGCGTTCCGTTCTTGGCAGCCACCAGCTTCATCAGATTCCCGTTGTACTTCCTCGCATTCTCCGTCGTTGCTCCGGCCTCGTCGGGGTCCCCCTTGGACGGCCAGCCGGTCTCGGAGATGTGGATCGTAAGCCTCTTGCAGCCGATCGAGGCGAGCGCGTAGTGGACAGCGTCAATCATCGCGAACAACATGTTGTCGTAGCGCAGGTGCGAGACCGGGTCGACGGTGCCGGAGTTTGGCTGAAAGAGGACGTAATCGAGAGGCACCCGCTTGGGGTCGTCCTTGTAGGCGAAATAGGGATAGGCATTGATGAGGAAGGGCGAGTTAGCCTTGGAGAGGAAGCTCAAGATGGAGGAAAGGTAGGTGTTCAGATCTCTCCGGAAAGCGCCTGAGGATGGCGGGTACGAGGTCTCGAGGATTGCCAGGGAGTGAGCGGTGGTGACGGTGACCTGCTTGTCCAGGCCGAGGCTGACTAGGGCGGCGTGGACGCTGCGCATCGCCGGAAGGAGGGCGTCGCTGAGGGAAGTCTGGTTGAAGGTCAAGACCTCGTTGCCGACGTTGATGCAGGTTATCTTGGTGGCCGGCAGGTAGGCCTGGATGTTGGTCCTGACCCAGTCCTCGGCGGCCTCCGGGTCTCGCATCTTGGTGAGATACTCGTTCCCGAGGCCGACGACGAACTCGACACTGGTGTTGGCGAATGCGCGGAGCACCTTGGGGTTTGCGTCGTAGAGCTTCAACCTGGATGCGCCGACGGAGCGAACCAGTGGCACAACGTCCTCCGGGGAGGGCAGATTGTTGGCGATCTGGCCGTAGTTTATGCCGATGGCGGCCGCGATTGGCGTAAAAACAAGTAAACCTGCACAGATCCAAAGCAAAAGTCACCCGTTTAGGTCAGCTTTTCAAGGCATTCGAAGACATTTAGGTGAGCAGGGGAGAGTACTTGAGATAAGGAGCAGAGAAGAGCAGCAGGAGGCAGTTAAAGCCATGGGCGGGCAGTGAAGAGTTGAAACTGTGACGACTGATCTGACGAACGCGAACGCGAACGCGAGGGAGAGAGAGAGTGTGTGTGTGTGCGCGTGTGAGAGAGTGAGAGGACGGGTAAATGAGGAAGGAATGACGAATCGGGAAAGCAGACGGCGCAGTTTAGGGAAAAGATGTTACTGTTTCAACGTTCCTCCAAACACGCCTTTAATAAAACTCTATTTGATAATGTTATACTTTTATATGAAGCTATTTTTAGTACGGAAAAAATAAATTATTATTAAAATAAGTAAGTGAGTGTTTGATAAAATATAATTTTAAAAGTGTTATAAAATTTAAAAATAAATAATAGATATTTGATAAATTAAAAATAAAAGTATTTATAAAGATCTAAAAGATAGAATTATCCTTGTATTATAATTTTTAAAAATATTAAAAAAATTATTCCCCCCTCGTTCCACCGTCTACTCCATCCCGCCACTCCCATCCCCCCACATCCCGCCAGCCCCTCCCCTTGTCCCCCCCTCCCCCAACTGCCCCACGCTCCCCTCTTCACCCTCTTGCCCCCCCCCCCCCCAAAACGTACTCCCATCCCTTCCCCCCTTGCCCCACGAGATCCCCTCTCCCCCTAATCCTACGCTGCCCCCATTCCTATTGCCTTGACGTTTAGGTCTTTGTTGAAGATAAAAATGGGTAATATTAGTATTTTAATTTTTTAAAAACTACTTTTCCGAAAAAGCGGTTTGTAGAAGCAACCTTTAAATGCTTTCGCTTTTGAGTAAAAAAAAGCATAAACTTATTTTATAAGCACTTTTTTTAAATATTACCAAACACTTTTTACTACTACCTTATAAAATAAGCGAGCGACCTCCCTAACAAACAATGCCAAACCTGGGCCATTAACTATAAATGTTTTGTTTCGAAAGAAAATAAATAATAAAAATCATCGAACGTGCACCCACTAATGACTTTGGTCAGCAAAGAGTGTTACGGATGTTAACATTAAAAACTGTTTGGCTAAATTAAAACACATTTATTTTTAAAAATATGAACTCAAATAAATTTATATCACTTAAAAATATTAAAAATATTATTGAGCATATTATTTTAAAAAATAATCATGTTTTCAAAAATAATACATTCAAACCAAATGGACATTTAACGACTTGTCTTGCAATCATAAAGGCGTAGCCATGAATGTGTTAATCGAAGCTCAAATTATGACTACATAACAAATGATTATGTTTATGTGTTAATTAAGCGTAAATATTAAGATATTATTATTTATTCCTAGAATGGAATTAATTATTAATAAAAATAAATTAATTATTCTCATTTCTTTGTTTGATTGTAATACTAGAATAGACTATTTAATTTTTTTTGATAAATTGTATAAAGTCGGTGAATAAAATATTATTGTGATCTTATTTCTCATAATACCCTTTATAATATAAATAGAATTATATTTTTATATATAAGAACTATTATATATATAGAAACATTATTTTTAATTATTTATTTATTTTCAATTATGCTACACAATTAAAATTAGTTATATAACAAATCATATAATATTCATGATTATTTTATAATTAAAACTACGAAAAATACAATGATATAACAATCATTATTACTTAAAATATATAATACCAAATATATTTAATTAATAAGCAATTAATTGAAATAACCAATCCACAAACCAAATCAAAGGAAAAAATGTAATCAACTATGAAAAAATGTAAAGCAAAATTATTCAAAATTTCCCCGCTTCTCAAGCGTTATCAATAATTCTACGCACCAATTCTTCCTTGTCATGATCTAGAACATTAAAGAATAGACTCATTATCTCATGTTGACAAAACAATCAATCTTTATCTTGCTGCTTTAAGACGATCTTTACTAGTAAGACCAATTATTTTGGATAACTCATTAACTTTCATTTTGCTCTCTCGTTCTTGAATCGGTAATTAAATTGATCGCGTCTTTAGTTATCAATTTCAAGAAATTTTTCTGGTGAGGCTATCTCCGATACTCGACTAGGCTTTTTCCTTTTTTTTTGACTCGAAACTCCTTTATTGTCATTGGCGGACAACTATGTAGACAAAACATCTTCATTAAATTCTTCAACCTATCTTTTTTGGTTTTCACTAATATTTTTTTCATCACAACTTTTATTTTTTAAATCTTGACAAATACTAATTGGTGTTTGCACATGTCTTTCAGTAGCATTATCTTTTGCATAGACAATGCAAAGATCCTTATATAAAAGAAAAGATTTATTTTTGAAAGCAATTGCTCTTTATGCCTCTACAAAACAATCAAATATGATATTATCTAATTAATATATTATACATACGATCAAAGTAAAAATATATCATTTATAACACGATACAAATTTACTTGCACATAGGATTGTCACATGGCATCTTTAGGAACCATACATTTTCTAACAATGTCCCATCCAAATCCACTTGCATGAGGACCAGACAACATTACATGGACTACTAGAAATTCCCTTTTCAAAGTTTTCAATCTCAATTCTATATGCGATTTTGTTTTGATTCCAGATTTGGTAATGTCATTGAGAGCTTTACCTCAAAATTCTAAAATAACCTGGTTGAAGCTTTATCTGTCTATTATTTCCTTCATTGTAGTGTAATATCACCGGTTTTCATTCAAGCTCGTTTGAGATGGGTTCAACCATAACCAATTGTGAGAAAACTAGGTTGTTACTTACTTGTTTTTGGGATACAATTGGATACCTTATCTACCTTGAGTAGTTTAGACATAGTCTATGTTAGTATAGAAGGATTCGAGAGTTGATTACGTATAAGGAAGGATTAACTCCCCTATAACACCCTTTTGGCACTTATCTTCAAAGAAAATGTATCTACTTTGTTTTAATTGTTATTTGGATCTATACTTATCTATAATTAAGTTTGTTTTATTTCTTATAGACTTAGGCTTTCTATCATTTTTAGTTTTCTAAATTGTTTGTTAAGGTTAAAATTACATTCAATTATCTTAAGAAGTCTAAAGAGGCTCCTAAACAATGAAGTGTTAAAAAAAGGAAACTATAAAGATCTCCGAGATAAGTCCTAAATCATTTTTGTTTCCTTTGATTGTTTGTTTGTTTTTTTAATTTGTTTTTTTAAAAGGAACTTGACTATTTATGCTTTTTTCGCACTTTTTTAAAAGGTATTTTGAATTTTAAAAACAAAGATATTCCTATCACATTTTTTTGTTTGCTCAATAGCATTTTTTAGACGTAATTTTAATTTTCGGGAAACCAAACAAAAATATTTTTAATCATATTTTGGCTTTCACAAAAACGTTTTTTCTTGTTCTAGGAAAAACCATAAAAAAGAACCCTTTTTCTTTTCTTTTTTTGGAAAATAATAAAGACAAAAGGCAAACACAAATAATAATGTGTTGTGTGTCATTATGACATCCAATGATAAAAAAACTGTCACGCCCCGAATTCCCAACCTGCAGAAACCGGTTAGTAGGTCCCCATGCTCACACCCGAAGGGACAAGGGGCTAGTGATAACACCAGGAAAGGGACCTTAGCACGGGTGCCGTCCCTAATCCATATCACACATATAGCACACGAACACAAAAATATCATTTCAATCCACAGTACAAACACACATACATACATGTTCACCCACAGGGTTACATCATAGTTTTTACAATCCAAAACAAACAAATAAAAACTAGGTGTTCACCTCTGGTGAACCTTCTAGCTCCTGTAAGCACTTGAAACAAACAAAGACAAACGCAACAGTATGGGTGAGCAATCACAGCTCAGTAGGGATCATGTCTTCTCGACCCATCCCAACTCATAAACTAGTGTAGGCATGTGCTCATGTAATGCTACATATACATCACCATTTCTGTCACGCCCCCAACTCCGGGAGGCCCGGAACCGGGTACATGACTACCCCATACCCGCACTCGTGGGCAAGGGGTTGGTGACTAGTACCAAAAGGGCCTACAGCGAGTGCTGCCCGAATACACCTATACAATCATACAAGGGTATTCTTATACTCCCGAAATCATGCAACTAACTGAAAACATCATCACATCATATTATATAACGTCATAAGATACAGTACAACATCCACGGACCCATGTCCGGGAAACAACATAGTCACAATACAAAATCAATAGGATGGACATAGTCCCATACATCAAAAATGGTTTGGTCTGCTCGATCTGGTTGACAACAAACCCCCAAGCTACCTCCTGCCTGAACCTGAAAATCAAGACAGCAATGTAGGGTGAGCACAGGGGCTCAGTAGGTGACCTATAACACACTACCTGTGTATAAATGTGCCAGTGAAGGTCTAAGCACACAATAATGCACGCAATGTTCTATGCAATACCAATGAAAGCATAAACACACACACAACATCATCCACAGAACATAGACATGCGAGGTTCACACAAATAAGTCACACAGACTTTATAACACAACTGATCATCATAGGGCAAGGCTTTTACAGCCTGCCTGCCACAGTGGGACCATAGTATAAAAGAAGCCACCCGTGGGACCTTCTGCTATCAACCAACCATATAGGGGACCTCGGTTGACCAACCAAATCAAATCAATAAAACCATACCATCAAGGCCTCCAACAGCCTTGAGGTCCTAGACCCATAACCATGTGCATATGACGTAATATCTCATGCAAAACAAACAACATAATTCCCTGCCTTTAAAAAGACGTAAGAATCACTCAACGGACTAGCCCCGAAGGCTCTCTTAAAATCCAGCCTCGAAGCTCGAAGCTCAGCCTTGAAGGCTCGGAGCCTAGCCTCGAAGACTGCGAACATTGTGTTGGAAACACGGGATTTCATGAAGCTGCCAAATTATAGTTTAAGTCTAGAGACTCGAAGAACCAAAGGTCGTAGGGTCGAAGAGTCATAGTTCGTAGAAGTAAAACTGTCACAGGACACATTGGCGGGAGGCTTGCAGACTCTTAGGGTCTAGAGACTCGAAGTAAGATGGTGACAGAACATCTGGTGACTCGTAGATCCAGGGTCGAAGGTCGTAGAGTCGTAGTACGGAAAAGAGAGAGTTACTGCAAGCATCGACAAGTTCGGAGACTCGTAGAGTCGAAGAATTTTAAAGAACAGTAACCAATGCTAAATGACTCGTAGATTCGTAGCCCGTAGAACTGTAGAGTCCCTAAAAACACTTAAGTCAATTAACAGAACTTGAACTACCACTAGACTCGAAGACTCGTAAAGTCGTAGAGTCAAAGCCTTCGAACACTGTTAATAAAACAGGACTCGTAGACTCACAGATTGAAAGTCGTAAAGTCGAAGCCTTCGAACAGTGTTAAGAAAACAGGACTCGTAGACTCGTAGGTTGAAAGTCGTAGAGTCGAAACCTTCGAACACTGTTAAGGAAACAGGACTCGTAGACTCGCAGGTTGAAGGTCGAAGAGTCGATGCTATAAAGACTGGCAAACAAATGAAACTGTAACTCAAGGGTCATAGAGTCGTAGAGTCGTAGACTCAAGGGATACATTCACTATAAAGAAATTGCCAAACTTCCAGACTCGGAGATTGATGGCTGAGAGTTGTAGCTGAAGGGTCGTAGCCATACAGAAATTCAGTTTATGAGCCTCTGTGAAAGACTGAGGAAGAAAAGTGAAGTTTAAGACTCGTAGAGTCGAAGATTTTCAGAGACACTTAGTCAAATATAGTAAACCGAGAGACCCGAAGGTCGTAGACCCAGCAGAGCTAGGGGTCAGAGACTCGTAGCTATAATAACAGGTAGATTAGACGGACTACGAAGAAGTCACTCTAAGCGTCATTCGAAGAGTCGCGTAGAGTCATAGACTTCAGTTAATAGAGTGACACAAAAGGCTAATTCAACCTGAACTCTAGCCTCGAAGAATCGAAGATATGAGTCGTAGACTCGCAGAAACACTATAAAGCCTTGAAACAAAACTTCGCAACTTCCAACAGGTTCTAACTGAAATCTTTGAGTCACCAAACCTACGAGGCATCTACCAACGAAGCAGACTTACAACCCTAAACACAGTCACTTCGCAATATTGTCAGCTAGGGTTTGTACAGCAAGCCTGCGCCGTCCCGAGCAGTTGAGCGCATTTAATGAAACATTAATTGCTGCCAACTACCATCCACGGATGAACGGCCAAGATCGACTGCATGCAAAATACGCAGTATGGGCATCCGATCCGCAAATCGAAGCGATCAACCCATCCCCTGACATTCCGCATTTTCAGTGGTGGGAAGTCAGTCTGTCGGGATGGACAACACGGCGCACGAGCATGTTGACCTTAAAAATATCTCTCTCACTCACTTAACGACCAAATCAAGAGTTTAATCTCTCTCTCAAAAGAAGGAAACACACAGAACGCGAGATAATGCTTCTGACATACATGAAAGAAATAATCTTTTACAGAACCAACAATGGAGAGTTCAATCAACGAGAGAGAGAGAGAGAGACTAAGAGAGAATCTTTCCAAGTGCTGTGCGCCGCGTTGAACCAAGAACAAGAGTAATCCATTTGATCATTCAAGAACCTCTTGTTCATCAAAGATTTAGCACTTACATTAAGTCTAATCTCTGTGTTGTTTTCCACACATCGATCTATCATATACCACCACTTTCATAATTGAGATCTGTGGAGAAAAGAGCATTTACTCTCATATCAGTTTTGTTTGATAGCTCATCATTACTCACGTTATCGCTCACAACACTCCTGTCGTCTTCTCCATAAATACTTCCATCATAGTCATCTGTAGAGGAATCCAAAACCAGCTAACAGTCTAGCTTCCACAAATGAAGAAAGTCTATTCACCCCCCCTCTAGACTCACTTTGGGACCTACAATTGGTATCAGAGCAGTTCTACAACTTCATAGAGATCCCTAAATGGCTGACATGGATTCCAAGCGGTGCGGCTCCAGCTCCCGAGCAAGCTCCAGTTCCTATTGAGGAACTTGAAGCCGTCGTGCTCCGAAGAAGGAGCAATTGGAGACTAGGAGCAGGAAAAACCTAGTACCAGCAGCAACAAAGAAAGAACAAGAAGACTTCTATGACGTTTTGCCTGGCTCATCCTCCCAAGTACCTATGTGCACACCTGCTCGTTTTTCCAAATGGAAAGCAAGGATGAGAGCACACCTAGACATGCTCGACACGTATCTCTGGGAAACAATAAAGAATGGACCTTTCACTCCGAAGATTATACGAGAGGTCGGTTAATGACAAAAGACCCAGATAGTTGGTCTAAGGTGGAGCAGAGGAAAGTAAAGCTCGGCTTCAAGGCAAAAGCCATACTTTTCTCTGCACTCGACGATGACATGTTCACGGATGTGCAGGATCTTGAAACTACTAAAGAGGTATGGGACAAGCTCTGTCTTATCTACGAGGGAGATGAGCAAATTCAGGACAACAAGATCTCCATGCTCAAACAAGAGTATGAAGCCTTCAGATGTGAACCGAAGGAGTCATTGGACAGTATCTATAAACGGTTCACAGGTCTGATTCAACGGATGAAGACTTAAATGTTGAGATCTCTCAGAAGGACAAGAATGACAAGTTTATGAGATCTCTACCCTGGAGACCACTGATAAAGACATCGGCCATCCGTCAGCAAGGAATGGAAGACTTGTGCCTTGGAAGCATTATATGGGGATCTCAAGACGTTTAAAATGCAAAAAGAAGAGCTTGAGGCGTTTGAGAACCCTTCCAAGAAAAAGGAGAAGTCTATTGCCTTTAAGGCCACTGTTGAACCAAGGGAACCATCTTCAGAAGAGGAAGAAGATAAAGCTGATGAACTTGTTTCAGATAGTGCCTCAGATGAAGAAGTGGCATTTCTGATCAAGAAATTGCTGAAAAGAAGGGGGAACTATAGGAGAAAAGCAAGGTAGTCGTCCTCATCCTTTTCTAAGGGAAAGGATAAGGAGAAGTTGCAATGCTACCACTGCAACAAGCCCGGCTACTTCGCTGCCGACTATTATAAGCTAAAGAGGGAGAAAAAGGTGGCAGCTGAGCAAAAGAAGAAGACCAAAGGCTCCTCAAGCAGGAAGGATGACAAGAGGAAGAAGGCTCTTGTCACTAACAAGTTTAACAGTGAAACTGAGGAGGAAGAAGAATCTTCTGACGATGAGAAGAAAGATAAAGGTCTAATCTGTTTCATGGCTGACCACACTCCTCCCCTCAAGGTAAGTGTTGGATCAAACCTAGAATTTGGATGATGCGGATCAAACCCTATGTAATTTGATTTATGATGTTTCATGTTTATTCTAAGTCTGTGCAGAAGATAAAACTTTAATCCGGACCTACTTCTGTAAGAGCAAAGCAAAGGACATGATATATAATCCTGATCTGGATTATCATGAGTGTCGTCAAACACTTGGTAAATAACCAAGTCTTCATCCGGAGTAAGGACTCTCCGTACGGACTAATCACTCGACAAAACAACTAAGGAATCCGCGCGTTTATTGTTGATTGGACTAAGTCACTTTATGCGGAATGAGAATCTGAGTCTCCATCTCATACGGAGTAAGAGAGATTTATTGCGGAGTAAGAAATGACTGATGCGGAGTAAGAATAACTAATGCGGAATAAGGAATCCGAATCATTACTCATGCGGAGTAAGGACAACTGATGCGGAATAAGGATTCCACATATCTACCTCATGCGGAGTAAGGAAGCGCTGACACGGAATAAAGATTTCAGGACTTCATATACACGGAGTAAGCAATAACTGACACGGAATAAGGATCCGAGCCTTGTTGATACGGAGTAAGGAAATCTACACCGGACTAAAAAGATGCTACTTCAACTTATTCATACCGCATTTATGATATCAGCTTGCTGTGTTCCAATGTAAGACAAACTCATTGAAGATCTAAACTGTCTTACACGTGGAGCACTCAGAGTTGTGGATGCAGTCCCAAATGCAATTGGAATCAAGCGAAGTAATTCAATTCACTTATGCTTCCAATATTTCGAGCTCTACATCTGAAGCAGTTATAGCAGAAGCATTTTCCGAGAAGAACTTAATGTTTACACAGTGCTCGGAAAATACAGTTCCAAGTTAGATTCCTAGGATGTCTATATATATCTGTAGTGTTGTACACTTAAATGTGCGTATAAATACAAAAGAGAGAACTATTATGTGCGTGAGAAAAGTTATTGTACAAGAGCTCATAGAGATTAAAAACGGCAGTGTGTAACTGTAAAACTGAGTGCTATTGTAATTAGCTGTAATTGCTGCTTATTTTGTTGTAATTATTATCAGATAATAAAGCAAAATACTTCCTGTTGGGATAGTGCTATATAAAGCAATGTGTAATCCTAATAATGTAAAGACTATTTCTGATTAATTGAAATATTTTTTGTTTAAATATTCATTAGATTGCATTATTCTGCTTTATTGTGTGGCTGAGCATCATAACATCTCATTGCTTATCAAAGTCTATTACTGGGTATGTGTGAGACACATACAATAGATCCACTAATTAGACTAAGTATAAAATTAGTTCACAATCGGTTAATAGAGTTTGGGATGCTCTATTCTGATAAGATTGTGGTGCGGACTATTTCCATAGTGGGAGTGATCTAATCTAGGATCATTGTAAAGAGTTTACAAATAGTAGTGCCAGTATGTAATCATACATATTAAACAGGACCATGATAGAATAAGTTCTTCAACTAATATCCGTTGCATTGTATGAAGAACTTTATATTTTATCGCTAGATGACTGATTTATGGATTAATCTTAATCCAGACCGTTTGATTAACTCATGTCTATAATTTATGTCTTTTGACTTATTAATGAGTGAGAGGCTTAGTGCTTCAAATACCTCGATATCTTGGAGATATAATATTATAGATAGTGGGAGCGTCAAGTCAGGTGCATGGAATCCATTGCTTCGTTATACGAAGAGTAATGATATTCCCATGTTGTTTAATTCAGGATTCTTGGGTGAATCAAGCGCTTGTAATTATATTAGATATAATTTCTTATAAATCCTAATTCATGATTGAATCATGAATAGGTCACCCATTAGAGAATTAATGGTAACACATGGATAAAGATATAATTAGAGAGGTTGAACGAATCTATTGATACTGTCTCTAATTATGAATATCATAGTGGAGGATCATATCACATGGAAATCAGTTATATCGATGGACAAATAATTTATTATGGATTCTTGTAATCATATCTGCTTGATCTTAGAGTGCGTTTTAGTCCCTTGATCGTGGCTCGGACTAAAATTAATAAATAATGATTTAATTGATTAATTAATTAAATATTATTTATTGGAGCTTCGATTAAGTGGGTCCATTTGGTCCCTCTTGCTAGCACCGTTTATTCTTGTATGGAGTATCGGATCGTTGTGAGTTGATTCTCAGGTTGTGCTTAAGAGCTAATTAATTAACGTGTGTTAATATATATTTAAGAGTTAAATATATATCACATGGTTATTTATTTAATTAGATTAAATAAATAATAATAAATATTTTATCCATTTAATGTGATTAAATGAATAAATATATTATTTATTTATTTGATAAATAAATAATATTATATATTTATTTAATTAGTTTGTTGCGTAATAATTATATTATTTAAATAGTTTAAATAATATGTATTATTATTATTTAACTAAAGGGGCGTATGCGTAATAGCACAAGGGTAACCCTAGGTCTATAAATAGATGCATAGCCTCCTAGGTTAAAGTGGTGTGCGTGTGCAATCATTGATGACCAAGAGAGAGAGAGAGACGGTGACGGCCAACCCTAGCAGAGGTGGTGTTCCTGTTCTTTGATCCAAGGGTGCCACAGCCCTGTACTCCTTGAGAAGGTGAATAGCAGAGAAGGCTATTTGGTGGTTGAATCCAGGAGACTGCGAGGACGATCAAAGGCAGATCGTGAGTTCGTTCTTGGAGGGAAAAGAAGAGGGTTCTAGCTTTACCGTTCTTCAGGTTGGTTTCTTCTTTTCTCTCTTTGCAAAATTAAACGAATTGATTCATGTTTAGATCCTGGTTGTTTGTTTGCCGGAATAAAATTTTTAAAATTCGTTTCATGCGGGTTAATCGTTAACCCCATTCCAAAGTATTCCAACAATTGGTATCGAGCTTTAAACATGTTAATCAATTTGTTTAATTTGGCCCTGGATGTATGAATAGAAGTAGCGGCACTCTAGGGTTCATATGTTTATACATGAGATGTATGTTACAGGTGGTGTATGGATTTATATATTTTTGTTCATGTGATGAAAGATTTAATATATATTAATTGTGATGGTTTGCCAGCCTTGGGATCTTAGTTTTGGTTGTATTTACATGAGATGTAATTTGCTAGAGGGGCGGTCTATTATCACCGTGTTTCCCTGCTAGTTTCTTTATTTTATTTTTTAGCATCTTGTAAGCCATAATTGGCATAGAAATATTTTATGTAATATTCATGAGCCTGGAATAAAAGTGGATGACCTAGTGCACGAAGTAAGTAGACGCAACCTTCCACCTAGTCTCTCACAAGCAATCGGTGGTGGAGGAGTCCCATGCGGCGGCGGGTTTTCTCGCAGCCGATTTACTTTCTTGATTTTTAATACTCTAAAGTTTATTCTATATTGATGGAATAATATTTAGAAATTATAGAAAGTTGACATAATTAATTTTGAAAGATTAGATCTTTCTATAATTAGTTATATCAATTTTAAATAAAAAATAATTCTATAATTGGATAACTGTTATTCATAATTGAATTATTTAAATATTTAAGTGAGAGAAAATTTTAATGGATAATTGTTATCTATTAAATTTTATTCTATATTGATAGAATAATTTTTGGAAATAAAAATATTGACATAGTTAATTTTGGAAGATTGGATCTTTCTATAATTATCTATATTAGTCTTAAATGAAAAATAATTTTATAATTGGATAATTGTTATCCATAATTAAATTATTTTAATTTTAAGTAAGAGATAATTTTAATGAATAATTGTTATCTATTAAAATTATTCAGGCTGCTTGCAAGATGAAGACAATGAAGATCAACCAGAAAGATGAAGATAAAGAGCCTGCAAGAGTGTCTTGTTTTTTGCTTTATTTTTCTTCATAGGATGGATCCCTTGGTATTATGGCCGTAGTTTATTTAATGTTTGTTTTATAAATTGCACATCACATGATCACATTACATATATAATTAGGAGTGCCGTCTACATATTTTTTTTCATGCATCATATTTTATTTAAGAGTTAAATTAAATATATATATATATATATATATATATATATATATATATATATATTAAAACCCAATTTGTAAAATATTGAGTGTGAGAGGGTTTTATTAGGAATAAGACCCATGGTCTCCATTATTAAATAACTAAGGTATATGTCTTAATGTATCTCCAAAGAGATTTTATGGACTAGGCTCAAGTTATTTTCCTAAAAGGATAGTTTACTTATTATTTAAACTAGCTGATTGACACCTCGCCAAAGCTAGGCAATTCAAAAGGTTTAGGTAATAAGACACGAAATAATGGTTATACACTCAACACGATCTCTTGCATTAATCTTCCAAAGAGGCGCTGTTACAAGGGATGTGGACCAAATATAAACGAAAATTGAATTGGTTGAATATGCGATATTTAGGAAAGCCAAATCAATTGGGAGGGTCCCGACAAAGTAAAGAAAAAGTTTATTCTCCCAAAGGAGGTTTATTGATTCTGGATATTTTGTTATTCGTAGTAAGAGTATTGATTTAGGGTTTTATTAATACTTGTGCATTCATGCATTCATTAATGTATATGCATTTTACTAAATTTAGTTATGATGTATGCCATTCTAAAACATTTTATATTTTATATTTTCAGAAAATGTCTTTTAACCCACTAGCCGTTTTATTGAGCCAAAATAAATTGACCGGTGAAAATTTCAATGATTGGAAGCGTAATCTGAATATTGTGTTAATCTTTGAAAAGCACAAGTTTGTCTTATCGAGCCTTGTCCACCCGAACCTCCGGCTAATGCTTGAAAACCGCAAAGGATGCCTATGATAAGTGGATTGCGTCCGATGATATGACTCGTTGTTACATGTTGGCATCCATGTCCAATGTGTTGCAACAACAACATCAAGGGATGCGAACCGCCAAGGATATCATGGATTCTTTACAGGCTATGTTTGGGGAGATCTCAATTCGTGCGCGGTTTGAGGCCGTGAGAGCTATTATGAATAGTCGCATGAAAGTGGGAACTCCTATTAGGGATCATCTCTTAGAGATCATGGCTCATTTTAATGAGGCTGAGATCCATGGAGCTAGTATAGATCAACAAGACTCAAGTTGGTATGATACTAGAGACTCTCCCTGATAGCTTCATTTCTTTTAAGACTAATTATGTCTTGAATAAAATGGATCTAAACTTCACCACTCTTATGACTGAATTACAAACCTATGAGGGAATGATTAAGTCTAAGAAAGGTGAGGTGAACATGGTTGTTGCTAGTTCTTCTCTTAAGAAGAAGAAGAAGCTAAGTGACAAGAAAAAGGCATCTTTAAAAGCCAAGAGGAAGGTGAACAAGAAAAAGAAGACTCCTAAAGCTGGAAAGTGTTTCCATTGCGGCAAAGAAGGGCACTGGAAGAGGAACTGTAAAGAGTACCTCCAAACAAGTGAAGCCAAAGGAAGGTATTGTACTTGTCCTTGAAACTGGTTTAGTGGAAAAATCAAATAATCTTTGGATTATAGATTCTGGTGCCACTAATAATGTTTGTACTTCTTTGCAGGGGACTTAGGTCCAAAGGCAACTTAAGGAAGGGGAATTCATTTTTAGAGTTGGCACTGGGGATTCGGGCCCAGCAATGGCAGTAGGAGTGCTAAAGTTATATTTTAGAAATAAATTTATTTTGTTAAAGGATTGTTTTTATGTACCTGAGTTGAACAGGAATTTGATTTCAGTTTCTTCTTTGGTTGAACATGGTTATTCTATTCGTTTTGCTGAAAATGTTTCAGTTTATAAGAATAATATTTTGATATGTTCTGGTATAAAGGAAAACAATCTTTACAAAATTAATCCTAGCATTCATACATTGTTGAACACTGAAATAATTGATGATGAACCCATTCCAAAACGAGTTAAGTTAGATACAAATGAAACATATCTATGGCACGTGAGACTTGGACATATTAACCAAACTAGGAATCAAAGGTTAGTAAAGGATGGACTTCTGAATGGTTTAGAGGTTACTCCTTTACCCACATGTGAATCATGTTTGGAGGGTAAAATGACCAAGAGGTCTTTTCCTTCGAAAGGACATCGTGTTAGTGATCTCCTAGAGCTAGTACATACAGATGTTTGTGGACCATTTAATGTACAAGCAAGAGGAGGTTATGAGTATTTCGTCACTTTTATTGACGATTTCTCTTGATATGGATATGTTTACCTAATACACCATAAGTCAAAGACTTTTGAAAAGTTCAAAGAATTTCGGACTAAGACGGAAAAGCAATTAGGTAAATCTATCAAGATGCTTCGATCAGATCGAGGTGGAGAGTACCTGGATAATGAGTTTAGGTCATATCTAACTGATAATGGGATATTGTCTCAACTCTCTGCACCTGGCACACCACAACAAAATGGTGTTGCAGAGAGGAGGAATAGGACAATGCTTGACATGATGAGATCAATGTTAAGTAGTTCATCATTGCCCAAATCGTTTTGTGGGTATGCACTACAAACGTCTGTTTATTTGATAAACAGGGTACCTTCTAAATCCATACCTAAGACACCATTCGAATTATGGACAGGTCGTAAACCAAGTTTAAGGCATATCCGAATTTGGGGGTGTAGGGCTCATGTCAAAAGGGCTAAGGTGGATAAGTTGGATGCACGCACTGAGTTGTGCATTTTTGTAGGATATCCAAAAGAAACGAAAGGTGGTTTATTTTATAGTCAGAAAGATAATAAAGTATTTGTATCGACAAATGCTAAATATCTTGAAGATGACCATATTAAAAATCACAAACTAGATCATCGAATAGAGTTGGATGAGATACCAGTTGATGAGATCGTTGGCTCAACTCAGGATCAACATGATGAGATCATTATTGATCAACCAATCATAAGAAATGAGACCACAACATTGGAACAACATCCAGTTACTTTGCGTCAGTAGTGGGAGGGTTGTTAGACAACCGGACCGTTACATGGGAGTTGGAGATGCTCGGTAGCTATCTCTGATGATCATAAAGATGATCCCTTGACCCTGAGTGATGCACTGAATGATGTAGATTCCAAAGCATGGCAACAAGCAATGGATGCTGAAATGAATTCAATGTATTCAAACCAAGTTTGGGAACTTGTGGATTTGCCCAAAGGGGTGAAACCAATTGGATGCAAATGGATTTATAAAAGGAAAGGAGGCGCGGATGGAAAAGTAAAGACTTTTAAAGCTAGGCTAGTAGCCAAGGGCTACACCCAGAAAGAAGGTATCGATTATGAGGAAACCTTCTCTCCGGTTGCCATGCTCAAATCCATTCGCATTCTCCTGTCTATAGCTGCACATCTCGATTATGAGATTTGGCAAATGGACGTGAAAATGGCATTCTTGAATGGTCGTTTGGAGGAGAGTATCTATATGATACAGCCTGAAGGATTCATTGCTAAAGGGCAACAACATAAAGTATGCAAGTTGCAGAGATCCATTTATGGACTCAAACAAGCCTCTAGGTCTTGGAACATTAGATTTGACGAGGTGGTCAAATCATTTGATTTCAAGCGAGCATAGACGAGCCATGCGTCTACAAGCAAGATAAAGGATGGAAATGTGGTCTTTCTTATTCTTTATGTTGATGATATTCTTATCATTGGGAATGATATAGTATCATTGGAATCGGTCAAACAGTGGTTGACTAAACAATTCCAGATGAAAGACTTGGGAGAAGCAAGCTATGTTCTTGGAATCCGTATTTACCGTGATAGGAAGAACAAGATGTTAGCATTATCCCAAGCCTCGTACATAGATAAAATACTTGAGAAGTATTGTATGCAAAATTCCAAAAAGGGTCAACAACCCATGAGAAATGGAATTACGTTGTCCGAGGAAATGTCTCCTAAGACACAAGCAGAGATTGATAGCATGCGAAAGATACCCTATGCTTCAGCAGTTGGTAGTCTAATGTATGCTATGTTATGTTAGACCGGATATTTGTTATGTGGTGGGAATTGTTAGTAGATATCAATCGAATCCGGGAATCAAACATTGGGAATCGGTTAAGCATATTCTTAAGTATCTTTGGAGAACTAGGAATTACATGCTCGTGTATTCAGGGTCGATTTGACGCCTGTGGGATACACCGATTCTGATTTTCAATCAGATCCAGATTCGAGGAAATCAACCTCTGGCTCTGTGTTCACTTTGAATGGTGGAGCTATAGTTTGGAGGAGTGTGAAACAATCTTGTGTTTCGACTCTACTATGGAAGCCGAATATGTGGCGGCTTCGGAAGTCGTCAAAGAGGGTCAGATGGCTCCGTGGCTTCTTAAGGGATTTAGAGGTTATCCTCGACCTTGAGCAACCCATGACCATTTATTGTGACAATAGTGGTGCGGTTGCAAATAGTAAGGAACCAAGAAGCCATCAAAGGGGAAAACACATTGAACGGAAGTTTCACCTCATCGAGACATTGTGGAGCGCGGTGACGTGTCGGTATGCAAGATAGCATCGGAGGACAACCCAGCTGATCCTTTTACAAAGACTCTTCCTTCTAGAGTTTTTGATGGACACCTTGAGAGGTTGGGAATTCGGGATATGACACAGCTTGCTTTAATGCAAGTGGGAGATTGTTGGGATAGTGCTATATAAAGCAATGTGTAATCCTAATAATGTAAAGACTATTTCGATTAATTGAAATATTTTTTGTTTAAATATTCATTAGATTGCATTATTCTGCTTTCTTGTGTGGCTGAGCATCATAACATCTCATTGCTTATCAAAGTCTATTACCTGGGTATGTGTGAGACACATACAATAGATCCACTAATTAGACTAAGTATAAAATTAGTTCACAATCGGTTAATAGAGTTTGGGATGCTCTATTCTCGATAAGATTGTGGTGCGGACTATTTCCATAGTGGGAGTGATCTAATCTAGGATCATTGTAAAGAGTTTACAAATAGTAGTGCCAGGTATGTAATCATACATATTGAACAGGACCATGATAGAATAAGTTCTTCAACTAATATCCGTTGCATTGTATGAAGAACTTTATATTTTATCGCTAGATGACTGATTTATGGATTAATCTTAATCCAGACCGTTTGATTAACTCATGTCTATAATTTATGTCTTTTGACTTATTAATGAGTGAGAGGCTTAGTGCTTCAAATACCTCGATATCTTGGAGATATAATATTATAGATAGTGGGAGCGTCAAGTCAGGTGCATGGAATCCACTGCTTCGTTATACGAAGAGTAATGATATTCCCATGTTGTTTAATTCAGGATTCTTGGGTGAATCAAGCGCTTGTAATTATATTAGATATAATTTCTTATAAATCCTAATTCATGATTGAATCATGAATAGGTCACCCATTAGAGAATTAATGGTAACACATGGATAAAGATATAATTAGAGAGGTTGAACGGAATCTATTGATACTGTCTCTAATTATGAATATCATAGTGGAGGATCATATCACATGGAAATCAGTTATATCGATGGACAAATAATTTATTATGGATTCTTGTAATCATATCTGCTTGATCTTAGAGTGCAGTTTTAGTCCCTGATCGTGGCTCGGACTAAAATTAATAAATAATGATTTAATTGATTAATTAATTAAATATTATTTATTGGAGCTTCGATTAAGTGGGTCCATTTGGTCCCTCTTGCTAGCACCGTTTATTCTTGTATGGAGTACTGGATCGTTGTGAGTTGATTCTCTGGTTGTGCTTAAGAGCTAATTAATTAACGTGTGTTAATATATATTTAAGAGTTAAATATATATCACATGGTTATTTATTTAATTAGATTAAATAAATAATAATAAATATTTTATCCATTTAATGTGATTAAATGAATAAATATATTATTTATTTATTTGATAAATAAATAATATTATATATTTATTTAATTAGTTTGTTGCGTAATAATTATATTATTTAAATAGTTTAAATAATATGTATTATTATTATTTAACTAAAGGGGCGTATGCGTAATAGCACAAGGGTAACCCTAGGTCTATAAATAGATGCATAGCCTCCTAGGTTAAAGTGGTGTGCGTGTGCAATCATTGACAGCCAAGAGAGAGAGAGAGAGAGGTGACGGCCAACCCTAGCAGAGGTGGTGTTCCTGTTCTTTGATCCAAGGGTGCCACAACCCTGTACTCCTTGAGAAGGTGAATAGCAGAGAAGGCTATTTGGTGGTTGAATCCAGGAGACTGCGAGGATGATCAAAGGCAGATCGTGAGTTCGTTCTTGGAGGGAAAAGAAGAGGGTTCTAGCTTTACCGTTCTTCAGGTTGGTTTCTTCTTTTCTCTCTTTGCAAAATTAAACGAATTGATTCATGTTTAGATCCTGCTGTTTGTTTGCTGGAATAAAATTTTTAAAATTCGTTTCCGCTGCAGTTAATCGTTAACCCCATTCCAGTATTCCAACACTTCCACTATCTGGTTATCTTCCGCACTGATTTTATATCTTTTAACCATATTGTGCTATACCTGTGAGAGAAAAAGAGTTTTGATTTAAGCCTATTCACCCCCCTCTAGGCTACTAGGGACCAACAGTAAGAACTTATGAACAACTCTATATTGAATATGAAGACACCTATAGAGCTCTTAAAGAAATAGAGGAACAATTTCTCCCTATGAAAGCTGACAAAGAAAGATACTATTCTAAACTGGAACAGCTTTCATGTGAATATAGAGACTCTATAGATGATTATGAAAGAACAGAGAGAAGATTAAGAGCTGAAGTGAGTGAGATGAGAAGCACACACGATGATCTTTTGAACAAAGCTGGACAACTAAAATTGGCTAATAAAGACATCGATAGGCTTGAAAAGGAATTAGCTAAAACTAAAGCAGAACTGGAAAAGGAAAGACTAATCAGTCAAAAGTGGCAAGATTCTGCTGAAATTGCAGCTCACTTTAGGATCACTCCAGATGTTGAAGGTCTAGCCTTAGGTCTAGGTTTCTCTGAAGACCAAATAGCCAAGGCCCAGACTTACCCTGTACAGACCAAGTGTCTTGCTGGCTTTGTTCCTGCTGGTAGTGTGCTCCTTGATTGTGGAAACGAGGTATCAATGGCTGTTGCTAGTCCACCCAAACCAGTAACACCCGAACTCAAAGACCTGGGTACTGTTGCATCTCAGGACAGTGATGCAGTAGTTGCCAAGATAGAACTGAAAGCTGAACCTTCAGTCAACCTGTCCTCTACATCCCAACGCAAGGATAAGGGTGTAGTCATTCCAGAGACAAAACCAAGCAGACACACTACTACATTTGAGACTGGTTCATCCAGTAAGGCTGTTACCTTCTAGCCTAAGTTTGTCTCTGATGGTAGAGTTAATAACAGTCTAGGATATGTAAGAAAACCTAGGAAACCTCTTAACACTCCAGTAAAACCCTTGAGACAGAGTGTTCAACCCAAACCTATCAAATGCCCCATCTGTTGTGAAGTTGGACACCTCTCCTATCGTCTGCGATTCTACCCTGAGTATCTTAGGAAGGAGATTGCCACAGAAATCAGGGTAAACCTTAAATAGCTGAATTTCTCTAAAAATCTATAGTGCAACAACAACTCTAATAGGAAGAAACAAACTAGGCACACATAGGCTATCTATTCAAAAGACTTAAAGACCAAACCTATGAAGAAAACTGTCAAATCTATGCCTACTAAAGCTGCCAAAGATAACAATAAGGAAGGAAAAAGTGCAGAAAGTCTGAAGATCAATCCTGCTAACAAATCTAATGAAGGATCACCTAGATTAGCATGGAAAGTTAAATCTGTCTCTTCTTATTGGAAACCTAAATTGTCAACTGCAGCTTTCATTTACTCAAAGCCCAATCTTAATTGGGCCCCCAAGACTTAGTTGCTCATTGTGCAAGAATAGATACCTGAAGCTGAAAGCAGCCACCGGAAACAAAAGATCAATTCCAGCCAGTGGTATCTTGACAAGACATTTCCGTGCACATACGCCATGATGCCTCTCTATTGAGTGAGGTAAGGGAGGTTGCAGCTTCATCTGTCACTTTCGGGGATAATAAAAAGGGTAAGATTGTTAGTAAGGGTACTCTCTCTAATGGTTCTGTTTCAATTCAGAATGTATCTGTTGTTCAAGGTCTTAAACATAACCTGTTGAGCATAAGTCAATTGTGTGACAAGGGTTATGAAGTTTTGTTCACTAAACACACCTGCACAGTTATGGACCCTGTCTCCAAAGAGGTGAAGCTAAATGGGCATAGACAAGGCAATGTTTACAAGTTGGTCTTTGGTAATGCTCAATCTACTGAACCAATTTGTTTTCTGTCCAAAGCTTCACCTGACATTAGTTGGTTGTGGCACAAAAGATTTGGCCATTTAAACTTTAAGACTATGTCTAAATTGGCATATCTTGATTTGGTTGAGGGCTTACCCAAGTATGTTTATGAGAAACAACACCCGGTGTAGGGATTGTCACTGGGTAACAGGGTTAAGCATTCCTTTAAGAGTGTAGATAAAACCTCAATCACGCAACCACTCGAACTTCTGCACATGGACCTATGTGGACCAATAAATATGTCTTCCTTATCTAGTGCACGATACTTTCTTATAGTAGTAGATGACTATACCAGATACACATGAGTCATGTTTCTCAGAAACAAAACTGAAACATTTGAAAATCTTGTTGAACTCTTCAATTGGGTCACAAATGTTAAGAGTCTTTTTATTAATTGCATTCGCAGCGATCATGGCAAGGAATTTGAATTTTATGATGTGTCAGAGTTTTGTACTGAACATGGTATCAAGTATAATTTCTTAGCACCATGAACTCCACAACAAAATGGAGTGGATAAAAGAAAGAATCGAACTTTAGTTGAAGCAGCTAGAACCATGTTGACAGGAGCTCAGTTCCCAAAATCCCTATGGGCTGAAGCTGTTGCCACTGCTTTTTATGTACAAAACAGAACTCTAATTAACAAACGAGCCATGAAAACACCCTATGAATTATGGAAGGGAAGGAGACCAAACATTGGTCACCTAAGGATCTTCAGGTGTACTTGCTACATTCTGAACAATGGCAAGGATTACTTGAACAAGTTTGATGCCAAATCAGATGATGGATATCTTGTTGGATACTCCATGACTAGCAAGGCTTATCGTGTATTTAATAGAAGAACCAAAGTTATTGAAGAGTCTATTTATGTTTCTTTTGATGAGACTAACCATGGAATGCAGAAAGGAGATCCAATTGTAAATGAAGTGCAGGACATTGTCATTGTAGAAGACCAAGACACAAATAATCCCACTACAACAGAAACAATGGGAGATGCACCTGAACCTGATGAACAAAGAGCTAAACCGGTTGCTGAGGAACCAAGTCAAAAATCAGCAGAAAATCATGACTCTAACATTCAACCTGTTCAGACTCTGTCACTTCTACCGGCCCAAGAACTTGATATTGAGCAATTGGGCATTCATCATGAAGAAAGAGAAGACCTTCCAAAGGCAAGAAGAAGGTTAAAGGACCACCCTTCTGAACTGATAATTGGAGACCCTGCTGCACGAGTTAAAACAAGGGTAACTACACTCCATGAAAATCTGTATATGTGTTTCCTATCACAAGTGGAGCCAAAATCAGTTGATGATGCAGTTCAGGATCACCATTGGATTGATGCGATGCAAAAAGAATTAAATCAGTTCAAAAGACAGAAAGTATGGGAGTTGGTCAATAGGCCTAGATCACAGCAAGTCATTGGCGTGAAATAGATCTTCAGAAACAAACTTGATGCTGATGGTGTTGTAATCAGAAACAAGGCCAGACTGGTTGCAAAAGGATACAGACAAGAAGAAGGAATCGACTATGATGAAACCTTTGCACCAGTTGCTAGACTGGAGGCCATTCGCATGCTCTTAGCATATGCAGCATTCAAGGACTTCAAAGTTTATCAGATGGATGTCAAGAGTGCTTTCTTGAATGGAGATCTCCAAGAAGAAGTCTATGTTGAACAACCACCCGGATTTCCAGAGCCAAACCAAGAGCACAAGGTATACAAGCTGAAGAAGGCTCTTTATGGACTAAAACAAGCTCCCAGAGTGTGGTATGAAACACTGTCAGAATTTCTGACCAAGAACAAGTTCAGAAAAGGCAAACTTGACCCCACACTATTTCTCAAGGAAGGAAAAGGATCATCCTTGATAGTACAAATTTATGTGGATGACATCATTTTCGGATCAAGGGACAAAAAGCAATGTGAAGTCTTCTCCCATCTAATGAAAAGTGAATATGAAATGAGTATGATGGGAGAACTCTCATTCTTCCTTGGATTGGAGGTCAAGCAGTTGGATGATGAGATTTTTATCAGTCAAACCAAATACACAAAGGAGATACTGAAGAAGTTTAAAATGACTAATGTGACACACATGAAAACTCCCATTCCTACAAACACTAAACTGGATATGGATGAAGCAGGCAAGGAGGTGGATATCTCAGAATACAGAAGCATGATTGGATCCTTGCTGTACCTGAGAGCAAGTAGACCTGACATAATGTTTGCAACATGCATCTGTGCTAGATACCAAGCTAATCTCAAGGAATCCCACTTGTCACATGTCAAGAGGATTATGCGGTATCTAAAGGGAACAGAGAATTTGGGACTATGGTATCCAAGAGAGTCTGATTTCAAACTGAGAGGATATTCAGATGCAGACTTTGCATGATACAGGATTGATAGAAAGAGCACAAGTGGAACATGCCAACTTCTTAGCAACAGATTTGTATCCTGGTTTAGCAAGAAACAGTATTCAGTTTTAACCTCCACAGCTGAAGCTGAATATATTGCTGCAGGAAGCTGTTGTACTCAATTGCTTTGGATAGCAATCAACTTTCGGACTATGGGTTTAACTTGAAGGCCGTGCCTCTGTATTGTGACAATACAAGCGCCATTGCAATCTCCAACAATCCTGTTATGCATCCCAAAACCAAGCACATTGAGGTCAGACATCACTTCATACGTGACCATGTGCTGAAGAAAGACATTTCCCTAGAGTATATATTCACTGATGACCAGCTTGCCGACATATTCACCAAACCATTGCAAGAAGCCAGGTTCAATGAACTTCTGACAAAACTTGGCATGTTAGATTTAAATTCATAAATCTCTCAGCATGTCTTGTGTTTCATTTCAACCAAATTACCTGTGCATGAACATAAGTATGACACCGTTAATGATGTTTATGTCTCTATGAAAATTAGCAATGGCTAAGTGTGATTCATGCATGTCTACTGCGGGAAAGTGAGAAATCACATGGATGAAACTTGCCACCACTGAACCTGGTTCAAGTCTTTTGAGCAACCTGTCATGAATGCTCAAGTCTTGAGTGAAATGAGTGTAATTTCCTGTAAGGACCTGTACCTTGAGTTAGTCACAGTTTTCCCTTCTGAGTAGAGTTTTTTCTAGATTTTGACCTAGTGAATGGACTCCAATGAATTCACGTGCAAAAGAAAAGATGCTTAGAATGATGTCCTCTATCTACCACAGAAGTTTCAGGCCAAACGGACGTGTATGTGAGGTGCACGTGAAATGGGTCCAATTCACGTGCAAGTGTGGTTGTCTTCTACATGATGCAAGGAGGCTAGGGGTGAAGTTTGAGCGCATTTGGAGTGCATTTGGAGTTGCACGTGAATTGGGGAATTCACGTGCAAATTGGCGTGTAGGATTATTTTGCATGGTTCCCTTGGTTTTGTCATTCTAATCATCTTTTCCCAAAGGACCATGTTGGAATTGTGACTATTTTGGTGTGTATGGGTGTGGGAAGGTCATAGCTTGTTCCATCAAAACTACGTCGTTTTGATGCTGGGATTCACTTAATCAAAACTACGTCGTTTTGATATTGTGTTGTCTATATAAGGAGGAGAAGCCCCTCTGTTTTAGGGTTAGGGTTTGTTGCTCCACCAGCCGTCGCAGAGAGAGAGAGAGAGAGAGGGAAGGAGAGCTCCTGATTGCTGCCGGGCGTCTTGCGTGGGTGGTCGGTGCTTCGTGGGTGGACGGCGTTCGACGTGGGATCGGGACATTGCTGTGTTGTTGCGTTTTACTTGAGGTAGGGGTTCTGTTCTTCCTAAATCCTCCTTTGTCCTAGGGTTCTAGGGCAGATTATGGGTTATATCTGTTATATATACATATGTAATCCATATAGGTGTGATCTCCTATATGGATGTTGGCCTTCAATGGCAGTTTTTGGTGTATTCTGGTGTTGGATGGTGTGCATATAAAGTGTTCGATAAAATGCCTGTGTGGATATGTCTGTGTGAATATGCCTAGTATGTGTTTGATTTTATGCCTGATGGGTTGTGCGAACTAAGTGTTTGGTATTATGCCTGTGAAAGTGTGTATGCTACGTGTTTGGTTTAATGCCTGTGTGACCTTGTATGCTGTGCTTGTGGAACCCGGTGGCTGTGGAAGCCCGGGACTGGAAATGTTAGCCTGTGTGGCTAAGCCTATATGGCCGTGGATATGTTAGCCTGTGTGGCTAAGCCCGAGAGGTGTGGATATGTTAGCCCGTGTGGCTAAGCCTAGTGGTTGTGGATTTGTTGCCTATGTGGCTAAGCCCGTATGGTGTGGATAGGTGTGTGCCTTGTGAATGTGGAATACTACTTGTTTACATTTAATTGTCACTACACTGCACCTGTACACACTCATGTACACGCTAGGAGCATGGGATGGGTTGGGGAGACATGATCCCTACTGAGCTGTGGTTGCTCAACCCTCCCTCTATGTTGTGTTTTCTTTCAGGAACATACAGGCGTTAGGTGGGACCCCAAGGTGGGAGACCATATTTACTTTACTGTCTACCATTCATGTTGTTTTTATGGGAACTGATGTAACCCCAGTGGGGATGGATTGAAAAGAGGACTTTGTTGTAATAAAGACTGGTTTGGTTTGTGGATTGTTTTGATGAACTTTATTTTCTTGAATGTGTTGTGGATGTTTAAAATGTAATATTCTTGGTTTGTATCCTAACCCCTTTGCCCTCCGTGTGGGTAAAAGGGGAGTCACGTGCCGGTTTCCTCGGGTTGGAAATCCGGGGCGTGACAATATGGTATTAGAGCATGGTCTAGTTGGCCTAGGGTAGTGGGCGGACCTGGTTATCCTAAGTCTTTTGGAGGAGCCTGGAGGGACATGCCTGATCAACATGGTCCTCTTTGCGCCTCCAAGGTGTACTTAGGGTAGTCCGGTCTTGTGGTAGGATTTGCATGCATTGGCATTAGGGCACTAGTTGCATTTGCTGTAAATGTATGCTAAACTGTGGATAAAATCATATGATTAAGTGAAATGTGCAACTCTGATTTGTTTGGCAATGTGTACTGAACTGTGCAATGTGATTGATGCAATGTATGTGTGTAATGTCATGTGATAGTGGAATTGATCAGTGGGGTAGAGGTAGTGACGCGATAGATTATAAAATTGTTTTGACGTTGTGCTTCTTACTTCGTGTAGTAAGAATGCCGCCGAGGAGAGTGACACGTGCGTCCGGGGCAGTGGCTGATGAGTCATCTGCCCATGAGGGTCCGGGTGCGGGACCGTCCATTGGAGGGCATGCGTTGTTACTGGCACAGCTACGAGAAGGCATCCGGCTGGAGGTACAAGAGCTATGGGAGGGACTCCGGCAGGACGTTCGGGAGGAGGTGCGCCGTGAGATGGCAAAGCACAGCAGGTGGTGCCACCACCACCACCACCAGTAGGAGAGCTGCCTCGTGAGCGTGAGAGTTCGCTGGGTGGTGTACCGACTCGTGCAGAGGATGACGTGGTGACACGGTTCCGGAAGGAACAACCTCCGTGATTCAAGGGGGAAGGTGAACCCGTGGTAGCTGAACAGTGGTTGAGGCAGATAGAGCATGTGTTCTCCTTTCTCCTGCCCCGGGAGGAGGATAAGGTGCGACTGGCAATTCGGCAGCTGGAGGGGGATGCTTTGGAGTGGTGGACGAGTGTTGCGGGGAGCCGTGCAGTGCAACTCATGCTTTGGGAGGAGTTCTTGCAACTCTTCCATGATGAGTTCTTCCCGGAATCAGTGAGATGGCGTAAGAGGGAAGAATTCGGCGGTTGAAGCAGGGATCTAGGACGGTACCTGAGTATGAGCGGGAGTTCCGGAGCTTGAGTAGGTTTGCTCCTGAGACTGTGGCAAGGGAGGACCTGAAGGCCCACAAGTTCACTTTGGGCCTTAGGCCAGCCCTTAGGCAGAGGGTGGCAATTCTACGCTTGAGGACCTATGCTGAGGCTATAGAGACGGCCCGTGTAGCCGAGAGGGAGCTAGATGATGGGAGGCAGACCCATCAGGGTCGCCCGTTGCAGGGTGGGTTGGAGCGTGATTCCGGGTCTAAGCGGCCCAAGACTGAGGAAAGGGATAGCAGTTCCTTTCGCAGCCGGGGACAACCATCAGTGCCCCCAGGGAGGTCTAGCTTTGGCGGTAGCAGACAGGAAGGTCCAGCAGGAGGACTCCCCAGCGGTTGTCATTGCTGTGGGGAGCAAGGCCACTTCAAGAGGGAGTGTCCCAAGAAGAACTGGCGATGCAATAGCTGTTGACGAGAAGGCCATTTGAGCCGGGTTTGCCGGAGTAGCAACAAGGGAGTTGGAGGCATGGCATCCAGCATGAGGAGTGACGCCAGTTTCCGTACACCAGCGGAGAGACCAGCTCGTCAGTGGCAGGCTAGTCAGGCAGGATCCAGTCAGACCCGACCCCAGGGGAGGCCGGAGCGGCAGCAGACTGAGGCTGGAGGCAACCTTAGCGGGAAGTGTCCAGTGAGTGAGCCAACCAGTGGCACGGGCCAAGGAAGGGTGTTTGCACTAGAGGCGACATACCAGGAGGAGGCTGAGCCACCACCTCCACCAGCTGAGGGTGTAGTAGGACCATCGGTGGTTAGAGGTACCCTCTTGATTTCCCGTACGTTAGCTTCTGTTCTTTTTGATACGGGTGCATCGTGTTCCTTCGCTGCCGAGCTTCTTATTGATGGCTTGGGGTTAGCTTGTGTGGAGGCCGCAAGGCCCCTAGTTGTGGAGTCTCTGGTGGGAGGCATGATTGAGGTACGGCGTGTGTGTCGTGACTGTGTGTTAACCATAGGCGAGGTGGAGCTGAGTTTTGACTTGCATGTGATGCCCATGCGTACTTTTGACCTGATCTTGGGTATGGATTGGCTTATGGCTTTCCAAGCCAAGATAGACTGTTACCGGCGGCGTGTATCCTTCATGACACCTGCAGGGACCTCTTGCACCCTGCAGGGGGAGTGGGACTGTGAGGCGAGTCGGGCTGGGCCGGTGATGGACCAGTGGGGTGCCATTACCCACAGGTTGGCAGCCCTGACCTTTGCTGAGGAGGGTAAGGTGGAAAAGAGGGTGTGGCCCACTGTTGTGGACCAATTTCAGGATGTTTTTCTGAGGAGTTGAGGAGTTTGCCACCTAAGAGGAGTGTGGAGTTCACCATTGAGTTGGTGCCGGGGACGGGTCCGATTTCCCAAGTAGCATATCGTATGGGGCCAGCCGAGCTGAGGGAGCTGTAGAGGCAAATCGAGGAGTTGGTGGGCCAAGGGTATATCAGACCGAGTACCTCACCTTGGGGTGCTCCGGTGCTCTTTGCTAAAAAGGCTGATGGCACACTTCGTCTCTGCATCGACTACAGGAAGCTGAATTCAGTGACTATGAAGAACAAGTACCCGTTGCCTCGGATAGATGACCTGTTTGACCAGTTGAGTGGGGCCCAGTGGTTTTCCAAAATAGATTTACGGTCGGGGTATCATCAGTTGAGGGTTAGGGAGGGAGACATCCCTAAAACGGCCTTTCGGTGCAGGTATGGGCACTACGAGTGGATAGTGATGCCTTTTGGGCTCGCTAATGCGCCGGCAGTATTTATGCATTTGATGAACCAAGTCTTTGCCCCATACTTAGACTCGTTCGTGGTGGTGTTTATCGACGATATCTTGGTGTATTCCAAGACCGAGAAGTAGCATGTGGAGCACTTGGCAACGGTGTTGCAAACCTTGAGGGACCAGCAGCTGTTTGCTAAGTTTAGCAAGTGTGAGTTTTGGCTGCAGGAGGTTCACTTTCTTGGCCATGTGGTGTCAGCTGAGGGAGTTAGGGTGGACCCAGCCAAGATTGAGGCCGTGGCATCGTGGGCGAGGCCAACCAACGTTTTTAAGATCCGTAGTTTTCTTGGCTTGGCGGGGTACTATCGTCGTTTTGTCGAGGGGTTCTCCCGTTTGGCAGCTCCTATGACAGCGTTGACTCAGAAGGGCGTGAAGTTTGATTGGACTGACAAGTGTCAGCAGGCGTTTGAGACTCTCAAAACCCGTTTGACCACTGCACCTGTGTTGAGGTTGCCTAGGGAGGATATTCCGTATGAAGTGTACTGTGATGCGTCCAGGGTTGGTTTGGGGTGTGTGCTTATGCAAGATCATAATGTGGTAGCTTATGGGTCAAGGCAGCTGAAGCCTCATGAGCAGAATTATCCTACTCATGACCTTGAGTTAGCGGCTGTCATCTTCGCCCTGAAGAGTTGGCAGCACTACCTCTTGGGGGAAAAAGTTTGTGGTGTTCTCAGATCACAAGAGCCTTCAGTACATCTTTACTCGAAGGACTTGAATTTGAGGCAAAGGAGATGGGTGGAGTATTTGCAGACCTTTGACTTTACTCTTGCCTATACCCCGGGCAAGGGTAATATTGTGGCTGACGCGTTGAGCAGAAAAGGGAAAGCTGAGGTGGCCGCGAGAGAGTGGAAGCTGATGGAGCAGTTGGCGATGTTGCAGCTGCAGCCTGTTGTTCGTGATGGTGGGACAGTCTTGAGTCCTTTGGTGGTTGTGCCTGAGTTGTACCAGCGCGTCCGGGAGGAACAGTTGGGTGACATTGAGTTGGAGGTTCTCCGTGCCCGTATTGAGGCTGGGGAGCTATCAGAGGACTGGACAGAGGGTCCTGAGCATGAGTTGTCATTTCAGGGGCAGTTGGTAGTGGCTTCTTCCCTCAGGGATGAGGTGATGAGGGAGTTTCACAATCTAGAGTTGCTGTGCACCCAGGGGGTACGAAGATGTACCATGCACTTCGGGGACATTTTTGGTGGCCTGGGATGAAACGCGATGTGGCTGCCTTTGTTTCGCGGTGCCTCACCTGTCAGCAGGTGAAGGCTGAGCATCAGCGGCCGGCGAGCATGTTACAGCCATTGCCCATAGCGGAGTGGAAGTGGGACCACATAGCGATGGATTTTGTGACTGGTCTTCCACCCACCACGGGGAGGAAAGATATGATTTGGGTGATTGTGGATCGACTCACAAAGTCGGCCCATTTCCTGGCTGTTCACGAGCGGGACTCTATTGGGACCTTGAGTCAGCTATACATGAACGAGATTGTGAGACTGCATGGGGTACCATCATCGGTTGTCTTTGACCGAGATTCGAGGTTCACTTCCCGTTTTTGGGCAGGTTTGCAGGAGGCTATGGGGACCAAGCTTCACTTGAGTACAGCCTTTCACCCTGAGACTGACAGTCAGATAGAGAGGACGAATCAGACTTTGGAGGACATGTTACTGGCCTGTGTGTTAGATTTTGGGGGTTCGTGGGCAACTCACCTTCCTTTGGTGGAGTTTGCCTACAATAACAGTTATCAGGCATCCATTGGGATGGCTCCTTTTGAGGCGTTGTATGGGCGGCCGTGTCGATCACCTTTGTGTTGGACTGAGGTGGGGGAGACAGCTCTCTTGGGACCGCAGTTGGTTCAAGAGGCTACCGAGAAGGTTAAGTTGATTCGACAGCGGTTGTTATCAGCTCAGAGTCGGCAGAAATCTTATGCGGATCAGCGGCGGCGACCTTTGGAGTTTTCTGTTGGTGATCATGTGTTTCTTCGTGTTTCTCCACGTCGTGGACATCGACGGTTTGGGCGAGGTTCCAAGCTATCTCCGCGGTTTATTGGTCCTTTTGAGATTCGGATCGTGTAGGGCCCGTAGCCTACCGGTTAGCGTTACCACCGCAGCCGAGTCGAGTGCACAACGTGTTTCACGTGTCCCAGTTGAGGAAGTATCACCCTGACCCCACTCATGTGATCGATTGGGGGACATTGGACATTGCGGATGACATGTCCGTTATTGAGGCCCCTATCCGTATCCTAGATCGGCGCGAGAAGCTTTTGCGTGGTCGTGCTATTCCTTTGGTTCGCGTGCTGTGGCAGCACCGTGGCATTGAGGAGGAGACATGGGAACGTGAGTCCGTGATGCGTGAGCAGCACCCAGACTTGTTCGAGGACGAACAATCTTAAGCGTGGGAGGTGGCTGTTGGCCAAGGGATAGTGATGTGTTTTGTATTAGTTGTGTACGATTTGGTGTATTTGTATTGTCTTTTAAAGACATGTGTTCTTATTTGTGATGTGTTTTTACGATGTGTATTCGTGACATGCGGACATGTGTTATATGCATTATTGTGGTTATGGATTATGGTGGTACTTTGTTATGTGCTGTTGTGCTGTGTGCGGTGTATGACCCATTTGGGTGTGGTGGCTTGCCGGGTGGCAAATGGGTAGCTTGTGTTTGTTTTCCTTATATGTCATTTCTTTTCGAGGACGAAAAGTCTTAAGGGGGAGAGGATGTAAGGACCCGTACCTTGAGTTAGTCACAGTTTGCCTTCCGAGTAGAGTTTTTTCTAGATTTTGACCTAGTGAATGGACTCCAATGAATTCACGTGCAAAAGGAAAGATGCTTAGAATGATGTCCTCTATCTACCACAGAAGTTTCAGGCCAAACGGATGTGTATGTGAGGTGCACGTGAAATGGGTCCAATTCACGTGCAAGTGTGGTTGTCTTCTACATGATGCAAGGAGGCTAGGGGTGAAGTTTGAGCGCATTTGGAGTGCATTTGGAGTTGCACGTGAATTGGGGAATTCACGAATGCAAAGTGCTAGGATTATTTTGCATGGTTCCCTTGGTTTTGTCATTCTAATCATCTTTTCCCAAAGGACCATGTTGGAATTGTGACTATTTTGGTGTGTATGGGTGTGGGAAGGTCATAGCTTGTTCCATCAAAACTACGTCGTTTTGATGCTAGGATTCACTTAATCAAAACTACGTCGTTTTGATATTGTGTTGTCTATATAAGGAGGAGAAGCCCCTCTGTTTTAAGGTTAGGGTTTGTTGCTCCACCAGCCGTCGCAGAGAGAGAGAGAGAGGGAAGGAGAGCTCCTGATTGCTGCCGGGCGTCTTGCGTGGGTGGTCGGTGCTTCGTGGGTGGACGGCGTTCGACGTGGGATCGGGACATTGCTGTGTTGTTGCGTTTTACTTGAGGTAGGGGTTCTGTTCTTCCTAAATCCTCCTCTGTCCTAGGGTTCTAGGGCAGATTATGGGTTATATCTATTATATATACATATGTAATCCATATAGGTGTGATCTCCTATATGGATGTTGGCCTTCAATGGCAGTTTTTGGTGTATTTTGGTGTTGGATGGTGTGCATATAAAGTGTTCGATAAAATGCCTGTGTGGATATGTCTGTGTGAATATGCCTAGTATGTGTTTGATTTTATGCCTGATGGGCTGTGCGAACTAAGTGTTTGGTATTATGCCTGTGAAAGTGTGTATGCTACGTGTTTGGTTTAATGCCTGTGTGACCTTGTATGCTGTGCTTGTGGAACTCGGTGGCTGTGGAAGCCCGGGACTGGAAATGTTAGCCTGTGTGGCTGAGCCTATATGGTCGTGGATATGTTAGCCTGTGTGGCTAAGCCTGAGAGGCTGTGGATATGTTAGCCCGTGTGGCTAAGCCTGAGTGGCTGTGGATTTGTTAGCCTATGTGGCTAAGCCTGTATGGCTGTGGATAGTGTGTGCCTTGTGAATGTGGAATACTACTTGTTTACATTTAATTGTCACTACACTGCACCTGTACACACTCATGTACACGCTAGGAGCATGGGATGGGTTGGGGAGACATGATCCCTACTGAGCTGTGGTTGCTCACCCCTTCCTCTATGTTGTGTTTTCTTTCAGGAACATACAAGCGTTAGGTAGGACCCCAAGGTGGAAGACCATATTTACTTTACTGTCTACCATTCATGTTGTTTTTATGGGAACTGATGTAACCCCAGTGGGGATGGATTGAAAAGAGGACTTTGTTGTAATAAAGACTGGTTTGGTTTGTGGATTGTTTTGATGAACTTTATTTTCTTGAATGTGTTGTGGATGTTTAAAATGTAATATTCTTGGTTTGTATCCTAACCCCTTTGCCCTCCGTGTGGGTAAAAGGGGAGTCACGTGCCGGTTTCCTTGGGTTGGAAATCCGGGGCGTGACATTTCCTTTATGGTTAAATTAAATGATATTCCTATTATTTGTCATCTTCAGTCTGAGTGAATATCACTTGTGAGATATTGCATTCATTAACTAGCAGGAAATGTTATATCTCATGGTACTGTTGACTTGCACGGAAAGGATCCTCAATGATTTAATGCTCAAAGGATGACTGAGACTGCAGTAGTTGAGATTCACAAAAAGCCTATTACTTAAGAAGAGCCACTACCTTTCACTAGAAAAAGGCAAGGTGAAAAAGGCAAAATGATAATAGACAATAGATTGACTGCCTGTCTTAAGGGGAGTCCTCACTTTTCCCCTTGACTGTGTCTCTGTTAGAGTAATAGTTGGAGATAAAATTGTATGATCATGTGATTCAAAAAGATACTATGTTGAGCTCTGTCGATGTAAAAAGGCTCATGAGTAAGCACTGAAAATTGGTGCTCCACAAAAGAAAAGAGACAACTCACACAGACAACCCGATTGATCAAACTCCGAACTCTACCTATACTGTGTTGTAAATTAGACAATGATAGAGTGTGTGTTCTGATTCTCAATAGGACCATCTTGTCTCTCATGTCATCTATGCTGAACTGAAAATCATTGTTGGGTCAGGGTTGTGGTAAGATTCGGTTGACCATGAGCATACCAAACAGTGTAATTCTAGTTCCTGAATCAAACTCACATGCTGATCCGAGAGTGAGAGGGTGAGGCCTCCGCTGAGTGAGTTTTACTAAATATGTGAGGAGACTTTAAATTCATGACTGGGTTGTTGCAATTGATAAACCATGGTTTACTGGATGCTATGTTAACATAGTGATCATTTTCTGGCACAAGATGTAGTGTGATGAAGTACTTAGTCATTTCTAAGGTAAATGAAGAGTTAAATGGTAGTGATGCAGTAGCCATTCATGTAAACCAGGTAGGACGGTTGAAAGAAATCAAGTTCTAGGCACGTAAGTTCAATTCCACTCACAACACTGTTCATCATGCATAATATTATGTGAATTGTCATATGCATCCCATGTGTGTTGTTAAGTGTTGAAAAAGTCCAGAGAAATCCACCATTCACTGAATTCGTAGTCGACCTCGAAGCAAACTGCTTTAAAGCCTCGAAGGTTGAAGCCTCGAAGCATCCTAATGCAGCTTCGTAGAGTCGTAGTCCAATGGATCGAAGCGAGACGGAGTCTGTCACTTACTACTCAAGCATCGCAGACACGTCAGCACGTCACTGTGCACTTAAAATGAAAATTACACTGACTTAAGGGGTGACGTGCACTCATTGCTTGAGTATTCCAATGGGTGGATCCGAATGATAAAGAGGCGGGTCAGAGAAAGAACGCAGACCATGAAGACGAACCGACAGAGTGAGTGACTTCTACGGTATACTTCTCAACTCATATATAAGTCACTGATAGAGACGGAGCTTGGAGGTATGTTCGTCGTTTTCACACTCGAACCCTAACCCTAGAACTCTCTCTCTCTCTCTCTTCGATTCTGTCTCTTTATCACTTTCTCTCGCTCTTGACCACCTTCGAACCTTACAATCTCTCTTTACGAGTGTCTCTTTCTCTCTCTCTACCAGCTCCATGGCAGGTCCAAGTTCATCGATGGCCGATGATCTACGCAACGTCGTCCCGAGATTCATCATCGATTGGGAAGCTATAGGCGACGCCGAAGTCAGCTGGCTGAACGAATTCAGAAGTCGCCTTGATGATACTGGTATTGCATTTGTCTGCTTAGGGATGCAAGACTTATTGATAGAAGATGTCTCGAAATTTTACGAGACCATGCTATTCGTTGGAGACGACATTGTGGGAACTGTACACGGAGTGGAGATTCGAGTCTCTGCTGAAACGCTCCGAAATGCACTTCCACTCCCGAAAGGTAACTTTGATCCTCTTCCTAGTCTCTCCAGAGAAGAGTGTAAGTCTTTTCTTGGGTATTCCAATCCCAGAAAGCAAGGTCGGGGAGCCCTGAAGATTCGGTTTTCCGGTCAGGCACTGGCGACCCTTATAGTCACCGGACAGTACCTACTGTGTAAGAAGACTGCTCATGACTCTGCAAGCCATGAGCAGATGAGGATCATGTGTAGTGTTCTATAGGGAAGACGAGTAGACTGGGGAACTCAGATACACACCATGATCAAAAGCAAGAAGGGACACTTTGGACTTCTTCTCACCAAAGTCCTAAGGTTCCTGCACCCTGAAGTATTTTGCAACAGACCTACAGTGCCACTGCTGACCAAATACATTTTCAAAAGCATCTATGAGGATGGACGACTGGAGATCAAGTCAATGAAGAGGCCTGGTTCAAGTACGAGAAGTCATGCAGCGGACACAGCCAGCTCTGTACGAGCCCTAGCTCGCATACCACGACAGCCGGTCCATGTCCCACAGACTTCTAGGGGCTCCTCTGCATCCGACGCAACAATACATATAACTGAAGTGGTGGAGAACATTGCCAGAACTCATCTCCCCACTGGTTCTACACATGAGGAGGCCCCTACTGCTGAGCTGCCCAAGGATACTGCAGAAACTAGAGAACCTGCAGATGGAGGGCAGATACCAAAGATAGGAAACCCCGAGCATGGGGGTACGCCACCTATTCTATTGAGCTCTCTTGGGGAGTCTGAGCTAGAAGATTTCTATATGGAGTATGCCAAGGCTCATATGACCCCCGCCGAACTACGCAAGGCATGGATTGCCTTTGGTAAGCAGATGGTAGACAGAGACCATCTAATTAATTGGTTGGTTGAGCAGGGTATAGTAAGAAGAGACCCAGTGGAAGCTGTATCAGTGGTTGCCCCATCTCCCATCATGGTGGACTCACCTGCCACAACTCCTCCTCATGATCTTGAGATGGTACAAATTCTTGTGGAAGAAGAAGCGAAGAAGAAGAAAACCTTGGTGCTGTAGCCAGTGACTACGATGCGGAGAGCTGTCCCACAGGTCCCTGAGCCTGTGGAAAGTTCTGAGATGGCCACACCATCTGCACCTGTAATTCATCAAGTGGCCACTCAAGCGAGTGAGGAGTTCGCAGCCAATATCCCCATGGCTATTCCAGTACTAGTTGCGTCTCACTCTTGTTCCCTGACAGCTGAAGAAGTAGATCTTCTAGCAAGCAAGGTCATTGAGATACTAATTTCCTCTGCATCCTTAAAACATTAGTATCTCAGGCCTTTGAAGAAAGGCTGGCTACCATGGAATCAGGAATGGAACAGGTACGAACTCAAATTGAGTTATCTGACTGTACCCTAGACAAGGTGCAGTAAGAAATGACATCTCTCACACGTGTGAACACCGATGGGTTTAGACATCTGGAGGAACACTGTGAAGACCTTAAAGGTGCTTACCAGAGACAATACAATGGACTCAGTACAACTCGGGAGCTATTCTTTCCTGGAATGTCATCGTCTTGCCGGTGGCGAAATATCTCTCACTTGTCAAAAACACACTCCCACAGCCATCCGACCGGCCTGCACCTGAACCAGTAGATACTCCACAGCCAGCTGTGCCTTCCCCGAGTCACTCACCACCTCCATCTACTGCCACTTACATGCGTGGGCGAAAGCGTGCACATAGAACCACTGTCATCACAGATTTTGATGATGATGACGATGTGCCTATTGGAATACGCATGAAGAAGTAGACAGCTGCCCCCGGCTAACCATCTTCTTTTACTCAGCCTGGTCCCTACACTACCCATCCAAGTACGGCTAAGTACACCATGCCTGCTTCACCTACTAAACCTACAGCTACTACCACCGACCAACCACTAGCCCCACCGCACATTGTCACCACAGGAGGTACCTCAGCTGAACTTGCTGCTTTCAATACCTATGTTGCTGGGGATTCCACCGCGCGGACTTGTGGCTACGAAGCCTTATTCACCGGACCTGACCTGTGTCGACTGCTACATGACAGTGAAGAAATGGATAATATTGAGATGACTCAATTCATCTTCGCACAGAAGTCATACCTAGAGAAGCTACCTCTCCATATCCGTAGAGATACCCGGGTGGAACTCTATTTGCCGATCATGCAGGCTCAGCTCCTCGATGATGCATCAATGATCGAGATCATACAGGGTCGCAAATATGAGAACTCTTTCCATCCATGGAATGAGGTAGACCATGTGCTCATCCCCTACTTGTCAACATGCCCGCACTGGTTTCTTCTCAATATTGACTTCAAGAACCAAAGGATCGTCATCTTCGACTCCAAACCTACTACTTTACTAATCCATCGACGTGAACAACTCCGTGAATTAAATCGCACCCTCACCCATGTCATGCAGGGATATTTGCATGGGTGTGGTGGCTATCATCTCTCCAAACCGATGGAAATTACTCGAGTCAAGCAAGGCGTTCCTGCTCAGGATGATGCTCATAGCTGTGGCTTCTATGTGTGCCACTACATTCGTATCCTGACCACCACTGGCTTCTCCGCCCTCGTGCCTAAATTCGATCGAGTAAGCAGTCGAGCCGCCTTATTACATTTGACTCCTGCTCACCTTCTACGAGAGCAAGCCACTGTTTTTCTGTTTACGCAAAGTGTTCCCTATTCTGAATTCAAACCATAATTGTCTTGTACTCTATTTCTTTGTACACTACTTTTCTTCCTTTTCCCTTCTCTGTGTACTTACATTCTGACAGTTACTTTTTGTGTATATCTTTGCTCTGCTGCCTGCTATTCTATGCTTTATTATATTGCTCCCATATGTTTAATGTTCTGGTGCTTGTTCCTCACCCCAGAAAGGGGGAGTATATCTCAGGGGGAGCAAGATCGTAGGGGGAGTTATTTTTTGATAGGAGCCAGCTAACGCAGCCTTCATGCTTACAGGGGAGAGGAGTGTGCATTTTTTTTGTAATTTTGATCTCCTCCAAATTTTTCGTATGGAAAGATATTTTCTTTTAACTTAAAACTATCCATCAAACTCATAGTCTCAGACTTCATGTTTTCACCAGTTGTCAGCTTACATTAAATAGGAGGAGATTGTTGGAAACATAGGATTTGATAAAGCTGCCAAATTATAGTTTAAGTCTGGAGACTCGAAGAACAGAAGGTCGTAGGGTTGAAGAGTCGTAGTTCGTAGAAGTAAAACTGTCACATGACACATTAGCGGGAGGCTCACAGACTCGTAGGGTCTGGAGACTCGAAGTAAGATGGTGACAGAACATCTGGTGACTCGTAGATCCAGGGTGAAAGGTCATAGAGTCATAGTACGGAAAAGAGAGAGTTACTGCAAGCATCGACAAGTTCGAAGACTCGTAGAGTCGAAGAATTTTAAAGAACAGTAACCAATGCTAAATGACTCGTAGACTCACAGCCCATAGAACTGTAGAGTCCCTAAAAACACTTAAGTCAATTAATAGAACTTGAACTACCACTAGACTCGAAGACTCGTAGAGTCGAAGTCTTTGAACACTGTTAATAAAACAGGACTCATAGACTCACAGATTGAAAGTCATAGAGTCAAAGCCTTCGAACAGTGTTAAAAAAACAGGACTCCTAGACTCGTAGGTTGAAAGTCGTAGAGTCGAAACCTTCGAACACTTTTAAGGAAACAGGAATCGTAGACTCGTGGGTTGAAGGTCGAAGAGTCGATGCCATAAAGACTGGCAAACAAATGAAACTATAACTCAAGGGTCGTAGAGTCGTAGAGTCGTAGACTCAAGGGATACAGTCACTATAAAGAAATTACCAAACTTCCAGACTCAGAGATCGATGGCTGAGAGTTGTAGCTGAAGGGTCGTAGCCATATAGAAATTCAGTTTATGAGCCTTTGCGAAAGACTAAGGAAGAAATGCGAAGTTTAAGACTCGTAGAGTCGAAGATTTTCAGAGCCACTTAGTCAAATATAGTAAACTGAGAGACCTGAAGGTCGTAAACCCGCAGAGCTAGGATCGTAGATTCGTAGCTATAATAACAGGTAGATTAGACGGACTACGAAGAAGTCACTCTAAGCATCATTCGAAGAGTCGCAGACTCGCAGAGTCGTAGACTTCAGTTAATAAAGTGACACAAAAGGCTAATCCAACTTGAACTCTAGCCTCGAAGAATCAAAGATATGAGTCATAGACTCACAGAAACACTATAAAACCTAAAGCAAAACATCGCAACTTCCAACAGGTTCTAACTGAAATCTTCGAGTCACCAAACCTATGAGGCATCTACCTCTGAAGTAGACTTACAACCCTAAACACATTCACTTCGCAATATCGTCCGCTAGGGTTTGTACAGCAAGCCTGCGCGGTCCCGCGCAGTTGAGCACATTTAATGAAACATTAATTGCTGCCAACTACCATCCACGGATGAACGGCCAAGATCGACTGCATGCAAAATACGTAGTATGGGCATTTGATCTGCAAATCAGAGCAGATCAACCCATCCCTGACATTCCGCATTTTCAGTGGTGGGAAGTCAGTCTGTCGGGATGGCAACACGGCGCACGAGCATGTTGACCTTAAAAATATATCTCTCACTCACTTAACGACAAAATCAAGAGTTTAATCTCTCTCTCAAAAGAAGGAGACACACAGAACACGAGATAATGCTTCTGACATACTTGAAAGAAATAATCTTTTGTAGAACCAACAACAGAGAGTTCAATCAACGAGAGAGAGAAAGAGAGAAACTAAGAGAGAATCTTTCCAAGTGTTGTGCGCCGCGTTGAACCAAGAACAAGAGTAATCCATTTGATCATTCAAGAACCTCTTGTTCATCAAAGATCTAGCACTTACATTAAGTTTAATCTCTGTGTTGTTTTCCACACATCGATCTATCATATACCACCACTTTCATAACTGAGATCTGTGGAGAAAAGAGCATTTACTCTCATCTCAGTTTTGTCTGATAGCTCATCATCACTCACGTTATCGCTCACAATACTCTTGTCGTCTTCTCCATAAATACTTCCATCATAGTCATCTGTAGAGGAATCCAAAACCAGCTAATAGTCTAGCTTTCGCAAATGAAGAAAGTCTATTCACCCCCCTCTAGACTCACTTTCGGACGTACACACTGTCTCGAAGCTCGTACTCGAAGACTTGCAGAACACTGCCTCGAAGAGCACTCGGAACACTGCCTCGAAGATCACTGGGAACACTACCTCGTAGCTCTGCCTCGAAGATCACTGGAGACACTGCCTTGAAGACTCGCAGTCGCAGCCTTGAAGATCACTGCTTTAAAGATCTCACAGAGTCGCAGCCCCGAAGATCACTACTTCGAAGCCTCATAGTCGCAACCTCGAAGATCACTGCCTCAAAGCTCAAACCTTCAACCCTCGACCTTTAGACCTTCGACCCTCAAACCTTTAACCCTTTGACCTTCGACTTTTGACCCTTTGACCTTCGACCTTTCTGGCTCCAAGACGTACCAACACACAAGCAACACTGGTTATCATCGTTCCAGCTTGTTCTTCGTCTGAAATTGACCCATCGACTCCCAAACACCCACAAACCCATTTCATACTTAATAAACTACAATTTATATACCACATAACGTGTCTTAAGTGCCTCTAAATTGCATAATAGCCACAGATACATACATATACATATATAACCAGATATAAATTCCGATCTAGATTTAGATGCAGGTTCCCCATGGTTGACTTCTCAACCTCATGAAATACACAAGTATAAGTCCTCTAAATTCCAGATACACAATCACAATACTATATCTTATATCATACTTACACTTTACATGCTTAAATTACCACATCCAATTCTGGAATTGGATTTCCCCAAAACCTAGAGTTCATGCTAACTCTCACAATTTATACCCAAATCACACAGGTTCAAGAACAGAAACGAAACAGAAGGTTAGGAACACCTACCAGGTAAAGATTCACAAAGGAATTATGTTACGACCCATGAGTGGGTGTTAGTCCCACATTGCTTGGTGAGGAGAACAAAGTCCGCCTTATAGGAGGGGATAGATACCTCACCTCACAGGGACGCGTTTTGGGCGAGGCCCAAAGACAAAACCGTGCGGAGCAGGCCATGAGGGCGAGGCCCAAGACTGGTTGGCCAAAGCGGACAAAATTCTTGTAACGGGTATGGGCTGGGCTATTCTCGATGGTATCAGAGCCAGACCCGGAGCGGTGTGCCATGGTCCCACGGGGACGTGGGCCTCCTAAGGGGGGTGAATTGTAACGACCCATGAGTGGGTGTTAGTCCCACATTGCTTGGTGAGGAGAACAAAGTCCGCCTTATAGGAGGGGATGGATACCTCACCTCACAGGGATGCGTTTTGGGCGAGGCCCAAAGACAAAACCGTGCGGAGCAGGCCATGAGGGCGAGGCCCAAGACTGGTTGGCCAAAGCGGACAAAATTCTTGTGTTGTCTATATAAGGAGGAGAAGCCCTCTGTTTTCGGTTTTAGGGTTGTTTGTTCCACCGCCGTCGCAGAGTGAGAGAGGGAAGGAGAGTTTCTGGTGGCTGCCAGAGCGTCTTGCGTGGGTGGTCGGAGTCTTGCATGGAAGTGGGAGCAGGAGTACATACAAGGTAGGGGTTATGTTTTTCCTAAATCCTTCTCTTTTCTAGGGTTTTAGGGTAGATTATGGATTATACCTATTTATATATATCTGTAATCCATATAGGTGTGATCTCCTATATGGATGTTGGCCTTCGATGGCGGTTTTTGATGTATTCTGGTGTTGGATAGTGAGTGCATATAAAGTGTTCGATAATATGCCTGTGTGAATATGTCTGTGTGAATATGCCTAGTATGTGTTTGATTTTATGCCTGTGAAAGTGTGTATGCTACGTGTTTGGTTTAATACCTGTGTGACCTTGTATGCTGTGTTTTGTGGAACCCGGTGGGTGTGGAAGCCCGGAACTGGAACTGTTAGCCCGTGTGGCTAAGCCTGAGTGGCTGTGGACATGTTAGCCCGTGTGGCTAAGCCTGAGTGGTTGTGGATATGTTAGCCCGTGTGGCTAAGCCTGAGTGGCTGTGGATATGTTAGCCCGTGTGGCTAAGCCTGAGTGGCTGTGGATATGTTAGCCTATATGGCTAAGCCTGTATGGCTATGGATATGTGTATGCCATGTGATTGTGGAATACAACCTGTTTATATCTTATTGTCACTATACTGCACCTGTACACACCCTCATATAGACGCTAGGAGCATGGGATGGATTGGGGAGACATGATCCCTACTGAGCTATGGTTGCTCACCCCTCCCTCTATGTTGTGTTTTCTTTCAGGAACATACAGGCGTTAGGTGGGACCCCAAGGTAGGAGACCTTATTTACCTTACCGTCTTCCATTTTATGTTATTTTGTGGGAATTGATGTAATCCCAGTGGGGATGGATTGAAAAGAGGACTTTATTGTAATAAAGACTGGTTTGGATTGTGGATTGCTTTAGTGAACATTACTTTCTTGAATGTGTTGTGGATGCTTAAAATGTTATATTCGGGGTTTGTATCCTTACCCCTTTGCCCTCCGTGTGGGTAAAAGGGGAGTCACGTACCTGTTTCCTCGGGTTGGAAATTCGGGGCGTGATAATATGGTATCAGAGCATGGTCTAGTTAGCCTAGGGTAGTGGGCGGATCTGGTTCTCTTGAGTCCTTTGGACGAACCTGGAGGGACGTGCCTGATCAACACGGTCCTCCTGGACCCTCTAAGGTGTACTTGGGGTAGTCCAGATCTGAGGTAGGATTTGCATGCATTGGCATTAGGGCAGTAGTTGCATTGGTTGGGGCATGTGAAGGTGTGGATACCTGTTAAAATTGTAATTGTGATAAAAGAAAAATGTGACTAATGTGATAAGGTGTGAACTGTGCAACTCTGCTTTTACTTGAAGTACCTTGAGCATGACTACAAGGAAAGGTCCTTGTTTATTGATTGGTGTAATGTGTAAAATGTGTATGATGCCATGTACTACTTGACTTGATAATGGGGTAGAGGTAGTGAAACTTGATAGTAGTCGAACGCGTTCTGACGTTTGTGCTTCTTACTTCATGTAGTAAGAATGCCACCGAGGAGAGTGACACGTGCGTCCGGGGCAGTGGCTGATGAGTCATCTGCCCATGAGGGCCCGGGTGCGGGGCAGTCCGTTGGAGGACATGCACTGTTGCTGGTGCAGCTGCGAGAAGGCATCTGGCTGGAAGTCCAAGAGCTGAGGGAGGGTATCCGGCAAGAGGTCCGGGAGGAGGTGCGCCGTGAGATGGCAGCACAGCAGGTGGTGCCACCACCACCTCCACCACCAGCGGGGGAGTTATCAAGGGAGCATGAGGGTTCGTTGAGTGGCATACCGACTCGTGCAGAGGATGACATGGTGACATGGTTCCGAAAGGAACAACCGCTGCGATTCAAAGGGGAGGAGGACCCAGTGTTAGCTGAGCACTGGCTAAGGCAGATCGAGCATATGTTTTCCTTTCTCCTAGCCCGGGAGGAGGATAAGGTGAGACTGGCCATTCGGCAGCTGGAGGGGAATGCTCTGGAATGGTGGCAGAGTGTTGTGAGGAGCCGTGCTGTGCAGTTCATGTTGTGGGACGAATTCCTGCAGCTCTTCATGATGAATTCTTCCCCGAGTCGTTAAGGTAGCAGAAGAGAGAGGAGTTCGGCAGCCTGAAACAGGGATCAAAGATGGTGCCCGAGTATGAGCGCGAATTCCGGAGTTTGAGCAGATTTGCTCCCGAGACCGTGGTGCGGGAGGACCTGAAGGCCCACAAGTTCACCTTGGGTCTCAGGCTAGCACTTAGGTAGAGGGTGGCAATTCTGCGTTTGAGGACCTATGCTGAGGTTGTGGAGACAGCCCGAATAGCTGAGAGGGAGCTAGATGATGGGAGGCAGGCCCATCAGGGTCGCTCGCTGCAGGGTGGGTTAGAGCGCGATTCCGGGTCCAAGCGGCCCAAGACTAAGGAAAGAGAGAGCAGTTCTTTGCGCAGCAGGGGACAACCATTAGTGAACCCAGGAAGGTCTAGCTTTGGCGGTAGTAGGCAGGGAGGTCCGGCAGGAGGACTTCCCAGCGGTTGTCATTGCTGTGGGGAGCAAGGCCACTTCAAGAGGGAGTGTCCTAAGAAGAACTGGCGATGCAATAGCTGTGGACGAGAAGGCTATTTGAGCCGGGTTTGCCGGAGTAGCAAAAAGGGAGTTGGAAGCATGGCATCCAGCATGAGGAGTGATGCCAGTTTTCGTACCCAAGCAGAGAGACCAGCTCGTCAGTGGTAGGCTAGTCAAGCAGGATCGAGTTAGAACCGACCCCAGGGGAGGGCAGAGCGGCAGCAGACTGATGCTGGAGGCAACCTTGGCGGGAAGCATCCAGTGAGTGAGCCGACCAGTGGCACGGGCCAAGGAAGGGTGTTTGCGTTGGATGCGACATACCAGGAGGAGGCTGAGCTACCACCTCCACCTACGGAGGGTGGGGCAGGACCATCGGTGGTTAGAGGTACCCTCTTAATTTCCCGTACGTTAGCTTCTGTTCTTTTCGATACGGGTGCATTGTGTTCCTTCGCCGCTGAGCTTCTTATTGATAGCTTGGGGTTAGCTTGTGTGGAGGCCGCGAGGCCCCTAGTTGTGGAGTCTCCGGTGGGAGGCATGATTGAGGTACGGCATGTGTGTCGTGACTGTGTGTTAACCATAGGAGAGGTGGAGCTGAGTTTTGACTTGCATGTAATGCCTTTGTGGACGTTTGACCTGATCTTGGGTATGGACTGGCTTATGGCCTTCTAGGCCAAGATAGATTGTTATCGGCGGCGGGTATCCTTTGTGTCACCTGCGGGGGTTTCTTGCACCCTACAGGGGGAGTGGGATCGTGAGGCTAGTCGGGCTGGGCCAGTGCTGGACCAGTGGGGTGCTATTACCCACAAGTTGGCAGCCCTGACCTTTGCTGAGGAAGGGAAAGTGGCGAAGAGAGTGTGGCCAGCAGTTGTTGACCAATTTCAGGATGTCTTTCCTAACCAATTGAGGAGTTTACCTCCTAAGAGGAGTGTGGAGTTCACCATTGAGTTGGTGCTGGGAACGGGTCCGATTTCCCAAGTAGCGTATCGTATGGGGCCAGCCGAGTTGAGGGGGCTTCAGAGGCAAATCGAGGAGTTGGTGAGCCAGGGGTATATAAGACCGAGTACCTCACCTTGGGGTGCTCCGGTGCTCTTTGCGAAGAAGGCAGATGGCACGCTTCGTCTCTGCATCGACTACAGGAAGCTGACTTCGGTGACTGTGAAGAACAGGTATCCGTTGCCTCGGATAGATGACTTGTTTGACCAGTTGAGTGGAGCCCCGTGATTTTCCAAGATAAATCTGCGGTCGGGGTATCATCAGTTGAGGGTTAGGGAGGAGGACATCCCTAAGACTGCTTTTCGGTGCAGGTATGGGCACTATGAGTGGGTCGTGATGCCTTTCGGGCTCACTAATGCACCAGCAGTGTTCATGCATTTGATGAACCAGGTCTTCGCCCCATATCTGGATTCCTTTGTGGTGGTGTTTATTGACGATATCTTGGTGTATTCCAAGACGGAGAGGGAGCATGTGGAGCATTTGGCAACGGTGTTGCAAACCTTACGGGACCAGCAGTTGTTTGCTAAGTTTAGCAAATGTGAGTTTTGGATGCAGGAGGTTCACTTTCTTGGCCACGTAGTATCAGCTGAGGGAGTTAGGGTGGACCCAGCCACGATTGAGGCTGTGGCATCGTGGGCGCGGCCAACCAACATTTTTGAGATTCGTAGCTTTCTTGGCTTGGCGGGGTACTATCGTCGTTTTGTAGAGGGTTTCTCCCGTTTGGCGGCTCCTATGACGGCTTTGACTAGGAAAGGAGTGAAATTTGAGTGGACGGACAAGTGCCAGCAGGCGTTTGAGACTCTTAAGACCCGTTTGACCACTGCATCGGTGTTGAGGTTACCTCGGGAGGATATTCCGTATGGGGTATTTTGCGATGCGCCCAGGGTTGGTTTGGGGTGTGTGCTTATGCAGGAGCATAGTGTGGTAACTTATGGATCGAGGCAGCTGAAGCCTCATGAGCAGAATTACCCTACCCATGATCTTGAGCTGGCGGCTGTCATCTTTGCCTTGAAGAATTGGCAACATTACCTTTTGGGGGAGAAGTTCGTAGTGTTTTCTAATCACAAGAGCCTTCAGTACATCTTTACTCAAAAGGACTTGAATTTGAGGCAGAGGAGATGGGTGGAGAATTTGCAGACCTTTGACTTTACTCTTGCCTATACCCCGGGCAAGGGTAATGTTGTGGCTGACGCGTTGAGTAGAAAGGGAAAAGCTGAGGTGGCCGTGAGAGAGTGGAAGCTGATGGAGCAGTTGGCGATGTTGCAGCTGCAGCCTGTTGTTCGTGATGGTGGGACAGTCCTGAGTCCTTTGGTTGTTGTGCTTGAGTTGTACCAGCGCGTCCGGGAGGGACAATTGGGTGACATTGAGTGTGAGGTCCTCCGTGCCCGTATTGAGGCTTGTGAGCTATCTGAGGGCTGGAAAGAGGGTCCTGAGCATGAGTTATCTTTTCAGGGGCGGCTGGTAGTGGCTTCTTCTCTCAGGGATGAGGTGATGAGGGAGTTTCACCAGTCTAGAGTTGTTGTGCATCCAGGGGGTACGAAGATGTACCATGCGCTTTGGGGACATTTTTGGTGGCCTGGGATGAAATGCGATGTGGCTGCCTTTGTTTCGCGGTGCCTCACGTGTCAGCAGGTGAAGGCTGAGCATCAGCGGCCGGTGGGTATGTTACAGCCCTTGCCCATAGCGGAGTGGAAGTGGGACCACATAGCGATGGATTTTGTGACGGGTCTTCCACCCACCACAGGGAGGAAAGATATGATTTGGGTGATTGTGGATCGGCTCACAAAGTCGGCCCATTTCCTTGCTGTTCGCGAGCGGGACTCTATTGGGACCTTGAGTCAGCTATACATGAACGAGATTGTGACACTGCATGGCGTACCATCATCGGTTGTCTCTGACCGGGATTCGAGGTTCACTTCCCATTTTTGGGCAGTTTTGCAGGAGGCTATGGGGACCAAGCTTCACTTGAGTACAACCTTCCACCCTGAGACTGACGGCCAGACTGAGAGGACGAATCAGACCATGAAAGACATGTTGAGGGCTTGTGTGCTAGATTTTGGGGGTTCGTGGGCAACTCACCTTCCTTTGGTGGAGTTTGCCTACAATAACAGTTATCAGGCATCCATTGGAATGACCCCTTTTGAAGCTTTGTATGGGAGGCTGTGCCGTTCACCCTTGTGTTGGACTGAGGTAGGAGAGGCAGCCCTCTTGGGACCACAGTTGGTTCAAGAGGCTACTAAGAAGGTCAAGTTGATTCGTCAGCGCTTGTTATCAGCTCAGAGTCGACAGAAATCTTATGCAGATTAGCGGCGGTGACCTTTGGAGTTTTCTGTGGGCGATCATGTGTTTCTCCGTGTCTCTCCACGACGTGGACATCGGCGGTTTGGGCGAGGTTCCAAGCTATCTCCCCGGTTTATTGGTCCTTTTGAGGTTCTGACTCGTGTGGGATCAGTGGCTTACCGGTTAGCTTTGCCCCCGCGGCTGAGTCGGGTGTACAATGTTTTCCACGTGTCCCAGTTGCGGAAGTATCACCCTGACCCCACCCATGTGATTGATTGGGGGACATTAGATATTGAGGATGACTTGTCCGTTGTTGAGGCCCCTATCCGTATCCTTGATCGACGGGAGAAGCTTTTGCGTGGTCGTGCTCTTCCTTTAGTTCGCGTGCTGTGGCAACACCGTGGCATTGAGGAGGAGACATGGGAACGTGAGTCCTTGATGCGTGAGCAGCACCCAGAGTTGTTCGCGGACGAACAATCCTAAGGGTGGGAGGTGGCGTTTGGCCAAGGGATAATGTTGTGCTTTGTATGTTGTTTTGTTCGACCTGGTGTATTTATTTATTTATTTATTTGTATTATCCTTTGGACATGTATTGTTTCGTTGTATTTGCATTGAGGCATGTTTTGTGATGGGATTCTATGGATTGTGATGCTTTTGGTATTGCTTATGGTGGTGCCTTGTCATGTGCTGTTTTGTGTTGTGTGAGGCGTATGACCCTTTTTGGGTGTTGTGGCATGTTGTATTGCAATTGGGTAGCATGTGTGTGTTATCCTTGGATGTTGGTTCTTTTCGAGGACGAAAAGTCTTAAGGGGGAGCGGATGTAAGGACCCGTGTTTTGAGTTAGTCACAGTTTTGCCTGCTGAATGGGAACTTTCTAGATTTTGACCTAGTTGATGGGCTCAGAAGAATTGGCGTGCAGACCAAAAGATTCTTAGAATGATGTCTTCTATCTACCACAGAAGTTTCAGGCCAAACGGACGTGCACGTGAATTGGACCCATTTGGTGTGCAAGGTTTTTATTGCATGGATGTCTTTTACATGATATAAGGAGGCTTGGGGTAAAGTTTGAGTACATTTGGAGCTGCACGCCAATTGGGGAATTGGCGTTCAAATTGGCGTGCAAACATATTTTTGCATGGTTACCTTGGTTTTGTTATTCTAATCATCTTTTCCCAAAGGACCATGTTGGAATTGTGGATATTTTGTCGTGTGTGGGTGCGGAAAGGGTGTAGCTTGTGCAATCAAAACTACGTCATTTTGATGCTGGGATTCACTTAATCAAAACTACGTCGTTTTGATGTTGTGTTGTCTATATAAGGAGGAGAAGCCCTCTGTTTTAGGTTTTAGGGTTGTTTGTTTCACCAGTCGTCGCAGAGAGTGAGAGAGGGAAGGAGAGTTTCTGGTGGCTGCCGGAGCATCTTACGTGGGTGGTCGGAGTCTTGCGTGGAAGTCGGAGTACATACAAGGTAGGGGTTCTATTTTTCCTAAATCCTTCTCTGTTCTAGGGTTCTAGGGTAGATTATGGATTATACCTGTTTATATATATCTGTAATCCATATAGGTGTGATCTCCTATATGGATGTTGGCCTTCGATGGCGGTTTTTGATTTATTCTGGTGTTGGATAGTGAGTGCATATAAAGTGTTCGATAATATGCCTGTGTGAATATGTCTGCATGAATATGCCTAGTATGTGTTTGATTTTATGCTTGTGAAAGTGTGTATGCTACGTGTTTGGTTTAATGCCTGTGTGACCTTGTATGCTGTGTTTTGTGGAACCCGGTGGCTGTGGAAGCTCGGGACTGGAACTGTTAGCCCGTGTGGCTAAGCCTGAGTGGCTGTGGACATGTTAGCCCGTGTGGCTAAGCCTGGGGTGGCTGTGGATATGTTAGCCCGTGTGGCTAAGCCTGAGTGGTTGTGGATATGTTAGCCCGTGTGGCTAAGCCTGAGTGGCTGTGGATATGTGTATGCCGTGTGATTGTGGAATACAACCTGTTTATATCTTATTGTCACTACACTGCACCTGTACACACCCTCTGTAGGTATTTGGGAGGATGGGATGGATTGGAGAGACACGATCCCTACTGAGCTGTGGTTGCTCACCCCTCCCTCTATGTTGTGTTTTCTTTCAGGAACATACAGGCGTTAGGTGGGACCCCAAGGTGGGAGACCTTATTTACCTTACCGTCTTCCATTTTATGTTATTTTGTGGGAATTGATGTAATCCCAGTGGGGATGGATTGAAAAGAGGACTTTATTGTAATAAAGACTGGTTTGGATTGTGGATTGCTTTAGTGAACATTACTTTCTTGAATGTGTTGTGGATGCTTAAAATGACTATCTACCGATATCAACCTAACTACAGGTCTCTACAATTTCGTTCATGTACAAACACTAAAATACAAAGAAAACCTCCCAGGTAATCCCAAACATTAGCTCTCAGGCCCCATGTTGCCCCCCTCCAGGCACAGTACTGCCCCTCAGGCCTCATACTACCTCTCAGGCACAGTAGCCTCTTAGCCTCTAAACAAATCTCACCTCCCAGGCCCTCAGCAATAGCATCCCAGACTTAGCAAGGTAGCCTCACAGGCCCACATGACCACTAGAGTTCACAACTCTCTCTGTAATATAGGCCAGTTTTCACAAAACTATCCTTAAGTTTTGACCAAGAGAGAGGATTTTCATAGAAGTTGTTTTCTTGAAATAAAAAGTCTCATAATTGGCTCCCCATACCATAACTAAGATAATATGATTTTTGAGGATTTTTCTGAGAGGTCTAACCCCACTTTCCAAAAAGTCACCACTACAAAAAACCGCATATTTTCGGGATTTTACACTAAATCCATTTTTCACATTTTGAAGGAGTGGGAATTTAATTTTTTAGTATTTTTCTTTGAATTCGAAAGGCAGGTATTTAGTTATTTACATTGTAACTTAACTTAAGCATAATGGTTTACAATTTAAATGCTCCTGCTGTACCTTAGAACTGCTAACCTGAAGTTGCAGAACTGCTAACCAGGAGACTCAAAACTCAGACTCGAAGACTCGAAGATTTGCCTCGAAGACTCGAAGAATTGCCTCGAAGACTCGGAGAGTTGCCTCGAAGGTTTGACCTTTGACTTTTGAACTTCGACCTTTCTTAGATCGCCCAAGGTACTGTTCATCATCGTTTTTTGCCTGTTTTCATCTGGAATCAACCCAGTGACCCCCAGATGCCCACAAACCCACTTTTAACTCAATAAACCACAATATATACCCCAAAATGCATCCTTAACGCCTTTAAATCGCACGGTAACAACGGAAACACACATATATATTGTTTTTACAGATTAGATCCATCTAGATCTAGATTAACCTTGCCATGGTTGGCTTCTCAACCCTCATGAAATACATGGTTCTAAACCCCAGGATTTCATAAATACATACCCACAACGATATAAATTAGATCTTATGATAAACCGCCAGATTTAACCCAAAATCTGGATTTTCCCCAAATTCCCCAAAAATGCAAGGTTCATGCTATATTTCATATCATGACAAAATTCATGCAAATCAAGAACATAATCAAGAGAAGGAGTAAAGGAACCCCTACCTGGAGTGATTCTTTGAGCTCCATGAACTCAAATCGCCCCAAATCACCAAGGCTTTAAGCTTCCAAGCTCTCTGTTGGACCCCATTTTATCCGGGTTGGACATACACATTTATTTTTCACTTTAAACTTCGTTCCTATTTGTTAATCACTTTGTACAGATAAATAAAGAGACGTGATCACCGATCTGAGAGGGGGATTTCAATGCCTTCTTTAAAAAGGTTTTCAAATGCCAAAGAGACAGTTCCAGGCGATAGAAAATGAAATTTAAGGATCAACGCCTTCGACCACGCTCAAATCCGAGGTCAAACGAAAAAGTTATGTTCAAAACCGTATTCGGACCGCTAACGGCGATGAACTAGCGGCCAACATTCAAAGCAACACTCCTGATCGGGTCACGAACCTCATTTTCTTAATCCTTTCCTCATTCTGAGAATTTTTACGTACATATTGCATATATTCGCCCACAAAGCTTATTTTTGAAAAATAAAAAAATGTTTTTTTCGGTAATAGAGCTATTTAGGGATGCGCAGTATAATTTTGGCACAAAAATAAACTCATTTTTCAACAAAAACGGATACGGGGTCGCTCGTTATAATGTCCCGAGTCCAAAAATTATTTTTTCACATTTTATGAAAAATCGATTTACTCTGCCGATCCCAAAAACCGAAAAACGTCAGTTAAAAACCCAAAAACAAAAATCATTTTTTCTCTCTTTTTTCTTTTGTTTTTCCGCCCACCTCTGGGCCGCGTGTTGTAGTTTAATTGGCTAAAAAGTCAAATATCAAAAATGAATAACAAAAACAAAAGGCAAAAGGCAAAATAAGATAAATAAATAAATAAATAAGAAAAAACAAAACAAAATAAATCACAGCCACAAAAAAACTTCTCCCTCGCCCGTTCTTATCTTCATCACCAAACACGTTTTGTCTTCTTCCTCCTCTCTCCCCTACCTCGCTCTGTCATCTTCGTTGAAGTCGCACAACGGACGCCGGTGCGCCGGAGGACCACCGGACGGACGACCCAACTCCGCGCCCAGCCCATCCCTCCAAAGACATCAACTCTACCCATCTCTCAACCATGGTTCTCCCCTCTCTCAAACCAAACCCATCCACCCAAACCCAAGTTCCACCATGCCCCATCGCCTTCTTGCCTCCTCGCCGCCCTCCATCAAGCAAAAACCCTAATTCATATCTCCTATTTAAACCCCCAAGTCCTTCAATTAAAGGGGGGCTCTTTGAAATAAAAAAAAAACAATCTACAATCCAAGCTTTCATCTTCTCCTCAATCCCTCTAAAGAGTCCCCCGGCCGGAAGCTACGACCGCCGGCCACCGCCCTTTGTTAACACCGTCACTTCCCACAACGCTGCCGCCGCGCCTCCGCGGCTCAAGCCCCGAACGACGGACGCGATGCCAACCCCGCTCAAGACGCACTAGCCAACATCGACTGGTCCAGTCGAGGCACGCCACAGCCCTCTGTGGCATTACCACCCAACTACTTGTCGGCCGTCCCAGTTCATCCACGACACGCACAAGTCCCCTGCGCCACCGATGGGAAGCCTCCTTCGCTGCCCTCGCCCCACCTGTGAAGACGACGTCGTGGTTACTATCTGCAGCCGCAGCCCAAGAGGAAGAGGAACGCGTACTGCTGCGTAAGTTTTGATTGTTGTTAGATGTTTATTTGCGTATTAAGTGCTAACCTGATTATGGATTACTGGCCTTGTTTGATTTGCTTTTGATTGCCTTTTCCTTCGGTCGTATTAAGACCAAAATAAAATCAATTGTTGCCTGTTATTGTCATCGAAGTGTTGTGTAGAGTATGTTGGCCTCTATATCGATTGATGTTTGTTTTTGCTCTCCTTAAGCGTCCTTTAGCTCATATCTGTTTATTTGTTTTGGTGAAGCGGGTTATGAACTGGTATATTGGGTCCGGGAAAGTCTGGTTTGAGTAATAGCATCATCTTGTTTATATGTTTTGTTTCGCTTTGTCGGGATTGCGGTGGGTCTAATCTGGCTTCGTTTGTTTGTGTCAAGAAAAGGAGTAACTCGGTCTCCCTTTTCTTTGCTACCTGTGATTGTTTTATGGTCTAACCCATGTCTCGGATTACCCGATTTGCAAAGTCGTTTGTCATAACCATTTCAGGTGTTGACATGCTAAATTGATTATTTCCATTCATGATGGTCTCGGTGCCCGCTACCGTGGTTGTTAGTCCCAACTGTTTGCTCATTGTCTTCCTTCTTTCATTTTGTTTTGTTTGTTTTTTTATTTGGTTTGTATCTCTCCTCTGCCTATACGGTGGTATCCGTTTGATGACCTGACTGGATGAGTATTGCTGTCAGTGGTCTGAGCTGGCGATCTGGCGCACTGTTTCTTCTTTTCCTGCACACGTTGATTTTGGGTTTTTGGCTTCAGTTTTGATGTAGGGGAGTTTTATTCATTTATATGTTATATTTTGGTTTGTGTTAATTTTATTTATGCTTTAGCTGGCCGTAGGACACCTTGTTAGTTTTGGGCCTGTAGGAAAGTTTGTTTAGACTTGTAACCAGAGTTATCTACCCATTGTACCCTGTAATTCAAATCAAGCATAGTGAAAAAAAAAGAGAGAAAGGAAGAGAGAAAAAAAAAAGAAAAGAAGAGGGAGCTTGCTTGTGGATGTCACATCACATACTTCACATTTGTTTAATTTATTTATATTATTTTACTATAAAAAAAACAAAAGAAAAAAAAACTTTCAAAAATAAAAAATATTTGTCTTTTTTTTAATATTCAAAAAATATGTTTTCTTTAATCTTTTTCATTCATTACTTTTTTTTGGGTTCTTTAGACCATTCTTAATTGCAAACAAAAAAAACAAAAAACAAAAAATGTTTAATCCTTTAATTTGATGTTTCTTTTAAACACAACAAAAGTTGTTTTCTTTAGTTTTTCACTTATTCCTTGTTATTTTGATTATGTTTTCTTTTTCTTTTAGATTATTATTTAGTTGTAAATAACTTAGGAATAAAAATGAAATAAACTTTTAGGATTTTATTTTTTAGGTTTTTTGGGTAAATTAGACTTAACCCTTAACTTAAACAAAGGATTTCCTTTTAGATGAATAGGATCAATTAGACTTAATTTAATTTTGACAAATAATTTAGAAAAAAATGAGAGTAGAAACTTTAAGCTCTTAGGAAAACAAATTTAGCCTTAAACAAATTTAGCTTTAAAACAAATTCGAAACCTTCAGATCCTAAAATAGGTACCGAAAGGGCGTTGCAGGGGTGTTAATTCTTTCCCGCATGTAACAAACTCCCGAACTCATCTTTGACAACGTAGACCATTTTAGGTGACCAACTGCATCCCAAAAACAGTTGGTGGCGACTCTGTTTCTTTTTCATCACCATTCGGGTGAAGGGTGGGAGAACTGCATCCCCAAAAGCGGATTTCTCCCCGGACGAAATCCGGTGATGACACTCTCTAAGCTCTCTCTCTCAAACACACTAACGTGATAATGTAAAATGGAAGCTCTATTTATGTTTCTCCTATTTATATTTCATGCTAAATCTTTAATTAATAAACACCCAAAATTACACAATTAGCCTTCCAAGATCCCAAACTCTAAATTGGATCTAACTACAGCCAAAACGCTCGATCGTTTAGCACGATGCCAAAATGAGATCTTCATTACCAATTAAATCAACTCAAACATGGGTCATTACATGATTAATTCTTTCTCCATCTTCTATGCCACTTATTTCAGCCATTTCCTTTATACATAATAAAAAGAAAATATAACCCTTCGTCCCTAATCGAGGATACATTAGCCAATGCCATCTATACTCATAACCAAGTCTAATCCCTCAATAAGATTCGTAACCAAATACCCCCAACCAGGACCGCTTCAATCTCCAACAGATACATCTTACCATACCACATGTCCCTTTGAGCTAGTTGAGCCAATTCCCAATTAAACCTGGAAGGAATAAAGCATGACAATAATGAGCGGACTTAGTGAAAACTCAAGAGAGCACCGATGATAAAATACAAAGCTCCAACAAAAGACGAAGAAGAAAGCAAAGACAGACATGGTGAAAACCCGAGAGGGCACCAAGGGTAAAATATAAAGCTAACAACAAATCCTGAAAGGCAAAATCGGTCAGAATCTAGAATGAAATAAAACCATATGAAACAAGGTTAGATGCGATGACAAAAGAAGCAGCAGCTGCAAACAGTGGAAGACTTGGTCAAACTTCAGGCATACTCGACTCAAATTTGTACATTATGCTTTTAAAGACTTGTAATTTTGTTTATCGAATCATAACAAGTGGCACTTTATATGATATAAGTATGTTTTTTAGAATTAAATCGGCAAAAATCCCCTTTTATCCCCCCAATCATGTTATATCATGTGAGGACCTGTGTCCTAATCTTGAGAAATTGTGGTTGTGAAGTGTTTTGTTGTAACGAACCATGTTTGGGGATTGGAGGAGTTAGTCATTTGTGTGTTTGGGCAAGGACTCTTGACCAGACGGTTAGAGGGAGTCCGAGGGCGCAACACCTCGGCGGGGCTCTCTGACCGGCGGAAGGCCAGAAGTCAAGGGGGCAGCGCCCTTGCGGGGATTTCGGGCAGCGCCCTGGAAGCTAGATTATTTAGGAGAAAACTAAATTGAATTTTCGTGTGTGGGCTGGTCGATGAGCCCTAGTCGATGTGGAACAGTGGTCGACGTGGTCGACCTGGCGTGGCGAGTGGTCGATGCCGAACAAGAGGATTTTCTAGAGGGTTTGGTTGATGTGAGATGATTTTCAACGTGGGTCGATGTGTGGTCAACGTGGTTGAGGTTGACCAAGAGTGTTTCCTTGTGTATTGGTCGATGCGAGAAATGGTCGACCTGGGGTTGATGTGTGGTCGATGTGGTCGACCCAGGTGTAGATCGACCTTGTGCGATGTGAAGTTTGGTCGATGTGAGGTGGTCGACGTGAGAAAAGGGCGGTTGATGTGGTCGATCCCACCTGTTTTTGGTCGACGTTGCCTCTGCGACAGCGCATTTTTAATATTCGGCAATTTTAGGGTTGGGTTTTTCTGACGCCGCCGCAGGAGAGAGAGAGAGAGAGAGAGAGAGAGAGAGAGAGAGAGAGAGAGAGAGAGAGAGAGAGAGAGAGAGAGAGAGCATTGTTGGTGTGTTCGTTGCCACTGCATTCTTTGAAGAAGGAGGCACCTATCGGAGTGGAGCAAGGAGCGTGGAAGATCCTTCAAATTGGAACCCTGACGCATTTGGATTTGAAGTAGGTGGTTCTGTCTCCTGGAATCCATTTCAATGCTTGTAACCGTTTAATGTAATGGTTGTAGAGAGATTGTATTGTGATGTGTGGGATTGAGATATGCATGTATATATTTATATTTTGTGTTGAGAAAAATGAGGATGAGATGTTGTTGAATTATATTGGGGTGTAAAGTGAATTTGAGTACATGCGTGCGATTTGTTGTTCTTTTATAAAGGTGTCCCATGAGTTATTTGTATGTTTGTTATTGTGCTTTGATGTATGAGACATTGAGGTCCCATCAAGGGAATAGTCCTGGATTGGACATGAGGTATTGAGGTCCTACTAAGAGGACAGTCCATGGGATGGACATGAGGTATTGAAGTCCCACTGAGGGGACAGTCCATGGGATGGGCATGAGATGTTGAGGTTTTATCGAGGGAACCACCTGTGAATTCCTTGTGTGTTTTTCATTGTTATTTTAATTACATTACACTGCACATATCTGCATTAAGCATTTTATTGAGGAGATGTTGGGTTGGTCCAGGGAGGCATAACCCCTACTGAGCTATGGTTTGCTCACCCACCTTTGATGTCTTTCTCTGCAGGACCTAGTAGGCGTTAGGAGGACTACACCGCAGTGGAAGCATGTGTGTGTAGATTTACTATTTTATTTGAGATATTGTAACTGTTGAGGCTTGAGCTCATGTATTTACTTGACATTAATGTATCTATTTGAAACACTGTGTTTTTGGGCTGGTGACCCACTTTAATATGTAATACGTATAGTTATATGTTATGGATTAGTTTTCTTGTGTGGTTTGTGCACGGCATGTGTGAGGTTGTGGCAGGTTTGGGGCAGCACCCTAGTGGGAGCCCTAATAGGTAACCATTCACCAGCCCTTTGTCCTCTGGGGTGCGAGGCATGGGGCATCACTAACGGTTTCCCGGTGTTGGAAATCCGGGACGTGACACATCAGCTTCATTTCACATTTAATTAGAATTTATAAATCTCCAGTAGGCTCCTTTGGCGTTGTCTTGTGAATAAGGTCAAGCAAAGGTGATGAGGTCTCATTGCTAGACTTGCCTATGGATAATGACCACATATGTATTCATCGGGTAAATTGTACAGTAAGGGCCAAGCTTTAAAGGCAAAAACCCTCAAGGCCATGAAATATCAAGAACCCAATCCAATTTAGTATTAATATGTCCACTCTCCAAGGATAAAACCCATAAACGTCAATCTCATCTAGTCTCAAAAACCTCAAAACCATGGAGTACTAATACCTCCAGCCCATGTCGAAGTCAAGCTCCACAACATAGTGCAACTCCTTAACATCGTAAAGCTAAGTCAAGACCATGCCCAAGTTAAGCTCCTCAACACAGTGAAGCTAAGTCAAACAAGCCCTCCATCCACAAAAAAGAGCTCCCTAGTAAGATGGAAATGTCTCCCCAGCCAAAGAGGAAAAAGAGTTCCTCAGCAAGATGGATGTCAGTGAGATTGGAATGGTTCCTATTAAGCCAAACTTTCTACAGCATTGAGATAAATCTCCATCCCCTACAAGTATAGATAAACCGAATCACTAAGCAGTTTACATTTTATTATGCATCATCGACATACATCTGATTGCATTCCATGCATCATTTGCATGTATTTAGCATTTTTTGCAATTTCAGGAACGTTATCGACTCTGAAGATCCCAAGAGATCATCCTCAACAAGCTTCCTACAAATAATGGAGAGATTGATGTTGTAGATACGAGAAGTGAAGATCAGATTTTGATTAGAAAGTTGTATCACCTAGTGGATTGTTAATTTCAGTTCGTGATGTGTAATTTTCTCTCAATTTGGGTTTCCAACTGAAAATTCTTTGCTTTGTCTTAATGATTTTCTTTATTTTTTTCCACTACATATATATATATATGATTATTATTGTTGTGTGGGGATTAGGGATGGCAATGGAATAAGTTACGCTGAATACTCGTGTGAGATCCCACATGGATTGGGGAGGGGAACAAAACTCACTACATAGGTAGGGGCAGAAATCTCTTCTGACAGACTCGTTTGGAGGCAAGACCCGAGGTAATTCCGAGTCGGTGAGTCCTACCAAGAACAAATTTGTGCTGACAGAAGGTCCAAAGCAAACAATATCTGCTACGGGGAGACTAGGCCATCAAAAATAGTATCAGAGCCTAACCCAGGTCTTGTGCTAGCAAGGACGTTGGCCCCCAAGAGCGGGTGGATATGAGATCCCACAAGGATTGGGGTGGGGAACAAAACTCACTACATAGGTAGGGGTATAAATCTCTTCCCGACGGACGCATTTTGGGGGCAAGACCCGAGATAATTCCGAGTCGGTGAGACCTACTAAGAACAAATCCGTGCGGACCGAAGGCCCAAAGTGAACAATATCTACTACGAGAGAGACCGAGCCATCACAACCCGTCCCACCCAAATCTTATTGGGATGAGTTTGAGATCTACTTAGCCTGGGTTCAAGGTTGATTTGAGACGGGTTTTCCTTACTCCTCATGGATTTGGGACAAGTTTGGGGTAGGATGACCCATCTCAAACCCATTCTATTGTGTATATCGATGACTATATCGCAGGTCACAGGTCATGTCGGGTACTCACTCCGTCTCGACCCTATTAGAATAGATTTTAGATTGACTTAACCGAGTTCGAGCTAGTTTGGCACAAATTTTTCTTAGATTGGACAGATTTAGGATACGTGTGACCCGTCTCAAACCTATCCCATTGCAAATCCTAACGGGAATTGAGTTCAAGGGCATTTGTGGACATCGGGATTTTTTTGAGACAAATCCTAAAAAACAAAAGGATTGAAATTAAGCTTGACCTTGCCCATAAACAATGTGCTTTACTAGCTAGAACAAACTTAAGTCCTAGGACGCCTCCTTAGAGCACGAGTACGATTCCCTATATAAGTCCGTTTCCCCTAAATTTAGAGAAAAAAAGTTAAAAAATCATAAAATCATTCCACAAGGAGATCCTATATTTAACTTTCTCATGGGATTTGTACTATGTTTCCCAATATATTGGGAAGCACTATTCATTTCCTATAATTATTAAATTATATTTAAAAATTTTCTCAAGCTTCTCTCCTTTACGTTTCTCATAACATAAACTTTTATTTCATATTAAATTATAAACAAATTATTATTAAATAAAATAAGTAATATAAAATATTATTTTAATGATATAAAATTTGATTTAGATAATCTATTGTGATATATATTTATATAGGAAAGCAAAAAATAGTTTAAAACTCGTAAATTTAGAGAAACCGATGAGGAAGTTGATGATGTTAGTGCTCTTACAACTAAAACATCCACGACAAAACAATTGATTATATTAAGGGAAGGAAGGAAAAAGAAAAAGAAAAGAACCTAGCTACTAAAAATTAGCAATTCCATTTGATGCATAGTGCATCACTTTCTAATTCATACCTTTTCTTGCCTAGTCGTGCCGAAAATGCGAATGCTGTGAATCTTGCAGCCCAAAAGTAAAGATTGATTAGAACTACAATCACCTAGAACTCTTTAAAATATTACACAGCGTGGAACATCCTCCCCTGACAGTGCTTGAAACCTTTGTATGAGGGAGCAAAACAGTGGTAGTAAATTCAAAACATGTTAATGATTTCATGTAGCCAAAATAAAATACAGGCATACAAAATTACTAAAAAAGAAGTCATAATATGGCAAATGTGTCTGCTTTCCAGGTAGATGGACAAACAAGAAAACGAGGCACCCCGCATATTAGCCAGTCCAGTAACTTTTGGAAGCGAGTAAAATTTTCTCCGGATTAAATGGTCCACTTTCATGGTCCATAATTCGGCTATCCCATTTCATTCTATCAGATATGCTTTTGATCTTCACCAGCACCTCCACAGTGTCCCTAAATATCACCGTTCCTTGCGGCCTCAGAATTCTATCCATCTCCAGAAGAATGTCAGTGATATCGCACCTTCAATGAATTGCACACATAACAGAAAGTCAGAAATGCTTGTATTTTAGCTATGACGAATTCGAGGTACCTTATCAGGAATGAGATCCTCTCTTATGTTCGAGATGGCCTGCTGATTTAACCCATCCATGACGGAATACACGTCTTAGAGGTCTAGATTAATAATATGGGTCCTCCTAATAACCCTATATTGATAATTTTAGACCACTGAAGACGCATATCCTCCTCTCCTATAGGGTATAGGGTGTCACCTAGATCATCGAACCGTCTTGATGAAGAGAGGATTTCATATTGGGGGTGTTGATCTCTATAGTTACCTGTCTTGATATATGCTGAAGACGTTGCTGGCATGGATGAAATCATAAGTTCTTGGATAGGTGGAGAATGCTTCGCACCAATCCTGGAGAGTTCCAATGAAACCACGCTCATAAATCACGCCTAAAGTGTCCCGATTTGAATTTACAGGCACCACATTCATGACCCAAACTGGGTAGTTCAACATGGCTGCAGCGAACCCCCCTAGATAGGCGTTCATGTCCATTATATTCCGATATCTACCTTGCATCAATGAGCCGGAAATTCTTTTGTAATGCTCAATCCTGCTCTTCCAAATCTCGTTGTCCTCCTGGAATATCTTGCTGCTGATGCCTGGTACGGAACCTCGGCTTATTCTTGGTGGCACAGCGAAAGCTCGTTCTGGCCATTTCTCCAATGCTCCTCCAGCGACTTCATTGGCACTACTGACCTCCGGCAGTGGGGTTATGCAAGTCTCCATGTTTATGTACCTTTTCATAAAACAATGTCCAAATATTCACTACAGTATTTATTAGTTACGGCTTGCAACTCACAAGCACGAGTGATCAAAATCCGTTGTGTTGGGAGAACCTATCCAAGGGTTTCACATGTTTTTAATGTCCTGACTTACTGATTCGATAATTATTATCTCTTATGTGGTGTGGCGCCGTAGGAAATTAACTGTCAAATATAAGTGCCTTCTTTGGTTTTGTGGATTGACAGGCAACTCCGTTTGTGAAAGGTTCACACATGGAGAAAAATAATAGCTACCATCCTGTTCTGACCAGGGTGAGATCCCCTGATCTAGCAGTGCATAATTCAGAATATGACGGTCTAGAATTACTGATATAGGGCCCAGAAAAAACCTTACGTCATATAAAGCAACTGTTGAGACACCCATAGGATCCCAGTTTATGAAGGTCGAACTTCTTCATACATAGTGTTGAAATTGAATGGAAAAGGAATAGAGAGAGAATATATATATACCAAGCTACATCTGCATTGTCAGATTTGCATATGTGCGGCATTCTGTAAACCTTCTTTGATTGCTGACACTCTACGTGATTGATTGGCTTTTGATATATAGCTAGATCACCCTTCTCAACCACTTTCTTCCAGCACAGGCTCTTGATGATCTCCTCAGTAGCATCTTGCTCTTGTTTTAAATCTTCTTGGGTTCTCTCCCAACCTTTCCAGTATGTCTTCCAACGGATAGGCGGACCGGAGAGAATCCAATAGGCCCCGGGCCGTAAAACTCTGTCTACTTCAATTAGATATGTTCCACCTGCAACAGGTGCCAAGGATTAATGTCGTCACTTGATTTATTTATTCTTAAGTTTTTTGTTTTTTCCAATAATGCGCGCTTCTTATCGTTCCTCCCTCTAAACACCGCAAATACGAATGGTTTCCAACCCACGATCTCACCATCTCACTCATGATTCGCAAAATTCACTTCTTCTGACCTCTGGGATGAGTGAAGGGCAGAAGGGCTTACCGTACTTAAACCATGGAATTAAGCAGCGAGAGCAATGAGCCATGTCGAAAGCCCTGGCAGGGTAAGGAATCCTCTGGGAGGACATGATACCAATCATGGCGGGTACTCCTCTCTCCAATGCAAACTGGACCTGTGCCTCATGGGTGTCCCTCGGAGCGAAGGACATGGCCACGATGTCTCGTTTTAAAAGGAACGCTCCCCAACTCGCAACCTTAATGCAAATCCACAACAAAGTAGAGAGAATAACAAAGGCATAAAATAATCGACGCCGTTGCAAACTTTCAATAAGGCGATAAATACGCTTGGGCATATATATGTCGCAACTGAGAGAGAAAGAAAGAAGAATGATGCACAATGGCTAAGAACACATCATATAGCTAGCGAGCTAGCTCCATATATACTTACACCGCAGCCAGTGTCAAGTGCAGTTCTGATGGATCCGCTAGTGAGAGGGATGAGGTCATTGATGTCATCGATATAGGCGTCGGCGCCACGGGGGAACATGGTGCCGCCACCGGGGAACCGGAACCGATCCCCCTCCACTTGGATCCAGTTCTGAACAGCCTTCTCAATGCTGAGCTCCTTGTGGGGAATGTTACGATACCACGCGTAGTCCCTGCTCTGCGGCCACCTGAAAGGAGTCCTGTACTTTGGCGGTGCCGGAATAAGGCAGCGCAGCTGCTCCTCCTTGGCCGGACAATGCCGCTCCCTGTACTTGAGCCTGTCCCGGTCGAACTTCTTGCTCCTCCTCGGGTCCTGGCAGGGCGTGTACTCGCTGTAAGACAGGTCGCATGAAGGGAACGCCTGGGCCGTGGCTTCTGACGAGGAATCGTCGTTGAGCTGGAGTTCGTGGTGGGATTCAAAGTCCAGGCTGGACAAGGACGTGGACGTGGCTGTCGGGTATATTCCGGTGTTGTCGCAGCCGACACGGTTGTAGGCCTCGGACTGGTTCAATGGGGTAGAAGAGCTTTGCCAGGCTCCCAGGACGTAAAACAAAATGCAGAGACCGCTTACCCCTACAATCCAGGGCAGGCGTTTTCTCCTTTGATCTGGCTGATGGTGCTTGGGTGATGATCCACTGTACTCTTTGGCCATTTATCTACTTCACAAATTAATGACCTATACAAATTTCTACAAGATAAACAAACAAAGTTATTAACTTTACAAAAAAATTAGCTCATTCATCAATTTCCAACACAATATGATGAAAACATGATTTGCAAAATGTTCAGCATGCACTTACTGGTTCCTTCTCATAATAAATATAATTAATTCACCCTCATTTTAATGGAATTAACTGTAACCTCAACAATGGTCTCTTTTTTTATTTTATTTCTCTCCAAATGTTTAATGGTTGGTTATTGGCTTCGGTGGTTTCTCAAGTCGTTTTTTTTTTGGTGAAATTTCTCAACACTCGCTCGTATTGTGATTGATCTTGTGGCGTTTAGCTCCATTGCCGTTTGGAATTAGGAATGTTCTCATTAGAAATCTGAAAACTGGTTTCATCTTCTTCTCCTTATTTTGATACAAATCTGGAAACTTGTTTTGGGTCATAATTATTGTGATTTGGTGATACTAAATTTTGGGTTTCAGATTTCACATTCGCATCTCTGTTTATTATCATTTCCTAGACGGTTCATTCAATGTGAGAAAAAAAGAATCGATTTTTTCGATCCATTAGCAGTACAATTGTATTCGTTAGAAAATAAACAACGTTGTTCATTGGTTTTTGAAAACAAAAGTTCATTGCAAAATTGAGCTATGTAATAATAATAATAATAATAATATAGTTCTATTACTAACCTGAGGCAGAGACCATTAATATAACGCTGTAATGATGAATTTTGAAACCTGCACATGCTCACTACTTCAACGGTATAGAAGGTATCTTTTTAACCCCGCATGCAATGGAACTACAAATATATATATATATATATATATATATATATGTACATATATATATATATATATATATATGTGCGTATATGTATATGAATATGTGTGTGTACATGTATATTTATGTATGTGTATGTGTGTACAGGTATATATATGTATGTATAAATATATATGTATTTAGGTATGTATGTATAACGAAAAAAATCAATGTTCCTATGGAGATACCTGGTTGAAGGTTGATCCTCGACAATATTCCAAATAATTTAGTTAGAGTATTCTTGAATAGGCACGTTAGGACAGCTTCATAACGAAGGATGGAACAATTGCATGCATAGAGAGCTTGAAACTATGGTAGGTTGAACAAGAAAGGAATTCGAATGATCCTGCTAATTTCACAAACAAGGAGAACGAACATTTGGCGGAGGTGGTGTCAACATGATTCATATTTTATTGTTAAATATGATAATCATGTATATAATGTTCTTCTGCTACTTTCATGTCTGTCCACAATTAACTGGCGGAAGAAATGCATGGATTGGGGTCAAACAAACACGCGAAGCTGTAGGTAAGGGAAAACTTGTATAGGCGGCCGTAGATGAGCATTTACAGGAGACAGACCAGCCTCAAAACCCTCCTTCACTAGCAGCCTCATCATTGAGATTCTTTTTTGTTTTTTAGGAAATTTATTTCTTTTCTTTTCTATTCCATTTTCATCCCTTCGCTAATCTTTTTCATCTCTTTTTTGGATCCGTAAATAGAGCCCTCCTCTAGTGGGTGTGGAACAGCACTATATATATGTTTTGTTAAACACGTGTTTTGAATCGGATTTGCATAGGAATGTGGGAATGTGACTAGCGATAAAATACATGAAATGGTAAAAGTTAATTGATGTAGTGGTATTGGGCAAATTTCAAATATTGTGTTCAGGACAGATTCAAGATACGAATGACCCGACTTAAACTCATTCCGTCGCAATTTCTAACGGGGATCGAGTACATGGGCATCACGAATTTTTAAGACAAATAAAAAAAACTAAAGGATTGAAATTAAGCGCCTTGCCCATAAACATTGTGCTTTACTAGCTACCAACTTACCGCCGAAACATCCACATCAAAACGATTGATGATATTGAGAGAAGGAAGGAAGAAGAAAAAAGAAAAGAGCCTTTAGCTACTAAAAATTAGCAATTCCATTTGATGCATAGTGCATCACTTTCTAATTCATACCCTTTCTCGCCTAGTCGTGCCGAAAATGCGAATGCTGTGAATCTTGCAGCCCAAAAGTAAAGATTGATTAGAACTACAATCACCTAGAACTCTTTAAAATATTACACAGCGTGGAACATCCTCCCCTGACAGTGCTTGAAACCTTCGTATAAGGGAGCAAAACAGAGGTGGTAAATTCAAAACATGTTAACGATTCCATGAAGCCAAAATAGAATAGAGGCATACAAAATTACCAGAAAAGAAGAAGTCATAATATGGCAAATGTGTCTCCTTTCCAGGTAGATGGACAAAGAAGAAAACGAGGCACCCCGCATATTAGCCAGTCCAGTAACTTTTGGAGGCGAGTAAAATTTTCTCCGAATTAAATGGTCCACTTTCATGGTCCATAATTCGGCAATCCCATTTCATTCTATCAGATATGCTTTTGATCTTCACCAGCACCTCCACAGTGTCCCTAAATGTCACCGTTCCTTGCGGCCTCAGAATTCTATCCATCTCCAGAGGAATGTCAGTGATATCGCACCTTCAATGAATTGCACACATAACATAAAGTCATAAATGCTTGTATTTTAGCTATGACGAATTCGAGTACCTCATCAAGACTGAGATCCTCTCTTATGTTCGAGATGGCCTGCTGATTTAACCCATCCATGACAGAATACATGTCTTAGAGCATTAGTAGATTCAATAAACTTTAGTTATAATTTAGCTATGGAATTAAGTTTTATATATTATAGCTAGTGTCATTTGACATCATAAAATAATGACTTCAATAAAATTTAATACTTTTATTAAAATATTATTTGTTTAAAAGATCGGTTATATTTTTAACAGTCCCGTTGTTTTAGTTGTTTTAGCATAACATAACCCTTTTTCTACGATCTCTCTCGTTCGCAACATTCGTCCAGTCCAACAACATTAATATCTCTCTCTGCTCCCTCAACCCCTCTAGATCTCTCAAATGCACTGAACATCAATCTTCTACACAGGGCCGGCCCTGCCCATTTGCAACTTGAAAAAAATTAAATCAGTCCTAGCTCGCCGATCCGATCTGTCCCGACCCCTCTCTCCGCAAGACTTGCCAATCGGTTGTCGGCTTGTCGCTTCCCATCCTGCCCCTCTCCCTTTACGTTTAGCGAACCACTTCTTCACTTTGCATGCGTCTCTCAGTCTCTGCCAGTGCCATGCCGTCTAGTTACTGGCTGTCAAACTATCCCAAAGCGCAAGGCGACAACTGGAAAAGCTGGTCCTCCTTGTGTCACGGACCGAGGTTGATCCTAGCACACTTAGGCTATTTTGGGGTACTTCCCCATTGTAAATGTCACGTCCCGAATTCCGGGGAGCCCGAAATCGGGTACATGACCCCCCGCCCGCACCCGATAGGTCAAGGGGTTGGTGACTAGCACCAAAGGAGACTACACCGCGGGTGATGTCTCAAATATGCAACCCTGTCTGATCATATATTAAGGGTAATCCTGTACTTTCCCATATATCATCATGCATACAATGAGTCAAACATCATACAGACATCACATCATACAAGTATGCAAATACAACCGTCCACGGACCCATATCCGGGATATCACATAAAATAATACAAGAATATAATCAGATCATACATCGAGTAGTGGGCGTCCTCCTGGAAGAAAGTCCTCCACTAGTCTCGGGTCACACCTGAAAAGGGGTGAACAACAAGTAGGGGGTGAGCGACAAGCTCGGTAGGTGACCCTAAAACTCCACATCATGCAACACATATAAGTCTATACTATATGCTCAGGTGTACTCGTGCACCGTGTAGTGTGCACAATCCTCGGGACTCGGCCTGCAAACAAACATCGAACTCATCTCGCTCACACGGGACAACTTGAAAAAATGCGTGTCCAAGTTGTCCACGATCCTCCATGGGATCCCAACTCGGGGCACTCACCCCAGCTCCACGAGCTCAACGGCTCAACTCGGACCTTAGCTTTGTCCACGGCGCAATATGCCCGGCCACGGTCGCCACACGGGCTGCCATCGGTGCATATGCTCGCCACGTCGAACCACATAGCACCATCGGTGCATCACGGTGAGAACCCAAACAAGTCATGGAGTCCATGTCCCAATACCTCACACCAACATATTAACATTAGTATGACATGTCATTCTCAACATTTCCTTTGGAGCTGCCGATCTTCACAAGTAAATCCTCAATCCTTGATTTATGAAGGAAGTACCCATAGCACTATTTTCTTGAAATCAAAAGTCCCGGCATTGGGTTCCCATATCATAAATAAGATAATCTGATTTTTGGGGATTTTTCTGAGATGTCTAACCCCACTTTCCAAAAATTCACCACTACGAACTTTTGGGTTTTTCTGAGATTTTACACTAAAACCCAATTTTCACATTTTGAAAGAGTGGGAATTAATTTTTCTAGTATTTTTCTTTGAATCCAAATGGGAGGTATTTCGTTATTTATATAGTAACTTAATATTTAAATGTGTAGATGGGTATAGGTTACGATGTAAATAGGTCCATCCCGATCTTGTTGCCTTTGCCTCGTAGCTTCAGGATGCGACTCGTAGCGCGGCACTGCAGCGCGCCTCATAGACTCATAGCGGGAGCTGCGACTCGTAGCAGCGCGCCTCGAAGACTCGAAGCGGGTCTTCGATCTTCGACCTTCGGACTACGAACTTTGAACCTTCGAACTACGTACTACGATCCTTCGAACCTTCGAACTACGAACTACGAACCTTCGAACCTTCGAACTACGGGTCTACGAACTACGACCCTATGACCCAGAACTTTGGATTTTCGTTAGTTCGACCCAGTAACACGCCCAGGGTACTGTTCATCGTCGTTTTTGACTGTTCTTCGCCTGGAACACGCCCAGAAACTCCCAGACACTCACTAACACCCCTGTTTCGCAACAAACTACGATATCTACCTCAAACACGTCCATAACGCCTCTAAATCGCACAGAAATAACAAAAACACGCATAAAATTCCAGATTTCCAGAAATCTAGATCTAAACCCAGATTTCCATGGTTGACTTATCAACCCTCATGAAAAACATGGTTAATCAACCCCAAAATCACCGAAACATATATCCACAATGATATAAAATAGTTTTTAACCACAAATCTTATGCTAAACCATTAGATCTAACCCAAAATTGGTTTTCCCCAAATTCTAGGGTTCATGCTCAATTTCATAAATCATGATAAATTCATGTATACCAAGCATAGAATCAAGATAAGAAGTTCAAGGACACCTACCTGAAGTGAATCTTTGAGCTCCACGAACCCAAATCGCCAAGGCCTCCATGTTCTCTCAAGCTCTCTCTCTCAAACGCACAAACGTGAAACGTAAAGTGAAAGCTTCTTTTTTTTTTCTGCTATTTATATTTCTGCCAGTCAACTGACCTAGTCAACCATTGACCCAGTCAATAATTGACCTCCCAACACAAAAATTGACCTCCAAGGCCCCGAACTCCAAATTGAGTCAAACTACAGTCAAAACGCTCGAAATGACGAGCACAACACTAAACAGATATTATTACACCCAAACGACTGCCCAAATGCAAAGTCAACCAATAAACCCCGAAAAGTTAACAATCGGGTCAAACGGGGCTCCGAGTCGGACTCGGGCCCAAATACAGTCAAAATGCTCACATCAACGACTACACTACCGTCCAGATAGTTACATTCCCATAGAATGACTATCTCTCAAGACTACCCAAATATGAGTCTTTACAGTAAAGTGTTGTAACTTAGTTATAGAGTAAGTTGTAGAGATTTTAGATTTCGATCATATATGATGTCTCCTGGTGGCAGAACCAGAAAAGTTGTAACAGCCCAGCCCACCCGTAGCCCGATATTGTCCGATTTGGGCCTCGCCCGCACAGTTTTGTTTTTGGTAGGCCCTCGGCCCCCAACATGCGTCGTGCTAGGAGAGGTTTCCACATCGGTTGGGGAGAAGAGTGAAGCAGTCTACTTAGGTTGTAAAGACTCGTATTTGGGTAGTCTTGAGAGATAGTCATTCTATGGGAATGTAACTATCAGGACGGTAGTGTAGCCGTCAATGTGAGCATTTTGACTGTACTTGGGCCCAATTCCGAGTCGGGGCCCCGTTTGACCTGATTGTTGACTTTTTGGGGTCTATTGGTTGACTTTGCGTTTGAGCGGTCATTTGGGTGTACTAATATCTGTGTAGTATTGTGCTCGTCATTTCGAGCGTTTTGACTGTAGTTTGACTCAATTTGGAGTTCGGGACCTTGGAGGTTAATTATTGCCTGGGTCAATGGTTGACTAGGTCGATTGGTAGCAAAAAATATAAATAGGGGAAAGAGAGCTTCCACGTTACGTTTTAGCATTTGCATCTGCGTTGGAGAGCTTAGAGAGAGAAAGAGAGAAGGAAGCTTGGAGGGCTTGGCGATTTGGGGCGTTTTGAGCTCGTTCAAGCATCAAGAATCATTCCAGGTAGGTGTTCCACCGATTCTTCACCCTTTTCTTGCTGTTTTTTGGATTAACATGTAAGAATTTGATGAAATCATGCAAATTCATGTTGAACCCTAGAATTTGGGGAAAAACCAATTTTGGGTTGAATCTTTTATTTAAATGCGTTCCGAGGGGTAAGACGTGATTTAAAACCTAATATATAGTATTAGGCATGAGTTTTATGAGATTCGGGTTGAATCCAGACGAGAAACAAGTGAAAAACGATGATGAACAAGAAGCATCGTGAATCGGTAGAGAACGGCCGATGAGATCGATTGGAAATTGAAAATTTCGAATGTGAAATTTTCGAGTATCGTTCGAAGGTTCGAAGGTAGGTTCGATGTAGTGTAATTTCGAGTGTCGAATGTGCAATTTTCGAGTATCGTTTCGAAGGTTCGAAGGTACTTGAAAGGGAGTTTCGAAGCGGTTCATGGGTACTTCGAAGGTAGTTTTGAAGGTAGTTCGAGTGTAGGTTCGAGAGTCAAGGCGGTTCGAAAAGAGATTCGAAATGCAGATTCGAAAATGTAGTTTCACTGGCAGATTCGAAATACAGTTTGACTGGACTGGACCTATTTACATTGCAACCTATACCCATCTACACATTTAAGTATTAAGTTACAATGTAAATAACGAAATACCCCCCATTTGGATTCAAAGAAAAATACTAGAAAAATTAATTCCCACTATTTCAAAATGTGAAAATTGGGTTTTAGTGTAAAATTTCGGAAAAACCCAAAAGTTCGTAGTGGTGAATTTTTGGAAAGTGGGGTTAGACGTCTCAGAAAAATCCCCAAAAATCAGATTATCTTATTTATGCTATGGGAACCCAATGCCGGGACTTTTAATTTCAAGAAAATAGCTGCTATGGGTACTTCCTTCATAAATCAAGGATTGAGGATTTACTTGTGAAGACTGGCTACAGTTCCAAAGGAAATGTTGAGAATGACATGTCATACTAATGTTAGTATGTTGGTGTGAGGTATTAGGGCATGGACTCCGTGACTTGTTTGGGTTCTCACCGTGATGCACCGATGGTGCGATGTGGTTGACATGGCAGGCATATGCACCGATGGCAGGCCGGTGTGGCGACTTGTCCGGGCATATAAGCCTGTGGTAGGGCCGAGTGCCCTGAGCTGGGATCTGTTGAGGATCGTGGACAAGCTGTCCGTGTGGGCAAGCTAGGTCCCGATGTTTGTTTGCAGTCGAGTCTCGATGATTGTGCACACTACACGGTGCACGAGTACACCGAGCATATAGTATAGACTTATATGTGTTGCATGATGTGGAGTGTTAGGGTCACCTCCGAGCTTGTCGCTCACCCCTACTTGTTGTTTACCTTTTTCGGGTGTGACCCGAGACTAGTGGAGGACTTTCTTCCCGAAGGACGTGCCCACTACTCGATGTATGATACGATCGTATTACGTATTGTGTATTGTATTATGTTTGTATCTCGGACATGAGTCCGTGGACGATTATATTTGCATCTTGTTGGTGATGTGATGTCTGTATGATTGTTTGGCTTATTGTATGCATGATGATGTATGGGAAAGTACAGGATTACCCTTGATGTATGACGTACAGGGTTGCATATTTGAGACACAGACCAGGTGTAGTCTCCTATTGGTGCTTAGTCACCAACCCCTTGACCTTTCGGGTGCGGGCAAGGGGAAGTCATGTACCCGGTTCCGGGTTCCCTGGAATTCGGGGCGTGACAAGTTGGTATCGAGCATGGTCTAGTGGACCTAGGTTAGTGAGGGGTGGTTAATTGATTCCATGTGACGTGGAAAACCGTAAGGAGGGCGCCCGATCAACGCAGTCCTTATAGGTATTCTAGGTTATGTTGGTGTCGGTTAGATCATCCTAGGAGCATACATAGGGTGCATTGCTAGTGGTATGATTGTGTGCATATAGGGCACTAGATTGTCTTTGTGTGTGATGTGCTCGTATGTGGTGCCGGGATGGCACGTGGCCGTGAGAGCCAGGACTAGATGTGGTGTACCCTATGGGGTGACACGATGCTATATGCATGGTATGGACCTACGGGTCGTGTGGTGAGAACCTACAAGTCGGTTGTGCCTTTGATGGTCTGTTTGTCTTATTGATCGTTTGTTGTTTGTTGTTGTGGCCGGTGTGATGGCACCACCGAGGAGAGCCGTCCGAGGCCAAGGCCCCGGCAGAGGAGCCCACGATAGAGTCGGGGCACCAGGGGCAGCAGAGCCCGCGACAGAGATCGTCAGCTCCGTTGTGGGACCTGATTTGGCTCCAGGTATTGATTCGATTGCGGAGGCCATGCAGGGTATGCAGGGCTCGATGAGGGATATGGCTGGAGAGGTGGATGAGCTGAAGAGGCAACGCGGCCTCAGCAGCCACCACGGCCTCGGCGGACAGGAGGCGAGGGTGGTGCAGGATGTGCACCAACAGGAGGTCGTGATAGAGCCGGCACGACGAGGAGTGGATCACGCGGTTTTTGAAACATGCACCCAGGACTTTTGAGGATGGTTCACGGCCTGAGGTAGCCGGAGGCGGATTAGATGGACGAGAGGACATCTTTGAGATGATTGGGGTGCCGGATGAGGAGCGGGTGCGCGTGGCGACGCACTATCTGTTGGGTATCCCACGCAGGTGGTGGGAATCCACTAGAGCTGTCCATGGCAATCGGATGAGCGGAGAGAGTTTGTTGAGCGCTTCTTTGGGGAGTATTTTCCCGGCTCGTTGCAGGATACTCGACGTAAGAGTATTATGAGCGTGGTGCGGGTAGCATGATTGTGGGGGAGTATGTGCAAGCCTTCACAGATTTGGGGCGGTTTGCTCTGGAGTCTTGGGAAAAGGAAGGCCGGAAGACGCAGGACTTCATTCAGGGCTTGAGGCCATCTTTGAAAAGACAGGTGGAACCGATGCGGTTGACCAGCCTACGGGAGGCGGTCGACAAGGCGATCATTATTGAGCGAGGTCGGGATCAGGCGAGAGCTCGGAGGCCGGGCGGTTCGGCGAGGTCCGAGCAAGAAGAGGCGAGTGGGGAGAGCGGTGCCGCTCGGCCGAGAGGAGGCAGGGCAGAGGGTTTCCGCCAGGCGGTGGGACCCCGTGAGAGTTCGGCCCAACAGGAGGCCGGTACTTGTTGGAGTTGTGGTTTGACCGGGCATGTCTCGAGATGCGCAAGGAAAAGATGACTGTTTCCGATGCGGGAAAGTGGGGCATGGAGCTGGGGAATGTGTTACCCTTAGCTCAACCAGCGGTGTAGGCCCTCGTCCGAGAGATCACGGACGAGAGGAGTGGGGCTCCATCTCGGAGGCCGGTGCCGCCGGCACGAGCACGCAGACGCGACTGCGGTGCAGCAGCCTCGACGGGAGGCACAGGGGTCATGTTGATCGGCGGGGCAAGGCCCCAATGGGCCAAAGCTAGTGGCAGTGGACCACGAGGAGGACTTTTGCCCTCACGGCGAGAGAGGCGAGGTTCCACCAGGTGGATGAGGCAGAGCAGGACCTTCGGTGGTGAGAGGTACCATCATCATTTCTCATACTATTTGTTCAGTTTTGATTGATCTTGGTGCTACCCATTCTTTTATTTCGTATGCTACGGTGGTTGGATTAGAGTTAGACCCAGGAGACGGTGAGTCGGTTTCGATGGTTGCTTCACCTTTGGGTGGAATTGTGATACTTGAGAGTATCCGTCGTGCTTGTCAGGTAACACTTGGGGGTGTTAACTTTGTTGTGTGATTTGTATATCATGGAGTTAGGTGATTTCGATGTTATCCTGGGTATGGACTGGTTGGTCTCCGCGGAGGCCAAGATTGATTGTTTTCGACGACGTGTGACGTTCCTCACACCAGGGGGCACGCGGGGTGTCTTTGTGGGTGAGTGGACCGAGGAGGCATGCAGGTTGGGACCATTGAGGCATGGGTGGGGTGATGTGACCCACCGGTTAGCCCGACTTGACATTGGTTGACAGGAGGAGAGGGGAAGGCTGTTTTGCCACCCATTGTAGATCGGTTCCCGGATGTGTTTCCCGAGGACTTGGTCGGTTTGCCACCCGTGAGGGAGGTAGAGTTTTCGATCGAGTTGTTGCCAGGGACAACACCGATCAGGTTAGCGGCCTACAGGATGGCACCGACGGAGCTTAGAGAGCTCAAGAGACAGATAGATGACCTATTGGCGCGAGGCTTTATCAGGCGGAGTAGCTCACCGTGGGCGCTCCAGTGTTGTTCGCCAAGAAGGCGGATGGTTCACTTGCTGTGTATAGACTACCGGAAGAGTGAACCAGGTGGCCCGTGAAGAACGGGTATCCATTGCCGAGGATCGACGACTGTTTGATCGGTTTCGAGGTGCAAGATGGTTTTCCAAGATAGACTTGAGATCCGGATACCATCGGTTGAGGGTTAGGGAGGCGGATATCCCAAAGACCGCATTCGGTTGTCGTATGGGCATTATGAGTGGCTTGTGATGCCGTTTGGGCTCACGAATGCTCCAGCGTGTTTATGGGATTGATGAACCAGGTGTTTGCTCCATTTTTAGATATGTTCGTTGTGGTGTTCATCGATGATATTTTGGTCTATTCGGCGACCAAGAGGGAGCATGAGGAGCATTTGCAGGTTGTGTTGCGGACCTTGCAAGAGCATCGGTTGTACGCGAAGTTCACAAAATGTGACTTCCGGTTGCAACAAGTGCACTTCTTGGGGCATGTGGTATCTTCGGAGGGTATCACGGTGGATCCTGAGAAGATTGAGGCAGTCATGTCGTGGAAGAGGCCCACGAATGTGTTTGAGATCCGTAGCTTCCTTGGTTTGGCAGGCTATTATCGGAGGTTCGTGGAGGATTTTTCCCGGTTGGCAGCTCCTATGACACACTTGACTAGGAAGGGAGTTCCTTTCATTTGGTCCGATGCGTGTGAGAGTGCTTTCATGGAGCTGAAGGCACGATTGACCTCGGCACCTATCTTGATTCTTCCACGGGAGCGTGTGCCTTTCGAGGTGTATTGTGATGCTTCCGGGGTGGGACTTGGTTGTGTGTTGATGCAGACTCGGCAGGTGATTGCTTATGGGTTCAGGCGGTTGAGACCACATGAGCAGAGCTATCCCACGCATGATTTGGAGTTGGCTGCAGTGATCTTTGCACTTAAAACTGGCAAGCATTATCTCCTTGGGGAGAAGTTTGTGGTGTATACGGACCACAAGAGCTTAGGTATATCTTCTCTCGGCGAGACTTGAACCTTAGCAGAGGCGGTGGGTGGAGTACCGCAACGATTTAGGTTTGATATGATGTATACCCCCGGGAAGGGTAATGTGGTGAGCGATGCTCTGAGTAGGAAGAGCAGGGCCGTGGTGGCCCATTGTGCCATTAAGGAATGGGAGATGATGGGTCGGTTAGCAGCGATGAGGTTGCGAGATGGTGACCGGCGAGGGGCGAGGACCCTCGGTGTTGTTGTAACGGTCCCAGAGATGCGACACGGGATCATAGAGGATCAGGTGGGGACGTTGATTGTGAGGTCATCCGCGACAGGATTGATCGGGGCAGGTATCGATCTGGACTTAGGATACGAGCACGTCTTTGCGGTATAGGGGTAGATTGATAGTTCCCACTTCTCTTCAGGAGGAGGTTCTTCGGGAATTTCACCGGTCGAGGTTAGGCGTACATCCTGGTGGGACCAAGATGTACCATGCCGTAAGGAGGCGTTTTGGTGGCCAGGCCTGAAGAAGGCCGTTGCTGATTTTGTGAGGCGGTGTTTGACCGTCGGCCAGGTCGGGCGCAGCACCTGAGATCAGCTGGTGAGTTGCGATCATTGCCGGTGCGGAGTGGAAATGGGACCACGTGACCATGGATTTTGTCACTGGACTTCCTCGTTCTAGGGGACACGACACTATATGGGTAGTTGTCGACCGGTTGACCAAATCGGCGCATTTTATTCCGATTCGAGAGACAGACCCAGTGAGGACTTCGGGGACAGAGGTATATTGATGTTATTGTGCGGTTGCATGGAGTCCCATTGTCTATTGTATCGATCGGGATGCGAGGTTCACCTCTCGATTTTGGAGACAATTGCAGCGAGCTTTGGGTACTAGGGTGAACCTCGGTCTGCCTTTCATCCGCAGACGGATGGCCGGTCCGAGCGGACGATTCGACGCTCGAGGATATGTTGCGTGCTGTGTCCTAGATTTTGGAGGTTGTTGGGAGACTCACCTTCCTTTGGTGGAGTTCTCTTACAACAACGGTTATCGAGCCACGATTGGGATGGCTCCGTATGAGGCGCTATATGGGCGGCCTTGTAGATCACCCTTGTGTTGGGCACAGACGGGGGAGACAGCGGTTCTCGGTCCCGATATGGTTCGAGAGACCACGGAGATAGTGCGCCGATTCGACAACGCATGTTGACGGCGAGAGTAGGCGAAGTCCTATGCGGACCAGGCGTCGACCCTTGCGGTTTGAGGTGGGTGACCGTGTATTTTGCGGGTTTCGCCGCGTCGAGGGCATCGGAGGTTTGGACGTGGATCCAAACTTTCCCCTCGTTTTGTGGGGCCGTTTGAGATTGTTTGCCACCGTGGGCGCAGTGGCTTATCGGTTAGCTTTGCCACCGGAGTTGCGCGGGTACATGATGTGTTTCATGTGTCTCGGTTGAGACAGTATCACCCAGATCCTTCTCATGTCTTCGGACTATCGCGAGATAGACTTGGGCGATGATGGTGCCGTCGTTGAGATGCCGGCACGATTTTGGACGGCGGGACCAGGTCTTGCGGGGCAAGACGATCCCACTAGTTCGGGTGTTATGGCGACACCGAGGCATGGAGGAGCAGACTTGGGAGAAAGAGAGCCGGATGCGGGTTCTTCATCCCGAGCCGTTCGAGGACGATCGATCGTGAGGTGAGGAGGATGTGAGGACCTTCCTTGAGGTATGAGTTATGTTTTATGCATTTGTTTTGCATATGTTGTTTGAGATGTGGTTTAGCTTGTTGTTGTTAAATATTGTGAAGCCTTTTTGGCTTGTTGTGAGTTGCATTGGACCTATGTGATCGGTGATCATGTTTGATGTTTTGTTGTTGGGACATTGAGCTTGAATTTTGCTATGTCATTTGGGCATGTGTTTTATTTTCGAGGACGAAAAGTCCTAAGGTGGGGAGGATGTAAAGACTCGTATTTGGGTAGTCTTGAGAGATAGTCATTCTATGGGAATGTAACTATCGAGACGGTAGTGTAGCCGTCAATGTGAGCATTTTGACCGTACTTGGGCCCAATTCCAAGTCGGGGCCCCGTTTGACCCGATTGTTGACTTTTTGGGGTCTATTGGTTGACTTTGCGTTTGAGCGGTCATTTGGGTGTACTAATATCTGTGTAGTATTGTGCTCGTCATTTCGAGCGTTTTGGCTGTAGTTTGACTCAATTTGGAGTTCGGGACCTTGGAGGTTAATTATTGATTGGGTCAATGGTTGACTAGGTCGATTGATAGCAAAAATATAAATAGGGGAAAGAGAGCTTCCACGTTACGTTTTAGCATTTCCGGATCTGCGTTGGAGAGCTTAGAGAGAGAAAGAGAGAAGGAAGCTTGGAGGGCTTGGCGATTTGGGGCGTTTGAGCTCGTTCAAGCATCAAGAATCATTCCAGGTAGGTGTTCCAACGATTCTTCACCCTTTTCTTGCTGTTTTTTTGGATTAACATGTAAGAATTTGATTGAAATCATGCAAATTCGTGTTGAACCCTAGAATTTGGGGAAAAACCAATTTTGGGTTGAATCTTGTATTTAAATGCGTTCGAGGGTAAGACGTGATTTAAAACCTAATATATAGTATTAGGCATGAGTTTTATGAGATTCCGGGTTGAATCCAGACAGAAACAGGTGAAAAACGATGATGAACAGTAACTGTCGTGAACTGGGTAGAGAACAGCCGATGAGATCGACTGGAAATTGAAAATTTCGAATGTGAAATTTTCGAGTATCGTTTCGAAGGTTCGAAGGTAGGTTCGATGTAGTGTAATTTCGAGTGTCGAATGTGCAATTTTCGAGTATCGTTTCGAAGGTTCGAAGGTACTTCGAAGGGAGTTTCGAAGGCAGTTCATGGGTACTTCGAAGGTAGTTTTCGAAGGTAGTTCGAGTGTAGGTTCGAGAGTCGAAGGCGGTTCGAAATGAGATTCGAAAATGTAGTTTCAACCTGCGATTCGAAATACGGTTTGATGATGGACCTATTTACATTGCAACCTATACCCATCTACACATTTAAGTATTAAGTTACAATGTAAATAACGAAATACCCCCCATTTGGATTCAAAGAAAAATACTAGAAAAATTAATTCCCACTATTTCAAAATGTGAAAATTGGGTTTTAGTGTAAAATTTCGGAAAAACCCAAAAGTTCGTAGTGGTGAATTTTTGGAAAGTGGGGTTAGACGTCCTGAAAAAAATCCCCAAAAATCAGATTATCTTATTTATGCTATGGGAACCCAATGCCGGGACTTTTAATTTCAAGAAAATAGCTGCTATGGGTACTTCCTTCATAAATCAAGGATTGAGGATTTACTTGTGAAGACAGCTACGAGTCCAAAGGAAATGTTGAGAATGACATGTCATACTAATGTTAGTATGTTGGTGTGAGGTATTAGGGCATGGACTCCGTGACTTGTTTGGGTTCTCACCGTGATGCACCGATGGTGCGATGTAGTTGACATGGCAGGCATATGCACCGATGGCAGGCCGGTGTGGCGACCGTGTCCGGGCATATAACTTGTGGTAGTGGTGAGTGCCCTGGAGCTGGATCCTGTTGAGGATCGTGGACAAGCTGTCCCGTGTGGGCGAGCTAGGTCCCGATGTTTGTTTGCAGCCGAGTCTGATGATTGTGCACACTACACGGTGCACGAGTACACTCGAGCATATAGTATAGACTTATATGTGTTGCATGATGTGGAGTGTTAGGGTCACCTCTCGAGCTTGTCGCTCACCCCTACTTGTTGTTTACCTTTTTCGAGTGTGACCCGAGACTAGTGGAGGACTTTCTTCCGGAAGGACGTGCCCACTACTCGATGTATGATACGATCGTATTCGTATTGTGTATTGTATTATGTTTGTATCTCGGACATGAGTCCGTGGACGATTATATTTGCATCTTGTTGGTGATGTGATGTCCGTATGTTGTTTGGCTTATTGTATGCATGATGATGTATGGGAAAGTACAGGATTACCCTTGATGTATGATCAGACGGGGTTGCATATTTGAGACAGACCCGCGGTGTAGTCTCTATTGGTGCTAGTCACCAACCCCTTGACCTTTCGGGTGCGGGCAAGGGGAAGTTATGTACCCAGTTCCGGGTTCCCTGGAATTCGGGGGCGTGACATAGGTGGCTGTGGAAACCTCTCCTAGCATGAGGCCTTTTGGGTGCCGAGGGCCTACCAAAAACAAAACTGTGTGGGCGAGGCCCAAAGCGGACAATATCGGGCTACGGGTGGGCTGGGCTGTTACAGATGGTATCAGAACCAGGGCCCGAGTCGGTATGCCAGCGAGGACGTTGGGCTCTCCAAGGGGGGGGGTGGATGTAATGTCCCACATCGGCTGGGGAGGAGAACGAAGCAGTCTACTTAGGTGGCCGTGGAAACCACTCCTAGCAGGAGGCCTTTCGGGGGCTGAGGACCTACCAAAAACAAAACCGTGCGGGCGAGGCCCAAAGCGGACAATATTGGGCTACGGGTGGGCTGGGCTATTACAAAAGTGTTAACATCTATATGTAGGGGAGTGATGTTGTATAGCTTTCAAGCAATTAATACAATCGTTTGTTGCCTTCGTTCAATCTCTCTTCTGCTAAGCGCTTCCCTACACAATTGCTTTACAACAGATCGATGAGTTCTGATTCAAATGCGACGAGTTAGGCTGACCTAGCATTCCTTCATATGGGTGGGAACTAGGTGCTGCACGGGTTAAGCTGCTATAAAGGCTGACCCCGTGACAAGTGATATCAGAGCCAGGTTTGGAGCCAAGTTTGGTGGAACAATCAAAAGCTTTGAGACGGTGTAAAATAACAAACGGAGAATCTATTGTCATTAGTGGTGGTGACCATGAAGGCCGCAACAAGGAGCACCATGCTAAGGAATGGAGGAGAGACAAGTCTGTTTCGAGGGAAACATGTCTGTTGGAGAGTCGGCTAGCCAAATTGGAGTTGGCATTAGCCGAACAGATGGAGGTGGTCGAGGAGCACACTGAAAGCATCGAAAAGCTGGACTCAGAGGGTGAGGAAAGCTTTGGGAGGATGCAAGGGCTTCTCAACTCCGTCATGGATGACATGAACTCTCGATTCGACGGCTTGGAGGACACTCTCACGTCCCAAATCCTAGCGATGCAGGAGGAAATCAAAGAGATCAAGGCGGATTGGTCTCTCTGCAAGATGGCGATTATCCAAGGTGGCGCTGGCGGCCATTCCAGCTCCAAAATCGACATGCCAAAACCTAAGACCTATGCTGGGTCAAAGAATGCGAGGGAGTTAGACAACTTCCTCTGGACCATGGAGCAATACTTAGATGCCTTGAATATTGTGGACGAGGCAAAGAAGGTGATGGCCGCTCCGCTATACTTAGTCGATTCGGCTATGGTGTGGTGGAGGCGATGATATGCCGACAAAGAGTGCGGCTTATGCATCATCGATAACTGGGTAGATTTCATGCGAGAGATCAAGGCCCAATTCAATCCCCAGAATATGGAGGACGAGTCCCGAGCGAAACTTTGGCGCCTTACCCACAAAGGCACGGTGCGGAAGTACATCCGTGAATTTTCCGAGCTAATATTGGAGATCCCGGATATGTCCGCGAAGGATTCATTATTTTCCTTCATGGACGGACTGCAACAATGGGCAAAGTTGGAGTTGCAGCGGAGGAATGTGCAGGACCTGGCATCAGCCATGGCGGTGACTGAATCACTTATCGAATACAAGAAGCCAGAGAAGGCCACTACTTCATCGACTTCCAAGGCAAACAGGTTCCACAAGGAGAAACATGCGGGAGACAACTGAAGTGAAGGAAAACGGAGACCCTTCCAACCGTCTAAGGACTTTCGCCCAAAACCTTTCGCGAATGGTTGCAAGGATGGGGAGAAGCTAAGGATCTCCTATTTCCTTTGTGAAGGCCCTCACAAGGCGTTTGAGTGCCCGAAGCGCTCCAAGCTCTCGGCGATGATTCACAAAGACAAAGGGAGGGATGCGAGGGATCCAAGACTTGGTTCCTTGCAACTCCTCAATGTAATCAAGGCGAAGGTAGAGGTGCCACCATCTGGAAGACAGAAGGGGCGCATGTACGTGCTCGCTAAGGCCAACAACCTTGAAACTAAGGCCTTCGTGGACACAGGTGTGACCAATAACTTCATCAAAGTAGAGGAAGCTCATAGGCGGGGATAGCCACAAGGAAGAGAAGACGTTGGTCAAGGTGGTGAACTCCAATGCCGGTCCAATCCATGGCGTGGTTCGAGGTGTCGAGCTAAGTATCAACGAGTGGAGAGGCAAGGTGAATCTCTTCGTGGTGTCGATGGACGACTATCCTATGGTGTTGGGGATGGAGTTCGTTGACCAGGTGTGGACAATTCCAATTCCTAGCACCAACACAATGTGTATCATGGACGAGGGGAAAACGTGCATTGTGAAGGTAATGAGGGAGGAAGAGCTCAAGGTGAAGTCTCTTTCGGCACTCCAACTGTCCAAAGGAGTTAGGCGATAAGAGCCAACCTTCAATGCCATGGTGAAGGAAGATTGCCCAAGTGTTGGGGAAGAGCCCCCAACCGAAGTGAAAATGGTCCTTGAAGAGTTTGGGGATGTAATGCCACTCGAACTCCCAAACAACCTGCTCGAAGTGAGAAGTGGACCACAAGATCGAGCTAGAGGCCGGTGCAAGGCCTCCTGCTACGGTGCCCTATCGGATGGCACCCCTGGAGTTGGAGGAACCCGGAAGCAATTGAAGGACTTGTTGGAGGCCGGGTTCATTCGTCCATCCAAAGCGCCATTTGGAGCACCAGTGTTGTTCCAAAAGAAGCATGATGGATCGATGCGACTATGAATTGACTATAGGGCGCTCAACAAGATCACCGTGAAAAACAGCTACCCCATCCCACTCATATTGGACCTATTTGATCAACTTAGTGCTGCGAGATGGTTCTCAAAGCTAGATTTGCGGTCGGGATATTGGCAAGTGCGGATAGCCAAAAGTGATGAGGCAAAGACGACATGCGTCATAAGATATGACTCTTATGAGTTCTTGGTGATGCCCTTTGGCCTCACAAATGTGCCTGCCACATTCTGTACCTTGATGAACCGGATCTTCCAACCATACTTGGACAGATTTTTCATGGTGTACCTTGATAACATTGTCGTCTACAGCAAAACCTTGGAGGAGCACAAGGCACACCTACGGCGGGTTTTCCAAATCTTAAGGGAGAACCAACTTTTTGTGAAGAAGGAGAAATGTGACTTTGCAAAGAAGGAGGTACCATTCTTGGGTCACATCATTGGCGGCGGCAAGTTAAAGATGGATAACAAGAAAGTGCTAGCTATCAAGGAATGAGAGACGCCCAAGAAAGCAACTTAACTTCGAAGCAAGCACGGTGGCAAGGACTCCTAGCGGAATTCGACTTTGTGCTCGAGTACAAACCAAGCACAAATAATGTGGTGGCCAATGCACTAAGTCGGAAGGCGGAACTTGCAGCCATTAGCCAATCACAATTCCCCCTGGTGGACAAATTGAAGGAAGGAATTGAGCATGATCCATTAGCCAAGTCCTTGGTGGAATGCGTCAAGGCTGGAAAGGTGCGGCGATTTTGGCAAAGGGATAACTTGCTCCATACTCGAGGGGAACGGTTGTACATTCCTAAATGGGGAAGTTTGAAGAGAGAGATTCTCAAAGAATGTCATGACTCGTGGTGGGCTGGACATCCCGGAGTTGATCGTACCTTGGTGTTGGTGGAAAGGAGCTACTACTGGCCTCAACTTTACGAGGATGTCCAAGTGTACGTGTGGACTTGTCTTGTGTGCCAGCAAGACAAGATAGAGAATCGGTAACCAGTAGGACTATTAGAACCCTTGCCTATACCAGAAAGACCTTGGGAGAGTGTCTCCATGGACTTCATTGTTTGTCTCCCAAGATCCGAAGGATGCGGCACGATCATTGTGGTGGTCGACCGATTCTCAAAATATGGAGTTTTCATTCTAGCTCCGAAGGACTGCATGGCAGACGACACAGCGCAATTATTTTTCAAGTACGTGGTGAAGTATGGGGGCATACCAAAGACAATCGTGAGCGATCTGGACTCACGGTTTACTGGGCGATTTTGGACCGAGTTGTTCCGGATAATGGGTTCGGACTTAAACTTTTCAACAAGTTTTCACCCACAAACAGACGGCCAAACTAAACGTGTCAATGGCTTACTGGAGCTGTATCTGAGGCACTATGTGAGTGCCAATCAAAGAGATTGGGCCAAGTTGCTGGACATAGCCTAATTCTTGCACAACTTACAGAAGAGCGAGTCCACGAATGAGAGCCCGTTTGAACTCGCAACTAGGCAACAACCATTGACACCCACTTCCATCACTTGGGGGTACACTGTAAATGTCACGCCTCCGAATTCCAAGAAAACCTGGAACCAGGAACATGACTTCCCCTTGCCCGCACCCGAAAGGTCAAGAGGTTGGTGACTATCACCAATAGAGACTACACCGCGGGTCCTATCTCAAATATGTAGCCCTGTACAGTCATACATCAAGGGTAATCCTGTACTTACCCATATATCATCATGCATATGATAAGTCAAACAGTCATACAGACATTACATCACAAACAAGAGATGCAAATACAACACATAATAAAATACGAATACGATCGTATCCTACATCAGAGTAGTGGGCACGTCCTCCTGGAAGAAAGTCCTCCATTAGTCTCGGGTCACACTTGAAAAGGGGTAAACAACAAGTAGGGGTGAGCGACAAGCTCAGTAGGTGACCCCAAAACTCCACATCATGCAATACATATAAGTCTATACTATATGCTCAGTGTACTCGTGCACCGTGTAGTGTGCACAATCATTAGGACTCAGCCTGCAAACAAACATCAGGACTTAGCCTACCTACACAGGACAACTTGTCCACGATCCTCCATGGGATCCCAGCTCAGGGCACTCAGCCCTAGCTCCACGAGCTCAACGGCTCAACTCAGGCCTTAGCCTGTCCACAGCGCAATATGCCCGGCCACAGTTGTCACACAGGCCAGCCATCGGTGCATATGCCTGCCACGTCAACCACATAGCACCATCGGTGCATCACGGTGAGAACCCAAACAAGTCCCGGAGTCCATGCCCCAATACCTCACACTAACATACTAACATTAATATGGCATGTCATTCTCAACATTTCCTTTAGAATTGTAGCCAATCTTCACAAGTAAATCCTCAATCCTTGATTGATGAAGGAAGTACCCATATTAGCTATTTTCTTGAAATCAAAAGTCCCAGCATTGGGTTCCCATATCATAAATAAGGTAATCTGATTTTTGGGGATTTTTCTGAGATGTCTTGTCACGCCCCCGAATTCCAGGGAACCCGGAACCGGGTACATGACTTCCCCTTGCCCGCACCCGAAAGGTCAAGGGGTTGGTGACTAGCACCAATAGAGACTACACCGCGGGTGCTGTCTCAAATATGCAACCCTGTACGATCATACATCAAGGGTAATCCTGTACTTTCCCATACATCATCATGCATACAATAAGCCAAACAGTCATACAGACATCACATCACCAACAGTATGCAAATATAACTGTCCACGGACTCATGTCCGAGATACAAACATAATACAATACACAACACGAATACAAGATCGTATCATACATCGAGTAGTGGGCACGTCCTTCTGGAAGAAAGTCCTCCACTAGTCTCGGGTCACAACCTGAAAAAGGTAAACAACAAGTAGGGGTGAGCGACAAGCTCAGTAGGTGACCCTAACACTCCACATCATGCAACACATATAAGTCTATACTATATGCTCAAGTGTACTCGTGCACCGTGTAGTGTGCACAATCATCGGACTCGGCCCGCAAACAAACATCGGGACCTAGCCCCGCCCACACGGGACAGCTTGTCCACGATCCTCAACAGGATCCCACTCGGGGCACTCAGCCCTACCACAACGTATATATGCCCGGACACGGTCGCCACACCGGCCTGCCATCGGTGCATATGCCCGCCATGTCAACCACATCGCACCATCGGTGCATCACGGTGAGAACCCAAACAAGTCACGGAGTCCATGCCCTAATACCTCACACCAACATACTAACATTAGTATGACATGTCATTCTCAACATTTCCTTTGGAACCGTAGCCAGTCTTCACAAGTAAATCCTCAATCCTTGATTTATGAAGGAAGTACCCATAGCAGCCTATTTTCTTGAAATTAAAAGTCCCCGGCATTGGGTTCCCATAGCATAAATAAGATAATCCGATTTTTGGGGATTTTTCTCGAGACGTCTAACCCCACTTTCCAAAAATTCACCACTACGAACTTTTGGGTTTTTCCGAAATTTTACACTAAAACCCAATTTTCACATTTTGAAATAGTGGGAATTAATTTTTCTAGTATTTTTCTTTGAATCCAAATGGGGGTCTTTCGTTATTTACATTGTAACTTAATACTTAAATGTGTAGATGGGTATAGGTTGCAATGTAAATAGGTCAATCCAGTCAAACCGTATTTGAATCGCCAGTGAAACTACATTTTCGAATCCGCATTTCGAATCTCTTTTCGAACCGCCTTCGACTCTCGAACCTACACTCGAACTACCTTCGAAAACTACCTTCGAAGTACCCATGAATCGCTTCGAAACTCCCTTCAAGTACCTTCGAACCTTCGAAACGATACTCGAAAATTGCACATTCGACACTCGAAATTACACTACATCGAACCTACCTTCGAACCTTCAAACGATACTCGAAAATTTCACATTCGAAATTTTCAATTTCGATCGATCTCATCGGTACGTTCTCTACCCAATTCACGACGCTCATCGTTCATCATCGTTTTCACCTGTTTCTCGTCCGGATTCAACCCGGAATCTCATAAAACTCATGCCTAATACTATATATTAGGTTTTAAATCACGTCTTACCCTCGTAACGCATTTAAATACAAGATTCAACCCAAAATTGGTTTTTCCCCAAATTCTAGGGTTCAACACGAATTTGCATGATTTCATCAAATTCTTACATGTTAATCCAAAAAAAAGCAAGAAAAGGGTGAAGAATCAGGTGGAACACCTACCTGGAATGATTCTTGATGCTTGAACGAGCTCAAAACGCCCCAAATCGCCAAGCCCTCCAAGCTTCCTTCTCTCTTTCTCTCTCTAAGCTCTCCAACGCAGATGCAAAATGCTAAAACGTAACGTGGAAGCTCTCTTTCCCCTATTTATATTTTTGCCGGTCAATCGACCTAGTCAACCATTGACCCAATCAATAATTAACCTCCAAGGTCCCGAACTCCAAATTGAGTCAAACTACAGTCAAAACGCTCGAAATGACGAGCACAATACTACACAGATATTAGTACACCCAAATGACCGCTCAAACGCAAAGTCAACCAATAGACCCCAAAAAGTCAACAATCAGGTCAAACGGGGCCCCGACTCGGAATTGGGCCCAAGTACAGTCAAAATGCTCACATTGACGGCTACACTACCGTCCTGATAGTTACATTCCCATAGAATGACTATCTCTCAGGACTACCCAAATACGAGTCTTTACATCCTCCCCACCTTAGGACTTTTTGTCCTCGAAAATAAAACACATGCCCAAATGACATAGCAAAATTCAAGCTCAATGTCCCAACAACAAAACATCAAACATGATCACCGATCACATAGGTCCAATGCAACTCACAACAAGCCAAAAAGGCTTCACAATATTTAACAACAACAAGCTAAACCACATCTCAAACAACATATGCAAAACAAATGCATAAAACATAACTCATACCTCAAGGAAGGTCCTCACATCCTCCTCACCTCACGACTGATCGTCCTCGAACAGCTCAGGATGAAGAACCCGCATCTGGCTCTCTTTCTCCCAAGTCTGCTCCTCCATGCCTCGGTGTCGCCATAACACCCGAACTAGTGGGATCGTCTTGCCCCGCAAGACCTGGTCCCGCTTGTCCAAAAATCGTGCCGCATCTCAACGACGGCACCATCATCGCCCAAGTCTATCTCGCGATAGTCCAGCACATGAGAAGGATCCGGGTGATACCGTCTCAATCGAGACACATGAAACACATCATGTACCCGCGCTAACTCCGGTGGCAAAGCTAACCGATAAGCCACTGCGCCCACGGTGGCAACAATCTCAAACGGCCCCACAAAACGAGGGGAAAGTTTGGATCCACGTCCAAACCTCCGATGCCCTCGACGCGGCGAAACCCGCAAAAATACACGGTCACCCACCTCAAACTGCAAGGGTCGACGCCTCTGGTCCGCATAGGACTTTCGCCTACTCTGCGTCGTCAACATGCGTTGTCGAACCGGCCGCACTATCTCTCGTGGTCTCTCGAACCATATCGGGACCGAGAACTGCTGTCTCCCCGTCTGTGCCCAACACAAGGGTGATCTACAAGGCCGCCCATATAGCGCCTCATACGGAGCCATCCCATCGTGGCTCGATAAGTTGTTGTTGTAAGAGAACTCCACCAAAGGAAGGTGAGTCTCCCAACAACCTCCAAAATCTAGGACACAGGCACGCAACATATCCTCGAGCGTTCGAATCGTCCGTCGATCGGCCATCCGTCTGCGGATGAAAAGGCCGACCGAGGTTCACCCTAGTACCCAAAGCTCGTCGCAATTGTCTCCAAAACCGAGAGGTGAACCTCGCATCCCGATCAGATGCAATAGACAATGGGACTCCATGCAACCGCACAATAACATCAATATACCTCTGTCCCAAAGTCCTCACTGGGTCTGTCTCTCGAATCGGAATAAAATGCGCCGATTTGGTCAACCGGTCGACAATTACCCATATAGTGTCGTGTCCCCTAGAACGAGGAAGTCCGGTGACAAAATCCATGGTCACGTGGTCCCATTTCCACTCGCACCTGGCAATGACCGCAACTCACCAGGCCGATCTCAGGTGCTCGCCTTGACCTGCCGACAGGTCAAACACCGCCTCACAAAATCAAGAACGGCCTTCTTCGTGCCCGGCCACCAAAACGCCTCCTTACGGCATGGTACATCTTGGTCCCACCAGGATGTACGCCTAACCTCGACCGGTGAAATTCCCGAAGAACCTCCTCCCGAAGAGAAGTGGGAACTATCAATCTACCCCTATACCGCAAAGACGTGCTCTGCATCCTCGATCCAGTCGAAGATACCCGCCCGGGGCCGAATCCTGTCGCGGATGACCTCACAATCAACGTCCCCACTGATCCTCTATGATCCCGTGCCGCATCTCTGGGGATCGCTACAACAACACCGAGGGTCCCTCGCCCCTCGCTGGTCACCATCTCGCAACCTCATCGCCGCTAACTGACCCATCATCTCCCATTCCTTAATGGCACAATGGGCCACCACGGCCCGCTCTTCCTACTCGAGCATCTCGCCACCACATTACCCTTCCCCAGGGGTATACATCATATCAAATCAAACCCATTACGGGTACTCCACCCACCGCCTCGCCTAAGGTTCAAGTCTCGCCGAGAGAAGATATACTACAAGCTCTTGTGGTCCGTATACACCACAAACTTCTCCCCAAGGAGATAATGCTGCCAGCTTTTAAGTGCAAAAATCACTCAGCCAACTCCAAATCATGCGTGGGATAGCTCGCTCATGTGGTCTCAATCGCCTGACCCATAAGCAATCACCTGCCGAGTCCGCATCAACACACAACCAAGTCCCACCCTGGAAGCATCACAATACACCTCGAAAGGCACACCCTCCCGTGGAAGAATCAAGATAGGTGCCGAGGTCAATCGTGCCTTCACTCCATGAAAGCACTCTCACACGCATCGGACCAAATGAAAGGAACTCCTTCCTAGTCAAGTGTGTCATAGGAGCTGCCAACCGGGAAAAATCCTCCACGAACCTCCGATAATAGCTTCGCCAAACCAAGGAAGCTACGAATCTCAAACACATTCGTGGGCCTCTTCCACGACATGACCGCCTCAATCTTCTCAGGATCCACTGTGATACCCTCCGAAGATACCACATGCCCCAAGAAGTGCACTTGTTGCAACCAGAAGTCACATTTTGTGAACTTCGCGTACAACCGATGCTCTCGCAAGGTCTGCAACACAACCTGCAATGCTCCTCATGCTCCCTCTTGGTCGCCGAATAGACCAAAATATCATCGATGAACACCACAACGAACATATCTAAAAATGGAGCAAACACCGGTTCATCAATCCCATAAACACTGCCGGAGCATTCGTGAGCCCAAACCGCATCACAAGCCACTCATAATGCCCATAGCGACAATCGAATGCGGTCTTTGGGATATCCGCCTCCCTAACCCTCAACCGATGGTATCCAGGATCTCAAGTCTCATCTTGGAAAACCATCTTGCACCTCGAAACCGATCAAACAGTCGTCGATCCTCGGCAATGGATACTGTTCTTCACGGTCACCTGGTTCACCTTCGGTAGTCTATACAGCCCGAAGTGAACCATCCGCCTTCTTGGCGAACAACACCGGAGCGCCCACGGTGAGCTACTCCGCTTGATAAAGCCTCGCGCCAATAAGTCATCTATCCGTCTCTTGAGCTCTCTAAGCTCCGTCGGTGCCATCCCGAGGCCGCTAACCTGATCGGTGTTGTCCCCGGCAACAACTCGATCGAAACTCTACCTCCCTCACGGGTGGCAAACCGACCAAGTCCTCGGGAAACACATCCGGAACCGATCTACAATGGGTGGCAAAACAGCCTTCCCCTCTCTCCTCCCGTCAACCAATGTCAAGCTGGCTAACCGGTGGGTCACATCACCCCACCCATGCCTCAATGGTCCCAACCTGCATGCCTCCTCGGTCCACTCACCCACAAAGACACCCCGCGTGCCCCCTGGTGTGAGGAACGTCACACGCCGTCGAAAACAATCAATCTTGGCCTCCCCGGAGACCAACCAGCCCATACCCAGGATAACATCGAAATCACCTAACTCCATGATATACAAATCACACAACAGTTAACACCCCCAAGTGTTACCCGACAAGCACGACGAGATACTCTCAAGTATCACAATTCCACCCAAAGGTGAAGCAACCATCGAGACCGACTCACCGTCTCCTGGTCTAACTCTAATCCAACCACCGTAGCATACGAAATAAAAAGAATGGGTAGCACCCGTGATCAATCAAACCCGAACAAATAGTATGAGAAATGATGATGGTACCTCTCACCACCGAAGGTCCTGCTCCTGCCTCATCCACTGGTGGAACCTCTGCCGCTCTCTCGGTGAGGGCAAAAGTCCTCCCTCGTGGTCCATCGCCACTAGCCTGGCCCATTGGGGCCTTGCCCCGCCGATCAACATGACCCTGTGCCTCCCGCCGAGGCCGCCGCACCGCAGTCGCGTCTGCGTGCTCGTGCCGGCGGCACCGACCTCGAGATGGAGCCCCACTCCTCTCGTCCGTGATCTCTCGGACGAGGGCCTACACCGCCTGGTTGAGCTAAGGGTAACACATTCCCTAGCTCCATGCCCCACTTTCCCGCATCGGAAACAAAGTCATCTTTTTTCCTTGGGCGTCTCTCGAGACATGCCCGGTCAAACCACAACTCCAACAAGTACCTGGCCTCCTGTTGGCTGAACTCTCACGGGGTCCCACCGCCTGGTCGGAAACCCTCTCGCACCTGCCTCCTCTCAGGCCGAGCGGCACCGCTCTCCCCACTCGCCTCTTCCTGCTCGGACCTGCCGAACCGCCCGGCCTCGAGCTCTCGCCCGATCCCGACCTCGCTCATAATGATCGCCTTGTCGACCGCCTCCCGGTAGGCTGGTCAACCGCATCGGTTCCATTTGTCTTTTCAAAGATGGCCTCAAGCCCTGAATGAAGTCCTGCGTCTTCCGGCCTTCCTTTTCCCAAGACTCCAGGAGCAAACCGCCCCAAATCCGTGAAGGCTTGCACATACTCCCCCAGGTCATGCTACCCCGCACCAGCTCATAATACTCTCTACGTCGAGTATATCGCAACGAGCTGGGAAAATACTCCCCAAAGAAGCGCTCAACAAACTCTCTCCAACTCATCCGATTGCCATGGACAGCTCTAGTGGATTCCCACCACTCGCGTGGGATACCCAACGAGATAGTGCGTCGCCACGCGCACCCGCTCCTCATCTGGCACCCCAATCATCTCAAAGATGTCCTCTTGTCCATCTAATCCAGGTCCTCGGCTACCTCAGGCCGTGAACCATCCTCAAAAGTCCTGGGTGCATGTTTCAAAACTCGTGCAGCCCAATCCACTCCTCGTCGTGCCGGCTCTATCACGACCTCCCGTTGGTGCACATCCCGCACCACCCTCGCCTCCCCGCCGCCGAGGCCGTGGTGGCCGCCGAGGCTGCTTGTTGCCTCTTAGCTCATCCACCTCTCTAGCCATATCCCTCATCGAGCCCTCGCATACCCGCATGGCCTCCTCGCAATCGAATCAATACCCGAGCCAAATCAGGTCCCACAACGGGAGCCGACGATCTCTCGCTGCGGGCTCTGCTGCCCCTGGTGCCCCGACTCTATCGTGGGCTCCTCTGTCGGGCCTTGGCCTCGGACAGCTCTCCTCGGTGGTGCCATCACACCGGCCACAACAACAAACAACAAACGATCAATAAGACAAATGACCATCAAAGGCACAACCGACTTGTAGGTTCTCACCACACGACCCGTAGGTCCATACCATGCATATAGCATCGTGTCACCCCATAGGGTACACCACATCTAGTCCTGGCTCTCACGGCCACGTGCCATCCTGGCACCACATACGAGCACATCACACACAAAGACAATCTAGTGCCCTATATGCACACAATCATACCACTAGCAATGCACCCTATGTATGCTCCTAGGATGATCTAACTGACACCAACATAACCTAGAATACCTATAAGGACTGCGTTGATCAGGCGCCCTCCTTACAGTTTTCCACGTCACATGGAATCAATTAACCACCCCTCACTAACCTAGGTCCACTAGACCATGCTCTGATACCAACTTGTCACGCCCCGAATTCCGGGAACCCGGAACCGGGTACATGACTTCCCTTGCCCGCACCCGAAAGGTCAAGGGGTTGGTGACTAGCACCAATAGAGACTACACCGCGGGTCTTGTCTCAAATATGCAACCCTGTACGATCATACATCAAGGGTAATCCTTGTACTTTCCCATACATCATCATGCATACAATAAGCCAAACAGTCATACAGACATCACATCACCAACAAGATGCAAATATAAGCGGCCCACGGACTCATGTCCGAGATACAAACATAATACAATACACAATACGAATACAGATCAGATCATACATCGAGTATAGGCACGTCCTTCTGGAAGAAAGTCCTCCACTAGTCTCGGGTCACACCTGAAAAAGGTAAACAACAAGTAGGGGTGAGCGACAAGCTCAAGAGGTGACCCTAACACTCCACATCATGCAACACATATAAGTCTATACTATATGCTCGGTGTACTCGTGCACCGTGTAGTTTGCACAATCATCGGGACTCGGCCTGTAAACAAACATCGGGACCTAGCCTGCCCACACGGACAGCTTGTCCACGATCCTCAACAGGATCCCGACTCGGGGCACTCGGCCTACCACGAGGCTTATATGCCCGGACACGTCGCCACACCGGCCTGCCATCGGTGCATATGCTCGCCATGTCAACCACATCGCACCATCGGTGCATCATGGTGAGAACCCAAACAAGTCACGGAGTCCATGCCCTAATACCTCACACCAACATACTAACATTAGTATGACATGTCATTCTCAACATTTCCTTTGGAATCAGAGCCTGGTCTTCACAAGTAAATCCTCAATCCTTGATTTATGAAGGAAGTACCCATACTGCCTATTTTCTTGAAATTAAAAGTCCCGGCATTGGGTTCCCATAGCATAAATAAGATAATCTGATTTTTGGGGATTTTTCTCGAGACGTCTAACCCCACTTTCCAAAAAATTCACCACTACGAACTTTTGGGTTTTTCCGAAATTTTACACTAAAACCCAATTTTCACATTTTGAAATAGTGGGAATTAATTTTTCTAGTATTTTTCTTTGAATCCAAATGGGGGTATTTCGTTATTTACATTGTAACTTAATACTTAAATGTGTAGATGGGTATAGGTTGCAATGTAAATAGGTCCATCCCATTAAACCGTATTTCGAAGCCAGGTGAAACTACATTTTCGAATCTGCATTTCGAATCTCTTTTCGAACCGCCTTCGACTCTCGAACCTACACTCGAACTACCTTCGAAAACTACCTTCGAAGTACCCATGAATCGCCTTGAAACTCCTTCGAAGTACCTTGAACCTTGAAACGATACTCGAAAATTGCACATTCGACACTCGAAATTACACTACATCGAACCTACCTTCGAACCTTCAAACGATACTCGAAAAATTTCACATTCGAAATTTTCAATTTCCGACCGATCTCATCTACCGTTTTCTACCCCAATTCACACGCGATTCGTTCATCATCGTTTTTCACTGTTTTTCGTCCTGGATTCAACCCGAATCTCATAAAACTCATGCCTAATACTATATATTAGGTTTTAAATCACGTCTTACCCTCGAACGCATTTAAATACAAGATTCAACCCAAAATTGGTTTTTCCCCAAATTCTAGGGTTCAACACGAATTTGCATGATTTCATCAAATTCTTACATGTTAATCCAAAAAACAGCAAGAAAAGGGTGAAGAATCGGTGGAACACCTACCTGGAATGATTCTTGATGCTTGAACGAGCTCAAAACGCCCCAAATCGCCAAGCCCTCCAAGCTTCCTTCTCTCTTTCTCTCTAAGCTCTCCAACTGAGACTAGAAATGCTAAAACGTAACGTGGAAGCTCTCTTTCCCCTATTTATATTTTTGCTACTAACTGACCTAGTCAACCATTGACCCAGTCAATAATTAACCTCCAAGGTCCCGAACTCCAAATTGAGTCAAACTACAGTCAAAACGCTCGAAATGACGAGCACAATACTACACAGATATTAGTACACCCAAATGACCGCTCAAACGCAAAGTCAACCAATAGACCCCAAAAAGTCAACAATCAGGTCAAACGGGGCCCCGACTCGGAATTGGGCCCAAGTACAGTCAAAATGCTCACATTGACGGCTACACTACCGTCCTGATAGTTACATTCCCATAGAATGACTATCTCTCAAGACTACCCAAATACGAGTCTTTACATGTCTAACCCCACTTTCCAAAAAGTCACCACTACGAACTTTTGGGTTTTTCCGAGATTTTACAATAAATCCCAATTTTCACATTTTGAAAGAGTGGAATTAATTTTTATAGTATTTTTTTTTGAATCCAAATAGGGGGTATTTCGTTATTTATTAACTTAAGTATAATGCTTTATGAGTTACAATGTAAATAGTCCAGTCCAGTGCAGTCCAGTGTCCAGTTACATTGTTGGAGCTGCGACTCGTGGCGCGAAACTGTAGCGCGCCTTGGAGACTCGTAGCTGGAGCTGCGACTCGGGCCGCACGGCGCGCCTCGAAGACTCGAAGCGGGTCTTCGATCTTCGACCTTCTGACTACGAACTTCGACCTTCGGACTATGGGTCTATGAATCTACGAACTACGAACTTTCGAGCTACAAACTATGGGTCTACGAACTACGACCCTACGAACTACGAACCTTCGAACCACGAACTACGGGTCTACGAACTACGACCCTACGAACTACGAACCTTCGAGCTACGAACTACGGGTCTATTTAACTACGACCCTACGACCCTGGATCTTCAACCCTTCGACCCAAAACTTCGGATCTTCGTTATTTCGACCCAGTAATTCGCCCACGGTACTGTTCGTCGTCATTTTCACCTGTTCTTTGTCTGAAACGCGCCCAGAAACTCCCAGACACTCACTAACACCTTGGTTTCACAACAAACTACGATATACTCCAAAACGCGTCCAGGAACGCCTCTAAATCACGCAGAAACAACAGAAACACGTACAAAATTCCAGATTTCCAGAAATCTAAATCTAAACCCAGATTTCCATGGTTGACTTATCAAACCTCATGAAAAATACAGTTAATCAACCCCAAAATCACAGAAACATATATCCACAATGACAATAAACAGTTCTTAACCACAGATCTTATGCTAAACCATTAGATCTAACAAAAATTGGTTTTCCCCAAATTCTAGGGTTCATGCTCAATTTCATAAATCATGATAAATTCGTGCAGATCCAAAACAAGAGAGAGATAAGAAGTTCAAGGACACCTACTTGAAGTGAATCTTTGAGCTCCACGAACCCAAATCGCCCCAAATCGCCAAGGCCTCCAAGCTCTCTCAAGCTCTCTCTCTCAAACGCACAAATGTGATAACGTAAAGTGAAAGCTTCTTTTTTTTTTCTGCTATTTATATTTCGCCGGTCAATCGACCTAGTCAACCATTGACCCAGTCAATAATTGACCTCCCAACACAAAAATTGACCTCCAAGGCCCCGAACTCCAAATTGAGTCAAATTACAGTCAAAACGCTCGAAATGACGAGCACAATACTAGACTGATATTATTATACTCAAATGACCGCTCAAATGCAAGGCCAACCAATAAACCCCGAAAAGTGAACAATCAGATCAAACGGGGCCCCGACTTGGCATCAGGCCCAAGTACAGTCAAAATGCTCACATTGACGACTACATTACCGTCCAGATAGTTACATTCCCATAGAATGGCTATCTCTCAAAACTACCCAAATATGAGTCTTTACATCCTCCCCACCTTAGGACTTTTCGTCCTCAAAAATAAAACACACGCCCAAAGGACATAGCAAAATTCAAGCTCAATGTGCCAACAACAAAACATAAAACATGATCACCGATCACACATGTGCAATGCAACTCGCAACAAGCCAAAAGGGCTGACAAAATCCAACAACAACGAGCTAGACCACATCTCAAACAACATATACAAAACAAATGCATAAAACATAACTCATACCTCAAGGAAGGTCCTCACATCCTCCCCACCTCAGGATCGATCGTCCTCAAACAACCTCAGGATGAAAAACTCGCATCTGGCTCTCTTTCTCCCAAGTCTGCTCCTCCATGCCTCGGTGTCGTCATAACACCCGAACTAGTGAGATCGTCTTGTCTCGCAAGACCTGGTCCCGCTTGTCCAAAATCTGTGCCGGCATCTCAACAACGGCACCATCATCAGCCAAGTTTATCTCGCGATAGTCCAACACATGAGAAGGATCAGGGTGATACTGCCTCAACTGAGACACATGAAACACATCATGTACTCGTGTTAACTTTGGTGGAAAAGCTAATCGGTAAGCCACTGCGCCCACGGTGGCAACAATCTCAAACGGCCCCACAAAATGAGGGGAATGTTTGGATCCACGTCCAAACCTCTGATGCCCTCGACGCGGTGAAACCCGCAAAAATACATGGTCCCCCACCTCAAATTGCAAGGGTCGACGCCTCTGATCCGCGTAGGACTTCTGCCTACTCTGTGCTGTCAGCATACAGTGTCTAATCAATTGCACTATCTCTGTGGTTTCTCGAACCATATCGGGACCAAGAACTGCTGTCTCTCCCGTTTGTGCCCAACACAAGGGTGATTTACAAGGCCGCCCATACAGCACCTCATACGGAGCCATCCCAATCGTGGCCTGATAACTGTTGTTATAAGAGAACTCCACCAAAGGAAGGTGAGTCTCCCAACAACCTCCAAAATCTAGGACACAGGCATGCAACATATCCTCGAGCGTTTGAATCGTCCGCTCCGACTGACCATCCGTCTGCGGATAAAAGGCTGTACTGAGGTTCACCCTAGTACCCAAAGCTCGTTGCAGCTGTCTCCAAAACTGAGAGGTGAACCTCGCATCTCAATCAGATACAATAGACAATGGGACTCCATGCAACCGCACAATAACATCAATATACCTCTGTCCCAAAGTCCTCACGGGTCTGTCTCTCGAATCGGAATAAAATGCGCCGATTTGGTCAACCGGTCGACAACTACCCATATCGTGTCGTGTCCCCTGGAACGAGGAAGTCCAGTGACAAAATCCATGGTCACGTGGTCTCATTTCCACTCTGGCACTGGTAATGACTGCAACTCACCAGCTGATCTCAGGTGCTCTACCTTGACCTGCTGACAGGTCAAACACCTCCTCACAAATTTAGCAACGGCCTTCTTCAGGCCTGGCCACCAATACTGCCTTCTCACGGCATGGTACATCTTGGTCCCACCAGGATGTACAGTTAACCTCGACTGGTGAAATTCCCGATAAACCTCCTCCTCAAGAGAAGTGGGAACTATCAGGTGACCCCTATACCTCAATATATGCTCAGCATCCTCAGTCCAATCAGAAGATGCCTGCCCAGTCTGAATCCTATCCCTGATGACCTCACAATCAACGTCCCCCAGCTGATCCTCTATGATCCTACGCTGTAACTCAGGGACTGCGACGGCAACACTGAGGGTCCCTCGCCCCTCGCTGGTCACCATCTGCAACTTCATCGCTGCCAACTGACCCATTATGTCACGCCCCGGATTTCCAACCCGAGGAAACCGGTACGTGACTCCCCTTTTACCCACACGGAGGGCAAAGGGGTAGGATACAAAACAAGAATTTAACATTTTAAACATCCACAACATTCAAGAAAGTAATATTCATTAAAAGCAATCCAATCCACTTTATTACAACAAAATCCTTTCCCACCTGGGGTTACATCGATTCTCATAATAAAAATAACATAAACAAATTAAATAAATAAGGTCTTCCACCTTGGGGTCCCACCTAACGCCTGTAGGTTCCCGAAAAGAAAACAACATGGTAGGAGGGGTGAGCAACCACAACCCGGCAGGGATCATGTCTCCCCAACCCATCCCATGCACCTGGTATCTACATGCCTTGTGTACAAGTCTTTGTGTCGTGATACAATTATCCCACCGAGATATGGTTACAAGCTATAACAAAGAAACACAATCATACATGGGCTAGTACATAAACACTCCCAGGCTTCCACGACCACCGGGTTTCAAGAACGATCCCGGGCTTCCACACCACCGGGTTCCACAAAACAGTCCCGGGCTTCCACGACCACCGGGTTCCACAAAACAGCCCCGGGCTTCCACGGCCACCGGGTTCCACAAAACAGTCCCAGGCTTCCCACACCACCGGGTGTACAAGCAAACACGCAAGACACATGGCCATACAGGCATAACATCAAACACTAAGTATGCTTAGTCACACAGGAATAACCTCGAACACTTAGCATGCATATATCCACAAGCTCACAAACCAGACCACACAGGCATTTCCACAAACACATAACATGCACAAGCCTCACAGGCATAATTTCAAACACTTGCAGGCATATACACATAACTATATTCACACAGGGCTTTTCATCAAACATATAGCATATAGATCACGAACCACACCAAAATGCCATCGAAGGCCAACATTCATATAGGAGATCACACCTATATGAATTTACATATATATATATATAAACAGATATGACCATGAATGCGCCCTAGGACCCTAGGACGGGAGGGTTTAGGAAGAACAACCCCTACCTTAAAGCGGATCTTCCTTGCTCCCGCGCCAAACGCCGTCCTCCCCACGCAAGATGCTCCCGCAGCAACCAAAGAACTCCCCTTCCCCTCTCTCTCTCTAGCTCTCTCTCTCTCAGGCAGCCGCAAAGCAAAGGAACACAAGAACCCTAACTCAAACTCAAGCCCTCCTTATATAGACACCATTCACATCAAAACGACGTAGTTTTGCTTAAGTAAACCCAGGATCAAAACGACGTAGTTTTGATTACACAAGCTACAACCTTTCCGCATCCATACACACCAAAATATTCAGAATTTCAACATGGTCCTTTGGAGAAAGTTCCTTAGAATGCCAAAACCAAGGGACCCATGCAAAAATATGCTCGCACGCCAATTTGCACGTGAATTCCCAATTCACGTGCAACTCCATATGAACTCCAAATGCTTTCAAACTTCACCCCTAGCCTCCTTGCATCATTTGGAAGACAATTACACTTGCACGTGAATTGGACCCATATCACGTGCACCTCACATACATGTCCATTTGGTCTGAAACTTCGTGGTAGATAGAGGACATCATTCTAAGCATCTTTCCTTTTGCACGTGAATTCATTGGAGTCCAACTACTAGGTCAAAATCTAGAAAAAACTCTACTCAGGAGGCAAACCGACTAACTCAAGGTACGGGTCCTTACATCCTCTCCCCCCTTAAGACTTTTCGTCCTCGAAAAGAAATGACATACGAGGAAAACAACCACAAACTACCCATTTGCCACCCGGCAAGCCACCACACCCAAATGGGTCATACACCACACACAAGACAACAAAGACATAACAAGTACCACCATAATCCATAACCACAATAATGCACGAACACATGTCCACATGGCACGAATACACATTTCAAAGCACATCACAAATAAGAACACATGTCTTTAAAAGACAATACAAATACATCAACTAATACAAGAAAACACATCACAAGGAAACATCACTATCCCTTGGCCAAGCCACCTCCCACGCTTAAGATTGTTGGTCCTCGAACAAGTCCGGGGTTGCTCCCGCATCACGGACTCCCGTTCCCATGTCTCCTCCTCAATGCCACGGTGCTGCCACAGACGCGAACCAAAGGAATAAAGCACGACCACGCAAAAGTTTCTCTTGCCGATCTAGGATACGGATAGGGGCCTCAATGACGGACATGTCATCCTCAATGTCCAACGTCCCCAATCAATCACATGAGTGGGGTCGGGGTGATACTTCCTCAATCGGGACACGTGAAACACGTTGTGCACTCGACTCACCGCGGTGGTAACGCCAACCAGTAGAGCTACAGGCCCTACACGATCCGGGAATCTCAAAAGGGCCAATAAACCGCGGAGATAGCTTGGAACCTCGCCCAAACCGTCGATGTCCACGGCGTGGAGAGACACGAAGGAACACATGATCACCAACAGAAACTCCAAAGGTCGCCGCCGCTGATCCGCATAAGATTTCTCGCCGACTCGAGCTGACAACAAACGCCGACGAATCAACTTGACCTTCTCGGTAGCCTCTTGAACCAATGTGGCCCCAAGAGGGCTGCCTCTCCTACCTCGGTCCAACACAAGGGTGATCGACACGGCCGTCCGTACAACGCCTCAAAAGGAGCCATCCCAATGGATGCCGATAACGTTGTTGTAGGCAAACTCCACCAAAGGAAGGTGAGTTGCCCACGAACCCCGAAATCTAACACACAGGCCCGTAACATGTCCTCCATGGTCTGATTCGTCCGCTCGATCCGACCGTCCGTCTCGGGGTGAAAGGCTGTACTCAAGTGAAGCTTGGTTCCCATAGCCTCCTTGGCAAACCGGCCCGAAACGGGAAGTGAACCTCGAATCCCGGTCGGAGACAACCGATGATGGTACCCCATGCAGTCTCACAATCTCGTTCATGTACAGTGACTCAAAGTCCCAATGGAGTCCCGCCGCGAACACAAGAAGAAAATGGGCCGACTTTGTGAGTCGATCCACAATCACCCAAATCATGTCCTTCCTCCCGGTGGTGGGTGGAAGACCGATCACAAAGTCCATCGCGATATGGTCCCACTTCCACTCCGCCATGGGCAAGGGTCGTAACATGCCCGCCGGCGCTGATGCTCGGCCCTTCACCTGCCGACACGTGAGGCACCGCGAAACAAAGGCAGCCACATCGCGTTTCATCCCAGGCCACCAAAAATGTCTGCGAAGCGCATGGTACATCTTCGTACCCCCTGGATGCACAAGCAACCCTAGATTGGTGAAACTCCCTCATCACCTCATCCCCGAGGGAAGAAGCTACTACCAACCGCCCTGAAATGACAACTCATGCTCGGACCCTCCGTCCAGTCCCCGATAGCTCCCCAGCCTCAATACGGGCACGGAGAACCTCACACTCAATGTCACCCATTGTTCCTCCTGGACGCGCCGGTACAACTCAGCACTACCACCAAAGGACGCAGGACTGTCCCACCATCACGAACAACAGCCGCGTACTGCAACGTCGCCAATCGCTCCATCGCCTTCCACTCCCTCACGGCCACCTCAGCTTTCCCTTTTCTCGCTCAATGCATCGCCCACAACATTACCCTTGCCCGGGGTATAGGCAAGAGTAAAATCAAAGGTCCGTAAATACTCCACCCATCTCCTTTGCCTCAAATTCAAGTCCTTCCGAGTAAAGATGTACTGAAGGCTCTTGTGATCCGAGAACACCACAAACTTTTCCCCAAGAGGTAGTGCCGCCAACTCTTCAGGGCGAAGATGACAGCAGCCTAACTCAAGGTCATGAGTAGGATAATTTCGCTCATGAGGCTTCACCGCCTTGACCCATAAGCTACCACACCGTGCCCCCGCATAAGACACACCCCAAACCAACCCTGGACGCATCACAAGACACCTCATACGGAATATCCTCCCTAGGCAACCTCAACACAGAAAGTGGTCAAACGGGTTTTGAGAGTCTCAAACGCCGGCCGGCACTTGTCCGTCCACTCAAACTTCACGCCCTTCCGAGTCAACGTCGTCATAGGCGCCGCCAAACGGGAGAACCCCTCTACAAAACGACGATAGTACCCCGCCAAGCCAAGAAAACTACGGATCTCAAAACGTTGGTTGGCCTTGCCCACGATGCCACGGCCTCAATCTTGGCCGGGTCCACCCTAACTCCCTCACTGACACCACATGGCCAAGAAAGTGAACCTCCTGCAGCCAAAACTCACACTTGCTAAACTTAGCAAACAACACTGGTCCCTCAAGGTTTGCAACACTGTTGCCAAGTGCTCCACGTGCTCCCTCTCGGTCTTGGAATACACCAAGATGTCGTCGATAAACACCACCACGAACGAGTCTAAGTATGGGGCAAAGACTTGGTTCATCAAATGCATGAACACCGCTGGCGCATTAGTGAGCCCGAAAGGCATCACTACCCACTCATAATGCCCATACCGCACCGAAAGCCGTCTTAGGGATGTCCTCCTCCCTAACCCCGAGCCGGTGATACCCCGACCGTAATCTATCTTGGAAAACCACCGGGCCCCACTCAATTGGTCAAATAGGTCATCTATCCGAGGCAACGGGTACTTGTTCTTCACGCCACCGACCCGCCTTCCCGTAGTCGATGCAGAGACGAAGCGTGCCATCGACCTTCTTAGCAAAGAGCACCGGAGCACCCCAAGGTGAGGTACTTGGTCCGATATACCCCCTGGCCCACCAACTCCTCGATTTGCCTCTCCAAGCTCCCTCACTCGGCTGGCCCCATACGATACGCTACTTGGGAAATTGGACCGTCCCAGGCACCAACTCGATGGTGAACTCCACACTCCTCTTGGGTGGCAAACTCCTCAACCGCTCAGAAAAAACATCCTGAAATTGGTCCACAACACGGGCCACACCCTCTTTTCCACCTTACCCTCCTCAAGAAAGGTCGGGGCTGCCAACCCGTGGGTAATGGCACCCCACTGGTCCAACACGGCCCAGGCCCGACTCGCCTCACAATCCCACCCCCCGCAGGGTGCAAGAGGTCCCCGCAGTGTCACAAAGGACACACGCCGCCGATAACAATCTATCTTGGCCTGGAAAGCCATAAGCCAATCCATACCCAAGATCAGGTCAACGCGCCTCAAAGGCATCACATGCAAGTCAAAACGCAGCTCCACCTCTCCTATGGTTAACACACAATCACGACACACTCGTCGTACCTCTATCATGCCTCCCACCTGGAGACTCCACAACTAGGGCCTCGCGGCCTCCACACAAAGCTAACCCCAAACTATCTATCACAAGCTCAGGAACAAACGAACACGATGCACCCGTATCGAAAAGAACAGGCTAAGGTACGGGAGATCAAGAGGGTACCTCTAACCACCGATGGTCCTGCTTCCACCCTCACTGGTGGGGGTGGTAGCTCGGCCTCCTCCTGGTATGTCGCTCCCGGCGCAAACACCCTTCCTTGGCCCGTGCCACTAGTCGGCTCACTCACCGGACGCTTCCCGCTAAGGTTGCCTCCCGCCTCGGTCTGCTGCGCTCCGGCCTCCCCGAGGTCGGGTCCGACCGGATCCCGCCTGGCCGGCCGCCACCTGACGAGCTGGTCTCTCACCTGGTGCACGAAAACCGGCATCACTCCTTGTGCCGGATGTCATGCCTCCAACTCCCCGTTGCCACTCCGGCAAACCCGGCTCGGATGGCCCTCTCGTCCACATCTATGGCATTTCCAGTCCCTCTTTGGACACTCCTTCCTCAAGTGGCCTTGCTCCCCACAAGAAGAATAACCGCCGGGGAGACCCCTGCTGGACCGCCCCGTCTCGCCACCGCCAAAGCTAGACCTCCCTGGGTTCGCCAATGTCTGTCCCCCGTCGCGGAAGGAACCGCTATCCCTCTCCTCCGTCTTGAGCCTCTTGGACCCTTGCATCTCGATCAGGCCCACTCGCAATCGGCGCCCCGATGGGCCCGCCTCCCATCATCCAGCTCCTCTCGCCTATACGGGCCGTCTCCAATGCCTCAAGATAGGTCCTCAAGCGTAGAATCGCCACCCTCTCCCTAAGGGCTGGCCCGAGACCCAAGGTGAACTTTGGGCCTTCAGGTCCTCCCCTTACCACAGTCTCAGGAGCAAACCTACTCAATCTCCGAACTCCCGCTCATATTCGAGTACCGTCTTGGATCCCCGTCTGCAGCTGCCAAATTCTTCCCTCTTTTGCCATCTCACCGATTCCGGAAGAACTCATCTTGGAAGAGTTGCAAGAACTCCTCCCAAAACATGAGTCGGACCGCACGGCTCCCCGTAACACTCGTCCACCACTCCAAAGCGTCCCCTCCAACCGCCGAATTGCCGGGCCGCACCTTATCCTCCTCCCGGGCAGGAGAAAGGAGAACACGTGCTCAATCTGCCTCAACCATCGCTCGCCTACCACAGGATCTTCTCCCCTTAAATCGCGGAGGTTGTTCCTTTCGAACCGTGTCACCACGTCATCCTCTCGCACGGGTCGGCACACCACCGGGCCGAACTCTCACGCTCACGAGGCAGCCTCGCATCGGTGGTGGTGGTGGTGGCACCACCACCGTGGCCGCCATCTCACGGCGCACCTCCTCCCGAACGTCCCGCCGGAGTCCCTCCCGTAGCTCTCGTACCTCCAGCCGGATGCCTTCTTGCAGCCGTGCCGCAACAACGCATGCCCTCCAACGGATGGTCCCGCACCCGGACCCTCATGGGCAGATGACTCATCGCCCACCGCCCGGACGCACGTGTCACTCTCCTCGGCGGCATTCTTACTACACGAAGTAAGAAGCACAACGTCAAAACAATTTTATAATCTATCGCGTCACTACCTCTACCCCCACCGATCAATTCCACTATCACGTGATGTTACACACATACATTGCATCAATCACATTGCACGCTTCAAGACACATTGCCAAACAAATCGGAGTTGCACATTTCACTTAATCATATGATTTTATCCACGTTTAGCATACATTCACAAAGAAATGCAACTAGTGCTCTAATGCCAATGCATGCAAATCCTACTACAAGACCGGACTACCCCAAGTACACCTTGGAGGCTCAAAGAGGACCATGTTGATCAGGCATGTCCCTCCAGGCTCCTCCAAAGGACTCAAGATAACCAAGTCCGCCCACTACCCTAGGCCAACTAGACCATGCTCGATACCATATTGTCACGCCCGGATTTCCAACCCGAGGAAACCGGTACGTGACTCCCTTTTACCCACACGGAGGGCAAAGGGGTAGGATACAAAACAAGAATTTAACATTTTAAACATCCACAACATTCAAGAAAGTAATATTCATTAAAAGCAATCCAATCCAGCTTTATTACAACAAAATCCTTTCCCCACCAGGGTTACATCGATTCTCATAATAAAAATAACATAAACAAATTAAATAAATAAGGTCTTCCACCTTGGGGTCCCACCTAACGCCCGTAGGTTCCCGAAAAGAAAACAACATGGTAGGAGGGGTGAGCAACCACAAACCAAGAGGGATCATGTCTCCCCAACCCATCCCATGCACCCGGTATCTACATGCCTTGTGTACAAGTGCCGTGTCGTGATACAATTATCCCACCAGGATATGGTTACAAGCTATAACAAAGAAACACAACATACATGGGCTAGTACATAAACACTCCCGGGCTTCCACGACCACCGGGTTTCAAGAACAGTCCCGGGCTTCCACACCCACCGGGTTCCACAAAACGTCCCGGCTTCCACAACCACCGGGTTCCACAAAACAGCCCCGGGCTTCCACGACCACCGGGTTCCACAAAACAGTCCCTGGCTTCCCACTGCCACCGGGTGTACAAGCAAACACGCAGCACACATGGCCATATGCATAACATCAAACACTAAGTATGCTTAGTCACACAGAATAACCTCGAACACTTAGCATGCATATATCCACAAGCTCACAAACCCAGCCACACGGCATTTCCACAAACACATAACATGCACGACCTCACAGCATAATTTCAAACACTTGGCAGGCATATACACATAACTATATTCACACAAGCTTTTCATCAAACATATAGCATATAGATCACGGAACCACACCAAAATGCCATCGAAGCCAACATTCATATAGGAGATCACACCTATATGAATTTACATATATATATATAAACAGATACAGCCTGTAATCGCCCTAGACCCTAGGACAGGAGGGTTTAGGAAGAACGGAACCCCTACCTTAAAGCAGATCTTCCTTGCTCCCGCGCCAAACGCCGTCCTCCCCACGCAAGATGCTCCGGCAAGAACCAAAGAACTCCCCTTTCCTCTCTCTCTAGCTCTCTCTCTCTCTCAGCAAAGAACAAGCAAAGGAACACAAGAACCCTAACTCAAACTCAAGCCCTCCTTATATAGACACCATTCACATCAAAACGACGTAGTTTTGCTTAAGTAAACCCAGGATCAAAACGACGTAGTTTTGATTACACAAGCTACAACCTTTCCGCATCCATACACACCAAAATATTCAGAATTTCAACATGGTCCTTTGGAGAAAGTTCCTTAGAATGCCAAAACCAAGGGACCCATGCAAAAATATGCCTGCACGCCAATTTGCACGTGAATTCCCAATTCACGTGCAACTCCATATGAACTCCAAATGCTTTCAAACTTCACCCCTAGCCTCCTTGCATCATTTGGAAGACAATTACACTTGCACGTGAATTGGACCCATATCACGTGCACCTCACATACATGTCCATTTGGTCCGAAACTTGTGGTAGATAGAGGACATCATTCTAAGCATCTTTCCTTTTGCACGTGAATTCATTGGAGTCCAACTACTAGGTCAAAATCTAGAAAAACTCTACTCAGGAGGCAAAACTGACTAACTCAAGGTACGGGTCCTTACACATTATCTCCCATTTCTTAATGGCACAATGGGCCACCACGGCCCTGCTCTTCCTACTCAGAGCATCTGCCACCACACTACCCTTCCTAAGGGTATACATCATATCAAACTGAAACTGCTGCAGGTACTCCACCCACCGCCTCTGCCTAAGGTTCAAGTCTCGTTGAGAGAAGATATACTCCAAGCTCTTGTGGTCCGTATATACCACAAATTTCTCCCCAAGGAGATAATGCTGCCAGCTCTTTAAAGTAAAGATCACTGCAGCCAACTCCAAATCATGCGTGGGATAGTTATGCTCATGTGGTCTCAACCGGCCTAGACCCATAAGCAATCACCTGCCGAGTCTGCATCAGCACACAACCAAGCCCCACCCTAGAGGCATCACAATACACCTTGAAAGGCACACCCTCTTGTGGAAGAATCAGGATAGGTGCTGAAGTTAATCGTGCCTTCAGCTCAATGAAAGCACTCACATGCATCAGACCAAACAAAAGGAACTCCCTTCCTAGTCAAGTTCGTCATTGGAGCTGCCAACCTGGAAAAATCCTCCACGAACCTCCGATAGTAGCCTGCCAAACCAAGGAAGCTATGAATCTCAAACACATTCGTGGGCCTCTTCCACGACATAACCGCCTCGATCTTCTCATAATCCACCGTGATACCCTCCAAAGATACCACATGCCCCAATAAGTGCACCTGTTGCAAACGGAAGGCACATTTCGTGAACTTCGCAGACAACCGATGCTCCCGCAAGGTCTGCAACACAACCTGCAAATGCTCCTCATGCTCCCTCTTGGTCGCTGAATAGACCAAAATATCATTGATGAACACCACAACGAACATATCTAAATATGGAGCAAACACATGGTTCATCAGTCCCATAAACACTGCTGGAGCATTCGTGAGCCCGAACGGCATCACAAGCCACTCATAATGCCCATAACGACAACTGAACGCGGTCTTAGGGATATCTGCCTCCCTAACCCTCAATTGATGGTATCCAGATCTCAAGTCTATCTTGGAAAACCACCTCGCACCGCGAAACTGATCAAACAGTCATCGATCCTCGGCAATAGATACCTATTCTTCACGATCACCGGTTCACCTTTCGGTAGTTTATACATAGCCGAGTGAACCATTCGCCTTCTTGGCGAACAACACTGGAGCGCCCCACGGTGAGCTACTCTGCCTGATAAAGCCTCGTGCCAGTAGATCATCTACCTGCCTCTTGAGCTCTCTAAGCTCTATCGGTGCCATCTTGTAGGCCGCTAACCTGATCGGTGTTGTCCCTGGCAACAACTCGATCGAAAACTCTACCTCCCTCACGGGTGGCAAACTGATCAAGTCCTCGGGAAACACATCCGGGAACCGATCTACAATTGGTGGCAAAACAGACTACCCCCTCTCTCGTCCTGTCAACCAAAGTCAAGTCGGCTAACCGGTGGGTCACATCACCCCACCCATGCCTCAAAGGTCCCAACCTGCATGCCTCCTCGGTCCACTCACCTACAAAGACACCCCGCGTGCCCCTCTCGGTGTGAGAAACGTCACACGCCGTCGAAAACAATCAATCTTGGCCTCCACGAAGACCAACAAATCCATACCCAAGATAACATCAAAATCATCTAACTCCATGATATACAAATCATACAACAAAGTTAACACCCCCAAGTGTTACCTCGACAAGCACGACAAATACTCTCAAGTATCACAATTCCACCCAAAGGTGAAGCAACCATCGAGACCGACTAACTGTCTCCTGGTCCAACTCCAATCCAACCACTATAGCATACGAAATAAAAGAATGGGAAGCACCAAGATCAATCAAAATCGAACAAATAGTATGAGAAATGATAATGGTACCTCTCATCATCAAGGTCCGCTCTCGCCTCGTCCACTGGTGGAACCTCCGCTCTCTACCGGTAAGGGGCAAAGTCCTCCCTCGTGGCCCACTGCCACTAGCCTAGCCCATTGGGCCCTTGCCCCGCTGATCAACATGACCCTGTGCCTCCCGTTGAGGCTACTGCACCGCAGGTCGCATCTGCATGCTCTATGCCGGCGGCACTGACCTCTGAGATGGAGCCCCACTCCTCTGTCCTTGATCTCTTGGACGAGGGCCTACACTGCTGGTCGAGCTAAGGGTAACACATTCCCTAGCTCCATATCCCACCTTCCCACATCGGACGCATGTCATCTTTTTCCTCGGGCAATCTCTCGATACATGCCCGGAACAAACCACGGCTCCAACAGCCCCTGGCCTCCGTTGGATGAACTCTCACCGGGTCCCACCGCCTAGCCGGAAACCCTCACACCTGCCTCCTCTCAGCCGAGCGGCACCGCTCTCCCCCACTCGCTCTTCTTGCTCGAACTCGCCGAATCGTGACCTCTAAGCTCTCGCCTCGATCCCGACCTCGCTCGATAATGAGTGCTTTGTTGACCGCCTCTCCGTAGCCGGTCAACCGCATCGGTTCCAATTGTCTTTTCGGAGATGGCCTCAAGCCCCCGAATAAAATCCTGCGTCTTACGAGCTTCCTTTTCCCAAGCCTCAAGAGCAAACCGCCCCTAAATCTCGTGAAGGCTTGCACATACTCACCCACCGTCTGGCTACCCTGCCGAAGCTCATAATACTCTCTCCGTCGGGCATATCGCACCGAGTTGGGAAAATACTTCCCAAAGAAGCGCTCAACAAACTCTCTCCGACTCATCCGATCGCCATGGACAGCTCTAGTGGACTCCCACTACCTACGTGGGATACCCAACAAATAGTGCGTCACCACTCACACCCGCTCCTCATCTGGCACCCCAATGATCTCAAAGATGTCCTCTCGTCCATCTAATCCGGTCCTCGGCTACCTCCTGGCCATGAACCATCCTCAAAAGTCCTGGGTGCATGTTTCAAAAATCGTATGACCCTAGTCCACTCCCTCGTCGTGCCGGCTCTACCACGACCTCCTACTTGTGCACATCTCCGCACCACCCTCGCCTCCCCGTTACCGAGCCGTGGTGGCCGCCGAGGCCGTCGTTGCCTCTTCACTCATCCACCTCTCTATCCATATCCCTCATCGAGCCCGCATACCGTCATCACCGGTTTTTGTCCGGGCCCGTTTGGGGTGAGCTCAAACTAAACCAATGGTGAGAAGTTTTAGAGTCGCCATCAATTCGCTTTTGGGGTACAGCTGGATACCCTTTACTTTGAGTAGTTTAAAGTTTGTGGTCTACATTATCAGAGAAGGGTTCGGGAATTGGTTACGTGTAGGGAAGGATTAGCACCCCTACAGCGCCCTTTCGGTATCTAATTTAGGAGGAGGTGGTTTTTATTTTTGTTTGTATTGCCATGACTAGGTTAAATTTTCTAAAGAATTTATGATTTTTATTTGGCTAAATTATTTGTTAAAGTTATGGTTAAAATTGATTTACCCTAAATTTCTAAAGGGAATCCCAAAGTTTTTGGGTTTTTGTTTGAAGTGGATAATGAGGTTCTAGGGATTGGTTTTGGCTTTTGGTTTTATTTTAGAAATTGAGGTCCTAGAAAATGATTTTTTTTTATTTTCTCCCCTTTTTGGTTTTTCTTGGGTTAGGAAACATACATTTTTTTGTTTTTGTTTTTTTTTGTTGTTTTTTGTCCCTTTTTTGTGTTCCCTTTTTTTGGTTTTAGAAGTACTAATTTTGGTTTTCTTCTTTTTTTTGGTTTTAAAACATGGAAACGTTTTTTTTGTTTGTTTTTGTTTTGTTTTGTTTTTTTTTAAGGAGACATTTTGAACACATTTTGAAAACTTTTTATAGAAAAACATGTTATAGAAGACCTTTTGGAAAAACATTTTGTGGAATACATTTTGTTATTTTTTTGTTGTGTGTTTTTTAAAGCTTTGAACCTAAATCTACGCGTTTCAATAATTGAAAATACATAGGAACACATATATCAAAATAGATGTGGAGTGTGTGAGTGTGACATCCACAAAAGAAAAATAAAATCACTCTTTTTTTCTTTTTCTCTTTTTTTTTCATCTTCTCCCTTTGCTCTCTCTCTTTTTCTTTCTTTGTTGTTTTTTTGTTTGCTATACTTTACATATTACAACATACACATATACAAAGGAAAGGAAAATACAAAGGAAACACAACGCAACAAATAACAAAAAAAAAAACGAGGAAATATTAAGAATTACATCAAATATCAATGTAAATAAACTGAAAAGTAATGAAGAAATAAGAGCTGAACCGACTTTGGGGCTTACAACACCAACCTTCTGTTTGAGCTCCCGCCGGCGCTGATAGTCACTTGCTCGAATTAGAACCAACAGATCTGGCAGCGGGACTTGTGAAGAGGCTTTCATGGTATTTGGAGATAGGAGGGCTGAAGTGGGCGTGAGAGAAAGAGAGGGCTGAAGTTGGAGTTGTTTTTGTTTTTTTTTTTTTTTGCTGAAAAAAGGAACTGGAACGAGATAGGAGGGAAAGGGGATGCAGGGGCGATGTTTGATTGTAGAATAGCAGAAAGACTGGGCGTTTTTTTAGGACGAATCTGAGAGAGGATGGCAGTCAGGGAGGCGTTTTTTCTTTGCGTTACCTCTCTCTTTTTTCTGGGTTTTGGATTTCTCTCTTCTTTTTTCTGGGTGGATGAGTGATCTCTTTCCCTTTTCTGTCTTTCTTTTTTTTTGCTCTCTCTGGTTTGCAGGTTTCTTTTCCCACGATGATGGCTCTCTCTGTGTGTTCTTTTCTTGATGATAGCTCTCCCCTTTTCTCTCTTCTCCTCTTTTTTTTTGCTGGAACGAAGCTGGGGGGAAGGTTTTGCAGGTTTTTTCAACGATGTTGGCTCCCTTTGGACGAATCCTCCCCTCACGATGATGGCTCTCCCCTCTCTTGCGTAGGAACTGAAGACTGCATCTTAAAGGGCTGCAGAAAATTTTTGGCTGGACTCATTAATTGTTGCAATCAATGTTTTGTCGGGTGCATTATTATTTGCAGATCAGTGCTTGGTCGGGTGGACAGCTTATGCGGAAAAAGGGGAGCTCGTGATTGCCTTTTGAATTTGTATTTTAGCAGCACATGTGACTGACAGGTTGTTGAGAAATGATTCCTTGTTTGATGGCCAGCGCAGAAGACAGGTCTCGTGAAGCGGCACAGAAAAATAAGCCAGCGAGAAAAATCAACGAAGGCAAAAAGGGGTCAGAGGTTCGAAGTGTCGGCAGGGTCAAAGCTTCGGTCAACGGTGGAAGGTGTACGGGTGCTGCAGGTCGGCGTCGCAAGTCGGCGTCGTAAGTCATGGGTCGAAGTGTCGGCAGCGAGGCTTCGAGGGTCGAAGGGTCGAAGGTCAGAAATCAGCAGGTCAACGGGGCTTCGAGGCTTCGAGGCTTCGGGGCTTCGAGCTTCGGGACTTCGGGGCTTTGAGCTTCGGGGCTTCGAAGCTTTGAATCCTCGAGGCTTCGGGGCTTCGAGCTTCGGGGTCAATGGGTCGAAGTGTCGGCAGGTCAACGGTTAACGGTCAACCCCGATTTTTTTTAACTTTTAATTACCTTCTTACCCTCACCCATAATGCAAAAATGGACGACCTTTTAGGGAGTGTTTGGGAAGACCCGTATTCGTCTACATAGACATTTTAGAGAATTTCGCATGATCACTTTTTCGGGCAGTTTGACGAGGGGCATTGACCATCTTTTGGCAAGTTTTGACTTTTCCAACGAAGATTGTTTTGGCCATAACTTCTTCATTTTAAGTCCGATTTGAGCTCGGTCAAGTGCGTTAGTCTCCAATTTTCATCCTCTATCACCCGGTGTCGGTCTTGAGGCGTTTCAAAAACTTGAAGAAGAAGTCATTAATTTTGGACTCCCCCGTCCGTGTCAATTGTATTCATCTCGTGCAAATTGGGGTAAACCATTCCTTGGAAGTACGGGATCATTGTGGACTTGTTCAACGAGGTATATGGCATGGGTAGAAAAGTATATCAAATGGGGTTAGTATGTCCAACCCGGACAAAATTGGGTCCAACACATACCATGCATGGCCTCCTGCAACTGAATGAACACCTGAGCCAAATCAGGTCACACAACAGGAGCTGATAACCTCTGCTGCGGGCTCTGCTGCCCCTAGTGCCCCGACTCTATCGTGGGCTCCTCTGCCTGGCCTTGGCCTCGGACAGCTCTCCTCGGTGGTGCCATCGCACTGGCCACAACAATAAACAACAAATGATCAATACTAGTTCTATTAGCACAAATAACCATCAAAGGCATATTCGACTTGTAGGTTCTCACCACACGACCCGTAGGTCCATAACCATGCATATAGCATCGTGTCCCCCCAGGGTACACCACACGACCCGTAGGTCCACAACCATGCATATAGCATCGTGTCACCTCTCAGGGTACACCACAATCAAGTCTTGGCTCTCATGGCCACGTGCCATCCTGGCACCACATACGAGCACATCACACACAAAGACAATCTAGTGCCCTATATGCACATAATCATACCACTAGCAATGCACCTCATCCCCATGTCTGCTCCTAGGATGATCTAACTGACACCAAAATAACCTAGAACACATGTAAGGACGGCGTTGATCAGGCGCCCTCCCTACAGTTTTCCAAGTCACATGGAATCAATTAACCACCCCTCACTAACCTAGGTCCACTAGACCATGCTCTGATACCAACTTGTCACGCCCCCGAATTCCAAGAAAACCCGGAACCAGGAACATGACTTCCCCTTGCCCGCAACCGAAAGGTCAAGGGGTTGGTGACTAGTACCAATAGAGACTACACCGCGGGTGCTATTTCAAATATGTAGCCCTGTACAGTCATACATCAAGGGTAATCCTGTACTTTCCCATACATCATCGTGCATATGATAAGTCAACAGTCATACAGACATTACATCACAAACAGTATGCAGATACAACACATAATAAAATACAGAATACGGTATTGTATCATACATCGAGTAGTGGGCACGTCCTCCTGGAAGAAAGTCCTCCATTAGTCTCGGGTCACACCTGAAAAGGGGTAAACAACAAGTAGGGGTGAGCGACAAGCTCAATAGGTGACCCCAAAACTCCACATCATGCAACACATATAAGTCTATATTATATGCTCAGTGTACTTGTGCACCGTGTAGTGTGCACAATCATCAGGACTCAGTCTGCAAACAAACATCAGGACTCAACCTACCCACACAGGACAACTTGTCCACGATCCTCCATGGGATCCCAGCTCAGGGCACTCAGCCCTTGCTCCACGAGCTCAACGGCTCAACTCAGGCCTTAGCCTGTCCACAGCGCAATATCCGGCCACAGTCGCCACACAGGCCTACCATCGGTGCATATGCCTGCCATGTCAACCACATAGCACCATCGGTCCATCACGGTGAGAACCCAAACAAGTCCCAGAGTCCATGCCCCAATACCTCACACCAACATACTAACATTAGTATGGCATGTCATTCTCAATATTTCCTTTTAATCGTAGCGCCAGTCTTCACAAGTAAATCCTCAATCCTTGATTTATGAAGGATGTACCCATAGCAGCTATTTTCTTGAAATCAAAAGTCCCAGCATTGGGTTCCCATATCATAAATAAGATAATCTGATTTTTGGGGATTTTTCTGAGATGTCTAACCCCACTTTCCAAAAATTCACCACTACGAACTTTTGGGTTTTTCTGAGATTTTACAATAAATCCCAATTTTCACATTTTGAAAGAGTGGGAATTAATTTTTCTAGTATTTTTCTTTGAATCCAAATGGGGGGTATTTCGTTATTTACATTGTAACTTAAGTATAGTGCTTAAAATGTGTAGATGGGTATGGGTTACAATGTAAATAGTCAGGTCCGGTGCCAAAGTGTCCGGTTACTTAATGTTGAGCCGTGACTCGTAGTGCGGAACTACAGCGCACGCCTTGGAGACTCGTAGCTGGAGCTGCAACTCGTAGCTGCACAGCGCGCCTCGAAGACTCGAAGCGGGTCTTCGATCTTTGACCTTCGGACTATGGGTCTACGAATCTACGAACTACGAACCTGCGAGCTATGAACTACGGGTCTACGAACTACGACCCTACGAACTATGAACCTTCGAGCTACGAACTACGGGTCTATGAACTACGACCCTATGAACTACGAACCTTTGAGCTACGAACTATGGGTCTACGAACTACGACCCTTCGACCCAGAACTTCGGATCTTCGTTATTTCGACCCAGTAATTCGCCTAGGGTACTGTTCATCATCGTTTTCACTTGTTCTTCGTCTGAAACGTGCCCAGAAACTCCCAGACGCTCACTAACACCCCTGTTTCGCAGCAAACTACGATATCTACCTCAAAACGCGTCCAGAACGCCTCTAAATCGCACAGAAACAACAGAAACACGTATAAAATTTCAGATTTCCAGAAATCTAAATCTAAACCCAGATTTCCATGGTTGACTTATCAACCCTCATGAAAAACACAGTTAATCAACCCAAAATCACATAAACGTATATCCACAATGATAATAAACAGTTCTTAACCACAGATCTTATGCTAAATCATTATATCTAACCCAAAATTGGTTTTCCCCAAATTCTAGGTTTCACGCTCAACTTCATAAAACATGATAGATTCGTGCAGATCCAAAACAAGAGAGAGATAAGAAGTTCAAGGACACCTACTTGAAGTGAATCTTTGAGCTCCACGAACCCAAATCGCCCCAAATCGCCAAGGCCTCCAAGCTCTCTCAAGCTCTCTCTCTCAAACGCACAAACGTGATAACGTAAAGTGAAAGCTTCTTCTTTTTTTCTACTATTTATATTTCTACCAGTCAACTGACCTAGTCAACCATTGACCCAGTCAATAATTGACCTCCCAACACAAAAATTGACCTCCAAGGCCCCGAACTCCAAATTGAGTCAAACTACAGTTAAAACGCTCGAAATGACGAGCACAACACTAGACTGATATTATTATACTCAAATGACCGCTCAAAACGGAAGGTCAACCAATAAACCCCAAAAAGTCAACAATCAGGTCAAACGGGGCCCCGACTTGGAATCGGGCCCAAGTACAGTCAAAATACTCACATTGACGACTATACTACCGTCCAGATAGTTACATTCCCATAGAATGGCTATCTCTCAAAACTACCCAAATATGAGTTTTTATAGTAAAAAGCCCCGCGGCGTTCAAGTTTGCAAAAGGATGGCATGAACAGTCAGATCTGGCCAGGGCATACTTGCACAAAGTGGCGAAGAAGATGAAGAAGTGGGCGGATCAACAAAGGGGGCCCTTGGAATTTCAGGAAGGAGATATGGTGATGGTCAAACTCCTTCCGTGCCAAACCAAAGCACTTAGACAGTTACATAAGGGTTTGGTGCGCCATTATGAGGGGCCTTTCAAAGTACTTAAGAGAGTAGGGAAGGTCTCATACAAACTGGACCTCCCAACAATCTTACAAAGGCATCCAATGTTCCACGTTAGCTTGCTCAAGCCTTACCATGAGGACTTAGAAGATACGAGCGGACAGCGGGCGGTGCGGACACCAACAGTATCAACGGGCAAGACCTATGACAAAGAGATAGAGAAAATCCACTCTCATAGAGTGGTGCCAAGAAGAGGCGTAGACCCAAGCCGGGTGAAGTACTACGTCCAATGGAAGAACAGGCTGGTTGAAGAAGCAAGCTGGGAAAAGGAAGAGGATCTAGGGCAATTCTCCAAGGAGATTAAAGAATATCGGAAGAAACCGAACACTACATCCAGCAGGTTCGACGGGTTCGAGGAAGCCGAAGACGCAACGAGGACGCTGCAAAATTGGGTGGGGGAGAATGTCACGGACCGAGGCTGGTCCAAGCACACTTAGGCTATTTTGGGGTATTTCCCCCTTGTAAAGTGTTATAACTTAGCTTATAGAGTAAGTTGTAGAGATTTTAGATTTCGATCATATATGATGTCTCCTGGTAGCAGAACCAGAAAAGTATTAACATCTATATGTAGGGGAGTGATGTTGTAAGGCTTTCAAGCAATCAATATATTCGTTTGTTGCCTTCGTTCAATCTTTCTTCCACTAAGTGCTTCCCTACACAATTGCTTTACAATGGATGGATGGGTTCTGATCCAAATGCGACGAGTTAGGTTGACCTAGCATTCCTTCGTACGGGTGGGAACTAGGTGCCGCACGGGCTAAGCTGCTATAAAGGCTGACCCTGTGACACTTGGCCCCTCTCCTTGGCCCCATTGATTTTTAGTAGGGCAGGCCCTGCTTCTCCAATGACGTCCATTTGTTAATACTTCAGCTTTTACTTCATTTATCACTTTTATTGCATCTCTGGAATCCTTATTTATTCTGAAATTTAAATTTGTTTATTGCATCTCTAATAACTCACACTGTATAATAGTTACGTTTTTGAAATTGAGTTGAAGTCCAGGTCTCCATTACGTGCAAATTGAAACAACCCTAAAAGGAAAATAATTTATGAACGTTGTCAAATGCCATGTCTATCACTGCATTATTTGTGTATATCATTATTTCTGGCATTTTCTGCAGATTTTCTACAAATGGAAACTATAGGGTAGATCTATAAGGATGCTTATAGCACCCTAAGGATGCTTGCATATGGTGTCACGACAGATTTTATGGATGAATATTTGAAGATTGGAGAAACTATTGCATTAAAAAGTGTAAATAATTTTGTTAGCGCTATTGTTTCAATTTTTTATCAAGAGTACTTAAGAAAACCTCGCAATGATGACATTGTTAGATTACTTGCAATTGGTGAGGAATGTGGCTTTCCAGGCATGTTAGGAAGCATCGATGTATGCATTGGAAGTGGAAGAACTGCCCAACTACCTAACATGGTATGTTTTCTGGTCATTTTCATGAACCAACAATTATTTTAGAAGTAGTGGCTTCTTACGATCTATGGATTTGACATGCTTTTTTTTGGCTTACCGGGATCTCATAATGATATAAATGTACTTGATAGAACATTTATATTTTTTGACCTTGCTCAAGGGCGTACTCCAACCATTAATTACACTATTAATGGTCATAACTATGCAATGGGGTACTATCTTGCGAATGAAATTTATCCACAATGGCCTACATTTGTTAAAACTATCTCTGCTCCACGAGGAAACAAGGAAAAATATTTTGCTGCAGCTCAAGAGTCCGCAAGGAAGGATGTGGAGCGTGCTTTAAGCACGATTTGCTATAATTCGTGGACCCGCACGATTTTTCCACATTGAGACGCTCAATGAAATTATGTTAGCATGCATAATTTTACATAATATGATTATTGAAGATGAAAGGGGTGACCATGATGAAGAAGAATTTGGATCGTGAACAGGTTGCTCGAAAGTACACATGATCCAGTGTCAAGTGGCCCTACACCTGAATTTAGCGAGTTCATTCAACGTCATCATGCTCTTAGAGATAGAAAAATCCATTGTCAACTCCAAAAAGATCTTGTCGAGCAATTATGGCAACAATATGGTGCCACATAAGACATAGTTCCATTAAATTTATGGTTTTTATGGTAAGTAATTTGATTTTTTTAGCAAATGTCTTTCCTGAAGGAAGTAGTAGATGTGTGATACTGTGAGAAGCGTTTTTTCTTTTTTGCTGTATTTTTGTAAAAGAACAAATATTCTAATTATGGATTCTTATAATTCTAGTTTTTTTCCTTTTTCCGGTTTATCGTGATTTTGGTTTTGATTATCTTTTCTATATGTTAAATATACAAGCCTGCATTACCTTGCTACGCGATTCTGGTTTTGCTTTGCTTTTGCGATTACATGAAAGCATGCGGTTACATGAAAAATTGTCTCAATCATGCTCGCATTGACTCACTATGTGCAGTTTGTGACAATCATAACTCCAATGTGTTGCCCAGGCCGAGGAGGAGAGGTTGGAGAAGGTGTGGTTTATGACAATGATGCAACGGTCACTCAAATTAAAGTGCTAGAAGATCACATTGCAAATCCAATGACAATTACAGCTAGTAACTCCAATGTGTTGACAAAATTATGTTGTAGCGGATGGACTTATAATTTAATGTGACACGTTATAATTTAATGTGACAACTAATTTAATGGGTTCCATGTTCCATCTTTCACATCCATGTTTAATGAATTTTGGAAACTTGTCTTTCTAGATTATGATTCATGAACCATCTCTGTATTATTCCTTTTTTCCCGATGTTGGTCTAATTTATTTGTTTTCAACCATCTCTCGCATTTTCCCTGATATTTGGAGAATGACTCTTAAACTCAGTCTTGGGTTTCTATGTAGAGAAATTGTTGTACCAGCTATTTTTTAAAGAGGTTCTTCATGAACCCATGAAAGAAATTGGAGAACGATATGATAATGATGTTATAAAGAGATTCTTAATGTGTGCAGTTTGTGACAATCAAGCAGAGGCTACTCATAATTTAATGTGACAGAAGATCATATTGCAATCCTATGAAAATACAGCTAATAACTCCAATGTGTTGCCTAGGCCGAGGAGGAGAGGTTGGAAAAGGTGTGGTTTATGACAATGATGCAATGGCCACTCATAAATTAAAGTGCCAGAAGATTACATTACAAATCCTATGAAAATTACAGCTAGTAACTCCAATGTGTTGACAGAATTATGATGCAATGGCCAAACTTACAATTTAATGTGACAATTACAGGTAATAATGGAGCACAACTTGAGTATATATTAATGATACAATTATACAATGGGCTGGAGAAGGTGTGGTTTGTGACAATGATACAACTTCTGAAAATTACAGCTAATAAATATATTATTGAAGCACATTAATAGCTTATACAATTCACGACAGCTGCTTACACATTGATGAAACACATTCTTATGCTGTCAATGGAACACATTCACGACAGCTACTAATGGAACACATTTCTCAGCATCAGCTTGTACATTTCGAAGGAACTTCTCTGTTAGCTTGTACATTTTTCAGCGTCAGCTTGGTTGTTTTGCTCAGTGGCAACACATCTAAATGACCAACATCCCCTGAATTCAATTCTGCAACAATCTTTAAAAAGTTTGATTAGTCCTTCATTATTCCATTATCCCATATGTTATACTACCATCTAAAGTTTGCAAAGGAGAAACAAATTTGCTAAATACACGCTTGATTGAATAAGGAGAATAATTAAGACACATAAATATGTAATAAATTTAATGATTTTTGAAATATAAAAATGTTAACATGCCCTATAAAATTTTAAGGACCTCCTCCTATTGTCTGCCACAACTACCATTGGGGATTAACACTAGCAGCCATTGCACATTGCACCCCAGGAGATGATGATAGAGATGAGCAGGTCCTTGGCCATCGGTGTTGTGTGGAGATGAATGGTTGAAGGAGAGGTGTGAAAACAAACACGATAAATGAAGTGGAAGGATATACACGATAATTATAGAAAGCTACCCACAATTAATATTCAATTTCTCCGTGTAAATCAAGTGGAAGGATATTAACTCCAACAAACTATAATTATAATGAGAAGAAATATAAATATTTTCAAAATCACAATCAATATAAAACTGTAATTGGGAACATAAATCCAACACATAATATTAATCTAAATGTTGAGTTTTCATAAAATAATATCCAACAACCATTGAGTTTTTCTCACACATAATATATCCAACAAACATAAATATAATACTACTCCATGATAGCCAATGTAAAATGATTAATCCAACAAACATGGAGTTTCTTCTTCTTCAATGCAACTTGTAAGTATTTCCCTTTGTTGTTGAAGGTAATACTGTTGTAGCAATGGAGTCATGGCACTTGTATCTAATGTCATAATTCTCTCTTCTTCGTTCTTTTCTTCAAGGCATGCTTTTACTTGTTGAACTTGCACTTTCTCTTTTTGAATAAGTATTTCCTCTTGCCTAAGACACAATATTTTATTGTCATGATCATGTGCCTCTTGACAAGCAAAAGTTTACTATTTTTACTTTCTGCCATCTCCTTTAGGGCCACAAGAGAGTCGAAGTTCGTCAATTATTTTCTCTTTCATTTATCTTTTTCTGCTTTACAACCTATTGGTCGTTCCAAGTTTGAAGATTCAATATGATAATTCTCCTTGCCTAGAGTTGATGAATTTGGTTGTAATAATCCGTGTTTGAGGTAAAGTATTTAAACAAGAATATGCTTGTCAAACGGAGCGTTTTGACTATAATTGGGCTCAATTTGGAGTCCAATTGGAGTTTGGGCCTTGTGAGGGTAAAGTTGGTATTTTAAGGAAGTATAAATAGAGAAAAGAGGGGAGAAACCCTTATTTTGCTTCCGCGGTGCGTGAGACACGAAGAGAGAGAAAGAGAGAGCACGTTGGAGGAGAACCAAGAGCTTTTGGACGATCTGGACTCAAATAACCCAAATTCGAGGTAGGGGTTCATTCTTCTCACTCCTATGTTATTGATTTTGCTTGCTCTAGCACAAGAATTAACCCCAAATTCATGGAATTTGGATGAACCCTAAGTTTTGGGAAAAAAACTAATTTTGGGTGTTTGCGTGCATAATATGTGTTTTGAGTGGTAAGACGTGATTAAAACCTAATATATAGTATTGGGTATGAGTTTTATGAGATTTTGGAAGGCCTGGAGGTTTCTGGGTTGAATCTAGATGAGAAACAGGTGAAAAACGATGATGAACGATGCGCATCACGAACTGGATGAGAACGAGTCAATGAGATCGACTGGAAATTGGAAAGTTCGAATGTGCTTTCGAAGTTTCGAAGGTAGGTTCGAGGTAGTGTAATTTCGAGTGTCGAATGTGCAGTTTTCGAGTATCATTTCAAAGGTTCGAAGGTGCTTCAAAGGGAGTTTCAAAGGTAGCTCGAGTGTAGGTTCGAGGGTCGAAGGCAGTTCGAAACGAGATTCGAAAATACAGATTCGAAATACAGTGAAAGCAGATTCCAAAATATAGTTTCACTGGCAGATTCGAAATACGGTTCCACTAGATGAATCATTTACATTGTAAACCTTTATGCCTCTCCACATTTAAAAATTACTTAAGTTACAATGTAAATAAAGAAATACCCCCCATTTGGATTCAAAGAAAATTACTAGAAAATCAAATTCCCACTCCTGCAAAATATGAAAAATGGGATTTAGTGTAAAATCCCAAAAAATTCCAGTTTTGGTCCGAGGTGACCATTTGCGTACCTAGGTTAGACCTCTCAGAAAAATCCCCAAAAATCAGATTATGTTAGTTATGATATGGGGAGCGAATGCCGGGATTTTTTATTTCAAGAAAACAACTTCTACGAAAATCTTCTCTTTTGACCAAGACATGAGGATAGAGTTGTGAACTCTAATGGTCATGTAAGTCTGCGAGGCTACCTTGTTAGCCTGGGAGGCTACTATTGAGGGCCTGGGAAGCAAGATTTGTTCAGAGCCTAAGAGGCTAGTGTGCCTAAGAGGTGATACGGGGCCCGAGGGGCAGTACTGTGCCTGGGGGGCAATATCGTGCCTAAAAGGCAATATTTGAGATTATCTGAGAGGTTTTCTTTGTATTTTAACGTGTGTACATGATTGAAATGGTGATGTATGTAGGACCCTATTTTGTCCGGGTCGGACATACTAACCCCATTTGATATACCTTTCTACCCATGCCATATACCTTATTGAACAGGTCCACAATGATCCCATACTTCCAAGGAATGGTCTACCTCAATCTGCATGGGATGGATACAATTGACACGGATGGGGGAGTTCAAAATTAATGACTTTTGCTACAAGTCCTTGAAGCGCCCCAAGACCAACACCAGGTGATGGAGGACGAAAATTCGAGACCAACGCACTTGATCGAGCTCAAATCGGACTTAAAATGAAGAAGTTATGGCCAAAACAACTTTCGTTGGAAAAAGTCAAACTTGCCAAAAGACGGTCAATGCCCCTGGCCAAACTGCCCGCAAAAGTGATCATGCGAAACTCTTCAAAATGCCTATGTAAGCGAATATGGATCTCCCCAAACAATTCCTGGAAGGTTATCCATTTTTGCATTTTTGATGGGGGTAAAAAGGTAAAAAAAAAAAACTTCGGGGTTGACCGTTGACCGTTGACCTGCCGACACTGCGACCCGTTGACTTTCGAAGCCTCGAAGCCCCGAAGCCTCGAAACCCCGAAGCTCGAAGCCCCGAAGCCCCGAAGCCTCGAAGCCCCGAAGCTCGAAGCCCCGAAGCACCGAAGCCTCGAAGCCCCGAAGCTCGAAGCCCCGAAGCCTCAAAGCATCGAAGCCTTGAAGCCCCGTTGACCTGCTGATTTCTGACCTTCGACCCTTCGACCCTCGAAGCCTCGCTGCCGACACTCCGACCTTCGACTCGCGGTACCCGTACGCCTTTCACCTTCGACCCTCGAAGCCTCGCTGCCGACACTTCGACCCGCGACTTTCAAACCTTGACCTACGACCCACGGACCCTCGAAGCCTGTCAACCTCCGACCTTCGACCCTTCAACCCGTTGACCGTTGACCTTCAACCTGCCGACACTCCGACCATCGAACCTTGACCTGCAATACCAGTAAGATTTCGGCCCGTTGACCGTTGACCTTCGACCTGCCGACACTTCGACCCGTTGACCGTTGACTTTTGCCCCACTGAAATTCGACCCACCGAAGCTTCGACCCTGCTGACACTTCGACCTTGCCGACGCTCCGACCTGCCGACACTTCGAACCTTCGACCCTGTTTTTTTGCCTTCACTGATTTTTCTCACTGACTTCCTCGCTGGCTTATTTTTTTCGCTGGCTTCACGAGACCCGTCTTCTGCGCTGGCCACCTAAAAAGGAATAACTCACCAACCTGTCAACCACATGTCATCACTGGTTTTCGTCCGGGCCCTTTTGGGGTGAGCTCAAACTAAACCAATGGTGAGAAACTTTAGAGTCGCCACCAACTGTTTTTGGGATACAGTTGGATACCCTCTACTTTGAGTAGTTTTAAGTGTGTGGTCTGCGTTATCAGAAATGGGTTCGGGAGTTGGTTACGTGTAGGGAAGGATTAGCACCCCTACAGCGCCCTTTCGGTATCTAATTTAGGAGGAGGAGGTTTTATTTTATTTGTACTGCCATAGCTGGGTTAAGTTTCCTAAAAAGTCTATGATTTTTATTTAGCTAAGTTATTTATTAAAGTCATGGTTAAAATGGATTTATCCTAAATTTCTAAAGGGAATCCTAAAAAGTTTTGGGTTTTGTTTGAAATGGAGAACGAGATCCTGGGGATTGGTTTTGGTTTTTGGTTTTACTTTTGGAAATTGAAGTCCTAGACAAATGATTTTTGTTTCTTTTTCTTTGGTTTTTTTCTTTTTAGAAAACATACATTTTTTGTTTTTTTTGTTTTTTTTTTAAAACGTTTTGTTTTGTTTTGCTTCATTTTTTTTGTTTTTGTTTTTGTTTTATTTTTTTTTTGGGAATTGAAATACTAATTTTGGTTTTTTCTTTTTTTTTTTGGTTCAAAAAACAATGAAACATTTTTTGTTAGTTTTTGTTTTGTTTTTTTTAAAGCAAATGTAGGAATATATGCATGAAAATAAAAGCGTGAAGTGTGTGGTTATGGCATCCACAAAAGAAAAAGAAAATCACTATTTTTTCTTTTTTTTTCTTTTTTTTTTCATCCTTCCCCTTGCTCTCTCTCTTTTTTTTCTTTGTCTTTTTTTTTTCACTATACTTTACATATTACACATACACATAAGAAGAAATAAAGGGAAAATACAATGGAAAAAAGGCTGAAAAGCAATTACATCAAATATAGATAAACTAAAATGAAAACTAAAAAAATGCTAAAAAAAAAACAATACACCAAATATAGATACAAATAAGCTGAAAAAAATAGTGAAAAGATAAGGGCTGAACCGACTTTGAAGCTATGCAACGTTAATCTTCTGCTTGAGCTCCCGCCGGCGCTGATAGTCGCTTGCTTGACTCAGAACCGACAGATCTAACAGTGGGACTTATGAAAAGACTCCCCTAGTATTTGGAGATAGGAGGGCTAGAGTAGGTGTAAAAGAAAGAGATGGCTGAAAGTGGAGTTTGCAAGGAGTGGATGAGTGATCTCTGATGATGATGATTCAGGGATTCTGTGTTTTTTTTTCTGGGTTTGCAAGGAGGAAGCTGGGGTGTTTTTTGGATGATGAGGCTGGGGCGTTTTTTTTATGATGAGGCTAGGCTGGGTTTACAGGTTTGCAGGGTAGCAGCTCTAACGATCCCTCTCTCCTCTTCTCTTTTTTTTTTTTTAACACTGATCCCCCTTTTCTCTCAACGAACTGTGCTCTCTATCTCTTCTCCTTTCTTTCTTTTCCTTTCTCTCTCTGTGTTTTTTTTTGCTCTGTCTGTGTGTTTTTTTGCTCTGTCAACGAAAGTTTTTTTTTTCTCTCCTTTCAACGAATCTCCTCTTCAACAAAAACCCACACTCTTTTTTTTTTTATCTTCAACGAAAACCCACACCCCGAAGAACTCTCTCCTTTTTTTTCTCTCTCTGTTGGCGCTGGGATGGGCAACTGCTTCTTAAAGGATTGCAGAAAGTTGTTCTTTTTTCTCTTTGGCTGGACTGTCATAATTGCAGTATTATTTGATGCAGTATTATTTGATGCAGTATTTTAATTTGCAGATTTGTATTTTGTCTGGTGGACAGCCTGTGCGGAAAACAGGGGAGCTCGTGATTGCCTTTTTGAACTTGTATTTTAGCAGCGCATATGACTGACAGGTTAGTGAGAAATAATTCCTTGTCTGATGGTCAGCGCTGAAGATGAGTCCCGTGAACGACCAACGAGAGGAAAAAAAAGGAAATCCGTGAGAAAAAAGTCGGCGCGAGAAACCAGCGAGAAAAAAAAAAATCAGCGAAGCGTAAAGGGTCGGAGGTTCGAAGTGTCGGCAGGTCGGAGCGTCGGCAGGGTCGAAGCTTCGGTGGGTCGAATTTCGGTGGGGCAAAAGTCAACGGTCAACGGGTCGAAGTGTCAGCAGGTCGAAGTGTCGGCAGCGGGGCTTCGAGGCTTCGAGGGTCGAAGGTGGAAGGCGTACGGGTACCACGGATCGAAGGTCGGAGTGTCGGCAGCGAGGCTTCGAAGCTTCGAAGCTCCGAGGCTTCGAGGCTCTGAGGCTTCGATGCTTCGAGGCTTCGAGGCTCCGAGGCTTCAGGGCTTCGAGGCGTCGAGGCTTCGGGGCTTCGAGGCTTCGGGGCTTCGAGCTTCGGGGCTTCGAGCTTCGGGGTCAATGGGTCGAAGTGTCGGCAGGTCAACGGTCAATGGGTAACCTTCTAGGAATTGTTTGGGGAGATCCGTATTTGCCTACATAGGCATTTTGAAGAGTTTCGCATGATCACTTTTGCGGGCAGTTTGACCAGGGGCATTGACCGTCTTTTGGCAAGTTTGACTTTTTCCAACGAAAGTTATTTTGGCCATAACTTCTTCATTTTAAGTCCGATTTGAGCTCGGTCAAGTGCGTTGGTCTCGGATTTTCATCCTCCATCACCTGGTGTTGGTCTTGGGGTGCTTCAAGGACTTATAGCAGAAGTCATTAATTTTGAACTCCCCCATCCGTGTCAATTGTATCCATCTCGTGCAGATTGGGGTAGACCATTCCTTGGAAGTATGGGATCATTGTGGACCTGTTCAACAAGGTATATGGCATGGGCAGAAAGGTATATCAAATGGGGTTAGTATGTCCAACCCGGACAAAATGGGGTCCAACAGCTGCCCCTCTTTGTGCACTGTTTGTATACAAATAGCGTACAAAGATAAAAGGGAGTCATTTTGGACGGGTTGGAGCACTTACCTGACTTACCTAGAGGAAGAAGTGTGACGGTTGGGTTCGTCCCCGAGAGGGAAAAGGGGCTTCACAGGCCGGTGTGCTTGGATAATACCTTGATGAGGCATCTAAGGCCGCTTGATACCAGAGATTGAAAGCCTACAACAATGACAGGCTTGAACTGAAAAAGAGAAAAGGCCCACAACAATGATAGGCTCGAACTAAAAGTTGAAAGGCCCATAGCAACGATAGGCTCGAATTGAAAAATGGAAAAAGGCCCACAACAATGATGGGCTTGAATTGAAAACTGAAAGTCCCACAATTGAAAACGGATAGCCTACAGCGACGATGGGCTTGAACTGAAAATGGATAGCCCACAGCAACGAGAGGCTTAAAGTGAAAACGGGAAAGTGAAAGGCCCACTGCAATGATAGGCTCGAATCGAAAATGGAAAGCCCACAGCAACGATAGGCTTAAAGTGAAAACGGGAAAATGAAAGGCCCACTGCAACGATAGGCTCGAATCGAAAATGGAAAGCCCACAACAACGATAGGCTTAAAGTGAAAACGGGAAAATAAAAGGCCCACTGCAACGATAGGCTCGAATCGAAAATGGAAAGCCCACAGCAACGATAGGCTTAAAGTGAAAACGGGAAAATGAAAGGCCCACTGCAACGATAGGCTCGAATCGAAAATGGAAAGCCCACAGCAACGATAGGCTTAAAGTGAAAACGGGAAAATGAAAGGCCCACTGCAACGATAGGCTCGAATCGAAAATGGAAAGCCCACAGCAACGATAGGCTTGAATTGAAAATGGAAAGCCCACAGCAATGATAGGCTTGAATCGAAAATGGAAAAAGGCCCACAACAATGATGGGCTTGAATTGGGAAGACTTGTTGGAGACAAAGAAATGGTATTTGGGGGAAATGCTTTAAGGAATTGGTGAGTTTGGGAAGTAACTTAATTTAAGCTCCCTACGAGTTCACTCAAGGAGATCGCTCTACGAGGTGACCCAAAATGGGAAAAGGTTGTCGAGTGCCAAAAGGATGCGTTTAGACCTTGGGGAAATTGTAAGGGAAAAGGTGTACAATTGAACCAAAGAAAGCAATGATAGCTTGATGAGAAGCTTGCTAGGTATGCTTCTAGGATCTTCAGAGGCGGTAACATTCCTGAAATCATAGAGCATGCGGAATGTATGCAAATGATGCATGGACTGCAATATGGTGTATGCAGGGATGCATAAACCTCAATTTGTGGTGAAATATGATGCTATGTGATGTAATGTGATGTATGCATTGAATGCCATGTGATGTATCACTGAGGATTTGGCCGTTGTTGGAGAAGTCGGCTCATTCAACTTGTTGGGGAATGATGTTCTCTTTAGATGGAGAGTTTGTTCTGTCTTTGCTGGGGGAACTCCCTGTTGTGCATGAAGGGTCTGTTAAATTTCGCTTCGCCACATTGAGGAGATTCATTTGACAGCTTCTCTGGGGATAGTGATATCCCGTGGAGATATGAGTACTCCGAATTGGGGGCTTTAAGTTGTTTGGGGATTCTGAGCTTGGCCTCACTCATAAGGCAATGCTAGAAGAGCTTACTGGGGATTTAAGATGTTCTACTCAAATGTGAAATGAAGACGATGTAACATGATTAAAGAGATAAAAAGATTTGTGCTGGTTTAATTCCACAAAACATATTTATATCATAAAAGGTGTCCTATTGTCATAATCTGATAAATAGAATCGCAAGTCTTTAAAAGCATAATGTACAAATTTGATTCGAGTGTACCGCAGGTTTGACCAAGTCTTCCACTCGCTTGCGCCGCTATTTTTGGATGATGTTGTCTCTCGCTTGCAACGGACCCTATTTGTTGTGGTCCCGATCCTTTCTGGCTCGATTGGACTGATTTCACCCTTCAAGATTTATTGTTGGCTTTGTATTTTACCCTTGGTGCCCTTTCGGGTTTTCACCAAGTCCGCCTTTGTTTTCTTTTTGTCTTTTGTTGGAGCTTTGTATTTTACCCTTGGTGCCCTTTCGGGTTTTCACCAAGTCCGCTCATTACAGGAATGAGAACCTTGTCGGGGAGACATGAGAGTTAAGCATAAAATGTTTTGACAGCGTCGCTATTCACCGGATTAGGAAGCTCATCTCCATCCATTTTGGCAAGGATCAATGCGCCTCCCGAGAATGCTTTTTTCACAACATATGGGCCTTCATAATTGGGAGTCCACTTGCCTCGATGGTCATGCTGGATTGGCAAGATCTTCTTGAGAACAAGATCACCCTCTTGAAAGCTTCTGGGCTTCACTTTTTTATTGTAATTGTTCATCATTCTCTGTTGATACAGCTGTCCTCCGCAAACTGTGTGACATTAGCGTATGATGCTGCTCCTACCCACTTGGTGAAGTAATCAATGGCTACCAAAATGAAACGATGACCATTAGACGCTTTTGGAGATATTGGTCCGATAACGTCAATGCCCCAAAGTGAGAACGGCCACGGGAAAACCATCACGTGTAGTTTAGACGGCGGTACTTGAATCTTGTCGCCATAAATTTGACATTTGAGGCATTTGCGCACATATTCAATGCAATCTTTTTCCATGGTGACCCAATAGTAGCCCATTCGCATGATCTGTCTTGTTAATGCATGTCCATTTGCATGTGAACCACATTCCCCTTCGTGCACTTCTTTCATGATTTGCGTTGATTCTTCTTTTGCCACACACCGCAATAGCACCATGTCGTGGTTTCTCTTATACAGAATTGAGCCATCGAAATAATAGTTGGATGCAGACCTTCGGATATTTCTTTTATCAAATTCAGTGGCCTCTGCTGGGTATTCTTGCTTAAGCAAATATTGTTTGATGTCCTGAAACCAAGGTTTTTCTTCAGTATGTCCTTCAATGGCCATGCAATGTGCAGGAGCATCTTGTATACGGATATCGAAAGACTGAACTTCCAACTTTGTGTCTAGTCGAAGGAGGGAGGCTAGAGTTGCCAGGCGTCAAGGGAGCCGGTTGCATTCCCTGGGCATATGTTCAAATGTGATGTCTTCGAATTGTTCGGCTAACTCGCAACGTGCTTCCGATATGGGATTAATTTGTGGTTTCGAGTCTCCCATTCACCCCTTACTTGAAAAATGATGAGTGCCGAATCGCCGAACACTCGTAATTTTTTGATTCCTTTGTGAATGACTTCTTGAAGTCCCATCACACAAGCCTCATACTCTGCTACATTGTTTGTACAAGGGAAGGTTAGCTTTGCCGCCATGGGGAAATGTTCGCCTTTTGGGGATATCGAGGATGGCCCCAACACCGTGACCTAAGAGACTAGAGGCTCCATCGAACCACATCGTCCATATGTCCGATACTTCGGCCAAAATGATGTTAATGTGCTCATCCTGGGAAGCCAATAGTCATGGGCTCAAAGTCTTCCAGCGCTCTATCTCGCGGATAGTCGGCTATCGCACTTCCTTTTTATGGCTTTTTGAGGTACGTAGATGATATCATACTCCGATAGGATCAATCGCCTTTTGGCGATTCTTCCAGAAATGGATGGTTTTTCCAAGAGATATTTGAGCGGATCATGCCTTGAAATCAGCCAAGTAGTATGATAAAGGGTGTATTGCCTCAATCTTCTCGTTATCCAGACAAGAGCACAGCACGTCTTCTCTAAGGGGGTGTAGTTTTCTTCATTAATGGTGAACTTCTTGCTGAGGTAATAAATGGCCTGCTCCTTCTTGCCTGTAGAATCTTGTTGCCTCAAGACACAACCCATCGCTAACGCCTGAACGGTCAAGTATAAGATCAAAGGTCTATCCGGTACTGGTGGGATCAAAATGGGTGGATTAGACAGATATTGTTTGATCTTGTCAAAAGCTTCTTGACATTTGTCATTCCAAATTTCTGGGTTGTTCTTTCGTAAAGTCTTGAAAATGGGTTCACATGTGGCTGTCAGCTGGGAAATAAATCGGGCAATATAATTCAGTCGCCCTAGGAATCCTCTAACCTCCTTGATGGTCTGTGGTGGCGGCATCTCTTGAATAGCTCGAACTTTATCTGGATCGATTTCCACTCCTTTTTGGCTCACAATGAAACCCAACAGTTTTCCCGACATGGCTCCGAAAGTGCACTTTTCGGGGTTCAATTTCAGTTGATATTTCCGTAGCCTGTTAAAGAGCTTCGGAGTACTTCGATATGATCTTCAGTGCTTCGAGATTTGGCTATCATGTCATCCACATATACCTCGACTTCTTTGTGCATCATGTCGTGGAATAGGGTCACCATGGCTCGCTGATAGGTTGCCCCTGCATTCCTCAGGCCGAAAGGCATCACGTTATAGCAAAAGGTGCCCCAAAGTGTCGTGAATGTGGTCCTCTCTTTGTGTTCGGGGGCCATACGAATTTGATTATAGCCCGAGAAACCATCCATGAAGGAGAATAGGGCATGTTTTGCCGTATTATCCACTAAGGTATCAATATGAGGAAGCGGGAAGTTGTCTTTCGGACGGCCCAATTCGGATCTCTATAGTCGACACACATGCGTACTTTGCCTCCTTTCTTTGGTACTGGTACAACATTAGCGACCCATTCCTGGATAGTGGGAGACACTTAGGAAACCCGCATCCCATTGCTTTTTGACCTCTTCTTTAATCTTCGCATCATCTCTCGGCCCCATTCTTCGCAATTTCTGTTGTCCTGGCTTGCACTCCGCTTCACGAGTATGTGATGTTGCACTATATCTGTGTCTAACCCGGGCATGTCTTGGTATGACCATGCAAAAATGTCGATATAGCTTCTTAACAGCTCGATTAACTTCCTCTTGATGTCGGTAGCTATCAAAGACCCCACCCTCAATTCTTTTGGTTCGGCTGTCGTCCCCAAATTCACTGTTTCTACTGGGTCTTCACTTGGAATGGATAAATGATCTTCCCTTTCCAATAGGCATATAATCTCCCCCGGTAGCTCAGGTGTCTCTTCTATCTCATTCTTATCAGCTTCAAACACGGGTTGCTCCCGGTTGGACTTTGGTCAAAACCTTTGGCATCTTGTTTCGCTTTCGCATACTATGTTTTCATTGACATTGTGATACCTGTTTATAAGAGAATGACAAGTTGGTAACCAAATATGATATGCATATGTGATGAATGAAATGCACCATGAAAGATTTGAAAAACACATTTTATTGGAGGGTTTAAGGAAAAACAAATGTTCACAGCTTCAAAGTACATTAAAATAGAATACATTAGATCCCAGCGACCCGTAAGCATTACATTATGGGGAGGTCCAGGCTGGTCCAATTGTTCAAAGGCTGGTTGGGATCCTCTCGCACTAACTGAACCATCTTGCTTGGTGCATGCTCATTTATGTCCAATACGGCTACAGTCCCCGTCTTGGGCTCAGGTTGGCTCTTGTGGATAAACCCTCCACCTCGGAATGTAACATTCAAAGGGGGAAAGCTTCTCCTTTCTTCTTGTCTTGGCCTTTTTCGCAATCTTGCCATTCCGACTTCCCTCTTCTTGATAGCTTCTCTCGTCCTGCCTTTTGTAGGGACGTAGCCTAGCCCAAACTTTTCGGTATTTTCTCGGATAGTCGGGGGTTTCTGAATCCCCCCGAGCTATCAGGCCTAATCCTTGCCCCGGTTTGTACCCCTGTTTGATCATAGTGGTGCCACCATTTTTGCCGCCTTCGAGAGACGATGGTCCGGGGCGAAACGACATTCACCATCTCAAAGGCCCAATAGAGCATTCCGGCACATCTTCGTTGCTTTCAACATTAGGGATCGATGCCGGTTTGGTGACGAGGAAACTTGTCTCTCCCGAGATGCGGATGAGCTGGTCCCCCATTACAAACTTCATCTTTTGGTGGAGACCGGACGGCACCGCCTCGCCATGTGGATCCAGGGTCTTCCCAAAGAAACATGTAATATGGAGTGATGTCCATTACCTGAAATTCCACCATAAAAGTAGTTGGCCCAATCATGAGTGGAACATCCAGAGTTCCCACCACGTCACGCTTTCCTCCATCGAATGCCCAAACCTTCATCGTACAGGGACGCATATAGGACGTGTCAATTGGAAGCTGATGCAGTATATGCAAGGGCATAATGTTTAAGGCCGAGCCGTTGTCAATAAGTACACGGGCTATGGTGTGCTCCTTGCATTTGACCGTGATGTGCAGAGCTTTTATGTGCCCCTTTCCTTCTTGGGGTAGCTCGTCATCTCCAAAGCTAATTATGTTATTCAGGATGAGGTTACTTGTGAGTCCATCCACATTCGCGACTGAGATGGTTGGAGGAACGTAGGCTTGGCTTAGAACCTTCAGCAGTGCTTCCCGGTGAGGTTGGGAATCCATCATTAATGAGAGTAAGGAGATGCGAGCCGGTTGCCGACTTAATTGATCCACAATATTATACTCGCTCTGCTTCATGAGTTTCAGAAATTCTGTGGTTTCTTCTTCAGTGATCGGTGTTCCCTTCTTTGTTGCTTCCAGTGTAGGCTCCATGTCTTGTTCTACAGCCTTTTTCTTTCCTTGCTTTGTCAACTATCTCGGGCGTAAGCCCGACCGCTCCTGGTCTTCTTTTTCGCTATAGCGGTGGCTCCCTGGACTACTTCACAACCGTAATTCCATGGGACCGCTTTATCGGCTTTATAGGGGAAAGGAGCAGGAACACCTATGGTGAGGGGTGCAATTCCATGCGGTAGTTGTGGGATTTCGGTCCTTTCCCCCTTGTCTGGCACGAGACTTGAGGCATGGATAGTGAGAGGCTTGATTCCATGTGGCAGTAATGGGTTCTCCGGAGCCTTAATAGTTAAGACAAGGGGTGTTGGCACCCATGGCGATTTGTGTGAATGATCTTCTTGGATCATGTGGCTTTGGTTGTCCATTCCTCCTCTTGAGAATTCTATCATCCTTTGGTCCATGAGTTTTTGCACCACCTCGGAAAACTCAGTGCATTCTGCAATGTCATGTCCCCGTGACATCTTGTGATAAGGGCATTGTTTTTCTCCATCTATTCCTTTTCCTACCCTTGGCGTGTCTTTAGCAAGTATATACCCATGTTCCTGTAACAGAGTAAACAAATGTGTTTTCTCCATTTGTACTTGGGAGACCCTTTCCAGCCGTGCTTCATTTTCGATACTAGCAACATTATTGGAGTGTTCTGGGAGAGGATTGTTGTTCACATTCGGCGTCCCCGGATAGCTGCGGAGAAATCCAGCCATTTTGCATCCTTTAATGCCCGAACCTTCCTTTTGAATGTTATACAATTCTCGATATCATGTCCAGCTCCACCTGCATGATACTCACATCTAGCATCTGGCTTATACCAGGCCGGGGGAGGAGTCTTTATTTCTCCCAAGGGTATAGGAGTTACCATCCTTGCTTCTAAAAGCTTGGGATATAATTCGGCATATGTCATTGGGATCGGGTCGAACTCCTGTTGTGGTCGGCGAGAAGCCTGATTCGCTCCTGCTTGCTGGGTCTGGGCCCTTGGTTGCCCCTGTCCTTGGAATGAGGCTCCCGGTCCTTCTTGATTTGCTGGCCTTGGTTGCTCTGGGTATGGCGCTCTCGGTTGAAACGGATTAGGTGTCATTGGATATGGAAATGGAACCCCTCCTTGCGGCAGGTATGGCATGAATTGGGGAGGTGGTGCAAAGTGATAGCACTCAGGTGCCCTCTATAAGACCCTGGCGCTTGGTAGAATGTTGGTTGTATTGACTGGTGCGCTTGATATACCAGGTTGCTCTCATTTTCCTTCTTCTTTGCTGGTGGTTGAAACCGTTTTGATGCCTCAGCCGCTTCACCCTTTAGCTTTCCACCTTTAATTCCACTTTCTACTCGTTCACCGGATGCGACCAAGTCTGCAAAGCTGTTGGAGACGTTACCGATCAACTTCTCATAGTAGACACCTTTTAGTGTGTTGATAAAAAAGAGTAGTGAGTTCTCTTTCGGTAAGGGGAGGTTGGACCTCCAGACTGCCTCTCTCCATCTTCGTGCATAATCTTTGAAATTCTCTTCGGATCCCTTCTCCATAGACTGCAGGTTAGTCGATCCAGTTGCGGCTGGTGACATGTTTGTCTTGTGCCAAGAAGGAAGTAGCTAATTCCTTCCATGTCTTAATACGGTTTCCATTCAGTTGAAAATACCGGAAGGATGCCCCCAGGTTAGGCTTTCCCGGAAACAATGCATGAGGAGCTTGTCTTCACCAAAGATAAGCGGCCATCTTTTGACAATACATGGCCAGATGTGTCCTCGGACATTGTGTCAGGTTGAACTTTTCAAAATCTGGCATTTTGAATTTTGGCGGTAGCACCACTCTAGGGACTAAGCATAAGTCTTGTGGGCTGGTCATACCATAGCTGTCAATGCCCTCTACGGCCTTCAATCTTTCCTCGAGTCGGCCGTAGAGCGAGCGACTCAAATATTTTCTCGAGGAGCCGGGGAACCCACCGCTTCCATTACATTTCCCGATGCCGGCATAGTGAAATGAGTTTGATTTGGGGTAGGAGGTTGTGCCATAGCAGGATGGTAGTGTGGGTCCTGGCTTGGAGCCGGTTGGTGACCGAACGCCTCTCCGTCCTGCTCTTGATGGTGATTGGTAGTTCCCCCGGTCGGAATTCTTCCTCTTTCTTCGGTCAATTTCGTGAGCATTTCCATTATTGTGGACATTTGCCCCTGTAGGGTTTGTTGTGACTGTTCCAACCCCATGAGTCGTTCTCTTCGTTTCTTCCGCCATTGGCTGCGGTTGAGGTATTTGATTGCGCCGGGATCTCGAGATTGTAAGAGTGCGCAATCCTGGAGGGGAGGCTGCTACCCACTGGGTACAATGGAACTTTTATTTGATTTTTTTTGATATGCATGTATGCATGAATGTCTATGCAGAGGGTTAAAGAAACAAACAACTTTATTGCATACAATATAAACACTCAATACAAACATACAATGCTGAAATGCCATGTAAAATGAAAGCTATCACTACATGATCTTAAGGCATTCTTCCAGTCATCTCCTAAGGAGCACGGCGCCTCTTTCTCTCGGGGTGGTCGTTCACCCGCATCCTCCCGCTCGCTTCATTATGGTCGCGATCTGTTTTTCCCCTCACTGCAGCCTTTGAAGAGTTCCTTCTAGAGATGCTTCTAGCCTCTGGATCTGCTGCCTTAAAGTCTGATTCTCCTGGAGGATAGCCTTCATGTCCGGTTAGCCGTGGCTTGTGTTGTGCCCTCCAAGATATGTATGCTGGGAAAACACCAGGTTTTGAATTGTTGGGTTGGATCTTGTGTGGTGTGGACCATGCTTGATACATCTTCTTGCCTTCTTCTATGAGCATGGCTCTCTGTAAGTGAAGTCACACTCTTCCATGCCAAAGAGCACGGGAATAATCTGATGACGCCCACTTGTCTTCCCACCGCAAGTGGTGCATATGCAGCTCCTCCCCGGGGACCTAAAAGTGGAACCCAATTGTAGTCCCGCGTGACTATATGTCATGGAGACCACCGGCATCCAAGGAGCAGTCCAAGTAATGTCGCTTACTGTGAGGTTCCCCAACTTCTTTTTCCAACTTTCAAAGTCTTTTGGTAGGCTCCACTTGCTGAGCAGAATATCTAGTAGTGTTGTGGCTGGTACTTGATAAACAAGAGAAACGATGAACACTACAGGGGAAATGACCTTGCAACCAAGTACATAGGAGAGGTAAGCACCCCATGAACTGTCCCGAGCCTTTACTCCTTCGGTAAGTAAGAGATCGGATGGTTTCGACCAAGATAGCAGGAGTAGGGTCACATCCTTTGAGCACCCGTTTGGACCAAATCTACAATTGCCCCATCAATGTGGGCCGGTATCCTCGGGAAAATGACTAGCCCATATATAGCTAGTGTAAGCAATTTGTGTGCCTCCGCTTCCGTTGCAGTTTGTATTATTTCCTTGATTGTTGCCCATGGAAGATATTCACGCCCACCGTAAGTTGTGATCGCTTGTGAATCCCATCATCGCTTTCCCATAATCTTAGCAAAGGCCCTTCGGCATGACCTTCGGGCTCGCGGATAGACTTTCATTTTGTTTTCCACGGGGATATCCAGTAATCTTCTGTATTCTTCTACTGTGGGAACAAGATCTAGGCTGTTGAAGTTGAAGCACCGCCGTCGAGGTTCCCAGAAATAAATGGCTGCCCCAAGCATATCCGTATCGGCCATTAGCTTGGTTACAAGGAGCAAATCCCCAAACTGTTGTATGTATACGCTTTTCCTTTCGTCTGACCATTGCTTCCATATTGTCTGTACCTCCTTAGTATAGTCCAGCTGGTCTTCTATGATAACATGTTCTGCCTTGTAGGCCTCTCCTGGCGGGAAATCTCCAAGGCGAAGTTGAATGTCTCCCGATGCTTGGGCCACTCTCGTGACGGTCTCCTTGTCTCCGAAGGCCTTTTAGGAGATGACTGAAAGTTGCCATGCCTATATGAATGATGAATGTCATGTTATGCATGACGATAGGTTAGGATGACAAGTCAGGACAAAGAATAAACCAATAGTAAAGACAGTCAAATGTGCAGGGGATGACTTAAGGTCTACCCTACAAAACAAAGGTTAGCATGGCACGGAATGAGCAAGCAAAATGTGGGTCAATACCCCTGATGGGCTTTTATTGCTACCCCTATCTTATTCGTTGGTTCCCAAACTTCCTCAATAGAGGGCTCCGTACACCATGGGATTTACCGGAGGGGGATCTTAAAAGGACGTGCCTTAAAAGAACCTCAAGCTTGAGTGAGGAGTCCGAGGCCCCATTGCGGATAATGATCAACGCGGCTGGGGACCGTATCGAACCTCGCTAACCTAAATTGTGTTAAACCCGGGTATAGGGTTATGCATGAATGCAACAAGTATGGAAAGCAATAAATCACAACTATCATGGTAATGAAAGCGTATAAATAAATCACAGTTTAAATGACAATTGTATAAAAACAACTTGGCATGACAGTTACATATATACAACAGCACAATTAAATATAACCTCCTAAGTCCTAGTTCTAGACCTAACTCTCTAAAGTGTTCATTCTTATGTTCCCCAGCAGAGTCGCCAGCTGTCAGCACTGGTTTTTGTCCGGGCCCTTTTTGGGGTGAGCTCAAACTAAACCAATGGTGAGAAATTTTAGAGTCGCCACCAACTGTTTTTGGGGTACAGTTGGATACCCTCTACTTTGAGTAGTTTTAAGTGTGTGGTCTGCGTTATCAGAGATGGGTTCAGGAGTTGGTTACGTGTAGGGAAGGATTAGCACCCCTACAGCGCCCTTTCGGTATCTAATTTAGGAGGAGGAGGTTTTATTTTATTTGTACTGCCATAACTGAGTTAAGTTTCCTAAAAAGTCTATGATTTTTATTTAGCTAAGTTATTTATTAAAGTCATGGTTAAAATGGATTTATCCTAAATTTCTAAAGGGAATCCTAAAAAGTTTTGGGTTGTGTTTGAAATGGAGAACGAGATCCTAGGGATTGGTTTTGGTTTTTGGTTTTGCTTTTGGAAATTGAAGTCCTAGACAAATGATTTTTGTTTCTTTTTCTTTGGTTTTTTTCTTTTTAGAAAACATACATTTTTTGTTTTTTTGTTTTTTTTTGTTTTGTTTTTTTTTTAAAAAAACGTTTTGTTTTGTTTTGCTTCATTTTTTTTGTTTTTGTTTTTGTTTTTTTTTTGGGAATTGAAATACTAATTTTGGTTTTTTCTTTTTTTTTTTGGTTCAAAAAACAATGAAACATTTTTCTTTGGCTTTAAAACATGAAAAAACATTTTTTTGTTAGTTTTTGTTTTGTTTTTTTTTTTTTTGTTTTTGTGAACCCAAAATCTTAAAGCAAATGTAGGAATATATGCATGAAAATAAAAGCGTGAAGTGTGTGGTTATGGCATCCACAAAAGAAAAAGAAAATCACTATTTTTTCTTTTTTTTTTCTTTTTTTTTTTCATCCTTCCCCTTGCTCTCTCTCTTTTTTTCTTTGTCTTTTTTTTTTACTATACTTTACATATTACACATACACATAAGAAGAAATAAAGGGAAAATACAATGGAAAAAAGGCTGAAAAGCAATTACATCAAATATAGATAAACTAAAATGAAAACTAGAAAAATGCTAAAAAAGAAAAAAACAATACACCAAATATAGATACAAATAAGCTGAAAAAAATAGTGAAAAGATAAGGGCTGAACCGACTTTGAAGCTATGCAACGTTAATCTTTCGCTGAGCTCCCGCTGCGCCCGAAAGTCGCTTGCTTGACTCGAAGCCGACAGATCCGACGGTGGGACTTATGAAAAGACTCCCCTAGTATTTGGAGATAGGAGGGCTAGAGTAGGTGTAAAAGAAAGAGATGGCTGAAAGTGGAGTTTGCAAGGAGTGGATGAGTGACTCTCCGATGATGATGATTCAGGGATTCGTGTTTTTTTTTTTTTCGGGGTTTGCAAGGAGGAAGCCGGGCGTTTTTTTTTGGATGATGAGGCTCGGGCGTTTTTTTTTTATGAGGCTAGGCTGGGTTTACAAGTTTGCGGGGTAGCGTCTCTAACGATCCCTCTCTCCTCTTCTCTTTTTTTTTTTTTTTAACACCGATCCCCCTTTTCTCTCAACGAACCGTGCTCTCTATCCCTTCTCCTTTCTTTCTTTTCCTTTCTCTCTCTCGTGTTTTTTTTTGCTCTGCGTGTGTTTTTTTTTTCCTGTCAACGAAAGTTTTTTTTTCTCTCCTTTCAACGAATCTCCTCTTCAACAAAAACCCACACTCTCTTTTTTTTATCTTCAATGAAAACCCACACCCCGAAGAACTCTCTCCTTTTTTTTTTCTCTCTCTGTTGGCGCTGGGATGGGCAACTGCTTCTTAAAGGATTGCAGAAAGTTGTTCTTTTTTCTCTTTGGCTGGACTGTCATAATTGCAGTATTATTTGATGCAGTATTTTAATTTGCAGATTTGTATTTTGTTTGGTGGACCACCGTGCGGAAAACAGAGAGCTCGTGATTGCCTTTTTGAACTTGTATTTTAGCAGCGCATGTGACTGACAGGTTGGTGAGAAATAATTCCTTGTCTGATGGTCAGCGCAGAAGATGAGTCCCGTGAACGACCAACGAGAGGAAAAAAAAGGAAATCCATGAGAAAAAAGTCGGCGCGAGAAACCAGCAAGAAAAAAAAATCAGCGAAGGCAGAAAGGGTCGGAGGTTTGAAGTGTCGGCAGGTCGGAGCGTCGGCAGGTCGGAGCGTCGGCAGGGTCGAAGCTTCGGTGGGTCGAATTTCGGTGGGGCAAAAGTCAACGGTCAACGGGTCGAAGTGTTGGCAGGTCGAAGTGTCGGCAGCGGGGCTTTGAGGCTTCGAGGGTCGAAGGTGGAAGGCGTACGGGTACCGCGGATCGAAGGTCGGAGTGTCGGCAGCGAGGCTTCGAAGCTTCTAAGCTCCGAGGCTTTGAGGCTCCGAGGCTTCGATGCTTCGAGGCTTCGAGGCTCCGAGGCTCCGAGGCTTCAGGAATTTTTTTTATTAAAATGGGTAACCTTCCAGGAATTGTTTGGGGAGATCCGTATTCGCCTACATAGGCATTTTGAAGAGTTTCGCATGATCACTTTTGCGGGCAGTTTGACCAGGGGCATTGACCGTCTTTTGGCAAGTTTGACTTTTTCCAACGAAAGTTGTTTTGGCCATAACTTATTCATTTTAAGTCCGATTTGAGCTCGGTCAAATGCGTTGGTCTCAAATTTTCATCCTCCATCACCTGGTGTTGGTCTTGGGGTGCTTCAAGGACTTATAGCAGAAGTCATTAATTTTGAACTCCCCCATCAGTGTCAATTGTATCCATCTCGTGCAGATTGGGGTAGACCATTCCTTGGAAGTATGGGATCATTGTGGACCTGTTCAATAAGGTATATGGCATGGGCAGAAAGGTATATCAAATGGGGTTAGTATGTCCAACCCGGACAAAATGGGGTCCAACACCACATGTGCTGCTAAAATACAACTTCAAAAAGGCAATCACGAGCTCCCCTGTTTCCCGCACAAGCTGTCCACCAGACAAAATACAAAATCTGCAATTAAAAAACGCTGCCTTCATAATAGAGCATTAAATGCAGCAATTAATGAGAATCCAGCCAAAATTTTTCGTGCCCTTAAGATGCGATCTTGACCTGCGCACGGAGAGTTCTTCGTGTGGATTGAAAGGAGAGAGCCTCTTTTCGTTGAAGAGAGTCATCAAAAAAGAGGGAGGAGGACCCAGAAAAAAGAAAATAAAAAAAAAAGAGAGAACGCCTGAGTCCGCCCCTGCGCAAGAGAGTGGAGCAGAAACATAAAGGAGAGGCAGAAAAGAGAGAGAAGAGAGAGACCATCCTCGTTGAAAAAAGCTGTTGCCATTTAGCCCCTGCCTCATCCCAATGCAAACAGAGAGAGAAAAGAAAGAAAAAACAGAGAGTTCAAACAAAAAAGGAAAGATAGAAAAGGAAGAGGTTCGACAGAGAGAAAAAAAGAAGAGTGCAGCCCCAAAACAAAAAAAAAACAGAGATCACGCCTGAGATTCGCCCACGCAAAAGAGAGAAAAAAAAAGATTTCCGCCCCAGCTTCTTCCCTGCAGAAAACGCCCAGAGAGAGAGAGAGAGAGAGCGGAAATTTTGCAAGCAAAAAAAAGAGTCCCAGAAACGCCCAGATTTGCTGCCAAATTCGCCCAACACTCCCCCTGTCCTAAAATCAAAATTTCCCATCCTTCCCAAACTTCTCTTTCCCTCTTATTTCATTCCAGCTTTTCATTTCTAGCAGAAGAAAGACAAAAAACAATGCCAGTCTGCCTTCTTTTTTTTTTCTCTTTCTCTTCTTTCTTCTTTCTTTTTCTTACGTTCCTATCATAAAAAACAAAAACAAAAAAATCGGTGTACCTTGGCAGTCTCCACAGTACGTCCTAGCTGATCATTGCACTTGCTGCTGCTGGAACTTGGTGATTTGGGTGAGCAAACGTCTCTTGGTACAGACAGAAGATTTCAGGCAGACAGCCCGTGATAAAGCCCCAAAGTCAGTGTAATTTGCATTTGTTGCTCTTTTTTTTTTTTCAGCTTGTTTATATTTATAGTATTTTCCTGGCTTTCGTTTTTTAGCTTATCTCTATATTTGATGTAATTGCTTTTCAGCCTTTTTTCCATTGTATTTTCCCTTTATTTCTTCTTATGTGTATGTGTAATATGTAAAGTATAGTAAAAAAAAAAAGACAAAGAAAAAAAAGAGAGAGAGCAAGGGGAAAGATGAAAAAAAAGAAAAGAAAAAAAATAGTGATTTTCTTTTTCTTTTGTGGATGCCATAACCACACACTTCACGCTTTTATTTTCATGCATATATTCCTACATTTGCTTTAAGATTTTGGGTTCACAAAAACAAAAAAAAAAAACAAAACAAAAACTAACAAAAAATGTTTTTTTTCATGTTTTAAAGCCAAAGAAAAAAATGTTTCATTGTTTTTTGAACCAAAAAAAAAAAGAAAAAACCAAAATTAGTATTTCAATTCCCGAAAAAAAAAAAAAAAAAAAAAGAAAAACAAAAACAAAAAAAAAACAAAAAAAATGAAGCAAAACAAAACAAAACGTTTTTTACAAAAAAAAAACAAAAAAACAAAAAAACAAAAAAACAAAAAATATATGTTTTCTAAAAAGAAAAAAACCAAAGAAAAAGAAACAAAAATCATTTGTCTAGGACTTCAATTTCCAAAAGCAAAACCAAAACCAACCCATAGGATCTCATTCTCCACTTCAAAACAAAAATCCAAATTTTTAGGATTCCTTTTTTAGAAATTTAGGATAAATCCATTTTAACCATAACTTTAATAAATAACTTAGCTAAATAAAAATCATAGACTTTTTAGGAAACTTAACCCACTCATGACAGTACAAATAAAAGAAAAACCTCCTCCTCCTAAATTAGATACCGAAAGGGCGCTGTAGGGGTGCTAATCCTTCCCTACACGTAACCAACTCCCGAACCCATCTCTGATAACGCAAATCACACACTTAAGACTACTCAAGGTAGAGGGTATCCAACTGTACCCCAAAAACAGTTGGTGGCGACTCTAAAATTTCTCACCATTGGTTTAGTTTGAGCTCACCTCAAAAAGGGCCCGGACGAAAACCAGTGATGACAGCTGGCGACTCTGCTGGGGATATAAAAATGAACACTTTAGAGAGTTAGGTCTAGAACTAGGACTTAGGAGGTTATATTTAATTGTGCTGTTGTATATATGTAACTATCATGCCAAGTTGTTTTTATACAATTGTCATTTAAATTGTGATTTATTTATACGCTTTCATTACCATGATAGTTGTGATTTATTGCTTTCCATACTTGTTGCATTCATGCATAACCCTATACCCGGGTTTAACACAATTTAGGTTAGCGAGGTTCAGTACGGTCCCCAGTGCGTTGATCATTATCCGCAATGGGGCCTCAGACTCCTCACTCAAGCTTGAGGTTCTTTTAAGGCACGTCCTTTTAAGATCCCCCTCCGGTAAATCCCATGGTGTACGGAGCCCTCTATTGAGGAAGTTTGGGAACCAACGAATAAGATAGGGGTAGCAATAAAAGCCCACTAGGGGTATTGACCCACATTTTGTTTGCTCATTCCATGCCATGCTAACCTTTGTTTTGAAGGGTAGTCCTTAAGTCATCCCCTGCACATTTGACTGTCTTTACTATTGGTTTATTCTTTGTCCTGACTTGTCATCCTAACATATCATCATGCATAACATGACCTGCTGATTTCTGACCTTCGACCCTTGAAGCCTCGCTGCCGACACTCTGACCTTCGACCCGCGGTACCCGTACGCCTTTCACCTTCGACCCTCGAAGCCTCGCTGCCGACACTTCGACCCGCGACTTTCGAACCTTGACCTACGACCCACGGACCCTCGAAGCCTGTCAACCTCCGACCTTCGACCCTTCAACCCGTTGACCGTTGACCTTCGACCTGCCGACACTCCGACCTTCGAACCTTGACCTGCAATACCAGTAAGTTTTCGGCCCGTTGACCGTTGACCTTTGACCTGCCGACACTTCGACCCGTTGACCGTTGACTTTTGCCCCACTGAAATTCGACCCACCGAAGCTTCGACCCTGCCGACGCTCCGACCTGCCGACACTTCGAACCTCCGACCCTATTTTTTTGCCTTCGCTGATTTTTCTCACTGACTTCGTCGCTGGCTTATTTTTCTCGCTGGCTTCACGAGACCCGTCTTCTGCGCTGGCCACCTAACAAGGAATAACTCACCAACCTGTCAACCACATGTCTTGCTAAAATACAACTTCAAAAAGGCATTCACGAGCTCCCCCGTTTCCCCGCACAAGCTGTCCACCTGGACAAAATACAAAATCTGCAATTAAAAAACGCCGCCTTCATAATAGAGCATTAAATGCAGCAATTAATGAGAATCCAGCCAAAATTTTCTGCAGCCCTTAAGATGCAGTCTTCAGCCCCTGCGCACAGAGAGTTCTTCGTGTGGATTGAAAGGAGAGAGCCTCTTTTCGTTGAAGAGAGTCATCAAAAAAGAGGGAGGAGGACCCAGAAAAAAGAAAATAAAAAAAAAAGAGAGAATGCCTGAGTCCGCCCCTGCGCAAGAGAGTGTAGCAGAAACATAAAGGAGAGGCAGAAAAGAGAGAGAAGAGAGAGACCATCCTCGTTGAAAAAAGCTGCTGCCATTTAGCCCCTGCCTCATCCCAACGCAAACAGAGAGAGAAAAGAAAGAAAAAACAGAGAGTTCAAACAAAAAAGGAAAGATAGAAAAGGAAGAGGTTCGGCAGAGAGAAAAAAAGAAGAGTGCAGCCTCGAAACAAAAAAAAACAGAGATCACGCCTGAGATTCGCCCACGCAAAAGAGAGAGAAAAAAAAGATTTCCGCCCCAGCTTTTTCCCTGCAGAAAATGCCCAGAAAGAGAGAGAGAGAGAGAGCGGAAATTTTGCAAGCAAAAAAAAAGGAGTCCCAGAAACGCCCAGATTTGCTGCCAAATTCGCCCAACACTCCCCCTGTCCTAAAATCAAAATTGCCCATCCTTCCCAAACTTCTCTTTCCCTCTTATTTCATTCCAGCTTTTCGTTTCAGCGAGAAAAAAGACAAAAAACAACGCCGTCCGCCTTCTTTTTTTTCTCTTTCTCTTCTTTCTTCTTTCTTTTTCTTACGTTCCTATCATAAAATACAAAAACAAAAAAATCGGTGTACCTTGGCAGTCTCCACAGTACGTCCTGGCTGATCATTGCACTTGGTGCTGCTGGAACTTGGTGATTTGGGTGAGCAAACGTCTCTTGGTACAGACAGAAGATTTCAAGCGACGGCCCGTGATAAAGCCCCAAAGTCAGTGTAATTTGCATTTGTTGCTCTTTTTTTTTTTTAGCTTGTTTATATTTATAGTATTTTCCTGGCTTTCGTTTTTTAGCTTATCTCTATATTTGATGTAATTGCTTTTCAGCCTTTTTTCCATTGTATTTTCCCTTTATTTCTTCTTATGTGTATGTGTAATATGTAAAGTATAGTAAAAAAAAAGACAAAGAAAAAAAAAGATAGAGAGCAAGGGGAAGGATGAAAAAAAAGAAAAAAAAAGAAAAAAAATAGTGATTTCCTTTTTCTTTTGTGGATGCCATAACCACAGACTTCACGCTTTTATTTTCATGCATATATTCCTACATTTGCTTTAAGATTTTGGGTTCACAAAAACAAAAAAAACAAAACAAAAACTAACAAAAAATGTTTTTTTTCATGTTTTAAAGCCAAAGAAAAAATGTTTCATTGTTTTTTGAACCAAAAAAAAAAAGAAAAAACCAAAATTAGTATTTCAATTCCCAAAAAAAAAAACAAAAAAAACAAAAGAAAAACAAAAACAAAAAAAAAAACAAAAAAAATGAAGCAAAACAAAACAAAACGTTTTTTACAAAAAAAAAAAACAAAAACAAAAACAAAAAAACAAAAAATGTGTGTTTTCTAAAAAGAAAAAAACCAAAGAAAAAGAAACAAAAATCATTTGTCTAGGACTTCAATTTCCAAAAGCAAAACCAAAAACCAAAACAACCCATAGGATCTCATTCTCCACTTCAAAACAAAAATCCAAATTTTTAGGATTCCTTTTTTAGAAATTTAGGATAAATCCATTTTAACCATAACTTTAATAAATAACTTAGCTAAATAAAAATCATAGACTTTTTAGGAAACTTAACCTGATCATGACAAGACAAATAAAAGAAAAACCTCCTCCTCCTAAATTAGATACCGAAAGGGTCGTAGGGGTGCTAATCCTTCCCTACACGTAACCAACTCCCGAACCCATCTACGATAACGCAGACCACACACTTAAGACTACTCAAGGTAGAGGGTATCCAACTGTACCCCAAAAACAGTTGGTGGCGACTCTAAAATTTCTCACCATTGGTTTAGTTTGAGCTCACCCCAAAAAGGGTCCGGACGAAAACCAAGTGATTGACAATGTATATGTAGCATTACTCTAGCAAATGCCTACATTATGAGTTTGGATGGGTCGGGGAGACATGATCTCCATTGAGTTGTGATTGCTCACCTCTCCCTGCTATGTTTGTTTTTGTTTGTTTCAGATGTTTACGGAGCTAGGAGGTTCACCGCAGGTGGACACCCTATGTGTATTTGTTTGTTTTGTTGGATTGTGTTGTTCCTGCGGGATTGAGTTGTCATTGTTGTCAACATTCTGGCGGAATTCGCAGGGTCGAAGGCCTGGGTCGAAAATCCATACACTTGGTTGGATAACTTTGTAGAGTGATCTCTTAGAGTGAGCTCGTAGAGGGAGTCTACCTATGTACACTCTTAACTCAAAGTAGATCCGTAGCTTGAAGGTCGTAGATAGGCGACTCGAAGGTCGAAGGTCGTAAACAGACAAACCAAGGGGCTAGTAGTACCCTCAAAGGACCACAGGGTCGAAGCCTCGAAGGACCACAGGGTCGAAGGTAAAGAGCAGCGACTCAAAAACTTGAAGCAAAGACTCATAGAGTCGCAACGTGTAGAGTTGTAGATTCGAAGCTTGGAGGGTTGTAGGAAGAACCCATTGCAGAGACCCATAGACAGTTTACCAGCCAAGGCGGAATGCAGCTATCACTGACTCGAAGACTCGTAGAGCTCAAGCTCGTAGAATGAGATGTCAGTTATGTACTGATTCTGACCTAGCTTCGAAGCCAGAAAGCAGAAGAAGTGGAAGTTTACTTCTCAGGGCTCGAAAACTCAGACTCGAAGAATCGAAGAGGAAGACTCGTAGGCTCGTAGGAAAGCTACGAGGCAATATCTCTAAGGTTGTGGCGAAACAAAGAAACGGAGTGCACTACGAAGGAGTGAAATGCACAAAAGTTCACCATTTCAGTAAGTCGTTACCCAGACAGCATTTTTAAGTACGTTAAGTACTGGAAAACACGTGGACGTCATCTGAGGGTAATTTAACATGTTTCAACGGTGAAGATTGAAGGAAGAAACATGGTTAACCCTAGTAGGAGGGTTTCTGACTTTGGCCGACCAATAAAAGAAAGGAATGTGCCTGACTTGAAAAAGAGCGCCAATAGTATTCTGAATTGACAAGAAACGTATCTACAGAGATATAAGGGGCGACACAGAGTAGTTCATATATACAGAGAAAGAGGAAGATCGAAGGGGAGATAACAGTGAGTTAATCTGTTATACTTCCTCATACATTCAAAGAACAGATTGTGAGTTTGGCAAAGGAGTGGTTGAAGGTCGAGCATAGCAAACCGTCAGCAACGCAGGAGCAGATTGCGTTAGACAGATTCTTACAGTGAGTAAATTATGCAGCAATACTATTTTTGTATTTGCATTTAAAATAAGAGAGAGTTGATCCTATTCTAACAAGGGCTAGACCTTACTGTATTAAAAGAAGATATAGTGGATTGGACTCGGTGTAGGTACACCCTCACCACCGTGGAGTAGATCACATTGATCGAACCACGTATATCGTGTGTCTCTGTCTTTTCTTTCTCATACATACCCTTTGCAAATGATATTGCATGAGATACTTAATAGACCACTCATATGAGGACCACATCTGATAAAGAAACCTCTCTAAAATATCCTACTCCGAAAAGTAGTGAATAGTTTTTAAAGTATACAGATTCACCCCCCTCTCTGTATACACACACACGTATACCAGGACAATCACGCTTGGACCTGGGAATATTAGATTGTAAAAACTATGATGTAACCCCGTGGGGGAAAGAATGTTATTTTTGTATAATGGATTAAAATGAGATTTCTGTATTTGTGTGCTCTATGTGTGGTATGGATTAGGGACGACACCCATGCTAAGATCCCCCTTCTTGGTGTTATCACCAACCCCTTGTCCATTCAGGTGCAGACATAGGGATTCACTAACTAATTTCTGCGTGTTGGAAATCCGGGCGTGACAACACTCATCAAAACTTCATTGTTATTTAGAAGATTTGTGAAGTAGCCATCACATTGAGTGGATGGATCCATTCCTAAACAAAGAAATTAAACAATAAAAACATAATGAAACATAATTCCCAAGTATTTTTTCTACACAACCTTTAACAAATAATCCCAACGTGTCAAACTAAATACAAAAATCTGATTTATTTATCAATCAAAATTCTCCCATCATATAAAAAAAAGGCATAGCAAACAAAAAAGAAAAATTTCATACTAGATTGAAATGTCATAAAATACACACACAAAAAAAATTGATAGAATTAATGTATAATAACACTTTATCCAGCATCGTTGAAGTGCTTGATTTGGGGACCAAAGGCACCCCAGAAGCCAGCAACGCTGTACCCAGTGTGGATAACGCCAGATCCATTGAAGCCATTATTTTTGGCTTAGATCCGTCTAAGAAGCCACTAGGGATGCCGACAATGGAGCCATTATTGAGAGATATAAGCGTTATCGAAGCAATCAAGCTAGTGATTACTCATCCACGAAAACGTATTATCAAATGTCAAACTTGCAGTTTATCTTTTGGTTCGGTCACACCAATTTGTTTCTAGATTTTAAACCATGAAAACACCATTTGTGGTATTAGGGATTAATTACCAGAGAACTCTAAAATAGATTTTGAATACCTATTTGTTGGATCAAGCCCAGAATTTGGATAATGCTGATAAAGCCTTATGTAATTTGATTTGAGACCTTTGTTGTTTTATCTTAAGTCATTACAGAATATATGACCTTTATCCAGATCTACACTCGTGAGAATAAAGCTAAGGGCAGGATACATAATCCTGATCCAGGTGAGAATGAGTGTCGTCAAACACTTGGTATATAACCAAGTCTTTACTTCATACTTTGAATAAGGATCATTCATGCGGACTAAGAACCTAAAAGCTACGGACTAAGAAATCCGCACCTAATACTTCAAACGGACTAAGTCAAAAACATGCGGAGTAAGAATCTTAGTCTACAAAGTCGCACGGAATAAGAGAGTCGTCACGGAGTTGAAAAGTTAAGTCTTTCACTCAACCGGACTAAAGTAAAGAAGGCACGGAGTAAGGAATCCGAGTCTTCCATACAAGCGGAGTAAGGAAGTACTTCTACGAATAAGGACTTGAGTCTTTATTTGCACGGAGTAAGAAGACTAGATGCGGAGTAAGGAATCCGAACCACTCACTCATGCGGATTAAGGATGTGCTGATACGAAGTAAGCCATCTGTTCTTTTAACTCATGCGAAGTAAGGAAACTAGGTGCGGAGTAAGGAATCGTTGATGCGGAGTAAGCACTCCGACCTTCTCTTTCATACGAGTAAGGAAGCACTTACGAACAAGGATTCCAGTACCAAATTGATACGGAGTAAGCAATCAATATTACGGAGTAAGGATCCGAGTTAAACACGGAATAAGGAACCTTACATTGGATTCAAGAAAATGCTACTTCAACTTATCTCTTCGTAATCAAAGTCATCGACTGTTTTGCTTCCGATGTAAGACAAACTTGTCGAGAACCTAAAGCATCTTACACGTGGATAATCCGGATATGTGGACACAACTTTAACTATACTTGGGAACTTACAAAGACTCTTATGTGTTGCAAACTCAAGATCTTGAAGACCAAATCCGCAGCAATTGAGGCAGAGAGATTTCCGTGAGACAGTTAATGTGCACAATGTCCGGAACAACAAGTTCCAAGGTTGTCTCTTGTGGATGTCGCTATAAATAGTAACACTTGTACACTTTCGAAAGTGTGCATAAGTATAGAGGTGCATAAGTGAACGTGTATTAGTTTTGTGTATGTACCAAACCTCATTAAGATCATAGAGACTAGCGAGTGCGTACTTGTAAACAGAGTGCTAAAGAGTTGTTAAGTAGGTCTAAAAGCTTCCAAGCTCTAGTCTGCTTTCATTTTATTGTACTTATCATACTGATAATAAAACAAAATACTTTCACTATCTGGTTATCTTCCGCATTGATTCTATTTCTTAACCAGATAAGTGTTGTGCCAAAGAGTTAAAAAAGAGTTTTGATAAGAGCCTATTCACCCCCCTCTAGGCTCCAAGGGACCAACACTATTACCACAACAATACCCCCGGACCACAACAAATCTAAAGAATGAAATACAAAAACAAAGATAATACTAAATAAAAAACATCCAAGTAACATTATTTGAGAGCAGGAGAAATCTAAATAATATATTAAAAGCGATAGTAAGCCAAATAAAAAGGAGAATTCCATAATAGATTATTACCGAGGAAATATGAGAGAACCGAAGAAATCGACTGAATGTGTTGCGTTAAATAGCAAAACCGATGAGAGAGCGGGAGAAAAAGGAAGTGGCAACAAAGGGCCAAGTTGCTTGATCTTCTAGTAACCTTTGCTTTAGCCCACACAACCCAAGAAATTTGACCAAAAACGCTTAGGTTATTTTAGTGAGTGGTTGGGGCTGATGCTCACTTGGGTAAGGGACGCATAAAGAAGAAGGAAGAAAGAAAAAAAAAAGAAGCGAGAGAATTGACGAGAGCGAGAACGTATTATTTTATTTCCACTTAATATTTGGCGAAGGAGAAGAGCTCGCTACATTTAGCGAGGAATACACTCTGACGCCAATTTTTTTATAATTTATTGAGCCTGGTGTGGAACGTTTTTTTTATTTTTTTTAATTAAAATTTATATGAATTTTAGCTAATTAGCCAGGTCTAGATTTAGTAATATGGGTCCTCCTAATAACCCCATATTTATAATTTTAGACCACTGAAGACGCATATCCTCCTCTCCTATAGGGTATAGGGTGTCAGCCGGATCATCATACCGCCTTGATGAAGAGAGGATTTCCATATTGGGGTATTGATCTCTATAGTTACCTGTCTTGATATATGCTGAAGACGTTGCTGGCATGGATGAAATCATAAGTTCTTGGATAGGTGGAGAATGCTTCGCACAAATCCTGGAAGGTTCCAATGAAACCACGCTCATAAATCACGCCTAAAGTGTCCCGATTTGAATTTAGAGGCATCACATTCATGACCCAAACTGGGTAGTTCAACATGGCTGCAGCGAACCCTCCTAGATAGGCGTTCATGTCCATTACGTTCCGATATCTACCTTGCATCAATGAGCCGGAAATATCTTGTTGTGATGCTCAATCCTGCTCTTCCAAATCTCGTTGTCCTCCTGGAATATCTTGCTGCTGATGCCAGGTGCGGAACCTCGGCTTATTCTTGGTGGCACAGCGAAAGCTCGTTCTGGCCATTTCTCTAATGCTCCTCCAGCTAGCGACTTCATTGGCACTACTGACCTCCGGCAGTGGGGTTATGCAAGTCTCCATGTTTATGTACCTTTTCATAAAACAATGTCCAAATATTCACTACAGTATTTATTAGTTACGGCTTGCAACTCACAAGCACGAGTGATCAAAATCGGTTGTGTTGGGAGAACCTATCCAAGGGGTTCACATGTTTTTAATGTCCTGACTTACTGATTCGATAATTATTATCTCTTATGTGGTGTGGCGCCGTAGGAAATTAACTGTCAAATATAAGTGCCTTCTTTGGTTTTGTCGATTGACAGGCAACTCCGTTTGTGAAAGGTACACACATGGAGAAAAATAATAGCTACCATCCTGTTCTGACCAGGGTGAAATCTCCTGATCTAGCAGTCCATAATTCAGAATATGACGGTCTAGAATTACTGATATAGGGCCCAGAAAAAACCTTACGTCATATAAAGCAACTGTTGAGACACCCATGGGATCCCAGTTTATGAAGGTCAAACTTCTTCCTACATAGTGTTGAAATTGAATGGAAAAGGAATAGAGAGAGAATATATATATACCAAGCTACATCTGCATTGTCGGATTTGCATATGTGCGGCGTTTTGTAAGCCTTCTTTGATTGCTGACACTCTTCGTGATTGATTGGCTTTTGATATATAGCTAGATAACCCTTCTCAACCACTTTCTTCCAGCACAGGCTCTTGATGATCTCCTCAGTAGCATCTCGCTCTTGTTTCAACTCTTCTTGGGTTTTCTCCCAACCTTTCCAGTATGTCTTCCAACGGATAGGCGGACCGGAGAGAATCCAATAGGCCCCGGGCCGTAGAACTCTGTCTACTTCAATAAGATGTGTTCCATCTGCAACAGGTTCCAAGGATTAATGTCACATGATTTATTTATTCTTAAGTTTTTTTGTTTTTTCCAATAATGCGCGCTTCTTATCGTTCCTCCCCCCTAAACACCGCAAATACGAATGGTTTCCAACCCACGATCTCACCATCTCACTCATGATTCGCAAAACTCACTTCTTCTGACCTCTGGGATGAGTGAAGGGCAGAAGGGCTTACCGTACTTAAACCATGGAATTAAGCAGCGAGAGCAATGAGCCATGTCGAAAGCCCTGGCAGGGTAAGGAATCCTCTGGGAGGACATGATACCAATCATGGCGGGAACTCCTCTCTCCAATGCAAACTGGACCTGTGCCTCATGGGTGTCCCTCGGCACGAAGGACATGGCCATGATGTCTCGTTTTAAAAGGAACGCTCCCCAACTCGTAACCTTAATGCAATTCCACAACAAAGTAGAGAGAATAACGAAAGGTATAAAATAGTCGACGCAGTTGCAGATTTTCAGTAAGGCAATAAATATGCTTGGCCATATATATGTCGCAGCTGAGAGAGAAAAGACAGAAAGAAAAATGATGCAGAATAATAGCCTTTTTTTTCAAGACGCTCTTTCCTTCGTAGAAGGGCCGAATTTGGCTGTTAATGCGCATTTATTTCTCAGTCTTGTATTGGACCGGATTAGATGACCGAATTGGCATGCGGATATATGTGGCAGCCGATGTGTCAAATTGATATCAGACGGGCTAATATTTGGTTTAGTCTACCGTGGTGATCCAACGTGTTTGGGTTATAAAACGACCCTGCATACCTACGTCATTACGCGTTTAAGGTTTGGGAGGACACAAAAAATTACAAGAAATCAGGCCTTTAGTAAGACATAAAATGTGTTATCGTAGGATACTGTAATACTTTTCGGGGTGTTAAGTCTGCTTGGCTTATGGAAAGTTTCCCATCTTTTGGTAACACTTTTTGGTGTGTTATAATTTTCTGTTATGGTAGATTATACAGTAACACTTATTATTGTCTTATAAAACATTTCCATAAGTTTTTTTTTAAGCTTACCATTGAACTCTTTACATAACACTTTTTATTGTGTTATAATTATGTGTTGTCGAAAATTATACAATATGATCTTTTTTGTCTTACGGGAAGTAACTGACATACCATAAGCCAAGCAGACCTAATACACCAAAAGGACTTACGATATATAACAAAAATATGACAAGCTTTCTCAAATGCTTAAATTATTAATTACAATTTCATAAATACCATTAAAGTTCAAAAACTACTAGTACTTAAAGAAACAAACCATCAAAAATATTATTAATATATTTTCACATTGAAAAATAGTAGTCTGAAGTGTTACAAGTCAAAATAACCAACTATGTTCAAAATATGCTACAAACTATAATATAAAATTTAAAATGTCTTAAAACAAAACCCCTAATGCCATCTTCATTCCATGCCAAAATAAATTGCAAGCAGTCCGCCATTCTATAAGAAAAAACCAATAATTATCAGTTACCAAAAATACATTAAAACAAAAAATAAATAACATGAGCAAATCATATAACTTGTCAAGTAGGAGCAAAAAAAATTACAACTATATACTTGTCGACAAGATAGCTATACAAATACAAGATCCAAAGTCCAAAGTTGTTTTCTATCAAGTCCACATATTTTATGATGTTTTAAGTTGAATATGTTATTAATTGTAAACTGTGAAATAAAACTACAGTGCTCTTCTAAATTAAAGAATTGTAAACAAGAGTAAAAAGATAGTAACGAAAATGATTAACTCACACACATATAAGGACACCAACAAGAATTTTAACTTTGTTAATTTCCTCTTTAATGGATTCAACATAGACATCCTCGGAAATCCTATGACAGAAGAATCATTACAAAACCACACAGATAATAATAATAATAATAATAATAATAATAATAATAATAATAATAATAATAATAATAATAATAATAATAATAATAATAATAATAATAATAATAATAATAATAATAATAATAATAATAATAATAATAATAATAATAATAATAATAATAATAATAATAATAATAATAGTTACAACCACCTATTCCTTAGCTTTGTACTTGCGGTGTACTGTTCTGAGTTCTGTAGTGTCAGGAAAAGGCCCAGTGGTAGTGGTTGGTAGGATTGGAAGATTGAGCTTCTTTCCTGGGCATCAAACCTTGCGATCACATTTGAAGACGATGGTGATCGGAATCCTTCAATGCAAGCCTGAAAATGTAAAAACAACAAGTTTTTTAATAAGCATCAACCGATATCTATATTACATCGCAATGAGTAACTTTTTTGAAACTGAAACATTTGAGCAAAGGGCACATATGCCTTTTGAACAGCCCCATTGGTCACCCTCAGAGAGGGCTTTCTTGAAGCTGTAGCATTTGCAGAGAAGAATATTTGGAAATAATACGAAGTAACTTCATATGAATGTCCATATCATTGTATATGAAAAGCCCAGAACAGACCAACTTTGAAACAAACCATAGTACTAAATAGAACTAAAAACAAACGAACCAATGGCCCACCTCACACTCACCCCTTTGTGATTAACTACGCTACACCTAAATGCACTTTTATGTTTTATAAACGAAACCACAATCTAGTCGAGTAAGTTAGATGTTCATATAATAAGTTCAACCAACAAGATTAAGATCAATTGTGCATCCAAATGACACATGAGATGATTACTATTGTTCACTACTCAAAAATTATAGGCAATATGAATATGCTTGGGCATGTTGAGTAAGTTACATGAATTACTGTCGAATCTAAAGTTCGAATGCCATTCCTTTTAATTTAGCATTCTATTATCAGAGATTCAATAAGGTCACTGTATGTGGAACGAAAATAAAAATACCCCATCCTTCGGTCCATCCAGTGCCTTGGCCAAGACATTCACTTCAATAACTTTTTGAACAGAAAACGCAAGCCAAGATTTAATTTTGGCATCCAAAATAGTCTCATTAACTAGATCAACAACGATGTGCGCGGTGAGCAAGGTGGTAGAGACCACAAGCGTATCTGCACATGAGCTTTAATTAATCAGTGCCCAAAAAAAGGTTATTTACCAGGCGTAAGACTGATAAGGAAAAAAAGCCTTTACCAACTATGCCCTCAAGTTCATTGAGAATACAAATTGAACCAGAAAGATCATTAGTCAATATATTCCTCCCATCAACCACTCCAGCAAAGAGAAATTTGCCTTTAGGGAATCCACCTTTAATTAAATCAAGGGTCTTTGTTCGATGAACCAAATCAAATCCAAATCCAGTGACTCCTTTCAATCCTGTGAAGGTCTTGAATACATCAGATGTAACATCGGCAAAGTATGTCTTAATTAATACATTGATACCAGATAGAGTTGACTCAAGTTTAGAATATGCAAGAGTGAAGGCTTACAATTTGTGTGAGTTAAGATCCTTGACGAGAGTGGGCTCATCAATCTGAATCCAAGAAGCACCAGCAGCTTTCAATTCAGACACAACTTCTCTGCAAACAAGCATTCATTGTTACTACAGCAACAACAACAACAACAACAACAACAACAATAATAATTTTAAATAATTAGTTTAGCTATGGTTAAAGCCCAACCATGAACTCCATGCTACTGCCTTCATCATCAGCATTGTTTCTTCTATTTTTGATGTCAGCATCTCTTCAGCCAAAGACCCTTTACCCTTAACAAAATAATTGAAGAGAAGGCAAAGAATTATCTCTAGTACTAAAAGGAACAAAAATTAGCCACTATAGAATTTCTACACTATATCAAAATACTTGCTACTCCAAGTTTATAGCCACCGCAGTAGAGCCCCTTTTCCATGAAAATGATTATATAAAGCATGCTAACAAAAATTCAGAAATTAAGAAAGAAACGAGGCAACTCAGCAATAAAATCAAACACAATAACCCCACCAAAAATCCCAAACAGGGTGTACAAGATATTAATGATAAAGATTGCATTATCAGTATAATTACAAAAATCCCATCTTTGTATTGAGCTATACATAGAATTCATGCGTGCGATGAAGGAAACTACTTACGAATTAGTATCATTAGTTTATTTAAAGGATTGGTGGTAATTTTTAAAGGATCAACACGTGTTTTTCCCCAAATCAAATAAACTGGTAATAAACAAAACCTAAATCCTTACGAATTTGTTACCCGCTTCAACCAACAAAAGCAACACAAACTAATATTCAAAATTTACGAATTGGGAGCAGAAGAGCTCAAACAAACAAAAAAAACAAACAAAAAACTTACCAGCTACGAAAAAAGCTAGTAAATATAGGCACGCAGCAACAAACAGCAGGCCAGAATCAAATCACATACAAAATAACACCACACGGATTGACAGCACCAAAAGAGATGAGAGTGAACACAAGGGGTGCAAACCATTGTAGAATTCCGTCAGTGGGGAATTCTATCGAGCATGTGGAAGGCACAGCAAGAATGGGGGAGGCCAGGTGCAACACGTCAAGTCCTGCTAGTCCAACCTGCACACACCAGATCCAACAACTCACACTAGTTAGAGGGGCAAGCCGGAGCCCCAGAGCAGATTGCCGCTTGTAGTCCCGCCGGTGAAGGGCGTCGTGCGACAAAGACATGGGTAGGACTCATGCGAGACCGATTGGCTAGCCACCAAGAAAATCGGTAGAGCCAAGGAAGAATTGTTGCCGATCGAACCTGCCAAGCCCTGCGCCGCCGCAAGAGAGAGCCGAAGTAGTTGGATGGGGGCAGTCGGACAGGAGCGCACCTAACGATCGGGAATTGCAGGAGAGAGAAGAGAGCGTTGTTATTTGTTTTACTTCACCAAAAACAAACAGATAAGTAATTTTAAGAACAAGATCGAAGGAAACACTTACCGGGAAACGTGGCCAGTCTCAACCAAGAACACGTCGCAAGCGACCAGCCATCCACATCGGCAATCAGCCATCACCGAAGTTTCGTCCTTCTCAAGTGCGGGAAATCCGGTCGTGATCGGAGACTCTCTCTTTTCCTATTTTGGCCTAGTGTGTATGCGTGAGAAGGAAGCAGTTAAGCCTAAGGTTCGGGGTTCGCCTAATGAATGAAAGAGTGTGTGTATTTGTTTTTGATTTTTGTATAGGCATGGATTTAATTTGATGCCAGTAACATTTACATTTCATCCAAAATATCCGCACATCAAAAATATCACGCGCCCAAGTTGCCTTGGCCAATTTTTTTTAATACCCACATATTGTAACACTTTTTTCAATAGTGTTGTCCTTTGATGTTACCGTAGGCTTGATTTCTTGTAGTTACACGATCTCTCGTGACGCTGCGTGACCTAGATGTGGGCTCTTTCCCTCTTGAAACATGAAGGTTATTTTCTCTGTAATTACTACAATTTCGTTGTATAATTTCTTGTACTTTTGGATCTGTTTGGGTGTTAGATTTAGTGAGAGTCTATTATAGAAAATTCATATTAGCTAATGTTTATGGCGTTTGTTTGATTTAGCGAGAATTTTTGTTTCGAAGTGTGTTTCTCTTATATGTTCTTTACTTTTGTTTGATTTATTTGGTTTTTGTTGATAAATTTTGGAGATGGAGAAGGTTGGCCGTATGACCCTAAAGAATCTCTTATTCGGCAAAGTTTGGGTGTGGTTGAAATAATATAAATGCTCCTTTTTTGAAGAGTAAAATATTGTGTTACAATTTTCGTCGTTGGACTGAAATAATTGTATTGTTATCTTTGAGGGTGTTGCAGTGAGGAGATCCTAAAAAGGCGCACTATGTTAGTTGGTGCATAATTATTTACCCCGAAATGTTGAAGGTTTGTTATTTTAGATGAACTAGATTGTCATCATCATTGCCTCAAAGATCAGTGCCTGAAGCTACGCTGCCTTGAGTCGAGCAGGGGTCAAGTGCAGGAGTGTACTAACCTTAACTTGACCCAAGTGCATCTTAGGTTCCTCATAGTGTGAGAAACGTTTCAACAACTTTTGCACAATGTCATAGGAGTGTTCCACCTAGAGTATTGAAGGTTTGAAGCTTCACACAATCATTTTCAAGATGCATGTTTTTAATTCTGCAAAGGTAAAAATCATATCTTTGATTTATTAAAGATGCATAAAGGTTAGGAAGCCAGTGGGGCTTCAGTGAAGTCACTACTTGTCATGGCTTTAGGAGATTTGCTGATGTAATATTAATGAGTTTTGTTAATTTTGAAATTAGTAGCTGGGCAATATTAATGGACTGATAGTGGTTATTGTTTTTGAAGTTTTGTGTGACGTTTCATGCTGACTGGTGAGAATGAGCAGGGTTAGCGTTGCTAATGTTGAAAGTTTGTTATTTTTCAATTCAGTAGTTGGCCAATATTAATGGAGTGATGAAGGATTTTGTTTGTGGTTTTTTATGTGATGTTTCATGCTGACCGGTGAGAATGACGAGGGCTTGATTTGCCAATGGTGTGAAGCCTGAAAATTCGCATGACACTGGGACTGCAAGGAAGCCCATTTTGCTCGTGAGTGCCCTAATAAAGCTTGAGTTCGGCCTCTAAGCCATTGATATTGCCTTGAGTGCTAGCTCGAAGTTAGATAGGGAGAGAGCAAAGAACATATTGTGTTCATTGTAATTATGAATATGGAAACTTTGTTATGGAAAGTGCTCTATAAGCAAGAACTTTGTTGTTTGAGGACTACATACATACATGTAATGGCGAGAAAAATGTAAGTATATATGAGTAAGTCAAGATGTAGTGACATGTCTCGAATAGAATTGAAGAACCGACCTCTTATTTATCCTGATTCGAAGTTCGAACGAAACTAATAATCATTGGTTAATGGGCGATCGAACATCCCGAACCAAAGTTACCTTACCTTCATAACGAGCGACGTTGAGCAGTTATATGGCAACTCCGATTCGGGATGCCCGATGCCGTTCAAACTGAAATCTAACATCCCGAACCGAAGTAACATTACCTTCATAAGGAGCAAGCTTCAGCAGTTATATGGTAGCTCCGATTCGGGATGTCCGATTGCACGCGAGCCGAAGTCCAACATCACGAACCGAAGTAACCTTACCTTCATAACCAGCGAAAGTCAGCAGTTATATGGCAGCTCCGATTCGGGACGTCCTATTACGGCCAAACCGAAGACATCCCGAACCGAAGTAAGCTTACCTTCATAACGAGCGACGTTCAGCGGTTATATGGCAACTCCAATCCGGGTTGCCCAATGCCGTTCGAACCGAAGTCTAACATCCCGAACCAAAGTAACATTACCTTCATAACGACCTAGCTTAACGGTTATATGGCAGCTCTGATTCGGGATGTCCTATTACAACCAAACCGAAGTCCAACATGTCCAACATCACAAACCGAGTTAACTTACCTTCATGACAAGCAACCTTCATGATTACATGTGGGATTTGTTCTTTTTAGCATCACTAGCACTTATTTGTGACTTTTCGGATCTGTTGTTCATCTTATGATGTTGCAATTACACGTTTACGTTTGAAACATAGAAATTGGTTGGGTTTAAGTTTGAAAGGTACCATAATTAGGGGACATATTTGAAAGGTACCATAATTGGGGGACATATTTGAAAAGTACCATAATTAGGGGACATATTTGAAAGGAACAATAATTAGGGGACATAATTTAGAAGTTCACATTTTTACGATCCTCCCACATCGCCTTAGTGATTGCATCATGCAATCTCTTCATTTCTTCCTGTCTTTGATTCACCGACACCGACTGCACTTGCAGTACTCTCCAATCATCGGTAACTTCAATCCGACAATTGGACTCATAATTTGCTATATGGATATCCGCGTCGTCCCAATTGCCAAATAGAAGGTCATTCCCATTAAATAAGCGGATAAAATTGTGGATTGTACATCATGTGGTGACAATCATTCGTTGCCTGCTAAGTGGGTAATTTGGCATATTGCTCAAAATGGAAAACCTTGCTTTCCACACCCCAAACGTTCGTTTCACAACCATACGAAGAGAAGAATGACGATAGTTAAACAATTCTACTGCACTCTTTGGTTGCCGATGCCTGCGAAATTCTTTTGCGTCATATGGTACACATTTATGCAGTGGCATAAAACATCCGCCCAAGGGGTACCCTGAGTCAACCAAGTAATATTGTCCTGCATTGAAAATATAAAATATACATTCCATCAGTGTGTATGCTACATATGAAACAAAGATTAGTAAGCAAAAGTGAACTCTCATATGAACCTTGTGTGGGCCACGGAAAACACAATTCTGGGCTCAATATAGCATTCTCAAATACTCTAGCGTCATGCACACTTCCTTCCCATTCGAAACATACAAACGTGAAGCACATGTCAAAATTCACAGCACACATTACATTTTACGTGATAACGTTCTTCCTATTGCACCATGACGTTGCCTTTACAGCAGGAACCTTTGCATTGACATGGGTCTGTCAATGGCACCTACACATGCATGAAACATTAATACACAATGTCTTATTATGGTACCGACTGAATGTGTTGTCTGTTTATGTTTAACTAACAATTATTGCGTGTCTTATGTCATACAAATGCCAACCGGAAACATACCTTAAACCATGGATAGTACTTCTTCATGTGTAATGACTTTGGCAGGCCTTGGCAATCTCGATCTGGAGTAATAATACGAACCCCCAATGCATGTATCGCACGCAACATAAATCGAAATCGTCTCTGTATAGTTTCCTTGAATGTTGGAAACGATTTGGAACAACCCTCTGCCTAGTGTTATGGCCAACAATCAAGAGGAACATTGCAACTGATTCCTCCAAAGATACTTCACCGTCATCATCTTTTATGAGGCCCAGTTCTTGCAATGTATAACATAGATGATCGAAGACAGGTATGTGCATACGGAAGAGTTCATAACATGTAGAATCAGGTCCGTTAAGAACCTCAGTAATATAGGCCCGTCCTAATAATATAGATGTACGTTGTGGTTGTTTGGAAACATAATCGTGAATATGTATCATAGTGGTCAGTGCTATATGGTTGATGACAAGTTATTCACCACCATCCGACGATGAAGCATATGGTGAAACGCAGTTACCGTCATCTGACATATCATCGAAATTATCCAATACCTCATCACTTTCAGCATCTTCATCACCATAAGGACTATATTCTAACTATTTGTCAGCAGTATCATCATGAGACATTGTTTTGTTATAAACTGCTTCAATGATATGCAATGACGAACAAAATAGAAAGTGTTGGATCAAGCCCAGAATTTGGATAATGTTGATAAAGCCTTATATAATTTGATTTGAGATCTTTTGTGTTTCTTTGATTGTTGCAGAAGATATGTTATTAATCCGGGGATACACTCATGAGAGCAAAGCTAAGGACAAGATACATAATCCTGATCCAGACAAGAGTGAGTGTCATGAAACACTTGGTAAATAACCAAGTCACCAATACATACGGAATAAGGAACATTCGTGTGGACTAAGAACTTAAAAGCTACGGATTACGGAATCTGTTCCTAATGCCTTAAACGGACTAAGTCAAACTGATGCGGAGTAAGAGTCTTGGTCTACAAGGTCGCACGAATGTTCCTTATTCCGTATGTATTGGTGACTTAGTTATTTACCAAGTCTTTGACGACACTCACTCTTGTCCGGATCAGGATTATGTATCCTGTCCTTAGCTTTGCTCTCATGAGTGTATCTCCGGATTAATAACATATCTTTCGTAACGATCAAAGAAATACAAAGATCTCAATCAAATTACATAAGGCTTTCAAAGCATTATCCAAATTCTGGGCTTGATCCAACAATCTCCCCAATTATGGATATGCCCAAACCCTTTGTAATCGATCCCGGTAAGCGTGCAAGAAGATAACATACGGAATACGCATCACAACCAATTTCATTCATCAGTGAACTAGAATATAATTCAGCCTTTATACAAGATTTTCATTAAGGTATATAAGGCTTACTATACTTTTCAAACCCAAGATCTTGAGCTCCACAAACCGCAGCGGTCAAGCTAGAGAGATTACCGAGGAATAGTTAGTCTTAACGCATTCGGAACTACAAGTTCAAGGTTGTCTCTTAGGAATGTTTTTGTATAAATATTCATACTTGTACATTTGTGTGGGAGCACGAATGAGCCTGAATTAACCCTGTGTATGCACAAGAGCTCAAAGATATAATCTAGGCTAGTGTGTGAATCCTTTTGTAAAAGAGTGTAGAGAGTCTTGCTTCCTATTTTGTTGTAATTATCTCTTGATAATAAAACAAAATAGTTCCACTATCTGGTTATCTTCCGCAGTGATTCTATCACTTAACTAGATAAATGTGGTGTCTTAAGAGATTAGAAAGAGTTTCGATAAGAGCCTATTCACCCCCCTCTAGGCTCCAAGGGACCATCAGAAAGCCATATAGTTGTACAATAATTCCATAAATAGAATTACTAAATGTCCAAACTTCATAAAACGTTAACATTATTAAGTTAAAACAACAATAATCGTCAAAACCAATGTCAAACAAAGATAATCAAACGTGATGACACACTCTTGACCTTGTCACTAAAAACCATAATAGAGAGGAGACATAAACTCAATTATCCAACCATTCATGACAACGTAATGACGACATAAATAACCCAACACCATGTTCACTTTGACCGTGCAATACAATTCATCCACATTACCCTCCTCTCCTCTGGCGACATCAGAAAAGCTATCCTATTAACCTATTTTTGTAGTGCCTGCAAGATCTTAAACCACTTTTCCTCTGGTAAGTCCGTATATTGATTAAGTAATGCTAGCGTGTTCTCAAAAGAAGACTTATTAATGGATTAGCAACTTGCCTAGCACTACAAGCACCGTTGTTAACTGCAAGCGACGAATGTCTAAAGACGTCTTTTCTACAATATTCTCTTCTTGCACACGGGCAAAATTATTGAGTGCATCTGTCATTTCACTAAGCCTGTCTCCCTGCGTAACAAACCTCCTGCACTGAGGTGCTGATCCACTCTTGCGTTGTTTCGCATAAGGAATGTCCTTATGAACTGACTTACTGGCGTGAAGGTCATCTTCATTATGGTGATCATTCTCTGCGTCAGTGTCAACATCAACACCTACATCCACATGCATGCTAATATTCATGAACCTTTCATTAAGGTTCACACTCCTCATCAGTATTAGTGGGAGCCTGTGTAGATGCAAATGCCATTGCACCAATGGCAGTAGTCTTCTTAAATAGAGTCCCTAGTTGAATATAATTCTCACATCCCTTCCGCCTAAATTCCTTCGCCTTCGGGATAGCCTATTAACCATAGCAAGTATAACATTATTAAACAAGATTATGATGTTTGACAACAAAATTTTGACATCAAAAAAATAAGCATTAAATGCAATTACCGCAATAACATTGCTCCATACTTCATCGTTAGCATGAATCAGTGTGTCTCTACCTCCCAACCCAAGCCGATATCTGTAGGAGTTGAGAGAAGACATGATACCTCACGCGTAAACGATTGAATTTTGTTTTCGTTGGACAATCTTGAAATTCCACTTTGTTTACTTGATTCGGTTCAACCAATATCTTCTCCCAAATTCTCTTATTGAAAACACCATCCTGCATATTCCCTCTTAACATTTCCTCTACCATGAGTTGTATAAACAACTTCTCGACATTACTAGCCCACTTTTTTTTTCATCAACATCATTCAATTCAATGTCCATCTAATCACATCAATATAATACTTATGACCAACGAGATGACACGACATATGACAAACGCTGGCCCGATTAGTGAGAAACCCGTAAGTGATCGTTCTGACGTCTCCATGTAAAATAGGGCGATAAAACATGGCAAAATTATGTTACCTGTTGATATGGTTGACATGGTTGACGCGCTATAGATGATTGACCAACGTTTATCTCCTGTCAAGAAAATTGAATGAGAACTCATATTATTTCGTCTTACATATTAATGCTGAAAATGGTACTAATATTAGTGTCATGAAGTCGAATTTAAAATATTCGTTCAACATATTATTGCCTATAAAATTCGACCCAATTATTCGATCGTACGTCGAAACCTAATGTTAACAAAAGTTTCTAATAAGTAGAAATTTGGACATTCGAAGCACTTGAGAGGAGCCGACATCGCGTACATGTTGAAGCCGTAGCCCTCATCGGTGTGGATGTAATAGCCGATGAATAGGATTGATGCTGTGAAGTACGGATGCACGGGAATCGACATATTGCGGTTGAGGAAAACGAGTGTGTGCGGGTGAGAGATTTTCTCGGATCGCAAGAGTGATGTGTAAAGACTCGTATTTGGTTAGTTTTGAGAGATAGCCATTCTATGGGAATGTAACTACCTGGACTATAGTATAGTCGTCGATGTGAGCATTTTGATTGTACTTGGGCCCGATTTGATCGGGGCCCATTTGACCCGATTGTTGACTTTCTCGGGGTTTATTGGTCGACTTTGCGTTTGAGCGGTCAATGGCATGTGATAACATCTGTCTAGTGTTGTGCTCATCATTTCGGCGTTGACTATAGTTTGACTCAATTTGGAGTTCGGGGCCTTGGAGGTCAATTTTTGTGTTGGGAGGTCAATTATTGACTGGGTCAATGGTTGACTAGGTCAGTTGACTGGCAGAAATATAAATTGATGGTCCCTTGGAGCCTAGAGGGGGGTGAATAGGCTCTTATCGAAACTCTTTTGATTCTCTTATGACACAACACTTATCTAGTTAAGTGATAGAATCACTGCGAAAGATAACCAGATAGTGGAAGTATTTTGTTTTATTATCAAAAGATAAATACAACAAAATAGAAGCAATACTCTTTTTACTCTATTTACAAAAGGATTCACACTCTAGCCTATATTATCTCTTTGAACTCTTGTGCATACACAATATTGATTTAGGCTCACTCATACTCACCCCTTTTACATATACAAGTATAAATATTTATACAAAAACATTCCTAAAACACAACCTTGGAACTTGTTGTTCCGGAATGCGTTCAGCACTAACTATTCCTCGGTAGTCTCTCTGCCTTGACTGCTGCGTTTTGTGGAGCTCAAGATCTTGGGTTTGAAGAGTATAAGTGCCTTTGTGAGTTCCCAAATATAATTAAAGTTGTGTCCACATATCCGGGTGATCCACGTGTAAGATTCTTTAGGTTCTCAACAAGTTTGTCTTACATCGGGACACCACGAGCTGATAACTTTAAATGCGGTAAGTTAAAGTAGCATCTTCTTGGTCCGGTGTAATTTTCCTTACTCCGTTGCTAATGAAGCTCGGAACCTTACTCTGTCAGGTAGTTTGCTTACTCGTATCTATTTAGTCCTGGAACCCTTAGTCCGTGTCAGCGCTTCCTTACTCCATGTGAGTGAGAAGGTCAGAGTGCTTATTCCGTATCAGCGCTTTCGTACTCCGCATGTAAGTTCCTTACTCCGTATGTAAGTTCCTTACTCCGTGCGAGTCTAAAGGATCGGATGGCTTACTCCGTACTAGCACATCCTTACTCCGCATGAGTGAGTGGTCCGGATTCCTTACTCCGCATCTTGTTTCCTTACTCCGTGCGAATAAAGACTCGGGTCCTTATTCCGCATCAGTACTTCCTTACTCCGTATGTATGGAAGACTCGGATGCCTTACTCCGTGTCTTTTTTACTTTAGTTCACTTGAGTGGAAGACTTAACTTATTAGCTCCATGTCGACTCTTTTACTTCGTGCGACCTTGTAGACCAAGATTCTTACTCCGCATCAGTTTGACTTAGTCCGTTTGAGATATTAGGAGCAGATTCCGTAATCCGTAGCTTTTAAGTTCTTAGTCCGCATGAATGTTCCTTATTCCATATGTATTGGTGACTTGGTTATTTACCAAGTGTTTGACGACACTCACACTTGTCCGGATCAGGATTATGTATCCTGTCCTTAGCTTTGCTCTCACGAGTGTATCTCCGGATTAATAACATATCTTCTGCAATGATCAAAGAAACAAAAAAGATCTCAAATCAAATTACATAGGGCTTTATCAGCATGATCCAAATTCTGGGCTTGATCCAACAATCTCCCCCAATTATGGATATGCCCAAACCCTTTGTAATCTGATCTGGTAAGCAGTGCAAAAAGATAACATACAGAATACACATCACAACCATTTTCATTTATCAGCAATAGAATACAATTCAGCCTTTATACAAGATTTTCACTAAGGTACATAAGGCTTACTATACTTGAAGATCATTGTTCTTTGCTTTTCTCTAAGCTCCATTGTCTGCTTCATCGAATAAGTGGTGTATTGGCTCCAAGATTTGTCCACACTTAAGAATGACTTGATGAAGTAACAGACAAAGGCCCCGTAGCTATCTCCATCTGGCTGTTGTGGCACTTGCTTCTTGGCCCGGAATGTCGCCTTCAGCTTCTCAGTTGGTCTCAAAGGAGTGATGCCCAACTTTTCATATAATCCAGCTTTCTTCACAGCTTCAGTCAATCTGAGTCACAGTGGTTCCCATTGATTCTTTCTTACATACTGCTCCACAATTTGATGAGAATCAATCAGAATCATCTGTTTGGACTGAATCATGAAGACAGCCATCATGAAATGTGGCGACATGATCCGGTACGGAATGAGGATAGTTGAGAGAGTTCTCCATGGCTTGCTATCCTCAGTAGTTCCTTCGATAAAGGACTGAATGACATCTATACTGGGAAGGTAGCCCTCATTCCAGCACGGCAGAACTTCAAACAAGTGGCCATCCTTGTACAGAGATGGAAACAGCCTCATCTCCATTTTAGCAGCCCTAGAGAAGTTGTCAATGTCGTCTGTTGTAAAGAGGCCTTTCTCCGAACAAAGGGTCCGAATGTCGTCCAGGGAGAAGGGGTACAGGTTAGAGAGACATCTTCTCTCGGCAAAAGACGCAACGTAGGAAAGCATTGCCTTACGCACACTTCCGTCCGCATCAAGAGGGTCACACGCCGCATATGATGGGAGGAAGGTGTCAGCTGCGGATGGAGAGGATGGAGGAAGAGCTGCAGTCGAGGAGCTTGGCTGAGAGAAGCGGCTACATTTGGGGATTTGAACTCCCTGAAGCAATGAAGAGGCAGGCCGCTTCTCAGGACGAGTGGAGGTTTGTGATGCAGGAGGAGCAGAAGGATCAGATGACACTCTCTCCCCTGGTTTGGCAGATCGCCGGGGAGCAATGGGAGGGTGAGCCATCGTGTGCACCAGGTCCGCGAATGAGGTAGACAAGGAGTGGACGGACGAGGCGACTAGGTCCATCTTGTGTTCCATGGAGGTGGAGGAGTCGGTGAGGGCAGAGAGGAGTTGGGCGCCAAGAGCATCAACCTTGGCGGCGATGGCGGATATTTGGGCGCTTTGAGCTTGGGCGTGCCGGTCCAGCTGGGCGGAGAGCACAGCGTCGGAGTGGACCGTGCCAAAAGAAGCACGCCCAAGGACCAACTCAGGAGCTTTGGAGGACTCCCCCACATGAACAGGAGCAGAGTGCGCCCAGGCGAGGGAGTCCGCAGGAGTATTAGTAGCAGCAGCAGAAGGGGCATCCGGAGCGGCAGAGGCATCCGGAGCAGCGGACCCGCTTTGACCAGATAGGTCAACAACGGGAATGGCATCAGCAGGAGAAGAAGGTCCAGCCTTAGCAGGGGAAGGACTCTGTGCGGCATGGACTGGGCTGGAGGGGTTAGGGAACGGCACATCTGGAATGGAGGCCGGTGTAAGAAAGCCTTGGTCCAAATTCCAGATGATCATGGTCTCCGGGGATTGAGTATGGCAAGTGTAAAACACCTAGAGATCGGTGTCAGGAATGGAGGTGGTGTGAGCAAGGCTGAAACGGAGCCAAAGGTCCGTTAAGGTGTCGGCGGAGAGATGGTCAAGGTAGTCTCGGGGTTGAGGTAGGGGAGGCAAAGGAGCTTCCGGAATAGATTCCGGGACATCAGCAATTGCGGTAGCAACGGCGGTATCAACCGCAGCAACAGCAGAAGTGGAGGGAGTGGGGGACATCCCGCGGCGAAGGGGCTAAGGAAACTCTCTAGGGACACTGCGCCGAGATGGCCCCGCAACCTCGGAGGGATCGGCACGACGACGGTCTTTGGGAGGCCCGAGAGATGGAAGGTGCAGCAATGGACCGAATCCGGGAGGATCGGTGAGCAGAGCTGATATCAGGGGCATGGCTGTCGGAGGGGTCACCAACAGAACTACCTTGTTGTTCCGGGGCAGGGAGAAGGCGGAGAGCTGCAGAGAGACGGCGGGCCATCATGTTCCCATCAGGCGTAAGATGGCGAAGGTAAAAAGCCTGAGGAAATGGAACAGCATCAAAGCGGGCGAAATGGTCCGGATGAAGATGCCGGAAGATAATGCTTAGAATGCGCCTGAAGGAATGGTTCTTGGGTCCATTCTGCAGCAATCGGAACAAAAACGTCCCCCAGTCCATCGGAAGACCTTCAAAAATGCCGTACATGGCCAGAAGAAGGTCGTACGGAACAGAGTCGAGAGCGGAAGTGCGAGCCAGTAAACACCGACTCAGTATGACCGCCATACAGCGATAGCGACCTTGGAAGGACTTCACCTTATATTCCTTGCCTTTATAGGTGCAACCCATAGAAGCCGCCATGGGATCGGCATCAGGGCACTGTGGTTCACCGAGGGGTAGATTAAGAGCAGCGCGGAGAACAGCGGGGGTGATTAGGATGGATTCATCGCGAACAAAGGAGATGATGGAGTCGGTGGTACAGCGGATCCGTTGGTAGAACTCGAGAATGTCGTCTATAAGAAGATCGACAGGAGTGGAGATCAAGTTGAGTATGTGAGAGGATTCTAGAAGAGGGCGAAAATTGAAAAACCAGTCCGGAGGGTTGGAGACAGCGCTCCAATCGACCAGATGGCCGGGATTGACGCCGGAAAGAGAGGTTCTGGGTGCCATTGTAGATGAAAGTTGAAGAACGAGAGGGAAGGTGAGGTCTTAGGGATTGAAGGAGCAACGAGAGTTTTAGGGATTTGAAAAGTGTAACACTCGTGCTTCGTAGGAATGACCAGAATATATAAGACCGAGTCCGTGAATGTCAGTGGGTCTAGGAATTTGGCGAGTGAAACAGTAGACCGCTTGACAGGATGATGTCATTAGTCTTGATATAAGTGTGCCTCCGAATTATAAGATGACGTGGAGACGGCATGACCAAGTAAGGATAACACCTGTTTGCCTTCGGGGGAAGTGTGTGCATCCCGAGACATGCATTTAATGAATCATCATTATTCCTCCTCAAAAGCATGCGATATAAAATAAGACATAGATTATCGCAATTTGTCAGTGTCAGGAGTCCAGAGGAATGAACCGACAATTATCCGGAATTAACGATAGTCGAGTGACGAGTATCCGGATGAAAAGTAGACCGTGTCCGTAGTAACAAAGTGCGGTGAGAGAGAAGTAGATTCATTTGCTGTCAATAAGTTGAAGAGAAGAAAAGTACCACAACACTTCAAATCCAAGACTATGGACTAGATGTATCGATAGGGTTGCAAAGAAAATCTGAACCTGTAGCTTCACAAAAAAAAAAAAACTAAAAGTACAAAAGCTTAACAGGCAAGGATTAGTACAGATAGGAGAAAATAGTCAGTGAAGAGCTATATAATCCGAACTAATGAGAAGCAGAACTTATGCATTACAAAGAATGAAATAGACAAATACATATTAGAGAATGATCAATGTGACTGAATCAGGGCAAATGTCAGATAATAAATACACAAGTTCATATAGGTCAACATAGCGAAACCGTCCTGCTGAACGACATAGCTAAGATTAATTAAAAATCATATGATTTGACCAAACTAGGATTCATGAGTGAAAAATGAGGAGGCGGACACATGTCAAAAGCAAGCGATTGATTGACGATTAAAATGCATGTTTTAAGAAACAAAAAAACATCCAAGCATGCCTCAATTCTGTTTCAACAACGCATATCCAGTCAGATCCGGAAGTAAAGGTTTAGAGGAGGGAGTATATGAGACATATTAGGGGGTTATTACTGAGGTAATAGATGAAGCTTAGGCTCCCCCGTAGATCATTCGATCCTCTCAATGAAAGGCTCCCCCTCGAATAGACAGCCAGGAAAGAGGTCATGAGACATATACTCTCGGTAGATTGTGCAATCCCCCGTAGATTGTGCAATCCTCTCGGTAGACCTTTCCGGCTTAAAGAAATTCAGTACCGTCTATCCTTTTAGGAAACTATACTTTAGAAGCTGATCAGACTGCGATTGTGTATTCATCCATCAGGCATTCTGAGCTAACCCATTTCATTTCTTCAACTATACATGTTAATAGAGTAATCTAAATGAACAGGCATTTGTCATGTGGTGATCAGTGGAAATTAAGATCATGAAACCAGAATGAGATTAATCATATAAACTTTAATCATGTTTGCTTAAATGACTTGATCGGAAACGCAAGCATCCTCCCAATTATGAAGTTGCTATCAATATCGAAGCATGAAGACATTAAACGTTAAGTATGATCATCATTAAGATCAGTATGTATCTACTACTATCAATAAAAGCACAATGCATGTTCTGAAAATAAGTATCTTGTCGGATAATTTAAATGTGAAACTATGCAGAGAAGTCGAGCATACCTAATCGGAAGAGTAGTTCGGAGAATCTTGCATCAGGTAGGGGCTTTTTAAATATGTGCCCGGTTGATCTTCAATAAGAACATGTTCAGTGAGATGTGACTTTTGAGAACATGGTCACATATGAAGTGATACCTGACCTCAATATGCTTCGTCTTAGGGTGCATGACAGGATTGTTACTGATAGCAATTGCGCTAGTGTTGTCGCTGTAGAGTGGAATAGATGACATGTTGAAAGCATAGTCAGTAAGTTGACTTTGCATCCAGTAGGCTGTGCGCAGCAACTCCCAAGCAGCCTATATATTCCACCTAGCGAGAAGAGGTTGATACGGAATTCGGCTTCTTACTGAACCATGAAATTAATCTATTTCCAAGAAACTGACACGTACCACTTGTGCTTTTCCTGTCGATGCGACACCCAGCGAAGTCAGCATCAGAGTATCCGGATAAGGTGAAGTTGGACTCCTTTGGGTACCAGAGTCCCAAATTCATCGTTCCCTTGAGATACCTTATTATCCGTTTAACATGAAGCATATGTGACTCCTTGGGATTCGCTTGATATCGTGCACAGATGCAAGTTGCAAACATAATGTCTGGGTGACTTGCTGTAAGATACAGCAAGGATCCTATCATCCTCTCGTAGTCGATCACATTTATCGATATGCCATCCACATCGGGATCTAACTTGGCACCGAGGCATGGGAGTTTTGACGGGAGATGAACCTTCCATACCAAACTTCTTAATAAGATCACGAGTGTACTTAGCTTGATTAATGAAGATTCCTTCTGTTAGCAATTCCGCAAGCGTACGGATCATTACAAGTAATAAAGTGGACTCAAAGTCCGGATGTCGAACCCACAAGGAAAGTGATCAAGTAAAAAGCTCATTTTGTAAATCCATGATGTTTTTTTTTAAGTTGGTTTTGTATCATTAGCACTTTGAATGTTGTAATTTAAATAAACAAGGCAATGTAAATAATCTTATGGGAGAAAATAGGGATTTGGATGTCAATCAATGTAATTAATTAATCTCTTGTTCTTAAGGCATATTAATTCAAACTTTCCCTTCTTATTTAAAACCCAACACTTTTGCATGTACTAGCCTCTTTCGAGTGACCTAGCCATGTGTATACCCTAGCTTGGGAATGGGCAACCCATTATGTGCTTAAGTTGTTTGAGTGTAGATTGGCATCACACCAACCCTAACTAGGTTACAAGCAAGATTACTGGCTTTCGCAAATTATAATCTTAGCAAGTCAAGTCTTTTAACTATCCGGTTATCAATGTCTTCTTTCAATCCATAATTGATTAACCTTATACAAGATTTAAGGTGGCCGAACTTAAATCTCACATGCTAACTCAAAAGACTTGATAAACATAACAGGGAATTTCAAATTAACTAGCCAAAAGAAAAGGAATTAAAAACTTACATCAAATCCATCCTCCTCCCGTGGAGGTTTAAGCTACCATAGCAATTAAGAAAACCATTGTTCTAACTATGAGAACCCAATACACTCCTCTCTCTCTCTCTCCCAGAATGAACGATTTTTCGAATTACATGAAAAATCCCTTTTGTCTTACAATTCTCTGCATAACCGCTCTCTAACCGTTAGAACTGTTCCATCCATCAATTCAAACTCGTTTCCCTCTCAAAAAAGTTGATGTAAGCGCCGTCAGATCCTTTAATGAAGGATTACAAGCCGTACACGTGGCACCTATGAGAGTTCGTTGATCAGCAGGATACGTTGTGTAGAAACTACCTGCGGTCATTTCATTTGGTCAACTCAATTTCAAATGACCGTTTCAAATGACCAAGCTCTCGGGAGCTTCTGGTCAACTCATTTGGTTCCGTCATTTCTTTTTGGTCATTTCAAATTTGAAATGACCATGATAAGATTATTCTTTGCTCCTTCATTCTTTCTTTGGACCTTGTACTTGGCTTGTTTTCCATTCAAAGACAACAAAAACACCACAAAGGATCTACTAATGCTATGTTAGGGGGTTAGTTCATTAATCATTCAAATTCATCAAAATGAAGTTAAAGATGTGATCTTTTATCATAAAATCCCCTTCATTTGACACTAAAATGTGTTAGAAAAACCCCCCTAACAATAACTCCAAACTTAGAACTTGCTCGTCCCGAGGCAATTAGAATTATGAGGCATAGCAAAAGTAAGATAATGAATTGATATAAGAGCATGTGAAAGAATAAAACATCCATAAAACATATGGTTTAACTCTTAATATCATGTATGAAGTTTTGTATTCTCGATCCAACAATCATATGTTCTCTTTGCGAGAAGACTAAGAAGCAATTGAACCACCAACATTCTGAAACAAATTTCCTAATTCCTTGTAATCTCACAATGAGCAAAGCAACCTCACTCATAGGGTAATGTCACTTCACTCTCTCTCAATCTTTCATGGAATTAAAACTAAAACAAGTGCCTTCCTAATCCTTTTTGGTGATTCAAGCATCATTCCATTATCCAATTAGTTTTTGTCATAGACCACAATGATGGTAAAAGTAACAATGCCCAACACACTTCTTATCTATTTTTAATGTACAAGTAAGTTCTATGTACAATGCACTCTGAAAATATACAACTGTAATACTGTTTTTTTTTTTTCAAGGATTATGCTGGAATAGTCTATATAACCTTACAAGTTTTTTCCATGATGGATTATACATCTCCACAGTCCATAACCTTCTCTTTCTTTCTTTCTTTTCCAAGGCTTATGCTACGGTAGTCTATATAACCTTACAAAGTTTTCCTTGATGGATTATATATCTCCACAGTTCATAACCTTCTCTTTTTTTTTAAGTATACACACTTTATACAACACTTTATACAACTTGGAACATTGTACTTATTCTAAACAAAGTGGGTTATGACTCCAACTCCACCATTCCAACTATCCAATCACCAATGTAGAACTATAGAAGAACTTATTGAAGTTTAATTTCCATGAAGTGAACACTCATCAAAATATATAGCTCTCAATAAAGTTATGTTCTCACTCATTCAAGGAATCAAGTTATTTATTCAAAAGTTGTCAATTCATTATGGATCCAAGTCTTTGTTCAAACACATGATGATATCATTCCAAGTACATGAGTTTCATGCATGGATTAATGAGTAACCATTGGTTTCAAAAGTATTTCATTCTTAAACATGTTATATATAAACATTTCAAAAATTTTCCTCATGAATTCATCTTTTAATCATGCAACTCCTTTCACAATATAACCAAATCTCATATATGAACAATGCATATCATCATTAATTCCATTGCATCTTCACAAACAACTCCAAACTTGGAGTTTTGCATATTCACAAAAACATACAGCCAGAAAGGGGATTGTTCAAACCTTCTTCTTCTTTTTCTTACGGGGAGAGACTGGCTCACTAAAATAATACATCATTTGAGCCATCAATTCACGAAGGGCTAGTACAGAAATCAGGTTTGAATTTGGTGCATCCCATTTTCCTCCATGTTCTTGCATGAAAGCAGTTAGATAGTAACAAACAAAAGGCCCACAGCTTGAATTGTCAACTTGGAGAGGTGATGGTTGGACTAAATAGGACAATTGTTCCTCTGGTCCCTCCATGCCAAAATGAGTATAAATTTGAGCTATCTTCATAGCCTGATGCAAAGATTCTCCAACCCCAGCTGCTAACTCTTTTAATCTGTCTGCATTATTTGCTCCCAAGGAATCATAGACATGGATAACACGATTCCCCATTGTATACTTCAGTAGGATATAATGATTTGAGATGTGAATGGGGATTAGAACAGCTTTTAAATCTACCCACGGTCGGAAACCTTCTTCACTCCCTATCATATATGCAGCCAAGGCCTCTGGCTTAAGGGGAGAAGAATTTGCAAGCAAGGGAAATACTTCATAGTCCTTACCATGTTTAAAAATCTCTGGTTCCTTCCTTATAGCATCTCTTAAGGCAAAAATGAAATTGCCCAAATCAGGTGACTCAATCCAATTTCGAACACTAACAATTCTCCTTAAGTCCTCCTGGCCGGAAATGTTCTAAATGTCCAGATTGTTCTATAAAGTTCTTGATTAGAATCTCTAAATCGGAAATATTTCTCTCTTGATTCGATTGTTTCCAGCCCTAGAGGGATAAGTATGTCCAACAATGACCATAGAGGAGTTGTAAGCAAATCCAATGATAGCTCAGTTCTCTTTTTCTTTTGAGCTCTTGTTGGAGCTCTAGTTTTCTTTGGGCGTTTCTGAACAGCACCTGCAGGATGCAAACTGCTCTCTATCTCAAATGGTGGGAAAAGTTGTATTGTTAGAAGAGAGGGATCTCTCTCTACCTCATCTTCTTCAGATTTCTGCTTTTCAGCTGTTGGTTCTGGTGTAGCCACATGAGTGGAAGCTACTTCTTCCTCAGATTTCTTTTGCTCCTTCTCTGATGCAGGTTGGGCTTTTGTTGATTTCTTCTTCCTTTGTTGCACTTTTTCCAACAATTCTACAATTAGTTTCATGTGGCTCTCATAAGCAGCCTTTACATCTCCTTGAAGCTTAAGTAAGGCTGATTCCTCACTTGAACTTCGTACATCAGTTTCTTCATCTTCCTCAGACGATTCATATTTCTCAGGTTTCTGCATATTTTCCTTTTCAGTATTCTCTTCCTCAGTTGAAGAAATCTGAAGTGGGAGAGTTGAACCATCTTTTACAGGAGATATTTGCTTTGCTCTATGAAATACAGCCCCCACCAATTTAACGGCTATAGTCCCTTCCTCAGTGATACATTTTATAATCAAATTGTTTGGGTAAGGGGTCTTAGCAGCAGTTCTATATATACTAGGATAACAGTGTTGCACCACTTTTGTTAAAATTCGCACAAATCCCTCTTATCCGCTGACTTCTTCCACTCTTAAAATATCATTTCTCGCCATCTATGGATAATTCGCCTTGATGCTATACATGCATTGTAAATGTGCAACGGGACCGCATCAATTCCTAGCATCTCGAGAAAATATGCACCGACCAAAAAGAATAGCCAAAAACCTCAAATACCCCGAAAACCCCGTTTTCTTATGATATTTCTTCTCATTCCCCTTGGGTTTGGAGTAGTCAAGTGCTTCACTAAATTCCTCTTTAGTTAGGTCAGGTAAAGAACAGCATTTGCTCTGCAAATTGAAGGTTTTTCGAATATTGGCAGCAAAAATTACTACCTTCTTTCCCCCTACTGTACATATCATGCGATTCTCCTCGTTTTCCGATTATTATAAAAATTTTCTGCAAACTCCATCAACAGAGGGCAAGGATCGCCACATACCTTGTGCAAGTTCTGCTCTTCAAGTATTCTCTGCATTTTGGCCGCCCATGAGATTCTAGGGTTATTCAAGAGTTCCCATGGAAACACCAGTCCTGGCGTCACCTCTCTGACAACTGCCTTTGATTTCACCATGTGAACCGTCGCGAAGAAAACGAGCGAGTGTTCAACTTGGTTGGAGGTGATCTGAATCAACAAACCTTTAAGTGATAAGGGAGCTGAGCGAGATTCGCGAACTGGAAGAGTGAGCTGGTGGATTTCGGTGAAAAGAAGTTGGTGAAATATTGACCCTCTGTTTTTAAATGAATGTCCTTAGTCAATCGATTTGTCAACTCAATTTTTAATTGACTGAACCCTCGGGACACCTTAGTCATTTCAAATGGCTAGGTCATTTCAATTTGGTCATTTTAAATTTCAAATGACCGCTTCACTAAAAATTACCAGTTTCAGTCTAAAACGCAGAATTAACTTCCTTTAACTACACCGATGCTTGGGTTCTCTATCTGAATATCAATAAACTCAAACAAACAATCAAATAATCACAAATAACTCGGGTTGCCTCCCGGAAGCGCTGCATTTAATGTCGTAGCTTGACATTCTTCCTTGATTAATTTGGAAATGGAGCAAGGTAAAGAACCTCCTTTACTCCTGCAGCTCAACAAAAACCTTCAACTGTGTCCATTAACGGTGAATCTTTGGAGAATTATCCTGTTGAATAAGTACTCCTCCCTTTTCAAAAACTTTTTTAACCACAAAAGGTCTAGACCATTTACTCTTGAGTTTTCCAGGGAAAAGTTTCAGTCTAGAATTATACAACAAAACCTTCTGACCTTCTGTAAATTGCTTAGGATGAAGATGTTTATCATGCCATCTCTTAGTCTTCTCCTTGTAGATTTTTGCATTTTCATATGCATTCAATCTAAATTCCTCAATCTCATTTAATAGTCTGGACTCCTTTGATTTCTGAGCATCAAAATTTAAAAAGTGTGTGGCCCAATAGGCCTTATGCTCTAGTTCCACACGTAAGTGGCATGCTTTTCCAAAAACCAATTTGAAAGGTGATGTACCCAATGGGGTTTTGAAAGCATTTCTATATGCCCACAATGCCTCATCCAATTTGTTGGCCCATTCCTTCCTAGACAAGTTGATTGTTCTCTCAAGGATCTCTTAATTTCTCTGTTTGAAATTTCAACTTGTCCATTGGCTTGAGGATGATATGGAGTAGTGATTCTATGATGAACTCCATACTTTTTATCGCTTTTCAATAAACTTATTACAAAAATGGCTTCCTCCATCACTAACTAATGCTCGGGTACTCCAAATCCGGTAAAAATATTTTCTTAAGAAACTTGAGTACCACTCTTGAATCATTGGTTTGGGTGGCTATGGCTTCCACCCACTTTGACACATAATCAACTGCCACTAGAATATACTAATTCTTGTAAGATGACGGAAAGGACCCATAAAATCTATTCCCCAAACATCAAACGACTCCACTTCTAAGATGTTTGTCAGGGGCATTTCATCTCTTCTTGTTAGAGTCCCAGATTTTTGGCATTGCTCACAAGCTTGAACAAAACTCCTTGTATCATGAAACAGTGTAGGCCAAAAGAAACCTGCTTGAAGGACCTTTGCTGCTGTTTTAGATGGTCCCATATGACCTCCACACTCCCTAGTGTGACAATGATTCAAAATATTGGTCATCTCATCTTCTGGAACACACCTTCTTATCAAACCATCAGCACAAATCTTAAATAACAAAGGTTTCTCCCAAATGTAACTCCTCACTTCAGATAAAAATTTCTTCTTTTGTTGTAATAAGAATTTATAGGGGAAAATTCCCCCTACAATATGGTTTACCAAATCTGCATACCAAGGTGAGTTCTGCACAACAAATAATTTTTAAATCCTGGAAAATCTTCAGCTATAGGTACAATTTCATCAGAATTCTTTTCAACTCCTTCTAATCTTGGCAAATGATCTGCCACAACATTTTCTGCTCCTTGCTTATCCTTGATTGTGAAATCAAACTCTTGCAACAATAACACCCAACGAATCAGACGAGGTTTTGATTCCTTCTTGGTGATCAAATATTTGATAGCTGCATGATCTGTGAAAACAATCGTGTGGGATCCCAAAAGGTAACTTCTGAATTTATCAAAGGCATAAACAATTGCAAGTAATTCCTTTTTCGGTTGTGGCATAGTTGATCTGAGCATCATTGACAATTTGCTTGCATAAGCAATTACATGCACCTTCTTCTCCTTTCTTTACCCTAAGACAACTCCTATAGCTGTGTCACTTGCGTCACACATTAATTCAAATGGCAAATTCCAATTAGGAGATATAATGATAGGGGCAGAAATAAGAGCCTCCTTGAGTTGCTTAAAAGCTGTTTGACACTCAGCAGAAAATTCAAATGCCACATCCTTCACTAACAATGAACATAGAGGTTTAGAGATTTTTGAAAAATCCTTTATGAACCTTCTATAAAATCCTGCATGCCCCAAAAAACTCCGAACCCCTTTGACGTTTGTGGGTGGTGGCATGGATTTAATAGTAGCAATCTTTGCACGATCTACCTATATTCCTTTGCTGGACACTTTATGTCCCAAGACAATGCCTTCTTGCACCATGAAATGACATTTTTCCCAATTAAGAATAAGATTGGTCTCTTCACATCTCTGCAAAATCTGAGATAAATTGTTTAAACAATCATCATATGAAGAACCAAAAACAGAGAAGTCATCCATAAAGATTTCAATTGTCTTTCTCTACAAACTCGAAAAGATAGCCATCATGCAACGTTGGAATGTAGGCAGAGCATTGCATAATCCAAAAGGCATCCTCCTATAAGCAAAAGTTCCATAAGGGCATTTGAAAGTAGTTTTGTCTTGATCTTCCGGTGCAATAGGTATTTGATTATACCCAGAATATCCATCAAGAAAACAATAATAGTTGTGCCCGGCCAATCTTTCCAACATTTGATCAATGTGTGGCAAAGGAAAATGATCTTTTCTTGTGTTTGCATTGAGTTTGCGATAATCTATACAAACTCTCCATCCCGTGTGACGTTCTAGTAGAGATTAATTCATTCTCAGAATTCTTGACCACAGTCAAACCTCCTTTCTTAGGGACAATCTGCACAGGACTCACCCATGGGCTATCTGAGATAGAGTATATAATACCAGCATCAAGAAGCTTAGTAACTTCAGCCCTTACTACTTCCTTCATGTTTGGGTTTAGCCTTCTCGATGCTCAATGCTATTTTTACTCTTGTCCTCTAAGAAGATTCGTGCATGCACATGGAAGGACTAATTCCTTTTATATCTGCCATTGTCCACCCAATGGCATTTTTCCTCTTCCTTAAAAACTGTCAACAATTGATCTAATTGTTCTCCTTGTAGCTCAAGCCTACAATAATAGTCCACTCACCTTCTTCTCCCAAGAATACATACTTTAGATGTGCAGGTAGAATCTTCAATTCAACCTTTGGTGCCTTCTCCACCGATGGGACTGGTTTAGAATTTCTTCCAATATCTTCAAATCCTTTCTTTGATTGAAAATGAATGAATGGTGTGGCCTCTAAAGTATTTCTCACCTCTAAAATGTCTGCGCTTGTGAATGGGTGCACACCAAGTGTTTGGTGGTATGCTTGAGTGACCATGTGTGTTGTGTGCTTGATTGTGGTATCCGGCCTGAAGAGGCGGTTAAAGAACTTTGCCCGAGAGGCGGTTAAATCACTTGGCCTTGAAGAGGCGGTTAAATAACTTGGCCTGAAGAGGCGGTTAAATCACTTGTGTTTTGTGTGGTGGATAATTGTGACGACCGATGTGGTTTGTTATTGTTTGTTGAGATTGTTGTAACACGTCACTGCACCGTGCACATGCATATGCAGCTAGGAGCATGGGAAAGGTTGGGGAGACTTGATCCCTACCGAGCCGTGGTTGCTCACCCCTCCTCTCGTGTTTGCTTGTTTTCCAGGGACTTACGGGCGTTAGGTGGATACACCAAGATGGAAGACCTTATCCATTTTATTCTTCCATTTATGTTGTTTTCTTTTATGGGAACCGATGTAACCCCAGTGGGGATGGGATTGGAAAGAATTTTGTAATAAAGCGGTTTGGAATATTTTTATGAATATTACATTCTTGAATGTGTTGTGGATGTTTGAAATGTAAAATTCTTGGTTTGTATCCTAACCCCTTTGCCCTCAGGTGTGGGTAAAGGGAGTCACGTGCCGGTTTCCTGGGTTGGAAATCGGGGCGTGACAATATGGTATCGAGCATGGTCTAGTTGGCCTAGGGTAGTGGGGGACTTGGTTATCTTGAGTCCTTTGGAGGAGCACGGGGGACATGCCGATCAACATGGTCCTCTTTGAGCCTCCAAGGTGTACTTAGGGTAGTCCGGTCTTGTGATAGGATTTGCATGCATTGGCATTAGGGCACTAGTTGCATTTCTTGTGAATGTATGCTAAATTGTGGATAAGATCACATGATTAAGTGAAATGTGCAACTTCGATTTGTTTGGCAATGTGTCTGGATGTGTGAACCGTGAAATGTGATTGGTGCAATGTATGTGTGTAATGTCATGTGTTAGTGGAATTGATAATGGGGTAGAGGTAGTCAACTTGTTAGTAGTCAAACGCGTCCGACATTTGTGCATCTTACTTCATGTAGTAAGAATGCCACCGAGGAGAGTGACACGTGCGTCCGAGGCGATGGCCGATGAGTCATCCGCCCATGAGGGTCCGGGTGCGGGGACCATCCGTTGGAGGGCATGCGTTGTTACCGGCACGCCTACAAGAAGGCATCCGGGTGGAGGTACGAGAGCTACGGGAGGGACTCCGGCAAGACGTTCGGGAGGAGGTGCGCCGTGAGATGGCGACACGGCAGGTGGTGCCACCACCACCACCACCCGTAGGAGAGCCGCCTCGTGAGCGTGAGAGTTAGCCGGGTGGTGTACCGACCCGTGCGAAGGATGACGTGGTGACACGGTTCCGAAAGGAACAACCTCCGCGATTTAAGGGGGGAAGATCTGTGGTACCGAGCGGTGGTGGCCAGATTGAGCATGTGTTCTCCTTTCTCCCTGCCCCGGGAGGAGGATAAAGTGCGGCCGCGGTCGGCACTGGGAGGGGGACGCTTTGGAGTGGTGGACGAGTGTTGCGGGGAGCCGTGCAGTGCAACTCATGTTTTGGGAGGAGTTCTTGCAACTCTTCCAAGATGAGTTCTTCCGGAATCGGTGAGATGGCGAAGAGGGGAAGAATTTGGCAGCTTGAAGCAGGGATCCAAGACGGCACCCGAGTATGAGCGGGAGTTCCGGGAGATTGAGTAGGTTTGCTCCCGAGATCGTGGTAAGGGAGGACCTGAAGGCCCACAAGTTCACCTTGGGTCTCGGGCAACCACCCTAGGGAGAGGGTGGCGATTCTACGCTTGAGGACCTATGCGAGGCGTGGAGACGGCCCGAATAGGCCGAGAGAGCTGGATGATGGGAGGCAGGCCCATGGGGGGCGCCGAGTGCGGTGTGGGCCTGATCGAGATGCGGGGTCCAAGAGGCTCAAGACGGAGGAGAGGGATAGCGGTTCTTATGCAATCGGGGTCGGACATCCATGAACCCTGGGAGGTTCACCTTTGGCGGCGGAAGACGGGAGTGGTCCAGGCGGGAGTCTACCGAGCGGATGCCACTGTGTGGAGAACGGGGGTCACTTCAAAGGGGAGTGCCCCAAGAAGGAACGCGATGCAACAACCGTGAGGCGAGAGGGTCATTTGCGCCGGGTTTGCGGGGAGTGGCAATAGGGGAACAGGGGCGCGGCATCCGGCGTGAGGAGTGATGCTAGCTTCAGTGCACCAGTGAGAGACCAGCTCGTCGGTGGCAGCCCGACCAGGCGAGATCCGGCCGGACCCGACCCCAGGGAGGCCGGAACAACAGCGACCGAGGCCGAGGCAACCTTAGCGGGAAGCGTCCGGTGAGTGAGCCGACAAGTGGCACGGGCCAAGGAAGGGTGTTTGCGTTGGAGGCGACATACCAGGAGGAGGCCGAGCCACCACCCCCACCCCTCGAGGGTGGAGCGGGACCATCGGTGGTTAGAGGTACCCTCTTGATCTCCCGTACCTTAGCTTCGTTCTTTTCGATACGGGTGCATCGTGTTCGTTTGTTCTTCGAGCCCGTGATAGATAGCTTGGGGTTAGCCCTGTGTGGAGGCCGCGAGGCCCCTAGTTGTGGAGTCTCCGGTGGGAGGCATGATTGAGGTACGACGAGTGTGTCGTGATTGTGTGTTAACCATGGGAGAGGTGGAGCTGCGTTTTGACTTGCATGTGATGCCTTTGAGGGCGTTTGACCTGATCTTGGGTATGGATTGGCTTATGGCTTTCCAGGCCAAGATAGATTGTTATCGGCGGCGTGTGACCTTCGTGACACCTGCAGGGACCTCTTGCACCTGCAGGGGGAGTGGGATTGTGAGGCGAGTCGGGCCGGGCCAGTGTTGGACCAGTGGGGTGCCATTACCCATGGGTTAGCAGCCACGACCTTTGCCGAGGAGGGTAAGGTGGAAAAGAGGGTGTGGCCCGCTATTGTGGACCAATTTCGGGATGTTTTTCCCGAGCGGTTGAGGAGTTTGCCACCTAAGAGGAGTGTGGAGTTCACCATTGAGTTGGTACCGGGGACGGGTCCGATTTCCCAAGTAGCGTATCGTATGGGGCCAGCTGAGTTGAGGGAGCTTCGGAGGCAAATCGAGGAGTTGGTGGGCCAGGGTATATCAGACCAAGTACCTCACCTTGGGGTGCTCCGGTGCTCTTTGCTAAGAAGGCCGATGGCACGCTTCATCTCTCGCATCGACTACGGAAGGTGAATTCAGATGCCGTGAAGAACAAGTACCCGTTGCCTCGGATAGATGACTGTTTGACCAATTGAGTGGGGCCCAGTGGTTTTCCAAGATGGATTTACGGTCGGGGTATCACCGGCTCGGGGTTGGGAGGAGGACATCCCTAAGACGGCTTTCCGGTGCGAGTATGGGCATTATGAGTGGGTAGTGATGCCTTTCGGGCTCACTAATGCGCCAGCGGTGTTCATGCATTTGATGAACCAAGTCTTTGCCCCATACTTAGACTCGTTTGTGGTGGTGTTTATCGACGATATCTTGGTGTATTCCAAGACCGAGAAGGAACATGTGGAGCACTTGGCAACAGTGTTGCAAACCTTGAGGGACCAGCATTGTTTGCTAAGTTTAGCAAGTGTGAGTTTTGGTCACAGGAGGTTCACTTTCTTGGCCATGTGGTGTCACTGAGGGAGTTAGGGTGGACCCAGCCAAGATTGAGGCCGTGGCATCGTGGGCAAGGCCAACCAACGTTTTTGAGATCCGTAGTTTTCTTGGCTTGGCGGGGTACTATCGTCGTTTTGTAGAGGGGTTCTCCCGTTTGGCGGCTCCTATGACAGCGTTGACTCGGAAGGGCGTGAAGTTTGATTGATTGACAAGTGCCGCAAGCAGGCGTTTGAGACTCTCAAAACCCGTTTGACCACCGCCCTCGTGTTGAGGTTGCCTAGGGAGGATATTCCATATGAGGTGTATTGTGATGCGTCCAGGGTTGGTTTGGGGTGTGTGCTTATGCAGGAGCACAAGTGTGGTAGCTTATGGGTCGAGGCAGCTGAAGCCTCATGAGCAGAATTATCCTACTCATGACCTTGAGTTAGCGGCTGTCATCTTCGCCCTGAAGAGTTGGCAGCACTACCTCTTGGGAGAAAAGTTTGTGGTGTTCTCAGATCACAAGAGCCTTCAGTACATCTTTACTCAGAAGGACTTGAATTTGAGGCAAAGGAGATGGGTGGAGTATTTGCAGACCTTTGATTTTACTCTTGCCTATACCCGGGCAAGGGAAATGTTGTGGGCCGATGCGTTGACAAGAAAAGGGAAAGCCGAGGTGGTTGTGAGAGAGTGGAAGCTGATGGAGCAGGTTGGCGACGTTACATGTACGCTGTTGTTCATGATGGTGGGACGATCCTGAGTCCTTTGGTGGTAGTGCCCGAGTTGTACCGAGCGCGTCCGGGGAGGGGACAGCTGGGTGACATTGAGTGTGAGGTTCTTCGTGCCCGTATTGAGGCCGGGAGCTATCTGGGGACTGGACAGAGGGTCCTGAGCATGAGTTGTCATTTCAGGGGCGGTTGGTAGTAGCTTCTTCCCTCAGGGATGAGGTGATGAGGGAGTTTCACCAGTCTAGAGTTGCTGTGCATCCAGGGGGTACGAAGATGTATCATGCGCTTCGGGCACATTTTTGGTGGCCTGGGATGAACGCGATGTGGCTGCCTTTGTTTCGCGGTGCCTCACGTGTCGGCAGTGAAGGGCGAGCATCAGCGGCCGGCGGGCATGTTACAGCCCTTGCCCATAGCGGAGTGGAAGTGGGACCATATCGCGATGGATTTTGTGACCGGTCTTCCACCCACCACTGGGAGGAAGGATATGATTTGGGTAATTGTGGATCGACTCACAAAGTCGGCCCATTTCCTGGCTGTTCGCGAGCGGGACTCCATTGGGACCTTGAGTCAGCTGTACATGAACGAGATTGTGAGACTGCATGGCGTACCCTCATCGGTTGTCTCTGCACGGGATTCGAGGTTCACTTCCCGTTTCTGGGCCGGTTTGCCAGGAGGCTATGGGGACCAAGCTTCATCTGAGTACAGCCTTTCACCCTGAGACTGACGGTCAAACTGAGCGGACGAATCAGACCATGGAGGACATGTTGAGGGCTTGTGTGCTAGATTTCGGGGGTTCGTGGGCAACTCACCTTCCTTTGGTGGAGTTTGCCTACAACAACAGTTATCAGGCATCCATTGGGATGGCTCCTTTTGAGGCGTTGTATGGACGGCCGTGTCGATCCCCTTTGTGTTGGACCGAGGTGGGGGAGACAGCCCTCTTGGGGCCACAGTTGGTTCAAGAGGCTACTGAGAAGGTCAAGTTGATTCGTCGGCGTTTGTTGTCACTGAGTCGGCAGAAATCTTATGCGGATCAGCGGCGGCGACCTTTGGCGTTTTCTGTTGGTGATCATGTGTTCCTTCGTGTCTCTCCACGACGTGGACATCGACGGTTTGGGCGAGGTTCCAAGCTATCTCCGCGATTTATTGGTCCTTTTGAGATTCGGATCGTGTAGGGCTGTGGCTCACCGGTTAGCGTTACCACCGCTGGTGAGTCGAGTGCACAACGTGTTTCACGTGTCCCGATTGCGGAAGTATCACCCCGACCCCACTCACGTGATTGATTGGGGGACGTTGGACATTGAGGATGACATGTCCGTCATTGAGGCCCCTATTCGTATCCTCGATCGGCGAGAGAAGCTTTTGCGTGGTCGTCTTTATTCCTTTGGTTCGCGTCTTATGGCAGCACCGTGGTATTGAGGAGGAGACATGGGAACGTGAGTCCGTGATGCGTGAGCAAGCACCCAGACTTGTTCGAGGACGAACAATCTTAAGCGTGGGAGGTGTTGTTGGCCAAGGGATGGATAGTGATGTTTTCTTGTGATGTGTTTTCTTGTATTCGTTGTTGTATTTGTCTTGTCTTTTAAAGACATGTGTTCTTGTTTGTGATGTGCCTTGAGATGTGTATTCGTGCCATGTGGACACGTGTTATGTGCATTATTGTGGTTATGGATTATGGTGGTACTGTATGTGCCGTTGTCTTGTGTGTGGTGTATGACCCATTTGGGTGTTGTAGCTCGCCGTGTGGCAAATGGGTAGCTTGTGTTTGTTTTCCTCGTATGTCATTTCTTTTCGAGGACGAAAAGTCTTAAGGGGAGAGGATGTAATGACCCGTGTGTAACCCGTGTGTAAGGAGTTAACCACAAACACCTTGGATGTTGGTAAGAGATGAGCCCAAGAGGGGACTTTGTGAGGTGCATGTGTCAAGCGATAGCGTAATTTATGCCCTAGGAAGATGCTTATGCTTCTAAGCGGTTTTTAAGGCCGTTTTGGCTGATCTTGGAGCTCACTTTTGACTCTAGTAGATGGCCTCAAACAATTGGCGTGCAAGAACAAAAGTTTCTTAGAATGAGGTCCTCTATCTACCACAGAAATTTAAGAGCATTTGGAGCTGCACGTGAATTCACCCATTTCACGTGCAAGCATATTTTTGCTTCTCAGGCCTCTACAAGATGCAAGGAGACTTGGGGTAAAGTTTGGGTGCATTTGGAGCTGCACGCCAATTGGGGAATTGGCGTGCAAATTGACGTGCAGGCATATTTTTGCATGGTTCCCTTGGTTTTGCCATTCTAAGGAACTTTCTCCAAAGGACCATGTTGAAATTCTGAGTATTTTGGCCTATTTGGGTGCGGAAAGGTGGTAACTTGTGTGATCAAAACTACGTCGTTTTGATCCTGGGATTCACTTAATCAAAACTACGTCGTTTTGATGTTGTGATGTCTATATAAGGAGGAGGAGTCCCTCTGTTTTAGGTTTAGGGTTTGTTGCTTCACCAGCCGTCGCAGAGAGAGAGAGAGGGAAGGGGAGCTCCTGGTTGCTGCCGGGCGTCTTGCGTGGGTGGTCGGTGCTTCGTGGGTGGACGGCGTTCGGCTTGGGATCAGGCCGTTGCTCGTGTTGTTGCGTTTTCTTTGAGGTAGGGTTCTGTTCTTCCTAAATCCTCCTCGTCCTAGGGTCCCAGGGCAGAATATTATATTATTTATATGTAAATTCATATAGGTGTGACCTCCTATATGAATGTTGGCCTTCAATGGCATGTTGGTGTGATTCTGTGGATTACATGCTATGTGTTCGATGAAATGCCTGTGTGAATATAGTTGTATGTATATGCCCATTACATGTTTGGTAATATGCCTGTGTGGCTGGATTTGTGGTTTAGTGTATGTATGTATCTTGTGTGTTTGTTCTTTTTCCTGAATGGTTGGGTTTGTGCGCTTGTGAATGGGTGCACACCAAGTGTTTGGTGGTATGCTTGAGTGACCATGTGTGTTGTGTGCTTGACTGTGGTATCTGGCCTGAAGAGGCGGTTAAAGAACTTTGCCTGAAGAGGCGGTTAAATCACTTGGCCTGAAGAGGCGGTTAAATAACTTGGCCTGAAGGGGCGGTTAAATCACTTGTGTTTTGTGTGGTGGATAATTGTGACGACTGATGTGGTTTGTTATTGTTTGTTGAGATTGTTGTAACACGTCACTACACCTGTGCACATGCATGTAGCCGCTAGGAGCATGGGAAGGGTTGGGGAGACTTGATCCCCTACTGAGCCGTGGTTGCTCACCCCTCTCTTGTGTTTGCTTGTTTTCCGGGGGACTTACAGGCGTTAGGTGGATACACCAAGGTGGAAGACCTTATCCATTTTATTCTTCCATTTATGTTGTTTTCTTTTATGGGAACTGATGTAACCCCAGTGGGGATGGGATTGGAAAGAATTCTGTTGTAATAAACTGGTTTGGAATATTTTTATGAATATTACATTTTTGAATGTGTTGTGGATGTTTGAAATGTAAAATTCTTGGTTTGTATCCTAACCCCTTTGCCCTCCGTGTGGGTAAAAGGGGAGTCACGTGCCGGTTTCCTCGGGTTGGAAATCCGGGGCGTGACACCTTACTACTTCCTTCATGTTTGGGTTTAGCCTTCTCTGATGCTCAATGCTATTTTTACTCTTGTCCTCTAAGAAGATTCTGTGCATGCACATGGAAGGACTAATTCCTTTTATATCTGCCATTGTCCACCCAATGGCATTTTTCCTCTTCCTTAAAACTGTCAACAATCGATCTAATTGTTCTCCTTGTAGCTCAGCAGCTACAATAATAGTCCACTCACCTTCTTCTCCCAAGAATACATACTTTAGATGTGCAGGTAGAATCTTCAATTCAACCTTTGGTGCCTTCTCCACCGATGGGACTGGTTTAAAATTTCTTCCAATATCTTCAAATCCTTTCTTTGATTGAAAATGAATGAATGGTGTGGCCTCTAAAGTATTTCTCACCTCTAAAATGTCTTCATTAACAGTTGAAGAAACATTCTCCACAAGACAACCTTGTTCATGTTCAACTTCCTGAGGATTCTTCATACTCTTATATAAGTTGAACTCCACTTTGTCTTCACTAATGTGTAATTCTAATTTCCCACCTTTGACATCTATGATTGCCCCTGCTGTTGCTAAAAATGGTCTACCAAGAATAAGTGGTAAAGAACCACCTTCTTCCATATCCAAAGCTATCAAATCAATTGGGACAATAAAATTCTGAATTTGTAACGGTGCATTCTCTATAATGCCAGCTGCATACCTAATAGATTTGTCAGCAAGTTGCAAGGTCACTGATGTGGGCTGCAATTTTCCAAGACCTAGCTTGCTACATACTGAAGATGGAATCAAACTCACACTAGCTCCCAAGTCACAGAGAGCTGAATCAAAAGTAACGTTCCCTATAGTGCAAGGTATGGAAAAACTTCCTGGGTCTCCCATCTTCTGGGGTAGTTTTCTTTGAATAATTGCACTGCATTCTTCTGTAAGTGCAATTGTTCCATTCTCTTCAATTTTCTTTTTGTTACTCAACATCTCTTTCAACATCTTGGAGTAGGAAGGCATTTGAGCCAAAGCTTCCAAAAATGGAATGGTAAGCTTTAATTCCTTAAGATGTTCAATGAATCTTTTGTATTGTTCATCTTTCTTTCTTTGTCTCAATCTCCCGAGGGAAGGGTATTGGTGGAGCATAATTCTTCACCACCTTAGGAACTTCAGGATGTTCCTCTTTCTTCTCTTCCCTTTCTTCCTCAGATTTAGGTTCACCTTCATCCTTCTTGACATGAGTTGTTTCCTCCACTTGAGGAACTTCCCTCTCTGGTAACTCTCTTCCACTTCTTAGCATAACAGCCTGCACATATTCCTTTGGGTTTGGCTCAGTCTTACTAGGAAGCTCCCCTGGGTTCCTAATAGTAAGAGCGTTTGCTATTTGTGCAATTTGAGTCTCTAACTTCTTGTTATGAGTCTCAATTCTATCAAAACGGCTACCAATGTTAGTTTCAATCGTATTCAATCTCTGTTCAGTTCCTGCTGCCATCTTCTCAATTGCACATTCCCAATCAGCCTTCCTTTTCACCACCATACCCAGCTCCTTGCCGTTTAGGTTGGACGCCTATTGAATTGTTGATTGTTCTGATTATTCTGCCCTTGAGTTGCATTATTTCCACCTTGATTCTGCTGATTATTCTGTCCTCCCCATGAAAAATTCGGATGATTCCTCCATCCGGGATTGTAGGTATTGGAAAATGGATTATTCTGCTGCCTGTTTTGGTTAGCTATGTAGTTAACCTCCTCATTCATATTAGCTGAATATCCTTCCATTGTCTCTCCATATGCTTTTAATGGACACTCATTCGGAATGTGTATACCCCCACATTCTTGGCAAGCAGAGTTAACCTTTGCTACTCTCTGAACATTTAATTTTTCCACCTGTTTTGTCAGAGCTTCCAACTTAGCATTCAGCATTGTGGAATTATCCACCTCAATTAAACCACGTTTCTTCACAGCTACTCTCCTAGAGGGCCACTGAGCTTGCTCTTTTGTCAGTTCCTCTATAATCTCTTTAGCTTCTTCTGCAGTCTTGGCTGTCAGAGCACCTCCTGCTGCAGCATTTACCATGTATTGCTCCTCAGCTGTAAGGCCTCCATAAAACACTTCAATAAGTAACCAATCTTCTAAGCCATGATTGGGACATTTTCTCTGCAATTCCCTAAATCTATTCCATGCTTCACCAAGTGTTTCTCCAGTGGTTTGGGTAAAAGCAGTGATGTTGTTTCTCAACTTCACTGTTCTTCCTCTTGGGAAATATTTAGTGAGAAATTCTTGAGCACAATCTGCCCATTTGGTGAAATGTCCCTCTGAAAAAGAATTGAACCAGATCAAAGCATCCTCCTTTAAAGACCAAGGGAATAATTCCAATCTGATAAAATCCTCCGGCACTCCTTGTCTTCTCATTATTCTACATATCTGCACAAATCTGGCTAAATGGTGGTGAGGATCCTCTAAAGGTGTTCCCCCAAAACTGTTCTGCACCACTAAATTAATGAGCTGTGGAGAGAACTCAAAGTTTTCTCTCAAAAGAGGTGGTGGATGGATTTCTGATATCAGAAATGTCAGGAGTATGATGCTCCCTAACTGGCCTGAGATCTGACCCATTATCTTCTTGCTGCTGCTGTTGTTGTTCCTCCATAACCAAACAGGATTCAACACTTTCTTGTTCCCACAACAAATTCTGCAAATCAAACTCTGGATTACTCCAAAATCCAGGAGCAAAATTTGATTCTTCAATGCTTGCATTTGTACACTCCTTTGCTTTCTCAATCTAGCAAAGAATGTACGCTCTGGCTCAGGATCAAATAAATCTTCAAACGTTGATGAATGCTTGCTCATTCATTCGCACCTATAGAAACAACAATGAACACATACCTAGCATAATAGCGCACACGGAGTTTGGTAATTACAACAAGTATGCTTCATACTCAATCACAAAATGTACTTTCAACTTTATTACCTTCCCCGGCAATGGCGCCAAAACTTGTTAACAATTCCGCAAGCGTACGGATCATTACAAGTAATAAAGTGGACTCAAAGTCCGGATGTCGAACCCACAAGGAAAGTGATCAAGTAAAAAGCTCATTTTGTAAATCCATGATGTTTTTTTTTAAGTTGGTTTTGTATCATTAGCACTTCGAATGTTGTAATTTAAATAAACGAGGCAATGTAAATAATCTTATGGGAGAAAATAGGGATTTGGATGTCAATCAATGTAATTAATTAATCTCTTGTTCTTAAGGCATATTAATTCAAACTTTCCATTCTTATTTAAAACCCAACACTTTTGCATGTACTAGCCTCTTTCGAGTGACCTAGCCGTGTGTATACCCTAGCTTGGGAATGGGCAACCCATTATGTGCTTAAGTTGTTTGAGTGTAGATTGGCATCACACCAACCCTAACTAGGTTACAAGCAAGATTACTGGCTTTCGCAAATTATAATCTTAGCAAGTCAAGTCTTTTAACTATCCGGTTATCAATGTCTTCTTTCGATCCATAATTGATTAACCTTATACAAGATTTAAGGTGGCCGAACTTAAATCTCACATGCTAACTCAAAAGACTTGATAAACATAATCAGGAATTTCAAATTAACTAGCCAAAAGAAAAGGAATTAAAAACTTACATCAAATCCATCCTCCTCCCGTGGAGGTTTAAGCTACCATAGCAATTAAGAAAACCATTGTTCTAACTATGAGAACCCAATACACTCCTCTCTCTCTCTCTCTCCCAAAATGAACGATTTTTCAGAATTACATGAAAAATCCCTTTTGTCTTACAATTCTCTGCATAACCGCTCTCCTAACCGTTAGAACTGTTCCATCCATCAATTCAAACTCGTTTCCCTCTCAAAAAGGTTGATGTAGCGTCGTTAGATCCTTTAATGAAGGATTACAGGTTGTACACGTGGCACCTATGAGAGTTCGTTGATCAGTAGGATACGTTGTGCAGAAACTACCCGCGGTCATTTCATTTGGTCAACTCAATTTCAAATGACCGTTTCAAATGACGAAGCTCTCGTGAGCTTCTAGTCAACTCATTTGGTTCCATCATTTCTTTTTGGTCATTTCAAATTTGAAATGACCGCAGTGCAGATTATTCCTTGCTCCTTCATTCTTTCTTTTGACCTTGTACTTGGCCTATTTTCCATTCAAAGACAACAAAAACACCACAAAGGATTTACTAATGCTATGTTAGGGGGTTAGTTCATTAATCATTTAAATTCATCAAAATGAAGTTAAAGATGTGATCTTTTATCATAAAATCCCCTTCATTTGACACTAAAATGTGTTAGAAAACCCCCCTAACACCTTCCTTCGATTGTTTAACTTTTATTCCAAGGAAGTAGGACAGTTCTCCCATCATACTCATCTCAAGCTTGCCTGTCATCAATTTGGCAAACTCTTCACAAAGCTTCGGATTTGTTGATCCGAAAATGATATCATCCACGTATATCTGTACGATTAGAGTGTGTCTTTTCTCTTTTCGTAGAAATAAGGTGGTGTCAATCTTCCCTTTTTGGAAGTTGTGAGCAAGTAGGAATTGACGAGGTGTCGTACCAGGCTCTTGGAGCTTGCTTAAACCATATAAAGCTTTCCGAAGCTTGTAGACTAGATGTCCTGCCTTAGGTTCAGTGAAACCGGGAGGTTGTTCAACGTACACCTCCTCTTGAAGATCTCCACTCAGGAATGCGCTCTTGACGTCCATTTGATAAACTATGAAGTTTTCATATGAAGCATACGCCAGAAACATTCAGATTGCCTCAAGTCTTGCTACCGGAGCAAAGGTCTCATCATAATCTATTCCTTCTTCTTGACGATATCCTTTGGCTACTAGTCTGGCTTTGTTCCGGATTACTATTCCATCCGTATCAAGCTTATTCCGGAACACCCATTTAACTCCAATGACTTGCTGAGACTTAGGCCTTGGTACTAGAGTCCACACATTATTTCTTTTAAATTGATTCAGCTCTTCTTGCATGGCTTCTATCCAATTCGAATCCTGAAGAGCTTCATCTACCACCTTTAGTTCTATTTGAGATAGAAAACATGAGTAAAGACAAATGTTGGAGGTGGCTGCTCCTGTTCTTACACCAACAGTGGGATCACCAATCACTTGATCTGAGGGATGGTTTTGGGTCCATCTGTAATTCTGTTCATGTGATGGTTGATCTTGAATAATTTGAAGCTCTGCCAGATTAGGTGGTTCATGTATATCTGCTGGTGGAGCTTCTTTCGGACCAGATGTTTCCGTATTAAAAGGTACAGTAGAACTAGATGGTTCTTCAACACTGTTTCTGTTAGTGTTAACTAGTCCGGACGGGCTTGAAGGTGCTCCGGAGTTTTGGGTATCCGAAGGAGTATGTCCGGAGCTTAATGGTAGTCCTGAGTCCAATTCATCCGTAGCATCGTCCATATCATTTCTTTGTGCTCCGTTGGTGCCGCTTGGTTGGTCAGTATGTATAATAGGAACAGTCATAAACTTTGAATAGTCGATGTTGTTGTCTTGAACCTGTACGTTAGAACTTGAAGAAGCAACTTTTGACCAATCAAGATTAGTTTCATCAAAGGTCATATGAATAGATTCTTCAATTTTAAAAAGTTTTCTATTGAAGACCCGATAAGCCTTGCTATGTAATGAGTACCCGACAAAGATCCCATCATCAGATTTTGGTTGAAATTTATTCCGGGGTTCTTTGCCGTTGTTCAATATATAGCATATACACCCAAAGGCTCTGAAATGTGAAATTGAAGGCTTTCGTCCTCTCCACATCTCATAGGGTGTTTTCATGGTAGATTTATTTATTAGAGTTCTGTTCTGAACATAGCAGGTAGTGGACACAGCTTCAGCCCATAGACTGAGAGGAAGCTTTGCCCCTGCTAGCATAGACCTGCCAGCCTAGACTAAAGTGCGATTCTTACGCTCAGCTACCCCATTTTGTTGTGGAGTTCTGGGCGTAGAGAAGTCATGTTAAATGCCCTATTCAGAACAATATGATCTCATATCTGAGAAATCAAATTCTGTACCATGATCACTCCTGATGCATTTAATGCTCAATCCTTGTGAATTGCTTATCCAGTTGAAAAGATCTACAAGATGCTCAAAGGTTTGATCCTTAGTTTTCAGAAACATAACCCATGTGTACCTGGTAAAATCATCGATAACCACAAGGGTATATCTCGCACCAGCTAGTGAAGGAACAGAAATGGGACCACAGAGGTCCATATCTTCAGTTGTAGAGGAGCAGTTATTGAATTAACTGATTTGCTCTTAAAACTATGTTTAGTCTGTTTACCAAGTTGGCATTCTCGACAGAGAGTGTCTCTGGAGTATTTGTGTTTAGGTAGACCAGTGACAAGATCGAGTGTGCCAACTTAGACAAGGTCTTAAAGTTTAAGTGTGCGCATCGCTTGTGCCATAGCCAACTATCTTCATCGATCTTTGTAGTGAGGAAGCATACAGGGTTAGAAGAATTATTTCTTAAGACCACTGAGTATATGTCCCCATCTCTTGATCCAGATAACGTAACATCTCCGGATAAGTTTTTCCTTACCGTACAGGTGTTGGACATAAAGGAGACTGTAAATCCTTTGTCACATAAATTACTGACACTTAGCAAATTGTGCTTCAAACCTTTGACTAGTGCAACTCTAGTGATTGATACACAGCCGTTAGTTAAAGTGCCATACCCGACAGTCTTACCTTTCCGTTGTCACCATATGAAACGGATGGACCTCGTTTGTCATTAACTTAACAAGTAGAGTCTGATCACTCGTCATATGTCCGGAGCATCCACTATCGAGGATCCACTTGCTTTGATTGATCTTTAACTTCAAGTGATCCGGCAGTGCATTCCAGAGATGCTTATGAAAGACAACAGTTTACACTTTTGGTGCCCAAACTTGTTTCGGGCGGTTAGAAAGAGCAGCAGTAATGTCAACAGTTCCGGATTTGACTTTGCTAGGACTTTTAGCTTTCCAAGTTGACTTTAATTTGTTAGTTTCAGCTGCTTCTTTTATTTGGGTTATCTTGGGAGAGATACTCCTTTGAGGTTTAGATTTTGTTTTGCTCGAAGAACCCTTTTTATTGAACTGATCTTTATTGGTATGAATTTGATTACAAAGCCAGTTATTAGATAAACTCCAACATTCATAGTGATAATGACCTATTTCCCTACAGATGGAACAGACACTATAATGCGGAGTACAAATAGGGGATACAGGTCTCTTAGATTTTACAGGACTTTTCTACTGTTCCCCGTGGCCCTAATCCATTGCGTTTGGGTGACGCGCTCTTGGCCCTAGATGCGTCGGCCTTAGCCTGTCCTTTCTTTTTGGGTGCTACGTTTTGGCTTTAAGCTGCAGCAGCTTCCCTTAATCATTAGTTACAGTCTCTGCTTCGGGAAGTGCGCATGCGACCTCAACTCCACAGTTATAAACTATGGTGCCACCTGAAATGAAACCATCCAATGGCTTAGACATACAAACAGGATATAAGTTGGTTAGTTTTGGAGTGAAATTCGGAGGACACTTAGTAGCTTGAGCAATGGAAGTCGATGGTTCGGAACCTAGGCCAGGTTTGACTCGGATGTTGTCAGGATCAGTCCTAAAGGTAGAGGCTATTTCCCCGAATTTAAGCCACTTACGATTTATTTCCCTTTCCTGTTCAAGTTCATTCTCGAGTCTTTTTACAATAACTTTTAGGCCTGAGAGATTGGTATTTAATAGATGATTTTCAGCCCTGAGATCATGATACCAAGCCTCTTTACCTCTGAAGTCAGCTATGTCTTTTCCAAGTCTAGTAATAGTAAATTCAAGATGTTTATTCTGACTTTCCATATCTTTGTACATTTGAGTAATTATTAGTCTCTCATTCTTTTCATGATTACGTTCAGTACTAAGAAATTCTATTTTACTCATGAGCTCAGAGATAGAAGGTACCTCAGTATTTGCCATGAGGCAGACATTCGGCTTAGGTGTTGGCTCATCATCCGAGGATTCCTCCTCGTCTTCCAAGGCACTGATGTACTTTGTCACGAACGCCTTCCTCTTGTTCTTGCTGTTGTCTGAGGTGGAGCGGCGAGGAGTTACCCTGTCACTTTTCTCAGCCACTTTAGATTTGGATCTGCAGTCCTTGGCCCAATTGTAATGACCCGTGTGTAACCCGTGTGTAAGGAGTTAACCACAAACACCTTGGATGTTGGTACACAAGTTTAAGGTAAGAGATGAGCCCAAGAGGGGACTTTTGAGAGGTGCATGTGCCAAGCGATAGCGTACATTTATGCCCTAGGAAGATCTTTATGCGTTCAGAGCGGTTTTAAGGCTGTTTTGGCTGATCTTGGAGCTCACTTTTGACCTAGTAGATGGCCTCAAACAATTGGCGTGCAAGAACAAAAAGTTTCTTAGAATGAGGTCCTCTATCTACCACAGAAGTTTCAGAGCATTTGGAGCTGAACGTGAATTCACCCATTTCACGTGCAAGCATATTTTTGCTCTCGAGCCTCTACAAGATGCAAGGAGACTTGTGGTGAAGTTTGAGTGCATTTGGAGCTGCACGCCAATTGGGGAATTGGCGTGCAAATTGGCGAGGTGTATTTTTGCATGGTTCCCTTGGTTTTGTCATTCTAATGATCTTTCTCCAAAGGACCATTGTTGAAATTCGAGTATTTTGGCCTATATGGGTGCGGAAAGGTGCTAACTTGTGTGATCAAAACTACGTCGTTTTGATCCTTGGTTTACTTAATCAAAACTACGTCGTTTTGATGTGGATGGTGTCTATATAAGGAGGGCTTGAGTTTGAGTTTAGGGTTCTTGTGTTCCTTTCTTTGCGCTTGCTTCGAGAGAGAGAGAGAGCTAGAGAGAGAGGGAAGGGGAGTTCTTGGTTCTTTGCCGGAGCATCTTGCGTGGGGAGGACATCGTTGGGCGGGAGCAAGGAAGAGTCGCTTTAAGGTAGGGGTTCTGTTCTTCCTAATCCCTCCTCTATCCTAGGGTCCTAGGGCGGATTCTGGCCGTATCTGTTTATATATACATATGTAATCCATATAGGTGTGATCTCCTATATGGATGTTGGCCTTCAGTGGCATTTTAGTGTGGTTACGTGGTCTATATGCTATATGTTTGATGAAAAGCCTGTGTGAATATAGTTGTGTGTATATGCCCATTACGTGTTTGGTATTATGCCTGTGTGGTGAACTTGTGATTTAGGGTATGTATGTATCTTGGGTGTTTGCTCTGTGGCCTGAATGGCTGGGATTGTGCACTTGTGAACGGGTGCACACCAAGTGTTTGGTTTTATACCCGAGAGGCTATGCATATTATGTGTTTGAAATAATGTCTGTGGTGCTGGGTTTGTGAGCCTGTGAATATATGCATGCTAAGTGTTCGACGTTATTCCTGTGTGACTAAGCATATTAAGTGTTTGATGTTATGCCTGTATGGTCTTATGTCTTTGTGTGGTTGCTTGTACACCAGGTGGTGTGGAAGCCCGGGACCGTTTTGTGTTAGCCCGTGAGGTCATGGAAACTTGGCCTGAAGAGGCGGTTAAATCACTTGGCCCGAAGAGGCGGTTAAATCACTTGGCCTGAAGAGGCGGTTAAATCACTTGGCCTGAAGAGGCGGTTAAATAACTTGGCCTGAAGAGGCGGTTAAATCACTTGTTGTTAAAGTGTTAGCCTTGTGTGGCGGTGGCAGATTGTAATTGTTGATGTGGTTGTTGTTATGTCCGTTGAAATTATTGTAACACGACACCGCACTTGTACACATGGCATGTAGATGCTAGGAGCATGGGATGGGTTGGGGAGACATGATCCCTGCGTGTCGTGGATGCTCACCCCTCCTACTATGGTGTGTTTTCTTGCGGGAACCTACAGGCGTTAGGTGGGAACACCAAGGTGGAAGAGTTCCATTTTGTGGCTTTGTTTTGTGTTATTTGCATTATGTAATTTTGTTGAGGTATTGTAACCCCAGGTGGGAGATATTGTAATGAAGTTTGAAATATAATAAAGGCATGTGGTTTCAATTAAATAATTATATGATTTTGGTTTCTGAAAAGAAATGTGAAGTGTATATTGTATTCTACCCCTTTGTCCAAACCCGGATAAAGGGAGGGTCACGTTCCGGTCTCCTCGGGTTGGAAATCCGGGCGTGACAATATGGTATCGAGCATGGTCTAGTTGGCCTAGGGTAGTGGGCGGACTTGGTTATCTTGGGTCCTTTGGAGGAGCCTGGAGGGACGTGCCTGATCAACACGGTCCTCTTGGAGCCTCCAAGGTGTACTTGGGGTAGTCCAGTCTTGTGGTAGGATTTGCATGCATTGGCATTAGGGCACTAGTTGCATTGGTTGTTGTATGTGAAGGTGTGGATACCTGAAAAAAAAATAATTGTGATAAAAGAAAATATGAATAATGTGATAAGGCGTGAACTGTGCAACTCTGATTTTATTTGAAGTACCTTGAGCATGACTACAAGGAAAGGTCCTTGTTTAATTGAACTGTGTGCTTGTGGAATGGATGCTTGTGCAATGTGGTTTAATGAGAACTGAAAAGTGTGCAGTGTGTGTAATTGCATGGGTAAAGGGTTTGAACATGATAAAGTTTTAATTGTGCAACTACGAAATTTTGTGATGGTTCGAGCATGAAAACATGGAAAAGAATTTGTGGTATTGAGTTGTGTGCTTGTGAACTTGAAGCTTGTGAAATGTGAACTGAAAATAAATAAAATAAATAAATAAATAAAATAAGTTGTGATAATACTGTTGATATTCTGAAAATGACTAGGTGAGATATGTGAATGCTTAAGTGTGTGCCTTTGTATGGTATTGTGTGGAATAAGTAATGTGGTGTTCAAAACATTCACTTGAGTATAAATGATATGTGTTATGTGAAGGTGTGAACTTGCATAGTTTGTGAAATGTGAATCAGGAACTTGTGGTGATAATGTGCGTTTGAGATCAGCTATAGCTCCAAACGTCTAGTCGGTAATGGTAATGAGAGCATTGAGTGTTAACCTAGAGCGCTATCTCATCGTGTACCCAACCTCTCGAGAAACTACGACCCGTGCGACGAAGAGTCCGCCACCCAGCCGGGCGAGTGGGGGAGCTGCAGGCTCGAGGCACGCCAAGAGTTGTCAACCCGCACCCTTAGGGAAAACTTGGATGAAGATCAATTGAAGCACTGTTGTCCTGATTAGCAAGAAGGATTCAAGGGGCAGAGAGGGGCGAACAAAGGATGGCCACAAGTTTCGAGATGGGGGTCAGCCCCCAACAAATCAGTTTGAGACCAGTTGCTTAAAGGGTTGTTCTTGCAGTGGACAACCGGGACATTGGAAGAGAGTATGGCAGGAAGAAGTACTAGTGTTGCGTCTATGGAAAAGTAGGACATCTCCAGACAGCCTGTTTTGGTGAAGCAAGTCATGGTGCTAGAAGACTGGCTCAACGAGCTAGGGACAAAGCAAAATTCAAGTGAGGCTAGGAGGAGAGCATGGCAGAACTTTCCTTAGTCAAGGGTACGATTTTGATTCTCGCGTGTTAAGATTGCTGTTTGGTGGTGGTAGCATATTCCTTTAATGATAGTGATCGGTTGAGTCTCGTGCAGGATTAGGTGAGGCTGGGTGAACCTTTGATTGTTGCGTTTCTAGCAATTTGATTAAGACACTTGTGATAAAGGGGTATTTTCGCTGGGTGGGCTCGTGAGCCACTGTTTTATGTTAGGTGAGGCTTAGAAGGTCGTTTGAGTTACCGTTTTGGATGGACGTAGTTGGGGACCTACTAGAGAATAAATGAGTAAAATAAATAAAAATATATATATGATACCAAAAGACTAATAAATTACTAATGGTTATAAACAGTTGTTGGAAAGAGTTGGTGGTTTTAATATGGTCTAAAGTGTTAATCACATCTTTGTGTGGTAGTCAATTTTGGGCGCCCGTGTGTGAGGAAAGTAATAAATGTTACTGTGCTACCCCTAATACTCTAGCATAGGTGAGATTACCTCTGGCCTAGCTAGCCTAGGAAGCTGGAGGCATGAGTTAGTGGCTTGTGGGTAGTGTGTGACCCCGCGGTGGCAACCTTGAGTAATAGAAATGTGTTTTCATGTGAGTAGAGGTGAGGTTTGTGTAGATGTGCTACCTAAGAAGGATGCTCTTTTGGTCACCTTTCCAAGTGTCACGGTTGAGGGAAGAAATTGCCACTAGTATAACCCACTCCTTGAGCTATTGAGATTTAAATTGATTGGTTCTTATGGGTGTCCTGTGGAGATGGCTGCAAATTCTTGGGTGGCCAAACATTGACCACGTGTCATGCTGATGGTGTGTGAAAGACCTTGGGTAATGTTCATAGGATATGTGGTGAAATGGGTTTGCGTATGTATAAAAATGTGATGAGTCCTGGAACTAGGTTACGAGTGAGTTTATAGGATCGTGCCCAGTGAACCCAATCAGTGCAAGCAGGCAAGCGAGTGAGATTGGGCAGGCCTTGTTTGGGTTTTTCCTCAAAATTGGGAGACACCTTCCGAGGGGTTGAGGATGTACTCCTGGTGGTAGGACCATTCCGTTAATCCATGTCGTGTGGGTAATAGGCTTAAAAGAGGCGAGGAGGTGGAGGCTAGTATGTCCTCTCTTACATGTGTTCTACGCAGTCGTTTATTTCGTGTGTTGTGGTCGCCTTGTTTTGTTGTGTGTGTTACATATGTGTAAAGGGGATAGCAAAGTTCTTATGTGTGGGTCTCGTGGCATTCATATGCAGAGGAGTAGGAGGTGATGCCTGCGCATGTTAGGTGTGGTGTGGGATGAAGAGGAGTGTTATGTGTAATGTTGATGCTATTCCTTGTCACGTGTGATGGCATGCTCAGTTAAAGTGTGAAAGTATTGAAGAGTTGTGATTCCTTGAATGGAGTCAGATGTGAGTTTTGCTTGTAAGGGATATTAGTGCTACCCCTTTGGGGGAGATTTGTGTCCTGCGGCTACCATGGGGTCCTCATGCTACATATGTTCTTCTTGAAAGTCTTTCGTGTGCGTTTCGATGCGGTAAGTGACATGGTCCACGCCATCAAAGTGTTGGTGTGCTTGGGAGCTACGTGAATGTCCCGAATAAGGAGTTTGCATGCCTCGTTTCTTGTGCCTACCCGGAGGAATTGCAGTGACCATATTAAGCTGTGGTTAGAGCCTGAGTATTTCTTGATCCATTTGAGTGTTTTGCTGGTATGTTGAGATGAAACGTAATAGTTGATATAGCGGAGTTGGTGGGCCATGAGGTGGAGTATGTCTTGGAGGCAAGGGATTTTCTTGTGACCTGTGAGTGGTGACACAGAGGATTCCATTGTGGTCAGGTTGCAAGATAGGAGAGTTTTCGGTGTGGGGGGGGGACTATGATGTTCATAGCTACTTGGCGTCAAGGGATTCCTATCGCGTGGTCCGTCTGCCGACTTGGTAAGGCATTATCTCTTGGGCCGTACGGTAAGCCTCGGTTGTGAAGGCCGTGTGGGACCTTGGCGGATCTCTGTTTGACCGTGATCAAGGAGGTCGATTCTCAAAGTCGGTGACTAGTGATAGCCCGATAGTGGGTTTTGGTCTTACCATGGTTGTGTGTGTGGTCTTGCATTTACTATTTTTAGTGCGTCCTTGGACTCCGTTGGGCGCAGGTGATCTGCGACCGAGTGGTTAAGGGCACACTCCATTCTCGTGTTTCGTGTCTAGGCTTGTACTCCGTTCTGCGTCACCATTGGTGTTGGTGGGGTTTCAATGTTCCTTGCTTGAGTGAGGTGGTTTTCGCAGTGATGATGGTCTTCTTGAGGTGAGCTCCCTGTGTGGGAATGTGATTGTGGTTTGCATAATGCTGTCCTATTTGTTTGTGTTTCATTGTGACCTCATTGTGCTTCTTTGTTAGGGTGTGGTCTACACATGGGCTGAGGCTGCGTTGACTTCAACTCCCAATTGTTGGGTATTTTACGTTGTGGAGTGTTGGTCCCATCATGCCGCGAGTTGGCATCTCCAACCTTTGTGGTAATGACTACATTATGTGTTGCTTTGATCTTTTCGCGTTGTTTACTACTTGGTTTCTCTTTTCGGGGACGAAAAGTCCAAAGGTGGGAAGGTTGTGAGGAAACTCCCTGCGGATGAGTTTGTATGGTGTTAGCGAGTGGGCCGTGGAACGTTAAACGTGTAGTAGTGTTTTATTTGTGCTTTGTTCTTTGTAGTGGTGTTTATGATGTGATTTGTTAAACGTACGTGTTGGGGATGGGCGTATATGTTGTACACCGTCGTGGCGTGAATACTTGTGACATGTGTTAGGTGAGGAGAACAAGGGTTTGTGAGATTAGAATATGTGTTTCCTTATCATGCTGTGTTGTATTGGGTCTGTGGGTACGTGCCTTCATGTGTGTTATTGTGTGATATCTTCATTCGCGGGTATGTGAATGGTTGTGGACGATGTGCATCAGCATGTGCATTATGGAAAGTGTATTGTCTTTTCGCGGACGACACGTCCTATGGAGGAAATATGGAAACGTGAATCCATGATGCGTGAGCAACGCCCAGAGTTGTTCGAGGACGAACAATCTTAAGGGTGGAGGGGTGGCTGTTGGCTGGTGTATTTGTATTTCCTTTCGACTTTTGACTTTAATTTATATTGAATGTGTTAATGAAATGTGCTTGTGATGGATATTTGTGACATGTGGATGTGTTTCCATAGATTGTGATGCATGTGGTTATGGACTGTGGTGGCACTATGTTATGTGCTATTGTGTACAATGTGCGGTGTATGACCCATTTGGGTGTTGTAGCTCGCCGTGTGGCAAATGGGTAGCTTGTGTTTGTTTTCCTCGTATGTCATTTCTTTTCGAGGACGAAAAGTCTTAAGGGGGAGAGGATGTAATGACCCGTGTGTAACCCGTGTGTAAGGAGTTAACCACAAACACCTTGGATGTTGGTACACAAGTTTAAGGTAAGAGATGAGCCCAAGAGGGGACTTTTGAGAGGTGCATGTGCCAAGCGATAGCGTACATTTATGCCCTAGGAAGATCTTATGCGTTCAGAGCGGTTTTAAGTTGTTTTGGCTGATCTTGGAGCTCACTTTTGACCTAGTAGATGGCCTCAAACAATTGGCGTGCAAGAACAAAAGTTTCTTAGAATGAGGTCCTCTATCTACCACAGAAATTTCAGAGCATTTGGAGCTGAACGTGAATTCACCCATTTCACGTGCAAGCATATTTTTGCTCCTCAAGGCCTCTACAAGATGCAAGGAGACTTGTGGTGAAGTTTGAGTGCATTTGGAGCTGCACGCCAATTGGGGAATTGGCGTGCAAATTGGCGTGCAGGTGTATTTTTGCATGGTTCCCTTGGTTTTGTCATTCTAATGATCTTTCTCCAAAGGACCATGTTGAAATTCGAGTATTTTGGCCTATATGGGTGCGGAAAGGTGCTAACTTGTGTGATCAAAACTACGTCGTTTTGATCCCTGGGTTTACTTAATCAAAACTACGTCGTTTTGATGTGGATGGTGTCTATATAAGGAGGGCTTGAGTTTGAGTTTAGGGTTCTTGTGTTCCTTTGCTGATTCCTGCTCTGAGAGAGAGAGAGCTAGAGAGAGAGAGGGAAGGGGAGTTGCTGGTTCCCCTGGGAGCATCTTGCGTGGGGAGGACATCGTTTGGCGCGGGAGCAAGGAAGAGCTGCTTTAAGGTAGGGGTTTGTTCTTCCTAATCCCTCCTCTATCCTAGGGTCCTAGGGCGGATTCTGGGGTCGTAATCCGTTTATATATACATATGTAATCCATATAGGTGTGATCTCTATATGGATGTTGGCCTTCAGTGGCATTTTAGTGTGGTTACGTGGTCTATATGCTATATGTTTGATGAAAAGCCTGTGTGAATATAGTTGTGTGTATATGCCCATTACGTGTTTGGTATTATGCCTGTGGCCGAACTTGTGATTTAGGGTATGTATGTATCTTTGGGTGTTTGCTCTCGTGGCCTGAATGGCCGGGATTGTGCACTTGTGAACGGGTGCACACCAAGTGTTTGGTTTTATACCTGAGAGGCTATGCATATTATGTGTTTGAAATAATGTACGTGTGGCTGGGTTTGTGAGCTTGTGAATATATGCATGCTAAGTGTTCGACGTTATTCCTGTGTGACTAAGCATATTAAGTGTTTGATGTTATGCCTGTATGGTCTTATGTCTTTGTGTGGTTGCTTGTACACCCGGTGGTCGTGGAAGCCGGGACCGTTTTGTGTTAGCCTGTGAGGTGTGGAAACTTGGCCTGAAGAGGCGGTTAAATCACTTGGCCCGAAGAGGCGGTTAAATCACTTGGCCCGAAGAGGCGGTTAAATCACTTGGCCTGAAGAGGCGGTTAAATAACTTGGCCTGAAGAGGCGGTTAAATCACTTGTTGTTAAAGTGTTAGCCTGTGTGGCGATGGCATTGTAATTGTTGATGTGGTTGTTGTTATGTCTGTTGAAATTATTGTAACACGACACCGCACTTGTACACATGGCATGTAGATGCTAGGAGCATGGGATGGGTTGGGGAGACATGATCCCTACTGAGCTGTGGATGCTCACCCCTCCTACTATGGTGTGTTTTCTTGCAGGAACCTACAGGCGTTAGGTGGGAACACCAAGGTGGAAGAGTTCCATTTTGTGGCTTTGTTTTGTGTTATTTGCATTATGTAATTTTGTTGAGGTATTGTAACCCCAGTGGGGAGATATTGTAATGAAGTTTGAAATATAATAAAGGCATGTGGTTTCAATTAAATAATTATATGATTTTGGTTTCTGAAAAGAAATGTGAAGTGTATATTGTATTCTACCCCTTTGTCCAAACCCGGATAAAGGGAGGGTCACGTTCCGGTCTCCTCGGGTTGGAAATCCGGGGCGTGACACCAATGACCGGTTTTCCCACAGTTGTAGCATTCCTAGGAACTGGACTCCGGTCGCTCCTTCCTTTGGAAAGATGATGATGAGCGTCTCCTGAATCCTTTTCTGCTTTTCCGTAGGAATCGTTCAAAGGATTTGACGAGAAGAGCTATCTCCTCCTCCTCGTCAGAATCAGAGTTCTCGGACGCGTCCGTATCATCATTCCTCAGTATGTTTAAACATTCCATAGCTTTGAGAGCTACTCCCTTTTCTTTTTGAGCTATTTTCTCATCCCGGTCAGAGTACTAAAACCTGACTTCGTGAGTCCGCAGCTCTCCATATAGTTCTTCAAGGGGAACATACTGCCAGTTCTTGTCTAATTGCATCTGGAGTTGTTTGGAGTAGTAGCGATCTGGCAAGGAGCGAAAGAACTTGTCATTTATCTGAGATTGAGAATAATGCTCATTGACAGTCTTCAGCTCAAGAATGAGCTTGCCGAATCTCCGATAAATGCTTTCGAGTGATTCACCCGGTTTATGATTGAAACTCTCAAAGTTCTGCCTGAGAGTACAGATAACGTTCTACATCTGGGACTGACTCCCCTCATAGAGGATTATCAGTTTATCCCAGACAGCTTTTGCTGTTGTGCAGCTCTGGACATCCGTGAAAGCCTCAGAATCCAAAGACGATGTAACGTAAGCCAGAGCCTTTTCGCTAGCGCACTGCCAGGCTCTTTCATCATTGGTAAGTTCGGCATCCGTCTTTGGCCTTCTAACTCCATGTTCTCCGATAGTCCTCGGAATTGGAATCTCCTAATGAAGACAGGGCCACATGAGATGGTCATGGCAAACCATAAACATCTTCATCCGAGCTTTCCATTGGGAGAAAAGCTCAGGTGTGAATTTGGGCGGTTTTGTCAGAGTGAAACCAGAACTCCGTGGTTGAGTAGTGGAGGCAGTAGCAGGTTGAGGTGGGTCGACGTTTTCACTGCTGCTTCGATTCGGGATGGGCTCTTGTGCCCCTCCGGAGTTAAGGCGAGTGTTGAATAGCATACTGCTTTCTTCGGCCATTGCTCAGAGTGAAAGAGTGGGATCTCTACTTAGAACAAATAGAACTTGCTCTGATACCACTTGATGGTCCCTTGGAGCCTAGAGGGGGGTGAATAGGCTCTTATCGAAACTCTTTTGATTCTCTTATGACACAACACTTATCTAGTTAAGTGATAGAATCACTGCGGAAGATAACCAGATAGTGGAAGTATTTTGTTTTATTATCAAAAGATAAATACAACAAAATAGAAGCAATACTCTTTTACACTCTGTTTACAAAACGATTCACACTCTAGCCTATATTATCTCTTTGAACTCTTATGCATACACAGTATTGATTTAGGCTCACTCACACTCACCCCTTTTACATATACAAGTATAAATATTTATACAAAAACATTCCTAAAAGACAACCTTGGAACTTGTAGTTCTGGAATGCGTTCAACACTAACTATTCCTCGGTAGTCTCTCTGCCTTGACTGCTGCATTTTGTGGAGCTCAAGATCTTGGGTTTGAAGAGTATAAGTGCCTTTGTGAGTTCCCAAATATAATTAAAGTTGTGTCCACATATCCGGGTGATCCACGTGTAAGATTCTTCAGGTTCTCAACAAGTTTGTCTTACATCGAGACACCACGAGCTGATAACTTTAAATGCGGTAAGTTGAAGTAGCATCTTCTTGGTCCAGTGTAATTTTACTTACTCCATTGCTAATGAAGCTTGGAACCTTACTCTGTGTCAGTGGTTGCTTACTCCGTATCTATTTGGTACTGGAATCCTTAGTCTGTGTCAGCGCTTCCTTACTCCGTGTGAGTGAGAAGGTCGGAGTGCTTATTCCGTATCAGCGCTTCCGTACTCCGTATGTAAGTTCCTTACTCCGTATGTAAGTTCCTTACTCCGTGCGAGTCTAAAGGATCAAATGGCTTACTCCGTACTAGCACATCCTTACTTCGCATGAGTGAGTGGTCCGGATTCCTTACTCCGCATCTTGTTTCCTTACTCCGTGCAAATAAAGACTCGGGTCCTTATTCCGCATTAGTACTTCCTTACTCCGTATGTATGGAAGACTCGGATGCCTTACTTCGTGTCTTCTTTACTTTAGTTCACTTGAGTGGAAGACTTAACTTATTAGCTCCGTGTCGACTCTTTTACTTCGTGCGACCTTGTAGACCAAGATTCTTACTCTGCATCAGTTTGACTTAGTCCGTTTGAGATATTAAGAGCAGATTCTGTAATCCGTAACTTTTAAGTTCTTAGTCTGCACGAATGTTCCTTATTCCGTATGTATTGGTGACTTGGTTATTTACCAAGTGTTTGACGACACTCACACTTGTCCGGATTAGGATTATGTATCATGTCCTTAGCTTTGCTCTCACGAGTGTATCTCCGGATTAATAACATATCTTTTGCAATGATCAAAGAAACACAAAAGATCTCAAATCAAATTACATAGGGCTTTATCAGCATGATCCAAATTCTGGGCTTGATCCAACATAAATAGCAGAAAAAAAAAAGAAGAAGCATTCACTTTACATTATCACGTTTGTGCGTTTGAGAGAGAGCTTGAGAGAGCTTGGAGGCCTTGGAGATTTGGGGCGATTTGGGTTCGTGGAGCTCAAAGATTCACTTCAAGTAGGTGTCCTTGAACTTCTAATCTCTCTCTTGTTTTGGATGCTGCAATTTATCACGATTTATGAAATTGAGCATGAACCCTAGAATTTGGGAAAAACCAATTTTGGGTTAGATCTAATGGTTTAGCATAAGATCTGTGGTTAAGAACTGTTTTATATCATTGTGGATATATGTTTCTGTGATTTTGGGGTTGATTTACTGTGTTTTTCATGAGGGTTGATAAGTCAACCATGGAAATCTGGGTTTAGATCTAGATTTCTGGAAATCTGGAATTTTATACGTGTTTCTATTGTTTGCGTGATTTAGAGGCGTTCCGGGACGCATTTTGAGGTAGATATCGTAGTTTATTGCGAAACAGGGGTGTTAGTGAGCATCTGGGAGTTTCTGGGCGTGTTTCAGACGAAGAACAGGTGAAAACGACGATGAACAGTACCCTGGGCGCATTCCTGGGTCGAAATGACGAAGACCCGAAGTTCTGGGTCGCAGGGTCGTAGTTCGTAGCCTCGTAGTTCGTAGTTCGTAGTTCGTAGCCTCGTAGTTCATAGTTCATAGCCTCGTAGTTCATAGTTCGTAGCCGAAGGGTCAAAGTTCGTTGCCTCATAGGTTGAAGGTCGTAGCCTCGCTTCGAGTCTTCGAGGCGCGCTGCAGTTCCTGTGAAAATTGGGATTTAGTGTAAAATTTCGAAAAAACCCAAAAGTTCGTAGTGGTGACTTTTTGGAAAGTGGGGTTAGACATCTCAGAAAAATCCCAAAAAATCAGATTATCTTATTTATGATATGGGAACCCAATGCCAGGACTTTTGATTTCAAGAAAATAGCTGCTATGGGTACTTCCTTCATAAATGAAGGATTGAGAATACACTTGTGAAGACTGGCTACAGTTCTAAAGGAAATGTTGAGAATGACATGCCATACTAATGTTAGTATGTTGGTGTGAGGTATTGGGGCATGGACTCCATGACTTGTTTGGGTTCTCACCGTGATGCACCGATGGTGTTATGTGGTTGACGTGGCAGGCATATGCACCGATGGCAGGCCTGTGTGGCGACTGTGGTCGGGCATATTGCGCTGTGGACAGGCTAAGGCCTGAGTTGAGCCGTTGAGCTCGTGGAGCTAGGGCTGAGTGCCCTGAGCTAGGATCCCATGGAGGATCGTGGACAAGTTGTCCTGTGTGAGCAGGCTGAGTCCTGATGTTTGTTTGCAGGCTGAGTCCTGATGATTGTGCACACTACACGGTGCACGAGTACACTGAGCATATAGTATAGACTTATATGTGTTGCATGATGTGGAGTTTTGGGGTCACCTACTGAGCTTGTCGCTCACCCCTACTTGTTGTTTACCCCTTTTCAGGTGTGACCCAAGACTAGTGGAGGACTTTCTTCCAGGAGGACGTGCCCACTACTCTGATGTATGATATAGTATTGTATTATGTATTTTATTGTGTGTTGTATCCCGGACATGGGTCCGTGGACAGTTGTATTTGCATACTGTTTGTGATGTAATATCTGTATGATAGTTTGACTTATCATGTGCATGATGATGTATGAGAAAGTACAGGATTATCCTTGATGTATGACTGTACATGGTTACATATTTGAGATAGCACCCACGGTGTAGTCTCTATTGGTGCTAGTCACCAACCCCTTGACCTTTCGGGTGCGGGCAAGGGGAAGTCATGTTCCTGGTTCCGGGTTCCCTGGAATTTGGGGGCGTGACATGATGAGATTCTTTCCAAATGAGTAATGTTTTCCAAAACAGTGGGCCTCGTAAACCCGTTATATATGATTGAGTAATTCATGTCGACCAACATTTTTTTCAAGCAATGGGCCTCTAATAGTTCGCCAAACGAGGTGGGCTGAAAGAAAAATGAATTCGGCTTTGCTTAGTAAAGAGGGGAAAAATGGTGGAAGAATTTTAGGTGGAAAAGGGATAGAAAGAGAATAAGTGGAAAGAAAATAGGTGGAAACAATAGTTGTTTGGTTGAGGTGGAAAAGAGATAGAAAATGTATTTTTTGGAATTAGAAAAAAAATTAATATGATGTGAAATACCAATTAGAGCAAAATAAAATTATTAGCTGTTAAAAAAGTAAGGGTAGTTATGTAAATATATATCAACTATTCCTTTTCCATGGCATTTCATGCCCTTTTGGTCTGGAAAATAGAACACATATTTGAATGCATATTTTGTATTACCGATACAAGTTTCATGTCATTTCCATCCCTACCAAGCAAGGGGAAAAAACAAATCAATCAAGTTTCCATACCCCACCCAGAAATCCATAGCAACCAAGCAAAGGGGAAATGAAATATATTTTCTATTTTCATGTGTCGATTAAAGAAATCCATTTATCATACATTAAAAATACTAACTTTTACAAATTCGGAATAACATAAACGATAACTAACGACGAACATATATACTCTTAAAAATATTGTTAGCTATCGATTTCCGGAGATCCTTCGTATCGTCAGTAGAATAAACAATGCGATTTAGATAAGGCCAATGAGGAATGCCCTCTTCAGTTTGCATCAAGCCAAACAGATAAAGGAAAACAAATGCACCATAGCTACGCCCATCAGCTGTTGAGGAACCAGAGGCGCAACCCAAGAGACCTCAAATTTAACGACGAGGTTTCGGCCACGACAATTATTAGCATAGAATCTCACGGCCTGAAGAGTGTTCTTTGAGTAACTCAATTATACTGGCAAGTTGACCTTTTCTAATGTCCCAATCAGCTACCTGATAGGAATCATAAACACTGATGGTCTTTGCTTTCAAGTTCACCTGTAAGATGACATAATGAGAAGGAACATTATAAGGAATAAGAATATAATCCTTTGTATTCCAAGGAATTGAACCTTCTCTCCCACCGGTGACAAGAGTGCTGAAGTAAGCAACTGATTGAAGTTGAATATAGGTCATACAGTCGAGTAGAATATACTTCCTGGAAGCTACAAAGAAGTTGGGATGTAATTCACATGTCTTTCGTAATGCATCAACGAAGTTATTTATATCGGCATCTTCGAATTCATCAGACATAGACATAATCCTTTTTAGGTCAGCTGATGTAAATTCAACACCAGCAGCAGTAATGTGGGGTGTGGTTTCATCTTTTCCAATGTACGCTAACATCTCCTCGAATTGTCCACCCTTAGTAGGAGACGCATTAGTATCAATTGCTTCTTCCTCTACAGATTGCCAAACAGCAATAGAATCACCAGGTCCAGCAGTTTTTGTCTTTTCTGGTAAGTTCTAGTGGACGGTTCAGTTTCTTCATCGGAATGGAGAGTAAGCACGTGTCTTCTTCTACCTAATTGAGTACCAGCAGGCTCTGTGGGTTTTGGAGCGGGATGAGGTTTCACTGGTGGATCCCACAGTTGCTGTCCACTGGCAGATGGAGTAGTAGTAGATTGAGGAGTAACGCTGCAAGGCGTATTTACAGGTGCATTAGATAATTTAGAGTCTTTAAATTCTTTAAACTCTGCACATAGAAATTCTTGCATTTCATGCACTTATTTTAACTTAGACATCTGCATAAAAGTTTGTAGCTCAATACTTTTCATTAGTGCATTAACCACATCAATCAGTCCATCAACTTTATGATTGAAGTCACACAAGGAATCCGAAGAAGTGACTTTAAGCATGGCCACTGTCTGAGCAATATCTTCCATTTGAGTGCTCATTTGACTAACGGTTACAACGATATCATCCCTCATAACTTGCAACTTTCCATCTACCTGTTGCATATGTACAGCAAGACCTGTGACTTTGCTCTCTACAGCTGACACATCTTCTTTAACAATTAAATGCATATTGGATAGATGTTCTTCTTGTGTTTGAAATTTCTCTTCAAGCAACTTAGACATCACAGACTCCAATAGATAAGTTCCTTGGGTCTCTCTCTCTCTGTGTGATAGTCTTCAATAGGTGTTACTCCAATATGCGCACTCGAAGCAGCAGCGGCAATAGGTTCTTCATCAGAATTAGAATGACTAACAACGTCTGTTGCTACATCACCAACTGGGTCAGCACTAACAGCAACATGCTCTGCAACCGGGATGTCTTCACAATCTCTGGCGCCGTCTTTCAAACCATCAGAAGTGGCATGTTGAACCACTTCAACATCAATATTAAAGAAGTCAGCATCAGGTCCAACTTCAGCACAGATGGACCCGTTATAGATTCCCAACTGATTATTCCTTCTTCATCAATCAAGGATTGACCAGCCTTCAACCACATGGCATATTTATCATCAGCTGGACAATGGGCCTGAGCATAGTCTACCCAATAATCATTGATTAATCGCTGAGCGAGAAAATTCCGGGGAATTGGCACAACATGCCCTTCACCTACAGAGGTGCAATCTGCAGTATCCTTGGGCAAATCAACAAAGTGGGCAGACTGTTGTGTAGGCCGATCCACAACCATTAGAACCACTGCAGAAGTTCCAAGTCCTCTGGCTGCCAATTTTTGAGATAGAAGTCTTTCCACCATGGCATCAACACTTTACAAATTCCTACTATAAGTTCTGGAATGTGACCTTTCAGAATGATGAGATGATGAAGGTCTCCTAGATGAGGTGACCTCATGGAAAGAACTGGCTGTCAATTCCTTAGCAGTCTTCTTCGTAGGAGGTTGAGGTTGTGGAGGTTTCATGGGAAATCTACTCGCCTCTAATCCACCAGTTTTACCAAGCTTATTAAGAATCAACTTTGATGGATAAGATACGATAGGTCTGTTTGCAAATACTGTAGGATGTTGGGCTCTAAATATTTTAGTTAGTAATCTCCCAAACCCTCTCTGACCTTTCCTAGACTGAAATTGTCTATAAATTATATCAGACCAGTCAAGTTTGATTCCCTTAGCAACACACTACATGTATAACAATTGCTCTCTACTGACAGAATCGAACGCAGACTTCTTCATCAATAAACATTGACCAATGAGTACGACCAAAAACTTCCCTTTATTTGTAAAGCCACTTTTCTGAAAATCAGCTCGCGAAGCGACATTTGATTTATCATAATGAAAGTATTCTAGCATTTCAGACTCACTGACGGTAGGTCCTTTACCAGCAGTAGGTAAGTGGAAAACAGATTGGACAATGTCATCACCAGATTTTGTCCGGGAGGGAAACCCGCTTTTGAGGATGCGATGCTCCCACCCTTCACTCGAATGGTGATGAAAAAAATACAGAGTCGCCACCAACCGTTTTTGGGGTGCGGTTGGTCACCTAAAAGGAATTTGATCTAAGCTGCTAGGGATGGGCTCAGGAGTTGGTTACGCATGGGGAAGGGTTAGTACCCCCACGACGCCCTTTCGGTACTTATCTTAGGAGTTTGGAGATTTCTAACTTATTTTAACTAATTGCTTAAAATGTGATTGGTTTAAAGGTGAGGTAAAATTTACATTCGTCCTAAAAGTCTATTTTTATTTTTCTAAGTCATTTGTTAAAGTTATAATTAAATCTAATTTGTCCTAGCAATTTAATTTTTCTTATTTTGTTTTAAACTACTTATTTGAAATTGAATAGAATATCTAATTAATCCTATGGTTTAGTTAGCATCTAAGTTATTTAAAGAAGCCTAAGAAAATGATTAATTTCTAAGTTGCCGCTTAATGTAAAGGTATGCTAAAAAACCCAAGACTTAAATTCGTATTTAAAAGATCAAGTTTAAAAGCATAAATGTTTGAATTTTTATTTATTTATTTATTTATTTTTATGAGAAAACACTTTTTTCCTTTTTAGATTTTTTTTTTGATGTTTGTTTGTTTGATTTTTTTAATGTTTAAAAATTCCAAATGTTTAAAAATCCCAAGTGTTTAAAAATTCTAAATGTTTAAAAATCCCATGTTTTTAAAATCTCAAGTGTTCAAAAGAATTATTATTATGAAAAGTTTTTGTGTTGGAAAATGTTTAAGTAAAATGTGTTTTTTTGTTTTTTTTGTTTTTGTTTTTGTTTTTGTTTTTTTGTTTTTGTTTTCTTTTTTTTAAAATATTAAACAAAATGCATAAATAATTAAAAATTAACACAAGTGGTGTGTGTGATTGTGGCATTCACCAATCGAAGAAAATAAGCTCACCTTTTTTTTTTTCTCTCTTTTTTTTTCTCTTTTCTTGTTTTCTTTTTTCTTTCTTCACTATATGCTTTGTTTACAATTTACAATGACTTACACAATCTGTTACTATAGGCCCAAAGCTAACATGTTTTCATGAGGCCAATAGAAAAAAGGAAAATGAAACTAAAAGATTTTACATGGGTAAATAAAACAAAACAATAAACCCATAATAAACAGATCACCGCACAGATACCGGCACTGAGAGGGGAAATGTAGGGAAGGCCAAACAAACTAAAACAAAGAAACAACAAAATAAAAACCAAGCCAAATCGGGAAAGACAAACAAAATAAATGAATGAAAACATAACCAATTAGCGGAATAAATACAAACAATAAGAACCGGCAAGAGTGGAGGCATGAGAACCAGACACAACTTGGGCTGAAACACACTTTTCAAATGAAAATATCCTTCTTTTTTCTAAATATGCACAGAGGAGGAACAAACGACACACATAAAATAGACGGGTGAAACAGTTAAAAAAACAAAAAAACAAAAAGCTCTTTTTTTTAACTAGACTTTAAGAACCTCAAAACATAAGCATTGCCAAAATGAGACTGTCATAAAACAGTTAGTATATGAAAGAAAAAAAACCGGGTGTGAAAATGGGTGGGTTTAAAACGGATCAGACTCCGAACCAAGGAGATAAAACACATGTAAAAAGCAACAGGAGCACTAAACAGATCAAGTTTTCAAATGTGAAAGAAGAGGATAAAGTGTTTGTGTGTATATATTAAAAATGGTGAGCTGATATGCATAAACTCTACGGCCAGCCTGCATAAACAAATGTATCAGCAATTCGCATAGACAAAAACGTGGGGGTCAGGAACAGCCCAAACGGGATTATGTACCAAGCATAGCCAATTGTCTAGAGGACTAATTGTAAACCCACAATATAGACAAAGAGGTGCAAGTGTAGAATCATCAAAACAAAAACACAGCAAGACAAAAACAAAAAGAAACCACAACAGTCATCAACTAGCCAAAGGACGGCTTGTATCACGCAATACTATCCAAGGTTCAGCAAGGTAAAACCAAAGAAGCTATCACCTAATAAAACCCAATGGCAGAGCAAATTAAAACAAAATAGAAGAACAAAAAAGAAAGCTAAGAAAATTAAGAAACCCACAACACCAATGAACAGAATAAAACTCAACCAGACGAGAACCAACCACGACCAAGGAAGTTCCTCTCCTACGACGTGGCTCCTTTCTTTGAGACTGAATCGGGAGTGCCTCCTTAGGTCTTTTGTTTTCTTTTGAACACTGACCGGCTAGTGTGCTGGATGCCTTATCGTAAGCCTTCCCCCTCAGTTACTCCCCTTGTTTGGACCAGCGTAGAGACAGCAGCAAGTCGGGTTCAACGGTGCGGCCTTCAGGGGTGGCTTTGATCATACCCTTTGTTTGGCGACGTCGGCAAATTGGTGACCCCTAGTTTGAATCTGAGGACACAGGGGGGTTACGCTCCACGGTGGCTGGCAACATGTTTTCCGGCCAAGGGGAGCGGGCTCTCAGTTTTGGATTCGGTGGGAGGAGGAAAAAGGGGGTATTTTTTTGTTTTTCCGTTGGAGAGGGAGAGCCCGTGAGGGGTTGGTTTCGAAGTGGAGGTGTCCAGCTGCAAATTGCTTTGAGGTAGCGGCGACCGGAGGTGGATTTTCCGGCCAGGGGACTCTCGATGGAGGGTGAAGGAGATGAGAGATAAGACTGCAGTATTGTATAGGATTTTTTTATTGTGAGAGCCCCCCTCGTGAATGGTTTTTGGGTGGTTTTTAAAGGATGGGAAAGGATGAGGTTCAGCCGTGATTGGTCGTGGGTTCTGGCAAGATGGTGGAAGCTCACGGGTTGATGCTGTAGGTGAGGCAGGGTCGGCTGGTTGTAGGTTTGCAGACGGCGGTGGTAGCCATGGCAGGAGGGAAAGCCGAATTGGGAAGTGTAGAGGAAGAAGAGAAGGGGAAAGGAGAAGGCAGCGATGCCCAAAGCAGATCTGCACCTTGCTTCTGTGCCAGAGGATAGTGACGAGACGCGTGAGGGAGAGAGAAAGGGTAATCGTTTTTTTGTTTTTGTGGTGCAGATTTTTTTGTTTTTTTATTTATTTATTTTGTTTTGTTTTTGTTTTTGTTTTTGTTTTTGTTTTTAAATCAAACCAATGGGGAGATGACACGTGGGCTAGGTTAAGCGGGAAAGAGGAAAAGGTGGCGGCTAGGGTTTTAAAATTTTCAATTAGTTAGTTTTTTAACTGATGTTTTTAAGTTTGCGAGTCGGCAAGGAAACTCGGGTTTCAAAAAATCATAAAAAATATTTTTGGACTCGGAGCGTCACAACGAGCGACCCCGTGTCATTTTTATTTGAAAATGAATTCTTTTGTATGCCAGATCCGCACCGCGTGTCCCGAAACTGTCTTATTACAGAAAAATATATTTTTTGATTTTTTTGAAAAATGTTCCGGTGGAGAATATATGCAATATATATATCAAAATTCTCGGAACAATGAGTATAATAAGAAAATGAGGTTCGTGACCTGATCCGGAGTGCCATTTTGAAGGGCGATTGTCATTTGACCGCCGTTAGCGGTCCGAACACAGTTTTGACTATAACTTCTTCGTTTGACTTCGAAATTGAGCGCAGTCGAAGGCGTTGATCTTCAAATTTGATTTTTTATCGCCCGAAACTTGCTCTTTGGCATTTGAAAATCCTTTTAAAGAAGTCTTTGAAATTGCGCGTTCAAATCAACGGTCACATCTCTTTATTTAACTGTACAAGCTGATTAACAAATAGAAAAGAAGTATAAAGTGGAAAATGAATGTGTATGTCCAACCCGGACAAAATGAGGTCCAACAGCTGCCCCTCTTTGTACATTGTTTGTGTACAAACGGTGCACAAAGATAAAATGGACTTGTTTGGACGGGTTGGACCACTTACCTGGCTCACCTGATGCCAAAGGAAGGTCGGTCTGTCCCCAAGAAATGGAAAGAAGCTCATAAGGTTAGTGGAAATTGAATAAGGCTGAAAAGGCATTTAAGGTTTGATTGAAGTTAAAGGCATCTAGGGCCAAACAATGATGAAAAAGGCAGCTAAGGCCTAATGAGAAAAATTAAGAAGGCATCTAGGGCCTAAGAGAATTGAAAAGACAAGGTGGGATAGATGCGAAGGCGCGCTGCGGACTTCCCAAACAGAGAAAATGAAAAGGATAAGTGCGGGGGAACTGCCTGCGGACTTCCCAAAAGTAAATTTAAAGACCGAGGATAGGTACGGGGACTTGCCGGTGGACTTCTGAAAGGGTTAAAAAGAAAGGATGAGATAGGTGCGGGAACCGCTGCGGACTTCCTAAAAGTAAATTTAAAAGGCGAGGATAGGTACCGGGGACCTGCCGGTGGACTTCCTCTAAGGTTGAGAGGGACTGAAATGACATCTAGGGCCTGGAAAGAAGTCAATGATTCTTTGAAGAAATTTTCTAATGACTCAATGTGGGATCCCTCTACGAGTTCACTCAATGAGATCGCTCTACGAGGTTACCTGAAAAGAATAAGATGTGTATTTGATTGTCATGGATGTTTATGGCCTGGGTAATTGTAACGAGTAACTCCATGGTTGAACAACGAAGCCTTTAGAGCTTGGTTATTTTGGGAAGCTTCTGAGGATGATCTCTTGGGATCTTCAGAGGTGACGACATTCCTGAAATTAAAGAAAATGATAAATGTATGCAAGTGATGCATGGAATACAATTATCCTATGGGGTGCATGTCTAGGATGCATGATGAATTTTATGTTAAAAGGGAGCTTAAACCGCTAGGGATTTGGTCTTCTTGGAATTCAACTGGACTTGCTGGGGAATGAGATTCAGATATCATTTGGAGAACTCTTTCGTCAAATGTGCTCCGGTCATTGGAGAGGCTCGCTTGATTTCCAATAACTTTTCCTTGAGGTGAGGGGTAGGTTCATTCAGTCGGGGGACCCATTCTTGCTTGGTCGGGGTATTCTTGCTGAGTGACACCCTAGGAAACTCAGTTGGGGCATAAGCATTTTGTTAAAAGCAACGCACACAAGGTTGTTGAATTTCAAAAATAAAGGTTTGTTGAAAATGATTTTTTTTTAAAAACATGAATATGCAATGTAGAATCATACTTGTTTGCTTGCTTGAGAGAGGCAAAAGCTTTTGAGGGGAAGCCTTCCAAACTATCTAGGTGTAGCCTTCAGCTTGGTCTTACATGGATTTGAGGGTTTGGAAATACCAATGGACTATTCCATCTAATGGCTTGGATCTAGGTATTCAGAGACAAGGTTAGAGAGAATGTCTGATTGTTGGAATCTTGAGGCTTAGGGACTTGATAGGGATGCTCAAATGGAATGTTAGATGATGTCAGACATTAATGCTCAAAGGCTCAGTTGCAAATCTTGAACTTGATGCGTGGAGGCTGGATATAAGAGGATATCAGATTGCCAAAGTCTTGATGCTCAATGACTTGATTGGAGAGGATATTAACTGATCTTGGTCTTGAATGTTTGACCTTCTTTTCTTGGCTTTGAATTTTGCCCTTAGTGCCCCTTCGGGTTTTCATTAAGCCCGCCTTATTTTTTGCTTATTGTTCATTCTGCCTTGTAGCTAGCTTTGTATTTTACTCTTGATATCCTTGCAGGTTTTCATCTAGTCCGCCTTGGATATTCATGACTCGTTCCTTTTTGAGCATTTGAGAAATAATGTTGATTGTTTAATCCGAGAGGACTTTATGAGGACCATAATGTAGGCTTGGGCTACTGGGTTTAACAAGAAAGGGTATAAAGTGGCTCAAACCTATTCTAGGCTAGAATTGATCCATAGTTCAGACTATACTTTACAAAAATGCCCCCCAATGTGGGAGTACTTTACAAAGCTTGTCCCAATGCGGGATCCTCCTTTACAAAATATTTTTTCTTTTTGCCCCCAATTGTGGGGTACCTTTATGAGGGGTCTTAAAAATTGCCCCAACATAAGAGTTATGCTTTTTCCTTCTTTCTTTTCTTTTGCTTTTTTTTTAAAACAAAAACTGCCCCAATTGTGGGGTATGTATCTATAGGGGGTTTTAAAAAACTGCCCCTGTATATAAATTATTTCTGAAATTGCCTTAGCATGGGGCCTTGACACTTATTGCCCCAATGTGGGGTGAACTACGGATCGGGTTATTTGAAAGAAATATACTCAAGCTCAAAAGGGGTAGCGATGGTAGTATTACGAGGAAAGAAAAGACGGCCTCTCTTCATTTTAAACAATCAAAATTTGTCTCAAAATGCTCAAAGCGAGAAATGAACTTATCTTTCGGTGCGGAAGGAACCCCTCGGTGTCAAATACCCCTGTTTGAAGTGAATGTTGCTTCTCTTGAGTCTTGTCCTTTAATTTCAATGGTAATTGCTCCTTGATCATCCTTTTGACTTGACTAAGCCTAGATTCTTTGTTCGGTATGCCCTTGTTGGGCTTATTACCCATGTCAAGAGAGTAAACAAGTAATAATGGACATTGCATGCAAAATATGAGTAAATCAACTTAGTTTAAAAAGATAGACTTGATTCTTTTCACAAATTCCAAACAAAGGAACAAAGTTCGGAACTCCAAAGAGTAGGCAAAATGAAAAATAGGTTTCATAAAAACCAAACACAAGAAGAAGAAGTTTGAAACTCCCAAGAGTTTCCTAGGTTATCACAAAATTTACTCCTCCTTATTATTTGGTGACATCCACATTCACTAGTTGGAATGCTCTGGTAGTGGGTTAGAATCGACATTCGGTGCACTAGCTTGCTTTGAGAAATCCAGCCATTTGGAATTGATCAGATGTTGGACCTTCTTCTTAAAGGAAATGCAACCCTCAATATTGTGACCAACTCCATTATTGTGATAGGCGCAATGGGCATCTGCTTTGTACCATCTTTGGGTAAGGTTGCTTCACTTCTCCCATAGGTATAGGGCTCACCATGCCGGCTTTCAAAAGTTGGGGATATAACTCGGTGTAGGTAATGGGAATTAGATCAAATTCTAGTTTAGTCTTTGTTGGAAGCTTGATTCGGCCTAACAGGCGTCTGTTGGGGCCCTGGTTGCATTGACGGAGGAGTGGCGGGGAAAAGGGCTAGGGCCCCCTCTTAGTAGTTGATATGTTGGGAATTGGGGGTCTTGGGGCTGCATAGGCTATGAATGGAGGTGACACCGCACAAAATCCAGGTGTAGGAAAAAAACCTGGATACGCTCCAAAGCCTCCTTGAGGTATAGGAGGATTACGCCAAACTAAGCGAGTATCGACTTCCTTTTCTTTCCTCCCGGTGGAGACTTCTTTGGTGGATCAGGTGTATCTCCATGAAGCTTCCCTTCCTTAATACCATCTTCTATGCGTTCCCCGGAAGTCACTAGGTCTGCGGGTTACTTAGATACATTACCAATTAGCTTCTCATAGTATACCCCTTTCAAAGTTTTGATAAACATTGTAGTCGGCTCCTTTTCGATCAATGGGGGTTGAACTTCCATAGCTGCTTCCCTCCACCTTCTAGCATAAATTTTAAAGCTCTCATTTACCCCTTTTTTCAAAGCCAACAATGCTAACTTTTGTCTAGTTTAGCTCCGTGATATGCTTATCTTGTGTTAAGAATCTTTATTGTGAGGTCTCTCCAGGTCTTGATATGACTTCTATCCAGCTGAATATACCATCGGAGTGGTGCGCCGGTCAAACTTTCTTGGAAACAGTGGATTAAGAGTTTATCATCATTGGCATGAGCGGCCATCTTCCTACAGTACATGGTGATGTGTGTTTTGGGGCATTGAGATCCATTAAACTTTTCAAAGTCAGGTACCTTGAATTTTGGTGGCAGAACAATTCCAGGAACTAGGCACAAATCTTGAGGACTGATCAACCCATAAACTTCGTTCCTTCCTTTGCCTTCAATCTTTCTTCCAAGTTTCTTCATTGACAACCCTTGATCCACCTCTTGAGTTGAGGTAAAGGAGGCTCCATTGCTTCACCATATTTTCTTGGAGTAGGTGAAGTAAATTGGGCTTGATTAGAGGGTCCGGGATTTATGTTGGCTGGACCAAATCCTTGTGGGGGTACTAGTATGAAATTAGGACGGAGATGCATCTTGTGCTTGCCTTGGAGCGTGGTTAGTAGTTGCCTCAGTAAAAGCCCTATCCTTTTCGGTTGCCATCTTGCTCAACATTTCCATCATGGTCTTCATCTGATTCTGAAGTTCTTGTTGGCCTTGCTCTAAACTAGCAAATATATTTTCAGTTTGTTCTGCCATTGAGGTGATTGGTTGTTGACGTCGGGATCTTAAGTTGTATTGGTGCGCAATGTTGACTTCTGAAAGAGTGAAATGCGGTAAGCTCCCCTTTTTTTTATGCTAAAGGCATGCATGAATGTAAGAATGTGTATGAAGATTTAAATACCTATCTTCTTAGAGTGATGCATGAAGTATGTTATGAGTCCTAAAGGTTTGTATTATTTACATGATTTCCCCTTTTTGTCACTCTCTTTTTTTTGTCTTTCTTTTTCTGGTTATGAAATGCATGAACACATAAATTAATGAAGACTAGTATCAACTATCCCTAAACTAAGTAATGAACGCTTAAATGTACACCAAAATTTATGTTCGGTATTTATGTCCTAAGAGTATATGAACAATTGTATGAATGAAGACCGAATTAAAAGAATAATATACAAGATAAGGTTAGCAAAAAGAAAATACAATAATACAAAGTTAGTAAAAAAGAATAATAATATACATCAAGCAAAACAAGAATTAATAAAATATACAAACAATTACAACAAAAATATTTACAGGACAATATACAACAAGAGAGTAATAATAAAATAATATGGTATAATATGAATGTACCTACTCTCCAAAAGGGATGCTAAAATGATCAAACAATATATGGATCAATGCCCCTAATGAGCTTTTACTACTAAACCTATCTTATTCATCGGTCCCCAAGCTACCTCAATAGAGGGCTCCGTACACCATGGGATTTACCGGAGGGGGGCCTTAGAAGGACGAGCCTTAAAAGGACCTCTAGCTTGAGTTGAGGAGTCCGGGGTCCCTTTGCGGATAATGATCAACGCGCAAGGCACCCTAATAAACCTCGCAAACCTAATTTATGACAAAAACCCGGGTATAGGGTTATGCATGAATGCAACAGTTAGGAAAAGCGGTAAAACATGACTATGATGGCATCAAAGCATGTAAATCAAAACTATCATGCAATGACGATTAAGCGTAGTAAATAAATCAATTAAATAAAGAATAAATAAATAATGAAAGAATAAAAACAATTTAAAACAAAGAATAAACCTCCTAATCCTAATCCTAGGCCTAACTCTCCAACGGTCCCAGCGAGTCGCCGGTTGTCATCACCAGATTTTGTCCGGGAGGGAAACCCGCTTTCGGGGATGCGATGCTCCCACTCTTCACTCGAATGGTGATGAAAAAAATACAGAGTCGCCACCAACCGTTTTTGGGGTGCGGTTGGTCACCTAAAAGGAATTTGATCTAAGCTGCTAGGGATGGGCTTGGGAGTTGGTTACGCATGGGGAAGGGCTAGCACCCCCACGACGCCCTTTCGGTACCTATCTTAGGAGTTTGGAGATTTCTAACTTATTTTAACTAATTGCTTAAAATGTGATTGGTTTAAAGGTGAGGTAAAATTCACATTCGTCCTAAAAGTCTATTTTTATTTTTCTAAGTCATTTGTCAAAGTTATAATTAAATCTAATTTGTCCTAACAATTTAATTTTTCTTTTTCTGTTTCTAAACTATTTATTTGAAATTGAATAGAATATCTAATTAATCCTATGGTTTAGTTAGCATCTAAGTTATTTAAAGAAGCCTAAGAAAATGATTAATTTCTAAGTTGCACGCTAATGTAAAGGTATGCTAAAAAACCCAAGACTTAAATTCGTATTTAAAAGATCAAGTTTAAAAGCATAAATGTTTGAATTTTTATTTATTTATTTATTTATTTTTATGAGAAAACACTTTTTTCCTTTTTAGAATTTTTTTTTTGATGTTTGTTTGTTCGATTTTTTTAATGTTTAAAAATTCCAAATGTTTAAAAATCCCAAGTGTTTAAAAATTCTAAATGTTTAAAAATCCCATGTTTTTAAAATCTCAAGTGTTTAAAAGAATTATTATTATGAAAAGTTTTTGTGTTGGAAAATGTTTAAGTAAAATGTGTTTTTTTGTTTTTTTTTGTTTTTGCTTTTTTGCTTTTTTTGTTTTTTTTTTAAATATTAAAAAAAATGCATAAATAATTAAAAATTAACACAAGTGGTGTGTGTGATTGTGGCATTCACCAATCGAAGAAAATAAGCTCACCTTTTTTTTCTCTCTTTTTTTTCTCTTCTCTTGTTTTCTTTTTTTCTTTCTTCACTATATGCTTTGTTTACAATTTACAATGACTTACACAACTTACTTATAGGCCCAAAGCTAGCATGTTTTCATGAGGCCAATAGAAAAAAGGAAAATGCAACTAACAGATTTTACATGTGTAAATAAAACAAAACAATAAACCCATAATAAACAGATCACCGCACGGAATCGAGCCCAGAGGGGAAATGTAGGGAAGGCCAAACAAACTAAAACAAAGAAACAACAAAATAAAAACCAAGCCAAATCGGGAAAGACAAACAAAATAAATGAATGAAAACATAACCAATTAGCGGAATAAATACAAACAATAAGAACCGGCAAGAGTGGAGGCATGAGAACCGGACACAACTTGGGCTGAAACACACTTTTCAAATGAAAATATCCTTCCTTTTTCTAAATATGCACGAGAGGAGGAACAAATGACACACATAAAATAAACTGGTGAAACAGTTAAAAAAACAAAAAAAACAAAAAGCTCTTTTTTTTTAACTAGACTTTAAGGACCTCAAAACATAAGCATTTCCAAAATGAGACTGACATAAAACAGTTAGTATATGAAAGAAAAAAAACCCGGGTGTGAAAATGGGTGGGTTTAAAACGGATCAGACTCCAAACCAAGGAGATAAAGCACATGTAAAAAGCAACGGGCACTAAACAGATCAAGTTTTCAAATGTGAAAGAAGAGGATAAAGTGTGTGTGTATATATTTAAAATGGTGAGCTGATATGCATAAACTCTACGGCCAGCCTGCATAAACAAATGTATCAGCAATTCGCATAGACAAAAACGTGGGGGGTCAGGAACAGCCCAAACGGGATTATGTACCAAGCATAGCCAGTTATCTAGAGGACTAATTGTAAACCCACAATATAGACAAAGAGGTGCAATTGTAGAATCGTCAAAACGAAAACACAGCAAAACAAAAACAAAAAGAAACCACAACAGTCATCAACTAGCCAAAGGACGGCTTGTATCACGCAATACTATCCAAGGTTCAGCAAGGTAGAACCAAAGAGGCTATCACCAAATAAAACCCAATGGCAGATCAAATTAAAACAAAATAGAAGAACAAAAAAGAAAGCTAAGAAAATTAAGAAACCCACAACACCAATGAACAGAATAAAACTCAACCAGACGAGAACCAACCACGACCAAGGAAGTTCCTCTCCTACGACGTGGCTCCTTTCTTTGAGACTGAATCGGGAGTGCCTCCTTAGGTCTTTTGTTTTTTTTTGAACACTGACCGGCCAATGTGCTGGATGCCTTATCGTAAGCCTTCCCCCTCAGTTACTCCCCTTGTTTGGACCAGCGTAGAGACGGCAACAAGTCGGGTTCAACGGTGCGGCCTTCAGGGGTGGCTTTGATCATACTCCGGTGGCTATTTGTGTGAAGAGTGGAGACTGGTTTCATGGTTGTGGGTTGAAATGGAACCTGTTTGGCGACGTCAACAAATTGGTGACCCCTAGTTTGAATCCGAGGACATAGGGGGGTTACGCTCCACGGTGGCTGGCAACATGTTTTCCGGCCAAGGGGAGCGGGCTCTCTGTTTGGATTCGGTGGGAGGAGGAAAAAGGGGGTATTTTTTTTGTTTTTCCGTTGGAGAGGGAGAGCCCGTGAGCGGTTGGTTTCGAAGTGGAGGCGTCCGGCTGCAAATGGCTTTGAGGTAGCGGCGATCGGAGGTGGATTTGCCGGCCAGGGGACTCTCGATGGAGGGTGAAGGAGATGAGAGATAAGACTGCAGTATTGTACAGGATTTTTTTATTATGAGAGCCCCCCTCGTGAATGGTTTTTGGGTGGTTTTTAAAGGATGGGAAAGGATGAGGTTCAGCCGCGATTGGTCGTGGGTTCTGGCGAGATGGTGGAAGCTCACGGGTTGATGCTGTAGGTGAGCGGGGGTCGACTGGTTGTAGGTTTGCGAGACGGCGGTGGTAGCCATGGCAGGAGGGAAAGCCGAATTGGGAAGTGTAGAGGAAGAAGAGAAGGGGAAAGGAGAAGGCAGCGATGCCCAAAGCAGATCTGCACCTTGCTTCTGCGCCAGAGGACAGTGACAAGACGCGTGAGGGAGAGAGAAAGGGTAATCATTTTTTTGTTTTTGTGGTGCAGATTTTTTTGTTTTTTTATTGATTTATTTTGTTTTGTTTTTGTTTTTGTTTTTGTTTTTGTTTTTAAATCAAACCAATGGGGAGATGACACATGGGCTAGGTTAAGTGGGAAAGAGGAAAAGGTGGCGGCTAGGGTTTTAAAATTTTCAATTGGTTAGTTTTTTAAGCCAGTGTTTTTTAAGTTTGCGAGTCGGCAAGGAAACTCGGGTTTCAAAAAATCATAAAAAAATATTTTTGGACTCGGAGCGTCACAACGAGCGACCCCGTGTCATTTTTATTTGAAAATGAATTCTTTTGTACGCCAGATCCGCACCGCGTGTCCCGAAACTGTCTTATTACAGAAAAATATATTTTTTTTGATTTTTTTGAAAAATGTTCCGGTGGAGAATATATGCAATATATATATCAAAATTCTCGGAACAATGAGTATAAAAAGAAAATGAGGTTCGTAACCTGATCCGGAGTGCCATTTTGAAGGGCGATTGTCATTTGACCGCCGTTAGCGGTCCGAACACAGTTTTGACTATAACTTCTTCGTTTGACTTCGAAATTGAGCGCAGTCGAAGGCGTTGATATTCAAATTTGATTTTTTATCGCCCGAAACTTGATCTTTGGCATTTGAAAATCCTTTTAAAGAAGTCTTTGAAATTGCGCGTTCAAATCAACGGTCACGTCTCTTTATTTAAGCGTACCTGTTGATTAACAAATAGAAAAGAAGTATAAAGTGGAAAATGAATGTGTATGTCCAACCGGACAAAATGAGGTCCAACGAGAGAACAAGAGGGTTTACCTCAACTTCAACTCTCTCAACTTCGGCATATAACCCTTTTCCATCAGCACGATCACGAAGCTCATCATAAAATGTACCGATATCTTCAGAAAGAATATCTTATACCCCAGTGCACAATTCACGCACTCCGACTCCTCTACATGCGTGTGCGAGTTCCTCGACCCAAGGTTGGTCGAAGCGTAGCAAGGAATCCCACTGAAGAACATAGGATGGGTAAACATTGTGTGGGAACTCATTTCGTCCTGCCGTCGAGAGATGAAGGAATTCAACAGTCAACTTGCCGATTCGGGACGCGTAGGGTTCCTCCAGGTATCGAATATCCATAGTTAGGGTTTTGAGAACACGAGCGCCGACAATGCTTTACTTCTTAACGATGAAATTTAGTTATACCTTGCAAAGTTAGACGTAAATAAATTACATTACAACAACGTACACGTGTACGTGCCGCATCATCCGATTAAATCCAGTGGTTTACTTCTTCATGACGAGAAGTACTTCTACACGCGTCGGCAGGTTGCTTCGGTTCGTGATGTAATGACATCACGAACCGAAGTAACCAACGGAGCGAGCAACTCTATATTCGGTCACCGGGCAGGTAGCTTCGGTTCGTGATGCAGGAAATTGACTCGATGCAACCTATTATATTAAATCCAAAAAACACATTCAATAATGTAACATTTGTGAAGAACATCACACAAAAAGAAATTCAAGTTTAATAAAAATGTAACATTTGTAAGTTCTCACCTCACTGTATTCAGCTGGCATGCTCGCAAATCCATAACGGGTGGCGCACCCACTACTTTCATGTGTTTTATCCTACAAGAGAATGATAACAAATGTTTCATCCTTCCTTATTGAACAAAAGTGCTAACTTATATGAAATTACAACTTTCATACCTTCAATTGGGACATCTTTGTCTTTCTTCTCAACTGTTGCTTTCTTTGGGTCATTAATTTATTCACAGGTGGCTGACCCTTACCTCTTTTTCGCAGGGGACTGTGTACTTCAATGACTATTTGTGCACACTCCCCCCTTCTTTCTTCTTCATCACCAGAAGTTCTTGCTTGCATAGCATTACAAAGCACATGGAATGATAATAATTCCAGCTTTAATTTACAGAGATTGGAAATCACCAAGTCACACCTCTCTTGGGAATCCCCTACAGCATTTGCAAGCTCCAAAAACTCCATGTACATTTTTTCTTGCATTTGCGAGTGATGCCTACCAACACCATAACCTCTACGCATTTGCGTGTAATCACGCTTGATGTCCTTCCTCCATCGGTCGAGAATGTAATTTTGTGGAACCTCTCTTACTTTCCTTAAAGTCAACACTCGCAAGTGAGTGACGACATAATATCTCTTTAAATTCAAAAAGTTAACATGTGCAATTGACGTCAACATTCTCTTCATTCACATATACAACAAACACAATGTCCCTGTTGCCACATTTGAGGTGGACATCTTCGATCACATGACACCTAAGAAGAGAACAATCGGTTAGCTTTGATCAACTAATGTTCACAAAGTCACTATACTATATGCATTCAAAAGTGGATAGAATAAGATTATACCTAAAAATGGGTCCTTCCTTCACTTCACTTGTGATATGACAATATAACTTAAACGCAACTCCACTTGAACTTTCTAAACTTCGTATTCATATAAGCTTCTTGAAAATTGTTTCTCTATACCATAATGCGTGACACAATTATATTGAGAGTTGAACGAATGATAGTCAGCTTTACTTTCCTTCTCAATCTTATTTAGTAGAGCATTGTCATATTGTTTGACAAATTGCTTCAGAGATGTTTTTGAACTCACATAACCATCAAAAAACACATTCATACTTTCACTCCGCTGCATTGTTGACATCCCTGCAAGAAAAGTATCTTTCAAATAGATAGGAACCCAACGCATTCGCTCAGCATACAACCCTTTAAGCCATTTATTTATTTGAAGACCATACGTCCGAATTATGTCCGTCCATCTATAATCAAACTTTTCTTTCTTTGAAACTTTCATAAACCCATATTTTTAAGTCCCTTTTAATGTTTTTATACTCAGCACATCCGCTAAATTTTTCAGGAATCTTCTTCATTATATGCCAAAGGCACTACCAATGACGACTATGTGGGAATATAATCTCAATGGCATTTTGCATTGCTTTGCATTGGTCTGTGATTATTGCTGTTGGAGGATAGTTATCCATACACATCAACCAAGTTTCAAATAACCATTTAAAAGTTCTTGTATCTTCATTGGATAACAATCCACAACCCAACAACACAAAATTGCCATGATGATTTACGCCCACAAAAGGAGCGAATGGCATATCGTATTTATTTGTGAGGTAAGTTGTGTCAAAGGTGACAACATCTCCAAAAACTTGAAATACTACCCTACTCCTTGCATCAGCCCAAAATATGTTTCTCAATCTATTATCATCATCCAAGTCGATTGCATAAAAAAACCACTATCTTTTTCCTGCATCCGAGTAAAGTAATCTTGGAGGGCTGCACCATCTCCCTTTCCAAGTCTCAATTGCCTTTCTTTACTAATATAATTTGATAGGTCCCTTTCATCAAAACATAAATTTTCAGCACCCCATGCTTCAACAACTAAAGACTGGAAATTTTTGTTCATTTGTATTCCTGCTCGATCATTTAGATCCAATCTTCTCTTCACGTGTAGATCTAACCTTTTATTACATCTCATATACCTTGTTTTTGTAGGGCTTAACATATGATTATGTTCAACAGAAGCACTTTGCAATTTATATTTGCCACTAGATTGTAAAACTACATTTATCCTAGCTTTACAATTTGTTTTCACTGAAAGTCTAGGGTTCAGTAGTGGAGTCTTCGATGTTTTTCTCCCTATCCATGATTTATAACAAGCATATGTGCACCATCTCTCAACTCCATTGTCTCCACGTTTACTGTCTCCTTTCATCACACCAAAACCTTTTTGCCTTCCATAGTTTCTATAATACTCATAACATTCATCTAAATTGTCGAATTCCTTACCAACCTAAATTTACATCAACCACATCATCACCATCACTCACCGCAATCTCATTACCAGCAATATTACATCTTGCGTCATCCTCCATATTAAAGATTTCATCTATTGCAACCATGGCCTACAAATATAATAGCAATTACAATGATAAAACCAACACCAACGACATAGGAAATAATAAATGGCCATATATATATGCAGTTTATAAACTTCACCCAATTTTATAGACATTAATTTCTTTTACTAATGACATAGCAAGATCCAGGCATTTTATCCAATTTTTAAACTAACGACATAGGAATTAATACTGTTTATCCTTCCTATTTAGTTTTAAACGTGTACACTTTTTAAACCAACAACATAACAATTAATGCACTTTTATCCTTAATAATTATTTGTAAACCATAGCAATTAATGCACTTTTATCCTTCATAATTATTTCTAAACGTGTGTAATTTATAAACCAACGACGTAGAAATTAATGTAGTTTTAACTTGCATTAATTATCCAAAATAATCAATAACCAAGCAATAAATATTTTCAAAATAAATCTTCTCGACCGGATGAATGTCCTTATGAAGTGTCAAGTGATAAATAAAAACACATCAATTGAAAGAAATTGACACGTAATTAAAATCATAAAATCAAGGGATTCACCAGCAATCGTGTCGAAATTGTTTTCTGTGTTGCAGCATTGGAATTGCTTTCTGTGTTGCAGATTCAGGGAAAAGTGTTGGATCAAACCCAGAATTTGGATAATGCTAATAAAGCCCTATGTAATTTGATTTGAGACCTTTGTTGTCTTGTCTTAAGCCATTGCAGAAGATATGATCTTCATCCGGATCTACACTCATGAGAGCAAAGCTAAGGACATGATAAATAATCCTAATCCAGGTGAGAATAAGTGTCGTCAAACACTTGGTATATAACTAAGTCTTTACTTCATATGGAATAAGGATCATTCATGTGAACTAAGAACCTAAAAGCTACGAACTAAGAAATACCCACCTAATACTTCAAATGCACTAAGTCAAATAGATATAGAGTAAGAATCTTAGTCTACAAAGTCGCACGGAGTAAGAGAGTCGTCACGGAGTTGAAAAGTTAAGTCTTCCACTCAACCGAACTAAAATAAAAAATACACGGAGTAAGGAATCCGAGTTTTAGATACATGCGGAGTAAGGAAGTACTTCTACGGAATAAGGACTTGAGTCTTTATTCGCACGGTGTAAGAAAACTAGATGCGGAGTAAGGAATCCGAATCACTCACTCATGCGGAGTAAGGTTGTGCTGATACGGAGTAAGCATCTTACAAACTTGTTAGCCCGATAGTAGTTTTTGGTCTTGCCGTGGTTGTGTCTGGTACTGAATTTGTCATCCCTGGACTCCATTGGGCATCATGTTGACTGTAACCGATTGGAAACTTCATCCTAGTATAGTTGTGTCCTGGATTGTAAGTCGTGGAGAGCCATCATTGGTGTTGGTTGGGTTTTAATGTGGCTTGCTAGCGGATGTATTCTTCGGATCCCTAAGCTCTGTTACGTATTAGCGTGAGGGGATTCATTTGTGATCCTGGTCTTCTTGTGGTGATATAAAATGTGGCACTATGATTGTGGTTTACATCATGCTCTTATCCCGTTTGTTTGTATTTCATTGTGACCTCCTGGTGCTTGTTGTAAGGGTGAGGTCTACATCTGGGGTGTGGCGGGTTACTGTTGGGGTACCTTTAATTGGGGAGTGTTGGTTCTATTGTGACACACGTAGGCTAATGGTGTTGGCCTTGTTCGGTTGTTGGGGTCTTAACGAATTTGTGGGAGGTTTCTCGACCTCACTGTTGTCCGACTTGCTCACATGAGTTGTTGTCAGCGCGCTACTTAACTATGCTCTAGTTCTTGATATGCTCATGAGTGTTACGCTAGTGTTGACTAAATGGAGGTACTCATTTGGAGAGTACTAACAATGTTAGTATTCGTTAATGCATTTTGTATTGCTTTGATCTTATTGTGGTGTTTGCAATTTGGTTTCTCTTTTCGAGGACGTGAAGTCCAAAGGTGGGAAGGTTGTGAGGGAACTTCCAACGGATGTGTTTGTATGGTGTTGGCGGATGGGCAGTGGAATGTTAAATGTGCAGTAGTGTTTGTGCTGTGAGTTGATCTGTGACCTAGGTGATTTGTTAAACGTGTTGGGGATAGGAGTATATGTCTCACACCGTCGTGCCATGTAATTACTTGCGACACGTGTTATGTGTGTTTTTGTGTGATATCTTCAGTCGCAGGTATGTGGATGGTTGTGGGCAAGGTGCATCAGCTTGTGCGTTATGGAAGGTGTGTTGTCTTTTCGAGGACAGCACGTCCTGCGAAGGAGACATGGGAACGTGAGTCCATGATGCGTGAGCAGCACCCAGAATTGTTCGAGGACGAACAATCTTAAGAGTGGGAGGTGGCTGTAGTGATATGCTTTCTTGTGGTTCATGATTTGGTATATTTGTATTTCTACTTGTAAACTGGTATTTTTATTGAGATGTGTTTTGAGATTGCAATGTGTTTGAGATGACCTTGTGTTGTGTGATCCATCTGGGCGTTGTGGCTCGCTGTCTTCCAAATGGGCTGCATGTGTTTGTTTTCCTTGCATGTCGTTTCTTTTCGAGGACAAAAAGTCTTAAGGGGGAGAGGATGTAATGACCCGTGTGTAAGAAGTTAACCACAAGCACCTTGGATGTTGGTGCACAAGTTTGAGGTAAGAGATGAGCCCAAGAGGGGACTTTTGGGAGGTGCATGTGACAAGTGATAATGTGCATTTATGCCCTAGGAAGATGCATGTGACAAGTGATAATGTTTTGGCAGATTTTGGAGCTCACTTTTGATATAGTAGATGGCCTCAAACAATTGGCGTGCAAGAACAAAAGTTTCTTAGAATGAGGTCCTCTATCTACCACAGAAATTTCAGAGCATTTGGAGCTGCACGTGAATTCACCCATTTCACGTGCAAGCATATTTTTGCTTCTCGGGCCTATACAAGATGCAAGGAGGCTTGGGGTGAAGTTTGAGTGCATTTGGAGCTGCACGCCAATTGGGGAATTGGCGTGCAAATTGGCGTGCAGACTTATTTTTGCATGGTTACCTTAGTTTTGTTATTCTAATCATCTTTTCCCAAAGGACCATGTTGGAATTGTGAACATTTTGGTGTGTATAGATGTGGGAAGGTCATAGCTTGTTCCATCAAAACTACGTCGTTTTGATGCTGGGATTCACTTAATCAAAACTACGTCGTTTTGATGTTGTGTTGTCTATATAAGGAGGAGAAGCCCCTCTGTTTTAGGTTTAGGGTTTGTTGCTCCACCAGCCGTCGCAGAGAGAGAGAGAGAGAGAGAGAGAGAGAGAGAGAGGGAAGGAGAGCTCCTGGTTGCTGCTGGGCGTCTGGCGTGGGTGATCGGTGTCTCGTGGGCAGACAACGTTCAGTGTGGGAACAATATTGCGGTGTTGTTGCATTTTACTTGAGGTAGGGGTTCTGTTCTTCCTAAATCCTCCTCTATTCTAGGGTTCTAGGGTAGATTATGGATTATATCTGTTTATATATATATATGTAATCCATATAGGTGTGATCTCCTATATGGATGTTGGCCTTCAATGGCATTTTGGTGTGATTCTGTTGTTGCATGCTATATGTTCGATGAAATGCCTGTATGAATATAGCTGTGTGTATATGCCCATTACATGTTTGGTAATATGCCTGTGTGGCTGGACTTGTGATTTGGTGTATGTATGCATCTTTGGGTGTTTGTTCTATTGCTGAATGGCTGGGTTTGTGCACTTGTGAACAGTGCACACCAAGTGTTTGGTTTTATGCTTAAGTGACCGTAGTGTGTGTTGTGTGCATGATCGTGGTATCTGGCCTGAAGAGGCGGTTAAATTACTTTGCCTAAGAGGCGGTTAAACCATGGGTCCGAAGAGGCGGTTAAACTACTTTGCCTGAGAGGCGGTTAAATCAGTGGCCTGAAGAGGCGGTTAAATTACTTGCTTGAGATGTGGTTTGTTAGCCAGTGTGGCTGGGGCTGAGGTTACGCCCGCGTGTGTGGAATGCTTTATTTTCCTTAATACTGCCATGTCACTACACCTGTGCACATGCATGTAGCCGCTAGGAGCATGGGAAGGGTTGGGGGAGACTTGATCCCTACTGAGTTGTGGTTGCTCACCCCTCCTACTGTGTTTGCTTGTTTTCCAGGGACTTACAGGCGTTAGGTGGATACACCAAGGTGGAAGACCATCTTCGTTTTATTGTTCACTTCAGTAAATGTAATTTTATAATTTATGTAACCCCAAGGGGGGGGAATGTACTAAGGGATTGAATTGTAGTAAGGAACCTGGTTGGTTTGTGAACCTTTGGTGTTTGATATTAAATAAAGATGTAGCTTGTTTGATTTAATGTAATTGTTAGTTTTGCTTGTGTGGCATACAGTGATCCAACCCCGTTGCCCTCCGTGTGGGTGAATGGGGAGTCACGTACCTGTTTCCTCGGGTTGGAAATCTAGGGCGTGACAGTATACAGCCCAGATATGAACGATTAAGAACATATTCATAAAACATGCAATCTCAATTAAACAAACTCAATATTCAATCAATCAGTTTGACAACATTGGGGGCTACATTGCTCCCCTAGAAAAAGGAAACTACTCACACATGTTCTCGAATAAACAATAAGAAATAAAGAACATCATTCTCAAGCAGGTGCAGCAGAACTCCAACTTCAAGTCTTCTCCAGCCGTCAGACCTCCTAGGGCCGGCAGCTCCAGGATCAGAACCCTAGCCTCCAAAATCATGAGACACTCTCTCTTCTCTCTCTAAAAACGTGCCCCCCTCTTGATTCATCCAAAAACGGTTGTTGCCCCCTCTATTTATAGAGAAATATGGAGTGTAATGGGTGCCCTAGCCGCCAGTTGTTGCCACTTATCAAAACGACGTAGTTTTGCTAAGTAGTTTTCAATTTTCCCTCAACTTGAATATAGCTCGAACCAAGCATAATTTGGACTAGGTGCTTTAGAGAAAAGTGTTTAAAATAACAAAACAAAGCAATCCATGCAAAAATCCGGCTACACGGCATGTTGCACGTCATATGGCCATATGACATGCACCTCCAAATGGTCTGAAATTTTGCTCCAGGCTTCCTTGAAACGTGTAGAAGGCGGGGCTGCAATAAAATCCTTGCACGTCATAAGGGTCCATATGAAGTGCACCCTTATTTTGCCTCCTCAGGCTGCCCCATTTTGCCACAAGTCCCTTCTTTGATAAATGAAGTGCTTTGGCTGGTGTCCATGAGATGAAATTGCCTAAAAACCTGCCGTAACAGCTCAAAAACACATATATAGGCCAAGCAGTCTTCCTAGGGTGTTAGAGCAAATATCTAAGAAATATGGATAAATTAAGTTCTAATAATGCTCTTTAATACCCTAAATATGCACTAGAATAACGGCATAAATGTACGTTATCAATGGCCCTATTGACAATCAGAACACACACTCTAGTATTCTCTAATGTACAACACAGCATATACATAGAGTTTGGAGTTTGATTACTCGTATTTTCTGTGTGAGTTGTCCTCTTCTTTTGTATAATACCATTTTTGAGTGCTTATTCATGAACTTTTTCACGTGGACAGAGCTCAACACAATTTCTTTTTGACTCAATTGATCATACAGTTAATGAACTCTAACTATTACTCTGAAAGAAACACATTCGAGGGGAATAGTGAGGACTCCCCCTAAGATAGGAAATCAATTTCTATAGCCTTTTTCACCTTGCCTTTTTCTAATGAAAGGTATTGGCTCTTTTTGAGTAATAGGCTTTTTATGATTCTTAAGTACTACAGTCTCAATCATCCTTAGAGCATTGAATCATTATCGATCCTTTCCGTGCAAGCCAACAGTGCCATGAAAGACAACAGTTCCTGCTAGTTAATGAATGCAATGCCACACAAGTGATATTCATTCAGAAGAAAAACAACATATAATGAGAATATCATTCAATTGAAGTATGATGGAAATTGCACTCATTTTGCTCTAGACTTGAGGATTCATAACAGGTTGCACAAAAGATTTATACCAGGTTCAGAGGTAGCAAGTTTCATCCATGTGATTTCTCAATTACCCACAGTAGAAATGTATGAATCACACTTAGGCATTGCTAATTTTCATGGAGAGATAAACAATCATTAATAGTGTCATACCTATGTTCATGCATAGGTAATTAGGTTGAAATGAAACACAAGACATGCAGTAAGAATTATAAAGTTAAATCTAGCATGCCAAGTTTTGTCAAAAGTTTATTAAACCTTGCTTCTTGCAGTGGTTCGGTGAATATGTCGGCAAATTGGTCATTAGTGGATATGTATTCCAGGGAAATATCCTTCTTTAGCATATGGTCACGTATGAAGTGATGTCTGACCTCGATGTGCTTGGTTTCGGGATGCATGACAGGATTGTTTGAGATTACAATGGCGCTTGTATTGTCACAGTATAGTGGCACAGCCTTGAGGTTAAACCCATGGTCTGAAAGTTGGTGACCATCCATAGCACTGAACACAACAACTTCCTGTAGCAATAGCTTCAGCAATTGAAGTTGAAACTGAATTTTGTTTCTTGCTAAACCAGGATACAAGTCTATTGCCAAGTAGTTGGCATGTTCCACTTGTGCTCTTCCTATCAATCCCGCATCCAAGCAAAGTCCGCATCTGAATAACCTCTCAGTTTGAAATCAGACTCCTTTGGATACCAAAGTCCCAAATTTTCAGTTCCCTTCAGATATCTCATAATCCTCTTGACATGAGACAAGTGTGATTCCTTAGGCTTAACTTGATTTCTGGCACAGATGCATGTTGCAAACATTATATCAGGTCTGTTTGCTGTTAAATACAGCAAGGATGCAATCATGCTTCTGTATTCTATGATATCCACCTCCTTGTCTACTTCATCCATATCCAATTTGGCGTTTGTAGGCATGGGTGTTTTCATGTGAGTCACATCAATCATCTTGAATTTCTTCAGAATTTTCTTTGTGTATTTGGTCTGACTAATAAAGATCCCATCCTCTAACTGCTTGACCCCCAACCCAAGGAAGAATGAAAGTTCTCCCATCATACTCATCTCATATTCACTTTTCATCAGATGGGAGAATTCTTCACATTGCTTCTTGTCCCTTGATCTGAAGATACTGTCATTAACATAGATTTGGACAATCAAGGGTGATCCTTTTCCTTCCTTGAGAAATAGTTTGGGTTCAATTTTGCCTTTTCTGAACTTGTTCTTAATCAGAAACTCTGACAGTGTTTCATTCTAAGCCCTGGGAGCTTGTTTTAGTCCATAAAGAGCCTTCTTCAGTTTGTACACCTTGTGCTCTTGGTTAGGCTCTTGAAATCCAGGAGGTTGCTCAACATAGACTTCTTCTTCAAGGTCTCTATTTAAGAAAGCACTCTTGACATCCATTTGATAAACCTTGAAGTCCTTGAATGCTGCATATACTAAAAACATGTGGATGGTCTCCAGTCTAGCAACTGGTGCAAAGGTTTCATCATAGTCAATTTCTTCTTCTTGTATGTACCCTTTTGCAACAAGTCTGGCCTTGTTTCTGTTGGTCCCTTGGAGCCTAGAGGGTGGTGAATAGGCTCTTATCGAAGCTCTTTTTGACTCTTTGGCATAACACTTATCTGATTAAGAGTTAGAAACAATATGGAAGATAACCAAATAGTGGAAGTATTTTGTTTTATTATCAGTATGATAAGTACAACAAAACGAAAGCAGTCTAAAGCTTGAAAGCTTCTAGACCTACTTAACAACTCATTGACACTCTGTTTTCAAGTACACACACACTAGCCTCTAAGATCTCTATGAGCTTTAGTACATGCACGCTCCTTTTTGTTTTCACAAAAAAGTAAGTCTTTATAAATATACAAGTGTTGCTATTTATAGTGACATCCTCAAGAGACAACCTCGGAACTTGTTGTTCCGGATATTGTGCCCATTTACTGTCTCTCGGAAATCTCTCTGCATTAATTGCTGCAGATGTGGTCTTCAAGATCTTGGGTTTGCAACGCATGAGAGTTTTTGTAAGTTCCCAAGTGTAGTTAAAGTTGTGTCCACATATTCGGATGATCCACGTGTAAGATGCTTTAGGTTCTCAACAAGTTTGTCTTACATCGGGAAATAGCGAGCTGATGGCTTTGATCACGAAGAGATAAGTTGAAGTAGCGTCTTCTTGAATCCGGTGTAAGGTTCCTTACTCCATACTTAAATTAAGCTCGGATCCTTACTCCGTAATACTGATTGCTTACTCCGTATCAATTTGGTGTTGGAATCCTTGTTCCCAGTAAGCGCTTCCTTACTCCGTATGAAGAGAAGGTCGGACTGCTTACTCCGCATCTGTGCTTCCTTACTCCATAACTAGTTTCCCTATTCCGCATGAGTTAAAGGAACAGATGACTTACTCTGTATCAGCACATCCTTAATCCGCATGAGTGAGTAGTTCGGATTCCTTACTTCGCATCTAGCTTCCTTACTCTGTATCTAATAAAGACTCAAGTCCTTATTCCGTAGAAGTACTTCCTTATTCCGCATGTATGGAAGACTCGGATTCCTTACTCCATGTCTTCTGTACTTTAGTCCGGTTGAGTGGAAGACTTATCTTTTTAACTCCGTGTTGACTCTCTTACTCCGTGTGACTTTGTAGGCTAAGATTCTTACTCCGCATCTTTTAGACTTAGTCCATTGAAGTATTATTTGTGGATTTCTTAGTCCGTAGCTTTTAGGTTCTTAATCCGCCCGAATGATCCTTGGTTCGTATGAGACAAAGACTTGGTTATATACCAAGTGTTTGACGACACTCATTCTCACCTGGATCAGGATTATGTATCCTGTCCTTAGTTTTGCTCACACGAGTGTAAATCCGGATGAAGGTCATATCTTCTGCAATGACTTAAGATAAAACAACAAAGGTCTCAAATCAAATTACATAGGACTTTATCAGCATTATCCAAATTCTGGGCTTGATCCAACAATCTCCCCCAATTATGGATATGCCCAAACCCTTTGTAATCTGATCTGGTAAGCAATGCAAGGAGATAACATACAGAAAATAAATCACTCCATTTTCATTGATCAGTACACAGTACAATATAGCCTTTATACAAAATTTTCATTAAGGTACATAAGGCTTACTATACTTGAAGATCATCATTGCAACCTTCTCTCTAAGCTCCATTATCTGCCCCATTGTGTAGGCTTGGATGTTGTTCCAGTTTTTATCCACCTTGACAATAGATTCGATAAAGAGGCAGACAAAAGCTCCGCAGCTATCTCCATCAGGCTGTTGTGGCACTAACTTCTTGCTCCGGACTGTCACCTTCAACTTTTCAGTTGGACCCAACGGAAGTAGGCCTCTTTCTTCATAAAGGCCAGATTTCTTTATGGCTTCTGTCAGATGAATACGCAGAGGCTCAAATTGATTCTTTCTAACATTTTGCTCCACAATTTGATGGGAATCAATTAGAATTAGCTGCTTGGACGGAATCATAAAGACAACCAGCATGAAGTGCGGCGTCATGACCCGGTATGGAATGAGGACGGATTGCAGAGTCTTCCAGGGAGTGCTATCGTCAGTAGTTCTGTTTATGAAGGTTTGAATATCGGCTAAGTCTGGAAGATACCCTTCATTCCAACACGGCAAGATGTCAAACATGTGCATGTCCTTGTATAGGGACGAAAACAGCCTCATCTCCTTCTTAACTGCCCGAGAGAAGTTGTATATATCTTCTATGGTGAGCAAACCCATCTCAGAGCGAATAGTGCTTATGTCTTGGGGAGAGAAGGGGTATAACTCAGATAGACATCTTCTCTCAGCATTTGACACGGCATACCTGGTCATAGCATTAAAAACACTTCCATCCTCATTAAGGGGATCAAGATCCGCGTATGATGGGAGGAAGGTGTCGGCCGCGGCAGATGGAGTGGTCGAAGGAGGAGCTGCACTAGAGGAGTTGGGCTAAGAGAAGCAGCTGCGTTTGGGGATGGTAACTCCCAGAAGCAGTGAGGATGCAGTCCATTTCTTTTCAGCACGAGAGGAGGAAGGTGCAGGAGGATCATATGACACTTTCTCCCCCGGTTGGGCAGATCGACGAGGGACGGCAGGAGGACGAGCCATCGTGTGAGCCATGTCCGCAAAAGAGGTGGACACGGAATGGACGGACGAGGCTACAAGGTCCATCTTTTGCTCGATGGAGGTGGAAGAGTTGGTTAAGGCGGAGAGGATTTGTGCACCAAGAGCATCAACCTTAACGGCGATGGCTGAAATTTGGGCAGTTTGAGCTTGGGCGTGATGGTCCGGCTGAGCAGATAACACAACATCGGAGTGAACTGTCCCAAAAGAGGCACGTCCAAGTGCTAACTCTGGAGCTTTGGAGGACTCCCCGGCAGGAATCGGTGCAGGGGTGCACTGGGCTGAGGAGTCTGCAGGAGTGGAGTGGTCGGCAGCAGCAGTAGCAGATGGGGCATCCGGAGCATCAGAAGCGTCCGGAGCAGCAGAGCCACTATGACCAGACAGGTTAACAATGGGGATGGCATCTGCAGGAGAGGCGGACCGAGCCTTAGTAGGGGAGGGAACCTGTGCGTTATGGGCTTGTCCAGAGGAGACAGCAAAGGGAACCTCCAGAATGTGGGGAGGCGTAAGAAAGCCATGATCCAGATTCCAGACGATCATATCCTCCGGGGTGCGGGTGTGTTTGACATAAAACTCCTTGAGGTCGTCATCAGGGATGGAGGCTGTGCAGGCGAGGCTAAAACGGAACCAGAGGTCTGTTAGGGTGTCGGTGGAGAGATGGTCTAGGTAGTCTTGGGGTTGAGGTAGAGGAGGCAAGGGAGCTTCCAGAAGAGATTCCGGGACATCAACAGCGGCAGTGGCAACAACAGTATCAACGGCGGCAGCAACAGCGGAAGTGGAGGGAGTGGGGACATCCGCAACAGATGGTGCTGGGGAAACAGCCGTAGGTAAAATGGGCTGAGATGGTCTCGCAACCTCAGAAGGGACGGCACGGACGCTATGCTGCGAGGCTCGAGAGATGGAAGGAGCAGCAACGGACCGAATCCGAGAGGACCGGTGAGCGGAGCTGACTTCGGGGGCACGGCTGTCGGAGGGGTCACCAACCGAGCTGTCTTGTTGTTTCGAGGCGGGAAGAAGGCGGAGAGCAGCCGAGGGACAGCGAGCTGTCATGTTTCCATCAGGCGTAAGATGGCGAAGATAATAAGCCTGAGGGAAAGGAATGGCATCATATTGGGCAAAATGGTCCGGATGTAGATGCCTGAAGACAGTGCTGAGTATCCGCCCAAAAGAGTGGTTCTTTGGACCGTTCTTCAGCAGTCGGAACAAGAAAGTCCCCTAGTCCATCGGGAGATGCTCAAAGACGCTGTACATAGCCAATAGAAGGTCGTACGGGATAGAATCTAGAGTAGTGGTACGAGCCAGGAGGCAGCGACTCAATATAGTCGCCAGACACCGATAGCGACCTTGAAAAGACTTCATTTTGTACTCCTTCCCCTTATAGGAGCAACCCATGGAAATAGCCATTGTCTCAGCATCCGGGCGCTGAAGATCACCAGGTGGGAGGTTGAAAGCGGCGCGGAGAACGTCAGGGGTGATCAAGATGGATTCATCGCGGATGTAGGAGATAATGGAGTCGGTGGTGCAGCGAATCCATTGATAGAACTCACGGATGTGTTCAATAAGAAGGTCAACAGGATTGGAGAACAGGTTTAGGATGTGAGAGGCTTCCAGAAGTAGGCGAAGTTCCAGAAACCAAGCTGGAGGATCAGAGATAACATGCCAATCAACCAAATGGCCAGGGTTAATGCCGGAAAGGGAAGTTTTGGGTGCCATTGAGGGAAATATTGAGAGGAGAAGGAGGTGAGGTCTTGGGGATTGAAGGAGCGATGAGGGTTTTAGGGATTTGGAAGATGTAAAACTCGCGCTGCACAGGAATGTCCAGGATATATAAGACCGAGTCTGTAAATATCAACGGGTCTAGGGATTAAGCGAGTGGAGCAGTGAACCGCTTGACATGCTGATGTCATGAGTCGTGAAAGTGGCACGCCTCCGGATATAGAGATGATGTGGAGACGGCATGACTAGGGAATGATAACAGCTGTTTGCCTTCTTTGGGAAGTGTGTGCATCCCGAGACATGCATTTAATGATTCATCATTATTCCTCCTCAAAAGCACGTGATATATAATAAGACATGATTCACCGCGATTTGAGAGTTCCAAGAGTCCGGAGGAATGAACCGACAATCATCTGGAGTAAATGATATCCGAGATAAGATCATCCGGATGAAAAGTAGATCGTGTCCGGAGAAACAGAGTGTTTGAAGAGAAAAGTAGATTCCTTTGCTGTCTTGAAGTCAAAAAGAAGAGAAGTTCCACAATACTTCAAATCCGAGACTATAGACAAGATATATCGATAGAGGTTCAAACAAAATCTATACCTGTAGGTTCACGAAAATAAACTAAAAGAACACAAGCTTAACAGGTAGGAATTAGTACGGATATGAGGATATAGTCTATTGTAGAGGAACTGAATCCGAACTAATGAGAAACAGAACTTAATGCATTGAAAGGAAATGTAAAAGACACATACAAACAAGAGAATGATCATAGTTACTAAATCAAGGCATATGTCAGATAATAAACACACAAGTTCATATTGGTCAACATAGTGAAATCGTCCTGCTGAACAACGTAGCTAAGATAATTAAAAATCATATGATTTGTCCAACTTAGGATTCATGAGTGAAACGGAATAAATGAACACATGTCGAAAGCAAGCAAATGATTATCTGATTAAAGTGCAAGGTTGAATGAAGAAAAACATCCTTGCATGCCACAAATCTGATTCAACAATGCATGTCCAGGTAGATCCAGAAGTGATAGTTTAGAGGAAGGAGTATCCGAGACATATTAGGGGATTATTACAAAGGTTGCTCCCCCTTAGATCATGCGATCCTCTCAGTGATAGACTCCCCCTCAGATAAACAACCAGGAAAGATGTCACGAGACATATACGGGGGGGGGGGGGTGGAGGGGGCGGTATTACTTGGATAATGAATAAAACATTTTCTCTCCCGTAGATCATGCGATCCTCTCGATGGCATTACCTGTTAAAAATTGAGATCTTGAAACATCACTGTCTATCCATTAGGAAACTACACTTCAGAGGCTAATCAGACTGCGATTGTGAGTACCATCACCAAGTATTCCGAGCTAACCCATTTCATTTCTTCAACCATACAAGTTAATAGAGCAATAAATATGAAACAACATTCGTCATGTGGTGATGAGTGGAGATTAGAATCATGAAATCCTAAAGAAGTTATTCATATCCGTTTTAATTATGTTAGCTTAAACGACTTCAGTTGGGAAACGCAAGCATCCTCCTAATATGATATTAGATATTTATATCTGAGCATAGACACGTGAGGCGATAAGCATGATTAACATTAAGTTAAGATGCGTTCTCTACTTTCAATAAAATCACAATGCAAGTTCCGAAAGAAAATATCCTGGTGGAAGATTAAATGTGAATCTATGTAGAGAAGTCTATCATACCTAATCGGAAGAGTAGTTTAGAGAATCTTGCATCGGGAAGAGGCTTTGTAAGTATATCTACCGATTGATCTTCAAGTAGCAACATGTTCCGGTGATATGTGCTTTTTGAGAACATGGTCGCGAATGAAGTGATACCTTACCTCAATGTGCTTGGTCTTTGGGTGCATGACAGGATTGTTGCTTATAACAATTACACTGGTCTTGTCGCGAGAGAGTGGAATAGATGTCATTTGAAAACCATAATCAGTAAGTTGACTTTGCATCCAAAGTAGCTGTGCGCAGCAACTTCCAGCAGCTTTATATTCCGCCTCAGCAGTAGAGGTTGATACGGAATTCTGCTTCTTACTAAACCATGAAATTAATCTATTTCCAAGAAACTGACATGTACCACTTGTGCTTTTCCAGTCGATGCGACACCCAGCAAAATCAGCATCAGAGTATCCGGATAAGGTGAAGTTGGACTCCTTTGGGTACCAGAGTCCCAAATTCACCATTCCTTTGAGATACCTTAATATCCGTTTGACATGAAGCATATGTGACTCCTTGGGATTCACCTGATATCGTGCACAGATACAAGTTGCAAACATAATGTCCAGGTGACTTCTTTGTAAGATACAACAAGGATCCTATCATCCCTCGTATTCGAGCCACATTTACTGATTTGCCGTCCATATCAGGATCTAACTTGGCACTGACTGGCATTGGAGTCTTGACGGGAGATGAACCTTCCATACCAAACTTCTTAATAAGATCACGTGTATACTTAGCTTGGTTAATGAAGTTCCCTTCCTTCAATTGTTTAACTTCTATTCCAAGGAAGTAAGACAGTTCTCCCATCATACTCATCTCAAACTTGCCAGTCATCAACTTTGCAAACTCTTCACAAAGCTTTGGATTTGATGATCCGAAAATGATATCATCCACATATATCTGTACGATCAGAGTATGTCCTTTCTCTTTTCGTAGAAATAAAGTGGTGTCTATCTTCCATTTTTGAAAGTTGTGAGCAAGTAGGAAATTTGGAAAGTGTGTCGCACCAGGCTCTTGGAGCTTGCTTCAACCCATACAAGCCTTTCCGTAGCTTGTAGACTAGATGTCCAGCCTTGGGTTCTATGAAACCGGGAGGTTGTTCAACGTACACCTCCTCTTGAAGATCTCCATTTAGAAATGCACTTTTGACGTCTATTTCATAAACTGTGAAGTTTTCATAAGAAACATATGCCAAAAACATTCTGATTGCCTCAAGTCTTGCTACCGGAGCAAAGGTCTCGTCATAGTCTATTCCTTCTTCTTGATGATATCCTTTGGTTACCAGTCTGGCTTTGTTCCGGATTACTATTCCATCCGTATCAAGTTTGTTCCGGAACACCCATTTAACACCAATGACTTGTTGAGACTTAGGCCTTGGTACTAGTGTCCACACATCATTTCTCTTAAATTGATTCAACTCTTCTTGCATAGCTTCTATCCAGTTTGGATCTTCAAGAGCGTCATCTACCACCTTTGGTTCTATTTGGGATAGAAAACATGAGTAAAGACAGATATTTGAGGTGGCTGCTTTTGTTCTTACACCAGCAGTAGGATCACCAATCACTTGTTCTGAGGGGTGGTTTCGAGTCCACTTATAATTTTGTGCATGTGATGGTTAATCTTGTATAATTTGAAGCTCTGCCAGATTAGGTGGTTCACGTATATCCGTTGGTTGAGCTTCTTCCGGACCAGATGTTTCCGTATTAGCTGGTTCGGAAGAACTAAGTGGTTCTTCAACATTGTTACTTTCAGTGTTAACTAGTCCAGACGAACTTGAAGGTACTCCGGAATTTTGGATATTCGTAGGAGTATGTCCGGAGTTTAATGGTAGTCCTGAGTCTGAATCATCCGTAGCATCATCAATATCATTTCTTCGTGCTTCACTGGTGCCATGTGGTAGGTCAGTATGTATGACAGGAACATTCATAAACTTTGAATAGTCGATGTTATTGTCCTGAACCAGTACATTAGAACTTAAAGAAGCAACTTTTGACCAATCTAGATTAGTTTCATCAAAGGTCACATGTATAAATTCTTCAACTTTAAAAAGTTTTCTATTGAAGACTCGATAAGCCTTGCTATGTAATGAGTACCCGACAAAAATCTCATCATCAGATTTTGGTTCAAATTGATTTCGGGTTTCTTTACTATTGTTCAACATATAGTAAATACACCCAAAGGCTCTGAAATGTGAAATTGAGGGCTTTCGTCCTCTCCACATCTCATAGGGTGTTTTCATGGTAAGTTTATTTATTAGAGTTCTGTTCTGAACATAGCAAGCAGTGGACACAGCTTCAGACCATAGACTGAGCGGAAGCTTTGCCCCTGCTAACATAGATCTGCCAGCCTCAACTAAAGTGCGATTCTTGCGCTCAACTACCCCATTTTGCTATGGAGTTCTGGGCGCAGAGAAGTCGTGCTGAATGCCCTGTTCAGAACAATATGATCTTATATCTGAAAAATCAAATTTTGTATCATGATCACTCCTGATGGACTTTGTGCTCAGTCATTGTGAGTTGCTTATCCAGTTGAAAAGATCTACAAGATGCTCAAAAGTTTGATCCTTAGATTTCAGGAACATCACCCATGTGTACCTGGTGAAATCATTCATAGCCACAAGGGTATATCTCGCACCAGCTAGTGAAGGAACAGAAATGGGACCACAGAGGTCCATATGAAGAAGTTGTAGAGGAGCAGTTATTGAATTAACTGATTTGCTCTTAAAGCTATGTTTGGTCTGTTTGCCAAGTTGGCATTCTCGACAGAGAGTGTGTCTGCAGTATTTGTGTTTAGGTAGACCAGTGACAAGATCAAGCGACGCTAACTTAGACAAGGTCTTAAAGTTTAAATGTGCGCATCGCTTGTGCCATAGCTAACTATCTTCATCTGATGCTGTAGTGAGGAAGCATACAGGGTCAGAAGAATTATTTCTTAAGACCATAGTGTATATGTCCCCATCTCTTGATCCGGATAACTTAACATCTCCGGATAAGTTTTCCCTTACTGTACAGGTGTTGGACATAAAGGAAACAGTAAATTCTTTGTCACATAAATTATCGACACTTAGCAAATTATGCTTCAAACCTTCAACTAGTGCAACTCTAGTGATTGATACACGGACCGTTGGTTAAAGTGCCATACCCGACAGTCTTACCTTTGCTGTTGTCACCATATGAAATGGATGGACCTCGTTTGTCATTAACTTCAACAAGCAGAGTCTGATCACCTGTCATATGTTCGGAGCATCCACTATTGAGGATCCACTTGCTTTGATTGATCTTTAGCTTCAAGTGATCCAGCAATGCATTCCAGAGATGCTCCTGAAAGACAACAGTTTACACTTTTGGTGCCCAAACTTGTTTCGGGCGGTTAGAAAGAATAGCAGTAATGTCAACAGTTCCAGATTTAACTTTGCTAGGACTTTTAGCTTTTCAGGTTGACTTTAATTTGCTAGTTTCAGCTGCTTCTTGTACTTGGGTTTTCTTGGGAGAGACACTCCTTTGAGATTTAGATTTTGTTTTACTCGAAGAACCCTTTTTGTCGAACTGATCTTTATTGGTACGAACTTGATTACAAAGCCAGTTATCAGATAAACTCCAACATTCATAGTGATAATGACATATTTCCCAACAGATGGAACAAACACTATAATGTGGAGTACAAACAGGGGGAAGAAATCTCTTAGATTTTACAGACTTTCTACTTTGCTCCCTATGGCCTAGTCCATTGCGTTTGGGTGACGCGTTCTTGGCCCTAGATGCGTCAGCCTTAGCCTTTCCTTTCTTTTTGGGTGCTACAGTTTTGGCTTGAACTGCAGCAACCTTCCCTTTATCATTAGTTACGGGTGCTACTGCTCCGAGAAATGTAGTAACAGCCTCAGTTCCACAGTCATAGACAATGGTGAAACCTGAAATGAAACCATCCAACGGTTTAGATGTACTAAGGTTGGTTAGTTTCGGAATGAAATCTGGAGGACACTCAGTAGTCTGTGTGGAGGTCGATGGTTCGGAACCTAGGCCAGGTTTGACTCGGATGTTGTCAGGGTCAATCCTAAATGTAGAGGCTGTTTCTCCGGATTTTAGCCACTTACGATTTATTTCCTTTTCCTATTCTAGTTCATTTTTGAGTCATTTCAGAATAACTTTTAGGCCAGTTAGGTTGGTATTTAACAGGTGATTTTCAGCTCTTAGATCATGATACCAAGCCTCTTTACTCCTGAAGACAGTTATGTCCTTTTCTAATATAGCAACAGTAATCTCAAGACGTTTATTCTGACTTTCCATATCTTTGTACATTTGTGTAATTATTAGTCTATCATTCTTTTCATGATCATGTTCAATATTAAGAGATTCTAATTTACTCATGAGCTTAGAGATCGAAGGTACCTCAGAATTTGCCATGTAAGGACCCGTACCTTGAGTTAGTCAGTTTTGCCTCCTGAGTAGAGTTTTTCTAGATTTTGACCTAGTAAATGGACTCCAATGAATTCACGTGCAAAAGGAAAGATGCTTAGAATGATGTCCTCTATCTACCACAGAAGTTTCAGGCCAAATGGACATGTATGTGAGGTGCACGTGATATGGGTCCAATTCACGTGCAAGTGTAATTGTCTTCTAAATGATGCAAGGAAGCTAGGGGTGAAGTTTGAGAGCATTTGGAGTCCATATGGAGGTGCACGTGAATTGGGAATTCACGTGCAAATTGGCGTGCAGCCATATTTTTGCATGGTTCCCTTGGTTTTGTCATCCTAAGGAACTTTCTCCAAAGGACCATGTTGAAATTCTGAGTATTTTGGCCTATATGGGTGCGGAAAGGTGGTAACTTATGTGATCAAAACTACATCGTTTTGATCCTGGGATTCACTTAATCAAAACTACGTCGTTTTGATGTTGTGTTGTCTATATAAGAGGAGGAGTCCCTCTGTTTTAGGTTTAGGGTTTGTTGCTTCACCAGCCGTCGCAGAGAGACAGAGAGAGAGGGAAGGAGAGCTCCTGGTTGCTGCCGGGCGTCTTGCGTGGGTGGTCGGTGCTTTGTGGGTGGACGGCGTTCGGCTTGGGATCAGACCGTTCTTTGTGTTGTTGCGTTTTCCTTGAGGTAGGGGGTTCTGTTCTTCCTAAGTCCTTCTCTGTCCTAGGGTTCCAGGGCAGATTTCTGGTTATAACTGTTATATATAAATATGTAATCCATATAGGTGTGATCTCCTATATGGATGTTGGCCTTTAGTGGCATGTTGGTGTGATTCTGTGGACTACATGCTATGTGTTCGATGAAATGCCTGTGTGAATATAGCTGTATGTATATGCCCATTACGTGTTTGATAATATGCCTGTGTGGCTGGACTTGTGATTTAGTGTATGTGTGTATCTTTGGGTGTGTGTTCTGTTGCTCGAATGGCTGGGTTTGTGCACTTGTGAGCGGGTGCACACCAAGTGTTTGGTTTTATGTTTGTGTGACCGTGGTGTAAGTTGTGTGCCCGACCGTGGTATCTGGCCCGAAGAGGCGGTTAAACTACTTTGCCTAAGAGGCGGTTAAACCAAGGCTTGAAGAGGCGGTTAAATCACTTGGCCTGAAGAGGCGGTTAAATAACTTGGCCTGAAGAGGCGGTTAAATCACTTGTGTTTTGTGTGGTGGATAATTGTGACTACTGATGTGGTTTGATATTGTTTGTTGAGATTGTTGTAACACGTCACTACACCTGTGCACATGCATGTAGCCGCTAGGAGCATGGGAAGGGTTGGGGAGACTTGATCCCTACTGAGCTGTGGTTGCTCACCCCTCCTATTGTGTTTGCTTGTTTTCCAGGGACTTACAGGCGTTAGGTGGACACACCAAGGTGGAAGACCTTATCCATTTTACTCTATTCCATTTATGTTGTTTTCTTTTATGGGACCGATGTAACCCCAGTGGGGATGGGATTGGAAAGAATTCGTTGTAATAAACTGGTTTGGATTATTTTTATGAACATTACTTTCTTGAATGTGTTGTGGATGTTTGAAATATAAAATTCTTGGTTTGTATCCTAACCCCTTTGCCCTCCGTGTGGGAAAAAGGGGAGTCACGTGCCGGTTTCCTCGGGTTGGAAATCCGGGGCGTGACAATATGGTATCAGAGCATGGTCTAGTTGGCCTAGGGTAGTGGGCGGACTTGGTTATCTTGAGTCCTTTGGAGGAGCCTGGAGGGACATGCTTGATCAACATGGTCCTCTTTGAGCCTCCAAGGTGTACTTGGGGTAGTCCAGTCTTGTGGTAGGATTTGCATGCATTGGCATTAGGGCACTAGTTGCATTTGTTGTCATGTGTGAAGGATGTGCATAACATGATTATGTGTGAACCGTACAACTCGAATATTCTTGGAATGCCTTGGGTATGACTACAATGTGGATCGTTGTGTGCAATATTGATTGATGCAATGGTTAAAATGTGTGTAATGCCGTGTACGGCTTGACTTGATAATGGGGTAGAGGTAGTCAACTTGTTAGTAGTCAAACGCGTTCTGACGTTTGTGCATCTTACTTCATGTAGTAAGAATGCCACCGAGGAGAGTGACACGTGCGTCCGGGGCAGTGGCCGATGAGTCATCTGCCCATGAGGGTCCGGGTGCGGGACCATCCATTGGAGGGCATGCGTTATTCTGGCACAGCCTACAAGAAGGCATCCGGCCGGAGGTACGAGAGCTACGGGAGGGACTCCGGCAGGATGTTCGGGAGGAGGTGCACCGTGAGATGGCAGACGGCGGGTGGTGCCACCACCACCACCACCAAGTAGGAGAGCCGCCTCGTGAGCGTGAGAGTTCGCCTGGGTGGTGTATCGACCCGTGCAGAGGATGACGTGGTGACACGGTTCCGAAAAGAACAACCTCCGCGATTTAAGGGGGGAAGATCCTGTGGTAGGCGAGCAGTGGTTGAGGCAGATTGAGCATGTGTTCTCCTTTCTCCTGCCCCGGGAGGAGGATAAGGTGCGACCGGCAATTCGGCAGATGGAGGGGGACGCTTTGGAGTGGTGGACGGGTGTTGCAGGGGAGCCGTGCAGTGCAACTCATGTTTTGGGAGGAGTTCTTGCAACTCTTCCAAGATGAGTTCTTCCCGGAATCGGTGAGATGGCAGAAGAGGGAAGAATTTGGTAGCTTGAAGCAGGGATCCAAGACGGTACCCGAGTATGAGCGGGAGTTCCGGAGATTGAGTAGGTTTGCCCCCGAGACTGTGGTAAGGGAGGACCTGAAGGCCCACAAGTTCACCTTGGGTCTCGGGCCAGCCCTTAGGGAGAGGGTGGCGATTCTACGCTTGAGGACCTATGCCGAGGCCGTGGAGACGGCCCGTATAGCCGAGAGAGAACGGAGGATGGGAGGCAGGCCCATCGGGGCGCCGGTTGCAGAGTGGGCCTGATCGAGATGCAGGGTCCAAGAGGCTCAAGACGGAGGAGAGGGATAGCAGTTCTTTTCGCGATCGGGGTCGGACATCTGTGAACCCTGGGAGGTTCACCTTTGGCGGCGGAAGACAGGGTGGTCCATCCGGGAGTCTACCGAGCAGATGCCACCGTCTTGTGGAGAGGTGGGTCACTTCAAAGGGGAGTGCCCCAAGAAGGACCGGCGATGCAACAATCGTGGACGAGAGGGACATTTGCGCCGGGTTTGCGGGAGTGGCAACAAGGGGAACGGGGGCGCGGCATCCGGCGTGAGGAGGATGATGCTAGCTTCCGTGCACCAACCGAGAGACCAGCTCGTCGGTGGCAAGCCAGCCAGCAGGATCTAGTCGGACCCGACCCCGGGGGGAGGCCGGAGCGGCAGCAGACCGAGGCCGGAGGCAACCTTAGCGGGAAGCGTCCAAAGTGAGTGAGCCGACCAGTGGCACGGGCCAAGGGAGGGTGTTTGCGCCGGAGGCGACATACCAGGAGGAGGCCGAGCTACCACCCCCACCGCCCGAGGGTGGAGCAGGACCATCGGTGGTTAGAGGTACCCTCTTGATCTCCCGTACATTAGCTTTCGTTCTTTTCGATACGGGTGCATCATGTTCGTTTGTTGCCGAGCTTGTAATAGACAGCTTGGGGTTAGCCCGTGTGGAGGCCGCGAGGCCCCTAGTTGTGGAGTCTCCGGTGGGAGGCATGATTGAGGTACGGCGAGTGTGTCGTGGACCGTGTGTTAACCATAGCGAGGTGGAGCCGAGTTTTGACTTGCATGTGATGCCTTTGAGAACGTTTGACCCGATCTTGGGTATGGATTGGCTTATGGCTTTCCAGGCCAAGATAGATTGTTATCGGCGGCGGGTGACCTTCGTGACACCTGCAGGGACCTCTTGCACCCCGCAGGGGAGTGGGATTGTGAGGCGAGTCGGGCCGGGCCAGTGTTGGACCGGTGGGGTGCCATTACCCACGGTTTGCAGCCCTGACCTTTGCCGAGGAGGGTAAGGTGGAAAAGAGGGTGTGGCCCATTGTTGTGGACCAATTTCAGGATGTTTTTCCAGGAGCGGTTGAGGAGTTTGCCACCTAAGAGGAGTGTGGAGTTCACCATTGAGTTGGTGCCGGGGACGGGTCCGATTTCCCAAGTAGCGTATCGTATGGGGCCAGACTGAGTTGAGGGAGCTTGGAGGCAAATCGAGGAGTTGGTGGGTCAGGGGTATATCGGGACCGAGTACCTCACCTTGGGGTGCTCCGGTGCTCTTTGCTAAGAAGGCCGATGGCACGCTTCGTCTCGCATCGACTACAGGAAGTCGAATTCAGTGACGTGAAGAACAAGTACCCGTTGCCTCGGATAGATGACCTGTTTGACCAGTTGAGTGGGGCCCGGTGGTTTTCCAAAACAGATTTACGGTCGGGGTACCACCAGCTCGGGGTTAGGGAGGAGGACATCCCTAAGACGGCTTTCGGTGCAGGTATGGGCATTATGAGTGGGTAGTGATGCCTTTCGGGCTCACTAATGCGCCAGCGGTGTTCATGCATTTGATGAACCAAGTTTTTGCTCCATACCTAGACTCGTTCGTGGTGGTGTTTATCGACGATATCTTGGTGTATTCCAAGACCGAGAGGGAACATGTGGAGCACTTGGCAACAGTGTTGCAAACCTTGAGGGACCAAATTGTTTGCTAAGTTTAGCAAGTGTGAGTTTTGGGCTGCAGGAGGTTCACTTTCTTGGCCATGTGGTGTCAGTGAGGGAGTTAGGGTGGACCCGGACCAAGATTGAGGCCGTGGCATTGTGGGCGAGGCCAACCAACATTTTTGAGATCCGTAGTTTTCTTGGTTTGGCGGGGTACTATCGTCGTTTTGTAGAGGGGTTCTCCCGTTTGGCGGCTCCTATGACAGCGTTGACTCGGAAGGGCGTGAAGTTTGATTGGATCGACAAGTGTCGGCGGGCGTTTGAGACTCTCAAAACCCGTTTGACCACTGCACCTGTGTTGAGGTTACCTCGGGAGGATATTCCATATGAAGTGTACTGTGATGCGTCCAGGGTTGGTTTGGGGTGTGTGCTTATGCAGGAGCACAGTGTGGTAGCTTATGGGTCAAGGCAGCTGAAGCCTCATGAGCATAATTATCCTACTCATGACCTTGAGTTAGCTGTTGTCATCTTCGCCCTGAAGAGTTGGCAGCACTACCTCTTGGGGGAAAAGTTTGTGGTGTTCTCAGATCACAAGAGCCTTCAGTACATCTTTACTCAGAAGGACTTGAATTTGAGGCAAAGGAGATGGGTGGAGTATTTGCAGACCTTTGATTTTACTCTTGCCTATACCCCGGGCAAGGGTAATGTTGTGGGCGATGCATTGAGCAGAAAAGGGAAAGCTGAGGTGGCCGTGAGGGAGTGGAAGCTGATGGAGCAGTTGGCGATGTTGCAGCTGCAGCCTGTTGTTCGTGATGGTGGGACAGTCCGGAGTCCTTTGGTGGTTGTGCCTGAGTTGTACCAGCGCGTCCGGGAGGAACAGCTGGGTGACATTGAGTGTGAGGTTCTCCGTGCCCGTATTGAGGCTGGGGAGCTATCTGGGGACTGGACAGAGGGTCCTAAGCATGAGTTGTCATTTCAGGGGCGGTTGGTAGTAGCTTCTTCCCTCAGGGATGAGGTGATGAGGGAGTTTCACCAGTCTAGAGTTGCTGTGCATCCAGGGGGTACGAAGATGTACCATGCGCTTCGGGTACATTTTTGGTGGCCTGGGGGATGAAACGCGATGTGGCTGCCTTTGTTTCGCGGTGCCTCACGTGTCGACAGGTGAAGGCCGAGCATCAGCGGCCGGCGGGCATGTTACAGCCCTTGCCCATAGCGGAGTGGAAGTGGGACCATATAGCGATGGATTTTGTGACTGGTCTTCCACCCACCACTGGGAGGAAGGATATGATTTGGGTGATTGTGGATCGACTCGCGAGCGGGACTCTCTTGGGACCTTGAGTCAGCTATACATGAACGAGATTGTGAGACTGCATGGCGTACCATCGTCGGTTGTCTCAGACCGGGATTCGACGTTCACTTCCCGTTTCCGGGCAGGTTTGCGGGAGGCTATGGGGACCAAGCTTCACTCGAGTACAGCCTTTCACCCGGAGACCGACGGTCGACCGAGCGGACGAATCAGACCATGGAGGACATGTTGAGGGCTTGTGTGCTAGATTTTGGGGGTTCGTGGGCAACTCACCTTCCTTTGGTGGAGTTTGCCTACAACAACAGTTATCAGGCATCCATTGGGATGGCTCCTTTTGAGGCGTTGTATGGACGGCCGTGTCGATCACCTTTGTGCTGGACCGAGGTGGGGGAGACAGCTCTCTTGGGACCGCAGTTGGTTCAAGAGGCTACTGAAAAGGTCAAGTTGATTCGTCAGCGTTTGTTGGCAGCTCAGAGTCGGCAGAAATCTTATGCGGATCAGCGACGACGACCTTTGGAGTTTTCTGTTGGTGATCATGTGTTCCTTCGTGTCTCTCCACGTTGTGGACATCGACGGTTTGGGCGAGGTTCCAAGCTATCTCCGCGGTTTATTGGTCCTTTTGAGATTCTGGATCGTGTAAGGCCTGTGGCCTACCGGTTAGCGTTACCACCGCGGCCGAGTCGAGTGCACAACGTGTTTCACGTGTCCCAGTTGCGGAAGTATCACCCCTGACCCCACTCATGTGATTGATTGGGGGACGTTGGACATCGAGGATGACATGTCCGTCATTGAGGCCCCTATCCGTATCCTAGATCGGCGGGAAAAGCTTTTGCGTGGTCGTGCTATTCCTTTGGTTCGCGTGCTGTGGCAGCACCGTGACATTGAGGAGGAGACATGGGAACGTGAGTCCGTGATGCGTGAGCAGCACCCAGACTTGTTCAAGGACGAACAATCTTAAGAGTGGGAGGTGGCTGTTGGCCAAGGGATGGATAGTGATGTTTTCTTGTGATGTGTTTTCTTGTATTAGTTGATGTATTTGTATTGTCTTTTAAAGACATGTGTTCTTATTTGTGATGTGCCTTGAGATGTGTATTCGTGCCATGTGGACATGTGTTATGTGCATTATTGTGGTTATGGATTATGGTGGTACTGTTATGTGCCGTTGTGCTGTGTGTGGTGTATGACCCATTTGGGTGTTGTGGCTCGCCGTGTGGCAAATGGGTAGCTTGTGTTTGCTTTCCTCTTATGTCATTTCTTTTCGAGGACGAAAAGCCTTAAGGGGGAGAGGATGTAAGGACCCGTACCTTGAGTTAGTCAGTTTTGCCTCCTGAGTAGAGTTTTTCTAGATTTTGACCTAGTAAATGGATTCCAATGAATTCACGTGCAAAAGGAAAGATGCTTAGAATGATGTCCTCTATCTACCACAGAAGTTTCAGGCCAAATGGACATGTATGTGAGGTGCACGTGATATGGGTCCAATTCACGTGCAAGTGTAATTGTCTTCTAAATGATGCAAGGAAGCTAGGGGTGAAGTTTGAGAGCATTTGGAGTCCATATGGAGGTGCACGTGAATTGGGAATTCACGTGCAAATTGGCGTGCAGCCATATTTTTGCATGGTTCCCTTGGTTTTGTCATCCTAAGGAACTTTCTCCAAAGGACCATGTTGAAATTCTGAGTATTTTGGCCTATATGGGTGCGGAAAGGTGGTAACTTATGTGATCAAAACTACGTCGTTTTGATCCTGGGATTCACTTAATCAAAACTACGTCGTTTTGATGTTGTGTTGTCTATATAAGAGGAGGAGTCCCTCTGTTTTAGGTTTAGGGTTTGTTGCTTCACCAGCGTCGCAGAGAGAGAGAGAGGGAAGGAGAGCTCCTGGTTGCTGCCGGGCGTCTTGCGTGGGTGGTCGGTGCTTTGTGGGTGGACGGCGTTCGGCTTGGGATCAGACCGCTTTGTGTTGTTGCGTTTTCCTTGAGGTAGGGTTCTGTTCTTCCTAAGTCCTTCTCTCGTCCTAGGGTTCCAAGGCAGATTTCTGGTTATAACTGTTATATATAAATATGTAATCCATATAGGTGTGATCTCCTATATGGATGTTGGCCTTTAGTGGCATGTTGGTGTGATTCTGTGGACTACATGCTATGTGTTCGATGAAATGCCTGTGTGAATATAGCTGTATGTATATGCCCATTACGTGTTTGATAATATGCCTGTGTGGCTGGACTTGTGATTTCGTATATGTGTGTATGCTGGGTGTGTGTTCTGTTGCCTGAATGGCTGGGTTTGTGCACTTGTGAGCGGGTGCACACCAAGTGTTTGGTTTTATGTTTGTGTGACTGTGGTGTAAGTTGTGTGCCTGACTGTGGTATCTGGGGCCGAAGAGGCGGTTAAACTACTTTGCCTAAGAGCGGTTAAACCAAAGGGCCCGAAGAGGCGGTTAAATCACTTGGCCTCGAAGAGGCGGTTAAATAACTTGGCCTGAAGAGGCGGTTAAATCACTTGTGTTTTGTGTGGTGGATAATTGTGACTACCGATGTGGTTTGATATTGTTTGTTGAGATTGTTGTAACACGTCGGCACACCTGTGCACATGCATGTAACCGCTAGGAGCATGGGAAGGGTTGGGGAGACTTGATCCCTACTGAGCTGTGGTTGCTCACCCCTCCTACTGTGTTTGCTTGTTTTCCAGGGACTTACAGGCGTTAGGTGGACACACCAAGGTGGAAGACCTTATCCATTTTACTCTCTTCCATTTATGTTGTTTTCTTTTATGGGAACTGATGTAACCCCAGTGGGGATGGGATTGGAAAGAATTCTGTTGTAATAAACTGGTTTGGATTATTTTTATGAACATTACTTTCTTGAATGTGTTGTGGATGTTTGAAATATAAAATTCTTGGTTTGTATCCTAACCCCTTTGCCCTCCGTGTGGGAAAAAGGGGAGTCACGTGCCAGTTTCCTCGGGTTGGAAATCCGGGGCGTGATAATATGGTATCAGAGCATGGTCTAGTTGGCCTAGGGTAGTGGGCGGACTTGGTTATCTTGAGTCCTTTGGAGGAGCCTGGAGGGACATGCTTGATCAACATGGTCCTCTTTGAGCCTCCAAGGTGTACTTGGGGTAGTCCAGTCTTGTGGTAGGATTTGCATGCATTGGCATTAGGGCACTAGTTGCATTTGTTGTCATGTGTGAAGGATGTGCATAACATGATTATGTGTGAACTGTGCAACTCTGAATATTCTTGGAATGCCTTGGGTATGACTACAATGTGGACTGTGCTGTGTGCAATATTGATTGATGCAATGGTATCTACCTTGATCAAGTCTTTGGAGGCTGGAGGCTGGAGTATGATGGACCAAGTCTGCAATTATTAGATTGTTTATCTACCTTGATCACTTTTATTCACATGGACCAAATGGGATAAAAGCCTTAAATCGATCTTAGCATGGACCAAATGTAAGATAGGTAGGAGATAATCAACATGAACATGAACTAGAACATAAATCAAGAACAAGAGCCATAACCAGACTATTACAATCGATTGGGTGGTAAACATTGTGACCCTAGATCCTTAATCACTGAAATTTCTATACCAATAGCTTGCCAACATTCTGATTTAATCATTTTTCGTTCAAACTATTTGTACAATAAAAATCAATTGTCCAGACATAAAATCAACTTATTAGCTTAGTGCTTGCTGCTTAACAATATTAGCTACCTCCCTGTGGGTTCGACAACCGGAGTCTTAATACTCCATTTTATTACTTGATCAGTGCACTCGCTCACAACCTATAGACACAATTATCCTTTGTATAATGGACCAAGTCTGCAATTATTAGATTGTTTATCTACCTTGATCACTTTTATTCACATGGACCAAATGGGATAAAAGCCTTAAATCGATCTTAGCATGGACCAAATGTAAGATAGGTAGGAGATAATCAACATGAACATGAACTAGAACATAAATCAAGAACAAGAGCCATAACCAGACTATTACAATCGATTGGGTGGTAAACATTGGACCCTAGATCCTTAATCACTGAAATTTCTATACCAATAGCTTGCCAACATTCTGATTTAATCATTTTTCGTTCAAACTATTTGTACAATAAAAATCAATTGTCCAGACATAAAATCAACTTATTAGCTTAGTGCTTGCTGCTTAACAACATTAGCTACCTCCCTGTGGGTTCGACAACTGGAGTCTTAATACTCCATTTTATTACTTGATCAGTGCACTCGCTCAAAACCTATAGACACAATTTATACAGGTCAGTGAGTTCGGCATCAGTCTTTGGTCTTCTAACTCCATGTTCTCTGATAGTCATCGGAGTGGGTATCTCCTGATGAAGACATGGCCACATGAGATGATCATGGCAGACCATGAACATTCTCATGCGATCTTTCCACTAGGAGAAAAGCCCAGGTGTGAATTTGGGTGGCTTTGTCAGAGTGAAGCCAGAACTCCATGGTTGTGGAGTAGCGGCATCAGCAGGTTGAGGTGGATCAACATTTTTACTGCTGCTTCGATTTGGAAGGGGCTCTTGTGCTCCTCTGGAGTTAAGGCGAGTGTTGAATAACATGCTACTTTCTTCGGCCATTGGTAAGAGTGAAAGAGTGGATCTCTACTTGGAACAAATAGAACTTGCTCTGATACCACTTGTTGGTCCCTTGGAGCCTAGAGGGGGGTGAATAGGCTCTTATCGAAGCTCTTTTTGATTCTTTGGCACAACATTTATCTAGTTAAGAGTTAGAAACAATGCGAAAGATAACCAGATAGCGGAAGTATTTTGTTTTATTATCAGTATGATAAGTACAACAAAATGAAAGCAGTCTAAAGATTGAAAGCTTCTAGACCTACTTAACAACTCTTTAACACTCTGTTATCAAGTACACACACACTAGCCTCTAAGATTTCTATGAGCTTTAGTACATGCACGTTCCTTTTTGTTTTCATAGAAAAGTACATCTTTATAAATGTACAAGTGTTGCTATTTATAGTGACATCCTCAAGAGACAACCTCGGAACTTGTTGTTCCAGATATTGTGCCCATTTACTGTCTCTCGGAAATCTCTCTACATTAATTGCTACGGATGTGGTCTTCAAGATCTTGGGTTTGCAATGCATGAGAGTCTTTGTAAGTTCCCAAGTGTAGTTAAAGTTGTGTCCATGTGTAAGATGCTTTAGGTTCTCAACAAGTTTGTCTAAATTGGAAAACAGCAGTGATGGCTTTGATCACGAAGAGATAAGTTGAAGTAGCGTCCTTTTGAATCCGGTGTAAGGTTCCTTACTCCGTACTTAAATTAAGCTCGGATCTTTTCTCCGTAATACTAATTGCTTACTCTGTATCAATTTGGTGCTGGAATCTTTGTTCCGTGTAAGCGCTTCCTTACTCCGTATGAAGAGAAGGTCGGAGTGCTTACTTCGCATCTGTGCTTCCTTACTCCGCAGCTAGTTTCCTTATTCCGCATGAGTTAAAGGAACGGATGGTTTACTCCGTATCAGCACATCCTTACTCCACATGAGTGAGTGGTTCGGATTCCTTACTCCACATTTAGCTTCCTTACTCCGCATCTAACTTCCTTACTCCACATCTAATAAAGAGTCAAGTCCTTATTCCGTAGAAGTACTTCCTTATTTTGTATGTATGGAAGACTCAGATTCCTTACTCCATGTCTTCTGTACTTTAGTCCGGTTGAGTGGAAGACTTATCTTTTTAACTCCATGTTGACTCTCTTACTCTGTGCGACTATATAGGCTAAGATTCTTACTCTGCATCTTTTAGACTTAGTCCATTGAAGTATTAAGTGTGGATTTCTTACTCCATAGCTTTTAGGTTCTTAATCCGCCCGAATGATCCTTGATCCGTATGAGACAAAGACTTGGTTATATACCAAGTGTTTGACGACACTCATTCTCACCTGGATCAAGATTATGTATCTTGTCCTTAGCTTTGCTCACACGAGTGTAAATCCGGATGAAGGTCATATCTTCTGCAATGACTTAAGATAAAACAACAAAAGTCTCAGATCAAATTACATAGGGCTTTGTCAGCATTATCCAAATTCTGGGCTTGATCCAACAGTTTCTGATCACAACACCATCAGCATCAAGTTTATTTCTGAAAATCTATTTCACGCCAACGACTTGCTGTGATCTAGGCCTGTTGACCAACTCACATATCTTCTATCTCTTGAACTGATTTAATTCTTCTTGCATAGCGTCAATCCAATAGGGATCCTGAACTGCATCATCCACTGATTTGGGCTCCACTCGTGATAAGAAACACATATAAAGATTCTCGTGAAGTGTGGCAGCTCTCGTTTTGACTCATGCAGCATGATCTGCTATTATCAGTTCAGAAGGGTGGTCCTTTAACCTTCTCCTTGCCTTTGGAAGGTCTTCTCTTTCTTGATGAGGTATGCCCAACTACTCTTTGTCAGGTTCTTGGGCTAGTGGAAGTAATAGAGACTGAACAGGTTGAATATTAAGGTCATGATCTTATGCTGATTTTTGACTTTGTTATGCAGCAACCGGTTCAACTCTTGGTTCTTTAGGTTTAGGTACATCTTCCACTAGTTCTGTTGTTGGATTGTCTGTATCTTGGTCTTCTACTATGATCGTATCCTGCACTTCATCTACATTTTGATCTCCTTCTGCATACCATGGTTAGTTTCATCAAAAGAAACATAAATAAACTCTTCAACAATTTTGGTCCTTCTATTAAACACACGATAAGCTTTGTTGTTCATGGATATCCAACAAGATATCCATCATCTGACTTGGCATCAAACTTATTCAGGTAATTCTTGCCATTGTTTAGAATATATCAAGTACACCTGAAGATCCTTAGGCGACCTATGTTTGGTCTCCTTCCCTTCCATAATTCATAGGGTGTTTTCATGGCTCGTTTGTTAATTAGAGTTCTGTTTTGTACATAACAAGCAGTGGCAACAGCTTCAGCCCATAGGGATTTTGGGAACTGAGCTCCTGTCAACATGGTTTTAGCTGCTTCTACTAAAGTCCGGTTCTTTCTTTCAGCGACTCCATTTTGTTGTGGAGTTCGAGGTGCTAAGAAATTATGCAGGATACCATGTTCAGTACAAAACTCTAACATATCAGAAAATTCAAATTTCTTGCCATGATCACTTCGTATGCGTTTAATAGACAGACTCTTAACATTAGAGATCCAGTTGAAGAGTTCAACAAGATTTTCAAACGATTCAGTTTTTCTTTTGAGAAACATAACCCATGTATATCTGGTGTACTCATCTACTACTGCAAGGAAGTATCATGCACCAGATAATCAAGACACATTTATTGGTCCACATAGGTCCATGTGCAGAAGTTCAAGTGGTTGTGTGATTGAGGTTTTATGCACACTCTTAAAAGAATGTTTCACCTGCTTACCTAGCTGACAATCCCTACAAGGGTGTTCTTTCTCATAAACATGGTTAGGTAAGCCCTCAACCAAATCAAGAGATGCTAATTTAGACACAGTCATAAAGTTTAAATGACCAAATCTCTGCCATAACCAACTAATGTTAGGTGAAGCTTCGGACAGAAAACAAATTGGTTCATTAGATTGAGCATTGCCAAATACCAATTTGTAGACATTGCCTTGTCTATGTCCATTTAGCTTTACCTCTTTAGAGACAGGATCAATAATTGTGCAGGTGTGCTTAGTGAACAAGACTTCATAACCCTTGTCACACAATTGACTTATGCTTAACAGGTTATGTTTAAGACCTTGAACAACAGACACATTTTGAATAGAAATAGAACCATTGGAGAGTGTACCCTTACCTACAATCTTACCTTTTTATTGTCCCCGAATGTGACAGATGAAGATGCAACCTCTCTGACTTCACTCAACAGGGAGGCATCATCTGTCATGTGTACAAGACAGCACTATCAAGATACCACTGGCTGGAATTGATCTTGTGTTTCCTGTGGCTACTTTTAGTTTCAGGTACCTATTCCCGCACATCAAGAAACTAAGTCTTAGGGGCCCAATGTTGATTGGGCTTTGGGTAAGTGAAAGCTAGGTTATCTATTTAGGTTTCCAATAGGAAGGAGCAGATTTAATTTTCCATGCTAATTTAGGTGATGCATCATTAGATTTGTTAATAGGATTGTCCTTTGGGCTCTCAGCAATTTTTCCTTCCTTATTGTTACCTTTAGCAGCTCGGTTAAGCACAGTGTTGACAGTTAGCCTCACAGGTTTAGTCTTTATGTTCTTTGGTGAGGTAACCTGTGTGTGCCTAGTTTTCTTTTTCCTACCAATAGTGTAGTTGTGCAGATTTTATGAACGGTTCAACTGATTAATGCCTAACCTGATTTCTTTAACGATCTCATTCTTAAGATACTCAGGATAGAATCTGCACTAATAGGAAAGGTGTCCAACTTCACAACAAATGGGGCAGGTGACAAGTTTGGGTTGGACACTTTGTCTCAAGGGTTTTGTTGGAGGGTTAAGAGGTTTCCTAAGTTTTCTCACATATCCTAGACCGTTCTTAACCCTATCACCAGGGACAAACTCGGACAGAGAGGAAGCAGCCTTGCTGGATGTGCCAGTCTCAAACTTAGCAGTATATCTACTAGGGTTTGTCTCTGCAATTACTACACCCTTACCCTTGAATTGGGATGTAGAGGACAGGTTGATTATAGGTTCAGCTTTCAGTTCTATCTGATCAACCGCTGCATCACCGTCCCGAGATGCAATAGTACCCTGATCTCTAAGCTTGGGTGTTCTTGGTTTGGGTGGACTAGTAACGACCATCGCACCTCCTTTCCACAATCAAGGAGCACACTGCTAGCAGGAACAAAGCCAGCAAGACACTTGGTCTGCACAGGGTAAGTCTGAGCCTTGGCTATTTGGTCTTCAGAGAAACCTAGACCTAAGGCTAGACCTTTAACATCTAGAGTAGTCCTAAAGTGGGCTGCAATCTCAGCAGAATCTTGCCACCTTTTACTGATTTGTCTCTCTTTCTCCAGTTTGGCTTTGGTTTCAGCTAGTTCCTTTTCAAGCAGTTTGATGTCTTTATTAGCCATTTTTAATTAAGCAACTTTGTCCAAAAGATCATTGTGTGTGCTTCTCATCTCACTCACTTCAGCTCTTAATCTTCTTTCTATTCTTTAATAGTCATCTATAGAATCTCTATACTCACATGAAAGCCTTTCCAGTTTAGAGTAATATCTTTCTTTGTAAGCTTTAATAGGGAGAAATTGTTCCTCTATTTCTTTGAGAGCTCTATAGGTATCTTCAAATTCAATGTAGAGCTGTTCGTAAGTTCTTACTTCGAGGGGAGGTGAGTGGTTAGCCATGAAGCAGATGAGATCTTTTTCCTTCTTCTCTTCATCTAATGATTCTTCTTCCTCCTCAGTTTCACTGTTGAACTTGTTGGTGACAAGAGCCTTCTTCCTCTTGTCATCCTTTTTGCTTGAGGAGCCTTTGGTCTTCTTCTTCTACTCAGTTGCCTCCTTCTTCTCCCTCTTCAGCTCGTAAAAGTCCGCAGGGAAGTGGCCGAGCCTGTTGCAGTGGTAACACTGCAACTTCTCCTTATCCTTTCCCTTAAAGAAAGATGAGGATGACTGCCTTGCTTTCCTCCTGTAGTTCCCCCTGCTCTTCAGCAGTTTCTTGATCAGAAACACTACCTCTTCATCTGAGGCGCTATCTGATTCAAGCTCTTCAGCCTCATCTTCTTCTTCTTCTGAAGATGGTTCCCTTGATTTAGCAGCCTTAAAGGCAACAGACTTCTTCTTTTTCTTGGAAGGGTTCTCAAATCCCTCAAGTTCTTCTTTTTGCATTTCAAACGTCTTGAGGTCCCCATATAGTGCTTCCATGGCCCAAGTCTTCTATTCTTTCAGCTGACGGATGGCTGATGTCTTTATCATCGATCCGAAAGGTAGAGATCTCGAAATTTATCGTTTTTTGTCCTTTTGAGAGATCTCAACATGGTACATCTTCATCCGTTGAATAAGACCTATGAACCATTTGTATATGCTGTCCGGTGATTCCTTTGGTTCACATCTGAAGGCTTCGTACTCCTGTTTGCGCATGGAAATCTTGTTGTCCTGAATCTGTTCATCTCTTCCATAGATGAGACATAGCTTGTCCCATACCTCCTTTGCAGTCTCAAGATCCTACACATCCGTGAACATATCATCGTCGAGCGCAGAGAAAAGTATGGCTTTTACTTTGAAGCCGAGTTTTACTTTCCTCTCGCTCCACCTTAGACCAACCGTGCGGGTCTTTCGTCATTAACCGGCCTCTTTGCATGCTCTTTGGGACCTTGAGTCAGCTGTACATGAACGAGATTGTGAGACTGCATGGAGTACCATCATCGGTTGTCTCTGACCGGGATTCGAGGTTCACTTCCCGTTTTTGGGCAGGTTTGCAGGAAGCTATGGGGACCAAGCTTCACTTGAGTATAGCCTTTCACCCTGAGACTGACGGTCAGACAGAGAGGACGAATCAGACTTTGGAGGACATGTTACAGGCCTGTGTGTTAGATTTTGGGGGTTCATGGGCAACTCACCTTCCTTTGGTGGAGTTTGCCTACAATAACAGTTATCAGGCATCCATTGGGATGGCTCCTTTTGAGGCGTTGTATGGGCGACCGTGTCGCTCACCTTTGTGTTGGACCGAGGTGGGGGAGACAGCTCTCTTGGGACCGTAGTTGGTTCAAGAGGCTACCAAGAAGGTAAAGTTGATTCGACAGCGGTTGTTATCAGCTCAGAGTCGGCAGAAATCTTATGCGGATCAGCGGCGGCGTCCTTTAGAGTTTTCTGTTGGTGATCATGTGTTTCTTCGTGTTTCCCCACGTCGTGGCCATCGACGGTTTGGGCGAGGTTCCAAGCTATCTCCGCGGTTTATTGGTCCTTTTGAGATTCTGGATCGTGTAGGGCCCTGTGGCCTACCGGTTAGCGTTACCACCGTGGCTTAGTCGAGTGCACAACGTGTTTCACGTGTCCCGATTGAGGAAGTATCACCCCGACCCCACTCATGTCATCGATTGGGGGACATTGGACATTGAGGATGACATGTCCGTTGTTGAGGCCCTTATCCGTATCCTAGATCGGCGCGAGAAGCTTTTGCGTGGTCGTGCTATTCCTTTGGTTCGCGTGCTGTGGCAGCACCGTGGCATTGAGGAGGAGACATGGGAACGTGAGTCCGTGATGCGTGAGCAGCACCCAGACTTGTTCGAGGACGAACAATCTTAAGCGTGGGAGGTGGCTGTTGGCCAAGGGATAGTGATGTGTTTTGTATTAGTTGTGTACGATTTGGTGTATTTGTATTGTCTTTTAAAGACATGTGTTCTTATTTGTGATGTGTTTTGAGATGTATATTCGTGACATGCGGACATGTGTTATATGCATTATTGTGGTTATGGAGGTGGTACTTTGTTATGTGCTGTTATGTGCTGTGTGCGATATATGACTCATTTGGGTGTTGTGGCTTGCCGGGTGGCAAATGGGTAGCTTGTGGTTGTTTTCCTCCTATTTCATTTCTTTTCGAGGACGAAAAGTCTTAAGGGGGAGAGGATGTAAGGACCCGTACCTTGAGTTAGTCACAGTTTTGCCTTTTGAGTAGAGTTTTTCTAGTTTTTCTAGATTTTGACCTAGTGAATGGACTCCAATGAATTCACGTGCAAAAGGAAAGATGCTTAGAATGATGTCCTCTATCTACCACAGAAGTTTCAGGCCAAACTAACGTGTATGTGAGGTGCACGTGATATGAGTCCAATTCACGTGCAAGTGTGGTTGTCTTCTACATGAGGCAAGGAGGCTAGGGGTGAAGTTTGAGAGCATTTGGAGTTGCATGTGAATTGGGGAATTCACGTGCAAATTGGCGTGCAGACCATATTTTTGCATGGTTCCCTTGGTTTTGACATTCTAATGATCTTTCTCCAAAGGACCATGTTGAAATTCGAGTATTTTGGCCTATATGGGTGCGGAAAGGTGCTAACTTGTGTGATCAAAACTACGTCGTTTTGATCCTGGGATTCACTTAATCAAAACTACGTCGTTTTGATGTTGTGTTGTCTATATAAGGAGGAGAAGCCCCTCTGTTTTAGGGTTAGGGTTTGTTGCTCCACCAGCCGTCGCAGAGAGAGAGAGAGAGAGGGAAGGAGAGCTCCTGGTTCTTGCCGGGCGTCTTGCGTGGGTGGTGTGCTTCGTGGGTGGACGGCGTTCGACGTGGGATCGGGACAGTCTTGTGTTGTTGCGTTTTACTTGAGGTAGGGGTTCTGTTCTTCCTAAATCCTCCTCTGTCCTAGGGTCCTAGGGCGATTATGGGTTATATCTGTTATATATACATATGTAATCCATATAGGTGTGATCTCCTATATGGATGTTGGCCTTCAATGGCGTTTTGGTGTGATTCTGACATTGAGTAGGCAGTGCATGTTAAATGTTTGATAAAATGCATGTGTGAATCTATTTGTGTGACAATGTCCAGTATGTGTTTGATAAAATGCCAATAAGGCTAGAATTGTGAGTTGGTAAAGGTGTGCATGCCAAGTGTTTGGTTTTATGCCTGAGTGGTCAGTGTGTCTTGTTTTGTGAAGCCCGGTGGTTGTGGAAGCCCGGGACTATTTTGTGGAAACCAGGTGGTTGTGGAAGCCCGGGGCTATTTTGTGGAACCCGGTGGTTGTGGAAGCCTGGGACTGGTTGTGGAACCCGGTGGTTGTGGGAGCCCGGGATCTGTTCTTGGAACCCGGTGGGTGTGGAAGCCCGGGAGTGTTTATGTACCAACTTTGTGTATGATTGTATTTGCTCGTTATAACCTTGTAGTTATATCTGGTGGAATAATTGTATCACAACACAAGACTTGTACACAAGGCATGTAGGTATTAGGTGCATGGGATGGGTTGGGGAGACTTGATCCCTATCGAGTCGTGGTTGCTCACCCCTCCTACCATGTTGTTTTCTTTACAGGAACCTACAGGCGTTAGGTGGGACCCCAAGGTGGAAGACCTTATTTACTTTCTTGTTTATGTTATTTTTATGGGAAGCGATGTAACCCCAATGGGGATGGATTGAAAAGAGGATGTTGTAATAAAGACTGATTTGGTTTGTGGACTGCTTTGATGGACTTTATTTTTCTGGAATGTGTTGTGAATGTTTAAAATGTTAAATTCTTGATTTGTATCCTAACCCCTTTGCCCTCCGTGTGGGTAAAGGGGAGTCACCTACCGGTTTCCTCGGGTTGGAAATCCGGGGCGTGACAATATGGTATCGAGCATGGTCTAGTTGGCCTAGGGTAGTGGGCGGACTTGGTTATCCTAAGTCCTTTGGAGGAGCCTGGAGGGACATGCCTGATCAACATGGTCCTCTTTGAGCCTCCAAGGTGTACTTAGGGTAGTTCAGTCTTGTGGTAGGATTTGCATGCATTTGCATTAGGGCACTAGTTGCATTTGATGTGAATGTATGCTAAACTGTGGATAAGATCACATGATTAAGTGAAATGTGCAACTCTGATTTGTTTGGCAATGTGTCTTGAATCGTGAAATGTGATTGGTTCAATGTATGTGTGTAATGTCATGTGATTGATCGGTGGGGTAAAGGTAGTGACGCGATAGATTATAAATTCGTTTTGACGTTTGTGCTTCTTACTTCGTGTAGGAAGAATGCCGCCAAGGAGAGTGACACGTGCGTCCGGGCGGTGGCCAATGAGTCATCTGCCCATGAGGGTCCAGGTGCGGGACCGTCCGTTGGAGGGCATGCATTGTTACCGGCACGGCTACAAGAAGGTATCCGGCTGGAGGTACGAGAGCTACGGGAGGGACTCCGACAGGACGTTCGGGAGGAGGTGCGCCGCGAGATGGCAGCCCAACAGGTGGTGCCACCACCACCACCACCAGGGGGAGCCGCCTTGGGAGCGTGAGGTTTCTCCGCGTGGTATATCGACTCGTGCAGAGGATGATGTGGTGACGCGGTTCCGAAAGGAACAACCTCCACGATTTACAGGGGGAGGACCCAGTGTTACCGAGCACCTGGCCGAGGCAGATCGAGCATGTGTTTTCCTTTCTCCTACCCCGGGAGGAGGATAAGGTGAGCCCGGCCATTCGGCACTGGAAGGGGATGCTCTGGAGTGGTGGTTGAGTGTCGCGGGAAGCCGTGCGGTGCGGTTCATGCTTTGGGAGGAGTTTCTAAAGCTCTTCCATGATGAGTTCTTCCGGAATCTTTGAAATGGCGAAGAGAGAGGAATTTGGCAGCCTGAAGCAAGGATCAAAGACGGTGCCCGAGTATGAGCGGGAGTTCCTGGAGCTCGAGTAGGTTTGCCCCCAGAGACAGTGGCAAAGGAGGACTTGAAGGCCCACAAGTTCACTCGGGTCTTAGGCCAGCCCTTAGGGAGAGGGTGGCAATTCTACGTTTGAGGACATATCTTGAGGTCGTTGAGACAGCCCGTATAGCTGAGAGGGAGCTGGGGGATGGGAGGCAGGTCCATCAGGGTCGTCCGTTCCAAGGTGGGTCTGAACGCGATTCGGGGTCCAAGAGGCCTAAGACTGAGGAGAGAGATAGCAGTTCCCTCCGCAGCAGGGGGCAGACATTGGTGAACCCAGGGAGGTCTAGCTTTGGCGGTGGCAGACAGGGCGGTCGAGTAGGAGGTCTCCACAGTGGGTGTTACTGCTGTGGGGAGCAAGGCCACTTGAGGAAGGAGTGTCCAAAGAGGGACTGGAAATGCCATAGTTGTGGACGCGAGGGCCATCTGAGCCGGGTTTGCCGAAGTGGCAACAGGGGAGTTGGAGGCATGACATCCAACATGAGGAGTGATGCCAGTTTCCGTACACCAGCAGAGAGACCAGCCCGTCAGTGGCAGGCTAGTCAGGCAGGATCGAGTCAGACCCGACCCCAGGGGAGGCCGGAGCGGCAGCAGACTGAGGCTGGAGGCAACCTTAGCGGGAAGCGTCCAGTGAGTGAGCCGACCAGTGGCACGAGACAAGGAAGGGTGTTTGCGCTGGAGGCGACGTGCCAGGAGGAGGCTGAGCTACCACCCCCACCAGCTGAGGGTGGAGCAGGATCGTCGGTGGTTAGAGGTACCCTTTTGTTCTCCCGTACATTAGCTTCTGTTCTTTTCGATACGGGTGCATCATGTTCGTTTGTTGCTGAGCTTATAATAGACGGCTTGGGGATGGCTTGTGTGGAGGCCGCGAGGCCCCTAGTTGTGGAGTCTCCGGTGGGAGGCATGATTGAGGTACGGCGTGTGTGTCGTAACTGTGTGTTAACCATAGGCGAGGTGGAGCTGAGTTTTGACTTGCATGTGATGCCTTTGCATACTTTTGACCTGATCTTGGGTATGGATTGGCTTATGGCTTTCCAAGCCAAGATAGACTGTTACCGGCGGCGTGTATCCTTCGTGACACCTATAGGGATCTCTTGCACCCTGGGGGAGTGGGGACCGTGAGGCGAGTCGGGCCGGGCCGGTGTTGGACCGGTGGGGTGCCATTACCCACAGGTTGGCAGCCCTGACCTTTGCTGAGGTGGGTAAGGTGGAGAAGAGGGTGTGGCCCGCTGTCGTGGACCAATTTCAGGATGTCTTCCCTGACCAGTTGAGGAGTTTACCTCCGCAGAGGAGTGTGGAGTTTACCATTGAGTTGGTGCCGGGAACGGGTCCGATTTCCCAAGTAGCATATCGTATGGGGCCAGCCGAGCTGAGGGAGCTGCAAAGGCAAATCGAGGAGTTGGTGGGCCAAGGGTATATCAGACCGAGTACCTCACCTTGGGGTGCTCCGGTGCTCTTTGCTAAGAAGGGCGATGGCACGCTTCGTCTCTGCATCGACTACGGAAGTCGAATTCGGTGGATGTGAAGAACAAGTACCCGTTGCCTCGGATAGATGACCTGTTTGACCAGTTGAGTGGGGCCCGGTGGTTTTCCAAGATAGATTTACGGTCGGGGTATCACCGGCTCGGGGTTAGGGAGGAGGACATCCCTAAGACGGCTTTTCGGTGCAGGTATGGGCATTATGAGTGGGTCGTGATGCCTTTCGGGCTCACTAATGCGCCAGCGGTGTTCATGCATTTGATGAACCAAGTCTTTGCCCCATACTTAGACTCGTTCGTGGTGGTGTTTATCGACGATATCTTGGTGTATTCCAAGACCGAGAAGGAGCATGTGGAGCACTTGGCAACGGTGTTGCAAACCTTGAGGGACCAGCACTGTTTGCTAAGTTTAGCAAGTGTGAGTTTTGGGCTGCAGGAGGTTCACTTTCTTGGCCATGTGGTGTCAAGCGAGGGAGTTAGGGTGGACCCGGCCAAGATTGAGGCCGTGGCATCGTGGGCGAGGCCAACCAACGTTTTTGAGATCCGTAGTTTTCTTGGCTTAGCGGGGTACTATCGTCGTTTTGTCGAGGGGTTCTCCCGTTTGGCGGCTCCTATGACGGCGTTGACTAGGAAAGGAGTGAAATTTGAGTGGACAGACAAGTGCCAGTAGGCGTTTGAGACTCTCAAAACCCGTTTGACCACTGCACCTGTGTTGAGGTTGCCTAGGGAGGATATTCCTGTATGAGGTATACCGTGATGCGTCCGGGGTTGGTTTGGGGTGTGTGCTTATGCAGGAGCACAGTGTGGTAGCTTATGGGTCAAGGCGGTGAAGCCTCATGAGCAGAATTATCCTACTCATGACCTTGAGTTAGCGGCTGTCATCTTCGCCCTGAAGAGTTGGCAGCACTACCTCTTGGGGGAGAAGTTTGTGGTGTTCTCAGATCATAAGAGCCTTCAATACATCTTTACCCAGAAGGACTTGAATTTGAGGCAGAGGAGATGGGTGGAGTATTTGCAGACCTTTGATTTTACTCTTGCCTATACCCCGGGCAAGGGTAATATTGTGGCTGACGCGTTGAGCAGAAAAGGGAAAGCTGAGGTGGCCGTGAGAGAGTGGAAACCGATGGAGCGATTGGCGCGCCATCACGCCACATCCTATGGTTCGTGATGGTGGGACAGTCCTGAGTCCTTTGGTGGTTGTGCCTGAGTTGTACCAGCGCGTCCGGGAGGAACACTGGGTGACATCGAGTGTGAGGTTCTCCGTGCTCGTATTGAGGCCGGTGAGCTATCCGAGGACCTGGACAGAGGGTCCTGAGCATGAATTGTCATTTCAGGGGAGGTTGGTAGTGGCTTCTTCCCTCAGGGATGAGGTGATGAGGGAGTTTCACCAGTCTAGAGTTGCTGTGCATCCAGGGGGTACGAAGATGTACCATGCGCTTCGGGGACATTTTTGGTGGCCTGGGATGAAATGCGATGTGGCTGCCTTTGTTTCACGGTGCCTCACCCGTCGGCAGGTGAAGGCCGAGCATCGGCGGCCGGCGGGCATGTTACGACCATTGCCCATAGCGGAGTGGAAGTGGGACCACATAGCGATGGATTTTGTGACTGGTCTTCCACCCACCACAGGGAGGAAAGATATGATTTGGGTGATTGTGGATCGGCTCACGAAGTCGGCCCATTTCCTGCATGTTCGCGAGCGGGACTCCATTGGGACCTTGAGTCAGCTGTACATGAACGAGATTGTGAGACTGCATGGAGTACCATCATCGGTTGTCTCTGACCGGGATTCGAGGTTCACTTCCCGTTTTTGGGCAGGTTTGCAGGAAGCTATGGGGACCAAGCTTCACTTGAGTACAACCTTTCACCCTGAGACTGACGGTCAGACAGAGAGGACGAATCAGACTTTGGAGGACATGTTACGGGCCTGTGTGTTAGATTTTGGGGGTTCGTGGGCAACTCACCTTCCTTTGGTGGAGTTTGCCTACAATAACAGTTATCAGGCATCCATTGGGATGGCTCCTTTTGAGGCGTTGTATGGGCGACCATGTCGCTCACCTTTGTGTTGGACCGAGGTGGGGGAGACAGCTCTCTTGGGACCGCAGTTGGTTCAAGAGGCTACCGAGAAGGTTAAGTTGATTTGACAGCGGTTGTTATCAGCTCAGAGTCGGCAGAAATCTTATGCGGATCAGCGGCGGCGTCCTTTAGAGTTTTCTGTTGGTGATCATGTGTTTCTTCGTGTTTCCCCACGTCGTGGCCATCGACGGTTTGGGCGAGGTTCCAAGCTATCTCCGCGGTTTATTGGTCCTTTTGAGATTCTGGATCGTGTAGGGCCTGTGGCCTACCGGTTAGCGTTACCACCGCGGCTTAGTCGAGTGCACAACGTGTTTCACGTGTCCCAGTTGAGGAAGTATCACCCTGACCCCACTCATGTCATCGATTGGGGGACATTGGACATTGAGGATGACATGTCCATTGTTGAGGCCCCTATCCGTATCCTAGATCGGCGCGAGAAGCTTTTGCGTGGTCGTGCTATTCCTTTGGTTCGCGTGCTGTGGCAGCACCGTGGCATTAAGGAGGAGACATGGGAACGTGAGTCCGTGATGCGTGAGCAGCACCCAGACTTGTTCGAGGACGAACAATCTTAAGCGTGGGAGGTGGCTGTTGGCCAAGGGATAGTGATGTGTTTTGTATTAGTTGTGTACGATTTGGTGTATTTGTATTGTCTTTTAAAGACATGTGTTCTTATTTGTGATGTGTTTTGAGATGTATATTCGTGACATGCGGACATGTGTTATATGCATTATTGTGGTTATGGAGGTGGTACTTTGTTATGTCTTTGTTATGTCTTTGTGTGCGATATATGACTCATTTGGGTGTTGTGGCTTGCCGGGTGGCAAATGAGTAGCTTGTGGTTGTTTTCCTCGTATGTCATTTCTTTTCGAGGACGAAAAGTCTTAAGGGGGAGAGGATGTAAGGACCCGTACCTTGAGTTAGTCACAGTTTTGCCTTCTGAGTAGAGTTTTTCTAGTTTTTCTAGATTTTCACCTAGTGAATGGACTCCAATGAATTCACGTACAAAAGGAAAGATGCTTAGAATGATGTCATCTATCTACCACAGAAGTTTCAGGCCAAACTGACGTGTATGTGAGGTGCACGTGATATGGGTCCAATTCATGTGCAAGTGTGGTTGTCTTCTACATGAGGCAAGGAGGCTAGGGGTGAAGTTTGAGAGCATTTGGAGTGCATTTGGAGTTGCACGTGAATTGGGGAATTCACGTGCAAATTGGCGTGCAGCCATATTTTTGCATGGTTCCCTTGGTTTTGACATTCTAATGATCTTTCTCCAAAGGACCATGTTGAAATTCTGAGTATTTTGGCCTATATGGGTGCGGAAAGGTGCTAACTTGTGTGATCAAAACTACGTCGTTTTGATCCTGGGATTCACTTAATCAAAACTACATCGTTTTGATGTTGTGTTGTCTATATAAGGAGGAGAAGCCCCTCTGTTTTAGGGTTAGGGTTTGTTGCTCCACCAGCCGTCGCAGAGAGAGAGAGAGAGGGAAGGAGAGCTCCTGGTTGCTGCCGGGCGTCTTGCGTGGGTGGTCGGTGCTTCGTGGGTGGACGACGTTCGACGTGGGATCGGGACAGTCTTTGTGTTGTTGCGTTTTACTTGAGGTAGGGGGTTGTTCTTCCTAAATCCTCCTCTGTCCTAGGGTCCTAGGGCAGATTATGGGTTATATCTGTTATATATACATATGTAATCCATATAGGTGTGATCTCCTATATGGATGTTGGCCTTCAATGGCATTTTGGTGTGATTCTGACATTGAGTAGGCAGTGCATGTTAAATGTTTGATAAAATGCATGTGTGAATCTATTTGTGTGACAATGTCCAGTATGTGTTTGATAAAATGCCAATAAGGCTAGAATTGTGAGTTGGTAAAGGTGTGCATGCCAAGTGTTTGGTTTTATGCCTGAGTGGCTGTGTGTACTGTTTTGTGAAGCCCGGTGGCTATGGAAGCCCGGGACTATTTTGTGGAAACCGGTGGCTGTGGAAGCCCGGGGCTATTTTGTGGAACCCGGTGGCTGTGGAAGCCCGGGACTGGTTGTGGAACCCGGTGGCTGTGGGAGCTCGGGACTGTTCTTGGAACCCGGTGGCTGTGGAAGCCCGGGAGTGTTTATGTACCAACCTGTGTATGATTGTATTTGCTGCTATAACTTTGTAGTTATATCTGGTGGAATAATTGTATCACAACACAAAGACTTGTACACAAGGCATGTAGGTATTAGGTGCATGGGATGGGTTGGGGAGACTTGATCCCTCTGGAAGCCGTGGTTGCTCACCCCTCCTACCATATTGTTTTCTTTACAGGAACCTACAGGCGTTAGGTGGGACCCCAAGGTGGAAGACCTTATTTACTTTACTGTTTATGTTATTTTTATGGGAACTGATGTAACCCCAATGGGGATGGATTGAAAAGAGGACGTTGTAATAAAGACTGATTTGGTTTGTGGACTGCTTTGATGGACTTTATTTTTCTAGAATGTGTTGTGAATGTTTAAAATGTTAAATTCTTGATTTGTATCCTAACCCCTTTGCCCTCCGTGTGGGTAAAAGGGGAGTCACGTACCGGTTTCCTCGGGTTGGAAATCCGGGGCGTGACATTGTTTGTGTTTTTTTTTTGGTTTTTACTATACTTTACATGTTACAACATACACATATACAAAATATAAGGCAAATACAATGCATACCCATAAAAGAAAAAAAGAAATACAAGAAAATACTAAGAATTATATGAAATATAAATATAAATAAGCTAAAAAGTAATAAATAAACAAATACGAAACCGATTTTGGGCGTGCAACACCAGTCTTCTGTTTGAACTCCTGTCAGCGCCGATAGTCACCTGCTCGATTTAGAACCAACAAATTTGGAAGCGAAATTTGTAAAAAAGATTTCCTGGCAAATAACAAAGTGGGCATGGGAAGCAAGGGAATGAAAAAGAATTGGGTTTTTTTGGTGAGGGAAACGTAAGGGAAAAAAAGCAGAACTGGAGTTGTTTTTGTGTTTTTCCTTTTCTGGGAAAAAGAGAGCTAGAACGAGAAAGATGGAAAGAGGAGTTAGAAAGGATAGATGATTTTGGTTTTGGGAAGGGAGAGAGTTGGGCGAAAATCTGGGTGTTCCTCTTTTGGGATTAGGGAATTAGATGTGAAGATTGGGCAGATGACAAAATAGTAGAACTTTTCGTTTTTTTTCTTTTGCAGAATGTCCTCTTTTTTTTTTTTGCGTAATTTGGGCGTTTTTTTTTCTGGGCGTAATCTCGGGCCTTCTCCCATTTTTTTCGCATGGATAGAGGACTTGATTTAAAGGCGTTGGCTGTATTGTAGCATTAATAGTAGCATTTAATGTTGTATTATTGATGCCATATTTTTTATTTTCAGATTCTGCCTTTTGTCGGAGGGAATAGCGACTTATGCAGCTCATGATTGTCTTTTTTAAGTTTTTATTAGCACATGTGACCGACAGGTGTTCAAAAACAGTTTTGTCAGATGGCCAGCTCATAACAAACGTGTCCCGTGATCAATGTGGGAGAGCGACTCTGGAGATAAGGCCAAACAGCGAGGGTCAGAGGTCAAAGGGTCAGAGTGTCGGCAGGGTCGAAAGTCGGTTGGTTGAAGGTCAATGGTCAAAGGTCAACGGGTCGTAGGTCAAACCTCGAAAGTCAAGGGTCGAAGATTAAAGGGATAAAGGGTTGAAGATCCACGGGTCGAAGTATCGGCAGGTCAGAGTGTCGGCAGGGTCGAAGTTTCGGTAGGTCGAAGGTCAACGGTCAACGGGTCGAAGTGTCGGTAGGTCGAACATCAACGGTCAACGGGTCGACGAGCTAAGGGTCGAAGGGCAAGGGGCAAAGGGTTGAAGGTCAACGGTCAATGGGTCGAAGTGTCGACATGTTGAAGGTCAATGGTCAACGGGTCGAAGAGCTAAGGGTCGAAGGGCAAGGGGCGAAGGGTCGAAGGTCCGCGGGTCGAAGTGTCGGCAGGTCGGAGTGTCGGCAGGCTTACAGGCTTCGAAGCTTCGAGTCTTCGAGGCTTTGAGGCTTCGAGGGTTCGTGGCTTCGAGGCTTCGAGGCTTCATGGCTTCGAGGCTACGAGTCAAGGTTTGTTTTTTTTTTTGGCAAATTTGACTTTTTCCAACAAAAATTGTTTTGACCATAACTTCTTCATTTTGAATCAGAATTGAGCTCGATCAAGTGCGTTATTCTCCAAATTTCTTCCTCTATCCCCTAGTGTTGGTCTTGGGGTACTTCAGGGACTTGTAGCAAAGGTTATCCATTTTGGGCTTCCCCGTTCGTGTAAGTGTATCCATCTTGTGCAAATTGGGGTAATCCTTAAGGACCTGTGCAACAAGGTATATGGCATGGGCAAAAAGGTATATATATCAAATGGGGTTAGTATGTCCAACCGGGACAAAATGGGGTCTAACAGCTGCCCCTCTTTGCGCATTGTTTGTATAGTGTACAAATATAAAAAGGAGTCATTTTGGACGGGTTGGAGAACTAACCTAACTTACCTAGCACAGAGGAAGAGTAGAATGCGAAGGTCTGTCTCTAATGAGTTATAGAGGCTAGAGGATTACCACCCATGATGCAAAGACACTGGGAATGGAAATTGAAAGTCTATAGCCATAAGAGGTTTGAACTGAAAACGAAAGGCCCACAGCAATGATAGGCTTGAACTGAAAACGGAAAGCCCACAGCAACAATAGGCTTGAATTGAAAATAGAAAGCCCATAACAACGAATATTTAAACACTTCTTGCTTTCATGACTTTGGCCTCCACCGTCAGAGATAGTTGTTTAGGCTTTGACTTGATCTAGTGCATTGGAACACTTGCTGCTTTTATGGCTTTGAATTTTACTCGCAGTGCCCTTTCGGGTTTTTGCTGCGCCCGCCTTACATGGGTTTTGTTGCCCCTTCTACCTTGTAGATGGCTTTGTATTTTACCCTTGATGCCCTTTTAGGTTTTCACCAAGTCCGCCTTTTGTATTGGGAAATTTCGCTTTCTTTGAGTACTTATGAAAAACTTGAATCATTCAATTAGAGAGGACTTTTCTAGGACTGTAATAGGTGCTTGAGGTTTGAGGGCAATCAAGAAAAGGATATAATAAGCTCAAACCTTTTCTAGGTTGGATATAATCCATAGTTCAGACTCAAATCCCTAAAGGCTTATTCTTTTAACTCTCTTTTTTTGATCCCCTTTTTGTTTTGACGAGGGATAGGTTAAATTGGTCCAACATAGGGCTTTATCCTTATTAGGAAACTTATAAGACTAATTTTTCCTTGAAAACCGCCTCGATGGTTGGCTTATTCCTTCCTGAATTGCCCTCGCATGGGTTTGATTCAACCACCAGTGGAGAGTTACCTCGTGAGCATGAGAGTTCACTAGGTGGCATACCGATTCGTGTAGAGGATGATGTGGTGACGAGGTTCCGAAAGGAACAACCGCCAAGATTCAAGGGAGAAGTGGATCCAGTGGTAGTTGAACACTGGTCGAGGTAGATTGAGAATGTGTTTTCCTTTCTCCTACCCGGGAGGAGGTTCAAGTGAGGTTGACCATTCGGAAGCTAGAGGGGAATGCCTTGGAGTGGTGGCAAAGCGTAGCGGGAAGCCGTGTAGTGCAGTTCATGATGTGGGAGGAGTTCTTGTAGTTCTTCCATGATGAGTTCTTCCCCGAGTTATTGAGGTGGCAAAAGAGGGAGGAGTTCGCCAGCTTGAGGCAGGGATCGAAGATAGTGCCTGAGTATGAGTTGGAGTTCCAGAGATTGAGTAGATTTGCTCCCAAGACTGTGGCAAGGGAGGACCTGAAGGCCCACAAGTTCACCTTGGGTCTCAGGCCAGCCCTTAGGTAGAGAGTGGCGATTCCGCGATTGAGGACCTATGTTGAAGTTGTTGAGACAGCCCGTATAGCTGAGAGGGAGCTGGATGATGGGAGGTAGGCTCATCAGGGTCGTCCGTTGTAGGGTGGGTCTGATCATGATTTAGGGTCCAAGAGGCCCAAGATCGAGGAAGGAGGTAGTAGTTCCTTCCGCAGCAGGGGTTAACCCCCGGTGAACCCAGGGAGGTTCACCTTTGGTGGCAGCAGGCAAGGAGGTTCAGCAGGAGGTCTCCCTAGAGGTTGTCATTGCTGTAGGGAGCAAGGTCACTACAAGAGGGAGTGTCCCAAGAAGGACTAGCGATGCAAGAGCAGCGGACGAGAGGGCCATTTGAGCCGGGTTTGCAAGGGTAGCAATAGGGGAGCAGGAGGCGTGGCATCCAGCACGAGGAGTGATGCTAGTTTTCGTGCACCAGCAGAGAGACCAGTTCGTCAGTGGCAAGCTAGTCAAACGAGGTTTAGCTAGTCCCGACCTCAGGGGAGGCCGGAGCAACCGCAGACTGAAGTTGGAGGCAATTATGGCAGAAACCGCCCAGTGAGTGAACCGACCAGTGGCACGGGCCAGGGGAGGGTGTTTGCGCTGAATGTGACACCCCAGGATGAGGCTTAGTTACCACCTTCACCGGCGGAGGGTGGGGTAGGACCATTGGTGGTTAGAGGTACCCTTTTGATCTCTCGTACGCTTGTTTCTGTTCTTTTTGATATGGGTGCAACCAGTTCATTTGTTGGTGAGCTTGTGATTGATGGATTGGGGTTAGTATGTGTTGAGGCAGAGAGACCCCTAGTTATGGAGTCTCTAGTGGGAGGTATGATTGAGGTGCGGTGTGATTGTCATGACTGTGTGTTAACCATAAAAGATGTAGAGTTTAGTTTTGATTTGTTTGTGATGCCATTGAGGAGGTTTGACCTGATCTTGGGTATGGATTGGCTTACGGCTTTCCAGGCCAAGATAGATTGCTATCGGCGGCGTGTATCATTCGTGTCACCTGCGGGTATTTCTTGTACCCTGCAGGGGGAGTGGGATTGTGAGGCGAGTCGAGTTGGGCCAGTGATGGACCAATGGGGTGCCATTACCCACAAGTTGGCAGCCCTAACCTTTCTCGAGGAGGGGAAAGTGGGAAAGAGGGTGTGGCCAGCAATTGTTGACCAATTTCGGGATGTCTTTCTGAGGAGTTGAGGAGTTTAGGAGTTTACCACCTAAGAGGAGTATGGAGTTCAATATTGAGTTGGTACGGGGACCGGTCCGATTTCCCAAGTGGCATATCGTATGGGGCCAACTGAATTGAGGGAGCTTCGGAGGTAGATAAAGGAGTTGGTGGGCCAGGGATATATCAGATTGAGTACCTCATCCTGGGGTGCTCCGGTGCTTTTGCAAAGAAGGCGGATGGTATGCTTCGTCATTGCATTGACTACAGGAAGCTGAATTTGGTGACCGTGAAGAACAAGTATCCATTGCCATGGATAGATGACTTGTTTGACTAGTTGAGTGGGCCCCAGTGGTTTTCCAAGATAGATCTGCGATCAGGGTATCACCAGTTGAGGGTTAGAGATGAGGACATCCACAAAACTACTTTCCAGTGCAGGTATAGGCATTATGAGTCAGTAGTGATGCCTTTTGGACTCACTAATGCACCAGCAGTGTTTATGCATTTGATGAACCAAGTTTTTGCTCCATACTTGGATTCTTTTGTAGTTGTGTTCATTTATTATATTTTGGTGCATTCCAAGACCGAGAGGGAGCATGTAGAGCATTTGGCAACGGTGTTGCAAACTTTGAGGGACCAATAGTTGTATGCTAAGTTTAGCAAGTGTGAGTTTTGGATGCAAGAGGCTCGTTTCCTTGGCCATGTAGTGTCACTAGGGGCGTCGAGTGAACCCAGCTAAGATTGAGGCGGTGTCATCATGGAAGAGGCTGACCAATGTTTTTGAGATTCGTAGTTTCGTTCGCTTGGCAGGGTATTACCGTCGTTTTGTAGAGAGATTCTCCCGTTTGGCAGCTCCTATGACGACGTTCACCCGGAAGGAAATGAAGTTTGAGTGGACTGATAAGTCTCAGTGGGGCCCAGTGGTTCTCCCGTTTGACCATTGCATTTGTGTTGAGGTTGCCTAGGGAGGACGTCCTATATGAGGTGTATTGTGATGCATCCAGGGTTGGTTTGGGTTGTGTGCTTATGCAAGAGCACAGTGTGACAGCTTATAGGTCGAGGCAGTTGAAACCACATGAGCAGAATTACCCTACTCATGACCTTGAGTTGGCGGCTGTTATCTTTGCTTTGAAGAGTTGGCAACATCACTTATTGGGGGAAAAGTTTGTAGTGTTCTCACATCACAAGAGCCTTCAGTACATCTTTACTCAGAGGGACTTCAATTTGAGGCAGAGGAGATAGGTGGAGTATTTGCAGACCTTTGATTTTACTCTTGCCTACACCCCAGGCAAGGGTAATGTCATGGCTTATGCGTTGAGTAAGAAAGGTAAAGCTGAGGTGGCAGTGAGAGAGTGGAAGCTGATGGAGCAGTTGGCAATGTTGTAGTTGCAGCCTATTGCTCGTGATGGTGGGACAGTCCTGAGTCCTATTGTTGTTGTCCCTGAGTTGTACCAGCGAGTCCGGGAGGGACAATTGGGTGATATAGAGTGTGAGGTTCTTCGTGCCCTTATTGAGGTTGCCGAGCTATCTGCGGATTGGACCGAGGGTCCGGAGCATGAGTTGTCCTTTCAGGGACGATTGGTAGTGGCTTCTTCTCTCAGAGATGAGGTGATGCAGGATTTTCATCAGTCTAGAGTTGCTGTGCATCCAGGGGGTACGAAGATGTACCATGCACTTCAGGGACATTTTTGGTGGCCTGGGATGAAACGTGACGTGGCTGCATTTGTTTCGAGGTGCCTCACTTGTCAGCAGGTGAAGGTTGAGCACCAGCAGCCAGCAGGTATGTTGCAACCATTATCGATAACGGAGTGGAAGTGGGACCACATAGCAATGGATTTTGTGACTGGCCTTCCACCCACTACTGGGAGGAAAGACATAATATGGGTGATTGTGGATCGGCTAACGATGTCGGCCCATTTCCTTGCCATCTGAGAGAGGGATTCCATTGGGGGGTTGAGTCAACTTTATGTGAACGAAATTGTGAGATTGCATGGAGTGCCGTCGTCGATTGTGTCCAACAGATATTCGAGGTTCACTTCTCATTTATGGGGAGGCTTGCAAGAGGCTATGGGGACCAAGCATAACTTGAGTATAGTTATAATGACCCGTGTTTTGATATGTGAGGTGTTAGCCACAATTATGCCTATTGGGTGGCAATTGTCGGGTTTTTGGGAATTTTATTTCCACACGCATTAGCTAGAACACTTTATTTCCACGTGCAGTGAGGTTTTTTCATGGGAGCCTTCCAGACTTAGTTCTAAGGCTTGTGGCAAAATCCTAGGGCATTTGGAGCTTGCACATGACAATGGTATTTGTCACGTGCAGCCATGTTTTTACACCGTCTTCTTCGTTTTGTTATGCTGATCATCTTTTCCTAAAGGACCATGTTCGAATTATGGGTATTTTGTCCTGTGTGGATGTGGGAAGGTTATGGCATGTTTTATTTATCAAAACTACGTCGTTTTGATGATGGGGTTTATTTATCAAAACTACGTCGTTTTGATGATGGAATTTATTTATCAAAACTACGTCGTTTTGATAAGTGAGGTCTATATAAGGAGGAACTCCCTTTGTTTTAGGTTTAGGGTTTTTGTTGTCAACCGCCACAGTCGTCGCAGAGAGAGAGAGAGAGAGAGAGAGAGAGGATCTCCTGATCACTGCTGTGGTGATTCGTGTGGGTGGACGATGTCTACTGTGGGAGCTAGAGCAAGGAGAATCATCCTGAGGTAGGGAATTCTGTCCTTTCTCAAACCCAATTCCATGGTTAAGGCCTATGGTAGTTGTTTTGGCAGATTGTTCATGTTTATTAATAAATATAAATATATATACATAAATTCATATAGGTATGATCTCCTATATGAATGTTGGCTTCAATGGCAAGTTGTTTGGTTGTGACGTTGAGTCCAGGGTCCGAGGACTTCTCGGCTTCGTTTGCGTGGCAGGGGGCCTTAGAGGCCGTTGGGATGTTTGCGTGTTCGTTAGGCTTCGTCCCATAGTAGGGTATCATGGGGAAACCTTGGGGGTTTTTGGGGAAAATATATATATATGATATGATGATTATGTTTAACACGATGATGACGTGGGTATGTTAAAGATGTTTTGTGTGTGGGTTGTTGAATACCTGTCTACCTACTGTGTTGTGATCGTGTGGTTAAGTGTGTGGCAATGTATGTGGAGCCTGTGTGGCTGTGGAGCTTGTGTGGCTGTGTATGTGGAGCCTGTGTGGCTGTGTATGTAGAGCCTGTGTGGCAGTTTATGTGGAGCCTGTGTGGCTGTGGTTGTGGCTGTGGTTGTATCTGTTTCTGTGACTTGTTTGTGTTAACATACTTTTCATGGATGTTGATTATTCCTGTTAAAATACTTGTACCATGACACTGCACCTGTACATGTTGACATGTAGATACTAGGAGCATGGGATGGGTTGAGGAGACAAGATCCCTACTAAGCTGTGGTTGCTCACTCCTCCTACTGTATTTTTTTTCTTTTCAGGGACCTACATGCGTTAGGTGGGGACACCAAGGTGGAAGACAGTTCTGCTTGTTGCTTTATTTAAATGTTATTTTGCGTTATGATATTTTGTGGGACCCTTGTAATCCCAGTGGGGAAAGTTTGTAAAATGGTTTTCGACTGAAATAAAGGCATGTTTGGTTTGTAAACATTTATTGAGGTTTGAAATTAATAAAGACATGATTTTGTGGAAGAGTGTGATGTTTTGTGTGGAATTATTTATCCTAACCCCTTGCCCACCGGGTGGGTAAAGGGCAGTCACGAACCGGTTTCCTCGGGTTAGAAATCCGGGGCGTGACAATATGGTATCAGAGCATGGTCTAGTTGGCCTAGGATAGTGGTAGCTCTGGTTATCTTAAGTCCTTTGGAGGAGCCTGGAGGGACGTGCCTGATCAAGATGGCCTTCTTTGAGCCTCTAAGGTGTACTTGGGGTAGTCCATCCCTGTGGTAGGATTTGCATGCATTGGCATTAGGGCACTAGTTGCATTTGTTGTGGATAATTGTGATAAAACTGTAAGTGATAAGGAAAATATAACATTTTAATTGTGCAACTCTAATTTTTGTGATAACTTGATACAAGGTGAAGTACTTGAGTTATTGAGCAGTGTGCTTCTGATTTAATGAGAACTGAATGTGTGTAATGCCATGTGATAATTGAACTTTATAATGGGGTAGTGGTAGTGAGGCTCGATAGATCTCGAATGCATTTTAACAATTGTATTCCTTACTTCGTGTAGTAAGAATGCCACTGAGGAGAGCGACGCGTGCGTCCGGGGCAGTGGCTGATGAGTCATCTACCCATAAGGGTCCAGGTGCGGGACAGCCTGCTGGAGGCAATGAGCTGTTGCTGGTGCAGCTGAGAGAGGGCATCCGACAAGAAGTCCAGGAGCTGAGGGAGGGTATCCGGCAAGAGGATCCGGAGGAAGTGCGCCATGAGCTAGCAGCACAGCAGGTGGTGCCACCACCACCATCGCCAGTAGGGGAGTTACCTCGTGAGCGTGAGAGTTCGCTGGGTGGCGTACCGATTCACTGTGTAGAGGATGACATAGTGACGAGGTTCCAAAAGGAACAACCTCTAAGATTCAAGGGAGAGGGGGATCCAGTGATAGCTGAGCACTAGTTAAGGCAAGTTGAGCATGTGTTTTCCTTTCTTCTACCCCGGGAGGAGGATAAGGTGAGGCTGGCCATTCAGCAGCTAGAGAGGAATGCCTTGGTGTGGTGGCAGAGTGTCGCGGGAAGCCGTGCATTGCAGTTCATATTGTGGGATGAGTTCCTGCAACTCTTCCATAATGACTTCTTTCCCGAGTCGTTGAGATAGCAAAAGAGGGAGAAATTCAGCAGCTTCAAGCAAGGATCAAAAACAGTGCCCGAGTATGAGCGCGAGTTCAGGAGCTTGAGTAGATTTTCTCTCGAGATTGTGGCAAGGGAGGACCTGAAGGCCCACAAGTTAACCTTGGGTCTTAGGCCAGCCCTTAGGCAGAGGGTGGCGATTCAACGTTTGACGACTTATGATGAGGTTGTTGAGATAGCCCGTATAGATGAGAGGGAGCTTGATGATGGGAGGCAGGCCCATCAGGGTCGACAGTTACAGGGTGGGTCTGATCGTGATTCAGGGCCCAGGAGGCCCAAGACAGAGGAGGGAGGTAGCAGTTCCTTCCGCAGTAGGGGTCAATCATCAGTGAACCCAGGGAGGTTCACCTTTGGTGGTAGCAGGCAGGGAGGTTCAGTAAGAAGTCTCCCCCGCGGTTGTTATTACTGTGGGGAGCAAGGCCATGTCAAGAGGGAGTGTCCCAAGAAGGATTGGCACTGCAAGAGCTGTGGACGAGAGGGCCATTTGGTTTTCCAAGATAGATTTGCGATCGGGGTATCACCAGTTAAGGGTTAGGGAGGAGGACATCCCTAAGACTGCTTTTCGGTGCAGGTATGGGCACTGTGAGTGGGTAGTGATGCCTTTTGGGCTCACTAATGCACCAGCAGTCTTCATGCATTTGATGAACCAGGTCTTTGCTCCATACTTGGATTCTTTTGTGGTGGTGTTTATAGATGATATTTTGGTGTATTCCAAGACGGAGAGGGAGCATGTGGAGCATTTGGCAACAGTGTTGCAAACCTTGAAGGACCAATAGTTGTTTGCTAAGTTTAGCAAATGTGAGTTTTGGATGCAGGAGGTTCATTTTCTTGGCCCTGTAGTGTCAGCTGAAGGGGTTAGAGTGGACCAGCTAAGATTGAGGTTGTATCATCCTGGGAGAGGCCAACCAATATTTTTGAGGTTCGTAGTTTCCTTGGCTTGGAAAGGTATTATCATCGTTTTATAGAGGGCTTCTCCCGTTTGGTAGCTCCTATGACGGCTTTGATGAGGAAGGGAGTGAAGTTTGAGTGGACTAAGAAGTGTTAGCAGGCGTTTGAGGCTCTCAATACCCGTTTGACCACTGCACCAGTGTTAAGGTTACCTTGAGAGGACGCCCCATATGAGGTGTATTGTGATGCGTCCAGGATTGGTTTGGGGTGTGTGCTTATGCAAGAGCACAATGTGACAACTTATGAATCGAGGCAGTTGAAACCTCATGAGCAGAATTACCCTACTCATGATCTTGAGTTGGCGGCTGTTATCTTTGCATTGAAGAGTTTCCAACATTACCTATTGGGGGAAAAGTTTGTGGTATTCTTAGATCACAAGAGCCTTCAGTACATCTTTACTTAGAGAGGCTTGAATCTGAGGCAGAGGAGATGGGTGGAGTATTTGCAAACCTTTGATTTTACTCTTGCCTACACCACAGGCAAGGGTAATGTCGTGGCTGATGCGTTGAGCAGGAAAGGTAAAGGTGAGGTGGCAGTGAGAGAGTGGATGCTGATGGAGCAGTTGGCGATGTTGCAGTTGCAACCTATTACTCGTGACGGTGGGACAGTCCTGAGTCCCATTGTTGTTGTGCCTGAGTTGTACCAGCAAGCCCAGGAGGGACAGTTCAGTGATATAGCGTGTGAGGTTCTCCGTGCCCATATTGAGGCTGGCGAGCTATTTGAGGATTGGATAGAGGGTCCTGAGCATGAGTTGTCTTTTCAGGGACGATTGGTGGTGACTTCTTCTCTCAGAGACGAGGTGATGAGGGATTTCCATCAGTCTAGAGTTGTTGTGCATCCTGGGGGTACGAAGATGTACCATGCACTTCGGGTGCATTTTTGCTGGCCTGGGATGAAACGTGATGTGGCTGCCTTTGTTTCGAGATGCCTCACTTGTCTGCAGGTGAAGGCTGAGCACCAGCAGCCAATGGGCATGTTGCAACCGTTAACGATAGCAGAGTGGAAGTGGAACCACATAGCGATGGATTTTCTGACTAGCCTTCTACCTACCGCTGGGAGGAAAGACATGATATGGGTGATTATGGATCGGCTAACGAAGTCAGCCCATTTCCTTGCCGTTCGAGAGAGGGATTCCATTGATGTGTTAAGTCAGCTTTATGTGAAGGAGATTGTGAGGTTGCATGGGGTACCATCGTCCATTGTGTCCGATAGAGATTCATGGTTCACTTCTCGGTTTTGGGCAGGCTTGTAGGAGGCTATGGGGACCAAGCTTAACTTGAGTATAACTTTTCACCTTGAGACTGACGGCCAAACTAAGCGGACAAATCAGACATTGGAGGACATGTTGCACGCCTATGTGCTTGATTTTGGGTGTTTGTGGGCAACTCACCTTCCTTTGGTAGAGTTTGCTTACAATAACAGTTATCAGGCATCCGTTGGGATGGCTCCTTTTGAGGCGTTGTATGGGAGGCCGTGTCGATCCCCTTTGTGTTGGACTGAGGTGGGGGAGACAGCTCTTTTGGGACCACAGTCGGTTCAAGAGGCTACCGAGAAGGTCAAGAGGAGTCACGAACCAGTTTCCTCGGATTAGAAATCCGGGGCATGACAAACCAATCCACACACAAGAGTACCACAAATTCTCAACTCTAAGATAACTACATAACATAAACAGTGAACACCTCCGAGTCTCACCCGACAACCTTAAGCATCACATTCTCGCCTAAAAAGGTAACATGAGACTAACCAACTGTCTCTGCCATTCTGCCTATCCTAAACAGCCCTCACTTACTCCCACCATCTGCTGGACCCACCCCAACCAGAAATGGGTTACCAGACAAACTCTTGGCTTCTCAAGCACTTGACTACTCTCACAAATATCCTTAAGCCACTCACTGGCTCAAGCCATCCTGTGTGACCTTTGGCCACCAATCACAACGTGCCATGCTGCACGTGCATAATACCATGCTCACCATCTGAGCCAGACCTATCCTTACTATAGAAACCTGCGGCCTCAGACACTCATCCTAAGTGGTAGCACCAACAACTTGGCCACCCAAACACACAACAAGTGAACTAGCAACACTAACACAAACAGTCATCATAAGACACCCTATAAGGTCAAACCATTCGACCCGTAGGTCCGCAACACATCACCAGGGCACCTATACCCTTATCAGACCTGCACACAACATAACCACCTATCGGGGACCACCACCAAAGTGCAACACTCGGCTAGCATAGCCACACACCACTATGGCAACACTCATATCAGAGTTTACGTAAAAGCACAAGAGATCTTTAGTGCCCTAGATGCACACAAGCATCTCACAATGCCCACACCCCATAGGTCCACTAGACCTATGCTCTGATACCATCTGTCACACCCCGACTTTTCAGCCCGCAGAAACCAAGTAGTGAATTCCCATGCCTGCACCTGAAGGGACAAGGGGTTGGTGAGAACACCGAGAAAGGGACCTTAGCACGAGTGCCGTCCCTAAAACCATATCATACATATACAGAAGTCTCATTTCAAATCAATACAAACACACATACATACATGTTCTTTCCCCCACGGGGTTACATCATAGTTCTTTTTTTTAATCCAACAAAACAGACAGACACACACAAGTTCTCCACCCTCTGGTGAACCTCCTAGCTCCTGTAGGAACCTGAAACAAACAAAAACAAACACAACAGGAGGGGTGGAGAACCACAACTCAGTAGGGATCCTATCACTCTACACCCTCTACTCAATATAAAAACAAAGCATATCCATACAGACAACAAATGTCAGGACGCAACCTAAAGCAAACTAAAATCAGGGAACAAATTCTTTGTTTTTAAGCTTCAACTCTCTAGGCAGCTCTCACAACGTACTGGTGCCATCACTGAGTGCCAAGGGATAGGTTTTCCAATTTGATACCGCCGCTTTGCGGGACACACCGCTCAACCTCCTTGGGTTGAGAGGACTTTTGATGTCATGGAACACCTTCCTGAGGACAAACAGACTCTGACACTAGCATAATATCTTAGGGGTCTGTCCCACTTGTCATCAGAAGCCTCACAACATACTATCCATACAACGTCACCCTAGGACATTCTTTCCACCTCAGGATTCAGTATGTTCCCCACATTCCAAAATAGAATTATCGACCAATCACATCAACAAGATAGCCTATCCTATCCACACAAGAACCCAGCATATTCACCATAATCCTAAATAGGATCCACATCACCTCAGGGCACAACCTCCATGATCCTTCACAAGATCATATCAACTCAACAAGCTCATCTGGCCTTAACCTCACCCAACAGGGTTCATCACAAACCAAGGGGCCTTAGCCACCTATCACATCCACGCAAAGGTACATCTGCACAACTCAACTCAGCTCAAACTCAACCACTGAATATGCCACAGACACAATTGACATCTCACATGGACTTAAGAGTCCCACATGTCACAAAGATCTCACACATAGGTATACGAGCGAGCATAGCATATCAGAACAGACCCAAAGGTCCCACACAGTACACGTATGCATACAAGCTAACCATAACCATAACCGGAAAAATACCATGAGGCTCTCATAGTGTCGACCACCCTCACCGCCCCTTCGACACCTTAGCCATCATGACCCAAACCATAGCATCAAACCAACCACGATGGTTTCATCACACGGCCTCACTAGGCTTAGTATTACCTCTCATACACAGTATTTCCTTTCAGGAACAGTATGGCTTCTCAGGCATCATATTGTCTCTTAAGCATCATATTGCCTCCTAGGCACAATATTGCCGTTCAGGCATAGTATGGCCTCTCAGGCATCAATAGTGTCTCTCAGACATAAGAACCTGTTAGGCTCTATATAAATCTTGCCTCACAGGCCCTCAACATTTGCCTCTCAGGCTTATCAAGCTAGCCTCATAGGCCCACGTGATCACTAAGGGGGGTCACAACACTTCCTCTATAAGAAAAGCCAGACTCCACAACCCTATCCTCAAAACTTCACCAAAGTTGATTTAAAGGTTACAATGGAAATGGTCCAGTACAGTGCAACTGCTTGCCTGCCTCGAGTACACTGAGTACTCATCTGGACCAACACTCAAATGGATCAGTCACCCGGAAACACTGTTCACTCATCCGGATCAGGCACCTGGAAACACTGTTCACCCATTTGGATCACTAACCCGGAAACACTATTCACTCATTCGGATCACTCACCTAAAAACACTGTTCACTCATACAGATCACTAACCCGGAAACACTGTTCACTCATCTGAATCACTAACCCGAAAACACTATTCACTCGTCTAGATCACTCACCTGAAAACACTATTCACTCATCCAAATCACTAACCCGAAAACACTGTTCACTGTCGTTTTTGCCCAATTTTCTAATCTAGAACGGCAACCCAGCAACCCCAAAGACTCATAAACACATTTATTTCGATCTACTCCCCAACACACGTTTTAAACAACTTTAAATTTCATGTAATCAACGTAAATACCTCTCTTATGCATTTAAATCACAAGATGCAACCCAAAATTGGGTTTTCCTCCAAATCTTAGGGTTCACCCCCAAATTCCATGATTCCACCAAAGTTAAACATGCTAAGCCTACTATGAATCATATAGAGAGTTAGAATCACCTTCTTAGAATGATTCATAGCGATCTACGAGCTCCAATCGCCCCAAATCACCAAGGCTGAAGCTCCTCGTCCAAGCTCTGACCTTCTCTCTCTCTCTCTTGCTCAAGCACGTACACAACCAGAAAAAATAAAGGATAAGGTAGTTTCTTCATTATTTATACTGCTGCCAATTATTGGCCTCCCAGCAATAATTGACTTTCAAAGTCATGAACTCCAAATTGAGTCAAATTACTGTCAAAATGCTCCGTTTGACGAGTACATTACTGTACTGAGGTTTGTTTTTCCAAATAAGACCTCGAATACAAAGTCACCCAACTACACCACAAAATTCTAAAAATTAGCCTTTCGGGGCTTCAACTCCAAATCGGGCCCACTCATAATCAAAACTCGCTATTTGATACATACGTCATCGTACTGATATTCACATCCCTCGATGTGTATTCCATCACATGGCTATCACCTAGAAGCCCAAACATGGGTCATTACATGACAGTAGTTTTTCAACGCCTGTCGGTCATAGGTGTTAACAAAAAATTAAAAAAAAAAGGGAATCACGAACTACACAGGTCGTCAGACCACCCAACAACGCACAGAATCTGGAAATAAAATACTGGCATCAATAATACATCATTAAATGCTACAATCAGTGAGATGCAGCCGACCCCTTTCAATTCAATCTTCTGTCCACGCGAGAAAAGGGGATACAAAGAGCAAAAAAAACGACATGAGGAAGAAAAGAACAGAAAAAAAAGAGGGAGAACACGAGGATAGTTTGCCCAAAAATAAACGAAAAATGCTCTACTATTCTGCCATCTACCCAGTCTTCATACCCAGCTGCCTGATCCCAAAAAAAAGCACACCCAAGCTCTTTCCCTTTCCCCAGTCTTACAACCAAAAAACACCCCAGTCCAGAGCTTACATAAAAAAAAACCCACGAAAAACCAAAACCACAAAAAAAAAATCCTAAGAGCTTTTCTCCAATCTTTCCTCAGTGCCAGTCCATCTCCAGCATCAGTTTCCAAATCTGGCCAAACTCTGGTGCCTTGCACAAGGCAAGCTTACAGTTGTTAACCAAATTCATAGGTTCTTTTAGCACTACCGACGCTAACAGGATAGCTCGTACGTAATGTTGCTGCCAAGATCGATAAAGTCGGTTTCGTTACCTCCTGTGCTATATTGTTAAATTTCATTTCTATTATTTGTATTTCATTTTTTCCTCTGTTTTAGCGATGTAATCATTTGTTTGTTTATTTTGTTGTATGTAATTGTAATATGTAAAAAGAAAAGCAAAAAAAATAACAAAGAGAGAGAAAATAGAAACAAAAGAGATAAAAAAGAGAAAAAAAGAGTGAGTTGTTATTTAATTTGTGGATGGCACACTCACATACTCCACATTTATTTAGATATGTGTGTGCGTTTAGTTATAGTAAAACTAAAAACAAAAAAAACACAAATATGCATTTTTAAGTTTTAACTTATGATTAAGGTCCAATTTCAAACAAAAAAACAACAAAAAAGAGAGTTCCCACAAACCAAAAAAAAACAACAAAAAAATAACAAAACGTTTTTAACACAAAAAAAGGGTTAAAACAAAAACAAAAAAAGTGAAAAAAACATATTTTAATTTTTAGGATTCTAATTTCCAAAAACAAAAATAATAATAATAAAACCTTAGGATTTCATTTTCCATTTCAAACAAAAAAAGTAAAACAAAACTTTTAGATTTCCCTTTAGAAATTTTGGCTAAATTAATTTTAACCATAACTTTGTTAAACAACTTAGCCAAATAAAAAACTTAGACTCTAAGAAAACCATGGTGCCTTGACCTAGTCAAAACAGTGAAAAACAAATAGAAATCTCCTCCTCCTATAGGTACCGAAAGGGCGCTGTAGGGGTGCTAATCCTTCCTTACACGTAACCAACCCCCGAACCCTTATCTCTGGTAATGTAGACTACCCACATTTTCGGTGACCAACTACACCCCAAAAACAGTTGGTGACGACTCTGTACAATCTCCTCATTCGGTTGGGGCCCGGACGAAAACCGGTGATGACGGTTTCACGGAAAGGATTGGAATGATTAAATGCTCTGAGGATGATTAAGACTTTAGTATTAGAGAATCATCAAAAGCCTATTACTCCAAAAGAGCCAACACCTTACATTAGAAAAAGGCAAGGTGGAAAAAGGCAAAGTGTGAAACCAAAACAAAGAATATCAGTGTGTATATCTTAAGGGGAGTCCCCAATATTCCCCAAATATGTTTCTTTTCAAAGTAATAGTTGGAGTTAAATATCAATGTATCAAAAAGAAAACTGTGTTGAGCTTTGTTTGTTCAAAAAGATCATGAAAAAGCCTTCATCAATTGGGCATAACAAAAGAAGAGGGCAACTCACACAGAAAAGTGAATGATCTTACTCCAAACTCTATGTTGTTATTGTAAATTAGAAGATGATAGAGTGTGTGTACTGATTCTCTATAGGACCATCTTGTCTCTCAAGTTATCTATAGTGAAGAAAATATCATTGCAAGATCAAGGTTTGTGGTAAGATCTAGATGACCATGAGTATACCAAACAGTGTAATCCTAGTTCCTAAATCAAACTCACATCCTAATACGAGTGTGAGAGGGTGAGGCCTCCACTGAGTGAGTTTTGCTAATACTCATGAGTTGTGACTTATGAACCCATGATTAAATTGTTGCATATGTCTAACAATGGTTTACTTAATGGCATGTAAACACTATGATCAATATTCTGTATAAACAATCATGTGATGATACCCTTACACATTCCTAAGTTGAATGGAAGAGTCGATGTCCATGAAACAGTTTTCATACATGTAAACCAAGTAATTTAGTTGAAAGAATCCTAGTCGCCATGCAGTAGATTAATTACAGCTTATGTTGTTCCCATGATCTTATTGGTTGTCATTATTGTCAACATTATGCGGGATCGGGTAGACGCTAGGTCAAAGATCCATACTGGGTTGGATAACTTCATAGAGTGATCTCTTAGAGTGATCTCATAGAGGGAGTCTAACCATGTACTTATCGATGTCGAAGATCTGGGTTGAAGACTCGTAGATTACTGGGTTGAAGATCAGATGACTCAAAGTTGTCGAATTGAAGCACCATGGAAGGTACACAAGGTTGTAGACTCATAGATCCATAGGGTCGAAGATTCGAAGACCACAGGCAGAGAGCAGCATCTCGAAGACTCAAAGACTTGCAGGCTCGAAGACCCATCGGGTATCGAGTAGCAGTGTTGCAGAGTCGAAGTTCGCAGGGTCGAAGATTAGCCAAGGAAGAATAAGGCTATAACTGGTGCGACTCTAAATTTTCTCACCATTGGTTTAGTTTGAGCTCACCCCAAAAGGGCCCGGACGAAAACGAGTGATGACAGTATATACCGACCACAAGAGTTTGTAGTACATATTCTCTCAGAGGGATCTGAATCTTAGGCAGAGGCGTTGGGTAGAGTATATGCAGTAGTTCCAGTTCGATCTTCAGTATACACACGGGAAGGGGAATGTATTAGCTGATGCCTTGAGCCGGAAGAGTCAGGCCACAATGACTCTTTGTGCTGTCAAGGAATGGGAGATGATGGGGCAACTAGCTGCTCTAAGGTTACAGCCAGTGCAGGGCATAGTGGAGGGTATGCTGAGTGCGGTTATAGCAGTACCTGAGTTGCAACGTCAGGTTATTGAGGGCCTGTTGGGGGATGTGGAGTGTGAGGTCCTTCGAGATCAGATTCAGACCGCCGTACTTCCCACAGATTGGACGGAGGATTCTGACCATGTGTTGCGCTATCGAGGTCGGTTGATTGTTCCATCTTCTCTCCGAGAGGCAGTTTTACGGGAATTTCATCACTCTCGTTTGGCTATTCATCCTAGGGGAACGAAGATGTATCATGCTGTTTGGCAATAGTTCTGGTGGTCGGGCCTCAAGAAGGCTGTTGTGGAGTTTGTTCGACGGTGCTTGACATGCTAGCAGGTCAAGGCCGAGCATTTGCGGTCTGCCGGTGAGTTGTAGTCGTTACCTGTGCCAGAGTGGAAGTGGGATCATGTGACTATGGACTTCGTCACAGGGCTGCCCTATTCTAGAGGTCACGATACTATTTGGGTTGTTGTAGACCGTTTGACAAAATCTGCCCACTTTATTTCGATTCGTGAGACCGATCCAGTCCGGACCTTGGGACAGTGTTATGTCGATGTGGTAGTACGATTGCATGGTGTGCCGTTGTCGATTGTTTCTGATAGGAATGCTCGGTACACTTCGCAGTTCTGGCGGCAGTTACAGCGTGCATTGGGCATCCAAGTGCACTTGAGTACAGCTTACCACCCTCAGACAGATGGCCAGTCAGAGCGCACCATCCAAATCCTTAAGGATATGCTCCGTGCGTGTGTGTTGGATTTTGGTGGTTTTTGGGAGGCTCACCTTCCCTTGGTCGAGTTCTCTTACAACAAGAGCTATCAGCCTACGATAGGGATGGCGCCATATGAGGCATTGTATGGGCGACCTTGTCGCTCCCCTTTGCGTTGGGCCCAGGCAGGGGAGGCAGTTGTTTTATGTCCCGATATGGTTTAGGAGACTACCGAGTTGGTTTAGCTGATCCGACAGTGGATGTTGATAGCCCAGAGTCGACAGAAATCATATGCTGACAGATGGCAGCAACTGCTTCAGTTCGTCGTAGGGGATCACGTCTTCTTGCGAGTCTCACCACGACGGCGGCACAGGCGGTTTAGGCGAGGGTCCAAACTCTCACCTCGATTTGTGGGTCCTTTTCCTCTTATTACTGTTGTGGGACCGGTTGCCTATCGATTGGAGTTACCACCCGAGCTGACACGTGTTCATAATGTTTTCCATGTCTCCCAGTTACAGAGATATTACCTAGATCCTTCTCATGTGCTTGATTGGCGTGAGATAGAGCTAGCAGATGATGGTTCCATTGTAGAGGCACCCATTCAGATTTTGGACCGGCGGGAGCAGGTCTTGCGAGGCAAGACGATTCCGTTGGTTCGAGTTTTGTGGCGCCACCACAATATGGAGGAGCAAACCTGGGAGCGGGAGAGTCAGATGTGCGTTCTTCACCCCGAGCTGTTCGAGGACGAACAGTCCTGAGGTGGGGAGGATATCAAGATCTTTACCATGCGTTGAGGTAGCTAATTGCTGTCATTGTTTATTGTTTATTGTGTTTGTGTTTGTTAATATTCTTGGTTATGTGTGATTTGATGCGTTGGTTTTGTTCATAGGCGATGTTTTGTTTGTCATGCTAGTTATAGCTTGGTGGCACGTATTATTTTCGACTGGAAAGTGTTACCTCGTTGGGGGTGACTTGTCTTTTCTGGGACGAAAAGTCCTAAGGTGGGGAGGATGTAAAGACCCGTACCTATATGAAGTAGAATGTTAGGCCCCTATAGAGTTTAGAATCTCTGTTAGGCAACGTGGCCGTAGCGTTAGCATTTTGAGGTTATTATTATTATTTACTATTATGATTATTAAAATAATTGTTTTAATAATTAGTGTAGAAGCCCTATTAATGCATTACTATTATTATTATTATTATTATTATTATGACTATTATGACTATTATTACTAGTATTATTATCATATTTAAGAGAGTATAAATAAAAGAAATTAGGGTAGTAGCCCTATTTTCGTTGTGCGCGCACAGGCTTGGCAAGAGGAGTAAAAAAGTTTGAAGCAAACTGTCGAATTGATCATTCGAGGCTATAATCTGGTAGGTGGTTCATGGTTCTTGATTTTCTCGAATTGCTTGAACGTGGCTAGTATGGTTGGTGACTTGAATCTTAGTTATATACATATAATTAGTTATATACATATAATTATTACACGAAATAGGGCCTTCGTCTGGTGTTGCGTCGATAGTGTGCAGGGAGGAGATAGGGAGGCAGCGTCGGCACCCTTGTTGGAGCGTTCTCGTGTGCCCCGCGGAGGAGGCAGCCGGCGTCATCCCGTGCGATGGCGGCAGATGCCATGCCGCGCAGAGGAGGAGGAGGAAGAGGGGAAGGACAGTCGCCCTGTCTGGGTGAAGGAGCAACCTCGCGCATCCGTGGAGCGATCGTCGCGTGCTCACGCGCCACCGCGCTGGTGACGAAAAGGGTGGGTGGCGGCATCTGGGCCGTTGCCGTTGATCTCCGTGCGCTGGACTGAGAAGAACGGGGGGCGGCAGTGGCATCAGTGATGCGCCCACCGCGCGCTTGCCCTCACCAGCCAAACGGCTGGTTTGGTGGGCCGGTTCCTTTGGACCGACCCATGCTCATTTTTTTTAATAATAATAATACATTAAGTATAATAATAATACATGAAGCATAATAACAATATTTTTCTTTAAAAAAAGGGGTAATTTATTATATGTAAAAGTAAATAAATGTATACGTCGTTAAGGGTTGATACTAATAATTTAACAATGTAAATTTTGTTGGGTTTGATTTAAATTAATATCTGAGGTACTGAATGTATGAAGAATATTTATATATAAATGTGTATATATATATATATAATACTTGTGGTTAGTGCTAAACTAGTAAATTAAATATATTGTGAGGTAGTTGTATTAAATTTTGACTGTGGAATGTTTTCTTTAAGTGATTATATGCGTGTAGCTGGTATTGGAATTTGTTGGGTTGGCTATGGGTCCCACATAGGGCTGGAAAGGGGCCCTAGGTTCCCTATGTGGCTGGCTAACCTGGGTCCCATATGTGGCAGGTTGTAGTTGGAAATATCGAGGGTCCCACAAATGGCAGTTTAATAGTGGTTGAAAATTTTCGGAGTTGGTGGCAGAAACTTCTATGGTTGATTGTTTTACTGACGTGAGCCTTTAATGTTGTGAAATGTGGTGTGATGGCTTAATTGTGATTGGGTGGTATCTATTTGTGTTGGATTGTGGCACTACACTGGCACATGCAATCACTGCTTAGATAGACCTAGGAATTTGAGTAAAAGGATAGTGGAGATGGGGAATCACCTGCTGGGCACTCTTGCTCACCCTACTTTATTTCTTTTTCCTACAGGTTGTAGGGGGTAGCTGGTGGAGCCAAAGCAGAGCTGGTTGGAGCATTTTTTTTAGAGTAGGATTCCCCTTCATGGATTTATTTACTGGTTTGATTATTTATTTTCGGGACTCGGGTCCGTGACAGTTGTATTCACTTGGGTAGCTGGACCTTGTTGCTTTGTGTTTATGGGTGTTGATTGAATTCAGTAATATTGATTGCACTGATAATTATTGGTTGATTGCATGTTATATTTGGATCATTGGTAAGTATAATGCTACCCCCATTGTAGTGTTGTACAAAAATGGATCGGTCTCCAACCCCTCGACCTCCGAAGTGGGTGTGGGAAACTCGCGTTCCTGATTCTGTGGGTTTCAGGATTTGGGGCGTGACATGCACCCCAAGGTGAGGTACTAGGGCGGATAAAACCTTTATCTCCCAATTCCTTTATTTGCATTCGACGCTCCCGCAACTCGGTAGGTCCCATCCGGTGTGCTACTTGTAAGATGGGTCCCACCCCTGGCAAAAGTTAAATCATGAACTCAATACTTCTGTTTGGAGGCAACTCCAACAACTCTCCAGGAAACACATCCTAGAAATTCTCAGCAACATCCGGCCGCACCCTGTCCAGGACGTGCAGAAGATTCATCTTCTATGGCTGGGGTAGCTCGGGTTACTCTCCTAGGAGGCATAGTCTACATATTTTAAACAGAACTAGAGTCAGCATCTCGTAGGCTCTATACATCCTCATCCCTATGGCCATGAGGTACTCAAGCAACTTTTCACATGTAAACATACAGGAAAATCACTCAGATTTGCACAGCAACAATTCACAACAACAATTTTCAGCAACATAACATTCCAAATCATAACATTTATATTGAAATTAAACTAGTGCCCTAATGGCAATGCATGTATGCACCCCAACCCAAATGCAAATGTCCTAGTCCTTGGTCTAACTATCCCTGAGTACACCCCAGAAAACCAGATAGAACCATGGTGATTAGACGTGTCCTATACTGTCTCCTAAGGGTCTCAGAAGTAATTATCCCTCCCCACTATCCTAAGTCCACTAGACCATGAACAAGCTCTGATACCATATTGTCACGCCCCAATTTCCTTTCACTTGGAAATGGGTAGTGACTGCCCATGCCCGCACCCAAAGGGTCAAGGGGTTAGTGCAAGCACCTAAAAAGGACTTATGACACGGGTGCTGTCCCAAACTTGTACAATCAGGCTAACATGCCATGGGGCATGCTTCTGCCCCCAAACCATGCACACAATCACAAATCAAACAATAACTACATCTAAATTTACTACATTTCAAAGGGGCTTAAAGTTCATTACAACTCAATTGGGGAAAAACTCCCATCAAACCACAATGTGCTCTGTTTACAAATAATCCAAACCATAAAACAGAAATCCACAAACAAAAACAATGAAACTAACATAGTCTTCAGCCTCAGTGGCCTACCACCATAGCTCTTTCACTTACCGCCTGCTAGACCCTACAAAAAGAACAGTTTATAGGAGGGGTGAGCAAACCATAGCTCAGTAGGGTTCCAGTCTCCCCAGACCCATCCCCCTCTACAATATGCATGACAAATGTATGCTTGTGCTCGTGTAGTGCCTAAAGCTAAAGCAGCAAACATCACCCAGTAACACACCATTTACCTGAGCCCACACTGGAGGGCAGAGGACACCCTGCCACCACGGTGACATGACATACCACATCCAGGCGAATGTTGCATGGTCACCAATGCAACATTTTCCACCTGAGTCAGATATGTCCATCACCTCCTCGGACGCCATACCTACCCTCAGGAATGGGTGCAGACTTAGCCCACCATCGTGGGTGCTACACCGAGACTCAGGACCACAGTCCTGGCCAAATCTCAAAGGGGTCCAGTCAGCTCAACCCACATGTATTTGGGTACTCAATCTCAATCAACAATTTAATCAGTTTCAACAATACAATTTAGCAACACATCTCAACTCAATACAACTCAGTAGTGCAACTCAACAAGTATATCTCAAACATATGATTATAACTCAGCATTCTCAACACATTCCAGTCCTCAAAACTCAAGTTATCAATTATCTCCTCAACAAATCTCAAACAAGATTCACACAGGCCAACATAGTCAGTTACAGACAACATACACCAGCGACACAGGCTTAAAACCAAACACACAACATACATCAGGCACACAGGTATTTTATCAAACACATAATGGGCATAGCCACATGGGCATACTATCAAACACATAATAGGCACAGATAACCCAACGATTTCCAGCCCAATCCCGAAGATCAAAATCACAACCAATACGCCATTGAAGGCCAACATCCATATAGGAGATCACACCTATATGGATTTACATATATATGCATGGATAGACCACAAATACCCTAGGATAGTGAAGGTTTAGGAAGAACAGAATCCCTACCTCAAGAACCCTGCACCCTCTTGCTTCCACGCCAAACGCCGCCCAACCACGAAAATCCCCCTAGCAACAAGGACCAGAAGCTCTCCCTCTCTCTCTGGCCGTCTGTGTGTGTGTGTGACGGCTGCAGGGGCTGACAAGAATGAAAAACCCTAATCCTTTAGAGCTCCACCTTTTTATATAGTCATCTTGACATCAAAACGATGTAGTTTTGATTAAAGGAAGCCCAGCATCAAAATGATGTAGTTTTCATACGCACTACAACCTTCTAACATCCATATGTGACAAAATATCCATAATTTCAACATGGTTCTTTGGGAAAAAGTTACAAGGATCACAAAACCAAGTTAATGGAGGCTGCACGTGACAAAGGCCATTGTCACGGGCACCTCCCAAATTCCCTAGGATTTTTCCCCAAGTCTTAGAACAACGTCAGGAAGGTTTTTATCCAAAAATAACTCTGCCCGTGACAACCATTGTCGCAGGCACCTCCTTTTGGGCTCAAATTTTGCCTCAAGCTTCCTCATCATCATACAAGGTGTCCTAGCCAATGTGTGTCGAAATAAAACTCCTCAAAACCCAACAATTTGCTACTCTAACAGGCAAAACTGCGATTAACTCCTCACGTCCCAGAACACGGGTGTCATCATTGGTTTTCCTCCGAGCCCGTTTGGGGTGAGCTCAAACTGAACCAATGTTGAGAAAATTTAGAGTCGCCACCAACTGTTTTTGGGGTACAGTTGGATACCCTCTACTTTGAGTAGTAAAAAGATGTGGTCAGCGTTATCAGAAAAGGGTTCGGGAGTTGGTTATATGTAGGGAAGGATTAGCACCCCTACAGCGCCCTTTCGGTATCTAATTTAAGAGGAGAAGGTTTTTTATTTGTGCTGCCATGACTGGGTTAAGTTTCCTAAGAAGTCTATGATTTTTATTTAGCTAAGTTATTTATTAAAGTTATGGTGAAAATGGAATTACCCTAAATTTCTAAAGGGAACCCTAGAAGTTTTGGGTTTTTGTTTGAAGTGGAGAATGAGATCCTACGGGTTGGTTTTGATTTTTGGTTTTGCTTTTGGAAATTGAAGTCCTAAAAAAACTGGTTTTTTATTTTCCCTCTTTTTTGGTTTTTTGGGTTAGAAAACATACATTTTTGTTTTTTTGTTTTTTTTTGTTTTGTGTTTTGTAAAAAAAACGTTTTGTTTTGGTTTTACCTTTTTTTGTCTTTTTTTGTTTTTTTGGTTTTGGAAATTGAAGTACTAATTTTGGTTTTTCTTGTTTGAAAACATGAAAACATTTTTTTTGTTTGTTTTTGTTTTTTGCTTTTCATTCTTTTTGCAAGGATTAAACTATGAGCTAACACAATAACATATAAAGTGAGGTGTGTGATTGCAACATCCATAAATCAAAACGACCCACTCTTTTCCTTTCTTTTCTTTTTCTTCATGCCTCCCTTTGCTCTCTCTCTTTTTCTTTGTTTGTTTTTTTTTTGCTATACTTTACATATTACAACATACACATATACAAAGGAAAGGGAAATATAAGAAAAACACAACACAACCAATAAAAGAAAAAGAAATACAATGAAATATTAAGAGTTACATCAAATATCAATATAAATAAGCTGAAAAGTAATGAAGAAATGAGGGCTGAACGGACTTTGAAGCTTCGAACACCGAACTGCTGTGCGAATCCTGTCCACGCCGATGGTCGCCTGTCCGAATTTCCAAATCACCAAGTTCCAATAGCGTAAATGGCAAGAATCAGTTGGGATTTTGATTTGGAGATTGCAATGGTGTGTGGAGAGGAGAGAATATTGAAAAGCAAGAACCTTTTTCTGGGTTTTGGGTAGAAAACGTGGGAAAGGAGGATGATGTATATTTTGGATTTAGATTTTTTTTTGGGCTGGAATCGAGGAGAATGGGTGTAAGGAATAGGGAATGAAAAGAAAAAAACAATTGTTTTTTTGTTTTTGTTTTTTTGATGGAAACGTAAGAAGAGAAAAAAGCAGAACTGGAATTGTTGTTTTTTTCTTTCTTTCTGGGTAAAAGAGCTATAACGAGGTGTCAGGGAAAAGGGATTGGAAAGACTTGGATGATTTTGATTTTAGGACAGGGGGAGTGTTGGGCTAAAATCTAGAATTAGGCAACTAGGTGTGAAGATGGCAGCAGGGTTCTCTCTTTTTTCCCTTGGGCATGATTTGGGTGTTCTTCTCTGGGGCTTCCCTTCTCTTTCTCTCCTGTTTTTTTGGACGTAATCACGCAGGGAGGAAGCTGGGGCGTAATCAGTGTCTGGGCAAAAGGGTTCTTTTTCAGAGATCGGGGGGTCCTGTCTTTTTTTCTCGCTCAACTCTCTGTTTTTTTCCTTTTCTCTCTCTCTTGCGCAGGGACGGACGACTGCATCTTAAAGGGTTGGCGGAAACCTTTTGCTAGACTGTCATTAATTGCAGCATTAAATGCTGTATTATTGATGCAGTATTTTAATTTGCAGATTTGATGCTTTGTCGGGTGGACAGCTTGTGCGGAAAATAGGGCAGCTCGTGATTGCCTTTTGAATTTGTATTTTAGCACATGTGATTGATAGGGTTGTTGCAAAATTGATTCTTTGTCAGGTGGCCAGCGCAGAGGACGGGTCTCGTGAACAGCCAGCGAGAAAAAAACAAGCCAGCGAGAAAAGCCAGCGAGAAATGCCAACCAGCGAAGGTCAAAAGGGTCAGAGGCTCGAAGTGTCGGCAGGTCGGAGGTCGAAGTGTCGGCAGGTCAAAGGTTTATAGGCCTCGCGTGTCCAGGGTCGAAGGGTCATAGGTCGAAGTGTCGGCAGCGGGGCTTCGAGGGTCAAGGGTCGAAGGGTCGAAGGTCGGAGGTTCGCAGGTCAAGGCGTCGCAAGTCCTGGCGTCATAAGTCTCGAGGCGTCGCATCTTCATAGGGTTTGAAAGTCCGAAGGGGCGAGTCGTAGGTCGGAGTGTCGGCAATGGGGCTTCGAGGCTTTGACTCTTCGACGCTTCGAGGCTTCGAGGTTTCGAGGCTTCGATGCTTCGATGCTTCGAGGCTTCGGGGCTTCGATGCTTCGGGGCTTTGAAGGTCAATGGGTCGAGGTAGCGAGTCAAAGGTCGGAGTGTCGGTAGGTCAACGGTCAACCTCGAAGTTTTTTTTTACTTACCATTTTACCTTTACCCACAATGCAAAAATAGACGACCTTTTAGGGATTGTTTGGGAAGACCCGTATTCGCCTACATAGACATTTTGGAGAGTTTCGCATGATCACTTTTTTGGGCAGTTTGACCAGGGGCATTGACCATCTTTTGGCAAATTTGACTTTTTCCAACAAAAGTTGTTTTGGCCATAACTTCTTCATTTTAAGTCCGATTTGAGCTCGGTCAAGTGTGTTAGTCTCCAATTTTCATCCTCTATGACCTGGTGTTGGTCTTCGAGCGCTTCAAAGACTTGTAGCAGAAGTCATTAATTTTGGACTCCCCGTCCGTGTCAATTGTATCTATCTCGTGCAAATTGGGGTAAACCATTCCTTGGAAGTATGGGATCATTGTGGACCTGTTCAACAAGATATATGGCATGGGCAGAAAGGTATATCAAATGGGGTTAGTATGTCCAACCCGGTCAAAATGGGGTCAAACAGCTGCCCCTCTTTGTGCATTGTTTGTGTACAAACAGCGCACAAAGATTAAAAGGGAGTCATTTTGGATGGGTCGGAGCACTTACCTGACTTACCTGGTTTTAAAGCAGAAGGAGAGTACTGGATGGGTGTAGAAGGTGTTGCAGAGGCCGTAGGATTACCGCCCATGATGCAAAGATACCGGAAAAGGAAAGCCTACAACAAAGATAGGCTTGGACTAAAACTTGAAAGCCTACCGCAACGATAGGCGTGAACGGAAAAGAAGGAAAGTCCACGGCAACGTTAGGCTTGAATTAAAAATGAAAAGCCCACAGCAACGATAGGCTTGAATTGAAAACGGAGAGCCCATAACAACAATAGGCTTAAATTCAAAAAGGGAAAGCCTACGGCAACGTTATACTTAAACTAAAAAAAAAAATGGAAAGCCCACAGCAACGATAGGCTTGAATTGAAGATGGAAAGCCTAGAGCAATGATAGGCTTGAAGTGAAGATGGAAAGCCCACAACAACGATAGGCTTGAATTGAAGATAGAAAGCCCACAGCAACGATAGGCTTGAAGTGAAGATGGAAAGCCCACAAGAACGACAGGCTAAACGAAAATAGAAAGCCCACAACAATGATAGGCTTAAACTGAAAATTGAAAGGCCCACACCAACGATAGGCTCGAATTGAAAATGGAAAGCCCACAACAATGATAGGCTTGAATTAAAAATTAAAAGGCCCACAAACAACGATAGGCTCGAATTGAAAATGGAAAGCCCACAAAGAACGATAGGCTTGAACCGAAAATTGAAAGGCCCACAAAGAACGATAGACTCGAATTGAAAATGGAAAGCCCACGGCAACAATAAGCTCGAATTGAAAATGGAAAGCCCACAAGAACGATGGGCTTAAGCTGGAAAGACCTGTTGGACACATCAATTGGTATTTGGGGAAATGCCTTAAGGAATTGGTGAATTTGGGAAGTAACCCAATTTGGGCTCCCTCTACGAGTTCACTCAAGGAGATCGCTCTACGAGGTGACCCAAAAGGGGAAAAAGTTTGTCAAGTGCCGAAAGGATGCGTTTAGAGCCTGGGGAAATTGCAAAGAAAGAGGTGTAAAGTTGAACAAAGAAAGCTAGGATAGTTTGGTGAGAAGCTTGCTGGGTATGAGCTCCTAGGATCTTCAGAGGCGGCAACATTCCTGAAATTACAGAGCATGCTGAATGTATGCAAATGATGCATGGAAATGCAATGTGATGTATGCAGGGATGCATGGTGACATGTATGGCTAATGACCCAATATGAGCTGAGGGTTTATCTCCCTGTTGCTGGAGAGTTTAGATGACATCCAACTTGTTGGGGACTTTTTGTCTCTCGGGCTGGGGAGACCTTTCTATTTTTGTTGGGGGACTCCCTCTTTTATGGATGGAGGGTTTGTTTGACTTAGTTTCACTCCATTGAGGAGCTTAACTTGAGAGCTTCTCTGGGATAGTGATATCCCGTGGAGATATGGGTACTCTGAGTTGGGGGATTAACTTGTTTGGAGATTTTGAGCTTGGCCCTACTCATAAGGCAATGCTAAAAGAGCCTACTAGGGATTCAAGATATTCTAATTAAATGCGAAATGAAGACCATGTAACATGATTAAAGAGATAAAAAGGGATTTTTGCTGGTTTAATTCCACAAAACATATTTATATCATAAAAAGTGTCCTATTGTGATAATCTGATAAACAGAATCACAAGTCTTTAAAAGTATAATGTACAAATTTGATTCGAATGTGCCCGAGTTTGACCAAGTCTTCCACTATTTGCGATTCTTGTTTTTGGATGATGTTGTCTCTCTGTGTGCAAAGGACCCTATTTGTTGTGGTCCCGATCTTTTCGATTCTGACTGATTGATTTCACCCTTCAAGATTTATCGTTGGCTTTGTATTTTACCCTTGGTGCCCTTTCAGGTTTTCACCAAGTCCGCCCTTGTTTTTTTTTTTTTTGTTTTTTGTTGGAGCTTTGTATTTTACCCTTGGTGCCCTTTCGGGTTTTCACCAAGTCTGCTCATTACAGGAATTGTTGGGAGGTATGAGAATTAAGCATAAAACTTTTTGACGGCATCGCTATTCACTGGATTAGGAAACTCATCTCTATCCATTTTGGCAAGGATCAATGCGCCTCTCGAGAATGCTTTTTTCACAACATATGGGCCTTCATAATTGGGAGTCCACTTGCCTCTATGGTCGTGTTGAATTGGCAAGATCTTTTTGAGGACAAGATCACCCTCTTGAAAGCTCCTGGGCTTCACCTTTTTTATTGTAAATCGTTCATCATTCTCTGTTGATATAGCTGTCGTCGTAAACCGCCGCCAAGCGCTTGCCTTCAATTAAATTCAACTGCTCATAACGACTTTGGACCCATTCTGCTTCTTCGAGATGAGTATCCTTAAGTACTCGGAGGGAAGGTATCTCCACTTCGACCGGTAGAACTGCTTCCATGCCATAGACCAAAGAAAATGGAGTTGCCCTAATCGATGTACGCACTGAGGTACGATAAGCATGCAAAGCGTAAGGTAGCTTCTCGTGCCAGTCTTTGTACATTTCAGTCATCTTTCGATAATGTTCTTGATGTTCTTGTTGGCTGCCTCGACTACTCCATTCATCTTTGGGCGATAGGGGGTCGAGTTGCGGTGCTGAATTTTGTATGTTTCACACAACCTCCCTATCATCCAATTGTTCAAATTGGTAGCATTGTCCGTTATGATCCGCTCGGGAAGCCCATATCGGCATATGATGTTGTTCCGCATAAATCGAAGTACCACACTGTGTGACATTAGCATATGATGCCGCTTCTACCCACTTGGTGAAGTAATCAATGGCTACCAAAATGAAATGATGACCATTAGAAGCTTTTGGAGATATTGATCCGATAACGTCAATGCCCCAAAGCGAGAACGGCCACAAGGAAACCATCACGTGTAGTTTGGATGGCGATACTTGGATTTTATCGCCATAAATTTGACACTTAAGGCATTTGCGCACATATTCAATGCAATCCTTTTCCATGGTGACCCAATAATAGCCCATTCGCATGATTTGTCTTGTTAATGCATGTCCATTTGCATGTGAACCACATTCCCCTTCATGCACTTCTTTCATTATTTGTGTTGATTCTTCTTTTTCCACACACCGCAATAATACCATGTCATGGTTTCTTTTATACGTAACGGGACCATCAAGATAGTAGTTGGATGCTGACCTTCGGATATTTCTTTTATCGGATTTAGAGGCCTCTCATTGGGTATTCTTGCTTAAGCAAATCTTGTTTGACATCATCAAACCAAGGTTTTTCTTCAAGTATTTCCTTCAATGGCCATGCAATGTGCAGGAGCATCTTGTATACGGATATCGAAAGACTGGACTTCCAACTTTGTGTCTAGTCGAAGGAGGGAGGCTAGTGTGGCCAACGCATCAGGGATCTGATTGTATTCCCTGGGCCTATGCGCAAACATGATGTCTTCAAATTGCTCGGCTAACTCCGTAACGTGCTTCCGATACGGGATTAATTTGTGGTTTCGAGTCTCCCATTCACCCCTTACTTGAAAAATGATGAGTGCTGAATCGCCGAATACTCGTAATTTTTTGATTCCTTTGTTAATGGCTTCTTGAAGTCCCATCACACAAGCCTCATATTCTGCTACATTGTTTATACAAGGGAAGGTTAGCTTTGCCGCCATGGGGAAATGCTCGCCTTTTTGGGATATCAGGATGGCCCCAACACCGTGACCTAAGAGACTGGAGGCTCCATCGAACCACATCATCCATATGTCTGATACTTCAGCCGAAATGATGTTGATGTGCTCATCTGAGAAGCCAATAGTCATGGGCTCGTAGTCTTCTAGTGCTCTGTCTGCCAAGTAATCCACTATTGCGCTCCCTTTTATAGCTTTTTGTGGCACGTAGATGATATCATACTCCGATAGGATCAGCTGCCATTTGGCGATTCTCCCAGAAATGGATGGTTTTTCTAAGAGATATTTGAGCGGATCATGCCTTGAAATCAGCCATGTGGTATGATAAAGAGTGTACTGCCTCAATCTTCTTGTTATCCAGACAAGAGCACAAGCACGTCTTCTCCAAGGGTGTGTAGTTTTCTTCATTGATGGTGAACTTCTTGCTCAGATAATAAATGTCCTGCTCCTTCTTGCCTGTAGAATCGTGTTGCCCCAAGACACAACCCATCGCTGACTCCTGAACGGTCAAGTATAAGATCAGAGGTCTATCCGGTACTGGTGGGACCAAAATAGGTGGATTAGACAGATATTGTTTGATCTTGTCAAAAGCTTCTTGACATTTGTCATTCCAAATTTCTGGGTTGTTCTTTTGTAAAGTCTTGAAAATGGGTTCACATGTGGTCGTCACTGGGAAATAAATCGGGCAATGTAATTCAGTCGCCCTAGGAATCCTCTAACCTCCTTGATGGTCCGTGGTGGCGGCATTGCTTGGAAAGCTCGAACTTTATCTGGATCAATTTAAACTCCTTTTTGGCTCACAATGAAACCCAACAGTTTTCCTGACATGGCTCTGAAAGTGCACTTTTCGGGATTCCATTTCAATTGATATTTCTGTAGCCTGTTGAAAAGCTTGCGGAGTACTTCGATATGATCTTCAGTGCTTCGTGATTTGGCTATCATGTCGTCCACATATACTTTGACTTCCTTATGCATCATGTCGTGGAATAGGGTCACCATGGCTCGCTGATAGGTTGCCCCTGCATTTCTCAGACCAAAAGGCATCAAATTATAGCAGAAAGTGCCCCAAAGTGTCGTGGATGTGGTCCTCTCTTTGTGTTCGGGGGCCATACGAATTTGATTATAGCCCGAGAAACCATCCATGAATGAGAATAGAGCATGCTTTGCCGTATTATCCACTAAGGTATCAATATGAGGAAGCGGAAAGTTGTCTTTCGGATTGGCCCAGTTCAGATCTCTATAGTCGACACACATGCGTACTTTGCCTCCTTTCTTCGGTACTGGTACAACATTGGCAACCCATTCTAGATAATGGGAGACACTTAGGAAACCTGCATCCCATTGCTTTTTGACTTCTTCTTTAATCTTCAGTATCATCTCTGGTCTCATTCTTCTCAATTTCGCTGAACTGGCTTGCATTCCGGCCTCACTGGTATGTGATGCCGCACTATGTCCGTGTCTAATCCTGGCATATCTTGATACGACCATGCAAAAACATCTATGTAGCTCCTTAAGCAGCTCAATTAATTGCTTCTTGATGTCAGTAGCTATTAAGGATCCCATCCTCAATTCTCTTGGTTCGGCAACCGTCCCCAAATTCACTGTTTCTACTGGGTCTTCACTTGGAATGGAGACATGGTCTTCCCTTTCCAATAGGCGTATAATCTCCCCTGGTAGTTCAGGTGTCTCCTCTATCTCAATCTCGTCAACTTTAAACACGGGCTGCTCCCAGTTTGGACTTTGGTCAAACCTTTGGCATCTCGTTTCGCCTTCGCATACTATGTTTTCATTGACATTGTGATACCTGCTTATAAGAGAATGACAAGTTGGTAACCAAATATGATATGCATATGTTATGAATGGAATGCACCATGAAAGATTTTGAAAAACACATTTTATTGGAAGGTTTAAGGAAAAACAAATGTTCACAACTTCAAAGTACATTAACATAGAATACATTAAATCCCAGCGACCCGTAAGCATTACATTATGGGGAGGTCCAGGCTGGTCCAATTGTTCAATGGATGGTTGGGATCCTCTCGCACTAACTGAACCACCTCGCTCGGTGCATGCTCATTTGTGTCCAATACGGCTACAGTCCCCGTCTGGGGCTCAGGTTGGCTCTTATGGATAAACCCTCCACTCCGGAATGTAACATTCAAAGGGGGGAAAGCTTCTCTTTTCTTCTTGAACTGCCCTTTTTTGCAGCCTTGCCATCCTGCTTTCTTTCTTTTTGATAGCTACCCTCTGTCTGTCAGCTTTAGTAGGCATGTAGCCCAGCCCAAATTTCTCAGTATTTTCTCGGATGGTCAGGGGTTTCTGGATTCCTTGAGCCTTTGGACCTAATCCTTGCCCTGGCTTGTACCCTTGCTTGATCATGGTGGTTGCAACCATCTTTGATGCCTTTGAGAGGTGATGGTCTGGGGCAGATGCGACATTCACCATCTCAAAAGCCCAATAGGAGCATTCTGGCACATCTTCGTTGTTTTCAATATAAGGAACTGATGCCGGTTTGGTGATGAGGAAACTTGTCTCTCCAGAGATGCAGATGAGCTGGTGTCACGCCCCGAATTTCCAACCTGAGGAAACAGGTACGTGACTCCCCATTCACCCACACGGAGGGCAACGGGGTTGGATCACTATATGCCACACAAGCAAAACTAACAATTTCAATAAATCAAACAAGCTACATCTTTATTTAATATCAAACACCAAAGGTTCACAAACCAACCAGGTTCCTTACTACAATTCAATCCCTTAGTACATTTCCCCCCTTGGGGTTACATAAATTATAAAATTACATTTACTGAAGTGAACAATAAAACGAAGATGGTCTTCCACCTTGGTGTATCCACCTAACGCCTGTAAATCCCTGGAAAACAAGCAAACACAGTAGGAGGGGTGAGCAACCACAGCTCAGTAGGGATCAAGTCTCCCCAACCCTTCCCATGTTCCTAGCGGCTACATGAGGGTGTGTACAGGTACAGTGTAGTGACAATAAGATATAAACAGGTTGTATTCCACAATCACACGGAACACACCTATCCACAGCCATATAGGCTTAGCCATATAGGCTAACATATCCACAGCCACTCAGGCTTAGCTACACGGGCTAACATATCCACAGCCACTCAGGCTTAGCCACACGGGCTAACATATCCACAGCCTCTCAGGCTTAGCCACACGGGCTAACATATCCACGGCCATATAGGCTTAGCCACATGGGCTAACATATCCACGGCCATATAAGCTTAGCCACATGGGCTAACAGTTCCAGTCTCGGGCTCCCACAGCCACCGGGTTCCACAAACACAGCATACAAGGTCACACAGGCATTAAACCAAACACGTAGCATACACACTTTCACAGGTATAATACCAAACACTTGGTCCGCACAGCCAATCAGGCCTAAAATCAAACACTTGACATGTAGAGTCTCACAGGTATTTTACCAAACGTTTAACATGCATACATTCACAAACCCACAAACCCAGCCACACAGACATATTATCAAACACATACTAGGCATATTCACACAGACATATTCACACAGGCATTTTATCGAACACTTGATATGCACTCACCATCCAACACCAAAATACATCAAAAACCGCCATCGAAGGCCAACATCCATATAGGAGATCACACCTATATAGATTACATATATATATAAACAGGTATAATTCATAATCTGCCCTAGAACCCTAGGACAGAGGAGGATTTAGGAAGAACAGAACCCCTACCTTGTATGTTCTCCTGCTCCCGCTTCCACGCAAGACTCCGACCACCCACGCAAGACGCTCCTGGCAGCCACCCCGAAGCTCTCCTTCCCCCCTCCCCTCCCTCTCTCTCTCTCTCTCTCTCTCTCTCTCTCTCTCTCTCTCTCTCTCTCTCTCTCTCTCTCTCTGCGACGGCTGGTGGAGCAACAAACCCTAAACCTAAAATAGAGGGGCTTCTCCTCCTTATATAGACAACACAACATCAAAACAACGTAGTTTTGATTAAGTGAATCCCAGCATCAAAACGACGTAGTTTTGATGGAAGAAGCTATGACCTTCCCACATCCATACACACCAAAATATTCACAATTCCAACATGGTCCTTTGGGAAAAGATGATTAGAATGACAAAACCAAGGTAACCATGCAAAAACATGCCTGCACGCCAATTTGAACGCCAATTCCCCAATTGGCGTGCAGCTCCAAATGCACTCAAACTTCACCCCAAGCCTCCTTGCATCTTATAGAGGTCCGAGAAGCAAAAATATGCTTGCACGTGAAATGGGTGAATTCACGTGCAGCTCTAAATGCTCTGAAATTTCTGTGGTAGATAGAGGACCTCATTCTAAGAAACTTTTGTTCTTGCACGCCAATTGTTTGAGGCCATCTACTATACCAAAAGTGAGCTCCAAAATCTGCCAAAATAGCTTAAAATTGCATGTATATGCATAGCATCTTCCTAGGGCATAAATGCACGTTATCACTTGTCACATGCACCTCCCAAAAGTCCCCTCTTGGGCTCATCTCTTACCTCAAACTTGTGCACCAACATCCAAGGTGTTTGTGGTTAACTTCTTACACACGGGTTATTACATCCTCTCCCCCTTAAGACTTTTCGTCCTCGAAAAGAAATGACATACGAGGAAAACAAACACAAGCTACCCATTTCACACATGGCGAGCCACAACACCCAAATGGGTCATACACCGCGCACAACACATAACAAGGTACCACCATAATCCATAACAACACATATCCGCATGTCACAAATACACATCTCAAAACACATCACAAATATGAACACATGTCTAAAAGACAAAACAAATACACCAAATCATACACAACTAACACAAGAAAACACATCACTATCCCTTGGCCAACAGCCACCAACAGCCACCTCCCACGCTTAAGATTGTTCGTCCTCGAACAATTCTGGGTGCTGCTCATGGCTCATGGACTCACGCTCCCACGTGTCCTCCTCACCTAACACATACTTCACAAGTAGTCACATGTCACAAAGATGTAAGACATATACTCCCATCGCCAACACGTTTAACCAATTACCTAGGTCACTGACCAACTCACAGCAACACCAACACAATGAACAACTCACAAAACACTACTACACGTTTAACGTTCCACTGCCCAGTCGCCAATACCATACAAACGCAGCCGTTGGGAGTTTCCTCACAACCGTCCCACCTTTGGACTTTTCGTCCCCAAAAAGGGAAACCAAATAGTAAACAACAGGAAAAGATCAAAGCAACACATAATGCAGTCATTACCACAAATGTTGGAGATGCCAACTCGCGGCATGATGGGACCAACACTCCACAACGCAAAATACCCAACAATTGGGATTTGAAGTCAACGCAGCCTCAGCCCATAGGTAGACCTCACCCTAACAGCAAGCACAAAGAGGTCACAATGAAACAGAAACAAACAGGATAGCGTTATGCAAACCACAATCACATTCTCACACAGGGAGCTCACCTCAGCAGCACCATCATCACTGCGAAAACCACCTCACTCAAGCAAGGAACATTAAAACCCCACCAATGTCGATGGTGACGCAGAACAGAGTACAAGCCTGGACACAAAAACACGAGAATGGAGTGTGCCCTTAACCACTCGGTCGTAGTCAACCTGGCACCCAACGGAGTCCAAGGATGCACTAAAAATAGTAAATGCAGCACCACACACACAACCATGGTAAGACCAAAACCCACTATCGGGCTATCACTAGTCACCGACTTTGAGAATCGACCTCCTTGATCACGGTCAAATAGAGATCCGCCAAGGTCCCACACAGCCTTCACAACTGAGGCTTACCATACAGCCCAAGAGATAATGCCTTACCAAGTCAGCAGACGGAACAGATATAGGACCACATAGGTCCATATGAAGAAGTTGTAGAGGAGCAGTTATCGAATTAACTGATTTGCTCTTAAAGGTATGTTTGGTCTATTTGCCCAGTTGGCATTCTCGACAGAGAGGGTCTCTGGAGAACTTAAGTTTAGGTAGACCAGTGACAAGATCAAGTGACGCTAATTTAGACAAAGTCTTAAAGTTTAAATGAGCGCATCGTTTGTGCCATAGCCAACTGTCTTCATCTGATGCTTTAGTGAGGAAGCATACAGGGTCAGAAGAATTGTTTCTTAAGACCACTGAGTAAATGTCCCCATCTCTTGATCCGGATAACTTAACATCTCTGGATAAGTTTTCTCTTACTGTAGAGGTGTTGGACAAAAAGGAAATAGTAAATCCTTTGTCACATAAATTACTGACACTTAGCAAATTATGCTTTAAACCTTCGACTAGTGCAACTCTAGTGATTGATACACAACCGTTAGTTAAGGTGCCATACCCGACAGTCTTACCTTTGCTGTTGTCGCCGTATGAAACAGATGGACCTTGTTTATCATTAACTTCTACAAGCAGAGTCTGATCACCCGTCATATGACCGGAGCATCCACTATCAAGGATCTACTTGCTTTTATTGATCTTTAACTTCAAGTGATCCGGCAATGCATTCCAAAGATGCTCCTGAAAGACAACAGTTTACACTTTTGGTGCCCAAACTTGTTTCGGGCGGTTAGAGAGAGCAACATTATTGTCAACATTTACGGATTTGATTTTGCTAGGACTTTTAGCTCTCCAAGTTGACTTTAGCTTGTTAGTTTCAGCTACCTCTTTTATTTGGGTTTTCTTGTGAGAGATACTCCTTCGAGGTTTAGATTTTGTTTTGCTCGAAGAACCCTTTTTGTTTAACTGATCTTTATTGATATGAAATTGATTACAAAGCCAGTTATCAGATAGACTCCAACATTCGTAGTGATAATGACCTATTTCCCTACAGATGGAACAGACACTATAATGTGAAGTACAAACAGGAGATATAGGTCTCTTAGATTTTACAGACTTTCTACTCTGTTCCCTGTGGCCTAATCCATTGCGTTTGGGTGACGCGCTCTTGGCCCTAGATGCATCAGCCTTAGCCTTGTCTTTCTTTTTGGGTGCTATAGTTTTGGCTTTAACTGCAGCAGCCTTCCCTTCATCTTTAGTTACGGGTGCTACTGCTTCGAGAAGTGCAGTAACAGCCTCGACTCCACAGTCATAAACTATGGTGCCATCTGAAATGAAACCATCCAACGGTTTAGATGTACTAACAGGATATAAGTTGGTTAGTTTAGGAGTGAAATCCGGAGGACACTCAGTAGCTTGAGCTATGGATTTTGATGACTCGGAGCCTAGGCCAGGTTTGACTCAGATGTCGTCAGGATCAGTCCTAAAGGTAGAGGTTATTTCCCCGGATTTTAGCCACTTACGATTTATTTCCTTTTCCTGTTCCAGTTCATTTTTGAGTCTTTTTACTATAACTTTTAGGCCTGAGAGATTGGTATTTAACAAATGATTTTCAGCTCTTAGATCGTGATACCAAGCTTCTTTTCCTCTGAAGTCAGTGATGTCCTTTTCCAGTCTATTAATAGTAAATTCAAGACGTTTATTCTGACTTTCCATATCTTTGTACATTTGAGTAATTATTAATCTTTCATTCTTTTCATGATCACATGCGGTAGTAAGAGATTCTAATTTACTCGGGAGCTCGAGATAGAAGGTACCTCAGTATTTGCCATGAGGCACACGTTCGGCTTAGTGGTTGGCTCATCATCCGAGGATTCCTCCTCTTCTTCCGAGCCACTCATGTATTTTGTCACGAGCACCTTCCTCTTGTTCTTGCTGTTGTTTGAGGTGGAGCGGCGAGGAGTTACCCTGTCACTTTTCTCGGCCACTTTTGATTTGGACCTGTATTCCTTGGCCCAGTTACCGGTTTTCCCACAGTTGAAGCATTCCTGGGAACTGGACTCCGGTCGCTCCTTCCTTTGGAAAGATGATGATGAGTGTCTCCTGAACCCTTTTCTGCTTTTCCGTAGGAATCGCTCAAAGGATTTGACAAGAAGTGCTATCTCCTCCTCCTCGTCAGAATCAGAATTCTCGGACACGTCCGTATCATCATTCCTCAGTCTGTTTAGACATTCTATAGCTTTGAGAGCTACCCCCTTTTCTTTCCGAGCTATTTTCTCATCCCGGTCAGAGTACTTAAACCTGACTTCGTGAGTCCGCAGCTCTCCATATAGTTCTTCAAGGGGAACATACTGCCAGTTCTTGTCTGATTGCATCTGGAGTTATTTGGAGTAGTAGCGATCCGGCAAGGAGCGAAAGAACTTGTCATTGATCTGGGATTGAGAATAGTGCTCATTGACAGTCTTCAGCTCAAGAATGAGCTTGCCGAATCTCTGATAGATGCTTTCAAGTGATTCGCCCGGTTTATGATTGAAACTCTCAAAGTTCTGTCTGAGAGTACGAGATCACGTTTCGCATCTGGGACCGACTCCCCTCATAGAGGATTGTCGGTTTGTCCCAAACGGCTTTTCTTTGTCGTGCAGCCCTGGACGTCCGTGAAAGCCTCGGAATCCAAAGACGATGTAACATAAGCCAGAACCTTTTTACTAGCGCACTGCCAGGCTCTTTCATCGTTGGTAAGTTCAGCATCTGTCTTTGGCCTCCTAACTCCATGTTCTCCGATAGTCATCGGAATTGGAATCTCCTGATGAAGACATGGCCACATAAGATGATCATGGCATACCATAAACATCTTCAAGCGAGCTTTCCACTGGGAGAAAAGCTCAGGTGTGAATTTGGGCGGTTTCGTCAGAGTAAAGCCAGAACTCCGTGGTTGAGAAGCGGCGGCAGCGAGGTTGAGGTGGGTCGACATTTTCACTGCTGCTTCGATTCGGGATGGGCTCCTGTGCACCTCCGGAGTTAAGGCGAGTATTGAATAACATACTACTTTCTTCGGCCATTTCTGAGATTGAGAGAGTGGGATCTCTACTTCGAACAAATAGAACTGCTCTGATACCACTTGATGGTCCCTTGGAGCCTAGAGGGAGGTGAATAGGCTCTTATCGAAACTCTTTTCTTTCTCTTAAGACACAAACACTTATCTAGTTAAGTGATAAAATCACTGCGGAAGATAACCAGATAGTGGAAATATTTTATTTTATTATCACAAGATAAATACAACAAAATAGAAGCAAGACTCTCTTACACTCTGTTTACAAATGAACTCACACACTAGCCAAATTCTATCTCCCAAAAACACTTGTGCATACATAGGGTTAATCTTTGCTTACAAATGCACACGCGCACACAAATGTACAAGTATGAATATTTATACAAAACATTTCTAAGAGACAGCCTTGGAACTTGTAGTTCCGGAATGCGTTCAAAGACTAACTATCCCTCGGTAATCTCTCTACCTTGATCGCTGCGGATTGTGAAGCTCAAGATCTTGGGTTTGAAGAGTATAAGTGTCTTTGTGAGTTCCCAAATATAATTAAGGTTGTGTCCACATATCCGGGTGATCCACGTGTAAGATTCTTCAGGTTCTCAATGGGTTTGTCTTACATCGGGACACTGCGAGCTGATAACTTTAAATGCGGTTGAGTTGAAGCAGTATCTTTTTGATCCGGTGTAATTTTCCTTACTCCGTAGCTAATGAGGCTCGGAACCTTACTCCGTGTCGGTGATTGCTTACTCGTATCTATTTGGTACTTGGAATCCTTAGTCCGTGTCAACGCTTCCTTACTCCGTATGTAAGTTCCTTACTCCGTATAAGTGAGTGGCCCGGATTCCTTACTCCGCATCTAATTTCCTTACTCCGTGTCTAATAAAGACTCGGGTCCTTATTCCACATTTGTACTTCCTTACTCCGCATGTATGGAAGACTCGGATGCCTTACTCCGTGTCTTCTTTTACTTCGTGTGACCTTGTAAACCAAGACTCTTACTTAGCGTCAATTTGACTTAGTCGGCACGAATGTTCCTTGTTCCGTATGTATTGGTGACTTGGTTATTTACCAAGTGTTTGACGATACTCACTCTTGTCCGGATCAGGATTATGTATCCTGTCCTTAGCTTTGCTCTCATGAGTGTATCTCTGGATTAATAACATATCTTCTGCAACGATCAAAGAAACACAAAAGATTTCAGATCAAATTACATAAGGCTTTATCAGCATTATCCAAATTTTGGCCTTGATCCAACACTTTCCGGCATAGAGAAATTCAGCATTGTCTATCTTTTTAGGAAACTATACTTCAGAAGCTGATCAGACTGCGATTGTGTATTCATCCAACAGGCATTCCGACTTAATCCATTTCATTTCTTCAACTAAACAAGTTAATAGAGTAATCTAAATGAACAGGCATTTGTCATGTGGTGATCAGTGGAAATTAAGATCATGAAACCCAAATGAGGTTATTCACATAAACTTTAATCATGTTAGCTTAAACGACTTCAGTCGGGAAACGCAAGCATCCTCCCAATATGAAATTGATATTAATATCAGAGGCATGAGGCCATTAATTAGTAAGTATGATCAGCATTAAAGTCAGTATGTATCTTCTACTTTCAATAAAAGCACAATGCATGTTCTGATAGTAAGTATACTATTGGGTAATTTAAATGTGAAGCTATGCAGAGAAGTCAAGCATACCTAATCGGATGAGTAGTTTAGAGAATCTTGCATCAGGTAGGGGCTTTGTAAGAATGTCTGCCAGTTGATCTTCAGTAGCAACATGTTCCAAGGAAATGTGATTTTTGAGAACATGGTCGCGTATGCATGACAGGATTGTTGCTGATAGCAATTGCGCTAGTGTTGTCGCAGTAGAGTGGAATAGATGACATGTTGAAACCGTAGTCGATAAGTTGACTTTGCATCCAAGAGTATGTGCAAAGAACTCCCAGAGAACTATATATTCACCTCAGCGGTAGAGGTTGATACGGAATTTTGCTTCTTCTTGAACCATGAAATTAATCTATTTCCAAGAAACTGACACATACCACTTATGCTCTTCCTGTCGATGCGACATCCAACGAAGTCGACATCAGAGTATCCGGATAAGGTGAAATTGGACTCATTTGGGTACCAGAGTCCCAAATTCATCATTCCCTTGAGATATCTTAATATCCGTTTAACATGAAGCATATGTGACTCCTTGGGATTCGCCTGATATCGTGCACAGATGCAAGTTGCAAACATAATGTCAGGGCAACTTGCTGTAAGATACAGCAAGGATCCTATCATCCCTCTGTAGTCAGTCACATTTACTGATATGCCGTCCATATCAGGATCTAACTTGGCACTGACAAGCATGGGAGTTTTGACGGGAGATGAACCTTCCATACCAAACTTCTTAATAAGATCGCAAGTGTACTTAGCTTGACTAATGAAGATTCCTTCCATCAATTGTTTAACTTCTATTCCGAGGAAGTAGGACAGTTCTCCCATCATGCTCATCTCAAACTTGCCTGTCATCAACTTAGCAAACTCTTCACAAAGCTTCGGATTCGTTGATTCGAAAATGATATCATCCACGTATATCTGTACGATTAGAGTGTGTCCTTTCTCTTTTCGCAGAAATAAGGTGGTGTCAATCTTCCCTTTTTGAAAGTTGTTAGCAAGTAGGAATTCTGATAGTGTGTCGTACCAGGCTCTTGGAGCTTGCTTCAAACCATATAAAGCTTTCCAAAGTTTGTAGACTAGATGTCCTGCTTTAGGTTCAATGAAACCGGGAGGTTGTTCTACATAAACCTCCTCTTGAAGATCTCCATTCAGGAATGCGCTCTTGACGTCCATTTGATAAACTATGAAGTTTTCATATGAAGCATACGCTGAAACATTCGGATTGCCTCAAGTCTTGCTACCTGGAGCAAAGGTCTCATCATAATCTATTCCTTCTTCTTGACGATATCCTTTGGCTACCAGTCCTGGCTTTGTTCCGGATTACTATTCCATCCGTATCAAGCTTGTTCCGGAACACCCATTTAACTCCTATGACTTGCTAAGACTTAGGCCTTGGTACTAGAGTCCACACATTATTTCTCTTAAATTGATTCAGCTCTTCTTGCATGGCTTCTATCCAATTCGAATCCTGAAGAGCTTCATCTACCACCTTTGGTTCTATTTGAGATAGAAAACATGAGTAAAGACAAATGTTGGAGGCGGCTGCTCTTGTTCTTACACCAACAGTGGGATCACCAATCACTTGATCTGAGGGATGGTTTCGGGTCCATCTATAATTCTGTGCATGTGATGGTTGATCTTGAATAATTTGAAGCTCTGCCAGATTAGGTGGTTCATGTATATCTGCTGGTTGAGCTTCTTTCGGACCAAATGTTTCCATATTAGAAGGTACGGTAGAACTAGATGGTTCTTCAACACTGTTTCTGTCAATGTTAACTAGTCCGGACGGACTTGAAGGTGCTCCGGAATTTTGGGTATTCGTAGGAGTATATCTGGAGCTAAACGGTAGTCCAGAGTCCGAGTCATCCGTAGCATCGTCCATATCATTTCTTTGTGCTCCGCTGGTGCCGCATGGTTAGTCAGTATGTATAACAGGAATAGTCATAAACTTTGAATAGTCGATGTTGTTGTCTTGAACCTGTACATTAGAACTTGAAGAAGCAACTTTTGACCAATCAAGATTAGTTTCATCAAAGGTCACATGGATAGATTCTTCAACTTTAAAAAGTTTTCTATTGAAGAACCGATAAGCTTTGTTATGTAATGAGTACCCGACAAAGATCCCATCATCAGATTTTGGTTCAAATTTATTCCGGGTCTCTTTGATGTTGTTCAATATATAGCATGTACACCCAAAGGCTCTGAAATGTGAAATTGAGGGCTTTCGTCCTCTCTACATCTCATAGGGTGTTTTCATGGTAGATTTATTTATTAGAGTTCTGTTCTGAACATAGCAGGCAGTGGACACAGCTTCAGCCCATAGACTGAGAGGAAGCGTTGCCCCTGCTAACATAGATCTGCCAGCCTCGACTAAAGTGCAATTCTTGCGCTCAGCTACTCCATTTTGTTGTGGAGTTCTGGGAGCAGAGAAGTCATGCTGTATGCCCTGTTCAGAACAATATGATCTCATTTCTGAAAAATCAAATTCTGTACCATGATCACTCCTGATGCACTTTATGCTCAGTCCTTGTAAGTTGCTTATCCAGTTGAAAAGATCTACTAGATGCTCAAAAGTTTGATCCTTTGATTTCAGGAACATCACCCATGTGTATCTGGTGAAATCATCGATAACCACAAGGGTATATCTCGCACCAGCCAGAGACGGAACAGAAATAGGACCACAAAGGTCCATATGAAGAAGTTGTAGAGGAGCCGTTATTGAATTAACTAATTTGCTCTTAAAGCTATGTTTGGTCTGCTTGCCCAGTTGGCATTCTCGACAGAGAGTGTCTCTGGAGAATTTGAGTTTAGGTAGACTAGTGACAAGATCAAGTGACGCTAATTTAGACAAAGTCTTAAAGTTTAAATGTGCGCAACGCTTGTGCCATAGCCAACTATCTTCATCTGAAGCTTTAGTGAGGAAGCACACAGGGTCAGAAGAATTATTTCTTAAGACCACTGAGTATATGTCCCCATCTCTTGATCCAGATAACTTAACATCTCCGGATAAGTTTTCTCTTACTGTACAGGTGTTGGACATAAAGGAAACAGTAAATCCTTTGTCACATAAATTACTTACACTTAGCAAATTGTGCTTCAAACCTTCGACTAGTGCAACTCTAGTGATTGATACACAGCCGTTAGTTAAAGTGCCATACCCGACAGTCTTACCTTTGCTGTTGTCACCATATGAAACGGAGGGACCTCATTTTTCATTAACTTCTATAAGCAGAGTCTGATCACCCGTCATATGTCCAGAGCATCCACTATCGAGGATCCACTTGCTTTGATTGATCTTTAGCTTCAAGTGATCCGGCAATGCATTCTAGAGATGCTCCTGAAAGACAACAATTTACACTTTTGGTGCCCAAACTTATTTCGGGCGGTTAGAGAGAGCAGTAGTAATGTCAACAGTTACGGATTTGATTTTGCTAGGACTTTTAGCTCTCCAAGTTGACTTTAACTTGTTAGTTGCAGCTGCCTCTTTTATTTGGGTTTTCTTAGGAGAGAGATTCCTTTGAGGTTTAGATTTTGTTTTGCTCGAAGAACCCTTTTTATTTAACTGATCTTTATTGGTATGAAATTGATTACAAAGCCAGTTATCAGATAAACTCCAACATTCATAGTGATAATGACCTATTTCCCTACAGATGGAACAGACACTATAATGTGAAGTACAAACAGGGGATACAGTCTCTTAGATTTTACAAACTTTCTACTCTATTCCCTGTGGCCTAATCCATTGCGTTTGGGTGACGCGCTCTTGGCCCTAGATGCGTCAGCCTTAGCCTTTCCTTTCTTTTTGGGTGCTACAGTTTTGGCTTTAACTGCAGGAGCCTTCCCTTCATCTTTAGTTACGGGTGCAACTGCTTTGGGAAGAGCAGTAACAGCCTCAACTCCACAGTCATAAACTATGGTGCCACCTGAAATGAAACCATCCAATGGTTTAGATGTACTAACAGGATATAAGTTGGTTAGTTTAGGAGTGAAATCCGGAGGACACTCAGTAGCTTGAGCTGTGGAAGTCGATGGTTCGGAACCTAGGCCAGGTTTGACTCGGATGTTGTCAGGATCAGTCCTAAAGGTAGAGGCTATTTCCCTGGATTTTAGCCACATACGATTTATTTCCCTTTCCTGTTCCAGTTCATTTTCAAGTCATTTCACAATAACTTAAGGCCCGTTAGGTTGGTATTTAGCAGATGATTTTCAGCTCTTAGATCATGATACCAAGCCTCTTTTCCTCTGAAGTCAGCTATGTCCTTTTCAAGTCTAGAGATAGTAAATTCAAGGCGTTTATTCTGACTTTCCACATCTTTGTACATTTGAGTAATTATTTGTTTGTCATTCTTTTCATGATCACGTTCACTAATAAGAGATTCTAATTGACTCATGAGCTCAGAGATAGAAGGTACCTCAGTATTTGCCATGAGGCAGACGTTCGGCTTAGGAGTTGGCTCATCATCCGAGGATTCCTCCTCTTTTTCCGAGCCACTGATGTACTTTGTCACGAACGCCTTCCTCGTGTTTTTGCTGTTGTCTGAGGTGGAGCGGCGAGGAGTTACCTTGTCACTTTTCTCGGCCACTTTTGATTTGGATCTGCATTCCTTGGCCCAATGACCGGTTTTCCCACAGTTGTAGCATTCCTGGGAACCGGACTCGGTCTCTCCTTCCTTTGGAAAGATGATGATGAGCGTCTCCTGAATCCCTTTCTGCTTTTCCGTAGGAATCGCTCAAAGGATTTGACGAGAAGAGCTATCTCCTCCTCCTCGTCAGAATCAGAATTCTCGGACACGTCCGTATCATCATTCTTCAGTATGTTTAAACATTCCATAGCTTTGAGAGCTACCCCCTTTTCTTTCCGAGCTATTTTCTCATCCCGGTCAGAGTACTTAAACCTGACTTCGTGAGTCCGCAGCTCTCCATATAGTTCTTCAAGGGGAACATACTGCCAGTTCTTGTCTGATTGCATCTCGAGTTGTTTGGAGTAGTAGTGATCCAGCAAGGAGTGAAAGAACTTGTCATTGATCTGATATTGAGAATAGAGCTCATTGACAGTCTTCGGCTCAAGAATGAGCTTGCCGAATCTCCGATAGATGCTTTCGAGTGATTTGCCCGGTTTATGATTGAAACTCTCAAAGTTCTGCCTGAGCGTACAGATAACGTTCTGCATCTGGGACTGACTCCCCTCATAGAGGATTGTCAGTTTATCCCAGACAGCTTTTGCTGTCGTGCAGCCCTGGACGTCCGTGAAAGCCTCGGAATCTAAAGATGATGTAACGTAAGCCAGAGCCTTTTCGCTAGCGCACTGCCAGGCTCTTTCATCGTTGGTAAGTTCGGCATCCGTCTTTGGCCTTCTAACTCCATGTTCTCCAATAGCCATCAGAATTGGAATCTCCTGATGAAGACAGGGCCACATGAGATGATCATGGCAAACCATAAACATCTTCATGCGAGCTTTCCACTGGGAGAAAAGCTCAGGTGTGAATTTGGGCGGTTTTGTTAGAGTGAAACCAGAACTCCATGGTTGAGGAGTGGCGGCAGCAGCAGGTTGAGGTGGGTCGACATTTTCACTGCTGCTTCGATTCAGGATGGGCTCTTGTGCACCTCCGGAGTTAAGGCGGGTGTTGAATAGCATACTTCTTTCTTCGGCCATTGCTGAGATTGAAAGAGTGGGATCTCTACTTAGAACAAATAGAACTTGCTATGATACCACTTGATGATCCCTTGGAGCCTAGAGGGGGTTGAATAGGCTCTTATCGAAACTCTTTCTAATCTCTTAAGACACAAACACTTATCCAGTTAAGTGATAGAATCACTGCGGAAGATAACCAGATAGTGGAAGTATTTTGTTTTATTATCAAAAGATAAATACAACAAAATAGAAGCAAGACTCTCTTACACTCTGTTTACAAAGGAATTCACACACTAGCCAAATTCTATCTTTTGAACTCTTGTGCATACACAGGGTTGATCTTCGCTTACTAACGCGCACTTACACAAATGTACAAGTATGAATATTTATACAAACATTCCTAAGAGACAACCTTGGAACTTATAGTTCCGGAATGCGTTCAGCACTAACTATTCCTCAGTAATCTCTCTGCCTTGACTGCTGCAGATTGTGGAGCTCAAGATCTTGGGTTTGAAGAGTATAAGTGCCTTTGTGAGTTCCCAAATATAATTAAGGTTGTGTCCACATATCCGGGTGATCCACGTGTAGGATTTTTCAGGTTCTCAACGAGTTTGTCTTACATCGGGACACCACGAGCTGATAACTTTAAATGCGGTAGTTCGAAGTAGCATCTTCTTGGTCCGGTGTAATTTTCCTTACTCCGTTGCTAATGAAGCTTGGAACCATACTCCATGTTAGTGGTTGCTTACTCTGTATCTATTTAGTACTGGAATCCTTAGTCCGTGTCAGCGTTTCCTTATTCCGCATGTAAGTTCCTTACTCCGTATGTAAGTTCCTTACTCTGTATGACTTTAAAGGACTGGATGACTTACTCCGTACTAGCCATCCTTACTCCGTATGAGTGAGTGGCCCGGATTCCTTACTCCGCAACTAGTTTCCTTACTCCGTGCGAATAAAGACTCGGGTCCTTATTCCGTATCAGTACTTCCTTACTCCGTATGTATGAAAGACTCGGATGCCTTACTCCGTATCTTCTTTACTTTAGTTCACTTGAGGGGAAGACTTAACTTTTTAACTCCATCTCAAACCTTTTACTTCATGCGACCTTGTAGACCAAGACTCTTACTCCGCATCAGTTTGACTTAGTCCGTTTGAGGTATTAGGAACAGATTCTATAATCCGTAGCTTTTAAGTTCTTAGTCCGCACGAATGTTCCTTATTCCGTATGTATTGGTGACTTGGTTATTTACCAAGTGTTTGACAACACTCACTCTTGTCCGGATCAGGATTATGTATCCTGTCCTTAGGTTTGCTCTCACGAGTGTATCTCCGGATTAATAACATATCTTCTGCAATGATCAAAGAAACACAAAAGATCTCAGATCAAATTACATAAGGCTTTATCAGCATTATCCAAATTCTGGGCTTGATCCAACAGAAATATATGGTTGCCCCAAGCATATCCTTATCGACCAGTAGCTCGGTCACATGGAGCAAATCCCCAAACTGTTGTATGTATATGCTTTTCCTTTCGTCCGACCACTGCCTCCATATTGTCTATACCTCCTTAGTGTAGTCCAGCTGATCTTCTATGATAACATGTTCTGCCTTGTGGGCTTCTCCTGGTGGAAAATCTCCAAGGCGAAGTTGAATGTCTCCAGATGCTTGGGCCACCACTGCGACAGCCTCCTTGTCCTGAGTTCCTTTTAGGAGATGACTGAAAGTTGCCATGCCTATATGAATGTCGTGTTATGCATGATGACAGGTTAGGATGATAGGTTAATATGTATCAAGGAAGTTAGATAGGATAAAGAATAAACCAGTAATACAAAAAAAAAAACAGCTAATATGTGCAGGGGATGACTTAAGGACTACCCTACAAAACAAAGGTTAGCATGGCATGGAATGAGCAAACAAAATGTGGGTCAATGCCCCCGATGGGCTTCTATCGCTATACCAATCTTATTCGTTGGTTCCCAAACTTCCTCAATAGAGGGCTCTGTACACCATGGGATTTACCGGAGGGGGATCTTAAAAGGACGTGCCTTAAAAGAACCTCAAGCTTGAGTGAGGAGTCCGAGGCCCCATTGCGGATAATGATCAACGCGCTGGGGACCGTACTGAACCTCGCTAACCTAAATTGTGCTAAACCCGGGTATAGGGTTATGCATGAATGCAACAAGTATGGAAAGCAGTAAATCACAACTATCATGGTAGTTAAAGCGTATAAATAAATCAATGTTTAAAGATAAACGACAATTGTTAAAAAATAAGTAAATCACAATTGCATCTAGAAAAAAAACAACTTAGCACGACAGTTAAATATATACAACAGTACAAAAACAAAACAACCTCCTACTCCTAGTTCTAGACCTAACTCTCTAAAGTGTTCATTTGTCCCCAGCAGAGTTGCCAGCTGTCATCACTGGTTTTCGTCCGGGCCCGTTTGGGGTGAGCTCAAACTGAACACATGTTGAGAAAATTTAGAGTCGCCACCAACTGTTTTTGGGGTACAGTTGGATATCCTTTACTTTGAGTAGTAAAAAGATGTGGTCTGCGTTATCAGAAAATGGTTCGGTAGTTGGTTACGTGTAGGAAGGATTAGCACCCCCTACGCCCCTTTCGGTATCTAATTTAGGAGGAGGAGGTTTTTTATTTGTGCTGCCATCACTGGGTTAAGTTTCCTAAAAATTCTATGATTTTTATTTAGCTAAGTTATTTATTAAAGTTATGGTGAAAATGGATTTACCCTAAATTTCTAAAGGGAACCTTAGAAGTTTTTGGTTTTTTGTTTGAAGTGGAGAATGAGATCCTACGGGTTGGTTTTGGTTTTTGGTATTGCTTTCGGAAATTGAAGTCCTAAAAAAAATGGTTTTTTATTTTCCCTCTTTTTTGGTTTTTTGGGTTAGAAAACATACATTTTTGTTTTTTTGTTTTTTTGTTTTTTTGTTTTGTTTTTTTTGTTTTGTGTTTTGTAAAATAAACGTTTTGTTTTGGTTTTACCTTTTTTTGTCTTTTTTTTTTGTTTTTTTGGTTTTGGAAATTGTAGTACTAATTTTGGTTTTTTTTTGTTTGAAAACATGAAAACGTTTTTTTTGTTTGTTTTTGTTTTTTGCTTTTTATTCTTTTTGCAAGGATTAAACTATGAGCTAACACAATAACATATAAAGTGAGGTGTGTGATTGCGACATCCATAAATCAAAACGACCCACTCTTTTTCTTTCTTTTCTTTTTCTTCATGCCTCCCTTTGCTCTCTCTCTTTTTCTTTGTTTGTTTTTTTTTTTGCTATACTTTACATATTACAACATACACATATACAAAGGAAAGGGAAATATAAGAAAAACACAACGCAACCAATAAAAGAAAAAGAAATACAAGGAAATATTAAGAGCTACATCAAATATGAATATAAATAAGCTGAAAAGTAATGAAGAAATGAGGGCTGAACCGACTATGAAGCTTCGAACACCGAACTGCTGTGCGAATCCTGTCCACGCCGATGGTCGCCTGTCTGAATTTCCAAATCACCAAGTTCCAATAGCGTAAATGGCAAGAATCAGTTGGGATTTTGATTTGGAGATTGCAATGGTGTGTGGAGAGGAGAGAAGATTGAAAGGCAAGAACCTTTTTCTGGGTTTTGGGTAGAAAACGTGGGAAAGGAGGATGATGTATATTTTGGATTCAGATTTTTTTTTTTGGGCTGGAATCGAGGAGAATGGGTGTAAGGAATAGGGAATGAAAAGAAAAAAAACAATTGTTTTTTTGTTTTTGTTTTTTTGATGGAAACGTAAGAAGAGAAAAAAGCATAACTGGAATTGTTGTTTTTTTGTTTCTTTCTGGGTAAAAGAGCTGTAACGAGGTGTCAGGGAAAAGGGATTGGAAAGACTTGGATGATTTTGATTTTAGGACAGGGGGAGTGTTTGGCTAAAATATGGAATTAGGCAACTGGGTGTGAAGATGGCAGCAGGGTTCTCTCTTTTTTCCCTTGGGCGTGATCTGGGTGTTGTTCTCTGGGGCTTCCCTTCTCTTTCTCTCCTTTTTTTTGGACATAATTTCGCAGGGAGGAAGCTGGGGCGTAATCAGTGTCTGGGCAAAAGGGTTCTTTTTCAGAGATCAGGGGTCTGTCGTTTTTCTCTGCTTAACTCTCTGTTTTTTTATTTTTCTCTCTCTCTTGCACAGGGACGGACGACTGCATCTTAAAGGGCTGGCGGAAACCTTTTGGCTGGACTGTCATTAATTGCAGCATTAAATGCTGTATTATTGATGCAGTATTTTAATTTGCAGATTTGATGCTTTGTCGGGTGGACAGCTTGTGCGGAAAACAGGGCAGCTCGTGATTGCCTTTTGAATTTGTATTTTAGCACATGTGACTGACAGGGTTATTGCAAAATTGATTCTTTGTCAGGTGGCCAACGCAGAGGATGAGTGTCGTGAACAGCCAGCGAGAAAAAAACAAGCTAGCGCGAAAAGCCAGCGAGAAACGCCAACCAGCGAAGGTCAAAGGGGTCAGAGGCTCGAAGTGTCGGCAGGTCGGAGGTCAGAGTGTCGGCAGGTCAAAGGTTTATAGGCCTCGCGTGTCCAGGGTAGAAGGGTCGAAGGTCGAAGTGTCGGCAGTGGGGCTTCGAGGGTCAAGGGTGAAAAGGTCGAAGGTCGGAGGTTCGCAGGTCAAGGCGTCACAAGTCCTAGCGTCATAAGTCTCGAGGCGTCGCATCTTCACAGGGTTCGAAAGTCCGAAGGGGCGAGTTGTAGGTCGGAGTGTCGGCAGCGGCACTTCGAGGCTTTGACTCTTTGAGGCTTCGAGGCTTCGAGGTTTCGAGGATTCGATGCTTCGAGGCTTCGAGGCTTCGATGCTTCGGGGCTTCGAGGCTTCAAAGGTCAATGGGTTGAGGTGGCGAGTCGAAGGTCGGAGTGTCGGCAGGTCAACGGTCAACGGTCAACCTCAAAGTTTTTTTTTAAATTACCTTTTTACCCTTACCCATAATGCAAAAATGGACGACCTTTTAGGGATTGTTTGGGAAGACCCGTATTCGCCTACATAGACATTTTGGAGAGTTTCACATGATCACTTTTTCGGGCAGTTTGACCACGGGCATTGACCGTCTTTTGACAAATTTGACTTTTTCCAACAAAAGTTATTTTGGCCATAACTTCTTCATTTTAAGTCCGATTTGAGCTCGGTCAAGTGCGTTAGTCTCCAATTTTCATCCTCTATCATCTGGTGTTGGTGTTGGGGCGCTTCAAAGACTTGTAGCAGAAGTCATTAATTTTGGACTCCCCATCCGTGTCAATTGTATCTATCTCGTGCAAATTGGGATAAACCATTCCTTGGAAGTATGGGATCATTGTGGACCTGTTCAACAAGATATATGGCATGGGCAGAAAGGTATATCAAATGGGGTTAGTATGTCCAAACCGGTCAAAATGGGGTCCAACAACAGGTCCTTACATGAACCAACTATGGTCCCAAAAGAGCTGCCTCTCCTACGTTAGTCCAACACAAAAGTGATCGGCACGGTCTACCATACAACGCCTTAAAAGGAGCCATCCTAATCGATGCCTGATAATTGTTGTTGTAGGCAAACTCCACCAAAGAAAGGTGAGTTGCCCACGAACCCCCAAAATCTAACACACAGGCCCTCAACATGTCCTCCAATGTTTGATTCATCCGCTCTGTCTGTCCGTCAGTCTTAGGGTGAAAAGCTGTACTCAAGTCAAGCTTTGTCCCCATAGCCTCCTGTAAACCTGCCCAAAAACGGGAAGTGAACCTCGAATCTCTGTCGGACACGATCGACGATGGCACCCCATGCAGTCTCACAACCTCGTTCACATATAGCTAGCCCAATGCCCCAATGGAGTCCCGTTCTCGAATGGCATGGAAATGGGCCAACTTTGTTAGCCGATCCACAATCACCCATATCATGTCTTTCCTCCCAGTAGTGGATGGAAGACCAGTTACAAAATCCATCGCTATGTGGTCCCACTTCTACTCCGCTATTGGCAACGGCTGTAACATGCCCACCGGCCGCTGATGCTCAGCTTTCACCTACTGACACGTGAGGCACCTCGAAACAAATGTAGCTACATCTCGCTTTATCCCAGGCCACCAAAAATGTCCCCAAAGCGCATGGTACATCTTCGTACCACCAGGATGCACAACAACTCTAGACTGATGAAACTCCCTCATCACTCATCTCTGAGAGAAGAAGCCACTACTAGCCGCCCCTGAAAAGACAACTCATGCTCAGGACCCTCTGTCCAATCCTCAGATAGCTCACTAGCCTCAATACGGGCACGAAGAACCTCACACTCAATATCCCCCAATTGTCCCTCCTGGACTCGCTGGTACAGCTCAGGCACAACAACAATAGGACTCAGGACTGTCCCACGATCACGAGAAATAAGCTGCAACTGCAACATCGCCAACTACTCCATCAGCTTGCACTCTCTCACTGCCACCTCAACTTTTCCTTTCCTGCTCAACGCGTTAGCTACAACGTTGCCCTTGCCTGGGGTATAAGCAAGAGTAAAGTCAAAGGTCTACAAATACTCCACCCATCTCCTCTGCCTCAAATTCAAGTCCTTCTGAGTAAAAATGTACTAAAGGCTCTTCTGATCTGAGAACACCACAAACTTTTCCCCCAAGAGATAATGCTGCCAACTCTTCAAGTAAAAGATGACAGCCGCCAACTCAAGATCGTGAGTATGGTAATTCTGCTCATGAGTTTTCAACTGCCTCGGCCCATAAGTTACTACACCGTGCTCCCGCATAAGCACACACCCCAAATGCTCGCCGACACTTTTCAGTCCACTCAAACTTCACTCCCTTCCTGGTCAACGCCGTCACAGGAGCCGCCAAACGAGAGAAGCCCTCTACAAAATGATGGTAATACCCCGCCAAGCCAAGAAAGCTACGAACCTCAAAAACGTTGGTTGGCCTCTCCCACGATGATACAACCTCAATCTTAGCCGGGTCCACTCTAACCCCCTCACTGACACTACATGGCCAAGAAAATGAGCCTCCTGCATCCAAAACTCACATTTGCTAAACTTAACAAACAACCGCTGGTCCCTCAAGGTTTGCAACATTGTTGCCAAATGCTCCACATGCTCCCTCTCCGTCCCGGAATACACCAAAATATCGTCAATGAACACAACTACAAAAGAATCCAAGTATGGAGCAGAAACTTGGTTCATAAGATGCATGAACACAGTAGTGCATTAGTGAGCCCAAAAGGCATCACTACCCACTCATAATGCCCATACCAAGACCGAAAGCAGTCCTAGGGACGTCCTCATCCCTAACTCTCAATTGGTGGTACCCCGATCGCAGATCTATCTTGGAAAACCACCTGGGCCCCACTCAACTGGTTAAATAAGTCATCTATCCGAGGCAATGGATACTTGTTCTTCACAGTCACCAAATTCAGCTTCCTATAATCAATACAGAGGCGAAGCGTGCTATCTACCTTCTTCACAAAGAGCACCGGGGCACCCCAGGGTGAGGTACCCAGTCTGATATATCCCTGGCCCACCAACTCCTCTATTTGCCTCTGAAGCTCCCTCAACTCAGCTGGCCCCATACGGTATGCCACTTGGGAATTTGGACTAGTCCCTAGTACCAACTCAATGGTGAACTCCACACTCCTCTTAGGTGGTAAACTCCTCAACTCCTCAGGAAAGACATCCTGAAATTGGTCAACAACTGCTGGCCACACCCTCTTTCCCACTTTGCCTTCCTCAACAAAGGTTAGAGTTGCCAACCTATGGGTGATGGCACCCCACTGGTCCTTCACTGGCCCAGCTCAACTCGCCTCACAATCCCACTCCCCCTGCAGGGTGCAAGAAATCCCTGCAGGCGACACGAATGATACACGCCGCCGATAATAATCTATCTTGTCCTGGAAAGCCACAAGCCAATCCATACCCAAGATCAGGTCAAACGTCCTCAATGGCATCACATACAGATTAAAACTAAGCTCTACATATCCTATGGATAACACACAGTCACGGCAAACACGTCGCACCTCAATCATACCTCCTACCGGAGACTGCACAACTGGGGGTCTCTCTGCCTCAACACGTACTAACCCCAAGCCATCAATTACAAGCTCAGTAACAAAAGAACACGATGCACCCGAATCGAAAAGAACAGAAACAAGCGTTCGAGAGATCAAAAGGGTACCTCTAACTACCGATGGTCCTGCTCCACCCTCCGCCGGTGGAGGTGGTAGCTCAGCCTCCTCTTGGGGTATTGCATTCAGCGCAAACACCCTCCCTTGGCCCGTGCCACTGGTCAGCCCACCCACTAGGTGGTTCCTGCCCTAACTGCCTCCAGCATCAGTCTGCTGTTGCTCTGGTCTCCCCTGAGGTCGGGACTAGCTGGATCCTGCCTAACTAGCTTACCACTGATGAGTTGGTCTCTCTACTAGTGCACGAAAATTTGCATCACTCCTCATGCTAGTTGTCAAGCCTCCTGCTCCCTTGTTGCCATTCCTGCAAACCCGGCTCAAATGGCCCTCTCGTCCACAGCTATTGCATTGCCAGTCCTTCTTGGGACACTCCCTCCTGAAGTGGCCTTGCTCCCCACAGCAATGACAGCCGCTGGGGAGACCCCCTGCTGAACCGCCCTGCCTACTGCTGCCAAAGGTTAACCTCCTTGAGTTCACTGAGGGTTGACCCCTGTTGCGGAAAGAACTGCTACCTCCCTCCTCGGTCTTGGGCCTCTTGGACCCTGAATCATGGTCAGACCCTCCCTGTAACTGTCGACCCTGATGGGCCTGCCTCCCATCATCAAGCTCCCTCTCAGCTATACGGGCTGTCACAACAACCTCAGCATAAGTCCTCAAACACAGTATCGCTACCCTCTGCCTAAGGGCTGACTTGAGAAACTTGTGGGCCTACAGGTCCTCCCTTGCCACAGTCTCGGGAGCAAATCTACTGAAGCTCCGGAACTCCCGCTCATACTCGGGCACTGTCTTCGACCCCTGCCTCAAGTTGCCAAATTCCTCCCTCTTTTGCCACCTCAATGACTCAGGGAAGAACTCATCATGGAAGAGTTGCAAGAACTCATCCGACAACATGAACTGCACTTCACGGCTTCCCACGACACTTTGCCACCACTCCAAGGCATTCCCCTCTAGCCTGCCGAATGGCCAGCCTCACCTTATCCTCCTCCTCGGGGGGTAGGAGAAACGAAAACACATGCTCGATCTGCCTCAACCAATGCTCAGCTATCACTGGATCCCCCTCTCCCTTGAACCTCGAAGGTTGTTCCTTTCAGAACCTCGTCATAACATCATCATCTGCACAGTGCATCGGTACACCACCCAGCAAACTCTCATGCTCACGAGGTAGCTCCCCACTGGCAGTGGTAGTGGTGGTGGCACCACCTGCTGTGCTGCCATCTCACGGCGCACTTCCTCCCGAACCTCTTGCCGGATACCCTCCCTCAGCTCTCGGACTTCCAGTCGGATGCCCTCTCGCAGTTGTGCCAACAACAGCCCATGTCCTCCAGTGGGCTACCCCGCACCAGGACCCTCATGGGTAGATGACTCATCGACCATCGCCCCGGATGCACGTGTCACTCTCCTCGGTGGCATTCTTACTACACGAAGTAAGGAACACAAACGTCAAAACGAATTCGAATCTATCGCGTGTCATTACCTCTACCCCACTTATCAATTCTACTATCATATGGCATTACACACATACATTGCATCAATCCACATTGCACACAGCTTAATTCACATTTCACACAGATCAATTAAACAAAGAGTTTTCATGCTCAAGGTATGCCAAGAAAATTCCGAGTTGCACGTTTCACACTTAATCACGTTATTCGCCTTTTTTTTTTTCACAGTTTAGCACAGATAAACAACAAATGTAACTAGTGCCCTAATGCCAATGAATGCAAATTCGACCTCAGGTCTGGACTACCCTAAGTACACCTTAGAGGCTCAAAGAGGACCGTGTTGATCAGGCATGTCCCTCCAGGCTCCTCCAAAGGACTCAAGATAACCAGAGCTACCCACTACCCTAAGCCAACTAGACCATCATCTGATGGCCTTGTGACGCCCCGGATTTCCCACCCAAAGAAACCAATTCTTGACTCCCCTTTACCCACGCTGTGGATAAGGGGTTGAAGTGAAATAACTCCACACAGGGGCACAACCCACATCAGAAATTCACCAAAGCAAAACAAATGACTTTATTAAATTTGAAACACAATGTCAACAAAGCAAGCATGCCTTTATTACAATTGAGTCTCCTTTACAATATCTCCCCACTGGGGTTTCATCATTTTCCCACTGGGCTTATAAAGGTTCCACAAAACATCATAACACAAATTACATTTAAACAAAGCGACATGGCAGACTGTCTTCCACCTTGGTATTCCCACCTAACGCCTGTAGGTCCCTGAAAAGCAAGGAAACACAGTAGGAGGGGTGAGCAACCACAGGTCAATAGGGATCATGTCTCCCCAACCCATCCCATGCTCCTAGCATCTACATGAGGGCGTGCACAAGTGCAGTGTCGTGGCAATACTATTTGAACAGGTATAATCACATTTAAAAACATGTCAACACAGCCACACAGGCTCCTTTTTCACAGCCACATAGGCTCACAATCTGCCACACAGGCTCCATTTTCACAGCCACATAGGCTCACAATCTGCCACGGGCTTCACATAACCAGCCACGGGCTTCCACAGCCACTGGGCTTCACATAACCAGCCACGGGCTTTCACAACCAGTGGGCTTCACATAACCAGCCACAGGCTTCCACAGCCACCAGGCTTCACATAACCAGCCACGGGCTTCCACAGCCACTGGGCATAAAACCAAACACATAACATACATCAGTCACACAGGCATAATATCAAACACTTAACTTGTATGGCCACATAGGCATAAAACCAGACACATAACATACATCAGTCACAGGCATAATATCCAACACTTAACCTGCATGGCCACATAGGCATAATATCAAACAATATGCCATTGAAGGCCAACATCCATATAGGAGATCACACCTATATGGATTTACGTATAAATATATATACCTAGATAACCACAGATCACCTACCACAAGGCCTAAACCCTGGGATAGGTTCAAGGAACAGGACAAAACCCCTACCTCTGGAGGATCCTCCATGCTCTTGCTTCCTCGCCTAACGCCGTCCAACCACGGAAATGACAACGGCAGCCACGGTCTGAACCTCTCTCTCTCTCTCTCTCTCATCCTCCCTCTCTCTCTCTCTCTCTCTGCGACGACTACGGCGGAAGAACCCTAAAACCACAACACAAAGGGGCTCCTCCTACTTATATAGACACCTTAACACCAAAATGAAGTAGTTTTGATTAAGTGAACCCCAGCATCAAAATGACGTAATTTTGATGGAACAGGCTACAACCTTCTCGCATCCACACAAGACAAAATACCCATAATTCCAACATGCCTCTTTGGGAAAAGATTACTAGAATAACAAAACCAAGGTGATGATGCAAAAGCATGGCTGCACGCCATAATGCACGTGATATTCCCATATCACGTGCAGCTCCAATTGATGTGAAATTCTTCCCCAAGGTTCCTTGTATCATGTCGAAGGCAGACATACAATAATCTTCTTGCACATGATATCCCCATATCACGTGCAACTCCGAATACCCTAAGATTTTGCCCTAAGCCTTATAACAATGTCTGGAAGGCTCCCATGCAAAAACATCCCTGCCCGTGACAAGCCATTGTCACGTGCACCTCCCAAAGGTTCCCTTTTGGGATCATCTCTTACCTCAAACTTGCCCATCAACAAACAAGGTGTTTTAGCTAAAGTGTGTGGGAAGAAAACTCACTAAAATCATACAATTTCCACCCCAAAAGGCAAAACTGTGATTAACTCCTCACATCCCAAAACACGGGTCATTATACTCGTAGAATTCAAAGGCTCGTAGAGTGAGATGTCAGTTAAGCACTAGTTCGAACCTAGCTTTGTAGCCAGAGAGCAGAAGAATTAGAAGATCAATTCTCAAGGTTCGAAGACTCAGACTCGAAGATTCATGGGTAAAGACTTGTAGCAAAGCTACAAGGCACATACATCTACAGGTTGTGGCTAATTGGAGCAAAACGCACTGAAGGCCGCATTTAAGTAAGCTATCACTCGGTCGACACTTCTAGGTACACTAAGTCTTTGGAAAACTCGTGGATGTCATCCAAGACTAGCGGAACATGTTTCAATGGTGAATATCAAAAGGTGAAACGTGTTCAACCCTAGCAGAAGGGTTTCCTACGACGGCCGCCCTATAAAAGCAAGGAGTATGCCTTATTTCTAGAAGAGAGCGTTAGAATATCGCAGAATATAAGAAACGTATCTGAAGCGATACAAGAGAGACGCAGAGTTGTTCGTTCAACATACACAGAGAGAGAGGAAGATTAGATGCAAGATAATAGTGAGTTAATCTGTTCTTCTTCCTTATACATTCGACGAACAGTGTGTAAGTTCGGCAAAAGAGTGGTTGAAGGTCAAGCAGTGCAAATAGTTAAATGCGTAGGAGCAAATTACACTAGACAGTTTTTCACAGTGAGTGAGTACTAAAGTAATACTATTTTGTATTTGCATTTAAAAGGAAAAGAGAGTTAATCCTGTTGTAACAAGGGCTAGACCCTACTATACTAAAAGTATATAGTGGATTAGACTCCGTGTAGGTTCACCCTCACAACCGTGGAGTAGATCACATTGATCGAACAATGTAATCCGTGTGTCTCTTTCTTTTTCTTCTCTTACATACCTGCTGTTATCTGATATTGCATGAGACACTATCATACCATCCAAAACACCAACTATATCTGTAGAATACCTTTGCGTATCATATGACCTTAAAACTAAAAGGAAATAGTTTTAAGTATACAGATTCACCCCCCTCTCTGTATACAAACCCATAAACCTAGATGATCTAGCTTGGAACTTGGGAATATCAATTGGTATCAGAGCCTAGTTCTCACTGGAGGCAGATGTATCACTCTGTGGAAAAGTGATCACACAGATCGATAAGTTTGTGTTATTGAGATCTGTAGCTTAACAGCTTAGTGACCAAGCAAGAATTCATTGGGTAAATTCATATAATAGAGATTTCAATTAGCGGACCGAGTATCAGCTCTAACTACACAAAGAGAGTGCCTATTTTTGATCGCACAAATTATAAGATGTGGAGAGCTAGAATGGAGATGGTATTCATGTCCATGGGTATGGACATTGAGCGGGTAATCAGACACGGATACATAGAACCTGCCAATGACAGAGAACCCACAGAAGCTGAACAAAGAACCTATGAGCTGAATGGTAGAGCTTTGAGTGTTATTACATCTGCACTCAAAGACTCTGAATACGCAAAGTACATGGATTGCAGGGTTGTGAAGGATTTATGGGACAAACTAGAAAGTGTCTATCAAGGAGATGGCAGACTAAAAGAAACCAGGTTGCAACTGTACACACAGAGATTTAAAGCTCTCAAGATGGAAAAGCAGGAAAGTGTACAGGAGTTCTTTGTACGTTTGACAAAGATTGTCAACGACATGAGAAGTCATGGCAAGAATAAGAAGAACTATGCAATTGTAAAGAAGGTGTTGAGAGTTCTACCCAAGAAATTCATCCCAAGGGTGGAAGTTCTAGAAAACAGACGAGACCTGGAAACTATGACGTTACAAGAGCTACAATGTAGTCTAATTGCATTCGAAATGAAGTTGCACTCTTATGAAGAGCCATCTACATCAATGTCCCAGCCTACAGCCAAGGAATCAAAAGAAGTAGCCTTTAAGGCTATGAGAAAATTAAAAATAAAGAAAGAAGCTGAGTCCTCAGAAGAACAAGAGGACAGTGACAGCGAAGAAGGTGAAGATGAGGTGGTAGCCTACTTCACTAGAAAATTTAAAAGAGGTGGAGCAGGAAAACAAGCAGGAGGAAAAGGTAAAGGAGGACTTTCCCTCAGATATTTCAAGTGTGGAAAGCAGGGGCACTTTGCATCTCAATGCAAAGTGAAATCTAATGACTCAGATGATGAAGCCTCGGATGAGGAGGATATAAAGTGGAAAAAGTCATCATATCGAAGAAGCAGTTCCACAAGAAGGTCAGCAGCTCCACAGAAGAAAAAGAGCTCACACAAGAACTATATGAGCCGAATTGCGAATCGATGATGATGATGAATGCTCATCAGATTATGCCTTTGTTGCCAAGATAGAGGTAGACAATGGCACTTCCTCAGAGGAGGATGAGGCAGAAGAAGAAGAAGTTGATCTGGAGGAGGAGCTAGAGCTTGCAACAGAAGAGATCCGCATAAGAGGATATAGGATTAAGCAAGTCACGGAAGAGCTCAAGCAAGTCAAGGGAGAGCTTACAGAATCCAAAGAGGAGAAGGATAAGGTGCTAGAGGATTCCAAGAAGTTCTGCGAGGAAATTGTCAGCTTAAAGCTCAAACTAGAGGAGCAAATCAAGATATGTGATAACATTACCACAGAACTTACCACCAGAGACACCACAATCCAACGGCTTGAAGAAGAACTGGTAAGCCTTCAACAGAAGATCTCAAAGGAAAGAGCCAGTCAAATCCAAAGTCCAATCAACTAGTCTTTAGAGACTCGCCCTCCCGCTAACGTTACCACTGTCGGAGTCCCAATCGAAAGCCAAAGTCAGTTCAATTTGCATTTGTTTCTTTATTTTTTAGCTTATTTGTATTTATATTTGATGTAATTTTTTAGTATTTTCTTGGTTTTCATTTTTTAACTTATTTATATTTATATTTGATGTAATTTTTAGTATGTTTCGTTGTATCTTCCTTGTATTTTCTTTCTTTTTATGTTGTACATTGTAATATGTAAAATATAGTAAAAAAAAGAGAGCACAAGGAGAGACATAAAAAAGAAGAGAAGATGAAGAAAAAGAAGGAAAAAGAGGGTAGCTTTATTTTTATTTTTATAATATTTGTGGATGTCACAATCACATACTCCACATTTATTTTGATGTGTGCATTTAGTTACAATCAAAAACCAAAAAAAAAAAAGACAAAAATATGCATTTTTAAGTTGTAACTTTCGATTAGGTTCAAATTTTTTTTTTTAAAAAAAACATGTTCAATTTTTTTTTAAAAAAACAAAACACAATGTTTTCTTTAAAAAAAATACAAAACAAAAAAAACAAAAACGGAAAACAAAAAACAACACGTTTTCCAAAAAAACAAAAGGCAAAAAAAAGAACAAATCATTTTTTAAACAACAACAAAACCACAAAACAAACAAGGCAAAAAAAAAACCTTAGGGTCAAAAAGAAAAACAAAACTTTTAGGATTCCCTTTAACAATTTAGGGTAAATCAATTTCAACCATAACTTTAAAAAATACTTTTAAAAATCATAAACTTTCTAGGAAAGTCAACCCAATCATGACAGTGACAATAAATAGAAAACCTCCTCCTCCAATAGATACCGAAAGGGCGTTGTAGGGGTGCTAATCCTTTCCTACACATAACCAACTCCCGAATCCTTTCTCTGATAACGCAGACCACATTTTTTACTACTCAAGGTATAGGGTATCCAACTGTACCCTAAAAATAGTTGGTGGTGACTCTAAATTTCTTATCATTGGTTTAGTTTGAGCCCACCCCAAACGAGTCCAGACGAAAACCAGTGATGACAGCTGGCGACTCTGTTGGGGATTGTACATACTTTGGAGAGTTAGGTCTAGCGTAGGGAATAGTAGGCTATGTTACTTTTGTATATATTTAACTGCTATGATAGTTATGATTTATTTATACACTTTAATTGCCATAATAACTGTCATTTTGTTTTCTCAACTGTAATTATGATTTATTTACTTTGGCTGCTTTGATATTTGTTATTTTATACTGTAAATGTGAGAACGTACCATGATAGTTATGATTTACTGCTTTCCCTACCTGTTGCATCCATGCATAACCCTATACCCGGGTTTATCACAATTTAGGTTAGCGAGGTTCAGTACGGTCCCCAACGCGTTGATCATTATCCGCAATGGGGCCTCAGACTCCTCACTCAAGCTTGAGGTTCTTTTAAGGCTCGTCCTTTTAAGACCCCCCTCTATAAATCCCATGGTGTATGGAGCCCTTTGTAGAGGAAGTTTGGGAACCAATGAATAAGATAGGTCTAGTAATAGAATCCCATAAGGGGCATTGACCCACATGTTGTTTGCTCATTCCATGCCATGCTAACCTTTGTTTTGTAGGGTAGTCCTTAAGTCATCCCCTGCACATTATTATTGGTTTATTCTTTTATCCTGCCTATTCACCTAGATATGTGTTTAACTACCATCCTAACCTGTCATCATGCATAACACGACATTTATATAGGCATGGAAACTTTCAGTTATCTCCTAAAAGGCCTTAAGGATAAAGAGGCTATTGCAGCGGTGACACAAGCATCTGGGGACATCCAACTTTGCCTTGGAGATTTTCCACCAAGAGAAACCCACAAGGCCGAACATGTTATCATAGAAGATCAGTTGGACTACACTAAGGGCCTTTGTTGAGATAATGGGAAAGCTAGTATGGGACTCACCAGCAGCCACAATGTATGGTGGGCGAGAATATCTTCCATGGGAAACAATCAAAGAAATGATCTGGACCACAACGAAGTAGGGCACACAAATTGCTTATGCTAGCTCTATACGGGCTAGTCATTTTCCCGAGGATACCGGCCCACATCGATGGAGCAATTGTGGATTTGGTCCAGTAGGTGCTCAAAGGATGTGACCCTACTCCTGTTATATTGGTTGAAACCATTCAATCGCTTACTTATCTGAGGAGTAAAGGCTCGGGGCAGTTCATGGGGTGCCTAGCTCTCCTATGCACCTGGCTACAAGGTCATTTCCCTTGTAATGTTTCTCGTTTTCTTGCTATTTATCAGTTGCCGGCCACGACACTATTAGATATTCTGCTCAGCAAATGGAGTTTACCTCAAGACTTGGAAAGCTGGAAGAAGTTAGAGAACCTCATAGAAGCTGACATTACCTAGACTACTCCTTGGATGTCGGTGGTCTCCATAACTTATAGCTACGGGGACTACAATTGGGTCCCACTCTTAGGTCCTTGGGGAGGAACTGCATATGCACCAGTACAAGGTGGAAGATAAGTTGGGCATCATCAGATTATCTTTGTGCTATTCGGCATGGACGATTGTGACTTCATTTACAACATAACCATGCTCGCAGAAAAAGGCAAAAGGATGTATTAGGCATGGTCCGTCCCACACAAGATCCAACCCAACAGTCCAAAACCTGGCATTTATCTGGCATACATATCTTGGAGGGCACAACACAAGCCACAGTTAACTACGGAAATGAGAGCCATCCTCCATGAGAATCAAAATTTCAGGTAGCAGATCCAAAGGCTAGAAGCATCTCTAGAAAGAGCTCTTCAGCGGTTGCAGTTGAGGGAAAAATAAGTCGAGACCATATTGCAGCAGACGGAGGAGGCAGGTGAGTGACCACCTAGAGGAAAAGGTGTCGTGCTGCTTAGGAGATGACAGGAAGTTTGCCTTAAGATCATGTAGACATAGCTCTCATCTGCATGACATTTCTGCATTGTACTATGTGTTTGTTTGCAAGTGTTTGGAATAAAATCATTTGTTTCTCTAACGCTTCGTGATGAACCCACTTTATATGCATTTTTGGTATGTGTTCATCCCCTATTTTAATAGATTTTAGAGTCTTCATTGTGTTTGCGTTTTGTTTTATTTGATTAATATGTATTTTTAGTATTTTTGTTGTGTTTTGGTGTGTTTTGTGTATTTTGGTGTTTTTTGTAGGTACTTGGAGCAATTTGGCCCAAACAAAGCTGAAAAAGGGCAAAATTGGCATCAGATAATGTTGGACAACTAAAAAGTACCTTACACAGGCCATGGCCGCGCAGTGCCTGACCATGGCAGGCGTCTTTTACTGTTCACAACGAAGTTCTCGCCGTGGCTGCAAAATTAATGGCCGCCGACCTTCATAAATATCCAGTGTACTGTCGCCATGGCCACGGTTTTTGGTGGCCATGGCCTGTGTCGACGACATTTCTCCTTTTTCTTTTTATTTTATTTATTTATTTTAATTATTTTAATGTAATAATTGGGGGACTATATAAGGGCCATGTTTATGTTAGAGTTAGGGATTCTGAACCATTGGGGAGCCGTCCTTGGCGGCCCAAGAACCATAGCTTTGATTTTAGATTTCTCTTTTGATTTTGGAGAATTTTATGTGATCTTGGATAGAGAACACTTTGGTTTTGGGAGAGGATCGTTTGTAGGCCTTCGTGATAGGTTGGTTCATCTTCTTTTCTCCCATTGTAATCCCAATTTCATGATTTTATAGATAGATATGTTTATTCAAATTCTCATGGGATAATCCATTCTTCCTAGGGATTGGGGGTAGCCTAATCCTAATTTCTTGATTGTATGTGTTTTTATTTAATTATTTCTTATCTTTTTCATAAACGATTTCATTCTATTAATTGAATCCATGTTTGGGCGTCGCGAACCTATTACATGTCTTGGATAATTGAGGGAAGGACCAAAAGGTGAACCTCGATTATCGGAACTATAGAATGAGACCTAGGACTTGCGTGTCACGAAAGTAGTCCGTGATCCTAGGAGGAATCATGGTTGATCACCTATTAATGGGTTTGATCCTATTTCAGCAGGTCACGAGAGTAGGCCGCTGCTGGGGTTAGGCACGCTGCTATTTGCGCGAAAGCGATTGGCAGTTACATTAGGATTGACCACCTTCACGCGTTAGAGAATTAATAGGAATAATTAATTAAATCATACAATTTAGGATTGGAAATTGTGGTGAACCTCAGCCCCTAGACCTTTATTCCCTTATTTTTCCTTTTCTCTAGGATTGTTTTATTTTATTTATTTTAATTTATTTTAATTTATTATTTTTCTTTTTTTTATTTAATTTCTCTACCATTATTTGCTTAGACAATAGGAGCGCAATTAAGTTATAGATTTCCAACTGTGTCTCTGTGGGATCGACCCTGACTTACCCTTCTACAGGTTAGTTAGGTTTATAAATATTATTTTGAGAGCGTAAGTGCGACAAAAATGCCTTATCAAATTGGCGCCGTTGCCAGGGACACGGCAATTTTTGGGAACTTTAGCCGAACGTGTGAAAATTGGACTAAGCATGTATATATGTGTGTTTGGTTTTGTTTTTCATTTCCTTGTGTGCTTTTATTTATTTTATTTGTTTTTTTATTGTTATGTTTTTTTATTATTGTTTTGTTTGCTTTTAAAAAAAAACAATATTTTGCTAGTGTTTTTTTATTTTATTATTATTGCTATTTCATTTATTTATTTGTTAATTTTAGGTGTAGCTTTTTTTTTTTTAATTATTTGTCTTTTTTTTCTTTTTTTTCTTCTCTTCTCCTCTCTAATCGGCAGTGTGCTTTATTTTCTTTGAAAATGCCGGTTCGTTGTATGTTTTGTGGTGGTGAGCATGAGCCCTCTCAATGTCCACACGCTACTATTAGGTAGCTCAGCCAAATGCATTTAGGTGTCACTCATGATGATCCTAATTTTTATGGTGCTTATAATGCATATGTTAATTCATTACCTCTTGTGCTTTGTACTCGTTGTGGAAGTGGTGGCCATATGGCTAATACTTGTTTTCTGAATTTATGTGCCCTTCCTATATCTTATGAGGATAATGGTGGGATGGAATCTCTTTGTTCCACCATTCATGAATTGTATAGAGAGGTAGAAGTCTTAGAGAACTCTACTATTGATGAGGCTACATTTGAGGACCTAGTTAAGGAAACTCATGGCACTGCTTTTGCTTGCCTTTTGATTTGAATGCCTGTGAGGATAGACTTCATACCTTACTAGAGTCCATAGAGGAGACCGAGAGCTTGATTTTCAGGTTACAAAAAATTTTGGATTTTTGTACCCCTTCTAGTAGTCCCTCTAATTTTGGCATTAATGCACCATGTGAACATATTGACCATATAGGATTATAGAGTGAACATCCTTTTAGGGAGATAGATGATATTAGTGTGAATGGGCATAGTGCTTCTTCTTGGTCCCCGTTTTGTGTTGATTTATCTTGCAAGGCCATGGATGATATGATTAATGGTTGCCACCTCGGATCTGCACCACTGGTTGACGGCACAGCTGGAGATGAGCTTTTACATGATACTCCTGTGGAGGGAGACGTCCCAGAACAGGTAATTATTAGTGACTCCCAGTTGCATGTCCAAGAACCCGGGCAGGTAAGTCCTAAGGTAACTAGTCAATCTTGCTCTAATTCTGAGGAGGTAACAGTCATTGAATATTATAAACCCTCCTCTCACTCCCTTTGTAATTTATTTGTTTTACCTATTTCTTTTTCTTTTTATTTTTCTAGTTATAGGTGTAGTTTTTGTTTTTGTTTTTCTTGCTTGTGTGTAGCCCCTCACCTGCAGGGCTTAGGCTTGCGAGACCTTCCTCTGCAACCCCGTCGGCTAATTAGAGGTTTAGTAGGTGTTCCTATAATTCCGCATAAGTATGATCTCTCCAACACACCGCGGCCACCTGATAAAGTCGTGGTATTTGTTTTTATTATTTTTATTTATGATTTATCTTTCTCACCTCGACCTCCTGATCAGGTCATTATTTTTCTTTTTTTCTTGTCCTTGTTTTCTTTTTCATTTTTTTTATTTTATTGTGTGTTTGATTTTTGAAATAAAACCCTTTCACCCTCTATATGCCTTTCCTCTTTTGTTTTATTTTATTGTTTGCTATGTGTTCTTACATGCTTTGTGTGTGTGTCTATTCCCTTTCACAATGAGGACATTGTGTCTTTCAAGTGTGGGGGGAGAGTCTGCATGATTGTTTATCCTTGTTTTGTTTTGTGTTTGATTGCATGATTGGTTGTATGAGTCTGGAGATATTATGGGAATATTCTTAATATGCTAGTTTTAGTGAAAATTTTTTATTTTTGCTATTTACCATGCTTGAGGTGTTATGTATGGTTTGGTTTGGGTAATTATGCCTTTAGGCCTATGCATTATTTTCTTTGTGCTTAGGATGAGATCATTGCGTGTTTGAGCTAGGACTTGAGTTCTTTCTTTAGTTTTTCAATTTTAGGGTGAATGCCTTATATTTTCTTGGAGTTGTGTGTTAAGAGCAAAACAGTCCATGCATCCTTTATTCTTTTAAGTGTGATTAGCCTCCTCGTTGATGATCTTGGGCAAGTGCTTGTATAGTTGTGTTGTGGTGATGGGTTAGTGCTTGAATGTTGGGCTAGAGTCACATGTTGCTTTGATGTTAGTTGCCTAGATTGGTGCTCTTTAGGGTGTGGCTCAAATTCAAAAAAAAGAAGAAGAAAGAAATCAGAAAAAGAAAGAGAAAAAAATCTGAAAAAAAAAAGAAAAAAATCTGAAAAAAAAGAGAGAGAAAGAATAAGAGCTTTCTTGTTTGCCATTTGTAAGTGACTTGGCCAACCATGTATATTTGGCTATTTTATGTTTTATTTCTCATAGTTGTGGCATTTTATGTAAATGGGGTACTCTTATTTGTAATCCTTGTGGCATAATCTTGATATTTAGGCTCAAGGGAATGTTGATTTTGTAAACCCCATGTTTGATTATTAACATATATATATTTATGCCACTTAGTTTGAAAAGAAAAAGAGTTGATATTATTTGAATGTTTATTTCAACAAAAAAGAGTTGGTAGCTTACCTCTCATGGTGGCATGTTGGCAAAGGCATTTGGTTTGTGGTAAGAATTGTTGTGTCACCACAATGAGGGACTTGCTTTTACTTTCTTACGATCTGAAAACCCATGGAGGTTTTGAGTGTTGAGTGATGTGAGACTACCACTTGAGTGAGGTATTTTTGGCTTCTATTGAGAGGACTCCAAGAATTTATGGTTATTTGCTCTATTATTTGATTAATTTGGTTGTTCCTTAGACCCTTAGCTAGGAAAACATGTAATTGTTGGACTAAGTGTGGGGAAGGTCATGTAGAAGCTTAGGGTTGCCTTTGCTCATTCCTTGCTAGCATTTCATTCTCTTTTGTATGGTGCTTGCATATTTGGAATTACCCATATTCTCATTTGTGTTTTTTTATTTTCTTATTTTCCATTTTTGTGTGATTGTGTGATTAATTTAGTCCTTGCTCGGGGACGAGCAAGAGGCAAGTATGGGGATTTTGATGAACCCATTTTATATGCATTTTTGGTATGTGTTCATCCCCTATTTTAATGGATTTTAGAGTCTTTATTGTGTTTGCGTTTTGTTTTATTTGATTAATATGTATTTTTAGTATTTTTGTTGTGTTTTGGTGTGTTTTGTGTATTTTGGTGTTTTTTGTAGGTACTTGGAGCAATTTGGCTCAAACAAAGCTAAAAAAGGGCAAAATTGGCATCAGATAATGTTGGACAACTAAAAAGTACTTTACATAGGCCATGGCCGCGCAGTGCCTGACCATGGCAGGCGTCTTTTACTGTTCACAATGAAGTTCTCGTTGTGGCTGCAAAATTAATGGCCGCCGACCTTCATAAATATCCAGCGTACTGTCGCCATGGCCACGGTTTTTGGTGGCCATGGCCTATGTCGACGACATTTCTCCTTTTTCTTTTTATTTTATTTATTTATTTTAATTATTTTAATGTAATAATTGGGGGACTATATAAGGGCCATGTTTATGTTAGAGTTAGGGATTCTGAACCATTGGGGAGCCGTCCTTGGCGGCCCAAGAACTATAGCTTTGATTTTAGATTTCTCTTTTGATTTTGGAGAATTTTATGTGATCTTGGATAGAGAACACTTTGGTTTTGGGAGAGGATCGTTTGTATGCCTTCGTAATAGGTTGGTTCATCTTTTTTTCTCCCATTATAATCCCAATTTCATGATTTTATAGATAGATATGCTTATTCAAATTCTCATGGGATAATCCATTCTTCCTAGGGATTGGGGGTAGCCTAATCCCAATTTCTTGATTGTATGTGTTTTTATTTAATTATTTCTTATCTTTTTCATAAACGATTTTATTCTATTAATTGAATCCATGTTTGGGCGTCGCAAACCTATTACATGTCTTGGATAATTGAGGGAAGGACCGAAAGGTGAACCTCGATTATCGGAACTATAGAATGAGACCTAGGACTTGCATGTCACGAAAGTAGTCCGTGATCCTAGGAGGAATCATGGTTGATCACCTATTAATGGGTTTGATCCTATTTCAGCGAGTCACGAGAGTAGGCCACTACTGGGGTTAGGCACGCTGCTATTTGCGCGAAAGCGATTGGCAGTTACATTAGGATCGGCCACCTTCACGTGTTAGAGAATTAATAGGAATAATTAATTAAATCATACAATTAAGGATTGGAAATTGTGGTGAACCTCAGCCCCTAGACCTTTATTCCCTTATTTTTCCTTTTCTCTAGGATTGTTTTATTTTATTTATTTTAATTTATTTTAATTTATTATTTTTCTTTTTTTTTTTAATTTCTCTACCATTATTTGCTTAGATAATAGGAGCGCAATTAAGTTATAGATTTCCAACTGTGTCTCTGTGGGATCGACCCTGACTTACCCTTCTACAGGTTAGTTAGGTTTATAAATATTATTTTGAGAGCGTTAGTGCGACAAAAATTCCTTATCACTTTGCATAGTCATTCATGCATACATGCATATCAAAATTGAAAATCAAGTGAAAATTACCCAGCACCTAGGTCGGTAGCCACTTTTCTCCAGGATTGTGCACTCTTACAACCTCAAATCCTGGCACGATCAAGTACCACAACCGCAGCCAATGGCAAAAGAAGTAAAGAATAGACTCATGGGGTTGGAACAATCACAACAAGCCCTACAGGGGCAAATGTATGCAATAATGGAAATGCTTACCAAGCTGACTGGAGAAGGAACTTCGGCAAGAGGAACCTCAAATCACCAACAAGAATAGGGGCAAGAGGCAGTTCTGCCACCTAAACGGGGTCCAAGTTAGGCACCCACATATCAGCCTGCCATGGCACAACCACCTACTCCAAATCAAACTCATTTCACTATGCCCACAGTGGGAAATGTAATAGAAGTGGTGGGTTCGCCAGCTCCTAAGTAGAATGTTGACTCTCCCACTTTAAGAGGATTGGAGGAATGACTGAAAGCTGTAGAAGGCATCGATAGCTATGGCATGATTAGCCCACAAGGTTTATGCTTAGTCCCTGGAGTAGTTCTACCACCGAAATTCAAGATGCCTGAATTAGAGAAGTTCAACAGGACCCGTTGCCCGAGGACATACCTTGCCATGTATTGTCAAAAGATGGCAGCCTACGCAGGTGAAGACAAGCTCCTTATGCATTGTTTCCAGGAAAGCCTAACTGGGGCATCCCTCCGTTGGTACTTTCAGTTGGATGGTAACCGCATCAAGATATGAAAAGAATTAGCTACCTCCTTTTTGGCTCAACATCAAATGGTGAGTAGTTTATCCTGTGTTGAGCTTCATTTATCAAAATTACGTCATTTTGATGTTGGGTTTCACTTATCAAAACTACGTCATTTTGACAAGTGAGGTGTCTATATAAGGAGGTGGAGCTCTCTTTGTTTTAGGTTTAGGGTTTTTGTTGTCAGCCGCCGCAGCCGTCATAGAGGGAAAGAGAGAGAGTTCCTGATCGTTGCTACTGGGGTGACTCGCGTGGGTGGACGACGTCTAGCGTGGGAACAAGAGCAAGGAGGATCTTCCTGAGGTAGGGGCTGTCTCTTCTGGTATCCATTCCGGGATTAGGCCCTGTGGAAGAGGAATCGTAGATTGTTATTGTTAATATATATATATATATATATATATATATATATATATGTAAATCTATGTAGGTGTGACCTCCTATATGGATGTTGGCCTTCAATGGCATATTTCGTTTGGATATGATGTTGTGTTCGGGGTCGGTGGATTTCAGATTTGTTCCCGGGGCAGGGGACCCTAGGGGCCATTGGGGCATTTGCACTATTCGTTTCGTGGTGAGATCATTAGAGTTAGTCCTATGGTAGGACCGTGTGGGGGAACCTTAGAGTTTCCGGGGTAGTTACGATATAAAAATTATGTTTGATATGATATCAATGTGGACATGATAATTATGGATTGTGTGGATTGTTGGATACATGTGTATATCTGATGTGCTGTGAATGTGACTATGTGTGCTATGTGGTTATGGTGGCCTATGTGGCTGTGTTTGTAAGCCTGTGTGGCTGTGGATGTAAGCCTGTGTGGTTGTGGAGCCTGTGTGGCTGTGATTGTACTTGCCCTTGTGACTCATCTGTGTTAACATGTTCTTAAATGTTGAGCATACCTGTTCATTTACTATTGCCACGACACTGCACTTGTGCACGCCCGCATGTAGATGCTAGGAGCATGGGATGGGTTGGGGAGACTTGATCCCTACAGAGCTGTGGTTGTTCACCCCTCCTACTATGTTTTGTTTTCTTTTCAGGGACCTACAAGCGTTAGGTGGGGACACCAAGGTGGAAGACAGTTCTGCTTGTTGTTTTGTTTAAATGTTATTTTGTGTTATGATATTTTGATGGGACCTTTGTAATCCTAGTGAGAAAATGATGTAACCCCAGTGGGGAAAGATTGTACAAGGGTTTTGACTGTAATAAAGGCATGTTGTTTGGTTTGTAAACATTTATTGTGGTTTGAAATTAATAAAGATATGATTTTGTTTTTTTGAATATCTATTGTGGATGTGTATGATGTCCTGTGTGGAATTATTTATCCCAATCCCTTGCCCACTGGGTGGGTAAAGGGGAGTCACGAACCGGTTTCCTCGGGTTGGAAATCCGGGGTGTGACAATATGGTATCAGAGCATGGTCTAGTTGGCCTAGGGTAGTGGGCGGATCTGGTTATCTTGAGTGCTTTGGAATTGTGTATTAGTGGAATTAATACTTGTGCAATGTGAACAAACTAAATGGTGATAATAATGTTGATATTCTGAGAGTGAGCTCGTAGAGCGAGTCTAACTTTGTATGTTCTGACTCGAAGGTCGTAGATCAAAAGATTAGAAGACTTCAGGGTTGTAGACTCGAAGGTCGTAGATCAGAAGACTCGAAGGTCATAGACCATCAGACCATGAGGGTCGAAGCCTCGAAGGGCCATAGGACCACAGGATCGAAGCGTCGTAGTTGCAAAAATCAAAGGTGCAGAGCCATGTCTCGCAGAATCAAAGCGAAGACTCGTAGAGTCGAAGTCTACAGGGTCGTAATCCAAGGTGCAGAGCCGTGTCTCGCAGAATCGAACCGAAGACTCGTAGAGTCGAAGTCCACAGGGTCGTAGATTAAAAGACCTGGTATAGAGATCCATAAACAGAATAATGCGATCATTTACTCGAAGACTCGTAGAGCTCTTTGGCTCGTAGAATGAGATGTAAGTCAAGCACTGGTTCTGACCTAAGCTTTGAAGCCAGAGAGCAGAAGAATTGGAAGATCAAATGCCCTTGGTTCGAAGAATCCGACTCGAAGAATTGAAGAGGAAGACTCATAGACTCATAAAAAAGCTACAAGGCAGTATCTCTGAGGCTATGGCTAGGCAATGGAATGGAGCAAGCTACGAAGGAATGAAATGCGTGGAAGTTCATTATTTCAGTAAGTCGTTACCCAGGTAGCGATTTGAAGTACGTTAAGTACTGGGAAACACATGGACGACATCTAAGGGTGATGTAATATGTTTCAACGATTGAGATCAACGAAGAAACATGCTTAACCCTAGCAGTAGGGTTTCCGACTCAAGCCGACCTATAAAAGCAAGGAATGTACCTGACTTCGAAAGTGCGCCGAAAATATACTTTGTGCAGTTAAGAAACATATAAAAAGATATACAAGAGGTAATGAAGAGTAGTTCGATTCTTTACAGAGAGAGAGAGGAAGATTAAAGAAGAGATAACAGTAAGTTAATCTGTTTTACTTCCTTATACATTCGAAGAACAGATCGTGAGTCAGGTATAGGCGTGATTGAAGGTCGAGCATAGCAAATGGTCATCCGCGCAAGAGCAGATTGTGTTAGACAGAGTGTTACAGTGAGTAAATTCTGGAGCAATACTGTTTTGTATTTGCGTTGAATAGAAGAGAGAGTTGATTCTATTGTAACAAGGGCTAGACCCTACTGTATTAAAGGAGAATAGTGGATTGGACTCGGTGTAGGTACACCCTCACCACCTTGGAGTAGATCACATTGATCGAACCACGTATATTGTGTGTCTCTATCTTTTCTTTCTCTTGTATGCCTGCTTGTGACTGATATTGCATGAGACATTAAGATATCACCCAAACGAAACCACATCTATTAGAGCAAACTCTCCAAAGTATTCTACTCATAAAACTTAAAGAAAAGTTTTATAGTATACAGATTCACCCTCCTCTATTTATACAAACACTTATACAAAGATAACTGTGCTTGGAACCTGGGAATAACAATTGGTATCAGAGCTAAGTTCTCACTGGAGACAGATCTATCACTCTGTGGAGAAGTGATCTCACAGCTGGATACGTTTGTATATTTTGAGATCTGTGGCTTAACAGCTTAGTGATCAAGCAAGAGTCTTTATATACATAATGGAGATTCCAATTAGCGGACCGAGTGCTAGCTCAAACTATGCTAAGAGAGTGCCAATTTTTGATGGCACAAATTATAAGATGTGGAGAGCAAGGATGGAGATTGTGTTTATGTCCATGGGTATGGACGTTGAGCAGGTAATCAGAGACGGATATGTAGAACCAGCCAACGACAGAGAACCCACAGAAGCTTAAAGAAGAACTTATGAGCTAAATGGCAGAGCTCTGAGTGTCATTACATCAGCACTCATAGACTCTGAATATGCAAAGGTAATGGACTGCAGGGTTGCAAAGGATTTATCAGATAGACTCGAAAGTGTCTATCAAGGTGATGGCAGACTAAAGGAAACCAGGCTGCAACTGTATACTCAGAGATTTGAAGCTCTCAAGATAGAGGAGCAAGAGAGTATACAGGAGTTCTTTGTGCGATTAACAGAAATTGTCAATGACATGCGAAGTCATGACAAAAATAAAAAGAACTTTTCCATAGTAAAGAAGGTGTTGAGAGTTCTACCCAAAAGATTCATTCCAAGGGTGGAAGTTTTGGAAAATAGCAGAGACCTGGAGATAATGTCATTGCAGGAGTTGCAATGCAGGCTGACTGCATTTGAGATGAAACTGCACTCTTATGAAGAGCTATTTGCATCTACATCCCAGCCCACAGCCAAGGAATCAAAAAAAGTAGCCTTCAAGGCTATGAGAAAAATAAAAATAAAGAAGGAAGCTGAGTCCTCAAATGAACAAGAGGACAGTGACAGTGGATAATGGTGAAGATGAGGTGGTAGCCTACTTCACCAGAAAATTCAGAAAGAGTGGAGCAGGTAAAAGCTAATGACTCGGATGATGAAGCCTAGGATGAAGAGGATACAAAGTGGAAGAAGTCATCATACCGAAGAAGCAATTCCACAAGGAGACCAGCAGCTCCACAGAAGAAGAAGGGCTCACATAAGAACTACATGAGTTGGATTACTGAATCTGATGATGAAGAGGAATGTTCATCAGATTGTGCCTTTGTCACCAAGATAGAGGTAGACAATGGCAGCACTGCCTCCGAGGAGGATGAGGCAGTAGAAGAAGAAGTAGATCTGGAGGAGGAGCTCAAGCTTGCTACTGAGGTGATCCGCAAGAGAGGTTGCAAGATAAAGCAGCTCAAGGGAGAGCTCAAGCTAGCCAAGGGAGAACTTGATGAATTCAGAGTTGAGAAGGATAGGGTGTTAGAGGCATCCAAGAAGTTCTGCGAGGAACTTGTCAATCTAAAGCTCAAGTTAGAGGAGGAGATCAAGATTTGTGATGACATCACCACAGAACTTACCACAAAAGACACCACAATCCAACAGCTTGAAGAAGAACTGGTAGGCCTTCAAAAGAAGATCTCAAAAGACAGAGCCAGTCAAGCCTCAACCTTCGGCAGCTCCCAGATCAGATCACTCATCACAGCACCAAACGCTTATAAGAACAGGGCGACACTGTAAGGACCCGTACCTTGAGTTAGTCACAGTTTTGCCTTCTGAGTAGAGTTTTTCTAGTTTTTCTAGATTTTGACCTAGTAAATGGACTCCAATGAATTCACGTGCAAAAAGGAAAGATGCTTAGAATGATGTCCTCTATCTACCACAGAAGTTTCAGGCCAAACTGACGTGTATGTGAGGTGCACGTGATATGGGTCCAATTCACGTGCAAGTGTGGTTGTCTTCTACATGAGGCAAGGAGGCTAGGGGTGAAGTTTGAGAGCATTTAGAGTGCATTTGGAGTTGCACGTGAATTGGGGAATTCACGTGCAAATTGGCGTGCAGCCATATTTTTGCATGGTTCCCTTGGTTTTGACATTCTAATGATCTTTCTCCAAAGGACCATGTTGAAATTCTGAGTATTTTGGCCTATATGGGTACGGAAAGGTGCTAACTTGTGTGATCAAAACTACGTCGTTTTGATCCTGGGATTCACTTAATCAAAACTACGTCGTTTTGATGTTGTGTTGTCTATATAAGGAGGAGAAGCCCCTCTGTTTTAGGGTTAGGGTTTGTTGCTCCACTAGCCGTCGCAGAGAGAGAGAGAGAGAGAGAGAGAAGGAGAGCTCCTAGTTGCTGCCGGGCGTCTTGCGTGGGTGGTCGGTGCTTCGTGGGTGGACGGCGTTCGACGTGGGATCGGGACAGTGCTGTGTTGTTGCGTTTTACTTGAGGTAGGGGTTCTGTTCTTCCTAAATCCTCCTCTGTCCTAGGGTTCTAGGGCAGATTATAGAGTGATATCTGTTTATATATGTATGTAATCCATATAGGTGTGATCTCCTATATGGATGTTGGCCTTCAATGGCGGTTTTTGATGTATTTTGGTGTTGGATGGTGAGTGCATATCAAGTGTTTGATAATATGCCTGTGTGGCTGGGTTTGTGGGTTTGTGGGTTTGTGAATGTTTGCATGTCAAGTGTTTGGTATTATGCCTGTAAAAGTGTGTATGTTATGTGTTTGATAATATGCCTGGGTGACCTTGTATGCTGTGTTTGTGGAACCCGGTGGCTGTGGAAGCCCGGGACTGTCTGTTAGCCTATGTGGCTAAGCCTGAGAGGCCGTGGATATGTTAGCCTGTGTGGCTAAGCCTGAGAGGCTGTGGATATGTTAGCCCGTGTGGCTAAGCCTGAGTGGCTGTGGCTATGTTAGCCTGTGTGGCTAAGCCTGTGAGGCTGTGGATAGGTGTGTGCCTTGTGAATGTGGAATACAACCTGTTTACATTTTATTGTCACTACACTGCACCTGTACACACCCATGTAGATGCTAGGAGCATGGGATGGGTTGGGGAGACATGATCCCTACCGAGCCTGTGGTTGCTCACCCCTCCCTCTATGTTGTGTTTTCTTTCAGGAACATACAGGCGTTAGGAGGGACCCCAAGGTGGAAGACCTTATTTACCTTACTGTTTACCATTTGTTATTGTTATGAGAATTGATGTAACCCCAGTGGGGATGGATTGAAAAGAGGATTGTTGTAATAAAGACTATTTTGGATTGTGGATTGCTTTATTGAACCCTACTTGTTTTGAATGTGTTGTGGATGTTTAAAATGTTATGTTCGGGGTTTGCACCCTAACCCCTTTGCCCTCCGTGTGGGTACAAGGGGAGTCACGTACCGGTTTCCTCGGGTTGGAAATCCGGGGCGTGACAATATGGTATCAGAGCATGGTCTAGTTGGCCTAGGGTAGTGGGCGGACCTGGTTATCCTAAGTCCTTTGGAGGAGCCTGGAGGGACATGCCTGATCAACATGGTCCTCTTTGAGCCTCCAAGGTGTACTTAGGGTAGTCCAGTCTTGTGGTAGGATTTGCATGCATTGGCATTAGGGCACTAGTTGCATTTCTTGTGAATGTGTTTGAACTGTGGATAAGATCATATGATTAAGTGAAATGTGCAACTCGATTTGTTTGGCAATGTGTACCGAATCGTGCAATGTGATTGATACGATGTATGTGTGCAATGTCATGTGATAGTGGAATTGATCAGTGGGGTAGAGGTAGTGACGCGATAGGTTATAAAATTGTTTTGACGTTGTGCATCTTACTTCGTGTAGTAAGAATGCCGCCGAGGAGAGTGACACATGCGTCCGGGGCAGTGGCTGATGAGTCATCTACCCATGAGGGTCCGGGTGCGGGACCGTCCGTTGGAGGGCATGCGTTGTTGCTAGCACAGCTACGAGAAGGCATCCGGCTGGAGGTACAAGAGCTACGGGAGGGACTCCGGCAGGACGTTCGGGAGGAGGTGCACCGTGAGATGGCAGCACAGCAGGTGGTGCCACCACCACCACCACCACTAGTAGGAGAGCTGCCTCGCGAGCATGAGAGTTCGCTGGGTGGTGTACCAACTCGTGCAGAGGATGACGTGGTGACACGGTTCCGAAAGGAACAACCTCCGCGATTCAAGGGGGAAGGTGAACCCGTGGTAGCTGAACAGTGGTTGAGGCAGATAGAGCATGTGTTCTCCTTTCTCCTACCCCGGGAAGAGGATAAGGTGCGACTAGCAATTCGGCAGCTGGAGAGGGATGCTTTGGAGTGGTGGACGAGTGTCGCGGGGAGCCGTGCGGTGCAACTCATGCTTTGGGAGGAGTTCTTGCAACTCTTCCATGAGGAGTTCTTCCCGGAATCAGTGAGATGGCAGAAGAGGGAAGAATTCGGCAGCTTGAAGCAGGGATCCAGGACGGTACCTGAGTATGAGCGGGAGTTCCGGAGCTTGAGTAGGTTTGCTCCCGAGAACTGTGGCAAGGGAGGACCGGAAGGCCCACAAGTTCACCTTGGGTCTCAGGCCAGCCCTTAGGCGAGAGGGTGGCAATTCTACGCTTGAGGACCTATCTTGAGGGCCGTAGAGACGGCCCGTGTAGCCGAGAGGGAGCCGGATGATGGGGCGCGACCCATCGGGGTCGCCCGTTGCAGGGTGGGTTGGAGCGTGATTCCGGGTCCAAGCGGCCCAAGAGCGAGGAAAGGGATAGCAGTTCCTTTCGCAGCCGGGGACAACCATCAGTGCCCCCAGGGAGGTCTAGCTTTGGCGGTAGCAGACAGGAAGGTCCAGCAGGAGGACTCCCCAGCGGTTGTCATTGCTGTGGGGAGCAAGGCCACTTCAAGAGGGAGTGTCCCAAGAAGAACTGGCGATGCAATAGCTGTGGACGAGAAGGCCATTTGAGCCGGGTTTGCCGGAGTAGCAACAAGGGAGTTGGAGGCATGGCATCCAGCATGAGGAGTGACGCCAGTTTCCGTACACCAGCAGAGAGACCAGCTCGTCAGTGGCAGGCTAGTCAGGCAGGATCGAGTCAGACCCGACCCCAGGGGAGGCCGGAGCGGCAGCAGACTGAGGCTGGAGGCAACCTTAGCGGGAAGCGTCCGGTGAGTGAGCCGACCAGGTGGCACGGGACAAGGAAGGGTGTTTGTCTCTGGAGGCGACGTACCAGGAGGAGGCCGAGCTACCACCCCCACCGACCGAGGGTGGAGCAGGATCGTCGGTGGTTAGAGGTACCCTTTTGATCTCCCGTACATTAGCTTCTGTTCTTTTCGATACGGGTGCATCATGTTCGTTTGTTGCTGAGCTTATAATAGATGGCTTGGGGTTAGCTTGTGTGGAGGCCGCGAGGCCCCTAGTTGTGGAGTCTCCGGTGGGAGGCATGATTGAGGTACGGCTGTGTGTGTCGAATCGTGTGTTAACCATAGGCGAGGTGGAGCTAAGTTTTGACTTGCATGTGATGCCTTTGCATACTTTTGACCTGATCTTGGGTATGGATTGGCTTATGGCTTTCCAAGCCAAGATAGGCGTTACCGGCGGCGTGTATCCTTCGTGACACCTGCAGGGATCTCTTGCACCCCGCAGGGGAGTGGGACCGTGAGGCGAGTCGGGCCAGGCCGGTGTTGGACCAGTGGGGTGCCATTACCCCCAGGTTGGCAGCCCTGACCTTTGCTAAGGTGGGTAAGGTGGAGAAGAGGGTGTGGCCCAGTTGTCGTGGACCAATTTCGGGATGTCTTCCCGACCAGTTGAGGAGTTTACCTCCGCAGAGGAGTGTGGAGTTTACCATTGAGTTGGTGCCGGGAACGGGTCCGATTTCCCAAGTAGCATATCGTATGGGGCCAGCCGAGCTGAGGGAGCTGCAAAGGCAAATCGAGGAGTTGGTGGGCCAAGGGTATATCAGACCGAGTACCTCACCTTGGGGTGCTCCGGTGCTCTTTGCTAAGAAGGCTGATGGCACGCTTCGTCTCTGCATCGACTACAGGAAGCTGAATTCAGTGTTGTGAAGAACAAGTACCCGTTGCCTCGGATAGATGACCTGTTTGACCAGTTGAGTGGGGCCCAGTGGTTTTCCAAAATAGATTTACGGTCGGGGTATCATCAGTTGAGGGTTAGGGAGGGAGACATCCCTAAAACGGCCTTTCGGTGCAGGTATGAGCACTACGAGTGGATAGTGATGCCTTTTGGGCTCACTAATGCGCTGGCAGTATTTATGCATTTGATGAACCAAGTCTTTGCCCCATACTTAGACTCGTTCGTGGTGGTGTTTATCGACGATATCTTGGTGTATTCCAAGACCGAGAAGGAGCATGTGGAGCACTTGGCAACGGTGTTGCAAACCTTGAGGGACCAGGAGTTGTTTGCTAAGTTTAGCAAGTGTGAGTTTTGGCTGCAGGAGGTTCACTTTCTTGGCCATGTGGTGTTAGCTGAGGGAGTTAGGGTGGAACCAGCCAAGATGGAGGCCGTGGCATCGTGGGCGAGGCCAACCAACGTTTTTGAGATCCGTAGTTTTCTTGGCTTAGCGGGGTACTATCGTCGTTTTGTCGAGGGGTTCTCCCGTTTGGCGGCTCCTATGACGGCGTTGACTAGGAAAGGAGTGAAATTTGAGTGGACAGACAAGTGCCAGCAGGCGTTTGAGACTCTCAAAACCCGTTTGACCACCCCCCTGTGTTGAGGTTGCCTAGGGAGGATATTCCGTATGAGGTATACTGTGATGCGTCCAGGGTTGGTTTGGGGTGTGTGCTTATGCAGGAGCACAGTGTGGTAGCTTATGGGTCAAGGCAGCTGAAGCCTCATGAGCAGAATTATCCTACTCATGACCTTGAGTTAGCGGCTGTCATCTTCGCCCTGAAGAGTTGGCAGCACTACCTCTTGGGGGAGAAGTTTGTGGTGTTCTCAGATCACAAGAGCCTTCAGTACATCTTTACCCAGAAGGACTTGAATTTGAGGCAGAGGAGATGGGTGGAGTATTTGCAGACCTTTGATTTTACTCTTGCCTATACCCCGGGCAAGGGTAATATTGTGGCTGACGCGTTGAGCAAAAAAGGGAAAGCTGAGGTGGCCGTGAGAGAGTGGAAACTGATGGAGCAGTTGGCGATGTTGCAGCTGCATCCTATGGTTCGTGATGGTGGGACAGTCCTGAGTCCTTTGGTGGTTGTGCCTGAGTTGTACCAGCGCGTCCGGGAGGAACAGCTGGGTGACATCGAGTGTGAGGTTCTCCGTGCTCGTATTGAGGCTGGTGAGCTATCTGAGGACTGGACAGAGGGTCCTGAGCATGAATTGTCATTTCAGGGGAGGTTGGTAGTGGCTTTTTCCCTCAGGGATGAGGTGATGAGGGAGTTTCACCAGTCTAGAGTTGCTATGCATCCAGGGGGTACGAAGATGTACCATGCACTTCGGGGACATTTTTGGTGGCTTGGGATGAAACGCGATGTGGCTGCCTTTGTTTCGCGGTGCCTCACCTGTCAGCAGGTGAAGGCTGAGCATCAGCGGCCGGCGGGCATGTTACAGCCATTGCCCATAGCGGAGTGGAAGTGGGACCACATAGCGATGGATTTTGTGACTGGTCTTCCACCCACCACAGGGAGGAAAGATATGATTTGGGTGATTGTGGATCGGCTCACGAAGTCGGCCCATTTCCTGGCTGTTCGCGAGCGGGACTCCATTGGGACCTTGAGTCAGCTGTACATGAACGAGATTGTGAGACTGCATGGAGTACCATCATCGGTTGTCTCTGACCGGGATTCGAGGTTCACTTCCCGTTTTTGGGCAGGTTTGCAGGAAGCTGACCCGTATAAATTGTGTCTATAGGTTTTACAGCAAGTGCACTGGTCAAGTAATAAAGTGGAGTATTAAGACTCCGGTTGTCGAACCCACAGGGAGGTAGCTAATGCTGTTAAGCAGCAAGCACCAAGCTAACAAGTTAATTTTATGTCTGGACAATTGATGTTTGTTGTGCAAATATTTTGAACGAAAAGGTATGAAATCAGAATGTTGGCAAGTGGTTGGTTTAGACATCTAGGGTCACAATGTTTACCACCCAATCGATCGTACTAATCTGGTTATGGCTTTTGTTCTTGATTTATGTTCTAGTTCAAGTTCATGTTGATTATCTCCTACCTATCTTACATTTGGTCCATGCTAAGATAGATTTAAGGCTTTTATCCCATTTGGTCCATGTGAATAAAAGTGATCAAGGTAGATAAACAATCTAATAGTTGTAGACTTGGTCCATCATACAATATTAAATCTAATTCACTAGTGTTCCACCCTAGACAAGGGCTAAGATTACCTAATTATGTATAAACTAGGCATTTCCATTCAAGCAAGTGAATTAAACAAGAACTGAATTCTACTTTATTGAACAACCATAACCAAACTGAATACAATTTATTGGGGGCTACATTGCTCCCCTAGACTAACAAGACTACTCCATAATCATGACAAAAACAATAACAATCATAGGAAAGAACATGATTACAGTACCAGGACAATAAAGGAAGACCCCAAGATGAACCAGGACTCCAGCCTCCAAAGACTCCGGCGTCTGCTGCCCAAACTCACTCCTTGCCAAGGACAATCCGATCTTTTAGCAATGGCTATAGCTCTTTTCAGAACTCAGATCAGATTCTCCCACTCAAGATGATTTACAATGCCTCCAAAGACCCCTATTTATAGGTTTTAGTGGGCCAAATTAGGGTTACAAAAGGTGTGCCCTAATTATAAATGTGGTCGCAGCCAAAACGACGTCGTTTTGGTTAGTGACACTAATCGACGTTCTAGGCGAAATAAAACTCAAACTACACCAAATTTGACCCCAGTTCTTTAGAGGAAAATGATTAAAACAACAAAATACATCATTGGGAGCACAAAAATGCTTGCACGTGAGAATGCACGTGAGAAGACCCTTTTCACGTGCAGCTCCAATTTGACTCAAATTTGCTCCAAAGCTTCCTCTTGAGTTGTAGAAGGCATCCATGCAATAAAATCCTTGCACATGAGAATGCACGTGAGAAGGCATTTCACGTGCACCTTGATTTTGCCTTCATTTTGCTTCCATCTTCTTCCTATAGCTTCCTTGTGAGTTGATGGAGTGATCTAGCCAAAGTGTGTGGGACAAGGTTGCTCCAAAACCTGCCAAAAACACTCAAAAAGTACCACTATACACCAAACAGGGTCTTCCTAGGGGTTAGAGCAAATATGTCGAAAATAACATGCAAATAGGTACAAAACATACGCTCAAACACCCTATATAAGGCATAGGATAACGGCATAAATGCACGTTATCAAATTCCCCCATACTTGAACCTTTGCTTGTCCTCAAGCAAAAAGAAATAAACACACAGTCAAACGGAAAAGAACGAATAAACTAACAAACAAGAGAGGCATGGTTTCCCAAGGCATACAATCCTATCATGATGAAGTAGACATTCCAATAGCTAAAAATGAATCATAAGTTAATCAACACATGCCCTTACTATTAAGTCCAACAACCATGTAATATCGTTACTAACAGTTCAGATAGAAGCAAACATGCCAGGATAAAATAAACTTAGCTCCCCCTGAAAGTCCTCACCAAGGTTAGAGCAGCCTCACTTAAATGTCACTTTCTTTTCTCTCCTCTCAGGCCCTACTATCAATGCCTAGCAGCTAAGGATTTACTCTTTCACCCACTACTAACTATTGATTAAGTTTTGCCACGTAAACGTAAGAGATCCCCATTGTGCTCGTCAAGGAAAACACACCCTCTAGTCTACTTTTGGACCAACACTTGGAGCTAAAGATGGAAGCTCACACTTGTGAAACAAATTGCAAGACAAAACAACTTAGCCATTATGGCTGCAACACGAAAACAAAAACACATATAAACAGTAAGCCATTGTGGCTTTTATTCTGGCAAACACCTTTTTTTTTCTGTGTTTTTTTTTTTTTTTAGTAATAACCTTACAAGGTTGCATTTTATGCTCTCCCTTGATGGATTATTCACTCTGCTATTGTCCTCACACAAGCCCCTTTTTTTTTTTGTTGATTTTTTTGTTTTACAAGAACTAGAACTGAGCGAGAATACTGGAATCGCGAACATCATACACCAAACACTGAGCACAAACAGGTACTTCTTATGCCTAAGTAACTCCAATTATCAAATAGCTAGTAATGAATATTAAGAGCGAATTGATAACCCAATAACCCATAAAATACACTCAAAGGTAAGATAATGGTGCTCTCAAAAAGTATATGCCTATTCTGCACTCAACTTCAGGGTTTACAAAGCTCATCCTACATAACATGCTCAGCTTACTATTCAAACGTCAGCTCCAAAATCATGGTGATATCATTCAACAAGTAAAGACATGCTCAACTAACTTATAACACACCTTAACAAGTGAAACATCTTTATCACAACAAGATACTAAGGTGGTCAGTATAGGCAACCAGAATTGTCATACCTTGATAGCCATTGCACCTCACAGGCAAAACAAACATTCACAGCAAAAACATAAAATAAAAGTAACGCATGCAGGCAACCAAACAAGCAACCGGTTCAAGGGAAATCCCCCCCCATACTTAAACGAAGCGATGTCCCCAGAGCATGGAAAAAGTAAAAGGAAAAGGAGCGTTACCGGTTGGTGGGAAGGCTATAGTAGAAGATAACATGGGCCACCATGCGTCGAAGACGTGCGACAAAGTCAGCCGAGGTTTCTCCTGTGAGTGCCCAAGTATCCTTATCTTGTAATAGAGCTATCAAATAATAGCAGACAAAAAATCCCACAACTGAATTGATCAGGTTGTTGGGGAAGCTCCATTTCATTGAAGTGCACCAGAGGTAACTTGGATGTCAAGACCCTTCTTTTCGGAGTGCGGTTTTGATTTTTTTCAAGAAACCATGGACCAGCTTCTTCTTTCGTGTGGAAAACCCATGGGCTTGGCTCGGGTCATAAAGGACGGCATGGCCCAAAGTCAGGTCCAACTGCAAGAGTACAAAGTGTCGTTCAAGGAGGACCGGTATAAGAACCTCGTGGACCTGGTGCCAAGAGCGATGTCCTTCTGCAGCTCCATTCATCCGCCGGCGGAAGATATGTTCCTCTAATGGCTGCTCATAAATCTCACACAGCATGATAGAAGTGTACTGAGCCATAGGGTAGTCGTTGGGCTCGGCTTCCACCACATGTCGCATCGTACGGCAGAATAAGTCAACGTCATCGGAAGATAAGTACTCATCAGCTAGGATACGCTGTAAATAAGATGACGTGAAGACTTCGAATCACGTGTAAAACGGGCTTGCAAGGTGTCTCCATAAGTAACCTGGCTGAAAAGCAGTGGCATCAGCAAGTGGAGAGGGCCGGATGAAGATGAATATAAACGGGCTCCCCTAGGTCATCTTCCCTGGGGGAGCTTCGGAAGATGCGCCAGACCACCATTGCAACGGCTGAATTAAGGGAACTAGAGCCTGTGAAGAGCTGGGCCCGGCTGGTGGTGGGAAATAAACCGGAACTGCTGGAGGGAAGGGTGACGCAGTGTAGGGCTCCGCCTCTTGCGGATACTGTGGATACTCCGGTGTCTCTTCGCTATGCGCAGCGTGCTGCTGTAACGGAGGTGACGGTGCGTCAAATGGATCCTCCACAGGAGGTGTAGGAGTTGTCTTCTTCTTTTTCCCCAGGGCTTTCCAGATCTTACCGAGCAGCCCTTTGACTTCCTTCTGCTCCTTGAGGATTAGAGTTTGATTTTTCTTCAACGACCCGATCTCCTGAACGGTTTCCTTTGTGCCTCTTGTAGTTGAGCAGTTTGCTTCCGTAAGTCTTCATAAGAAGCAGCAGGAGTTGGCTCCGGGGCTTCCCATGGTCGGGCAGATGGACGAGACGTTGCTTGTTGATCTTGAGTGATGTACTCGAGCAGCTCATCCAGCTAAAGTCTCGTGATGTGGCCATTAGTGAAAGCCCAGTTAAGAACGTCAACTTCACTGATAACTTGGCCACTGATGCCTTGGAAGAAATTGTAGATTTCCTCCTTGTGAACATTGAACTGCATGTACATGGCAGTCAACTGGAAAATGTGTTGTCGGCGGGCATTCATGGGAGTGGAGGTGTCCCGAAACTGCTCCGTGGGTCGCTCCATATGCACGCTATGACGTGAAGGCTGTGGTGCAACGTGGATACTATCTCCCCATTTGCCCTTGTAGCTAACTCCTAAAGCACCCTCTGGATGGAGAACTTGTAACCGCAAGTTATCCGGGAAAACAGTGGGGACTACTTGAGCACTAAGATGACCATATTGATATTGCAAAAACATGCTAAGTAGTCGACCATATAAGCATTTATGAATATCCCGTTTCCACAATTTAAAAATTTCCGCAGCCCAATCAATGTGTAACTGGCGATCGATGCAAAACATAAACTCCAAATGGGATTTAGGGACTGAGTCTACGCCACTAGTTTGTAACAGTAAGCACCTCCCTACCAAATTGGCAAGGCAACGGTATTTCCCGTGAAATCCGTTTTTCATAAATTGCCGACGTTTCCCAAATTCCTTATTATACTGTAAAGCTCTACCATATTCTCCTAAGGTCAATGCAGGCTTTGCATGCATGGGATTTGGCAGATCAAAGCAATCTCTCAACAAAGCAGGGGAAATAGAAATTAAGACACCTTGAACCTCCCCAATTATCTCATCATCTTCCTCATTGACATAGACTGAATTATAGAATTCTAACATGGCAGGGTAATACAAATCACAGCGAGCGCATACTAACCGTCGCAATCCCAACGCCTGCAGCTTGGTCATAATTTCTTCAGTCCAGTCAAGGGTGGAGGACTCCAGGATCTCCCAATCAAGCACATTCCCCACGAAGATGGTGTCGGCATCTCTTAATGCCGAAGGCATAGAGGTGGCAGAGGCTTCAGGACTGCCTTCTCCTTGGTGGGCTCTCCTTGTGTGCACCATGACTAAACAGAGAAGAATTTCGCTCTCAGCAAAAAAGGAGAAGAAAGTATGAAATGTGAGTTTGAAGCTTGGAACTCATTCCCTATTTATAGTGATTCGTCACAAGGGGAAAAGACGAAATTAACCCTCTTAAAGTGCTCCATCATTTTCACGTGCAGACCAAAGAAGACTCTAGAAGATGCCAGCTAGCGCCCACCGAAATTTCAGACTGATTGGCCAAAGGTAGGTGTGCACGTGAAAAGCGTGTTTTCACGGGCAGAGCTTGGATGATTCTAGACACTGCCAGCTGCTGTCCACTAAAATTTTAGATCGAAAAGACACGTCTATCCCTGTGCGCGCGAAAAGCCTTTTCACGGGCAGGTCTCAGAAGGGTCTAGAAGATGCCAGTTGCCTCTGTGCAAAATTTCAGCTCGATTGGACCATTATACCCTTGTGCACGCGAAAAGCCTTTTCACGTGCAGGGCCTTTTTTGTCCAAATTTCGCCTGCGGGTCACGGATGAACGGTAGATTCATTATAGATGTGAACGTGACATGCTGATTCTCACGGGCAAGCTGGTTGACACCCTAAATGAAGCCCAATGATGTGGAAATTTGACAGGCTAATATCCCATCTCACAAGGACAAAAACGTGTCAGTTAGTGGGCCCAAAATACCATCATATAATCTAGAACTTCATCTCCATGGTTTGGCAAGAGATTGGAGTGGGCCCCTCTGATTTAATTTAACTGAATTTGGTTGTGGGCCTGAGAAAATGTAGTTGAAGTTCTGATACACAGGCCCAAGTAAGCCCAAGTTTAAAGAAGCTCCATCAAGGAATTTGGGCCTAGGCCCTGGTTCAAATGCTGCTAATAAGAGTTAAAACAAAACAGATATGCACTCCCTACAGACTATGGGTTAAAACACACAATAATACTATCCCAAAAAAAATAAATAGCATAAAATAAAAAGGAAGAGAAATCACCATGGGTTGCCTCCCATGAAGCGCCGAGTTTAGGTCTTAGCTTGACCGTCCCCTCTGTCAAGTTGTGCTCAGAGTGAAATGATCAACCTCCTTAACATGATCCTGCATGTAGTATGGCTTCACACGCTGACCGTTTACTTTGAAAATTTGTCCAAAGGTTGATTGGAGTTCAACACTACCATATGGGAACACCTTTGTAACAGTGAAAGGCCCCATCCATTTAGATCGCAACTTCCGAGGAAAGAGTTTAAGTCTGGAATTAAAGAGGAGCACCTTCTGCCCTGGTTCAACAGTAGAGGGGCTGATCTTCTTATCATGTCTGAGCTTAGACCTCTCCTTGTACAGCTTCGCACTCTCATAGGCATTGAAGCAAAATTCCTCCAACTCATTTAATTGGTGCAATCGTAGTTCAGCAGCAACATTGGGATCCATGTTCAGCTTTTTAACTGCCCAAAATGCTTTGTGTTCCAATTCAACAGGCAAGTGGCAGGCCTTTCCGTACGGTAGAGACGATACGGAGACATTCCAATGGGCGTTTTGAATGCTGTGCGATAAGCCCACAACGCCTCATCGAGTTTTAGAGCCCAATCTTTTCGGTTGCCTCCCACTTGTCTTTTCCAAGATGTGCTTGATCTCACGGTTGGAAACTTCAGCTTGACCGTTTGCTTGTGGATGATAGGCTAAGGTGCGCCTATGTTGCACTCCATATTTGTTTAAGAGCTTGTCGAAAAGCTTATTGCGAAGTGACTCCCTTCATCACTAATAATTGCTCTAGGTGTTCCAAACCGGCTGAATATGTTGCGGCGAAGGAATTTGGTAACCACTTGAGCATCATTCTTCCTAGTGGGTATAGCTTCAACCCACTTCGAGAGGTAATCAACAGCCAGGAAGGATGTAAGAAAACCCATCTGATGGTGGGAAAGGTCCCATGAAATCGATTCCCCATATGTCAAAAAGTTCGACCGGCATAATGCCGGTTTGGGGCATCTCTTGCTTCCTTGTAATCCCTCCTGTTCGTTGACACCGATCACATGTCTTAACAAAGGTGTATGTGTCTGTGAACATGGTTGGCCGATAAAACCCACTTTGTAGGATCTTTGCCACCGTCCTTTGTACTCCTAAATGGCCGGCATAGTCGGATGAATGACAATGCGTCGTATGCTGTCCACTTCCTCTTCTGGCACACATTTTCTCGATGATCTGATCAGCACATAGCCGGTATAGAACAGGCTCATCCCAAATGTATCTTCTTGCATTAAAGAGGAACCTCTTCTTTTCCTGATAAGTGAACTCTGCAGGTACATAGTCACATGCATGGTAGTTCACTATATCAGCAAACCATGGCGTCTTTGCTTCAGCTACAAAGAGCTGCTCATCAGGAAGGTGTCGAAATAGTAGCACCTTGGGTACTACCTTCCCCTAGCTCGAGCCTTGACAAATGGTCTGCCACACGTATTAGAAGTCCCCTTCAAATCTTTAATCTCCAGATCAAACTCTTGGAGTAACAAAACCCATCCGATCAACCTGGGTTTTGCATCCTTCTTCTTGAACAAATATCTCAGGGCAGCGTGGTCGGTGTAAGCAATGACCTTAGTGCCCAGAAGATATGACCGAAACTTATCACAAGCAAACACCACAGCAAGTAACTCCTTCTCTGTAGTAGTGTAATTGAGCTGGGCCTCATTGAGTGTGCGACTGGCATAATATATTGCCCTGAAAATTTTGTCCCGTTTCGCCCAAGCACCGCTCCGACCGCAAAGTCACTTGCATCACACATCGGCTCAAAGGGTTGTGACCAGCCTGGAGCCACTATCACCGGTCTGAACCGAGCTTCTCTTTCAACACCGTAAAGGCCTGAAGGCAGTCTTCCGAAAATATGAAAGGAACATCCTTCTCTAAAAGCATGCTTAGAGGCTTGGCAATTTTTGAGAAGTCTTTGATGAACCGCCGATAAAACCCTGCATGACCCAGAAAGCTCCGAATGCCCTTCACATTAGTGGGAGGAGGTAGACGCTCAATGGTGGAGATCTTTGCTCTATCTACTTCCAACCCAGCTGCGGACACTCTATGCCCAAGGACAACGCCTTCCTTGACCATGAAGTGACACTTCTCCCAGTTCAAGACCAGGTCCTTTTCCTTGCATCGGACTAACACGGTTTCCAGATTCCTGAGGCAGATGGAAAAAGTTGAACCGAATACCGAGAAGTCATCCATAAAGACTTCCATAATGTCCTCCACTAACCCTTGAAAAATGGCCATCATACACCTCTGGAAAGTAGCAGGTGCATTGCAAAGACCAAATGGCATACGCCGGAAAGCATACATGCCAAAAGGGCACGTGAATGTAGTCTTCTCTTGATCTTCTGGGGCAATTGCTATCTGGTTGTATCCAGAATAACCGTCCAGAAAACAATAATATGGGTAGCCAGCTAACCGATCTAGCATTTGATCAATGAAAGGTAACGGAAAGTGGTCCTTACGTGTGGCTTTATTCAGCTTGCGGTAATCAATGCACACGCGCCACCCGGTCACTGTGCGGGATGGAATAAGCTCGTTGTTCTCATTGCATATCACTGTCATGCCACCCTTCTTGGGAACCACTTGCACTGGACTAACCCAGGAGCTATCTGAAATGGCATATATGATGCCTACTTTCCTCCACTTCAGAATCTCCTTGCCAACGACTTCCTTCATTGCAGGATTGGGCCTACGTTGGCGCTCTACAGTAGGAGTATAAGACTCCTCCATCAGTATCTTGTGCATACAGACCGCTGGACTTATACCTTTTATATCATCCAGAGACCACCCCAGGGCCTGCTTATGCTCCCTTAAGACGTCGAGTAGCTGTCTGGTTTCTTCTACTGTTAAGGACGCAGCTACTATTACAGGATAACGCCCTTGTGTATCCAAGAACTCGTACCTCAGATGTTCTGGGAGTTGCTTCAGAACTGGCAACGGTTCTGTGATTGCTGAGGATTCAGTTGAGGATTTCAGCACTTCATAAGTCTCTTTTGGTTCCACCTCCACAAAATCCACCTGCTGCAATTCGTGATCCAAGCTTTCAGTGATCAAGCTCTCTTCGAAAAAACTGTCTACGAATTCAGCAATCTGATCAATCCAATAACAGCTGGAATGATCATTCGCCTTGCGCATCGAACGCTCCATGTTGAACACCACTGCGTCTTCATCCACACGCAGTGTCAACTCCCCTGAGTTTACATCGATCAAGGCCCTTCCGGTACTCAGGAATGGCCTCCCAAGAATCAATTGAACTCCTTTATCTTCTTCCATTTCCAATACAACAAAATCCACTGGGAAGATAAAGCGATCCACCTTGATTAAAACATCTTCAATAATGCCCGCCGGTTTTCCTATCGATCGATCAGCAAATTGTAAAGATATGGACATGGGCTTTATGCCTGGGAAGATAAAGCGATCCACATTGGCATCAGATTTATACTTGCCCCTAAATCACATAGGGGCTGCTCCAACTGCGAGGTGCCAATGGTACAGGTCAGCGTGAAACTACCCGGATCTTTAAGCTTGGGTGGTAGCTTGTGCTGCACCACTGCACTAATGTCATTTGTGAGAGCCACTGTCTCACAATCAGTGTAACTTCTCCTCTTGGACAGTAGATCCTTTAAAAACTTGACATATCCAGGCATTTGTTCCAAGGCTTCTATGAATGGGATGTTCACCTCCAGCTTTTTGAATACATCTAAGAATTTCTGGAACTGAGCATCTAATTTCTGTTTCCTCAGCCTTTGAGGATACGGCATAGGAGGTTTATACGGAACGGGAGGGCTAACTTCATGCTGACGGCTTGTCGGTTGACTACTCCCAACCTTTTCTGTCTGGTCCTTACATTGCTCAGCATCTCCTTCTTTAGCTTCCTCCTGGGCAAGCTGTTCGGACTCCTCCTTGGTTGGCTTGATTTTCTTCTCTCCAGCTGGTAGTTCTTTCCCACTTCTAAGCATTATAGCTTTGCATTGCTCCCTTGGGTTGACCTCTCGTATTCTTGGGAAAAGTGTTTGATGAAGATGGCCGAACCGCATTTGCTAACCGGCCAATCTGTCGCTCGATATTCTTCATGGCAGCCCCAAGATCCTGGACAGACGTGGTAAGGGACTCAATCCTTGTCTCCCCCTTACTCATTCTCGTCGGTTGCTTGCTTAGCAAATTGATAAAAGAAGTTCCGCATCTCTTCATCCTTTGCCTTCTCTTTGTCTTCCTCCTTCCGTTGAGGCATCTTCTGGAACCCAGGAGGAAGTTGTGACCGAGAATGTTCTCCATACCGTGTTGCTCCAAGAGCAGGAACCTTATTCGCCTTTGCCATAAGTAAGGCCGTTGTTGAAATTGGTGAGGTCCTCCTTGATTCCGAAAGTTGTTGGGCCGAGGAGGATTCGGTGCACGGTTTGGAATCCGATATTGTCGCTGAAATCCTCCACCTCGATTCCCAACAGATTGGGCTTCTTCGTATAGCTGGTCAGTAGCAAGCATCTTCGGAAATCGCCTTAGGTGGTTCGGTTCCGCCCTCCATGCGAACAGCCATTACCGACATTTGCTCACAGGAACTCCATCTTCCTTGTCAACTCATCGAACCGAGTTGAATTTGACGAATTTGATACTGCAGCCCACCGGCTCGGCTCTAGGGCGTCTGTCATTGGACCATTGGCGGTTTGACAACGCCATTCGCTCTATAAGCTCCACTTGCTGCGAAGGCTCCATCATCATGAACGCTCCTCCAGGCGTCGCATCTATCATGCTCCTTGTATTTGCGTGCGGACTCGCATAAAAAGATTCGACTTGTAACCATTCTGGGCCTGCCATGATTAGGACACCTCCTCACCAAGTCTTTAAACCGCTCCCCAGGCCTCGTATAGCGACTCATCACCATCTTGGGTGAATTGATTTATCTGGCTCCTTAGATGAATAACTCTTGTTGGTGGAAAGTACTTGGAGAGAAACTTCTCCACCATTTGGTCCCATGTGTGTATCGCCCAGCAGGTAGGACTGGAACCAACCAAGAGCTCGGTCCTTCAAGGGAAAACGGAAAGAGTCGCAGCTTAATGGCGTCATCCGAGACTCCATTAATTTTGATGGTGTCGCAAATTTGCAAGAATCGCGCTAGATGGTTGTGTGGATCATCTAGCGCCGAGCCTCGGAATGCATCTTGCCCAACCATTTGCGATAGCGCAGGCTTCGGCTCGAAGTTGTTTGCTTGGACCGGCACCCTTCTGATGCCTGAATACTCATCCGATAGTACAGGTCTAGCATAATCCATGAAGGTCCTTGGTTGATAACCTCCTTGGCCGTTGTGTCCCTGGTCTTCCCTTGCTCTGTTTTCAGCCATGATTTCTTCACACACGGTATGTAAGCCTTCCAATCGTTGTTCACATTGCAGCTAATACCCTCTCGAGCTCTTCACGCTCTCGCAATGTTCGTTCGATTTCGGGATCGTATGGTAATAGCTCACCCCTGGTGTGATGCATACACAGAGGAATTTTCTCAAACACCTAAGGTGCACTCCTGACACGTAGCAAAAACAAAAAGATACCAGGTAACACCGTACTAGCAAAAGTACAAGAAAATAAAATTCCAGACCACAAATAAACTTGAGCACCTAATGTCACTTAGTCCTAACAACGTTTGGCGTGCTTCCCCGGCAACGGCGCCAAAAACTTGACCCATATAAATTGTGTCTATAGGTTTTGCAGCAAGTGCACTGGTCAAGTAATAAAGTGGAGTATTAAGACTCCGGTTGTCGAACCCACAGGGAGGTAGCTAATCTTGTTAAGCGGCAAGCACCAAGCTAACAAGTTAATTTTATGTCTGGACAATTGATGTTTGTTGTGCAAATATTTTGAACGAAAAGGTATGAAATCAGAATGTTGGCAAGTGGTTGGTTTAGACATCTAGGGTCACAATGTTTACCACCCAATCGATTGTACTAATCTGGTTATGGCTTTTGTTCTTGATTTATGTTCTAGTTCAAGTTCATGTTGATTATCTCCTACCTATCTTACATTTGGTCCATGCTAAGATAGATTTAAGGCTTTTATCCCATTTGGTCCATGTGAATAAAAGTGATCAAGGTAGATAAACAATCTAATAGTTGTAGACTTGGTCCATCATACAATATTAAATCTAATTCACTAGTGTTCCACCCTAGACAAGGGCTAAGATTACCTAATTATGCATAAACTAGGCATTTCCATTCAAGCAAGTGAATTAAACAAGAACTGAATTCTACTTTATTGAACAACCATAACCAAACTGAATACAATTTATTGGGGGCTACATTGCTCCCCTAGACTAACAAGACTACTCCATAATCATGACAAAAACAATAACAATCATAGGAAAGAACATGATTACACTACCAGGACAATAAAGGAAGACCCCAAGATGAACCAGGACTCCAGCCTCCAAAGACTCCGGCGTCTGCTGCCCAAACTCACTCCTTGCCAAGGACAATCCGATCTTTTAGCAATGGCTATAGCTCTTTTCAGAACTCAGATCAGATTCTCCCACTCAAGATGATTTACAATGCCTCCAAAGACCCCTATTTATAGGTTTTAGTGGGCCAAATTAGGGTTACAAAAGGTGTGCCCTAATTATAAATGTGGTCTGACCAAAACGACGTCATTTTGGTTAGTGACACTAATCGACGTTCTAGGCGAAATAAAACTCAAACTACACCAAATTTGACCCCAGTTCTTTAGAGGAAAATGATTAAAACAACAAAATACATCATTGGGAGCACAAAAATGCTTGCACGTGAGAATGCACGTGAGAAGACCCTTTTCACGTGCAGCTCCAATTTGACTCAAATTTGCTCCAAAGCTTCCTCTTGAGTTGTAGAAGGCATCCATGCAATAAAATCCTTGCACGTGAGAATGCACGTAAGAAGGCATTTCACGTGCACCTTGATTTTGCCTTCATTTTGCTTCCATCTTCTTCCTATAGCTTCCTTGTGAGTTGATGGAGTGATCTAGCCAAAGTGTGTGGGACAAGGTTGCTCCAAAACCTGCCAAAAACACTCAAAAAGTACCACTATACACCAAACAGGGTCTTCCTAGGGGTTAGAGCAAATATGTCGAAAATAACATGCAAATAGGTACAAAACATACGCTAAAACACCCTATATAAGGCATAGGATAACGGCATAAATGCACGTTATCAGAAGCTATGGGGACCGAGCTTCACTTGAGTACAGCCTTTCACCCTGAGACTGAGGGTCAGACAGAGAGGACGAATCAGACTTTGGAAGACATGTTACGGGCCTGTGTGTTAGATTTTGGGGGTTCGTGGGCAACTCACCTTCCTTTGGTGGAGTTTGCCTACAATAACAGTTATCAGGCATCCATTGGGATGGCTCCTTTTGAGGCGTTGTATGGGCGACCGTGTCGCTCACCTTTGTGTTGGACCGAGGTGGGGGAGACAGCTCTCTTGGGACCGCAGTTGGTTCAAGCGGCTACCGAGAAGGTTAAGTTGATTCGACAGCGGTTGTTATCAGCTCAGAGTCGGCAGAAATCTTATGCGGATCAGCGGCGGCGACCTTTAGAGTTTTCTGTTGGTGATCATGTGTTTCTTCGTGTTTCCCCACGTCGTGGCCATCGACGGTTTGGGCGAGATTCCAAGCTATCTCCGCGGTTTATTGGTCCTTTTGAGATTCTGGATCGTGTAGGGCCTGTGGCCTACCGGTTAGCGTTACCACCGCGGGTCGAGTCGAGTGCACAACGTGTTTCACGTGTCCCAGTTGAGGAAGTATCACCCTGACCCCACTCATGTCATCGATTGGGGGACATTGGACATTGAGGATGACATGTCCGTTGTTGAGGCCCCTATCCGTATCCTAGATCGGCGCGAGAAGCTTTTGCGTGGTCGTGCTATTCCTTTGGTTCGCATGCTGTGGCAGCACCGTGGCATTGAGGAGGAGACATGGGAACGTGAGTCCGTGATACGTGAGCAGCACCCAGACTTGTTCGAGGATGAACAATCTTAAGCGTGGGAGGTGGCTGTTGGCCAAGGGATAGTGATGTGTTTTGTATTAGTTGTGTACGATTTGGTGTATTTGTATTATCTTTTAAAGACATGTGTTCTTATTTGTGATGTGTTTTGAGATGTATTTTCGTGACATGCGGACATGTGTTATATGCATTATTGTGGTTATGGATTATGGTGGTACTTTGTTATGTGCTGTTATGTGCTGTGTGCGATATATGACTCATTTGGGTGTTGTGGCTTGCCGGGTGGCAAATGGGTAGCTTGTGGTTGTTTTCCTCGTATGTCATTTCTTTTCGAGGACGAAAAGTCTTAAGGGGGAGAGGATGTAAGGACCCGTACCTTGAGTTAGTCACGGCTTTGCCTTTCGAGTAGAGTTTTTCTAGTTTTTCTAGATTTTGACCTAGTAAATGGACTCCAATGAATTCACGTGCAAAAGGAAAGATGCTTAGAATGATGTCCTCTATCTACCACGAAGTTTCCAGGCCAAACCGACGTGTATGTGAGGTGCACGTGATATGGGTCCAATTCACGTGCAAGTGTGGTTGTCTTCTACATGAGGCAAGGAGGCTAGGGGTGAAGTTTGAGAGCATTTGGAGTGCATTTGGAGTTGCACGTGAATTGGGGAATTCACGTGCAAATTGGCGTGCAGCCATATTTTTGCATGGTTCCCTTGGTTTTGACATTCTAATGATCTTTCTCCAAAGGACCATGTTGAAATTCTGAGTATTTTGGCCTATATGGGTGCGGAAAGGTGCTAACTTGTGCGATCAAAACTACGTCGTTTTGATCCTGGGATTCACTTAATCAAAACTACGTCGTTTTGATGTTGTGTTGTCTATATAAGGAGGAGAAGCCCCTCTGTTTTAGGGTTAGGGTTTGTTGCTCCACCAGCCGTCGCAGAGAGAGAGAGAGAGGGAAGGAGAGCTCCTGGTTGCTGCCGGGCATCTTGCGTGGGTGGTCGGTGCTTCGTGGGTGGACGGCGTTCGACGTGGGATCGGGACAGTGCTGTGTTGTTGCGTTTTACTTGAGGTAGGGGTTCTGTTCTTCCTAAATCCTCCTCTGTCCTAGGGTTCTAAGGCAGATTATAGAGTTATATCTGTTTATATATGTATGTAATCCATATAGGTGTGATCTCCTACATGGATGTTGGCCTTCAATGGCGGTTTTTGATGTATTTTGGTGTTGGATGGTGAGTGCATATCAAGTGTTTGATAATATGCCTGTGTGGCTGGGTTTGTGGGTTTGTGAATGTATGCATGTCAAGTGTTTGGTATTATGCCTGTAAAAGTGTGTATGCTATGTGTTTGATAATATGCCTGGGTGACCTTGTATCTTGTGTTTGTGGAACCCGGTGGTTGTGGAAGCCCGGGATCTGTCATTGCTTTGTGTGGCTAAGCCTGAGAGGCCGTGGATATGTTAGCTTTGTGTGGCTAAGCCTGAGAGGTGTGGATATGTTAGCCCGTGTGGCTAAGCCTGAGTGGTTGTGGCTATGTTAGCTTGTGTGGCTAAGCCTGTGAGGTCATGGATAGGTGTGTGCCTTGTGAATGTGGAATACAACCTGTTTACATTTTATTGTCACTACACTGCACCTGTACACACCCATGTAGATGCTAGGAGCATGGGATGGGTTGGGGAGACATGATCCCTACTGAGCTGTGGTTGCTCACCCCTCCCTCTATGTTGTGTTTTCTTTCAGGAACATACAGGCGTTAGGAGGGACCCCAAGGTGGAAGACCTTATTTACCTTCTTGTTTACCATTTGTTATTGTTATGAGAATTGATGTAACCCCAGGTGGGGATGGATTGAAAAGAGGATTGTTGTAATAAAGACTATTTTGGATTGTGGATTGCTTTATTGAACCCTACTGTTTTGAATGTGTTGTGGATGTTTAAAATGTTATGTTCAGGGTTTGCACCCTAACCCCTTTGCCCTCCGTGTGGGTACAAGGGGAGTCACGTACCGGTTTCCTTGGGTTGGAAATCCGGGGCGTGACAGACACCACTAGTTATGGGAATGGCTGTCAATTCAGTTTCCCATGAAAATCCACTAGATGAAATGGATAGAGTGAATGACATAATTCCAAGTAACATAAAAGGAAAAGGTGGTGCAAATGATGAGAAGATGGAGAGACATCCGAAGGAGTCCAAGCTTAATGGAGTGATCAAATGCGTTCAGAAATCTAAGCATTCTAAGAATGTGAAGAAATCTAATGCATATGTCATTTCCTCAAGTGTTCGGGTGCCCCTCAAGAAAGTAGGTAAACCTATGAAACCAACTGTCAAGGCCAAGCCTGTTTTGAAGAAGATCCCAGTTGTTCAGAGGGTGAACAACACTAGATTTTAGGGTCACTGTTACTACTGTGCAGTATGGGGACACATGACCAGACATTGTTGGTGGAGGTATCCGGTGCAGAATCCTAGAACTGTGATGAAGACATCCATAAGGAACCTGCATCAGAAGGAAAGAAGGAAACCAGTTAGAAGTTTCTGCACTTATTGTCAGAAACAAGGTCATGAAGAAACTTCATGCTGGTGGAAGCCAAAGCCCATTACCACAAGCAACAAGTTTGCTGTACTTTCGGATTTGAAAGTCTGTGATAAGTGTGGCAGTGAACATCATAGTACAAGAAGAGTACTTACTCCTGAGCAGAATCAGAAAAAAGATACTGTGAAGCCTATACCTCAGGAAGAGCGCTTTAAGTATAAAGTAAAACAAGTCTACATGGCTAAAGGAAAAGAAGTGGCTCATATTGCTGAGATTGCATTGAAAGCAGACATCAAGGATAGACAGTGGATTCTTGATAGTGGCTGCTCAGGTCACATGACTGGTGACCTGAAGAAACTGTCGTATATAAACAAAGACAAATCCGGAAAAGTAAGATTTGGCAATGATAGCTCACTGAAGATCAAGGGGCTAGGATCAACCAAATGGGGAAAGAATAAGCTGAAGGACTAAAATACAATTTAGCATCCGTCAGTCAGCTGTGTGATACAGGTCATGAAGTGACCTTTACTAGAACTAATTCTCAGGTGGAAAGAGAAAATGGCGACACAGTAGCAGCTGGAAGAAGGAGAGATGGGGACTTGTATGTCATTGATGAAAACAAGACTCATAGCTGTCATATTACAAAGGTGGAAGAGAATGAACTCTGGCACAGAAGATTGGGAAATCTGAATCAGAAGAACATGAGAAGACTTGTAAATTGCAAGGCTATTAGAGATCTCCCAGATATTAAAAGAGAAAGAGAGCATGTCTGCTCAACATGCTTACATGGAAAACAAGACAGATTTCACTACCATGTGAAGGAGTATAGTTCAGAAGCAGCTCTAGATATTGTGCATACAAACCTATGTGGTCCAATGAGAAACAAGGGACTTAATAGTGAAAGGTACTTCATTCTATTTGTGGATGATTTCACCAGAAGAACCTGCATTACGTATTTGAAGCACAAGACAGAAGCTCTGAACTGTTTCAAGACGTATAGAAGAATGGCTGAAAATGACTATGGTCAAAAGATTAAGATTCTAAGATTTGTTCATGGTACTGAGTTTACAAATGAAGCCTTTGGGAGATATCTGAACAAACATGGAATTCAGCATCAACTGTCAGCAACAAGAACTCTACAACAAAACGGAGTTGTTGAAAGAAAGAATAGAGCTGTCATTGAAATGGGCAGAACACTGTTGCTGGAAGCTAATCTTCACGCAAGGTTTTGGGCAGAGGCAACGAGACAAAGAAGACATCTCCTGAACAGAGTAACATTAAGACCAAGAACAGACAGCACACCCTATGAGTTATGGTGTGGAAAGAAGTCAATAGCCAAATACTTCAGAACATTTGGAAGCCCTTGCTTCGTAAAGATTAAGGAGCAAGGAAGAGGAAAGTTTCATGCCAGATATGAGGAAGGTACATTCATTGGATACTCATATTAGACAAAGGGATATAGAGTTTTTCTTCCAAGACTTGGAAAATTTTTAACTTCAAGTGAAGTTAAAGTGGATGAAAATTGGAAGAAGAATGTAATCGAGGATGAGAATCCAGATTTTGTAGTAGCAGAACCTCAGATGGAAGAAGAGACTAAGCATGAAAAGGAAAAGAAAGATGAGGACACAGACTCAGAGAAGTCTGATGAAGAAGAGAAGCAAGAATCCAGCCTTGGAGAAAATTCAACTAAAAAGATGAGGAGGACATGGTCCAGTGTGCATAACAAGGATCAGATCCTTGGTGATCCACAAGAAGGTGTAACTACCAGGAGAAGGTTTACAAGGGCAACTGCACTACTCTCTCAGATAGAGCCCAAAATAGTTGCAGAAGCAGTAAATGATGAAGCTTGGGTCACAGCAACGAATGATGAGCTGGACCAAATTGAAAAGAACAAGACGTGGGAGCTGGTTCCTAGACCAAAGAGTAAAAATGTCATCGGAACAAAGTGGGTGTTCAGGAATAAACTGAATGAAGATGGCAAGATTATTAGGAACAAGGCTAGACTGGTATGCAAGGGATACTCTCAGATTGAGGGTATAGATGTGGATGAAACATTTGCACCAGTGGCAAGGCTAGAAACGATCAAGATGTTTCTTGCATTGGCAGCACACAAGAGATTCAAAGTCTATCAAATGGACGTGAAGTTTACATTTATGAATGGCTTGCTAAAAGAGGAAGTTTATATTGAGCAACTAGATGGAGTACAGATTGCTGATGATGAGACACATGTGTGCAGGTTAAAAAAAGCCTTGTATGGCCTGAAGCAAGCTCATAGGGCATGGTACAGCTGACTGGATGGGTATCTACAAAAGATGAATTTTAGTAGAGGAACAGTGGATCATAACTTATATATACTGAATTCAGATAGAGGTCAGCTAGCTACCATAGTCTATGTAGATGACATCATATTCAGAGGAAGTCACTCAGGATTATGTGAAGAATTTGCTAAGAAAAAGAGTGATGAATTTGAAATGTCTCTCATAGGTGAGTTCACATACTTCTTGGGATTATAGATCAGGCAGACTGCTGAAGGAATCTTTCTATCACAGCACAAGTATGCCAGAGAACTGTTAAAGAAGTATGGGATGAATGATAGTAGGCCTATTGGAACTCCAATGGCTACAGGATGCAAATTACACAAAGATCAGGAAGGCACAACTGTAAATCAAAAAGAGTATCGATGTATGATTGGAAGCCTCTTATACCTCACTGCCTCTAGACCTGATCTAATGCAAGTTGTGTGTCAAGTAAGTAGATATCAAGTCGATCCGAAGGAGTCTCACTTGCTGGCAATCAAGCGAATCCTTAGATACCTACATGGTACCTTAGAGATGGGGTTATGGTATCCCTCTAAGGATTCAATTGAGTTACAGGCTTACACTGATGCAGACTGGGCTGGAAACATAGATGATAGACGATCTACCAGTGGCTGCAGTTTTTATCTGGGTTCAAAGTGTATTGCATGGTTGAGCCGTAAATAGAATAGTGTGGGCTGCAGCACAGCCAAAGCTGAATATGTGGCAGCACATGCTGCATGTACTTAAGTGGTATGGATGCATACTCAACTGTCAGACTTAGGAGGGAATGTGGAGTTACCTGTCAACATTTGGTGTGACAACCAGAGTGCAATTCATATTAGCAGGAATCCCGTTCAGCATTCAAAGACCAAGCATATCGACTACCGATACCACTAAACTAAAGAACAAGTGGAGGAGGGCACTGTACAATTGGTGTATGTTCCCACGCAGAAACAAACTGCAGATATTCTCACCAAACCTCTTTCCATTGAGTTGTTTGATAGGCACTGAAGTAGGCTGTCTGTACAGCTAACTCCTCCTGCCTAAAGCGTCAGGGGGGTTTCCCCCTCTTTCTTTGTAATTGGTTGGCAAAGGGGGAGAAGAGAGTACTGTGTCTAGGGGGAGCACATAGTGAAGGACTAGAGGAGTTCAGGGGGAGTGGTTCGAACGGTTTACGTATTCTGTATGTTGCCAACAATTCCAAAGGGGAAGATTGTTGTTCCCACGAGGTTGAGTTGTCATTGTTGTCAACATGTTGCCGGACTCGAAGATCTGTACTTGGTTGGATAACTTCGTAGAGTGATCTCTTAGAGTGAGCTCGTAGAGGGAGTCTAACTTTGTACGTTCTGACTCGAATGTCGTAGACTAGAAGGTCGTAGATCAGAAGATCAGAAGACTGCAGGGTTATAGACTCGAAGGTCGTAGATCAGAAGACTCGAAGGTTGTAGACCATCAGACCATGAGGGTTGAAGCCTCGAAGGGCCACAGGTCCACAGGATCGAAGGGTCGTAGTTGCAAAAATCCAAGGTGCAGAGCCATGTCTCACAAAATCGAAGCGTAGACTCGTAGAGTCGAAGTCCGCAGGGTTGTAATCCAAGGTGCAGAGCCGTGTCTCACAGAATCGAAGCGAAGACTCGTAGAGTCGAACTCCGCAGGGTCGTAGATTGAAAGACCTGGTACAGAGATCCATAAATAGAATAATGTGATCACTGACTCGAAGACTCGTAGAGCTCTTTGGCTCGTAGAATGAGATATAAGTCAAGCACTAGTTCTGACCTAAGCTTCGAAGCCAGAGAGCAAAAGAATTGGAAGATCAAATGTCCTTGGTTTGAAGAATCCGACTCGAAGAATTGAAGAGGAAGACTCGTAGACTCGTAGAAAAGCTATGAGGCAGTATCTCCGAGGCTGTGGCTAGGCAAAGGAACGGAGCAAGCTACGAAGGAATGAAACGTGCGGAAGTTCACCGTTTCAGTAAGTCGTTACCCAGGTAGCGCTTTTAAGTACGTTAAGTACTGGGAAACACATGGACGACATCTAAGGGTGATGTAATATGTTTCAACGATTGGGATCAAGGAAGAAACATGCTTAACCCTAGCAGAAGGGTTTCCAACTCAGGCCGACCTATAAAAGCAAGGAATGTACCTGACATCGAAAGTGCGCCAAAAATATACTTTGTGCAGTCAAGAAATGTATAAAAAGATATACAAGAGGCAATGAAGAGTAGTTCGATTCTTTACAGGGAGAGAGAGGAAGATTAAAGAAGAGATAACAGTAAGTTAATCTGTTTTACTTCCTTATACATTCGAAGAACAGATCGTGAGTCAGGTATAGGCGTAATTGAAGGTCGAGCATAGCAAACAGTCATCCACGCAACAGCAGATTGCGTTAGACAGAGTGTTACAGTGAGTAAATTCTGGAGCAATACTGTTTTCTATTTTTGTTGAATAGAAGAGAGTGTTGATCCTATGGTAACAAGGGCTGGACCCTACTGTATTAAAGGAGAATAGTGGATTGGACTCGGTGTAGGTACACCCTCACCACCGTAGAGTAGATCACATTGATCGAACCACGTATATTGTGTGTCTCTGTCTTTTCTTTCTCTTACATGCCTGCTTGTGACTGATATTGCATGAGACATTCAGATATCACCCATACGAAGACCACATTTATTAGAGCAAACTCTCCAAAATATTGTACTCATAAAACTTAAAGAAAAGTTTTATAGTATACAGATTCACCCCCCTCTCTGTATACAAACACTTATATAAAGATAACTGTGCTTGGAACCTGGGAATAACAGAGCTCTTCTTGCATAGCATCAATCCAATAGTGATCTTGAATTGCATCATCAATTGCTTTTGGCTCCACTTGTGATAAGAAACACATATATAGATTCTCATGAAGTGTGGCAGCCCTTGTTTTGACTCGTGCAGCATGATCTCCTATTATTAGTTCAGATGGGTGGTCCTTTAACCTTCTCCTTGCCTTTGGAAGGTCTTCTCTTTCTTCATGTTGAATGCCCAACTGCTTTATGTCAGGTTCTTGAGCTGGTGAAGGTGACAGAGACTGAATAGGTTAAATGAAAAGGTCATGATCTTCTGCTGATTTTTGATTTGTTTCTGCCGCAACTGGTTCAGCTCTTTGGTCTTCCTGTTTAGGTGCATCTTCCACTGGTTTAGTTTTGTAGGGTTATCTGTGTCTTGGTCTTCTACTATGATAGTATCCTGCATTTCATTGACATTTTGGTCTCTTTTCTGCATACCATGGTTAGTCTCATCAAAAGAAACATGAATAGACTCTTCAACAGTTTTAGTCCTTCTATTAAACACGCGATAAGCCTTGCTATTCATGGAATATCCAACAAGATATCTATCATCTGACTTGGCATCAAACTTATTCAAGTAGTCCTTGCCAGTGTTCAGAATATAGCAAGTACACCCGAAGATCCTTAGATAACCAATGTTTGGTCTTCTTCCCTTCCATAACTTATAGGGTGTTTTCATGGCTCGTTTGTTAATTAGAGTTCTATTTTGTACAAAACACGCAGGGGCAACAGCTTCAGCCCATAAGGATTTTGGGAACCGAGCTCCTGTCAACATGGTTCTAGCTGCTTCAACTAAGGTCCAATTCTTTCTTTCAGTGACACCATTTTGTTGTGGAGTTCTAGGTGCTGAGAAATTATGCTGGATACCATTCAGTACAAAACTCTAACATATCAGAAAATTCAAATTCCTTGCCTTGATCACTTCTAATGCATTTAATAGAGAGACTCTTAACGTTAGTTATCTAGTTGAAGAGTTCAACAAGATTCTCAAATGTTTCAGTTTTGTTCCTGAGAAACATAACCCATGTATATCTGGTATAGTCATCTGCTACTGCAAGGAAGTATCGTGCACCAGATAAAGAAGACACATTTATTGGTCCACATAGGTCCATGTGCAGAAGTTCAAGTGGTTGTGTGATTGAGGTTTTGTCCACACTCTTGAAAGAATGTTTCACTTGCTTACCCAGCTGGCAATCCCTACAAGGGTGCTCTTTCTCATAAATATGTTTGGGTAAGCCCTCAACTAAATCAAGAGATGCCAATTTAGACATAGTCTTAAAGTTTAAATGACCAAATCTCTTGTGCCGCAGCCAACTAATGTCAGGTGAAGCTCTGGACAGAAAACAAATTGGTTTATTAGATTGAGCTTTACCAAAGACCAATTTATAGACATTGCCTTGTCTGTGTCCATTTAGCTTTACCACTTTGGAGATAGGATCTATAACTGTGCAGGTGTGCTTAATGAACAAGACTTCATAACCTTTGTCACACAATTAACTTATGCTCAATAGGTTATGTTTAAGACCTTGAACAACGGATACATTCTAAATTGAAATAGAACCATTAGAGAGAGTACCCTTACCAACAATCTTACCCTTTTTGTTATCCCCAAATGTGACAAATGAAGCAGCAACCTCCCTTACTTCACTTAACAGAGAGGCATCATTTGTCATGTGTATAGAACAGGCACTATCAAGATACCATTAGCTAGAATTGATCTTTTGTTCTTGGTGGCTACTTTCAGCTTCATGTACCTATTCTTACACAATAGGCAACTAAGTCTTGGGGGCCCAATATTGATTGGGCTTTGGGTAAGTAAGAGCTGCAGTTATCAAATTTGGTTTCCAATAAGTCGGAGACAATTTAGGTTTCCATGCTAACTTAGGTGATTCATCATTAGATTGGTTAGCAAGATACTTCTTTGGGTTTGTTATACATTCTCCTTTCATATGGTCACTTTTGGCAGCTTTGCATGGCATAGATTTGACAGTTTTCTTCACAGGTTTAGTAGTTTTGATCTTTGGTGAAGTAACATGTGTGTGCCTGGTTGCTTTTTTCTTCCTATCTGAGTTATGAGGTTGCATGTGAGGACCTTCCCTGAGGTATGAGTTATGTTTTATGCATTTGTTTTGCATATGTTGTTTGAGATGTGGTTTAGCTCGTTGTTGTTGGATTTTGTCAGCCCTTTTGGCTTGTTGCGAGTTGCATTGCACATGTGTGATCGGTGATCATGTTTTATGTTTTGTTGTTGGGACATTGAGCTTGAATTTTGCTATGTCCTTTGGGCATGTGTTTAATTTTTGAGGACGAAAAGTCTTAAGGTAGGGAGGATGTAAAGACTCGTATTTGGGTAGTTTTGAGAGATAGCCATTCTATGCGAATGTAACTATCTGGATGGTAGTGTAGTCGTCGATGTGAGCATTTTGACTGTACTTGGGCCCGATTTCGAGTCGGGGCCCCATTTTACCCGACTGTTGACTTTTTGGTGTTTATTGGTTGACTTTGCGTTTGGGCGGTCATTTGGGTGAAATAATATCTGTTTAGTGTTGTGCTCGTCATTTCGAGCATTTTGACTGTAATTTGACTCAATTTGGAGTTCGGGACCTTGGAGGTCAATTATTGACTAGGTCAATGGTTGACTAGGTCAATGGTTGACTAGGTCAGTTGACTGGCAGAAATATAAATAGCAGCAAAAAAAAAGGGAAGAAGCTTTCACTTTACGTTTCACGTTTGTGCGTTTGAGAGAGAGAGCTTGAGAGAGCTTGGAGGCCTTGGCGATTTGGGGCGATTTGGGTTCGTGGAGCACAAAGATTCACTTCAAGTAGGTGTCCTTGAACTTCCTATCTCTCTCTTGTTTTAGATCTGCACGAATTTATCATGATTTATGGAATTGAGCATGAACCCTAGAATTTGGGGAAATCTAATTTTGGGTTAGATCTAATGGTTTAGCATAAGATCTGTGGTTAAGAACTGTTTTATATCATTGTGGATATATGTTTCTGTGATTTTAGGGTTGATTAACTGTGTTTTCCATGAGGGTTGATAAGTCAACCATGGAAATCTGGGTTTAGATCTAGATTTCTGGAAATTTGGAATTTTATACATGTTTATATTGTTTCTGCGCGATTTAGAGGCATTTTGGACGCATTTTGAGGTAGATATCGTAGTTTGTTGCGAAACAGGGGTGTTAGTGAGCGTCTGGGAGTTTTTGGGTGTGTTCCAGACGAAGAACAGGCAAAAACTACGATGAACAGTACCCTGGGCGCGTTACTGGGTCGAACTAATGAAAATCCGAAGTTCTGGGTCGTAATTCGTAGACCCGTAGTTTGAAGGTTCGTAGTTCGTAGGTTCGAAGGTTTGAAATTCGTAGGTCGAAGGTTCGTAGTTCGTAGTCTGAAGGTCGAAGATCGAAGACCCGCTTCGAGTCTTCGAGGCGCATTATGCAACTACGAGTCGCAGCTCCAGCTACGAGTCTCCGAGGCGCGCTGCAGTCCCACGCTACGAGTCGCAGTCCTGAAGCTACGAGGCAGGCTGTTCTACAGCTTTGAGCCAGTGCAACTGCACTGGACTGGACCATTTACATTGTAACCCATACCCATCTACATATTTAAGTATTAAGTTACAATGTAAATAACGAAATACCCCCCATTTGGATTCAAAGAAAAATACTAGAAAAATTAATTCCCACTCTTTCAAAATGTGAAAATTGGGATTTAGTGTAAAATCTCGAAAAAACCCAAAAGTTCGTAGTGGTGAATTTGTGGAAAGTGGGGTTAGACATCTCAGAAAAATCCCCAAAAATCAGATTATCTTATTTATGATATGGGAACCCAATGTCGGGACTTTTGATTTCAAGAAAATAGCTGTTATGTGTACTTCCTTCATAAATCAAGGATTGAGGATTTACTTGTGAAGACTGGCTACAGTTCTATAGGAAATGTTGAGAATGACATGCCATACTAATGTTAGTATGTTGGTGTGAGGTATTGGGGCATGGACTCTATGACTTGTTTGGGTTCTCACCGTGATGCACCGATGGTGCTATGTGGTTGACGTGGCAGGCATATGCACCAATGGCAAGCCTGTGTGGTGACTGTGGCTGGGCATATTGCGATGTGGACAGGCTAAGGCCTGAGTTGAGCCGTTGAGCTCGTGGAGCTAGGGCTGAGTGCCCTGAGCTGGGTTCCCATGGAGGATCATGGACAAGTTGTCCTATATAGGCAGGTTGAGTCCTGATGTTTGTTTGCAGGCTGAGTCCTAATGATTGTGCACACTACACGGTGCACGAGTACACTAAGCCTATAGTATAGACTTATATGTGTTGCATGATGTGGAGTTTTGGGGTCACCTACTGAGCTAGTTGCTCACCCCTACTTGTTGTTTACCCTTTTCAGGTGTGACCCGAGACTAGTGGAGGACTTTCTTCGAGGAGGACGTGCTCACTACTCTGATGTATGATACAGTGCTGTATTCTGTATTTTATTATGTGATATCCCGGACATGGGTCCGTGGATAGTTATTTTTGCATACTGTATGATGTGATGTCTATATGACTATTTGACTCATTATATGCATGATGATAAATGGGAAAGTATAGGATTACCCTTGATGTATAACTGTACAGAGTTGCATATTTGAGACAGCACCTGCGGTGTAGTCTCCATTGGTGCTTGTCACCAACCCCTTGACCTTTCGGGTGCGGGCAAGGGGAAGTCATGTACTCGGTTCCGGGTTCCCTAGAATTCGGGGGCGTGACAAGCTGGTGTCAGAGCATGGTCTAGTGGACCTAGGTTAGTGAGGGGTGGTTAATTGATTCCAGGTGACTTGGAAAACTGTAGGGAGGGCGCCTGATCAACGCAGTCCTTACATGTGTTCTAGATTATTTTGGTGTTAGTTAGATCATCCTAGGAGCATACATGGGGATGGTGTGCATTTCTAGTGGTATCATTGTGTGCATATAGGGCACTACATTGTCTTTGTGTGTGATGTGCTTGTATGTGGTGCCAGGATGGAACGTGGCCGTGAGAGCCAGGACTTGATTGTGGTGTACCCTGAGGGGTGACACGATGCTATATGCATGGTTGTGGACCTACGGGTCGTGTGGTTTACCCTGATGGGGGACACGATGCTATATCCATGGTATGGACCTACGGGTCGTGTGGTGAGAACCTACAAGTCGGTTGTGCCTTTGATGGCTGTTTGTGCTAGCAGTGCTAGTATTGATCGTTTCATTGTTCGTTGTTGTGGCCAGTGTAATGGCACCACCGAGGAGAGTTGTCTGAGGCCAGGGCCCGGCAGAGGAGCCCACGATAGAGTTGGGGCACCAGGGGCAGCAAAGCCCGCAGCAGAGATCGTCAGCTCCCGTTGTGGGACCTGATTTGACGTAGGTGTTGATTCAGTTGCAGGAGGCCATGTAGGGTATGCAGGGCTCAATGAGGGATATGGCTAGAGAGGTGGATGAGCTGAAGAGGCAGCAGCAGCCTCAGCAGCCACTACAGCCTCAGCAGCAGGAGGCGAGGGTGGTGCAGGATGTGGACCAGCAGGAGGTCAAGATAGAGCCAGCGCGACGAGGAGTGGACTAGGCTGCACAGTTTTTGAAACACGCACCCAGGACTTTTTAGGATGGTTTGCGGCCAGAGGTAGCCGAGGACTGGATTAGGTGGACAGAGGATATCTTTGATATGATCGGAGTGCCAAATGAGGAGAGAGTGCGCGTGGCAACGCATTATCTGTTGGGTATCCCACGCAGGTGGTGGGAATCCACTAGAGCTGTCCATGGCAGTCAGATGAGCTGGAGAGAGTTTGTTGAGCGCTTCTTTGGGGAGTATTTTCCCAGCTCGTTGCAGTATGCTCGGCGTAGAGAGTATTATGAGCTTGTGCAAGGTAGCATGACTGTGGGGGAGTATATGCAGGCCTTCACAGATTTGGGGCGGTTTGCTCTGGAGGCTTGGGAAAAGGAAGGACGGAAGACGCAGGACTTCATTCAGGGCTTGAGGCCATCTCTGAAAAGACAGCTGGAACCGATGCAGTTGACTAGCTACCGGGAGGCGGTCGACAAGGCGCTCATTATTGATCGAGGTCAGGATCAGGCGAGAGCCCAGAGGCCGGGCGGTTCGCCAGGTTCGGGCAAGAAGAGACAGAGTGGGGAGAGCAGTGTTGCTCAGCCAGAGAGGAGGCAGGTGCAGAGGGTTTCCAGCCAGGTGGTGGGACCCCGTGAGAGTTCAACCAGCAGGAGGCCAGGGGCCTGTTGGAGTTGTGGTTTGACTGGGCATGTATCGAGAGACTGCCCGAGGAAAAGGATGACTTGCTTCCAATACGGGAAGGTAGGACATGGAGCTAGGGAATGTGTTACCCTTAGCTCGACCAGCGGTGTAGGCCCTCATCCGAGAGAGCAGGGACAGAGGAGTGGGGCTCCGTCTCAGAGGTCAGTGCCGCTGGCGCAGAGCACGCAGACGCGACCTACGGTGCAGTAGCCTCAGTGGGAGGCACAGGGTCATGTTGATCAGCGGGGCAAGGCCCCAATGGGCCAGGCTAGTGGCAATGGACCACGAGGGAGGACTTTTGCCCTCACCAGCAGAGAGGCAGAAGTTCCACCAGTGGACGTGGCAGGAGCAGGACCTTAAGTGGTGAGAGGTACCATCATCATTTCTCATACTATCTGTTCAGTTTTGATTAATACTGGTGCTACGCATTCTTTTATTTCGTATGCTACGGTGGTTGGATTGGAGTTAGACCAGGAGACAGTTAGTCAGTCTCTGATGGTTGCTTCACCTTTGGGTGGAATTGTGATACTTGAGAGTATCTGTCGTGCTTGTTAGGTAACACTTGGGGGTGTTAACTTGATGTGTGATTTGTATGTCATGGAGTTAGATGATTTTTGTGTTATCCTGGGTATGGATTGGTTGGTCCCCGTGGAGGCCAAGATTGATTATTTTCGACGGCGTGTGACGTTCCTCACACCAGAGGGCATGCGGGGTGTCTTTGTGGGTGAGTGGACCGAGGAGGCATGCAGGTTGGGACCTTTGAGGCATGGGTGGGGTGATGTGACCCACCAGTTAGCCAGCTTGACGTTGGTTGACAGGAGGAGAGAGGGGAAGGCTGTTTTGCCACACATTGTAGATCAGTTCCCGGATGTGTTTCCCGAGGACTTGGTCAGTTTGCCACCTATGAGGGAGGTAGAGTTTTCGATCGAGTTGTTGCTAGGGACAACACCGATCAGGTTAGAGGCCTACAGGATGGCACCGACAGAGCTTAGAGAGCTCAAGAGACAGATAGATGACCTATTGGCATGAGGCTTTATCAGGCGGAGTAGCTCACCGTGGGGCGCTCCAATGTTGTTCGCCAAGAAGGCGGATGGTTCACTTCGGCTGTGTATAGACTACCGGAAGCTGAACCAAGTGACTGTGAAGAATAGGTATCCATTGCCGAGGATCGATGACCTATTTGATCAGTTTCATGGTGCGGGATGGTTTTCCAAGATAGACTTGAGATCTGGATACCATCAGTTGAGGGTTAGGGAGGCAAAAATCCCTAAGACCGCGTTCAGTTGTCGTTATGGGCATTATGAGTGGCTTGTGATGCCGTTCGGGCTCACGAATGCTCCAGTAGTGTTTATGGGATTGATGAACCAGGTGTTTGCTCCCTATTTAGATATGTTCATTGTGGTGTTCATCGACGATATTTTGGTCTATTCAGCGACCAAGAGGGAGCATGAGGAGCATTTGCAGGTTGTGTTGCAGACCTTGCGAGAGCACCGGTTATATGCGAAGTTCACAAAATGTGACTTCTGGTTGCAACAGGTGCACTTCTTGAGCCATTTGGTATCTTCAGAGGGTATCACAGTGGATCCTGAGAATATCGAGGCGGTTATGTCGTGGAAGAGGCCCACAAATGTGTTTGAGATCCGTAGCTTCCTTGGTTTGGCAGGCTATTATCGGAGGTTCGTCGAGGATTTTTCCAGGTTGGCAGCTCCTATGACGAACCTGACTAGGAAGGGAGTTCCTTTTGTTTGGTCTGATGCGTGTGAGAGTGCTTTCACGGAGCTGAAGGCACGATTGACCTCAGCACCTATCTTGATTCTCCCACAGGAGGGTGTGCCTTTTGAGGTGTATTGTGATGCTTCCAGGATGGGACTTGGTTATGTGTTGATGCAGACTCGGCAGGTGATTGCTTATGGGTCTAGGCAGTTGAGACCACATGAGCAGAACTATCCCACGCCTGATTTGGAGTTGGCTGCAGTGATCTTTGCTCTAAAGAGCTGGCAACATTACCTCCTTGGGGAGAAATTTGTGGTGTATACAGACCACAAGAGCTTGCAGTACATCTTTTCTCAGAGAGACCTGAACCTTAGGCAGAGGTGGTGGGTGGAGTACTGCGCGGTTTCGTTTGATATGATGTACACCCCTGGGAAGGGTAATGTGGTGGCAAATGCTCTGAGTAAGAAGAGCAGGGCCATGGTGGCCCATTGTGCCATTAAGGAATGGGAGATGATGGGTCAGTTGGCAACGATGAGGTTGAAAATGGTGACCAGCGAGGGGCGAGGGACCCTCAGTGTTGTTGTAGCAGTCCCAGAGATGCAACACAGGATCATAGAGGATCAGCTCGGGGACGTTGCTTGTGAGGTCATCCGCGACCGGATTCAAACTGGGCAGGCACCTTCTGATTGGACTGAGGATGCAGAGCATGTGCTACGGTATAGGGGTAGATTGATAGTTCCCACTTCTCTTTAGGAGGAGGTTCTTCGGGAATTTCACCAGTCGAGGTTAGCTGTACATCCTGGTGGGAACAAGATGTACCATGCCGTGAGGAGGCGTTTTGGTGGCCAGGCCTGAAGAAGGCCGTTGCTGATTTTGTGAGGAGGTATTTGACCTGTCAGCAGGTCAAGGCAGAGCACCTGAGATCAGCTGGTGAGTCGCAGTCATTGCCAGTGCCAGAGTGGAAATGGGACCACGTGACCATGGATTTTGTCACTAGACTTCCTCGTTCCAGGGGACATGACACTATATGGGTTATTGTGGACCGGTTGACCAAATCGGCGCATTTTATTCCGATTCGAGAGACAGACCCAGTGAGGACTTTGGGATAGAGGTATATTAATGTTATTGTGCGGTTGCATGGAGTCCCATTGTCTATTGTATCTGATCGGGATGCGAGGTTTACATCTCAGTTTTGGAGACAGTTGCAGCGAGCTTTGGGTACCAGGGTGAACCTGAGTACAGCTTTTCATCCGCAGACAGACGGTTAGTCGGAGCGGACGATTCAGACGCTCGAGCATATGTTGCGTGCCTGTGTTCTAGATTTTGGAGGTTGTTGGGAGACTCAACAGTTATTAAGCCACGATTGGGATGGCTCCGTATGAGGCGCTATATGGGCGGCCTTGTAGATCACCCTTGTGTTGGGCACAGACGAGAGAGACAGCAGTTCTCGGTCCTGATATGGTTCGAGAGACCACAGAGATAGTGCAGCTGATTCAACAGCGCATGTTGACAGCGCAGAGTAGGCAGAAGTCCTATGCGGACCAGAGGCGTCGGCGCGAGTACATGATGTGTTTCATGTGTCTCAGTTGAGACAGTATGACCCAGATCCTTCTCATGTGTTGGACTATCGCGAGATAGACTTGGCTGATGATGGTGTCGTTGTTGAGATGCCCGGACAGATTTTGGATAGGCGGGACCAGGTCTTGCGAGGCAAGACGAACCCACTAGTTCAGGTTTTTTGGTGACACCGAGGCATGGCGGAGCAGACTTGGGAGAAAGAGAGCCAGATGCGGATTCTTCATCCTGAGCTGTTCGAGGATGATCAGTCCTGAGGTAGGGAGGATGTGAGGACCTTCCTTGAGGTATGAGTTATGTTTTATGCATTTGTTTTGCATATGTTGTTTGACATGTGGTTTAGCTCGTTGTTATTGAATTTTGTCAGCCCTTTTGGCTTGTTGCGAATTACATTGCACATGTGTGATCGGTGATCATGTTTTATGTTTTGTTGTTGGGACATTGAGCTTGAATTTTGCTATGTCCTTTGGGCATGTGTTTTATTTTCGAGGACGAAAAGTCTTAAGGTGGGGAGGATATAAAGACTCGTATTTGGGTAGTTTTGAGAGATAGCCATTCTATGCGAATGTAACTATCTGGATGGTAGTGTAGTCGTCGATGTGAGCATTTTGACTGTACTTGGGCCCGATTTCGAGTCGGGGCCCTATTTGACCCGACTGTTGACTTTTCGGGGTTTATTGGTTGACTTTGCGTTTCGGCGGTCATTTGGGTGTAATAATATCTGTTTAGTGTTGTACTCGTCATTTCGAGCATTTTGACTGTAATTTGACTCAATTTGGATTCAGGACCTTGGAGGTCAATTATTGACCGGGTCAATGGTTGACTAGGTCAGTTGACTGGCAGAAATATAAATAGCAGCAAAAAAAAGAGAAGAAGATTTCACTTTACGTTTCACGTTTGTGCGTTTGAGAGAGAGAGCTTGAGAGAGCTTGGAGGCCTTAGCGATTTGGGGCGATTTGGGTTCGTGGAGCTCAAAGATTCACTTCAAGTAGGTGTCCTTGAACTTCCTATCTCTCTCTTGTTTTAGATCTGCACGAATTTATCATGATTTATGGATTGAGCATGAACCCTAGAATTTGGGGAAATCCAATTTTGGGTTAGATCTAATGGTTTAGCATAAGATCTGTGGTTAAGAACTGTTTTATATCATTGTGGATATATGTTTCTGTGATTTTAGGGTTGATCAATTGTGTTTTCGATGAGGGTTGATAAGTTAACCATGGAAATCTGGGTTTAGATCTAGATTTATGGAAATATGGAATTTTATACGTGTTTATATTGTTTCTGCGTGATTTAGAGGCGTTCTGGACGCATTTTGACGTAGATATCGTAGTTTGTTGCAAAACAGGGGTGTTAGTGAGCGCCTGGGAGTTTCTGGGCATGTTCTAGATGAAGAACAGGCAAAAACGACGATGAACAGTACCCTGGGTGCGTTACTAGGTCGAACTAACGAAAATCCGAAGTTCTGGGTCGTAGTTCGTAGACCCGTAGTTCGTAGGGTTGTAGTTCGTAGGCCCGTAGTTCGAAGGTTCGTAGTTCGTAGGTTCGAAGGTTCGAAGTTCGTAGGTCGAAGGTTCGTAGTTCGTAGTCCGAAGGTCGAAGATCGAAGACCCGCTTGAAGTCTTCGAGGCACGTTATGGAGCTACGAGTCGCAGCTCCAGCTACGAGAGTCCGAGGCGCGCTGCAGTCCCACGCTACGAGTCGCAATCCTGAAGCTACGAGGCAGGCTGTTCTGCAGCTTCGAGCCAGTGCAACTGCACTAGACTGGACCATTTACATCGTAACCCATACCCATCTACGTATTTAAGTATTAAGTTACAATGTAAATAACGAAATACCCCCCATTTGGATTCAAAGAAAAATACTAGAAAAATTAATTCCCACTCTTTCAAAATGTGAAAATTGGGATTTAGTGTAAAATCTCGGAAAACCCAAAAGTTCGTAGTGGTGAATTTTTGAAAAGTGGGGTTAGACATCTCAGAAAAATCCCCAAAAATCAGATTATCTTATTTATGATATGGGAACCCAATACCAGGACTTTTGATTTCAAGAAAATAGCTGCTATGGGTACTTCCTTCATAAATCAAGGATTGAGGATTTACTTGTGAAGACTGGCTACAGTTCTAAAGGAAATGTTGAGAATGACATGCCTTACTAATGTTAGTATGTTGGTGTGAGGTATTGGGGCATGGACTCTGTGACTTGTTTGGGTTCTCACCGTGATGCACCGATGGTGCTATGTGGTTGACGTGGCAGGCATATGCACCGATGGCAGGCCTGTGTGGCGAATGTGGCTGGGCATATTGCACTGTGGACAGGCTAAGGCCTGAGTTGAGCCGTTGAGCTCATGGAGCTAGGGCTGAGTGCCCTGAGCTGGGATCCCATGGAGGATCGTGGACAAGTTGTCCTGTATGGGCAGGCTGAGTCCTGATGTTTGTTTGCAGGCTGAGTCCTGATGATTGTGCACACTAAACGGTGCACGAGTACACTGAGCATATAGTATAGACTTATATGTGTTGCATGATGTGGAGTTTTGGGGTCACCTACTGAGCTTGTCGCTCACCCCTACTTGTTGTTTACCCTTTTGAGGTGTGACCCGAAACTAGTGCAGGACTTTCTTCCTGGAGGACGTGCCCACTACTTTGATGTATGATACAGTACTGTATTCTGTATTTTATTATGTGATGTTCCGGACATGGGTCCGTGGATGATAGCAGTATTTCTACCGCTTTACCGCAAAGCAACGGCGTCAATGTAGTGTAGCCAATGATTGCGGGTCGATCCCACAGGGACAAGGGTTAGGAATCCCTAAAATTCTTACGCGCTAATTGTCTAAGCAATTGATTAAAAATTTGAGTGATTAAAAACAATGCAAATGAATTAAATTAAATTAAAACAATTTTGATTTTGAATTGGGGAGAAATCAAATGGGATAAACGCCTAGGGATTTATGGTTTCACCGATCCCCAATTTCCTATTCCTGCATTTTAAAATAATTGAATTAATTCTCTCTTTATTCTTAAGGGTGATTTATCCGTTTGCAATCGTCAACTACTTTCGTAAGAATAACGACGTATTTGATTTTAACAACGTCCTACTTTCGTGGTACACTGTAATAAAATCAAACCCATTAAAATTCATGTGATAATCAAGTTTCCCATTAGGATGGTGGCCTACTTTCGTGACACACTAAGCCCAATTCTCCTAATCCCTAGACAAGAAAATTAGCCACACATGGCTGAGAATGTCATACAAATTAAAGAGAAAATTCCTTACAAATTAAGGGGCAAAGGATCGTCGCACGCGAATTACCAATGTCTCTCCTTTGATCTCCAAGAAATTGGCCCTTTTTTCAATGTCTACCTCTATTTCCTCCTCCTTTTCTCCTTAAGACGTTTTTTGATAGTATTTCCTGAGTTTTTCTCCCCCAAACCACGGATTGCACAGGTCTTTTTAATGCCAAACGCGTTGCCAAAAATGGTAGAATATTAACTAGAAATTAATAAGAAACCGTCAAAGGCCATGGCCACTAAAATCCGTGGCCACGGCGATGAGATCCGAAATGTTTATGAAGGTCGGCGGCCATTAGTTTTGTGGCCACGGCGAGAACTTCGACGTGAACAATGAAAGACGCCTGCCATGGTCAGGCACTGCGTCGCCATGGCCTGTGTAAAAATCCTTTTAGCTGTCCAACATTATTTGATGCCCGTTTCGCCCTTTTTCAACTCTGTTTGGACCAAAACTGATGCAACCTATAAAAACACACCAATACACACCAAAACATACAAAAAGGGAAAAACAACATATATTTATACAAATGACATCTAATTATATTAGAATTTGCTATAAAAATAGATAAAAGAAGGGGAAAATATATATATAAAATGTTCTCATCAAATTCCCCCACACTTGCCTCTTGCTCGTCCCCGAGCAAGAACTAGAATAAACACATAATCATACACAAATGGTTGTAAAACAAGAAAACAAAAACACAAATGAGAACATGTTGATCCTAATTACACATGCAACATACATTAAAGGGAGAAAGCAATAGTAAGTTTTTAATAAGATTGCCCCCAAATTACCAACTACACTCCCCCACACTTGGTTAATTAAACATATGTCATCATTGCTAATAAACAGTGAAGCAACCATGCAAAGCTAAAAAGGTAAAAGCAAGAATAACTTGGAGCCCTCACAGTGGGGTGAACAAGGCTGCCTCACTCAAGAAATCTCACATCCCTCGACACTCTATTCCACCAAGGGTCTTCAGACCATTAGAGAGTGCACACGGTCCCTCACTTTAGTGACACAACCAAACAAACCACAAACCAAATCGGCCTTTGCCACATGCCACTCGAAAAGGTAACGACATAAATGATGCTCTCTAACGAAACAAGAGTCACCCGAACATAGTTGCGGCTTTTTCTATAAAAACGCAACTGCCCCCTCTTTTTTTTCTTTTCTTTGTAGTTTTTCTTCTATTTGAAGAATAAGAAGAAAGAATAATTTCAACACCATGAGAATAAGGTGATAAGAGGGATATGGATATGGAAAACCAACAAAATGGGTGATCAGACCACTATATTGGCAAAAACACATTCTGTCTTTTTGAGTTTTTTTTTTTTTTTGAAGATGAACTCTTTTGTTTTTTTTTTTGTTTTTTTTTTCAAAGATGCGCAATAGAAAGAACAATATGGCTTCCTGGAACAGATTGGAACATCCAGGATCATGAACAACAAAACTAATAGAGCAGCAGAAAAGTGGTACCTTGCAAAGTGACAATGTGACTCCAACCCATTCCATACGGACCAAAACCAATCACCATAGTGCGACATGCAATACACTTTCCAAAGCTCATCAACCAGGAGGATACACACAAATAAAGGAGGAAACATGGGAAACTGTATCGCTCTCAATCACACAGCTCCAAGCAAAAATAAAGCGTTTACCATTCAACCATGTATAGCATTTCCAAAGTTTAAGCTTAAACAAATGAAAAATATCATTCCAAGCATAAAAGGAAACGATGGGCATATTAGAAGATTATCCAGCAAAAACCCACATTACGCAACATCCCATAATGTAGAAACATGGATAAAGAAGAAAAACAAATAACATCTCCAAGGGTTGGTCGAATTTACATATGGTCACGCAATAGATATAATAAAACACATAACAGAAAATAACCCTCCCCCACACTAGGGGTGCACAGTGTGCGCACAAGCACAGAAACAGAAAAGAACAGGGACAGAGAGGGGAGGGGGGGAAAGAAAGAAAATGCAAACCAGATGCTAAGCAACAGGGGAAGGAGGATCATCGTCACTGGAACTGTCGTCATCAGTAGGGAAGGGACCAGCAGGAAGATCACCCAAGCGAGCAAAGTACTCAAGATAGCGGGAAGTGTGATGCTGAAAACGACGATTCTGACGACGCTGCTGGCGCACTTGGTAGGTCAGGTCCTCCAGAGAAGCACGAGTGGCAGTCATAAAGCGTGTGAGAGCCTGACCAGGAAGGGTAATCAGCAGGAAGAGAGGCGATGGGACCGGGACCACGAACATCGGGAAAATGATCAAGATGAGACAAGAACGGGCCTGCCCGTCCTGGAGACGCTGCTGACCAAGCCGGAGATCGGCAAAACCCTGCTCGAGGATGGCCATATTCGAAAGAAACCCCAGAGGACGGCCTGGCCGTGAACGAGAACTGGGACCAACAGAAGAGCGGTCACTGGAGGAAGGGCAATCAGTAGGATCACCAAAGAGGCGTATCCGACTATCGGAGAGTGGTGGCGGCACGGGAAGAACTTCCTCCGCGGAAAGAACAGAGACACCCGAATCCAAACATAACCGAGTAATGAGGGCCGGAAAAATAAGGGAAGAACTAGCATGATCGGTAGCCTGAAGCTCGCTGAGGATACAAGAGGCGACAGGGATGGGTCGCCGCTGAAGAATGTCATAAAGAAGCCGGGTAGCCCGAAGCGACATATCACTCAAGTGGGACGTAGGCAGAATGCGGGTAGAGATGAAAGCCTGCCATGCCCTGTTCTCTCGATGTAAATAATGCCGGGAGAGACGAGTGGGTACTCCGGAGGAGGTAACCGTCCAATGGGCCCATGGGGCAGCAATACAAGATTTAATATCATCGAGCGCGGCGTGAGTAGTACGGCTAGCAAGTAGATCAGCTTCGGAAATCGTCGGTAGATCATAAATGGAGTTAAGATGATCGACAGAAACTACCACTGAAACATTGCGAACCATAACCTCAAAGGAGCCATCCGGTAGCGTGTGCTGATTAACTTTGTTTGCGTAGAATTCGCGAACAAGGGGAACAACAGCCTCCATAGAACGACGGGCGAAGGTGTCCCATCCTAGAGCATGAAGGAGGTCGCTCATGGACACCACGTCAACAGGCTGCAAGGACTGTTCAGCAATGATAGGCATACGGAGCAAGTCCTGATAGGCTGCCTCAGCCTCAGCAGAGGTGAATCGATTGTTGGAGTGTCTCTGTCGTTTGGGGCGTACCATCCTGCACACAGGAGAAACAAAGAAAACGACAAGGCATCCAAGCATCCCAAGATAAATGAAATAAGAATAATAATAAAAAGAGAAGAAACCAAATGTTTTTGAATTTGCAGGTTGTTTGTAGGAAAACGACAGAGCATGGCGTGTTATTAGTATTTTTTTTTTTAAACCAAATAAGTGAAAAACAGTAAAGAAAGCATAACAGCAACAGAGGCCAAAAACGCATAAACACAACGTGCAATTCCCATGTCAACAATACCGCACGTAAGGAGGAATCGTCCTGATTTCGTGAAGAACACCACAAGATCCATCGATTTACAGAGGCACAATACTCAAGAAAAGGGGAAAGAAGGATGAACAGGAAAAAGGTGGAGCGAAATACCTGAAATCGGGGATGGGGAGAACGACCGAGATGAAAGAAGAGAGGAAGGAGGCGCGAGCGACTTGCAGGGGCGGCCGGAGGAAACAGAGCAGGGGGCTGGCAAGCGGACGCAACTGTAGCGTCGTGCGTGGAGTCGGCCGTCGGGTAGAGAGAGAGTGAGTTATGAAAGAGAAGAAAAAGTGGTCGGCGAGGGTTGGGTTGGACTTAGGTCGCGCGCCCCCTTTTTTTTTATTACTATTGACTTATTGCTTTAGCGTTTTTTTTTTTACGTGTCTCTTTTCGTAAAAGAGAGGACCACGCCTGCCATAGCCGGGCGAGTTTTGCGGCCGCGGCTTCTGAAAAATGTGGATTCACCCGCTTTTTACTGTTATTACAAACCAAAACATAATAACAGTACAGAGAATTAATTAAAATAGAAAGCCCGTAAATAAAATAGGAAAAAGGATACCATGGGGGAAAGGTCACCCATAAAAATGCTTTGGTTAACGTCACAAGCTCGACGTCCGCATCCATATCATTGCGTGGAGATGGGAGGTGAGAAGTGATGGAGCTCACCACTGTCAACAGGAGCACCAGTGAAATAAATCTTCAATCGTTGTCCATTAACTTTGAAAGAACCAGAGGCCTCGCTCCAAATTTCTACAGCACCATGTGGAGCAACCGAGATGACGCGATAAGGACCGGTCCATCGGGATTTAAGCTTACCCGGGAATAAACGCAAACGGGAATTGTATAGTAGCACCAAGTCGTTGACATGAATCTGTCTACGCTGAATGTGACGATCATGCCACCGCTTAGTGCGCTCTTTATAAATCTGTGCATTTTCATATGAATCGAGACGAAGTTCCTCTAGCTCCTGGAGATGCAAAAGTCGCTTCTCACCGGCGGCCTTGAGATCGAAATTAAGGGCCTTAACTGCCCAAAACGCCCTATGCTCCAACTCAACAGGTAGGTGGCATGATTTTCGATAGACAAGCCTGTATGGAGACATACCAATGGGGGTTTTGTAAGCGGTACGATAGGCCCATAGTGCATCGTGGAGTTTCTGTGACCAATCTTTGCGGGAACAAGAGACTGTCTTTTCCAGGATCAGTTTAATTTGGCGGTTAGTGACTTCCACCTGCCCACTAGTCTGAGGATGATAAGCAAGAGAGACTCGATGCTGAACATGGTACCTTTTAAACAAGGTCTCTGTTTGATGGCAAGTAAAGTGAGAGCCTCCATCACTAATGACAACTCGTGGACAGCCAAATCGTGGGAAGATGATATGTTGGAAAAATTTCCGTACGACCTTAGCATCGTTGGTAGGTGATGCTATAGCCTCTGCCCACTTGGAAACGTAATCTACGCCAACAAGAATGTATCGGTTTCCATTGGAGGGTGGAAAAGGACCCATAAAATCCAATCCCCACACATCAAATATCTCGACTTCTAAAAGGCCATGTTGAGGAAGCTCCTGACGGTGAGAAATATTTCCGGTCCGTTGGCATTGAGGACATGTTGTAACAAAGGCATGGCTGTCACGGAATAAAGTCGGCCAATAGAAATCGCATTGGAGAATTTTAACAGTTGTCTTCGAAGATCCCATATGTCCTCCACTCGGATGAGAATGACAATGAGTAAGGATGGATTGTACTTCCTCAAAGGGCACACAACGACGAAAAATACCATCTGATCCTCTCTTGAACAATAGAGGATCTTCCCAATAGTAATGCTTCACATCTTTCAAAAATTTTTTCTTTTGCTGAGAAGTCAGCCCTGGTGGTAAAAGATTGCCAACAATGTAATTGGCAAAATCTGCATACCACGGGCGAAACAATCTCGAGGAGCTGTTCACCAGGGAGGGAATCATTAATAATGTCGTGGCTAGTGTCAGCTTGAGGCTCAAGAGCGAGCCTGGAAAGGTGATCAGCCACTGAATTTTCACAGCCCTTCCTATCCCGGATCTCCAAATCAAATTCCTGAAGGAGCAAAACCCAACGAATTAATCGTGGTTTGGCATCCTTTTTCGCCATCAAATAACGAATGGCAGCGTGGTCAGGTATAGACAATGACCGGGGAGCCAACCAAGTAAGATCGAAATTTGTCCATTGCAAATACCACCGCTAAAAATTCTTTCTCCGTGGTGGTGTAATTGGCTTGAGCCGCGTCAAGTGTCCGTCCGATAATAAATCACATGTGTTTTCTTGTCTTTGCGTTGACCCAAAACAGCTCCTACAGCGTAGTCGCTAGCATCACACATGACTTCAAATGGAATTTCCCAATCTGGGGGCTGGAGAATAGGGGCTGAAACAAGTGCCTTCTTGAGCTTCTCAAAGGATTCCACGCACGCTTCATCAAAATTGAAATCGTATCCTTGGCCAAAAGGGTCTGTAAGTGGTCGGGCTATGCGTGAAAAATTGTGAATGAATCGTCGATAAAAGCCCGCATGTCCCAAGAAACTACGGATGCCGGATATCGACTTGGGAGGCTGCAATTTCTCAATAATATCAACCTTGGCCTTGTCGACTGTATACCATTCTCTTGAAATAAGGTGTCCAAGTACTATGCCTTCGCGTACCATAAAATGACACTTTTCCCAGTTGAGAACCAAATGTACCTGTTCACATCTTTGCAAAACAAGAGAAAGGTTGTGCAGACAATTATCAAAAGAATCACCATATACAGAGAAGTCATCCATGAAGACTTCCATAATGCGCTCAGTGAATCCTGAAAATATGGCCATCATACACCGCTGAAAAGTAGCCGGTGCATTGCATAACCCAAAGGGCATGCGCCTATATGCATAAGTGCCGTGAGGGCAGGTGAATGTTGTTTTCTGTTGGTCATCGGGATGAATAGGAATTTGGAAGAATCCAGAATAACCATCCAGAAAACAGAAATGAGTATGCATAGCTAGCCTCTCAAGCATCTGGTCAATAAAAGGTAGTGGAAAATGGTCTTTACGGGTGGCATTATTTAATTTTCTATAGTCTATACACATGCGCCATCCCGTGACAGTCCTAGTGGAGATGGACTCACCTTTGTCATTTTGCACAACTGTCATCCCACACTTTTTGGGTACAACTTGAACGGGACTGACCCACTCACTATCAGATATTGGGTAGATGACACCAGCAGCGAGTAATTTTAATATTTCTTTCTCCACTACCTCTTTCATTTTAGGGTTCAACCTCCTTTGAGGTTCCCTAGAGGTCTTAACATCATCCTGTAAATGTATTCTGTGCATGCAAAAGCCAGGACTAATTCCCTTTAAATCATCAATGGAATAGCCTATGATTTTATGGTGTTGTTTAAGCACAGACAATAATTTCTCATTTTCATGCAAAGTCAAATAGTTACTCACAATTACAGGACATGAATTTTTAGCACCAAGAAATTCATACCTCAAGTGTGATGGGAGTGGCTTAAGTTCAAAGTCCTTGCCTCTGCTGGCTGCCATTTCCAAGGGTTTGTCCTGGAATGCCTGGATATGAATTTTTCGCCGTGGTAACGGGGGATTGACATCAAGCTCTTTGGCCACCTCTGCTACTGCTCCATTGGCAGAGTTAGGACTCCCGTCTAGAACCAAGCACTCTAGCAATGGGTCCTCAAAGTGTGGTGCAATTCGTGTTTCCTCCAATAGATTTTCCAAAAGGTCCAGGTGGTAACACTCCTCCTTTAAGTCTGGTTTCCTCAAAGCTTCGGAAAGGTTGAACTCAATTTTCTCACCACCAATATTTAAGGTGAGTTCACCCTTTTTACAGTCGATAACGACCCCGGCTGTGGCAAGGAAGGGTCTGCCCAAGATTAAAGGAATCCGAGCATCTTCCTCCATCTCTAAGATCACGAAATCTGTGGGTATATAAAACTTTCCCACTCGTAGTGGAACATCCTCCACTATACCAACTGGGTACTTTACCGAACGATCGGCCAGCTGCAGAGTAACCGAAGTGGGAGCAAGCTTTCCCAGGCCAAGCTGCTCATAAACCGAAAGTGGCATTAAACTGACGCTGGCCCCTAAATCGCATAAAGCCTTACGGAAGCGCTGCTCACCCACCATACATGGGATAGAAAAGCAGCCCGGATCTTTAAGCTTTTGAGGGGATGGATTCATAAGCACTGCGCTGCATGCCTCGGTTAGGGTCAAAATCTCATGCTCCCCATATTTCCTTTTTCCAGAAATAACTTCCTTAAAGAATTTAGTATATGAGGGCATATTCTCCAAGGCTTCGAGGAAAGGGATGTTTAGATAGAGTTAATTTAGCATCTCTAGAAACCTCTTGAACCGTTGGTCTTGCTTTATATTCACCAACCGTTGAGGAAACGGGACTGGGGGCTGATAGGAAGATGAAGTAGGAGTCGGTTCAGCCTCTTTCTGCCTCTCACTAACGTCCCTAGAAACTGCTGGTTGTGGTGGTTCAGTGGGTTGATCCCCTTGTATGGTAGCATCCCCTTGTATGGCAGCATCCCCTTCTTCTCTTCCTGTAGCACTTGCGGGACCCTCAACCTGTTTTCCATTCCTCAAGGTAATGGAATTGCAATGTTCTCTGGGGTTGAGTGGCTGTCCCGGCATATCATTGGAAGAAGTGGTTGTCAATTTGTTCACTTGTTGAGCCAATTGAGCCACTTGATTCTCGATCAACTTATTCTGCGTGGCCAATGTCTCAATGGATGTGTTGACTTGTTTAAATGATTCTGTCATAGCTTGGTTTTGTGTCACTTGCGCGGTAACAAAAGTAGCCACAAGGCTCTCCAGTTTGGATAACTGGGATGAAGATTCTGGTTGCTGTTGTGATGACTGCCCGGACTGTTGTGGGTTTGATGGCCGGAAATTGGACTGTTGATATGATTGTTGGCCGAAACCAGGTGAACGAGATGCTGTTTGGGTAGGACTTAGCACATTTTGGCTTCGGTAGGAGAGGTTTGGATGGTTCCTCCAGTTAGGATTATAAAAATTCTGATTTTGCTGGTTTGGATTTGTGCCAGCATACTGTACCGTCTCCTGTGGAGATGCCTCAATAATGTAACAAGCTTCGTTGCATGGTCGAAGACACCACAAATGCCACAGGCTAAAACCTGTACCAATGCAGTGTTGCCCATCTGATTAATCTTCTTTGTAAGAGTTTCTACCCGGGCAGCCAAGAGGTCTAGAGAGTTAACCTCATGCTTTTTAGGTTCTGCAACTCCACTTTTGGGTAAGGCTCGCACACTAGACCACCGTCGTGTGTTCAAGGCTATTTTATCAATCAAATCCCATGCTTCGTCAACGGGTTTTTCCACTAACGCCCCATTTGCTGCCGCATCCACCATTCCTCTCGCTGAATAATTCAATCCTTGATAAAAGGATTGAATTAAGAGCCATTTCTCCAGACCGTGGTGGGGACACGATATCAATAGGTCCTTGAAGCGTTCCCAAGCATCATGTAATGGCTCATCTTCTGGCTAACAAAACATTGTCAGCTGATTTCTGATTCCCACAGTCTTCCCCGGCGGATAATATTTGGCGAGAAAGGCCTGCGAAAGCTGATCCCATGTGGTAATAGTAGGCGGCAGAGCATGGAGCCAAACCTTCGCCCTTCCAGCCAACGAAAAAGGAAAAAGCCACATCAATTTCGCATCCTCGGTCACTCCATTATATTGAAAGGTAGCGCATTTATCGATGAAGTCCCGGAGATGCATTTGGGGATCCTCTGTTGATAAACCAACGAACTGGGACTGGCTCACCAAGGAAATCATTGTTGGTTTCAATTCAAAATTGTTGGCAGCAATCGCGGGTCTTGTTATCCCAGTAGCCATGCCTGCTGCTGTGGGTCTAGAATAATCCTTCACTGCCCGATCATCAGCCATTCTTCCTGGTCTTGGGGGAGACGTGGAAATTTGTAATGGTGAAGTACTCAGAGCTTCTTCGAGGAAGGCGGATTCCAAAGGGACAGGAATGGATTCGATGGGTTCTTCCCTACGTGTTTGCCTCAGCCTTCTTAGAGTTCGTTCGATTTCAGAATCGTAGGCAACTAGATTATCGTCCCCCGAACGGGTCATCAACTATTCTGCACAGATCAAAAGCAAACAAAACCCAAGCACAATACCGAACAATTTGAAGAACAAAATAAAACAAATATATAAAATAATAAAAACAATCAAGAACAAACAAAACAAAAATTCTATATGAAAATAAAATAAAATAAAATAAGATATTCTCCTAAAAATAAAAATAAATAAATAAAAATAAAAATAAATAAATAAATAAATAAATCTAAACAATCAAATTTAATAAAATAAAATGAATAAACAAATAAAGAAACAAACAAACGTGCCTAGTCCAATTTGCTAATGGTTTGAATCTTAAGTTTCCTAAACAAAGCCGTTGTCCCCGGCAACGGCGCTAATTTGGTATCAGTATTTCTACCGCTTTACCGCAAAGCAACGGCGTCAATGTAGTGTAGCCAATGATTGCGGGTCGATCCCACAGGGACAAGGGTTAGGAATCCCTAAAATTCTTACGCGCTAATTGTCTAAGCAATTGATTAAAAATTTGAGTGATTAAAAACAATGCAAATGAATTAAATTAAATTAAAACAATTTTGGTTTTGAATTGGGGAGAAATCAAATGGGATAAACGCCTAGGGATTTATGGTTTCACCGATCCCCAATTTCCTATTCCTGCATTTTAAAATAATTGAATTAATTCTCTCTTTATTCTTAAGGGTGATTTATCCGTTTGCAATCGTCAACTACTTTCGTAAGAATAACGACGTATTTGATTTTAACAACGTCCTACTTTCGTGGTACACTGTAATAAAATCAAACCCATTAAAATTCATGTGATAATCAAGTTTCCCATTAGGATGGTGGCCTACTTTCGTGACACACTAAGCCCAATTCTCATTCCGGGGTTCTAATAATTAATTTTCATCTTTCGATTCTTCAATTAATTATTTGAGGAATGCAATTTGTTTATTCAAACGAATCACAATAATAATTTCATGCCAGAAGGAGATAAAGAATTAGAGAGAATAATTTTCCAATCACATTATCATTGCAAAGAATATTCAATTGGGATTGGGCTACTCCCAATCCCTAGACAAGAAAATTAGCCACACATGGCTGAGAATGTCATACAAATTAAAGAGAAAATTCCTTACAAATTAAGGGGCAAAGGATCGTCGCACGCGAATTACCAATGTCTCTCCTTTGATCTCCAAGAAATTGGCCCTTTTTTCAATGTCTACCTCTATTTCCTCCTCCTTTTCTCCTTAAGACGTTTTTTGATAGTATTTCCTGAGTTTTTCTCCCCCCAAACCACGGATTGCACAGGCCTTTTTAATGCCAAACGCGTTGCCAAAAATGGTAGAATATTAACTAGAAATTAATAAGAAACCGTCAAAGGCCATGGCCACTAAAATCCGTGGCCACGGCGATGAGATCCGAAATGTTTATGAAGGTCGGCGGCCATTAATTTTGTGGCCACGGCGAGAACTTCGACGTGAACAGTGAAAGACACCTGCCATGGTCAGGCACTGCGTCGCCATGGCCTGTGTAAAAATCCTTTTAGCTGTCCAACATTATTTGATGCCCGTTTCGCCCTTTTTCAACTCTGTTCGGACCAAAACTGATGCAACCTATAAAAACACACCAATACACACCAAAACATACAAAAAGGGAAAAACAACATATATTTATACAAATGACATCTAATTATATTAGAATTTGCTATAAAAATAGATAAAAGAAGGGGAAAATATATATATATAAAATGTTCTCATCAGTGGACAGTTGTATTTGCATACTATATGATGTGATGTCTGTATGACTGTTTGACTCATTGTATGCATGATGATATATGGGAAGTACAGGATTACCCTTGATGTATGACTGTACAGGGTTGCATATTTGAGACAGCACCCGCGGTGTAGTCTCCATTGGTGCTTGTCACCAACCCCTTGACCTTTCGGGTGCGGGCAAGGGGAAGTCATGTACCCGGTTCCGGGTTCCCTGGAATTCGGGGGCGTGACATTGCAGATTTTCAATGAAGTGTAATTGCTTAAGACTTACTCTGATTTTTGTGGCAATCTCATTCTTAAGATACTCAGGGTAGAATCTGCACTAATAAGAAAGGTGTGCAACCTCACAGTAGATGGGACAGTTGACAGGATTGGGTTGGTCATTTTGTCTTAAGGGTTTGTGTTGGATCAAACCTAGAATTTGGATTATGCGGATCAAACCCTATGTAATTTGATTTAAGATATTTCATGTTTATTCTAAGTCTGTGCAGAAGATAAAACTTTAATCCGAATCTACTCCTGTAAGAGCAAAGCAAAGGACATGATATATAATCCTGATCCGGATTATAATGAGTGTCGTCAAAAACTTGGTAAATAACCAAGTCTTCATCCAGAGTAAGGACTCTCCGTACGGACTAATCACTTGATAAAATGACTGAGGAATCCGCACTTTTATTGTTGATTGGACTAAGTCATTTTATGCGGAATGAGAATCCGAGTCTACACCTCATACGGAGTAAAAGAGATTTATTGCAGAGAAAGAATTAAGTCTTTCGCTCCAGCTGTCTAAGGAAAAGAAGATACGGACTAAGGAATCCGAGTCTTTCATTCAAGCGGAGTAAGAAATGACTGATATGGAGTAAGGACAACTGATGCGGAATAAGGAATCCGAATCATTACTCAAGCGGAGTAAGGAACTCATGCGGAGTAAGGAAGCGCTGACACGGAATAAGGATTTCAGGACTTCATGTACACGGAGTAAGCAATAACTGACACGGAGTAAGGATCCGAGCATCGTTGATACGGAGTAAGGAAATCTACATCGGACTAAAAAGACACTACTTCAACTTATCTATACCGCATTTATGATATCAGCTCGCTATGTTCCGATGTAAGACAAACTCATTGAAGATCTAAACTGTCCTATACGTGGAGCACTCAGAGATGTGGATGCGGTCCCGAATGCAATTGGAATCAAGTGAAGTAATTCAATTCACTTATGCTTCCAATATTTCGAGCTCCACATCCGAAGCAGTTACAGCAGAAGCATTTTTCGAGAAGAACTTAATGTTTACACAGTGCTCGGAAAATACAGTTCCAAGTTAGATTCCTAGGATGTCTATATATATCTATAGTGTTGTACGTTTAAATAGCGCACATAAAAAAAAGGAAGAACTGATACGCGCGTGAAGTAGTCTGTTGTATAAGAGCTCATAGAGATTATCAATGCCAGTTTGTGTAACTGTAAAACTAAGTGCCATTGTAATCAGCTGTAATTGCTGCTTATTTTGTTGTAATTATCATCAGATAATAAAGAAAAATACTTCCACTATCTGGTTATCTTTCGCACTGATTTTACATCTTTTAACCAGATTGTGCTATACCTGTGAGAGCAAAAGAGTTTTGATTTGAGCCTATTCACCCCCCTCTAGGCTCCTAGGGACCAACAAGTGGTATCAGAGCAAGTTCTATTCGTTCTAAGTAGAGATCCCACTCTTTCACTCTTACCAATGGCCGAAGAAAGCAACATGCTATTGAACACTCGCCTTAACTTCGGAGGAGCATAAAAGCCCCTTCCAAATCGAAGCAGCAGTGAAAATGTTGATCCACCTCAACCTGCCGCTGCCGCTGCTTCACAACCACAGAGTTCTGGCTTCACTTTGACAAAACCACCCAAATTCACACCAGAGCTTTTCTCCCAGTGGAAAGCTCGCATGAGAATGTTCATGGTCTGCCATGATCATCTCATGTGGCCATGTCTTCATCAGGAGATACCCACTCCGATGACTATCGGACAACATGCAGTTAGAAGACCAAAGACTGATGCCGAACTCACCAATGATGAAAGAGCCTGGCAGTGTGCCAACGAAAAGGCTCTGGCATATGTTACATCGTCTTTGGATTCTGAGGCTTTCACGGATGTCCAGGGCTGCATGACAGCAAAAGCTGTCTGGGATAAACTGACAATCCTCTGTGAGGGAAGTCAGTCCCAAATGCAGAACGTTATCTCTACTCTCAGACAGAACTTTGAGAGTTTCAACTATAAACCGGGCGAATCACTCGAGAGCATCTATCGGAAATTCGGCAAGCTTATCTTGGAGCTAAAAACTGTCAATGAGCATTATTCTCAATCTCAGATCAATGACAAGTTCTTTCGCTCCTTGACGGATCGCTACTACTCCAAACAACTCCAGATGCAATCCGACAAGAACTGGCAATATGTTCCCCTTGAAGAACTATATGGAGAGCTGTGGACTCACGAAGTCAGGTTTAAATACTCTGACCGGGACGAGAAAATAGCTCGGAAAGAAATGGGGGTAGCTCTCAAAGCTACGGAATGTCTCAGCATACTGAGGAATGATGATACGGACGAGTCCGAGAATTCTGACTCTGACGAGGAGGAGGAAATAGCTCTCCTTGTCAAATCCTTCGAGCGATTCTGACAGAAAAGCAGAAAAGGATTCAGGAGACGCTCCTCATCATCTTTCTGAAGGAAGGAGCGACCGGAGTCCAGTTCCCAGGAATGCTACAACTGTGGGAAAACCGGTCATTGGGCCAAGGACTGCAGATCCAAATTTAAAGTGGCCGAGAAAAGTGACAAGGTAACTCCTCGCCACTCCACCTCAGATAACAAAGACAATAGCAAGAACAAGAGGAAGGCGTTCGTCACAAAATATGTCAGTGGCTCGGAAGAAGAGGAGGAATCCTCGGATGATGAGGCAACTTCTAAACCGAACATCTGCCTCATGGCAAATACTGAGGTACCTTCAATCTCTGAGCTCATGAGTAAATTAGAATCTCTTATTACTGAACGTGATCATGAAAAGAATGAGAGACTAATAATTACTCAAATGTACAAAGATATGGAAAATCAGAATAAACATCTTGAATTTACTATTACTAGACTTGAAAAAGACATAGCTGACTTCAGAGGAAAAGAGGCTTGGTATCATGATCTGAGTGCTGAAAACCATCTGCTAAATACCAACATATCAAGCCTAAAAGTTATTGTGAAAAGACTCGAGAATGAACTTGAACAGGAAAAGGAAATAAATCGTAAGTGGCTAAAATCTGGGGAAATAGCCTCTACATTTAGGACTGATCTGGATAACATTCGAGTCAAACCTGGCCTAGGCTCCGAACTATCAACTTCCAATGCTCAAGCTATTGAGTGTCCTCCGGACTTCACTCTGAAACTAACCAACCTATATCCTGTTAGTACATCTAAACCATTGGATGGTTTCATTTCAGGTGGCACCATAGTTTATAACTGTGGAAGGGAGGCTGTTACTGCACTTCCCGAATATTATGTTTGCAACCTGCATCTGTGCAAGATATTAGGCGAATCCCGAAGAGTCACATATGCTTTATGTTAAACGGATATTAAGGTATCTTAAAGGGACTATGAATTTGGGACTCTGGTACCCAAAGGAGTCTAACTTCACCTTATCCGGATATTCTGATGCTGATTTTCTTTGGGTGTCGCATCGACAGAAAAAGCACAAGTGGTACATGTCAGTTTCTTGGAAATAGATTAATTTCATGGTTCAGTAAGAAGTAGAATTCCGTATCAACCTCTACTACTGAGGCGTAATATATATGTTGTAGGACCCTATTTTGTCTGGGTTGGACACACTAACCCCATTTGATATACCTTTCTGCCCATGCCATATACCTTATTGAACAGGTCCACAATGATCCCATACTTCCAAGGAATGGTCTACCCCAATCGGCACGGATGGGGGAGTTCAAAATTAATGACTTTTGCTACAAGTCCTTGAAGCGCCCCAAGACCAACACCAGGTGATGGAGGATGAAAATTCGAGACCAACGCACTTGACCGAGCTCAAATCGGACTTAAAATGAAGAAGTTATGGCCAAGACAACTTTCGTTGGAAAAAGTCAAACTTGCCAAAAGACGGTCAATGCCCCTGGTCAAACTGCCCGCAAAAGTGATCATGCGAAACCCTTCAAAATGCCTATGTAGGCGAATACGGATCTCCCCAAACAATTCATGGAAGGTTACCCATTTTTGCATTTTTGGTGGGGGTAAAAAGGTAATTAAAAATAAAAAATAAAAATAAAAAATAAAAAGTTGACCGTTGACCTGCCGACATTTCGACCCATTGACCCCGAAGCTCGAAGCCTCGAAGCCTCGAAGCCCCGAAGCTCGAAGCCCCGAAGCCCCGAAGCTCGAAGCTCCGAAGCACGAAGCCCCGAAGCCTCGAAGCCCCGGAGCCTCGGAGCTTCGAAGCCTCGAAGCCTCGCTGCCGACACTCCGACCTTTGATCCGCGGTACCCGTACGCCTTCCACCTTCGACCCTCGAAGCCTCGAAGCCTCGCTGCCGACACTCCGACCTTCGACCCTTCGACCCTTGATCCTGCGATGCCTTGACCTGCGAACCTTCGAACCTTGACCTACGACCCACGTACCCTCGAAGCCTGTCAACCTCCGACCTTCGACCTGCCGACACTTCGACCCGTTGACCGTTGACTTTTGCCCCACTGAAATTCGACCCACCGAAGCTTCGACCCTGCCGACACTTCGACCCTGCCGACGCTCCGACCTACCGACACTTCGAACCTCGGACCCTTTCTGCCTTCGCTGATCTTTTTTCTCGCTGGCTTTTCGCGTCGGCTTTTTCTCACGGGTTTCCTTTTTTCTCTCGCTGGTCGTTCACGGGACCTGTTTTATGTGCTGGCCATCTGACAAAACATCATTTTTAATACCTGTCGGTCACATGTGCTGCTAAAATACAAACTTGAAAAAAGGCAATCACGAGCTGCCCTGTTTTCCCACACACTTGTCCTCCCGACAAGGCATCAAACCTGCAAATTAAAAATACTGCATCAAATAATACAGCAATTAATGACAGTGGAGCCAAAAACTTTTCTGCAGCACTTTAAGAGGTATTCGACAGTCCCTGCGCAGGGGGGGATTCCTTTTTTGAGGAAAAATTTGTTAAGGAAAAAGAGAGGAAAAAAGGGAGAAAAAAAAGAAGAGAGGAGATTACGCCTGAGACTCCCACGCACAAGAAAAATTCTTCTGCCTCAGCTTCATCCCTGCAAAAAAAAAAAAGAGAAAAACACAGACAAAGCAAAATCGTTGAAAAAAAAAAGGGAAAAAACCTGTACCCTTTCATCCCTCCCTCATCCTAGTGCAGACAGAGCAAAAAAAAAAAACACAGAGTGGAGAGATCATTGAAAAAAAGAAGAGAGAGATCATTGAAGAAGAAACAAAGGAGAGAAACGCCCCAGCCTCATCTTCTCAGATTGAACGCCCAGTTTTTCTGCAATCAGCATCGCCCCTGCATCCTCTTTCCCTCCTCTCACACCAGCTTTTTCTTCTTTTTTCAGCAAACAAAAAAAAAACACAAAAACAATCCCAATTTCAGCCCCTTTTTCTGCGTGTTCAGCAAGCAAAAAAATACAACGAGCACCAATCCTTTTCCAGTCCCCTTTCTCTCACGCCCACTTCAGCCCTCCTATCTCCAAATACCAAGAAACCCCCCCCCCCCACCACAAACCTCGTTGTCACATCTTGCTGGATCCAAGCAGGTGGTGACCATCGGCATCGATGGGAGCTCAAGCAGAAGATTCAAAGTCGTTTCAGCCTTTATCTTTTCACTCCTTTTTTTCAGCTGATTTGTATCTATATTTGGTGTATTTGTTTTAGCATTTATTTCTAATTTTCGTTTTTTTTTAGTTTATCTATATTTGATGTAATTGCTTTTCAACCTTTTTCCATTGCATTTTCCTTGTATTTCTTCTTATGTGTATGTGTAATATGTAAAGTGTAGCAAAAAAAAAACAACAAAAGAAAAAAGAGAGAGAGCAAAGGGAAAGGATGAAAAAAAAGAAAAAAAAAGAGTGATTTTATTTTTGTGGATGTCACACTCACACACTCCACATCTATTTTGATATATGCATTTTCAATCTCAAAAAAAAAAAAACACAAAAAACACAAAAAAAAACAAACACGTTTTTTAAAAAACGTTTTCAATATATAATTTTCAAAATGTTTTCAAAAAAAAATGTTTTCAAAAAAAAAACAAACAAACAAACAAACAAACAAAAAAAACAAAACAAAACAAATCGTTTTTTCAATAAAAATATTTTTTTAAAAATCTCTTCAATAACATGTTTTGAAAATGTTTTCATAAAATGTATTCCAAGTGTCTTTCAAAAACAAAAAAACAAAACAAAACAAAACAAAAAAAAGGGAAAATAATAAAAATCATTTTCTAGGACTCCAAAACAAAACCAAAAAAACCAAAACCAACCCATAGGACCTCATTCTCCACTTCAAAACAAAAACCCAAAATTTTTAGGATTCCCTTTTTAGACATTTGGGATAAATCCATTTTAACCATAACTTTAATAAATAACTTAACTAAATAAAAATCATAGACTTTTTAGGAAACTTAACTCAGTTATGACAGTACAAACAAAAGAAAAACCTCCTCCTCCTAAATTAGATACCGAAAGGGCGCTGTAGGGGTGCTAATCCTTCCCTACACGTAACCAACTCCCGAACCCATCTCTGATAACGCAGACCACACATTTAAGACTACTCAAGGTAGAGGGTATCCAACTGTACGCCAAAAACAGTTGGTGGCGACTCTAAAATTTCTCACCATTGGTTTAGTTTGAGCTCACCCCAAAAAAGGGCCCGGACGAAAACCAGTGATGACATATGTCACGCCCCAATTTCCTCTCACTTCGAAATGAGGAGTAATCGCCATGCCCGCACCCGAAGGGTCAAGGGGTTGGTGCAAGCACCTACAAAGGACTTATGTCACGGGTCTTGTCCCAAACCCGTACAACCAGGCTAACATGCCATGGGGCATGCTCCCGATCCCAAACCATGCACACAAACATAGATCAAACAATAAACATATCTCAATCTATTATATCTCAAGAAGAGTTCAAAATTTATTTCAACTCAATCGGGAAAAACTCCCATCAAACCACAACATATTATTTATAAACAATCCAAACCACAAAATACAGGTCCACAAAAGAAATAAAATTAATAATAAGTCTTGACCTCGTAGCCTACCACCACGGCCTCTTCCACTTACCGCCCGCTAGACCCCTGGAAGAACAGGTTTATAAGAGGGGTGAGCAAACCATAGCTCGGTAGGGTTCAAGTCTCCCCGGACCTGTCCCACTCTACAATATGCATGACAAGTGTATGCTTGTGCTCGTGTAGTGCCTAAAACTAAACAACACACATCATCCAGGAACACACCATTTACCTTGTGCCCACACCTGGAGGGCGAGAGGACACCCCGCCACCACGGCGACATGACATACCACATCCAGGCGAATGTTGCATGGTCACCAATGCAACATTTTCCACCCGAGTTAGATATGGCCATCACCTCCTCGGATGCCATACCTACCCTCAGGAATGGGTGCAGACTTAGCCCACCGTCGTGAGTGCTACACCGAGACTCAGGACCGCAGCCTTGGCCAAATCTCAAAGGGTCCAGTAATTGTGCCTGGCCCATAACTCAGTTCAACCCACATGTATTTGGGTACTCATTCTCAAACACAAGTTCACAGCATCTCAGCAAGTACAATTCAAGTACATCTCAGTAAACACAGCTCAAACGCAAGTGTATCTCGATGAATGCAACTCAGGTGTACATCCCAACTCAATACAAGGTACTTAACAATATATCTCAATACAGACATGTTAATATAGCTTAGCAAGCACAACTTAGACATAACAAAATAACTCAACAGTGCACTTGATAACGTGCATTTATGTCGTTATTCTATTGCCTATTTAGGGGTGTTTAAGAGCATGATTAGAGCCATATTGTATCATATTTCATTTATATTTGCTCTAACCCCTAGGAAGATGCTATTTGCATATACATGCACTTTTAGACTATTTTGTCAAGTTTTGGATATTTATTTTGACCAAGTAGATGGCCTCAAATTAATTGGCGTGCGTAACTAAAGTTTCTTAGAATGATGTCCTCTACCTTCCACAGAAGTTTCAGAGCCAAAAGCCTTGAACGCCAATTGGATCAATTGGCTTGCAAGCATATTACTGCATACCAGCCTTCTACATGATGCAAGGAAGCTTGGGGAAGAATTTCACCTAATTTGGAGCTGCACGCCAATTGGGAATATGACGTTCAAATTGACGTGCACCCATATTTTTGCACAGTGATCATTGTTTTGTTATTCTAATAACTTCTCTCTAAAGAATCCATCTCAAATTCCTTTTCGTTTGTGAGTTATCAGGTTTTAAAGATTGGATACACAGACTACTTTTCAATTCCAAATGAATACTCATGCCAAACTACCCATCCAGACAAATCCAAGGCATCCAACTCAATTATTTTTAGTTATATATATTAAAAATCTCATATTAATCCCATTTACAATTGGGGTTGAGAGAAGAATCACAACAGATGAAATTCCAGAATTTGGAGGAGGTACATGACAGACAAGATTTTTAGCCTCTCTAAAAGAGCTAGCTATTGTCGTTAAATCTCTCTTCAAAATAATAAATTCCCTAAGTTTGCACTAAAAGAATAGCAGCAAGAAAGGGGTCGAACCCACAAGGATTAACCTAGTTCTCTAGTTCTCAAATCAAAGCAGTCAATTACTCTTGTTCTATAAAATGTCTTGGCAAAAAGTTTTCTTTTTTAAACTAAAGATCTAATTTTTATTTGGTTTTCTGAATAAACAAAGAAAGTAAACTGATTTTAAGATTAAGATTCAAGGATTAAAAGCATCTAGGGTCACAATTTCACCTCCCTATGTTATCTCTCTTGGTTCATGGTATTAGGGTTGTCGATTGAAAACATGCTAAACATAAGCCAAGGACAACAAATGGTCATTGGGGTCCTTTTAAGAGTTGTATGCCAGGAATGGTCATCTAAACACACAAACATGCAAAGCCAATAAATCATACTTGCAAAAGGATAATGATCACACCAATTACAAATAAGTTATGAATCTCAATCCGCCCCAGACTAGGGCTAAGAATACCAAGGTGTACATCCAAAGATGGAATTAAGAACAGATTCATAAAACATGCAAAACTCAATCATCCAAACCCAATATTCGAAACACAAAGAAAGCAACAAGGGGGCTACATTGCTCCCCTAGATTAAAAGAACTACTCACGCATGATTACAATCAAAACCATAGCAGAAAAGCTAAACATCTTCTTCTTGATCACGCGCACAGCAAAGCTTCAAATCCAGGCTCCAAAATTCGCGACGGCTGCTGCGACGGCTGCTCTCCTAGGTCAAGGAGCACCTCCAAGTCGTGGAGCCTCTCTCTCTCTCTAAAAACGTGTAGGGGGTTAGGCTTACATAGCAGAGGCGTGGAGGCTTGTATTTATAGAGTTTGGATGGGCTTTGAGGTGTGTAACCTAGCCCACTTATCAAAACGGCGTAGTTTTGATAAGTAACACTCGAAACTTTAAAATCTCTATCTTCCATCCACAATTTGGACTTGGGCCTTCAGGAACAAATGATCAGCATGGAAAAACGATTGGATCGGTCCAAAAATATCTCTGCACGCCAATTTGCACGTGATATGGTGAATTCACGTGCACCTCCAAATCAGCTCAAACTTCTCCCCAAGCTTCCTTGCATCCTGTAGAGGCCTGAGAGGCAAAAATAGGCTTGCACGTTAAATGGGTGAATTTACGTTCAACTCCAAATGCTCTGAAATTTCTGTGGTAGGTAGAGGACATCATTCTAAGAAACTTTTGTTCTTGCACGCAAATTGTTTGAGGCCATCTACTATGTCAAAAGTGAGGTCCAAAACCTGCCAAAACAGCCTTAAAAACGCATGTATTTGCAACTAGCATCTTCCTAGGGGTTAGAGCAAATATATATGATATATGAAGCAATAAGGCTCTATTCATGCTCTTAAACATCCTAAATAAACACTAGAATAACAAGATAAAATGCACGTTATCGCACAAGAGTTGACAACGAATCCCTACCTCAAAGTCGGAGAATTCAACTGGTCGTTGTATTCTAGCAATCACGTCTCCGGGCTCCCGTCCGACCTTGGATCGCCGGCCTTGGATCGTCTTCGCCGTCTCAGGCCGTGTCTCCCTCTCCGGCAGTCTCCCTCTCTGGCCGTGTTTCTCTCTCTCTCTCTCTCAAGGGGTGATGGCTATTAGGGTTTTGGAATGAGAAATCCCATAATTTTTAAGCCCTCTTTCTTTATATATTTTCCCACATAATCAAAACGACGTAGTTTTTATTAAGTGAATCCCTACATCAAAACGACGTAGTTTTGATTAATCTAAAGCCCAGCATCTATAAGCCCAAAGGCCAAGGTTTTCTAATCCATCTCTTAAGCTCAACATCCCAATTCATTAAGCCCAACAAATATTTAAAATAAATCCCTCAAATAAATATTATTTACGATATGTGAAATTCCCAAAATACCCCTCAGGGCCTCGAACTCCAACTTGAGCCCAAGTATTGTCAAAATTTTCCATTCGATTAGCACATCACTGTTCTGATGTTCATTCTCTAAGACAAGGTCTCTTACTTAAGGCTAACTCCAAGAACCCCCTCAAATACGGGTCCTTACAATATAGCTGCTGGGAGTTGTTGCGCACAGGTACTCTGGATGCAAAGTCAACTTATTGACTACGATTTCAACATGATATTTATTCCACTCTATTGTGACAACACCAGTGCAATTGCTATCAACAACAATCCTGTCATGCACCCAAAGACGAAGCACATTGAGGTCAGGTATCACTTCATTCGCGACCATGTTCACAAAAAGCATATATCTCTTGAACATGTTGCTACTGAAGATCAACTGGCAAACATACTTACAAAGCCCCTACCTGATGCAAGGTTTTCTGAATTACTCTTCCAATTAGGTATGCTTGACTTTTCTGCATAGCTTAATTTAAATCACTCAATAGTATATCTTCTTTCAGAACATGCATTGTGCTTTTATTGAAAGTAATGGATTCATACCGAACTTAATTTTTTATCATACTTACTACTTAACGTGTCCTATGCGTCTGATAAATATCAAAGTTTTTTTTTTTGGGAGGATGCTTGCGTTTCCCGACTGAAGTCGTTTAAGCCAATATGATTAAAACTTATATGAATAATCTTTTTAGGATTTCATGATCTTGATTCTCATTCTCCACCACATGACAAATGCCGATTCATTTAGATTGCTCTATTTTCATGTATAGTTGAAGAAATGAAATGGGTTAGCTCGGAATGTCTGGTGGATGTATATCCAGTAGCAGTCTGATCAGCTTTTGAAGTGTAGTTTCCTAAAAGGGTAGACAGCGCTAACTTTCTCTAAGCAGGAAACGTCAACCGAGAGGATCACATGATCTACGGGGGAGAAAATGCTTCATTGATCATTCTAGTAATACCTCTCGTATATGTCTCATGACCTCTTTCCGGCCGTCTATCTGAGGGGGAGTCTTTCACTGGGAGGATCGCATGATCTAAGGGGGAGCAAAAGCTTCATTTATTACCTCTGTAATGACCCCTTTTATGTCTCGGATGCTCCTTCCTCTAAACTTTCACTTACGAATCTGACTGGACATGCAATGATGAATCAGAATTGTGGCATGGCTAGATGTCCTTCTTTCCTCAACTGTGCATTTTAATCGGACAATCATCTGCCTGCTTTTGACATGTGTTCATATCCCCAGTTTCACTCATGAATCCTAACTTGGGAAAATCATATGATTTTTAATTTATCTTAGCTATCACTGTCAGTATGAAGGTTTCGCTATGTTGACTTACATGAACTTATGTGTTTATCAGTTGTCATATGCATTTTCTTCAGTAATTTGATCATAATTCACATGTATGTGTCTTGTTACTATTCTTACATATGCATAAGTTCTGTCTCTTTTTAGTTCGGATTATGATGTTCTCACTTAGACTATTTGATCCATATCCGTACTAACTCAACCTATTAGTCTACTGTTTCTTTAGTTTATTTTTCAAGCTACAGGTTTAGATTCTCTTTGCACTTCTTTGCTCTATCTTGTTTTGATGTCTCGGATTTGAAGAATTGTGGTACTTCTTATTTCCTCGACACCAAGACAGCAAAGGAATCATTCTTTATCAACACTCAACTTCTACGGACAGTTAGTCTATCATTCGGATATAGTTCACACGGACAATATCAAGCCCGGATGAGAGTCGGTTTAATTCCTCCTGACTCTTGGAATTCTCAATTTGCGATAAACCAAGTGATTATCTTACATCGCATCTTGTTGAGGAGAAATAATGATGGTTCATTAAATGCACGTCTCGAGCCCCGTAATTTGTCTTTTCAAAATTCGGCGGTATGAATATAGTCTGTCATTATTGAATGGTTATCACGGCCGCCACATCATCGTTTACTCGATGGCGCTAATACATCAAGTCTAATGACATCGGATTGTTAGGCGGATCATTGCTCATCTCGCTTAAACCCGAGACCCACTGGCTTCCACGGAATGGGTCCTATTTATACTGAACTCTCACACATGCATGAGGCTATCGCTTTCACTACTCAGAACCCTAAACTGTCGTTGTTCTCTATTCACCAAAGACCTCCCCTTCCTTCTCCTTCAATCTTCCAATTCCAATGGCATCTCCTGCTCTCTACGGCGTTGTTCCTGGCCATCTTGCCGACTCGGCCGGCATTTCCGACCCTCCTGCCTGGCTCGACGATGTTCGCTCCTTGCTAGCCTCCAGTGGTCTCGTCAACATCGTCTCGCCCGGCTGATCTTCTCATCTCGGACGTCCAATCTTTTTATGAGGACTTCGAATCCAGGGACCAGTCGATTGTCTCGGTATCCGAGGTCAACCCATTAAGATGACTCCTCAAGTGATCCGTGTCGTCTTCCATTTCCCAAGTGGCGTGGATCGCCGGGCGAGCGCTCAAACCATGGCTACCGCCATGGGATGTCCCTCCAAAGTGAAGGAATACAAGCTGAAGTCTTTTCAAGGCCCCTATCGGTGTATGACCACCATACTCAGTCGATCCTTACTGGCTCGCTCTACGGCTCTTGACTCAGTCCCGTACAATTTGCTCCTGGCGATGTACGTGGTCTTTAAGCAATTGCCTCTAAACTGGGGCGATTTTCTTTTTCGGGTTATGTGGAACGGCAAATGGAATTCGTCTTTCGGACGGATTCTCTCACAACTTTTTAGACATCTACGCCCGCGCACTTCTAGGACCAGTTGACGATTCCCTTCCCGCAGAATTTTTACTTTCGTCATCTCACCTCCAATGGGACGCTCACTGTCCGCCGTCCTCCTGTCTCTCGTGCACGCGTTGTTGTATCGGAACATCAAGATAGTTCCGTTGGTGACCCCGCCCCTAGCTTGGGTCACGAGGTTAGCTCCACCCACCGATCTTCACGCATCCAGTCCGTTGCCGCTCTGGCACGCTCCCGCAATTTGCAGCACAGCGTTCGTGCTGCTCCTTCTGATGCTGCAGGGCCCTCTTAGCCGCTTCCCCATGAGACTGTTTCTTTAGCCCCTCCTGCTGATGCCCCTGCTGTTATCCCTCTTGCTGTTGCTGCCGATGCTGCTGCTGGTGCTCCCGCACCTACCTCTCTCCGGGTGATCTCGCCGTTGTTGCTATCATCATTGACATACCTACCTCTCCTACCGCCTCTCCAAAGACGCATTGTTGACCCTCAAGACTACCTCGACCATCTTCCCACCGACATTTTGACTGACTTCTGGCTCTGTTTCGGTCTAGCTTACACTGCCGACATCCCTGAATCTGCTCTCTAGGTGCATTACACCAAACATACCCAAACCCCGGAAGCTATGATTATTTGTAACAGTCGGGCTAAGTGGCCGGGCCGGTTGCAGTGGTAACATTGCAACTTTTCCTTATCTTTTCCCTTAGAAAAAGATGAGGATGACTACCTTGCTTTCCTCCTGTAGTTCCCCCTTCTCTTCAGCAATTTCTTGATCAGAAATGCCACCTCTTCATCTGAGGAGCTATCTGAAACACGCTCTGCAGCTTCATTTTCTTCCTCTTCTGAAGATGTTTCCCTTGGTTCAGCAGCCGCCTTAAAGGCAACAAACTTCTCCTTTTTCTTGGAAGGGTTCTCAAATGCCTCAAGTTCTTCCTTCAGGATTTTGAACGTCTTGAGGTCCCCATATAATGCTTCCAAGGCACAAGTTTTCCATTCCTTCGGTGACGGATGGTCGATGTCTTTATCGCCAGTCTCAAGGGTAGTGATCTCGAAACTTATCATTCTTGTCCTTCCGAGAGATTTCAACATTGTAAGTCTTTATCCGTTGAATTAGGCCTGTGAACCTTTTATAGATGTTGTCAAGTGACTCCTTCGATTCATATCTGAATGTTTTATACTCTTGCTTGAGCATTGTAATGACCCGTATTTTGAGATGTGAGGAGTTAGTCTCAATTTTGCCTTTTTGGGTGGAAATTATTGGGTTTTAGGGAGTTTTATTTGCACATACACTTTGACTAAATCATCTTTTATGTTGATGAGCAAGCAAGAGGCAAAGTTTGAGCCCAATAGGGAGTGCCTGGTGAGAATGCACGTGAGAATGGCTTTTCACGTGCAGTGATATTTTTGCATGAGAGCCTTCCTGATGTTGTTCCAAGGCTTGTGGTAAAATTCTAGAACATTTGGAGGTGCTCGTGAGAATGGCATTTCTCATGTGCAGCCTCCATTACCCTTGTTTTGTTGTTCTGATACTCTTTTGCTAAAAGACCATGGTGAAATTATGAGTGTTTTATCATGTGTGGTTGCAAAAAGGTTGTAGTCTGTCATCAAAACTACGTCGTTTTGATGCTGGGATTCATTTACTCAAAACGACGTCATTTTGGGGTGTGGAGGTGTCTATATAAAGAGGTGAAGGCTCCTTGTTTTAGAGTGCAGAGAAAAGTATGGCTTTTGCCTTGAAACCGAGCTTTACTTTCCTCTGTTCAACCTTCAACCAACTATCTAGGTCCTTCATCATTAACCGGCCTCTCTACATGCTCTTTGGGGTGCAATGTAAGGACCCGTACCTTGAGTTAGTCAGTTTTGCCTCCTGAGTAGAGTTTTTCTAGATTTTGACCTAGTAAATGGACTCCAATGAATTCACGTGCAAAAGGAAAGATGCTTAGAATGATGTCCTCTATCTACCACAGAAGTTTCAGGCCAAATGGACGTGTGTGTGAGGTGCACGTGATATGGGTCCAATTCACGTGCAAGTGTAATTGTCTTCTAAATGATGCAAGGAGGCTAGGGGTGAAGTTTGAGAGCATTTGGAGTTCATATGGAGTTGCACGTGAATTGGGAATTCACGTGCAAATTGGCGTGCAGGCATATTTTTGCATGGTTCCCTTGGTTTTGACATTCTAAGGAACTTTCTCCAAAGGACCATGTTGAAATTCTGAGTATTTTGGCCTGTATGGGTGCGGAAAGGTGCTAACGTGTGTGATCAAAACTACGTCGTTTTGATCCTGGGTTTCACTTAATCAAAACTACGTCGTTTTGATGTGGATGGTGTCTATATAAGGAGGGCTTGAGTTTGAGTTTAGGGTTCTTGTGTTCCTTTGCTGCACCACCGGCCTCGGAGAGAGAGAGAGAGCTAGAGAGAGAGGGAAGGGGAGTTGCTGGTTGCTGCCTGGGAGCATCTTGCGTGGGGAGGACGGCGTTTGGCGCGGGAGCAAGGAAGATCTGTTTTAAGGTAGGGGTTCTGTTTCTTCCTAAACCCTCCTCCGTCCTAGGGTCCTAGGGCGATTCTGGGTCGTATCTGTTTATATATTTATATGTAAATTCATATAGGTGTGATCTCCTATATGAATGTTGGCCTTCAATGGCGTGTTGTTTGGATATATGTATATATGCCTGCCAAGTGTTTGACATAATGCCTTGTGAGGCTGTGCATGTTATGTGTTTGAGGTAATGCCTTGTGAGGCCGTGCATGTTATGTGTTTGAGGTAATGCCTGTGAGGCCGTGCATGTTATGTGTTTGAGGTAATGCTTGTGAGGCCACGCACGTCCAGTGTGTTAGATTATGTCCGTGTGGCTGGGTTTGTGAGCTTGTGGATATATGCATGCTAAGTGTTCGATGTTATTCCTGTGTGATCGAGCATACTAAGTGTTTGATGTTACGCCCGTATGGCCATGTGTCTTGTGTGTTTGCTTGTACACCCGGTGGCGTGTGGAAGCCTGGGACTGTTTTGTGGAACCCGGTGGCCGTGGAAGCCCGGGACTGTTTTGTGGAACCCGGTGGCCGTGGAAGCCCGGGACTGTTTTGTGGAACCCGGTGGCCGTGGAAGCCCGGGACTGTTTTGTGGAACCCGGTGGTCGTGGAAGCCCGGGACTGTTCTTGTAACCCGGTGGTCGTGGAAGCCCGGGATCGTTATTGGAAACCCGGTGGCTGTGGAAGCCCGGGAGTGTTTATGTACCAGCCCGTGTATGATTGCATTTGCTATTATAGCTTGTAATTACATCTGGTGGAATAATTGTAACACGACACGCAGACTTGTACACAAGGCATGTAGATATTAGGTGCATGGGATGGGTTGGGGAGACATGATCCCTACCGAGCCGTGGTTGCTCACCCCTCCTACCATGTTGTTTTCTTTACAGGAACCTACAGGCGTTAGGTGGGAACACCAAGGTGGAAGACCATCTCCATTTTATTGTTTATTTCAGGTAATGTAATTTTATGATTTATGTAACCCCAGGGTGGGAAATGTACTAAGGGATTGAATTGTAATAAGGAACATGGTTGTTTTGTGAACCTTTGATATGTGGAATTAAATAAAGATGTGGCTTGTTTGATTTATTGTAATTGTTAGACTTGTTTGTGGCATCCAGGAATCCAACCCCTTTGCCCTCCGTGTGGGTGAATGGGGAGTCACGCACCGGTTTCCTCGGGTTGGAAATCCGGGGCGTGACAATATGGTATCGAGCATGGTCTAGTTGGCCTAGGGTAGTGGGCGGACTTGGTTATCTTGAGTCCTTTGGAGGAGCTTGGAGGGACATGCCTCGATCAACATGGTCCTCTTTGAGCCTCCAAGGTGTACTTAGGGTAGTCCAGTCTTGTGGTAGGATTTGCATGCATTGGCATTAGGGCACTAGTTGCATTTCTTGTGAATGTATGCTAAACCGTGGATAAGATCACATGATTAAGGGAAATGTGCAACTCGATTTGTTTGGCAATGTGTACCGAACCGTGCAATGTGATTGGTGCAATGTATGTGTGTAATGTCATGTGTTAGTGAAATTTGATCGGTGGGGTAGAGGTAGTGACGCGATAGATTATAAAATTTGTTTTGACGTTGTGCTTCTTACTTCGTGTAGTAAGAATGCCGCCGAGAAGAGTGACACGTGCGTCCAGGGCAATGGCCGATGAGTCATCTGCCCATGAGGGTCCGGGTGCGGGGCCGTCCGTTGGAGGGCATGCGTTGTTACCGGCACGCCTACAAGAAGGCATCCGGCTGGAGGTACGAGAGCTACGGGAGGGACTCCGGCAGACGTTCGGGAGGAGGTGCGCCGTGAGATGGCGGCACGGCAGGTGGTGCCACCACCACCACCACCAGGGAGGAGAGGCGCCGCTCGTGAGCGTGAGAGTTCGCTGGGTGGTGTACCGACCCGTGCGAGAGGATGACGTGGTGACACGGTTCCGAAAGGAACAACCTCCGCGATTTAAGGGGGGAGAAGACCCTGTGGTAGCCGAGCGGTGGTTGAGGCAGATTGAGCATGTGTTCTCCTTTCTCCCGCCCAGGGAGGAGGATAAGGTGCGACCGGCAATTCGGCACTGGGGAGGGGGATGCTTTAGAGTGGTGGACGAGTGTAGCGGGGAGCCGTGCGGCAACTCATGTTTTGGGAGGAATTCTTGCAACTCTTCCATGATGAGTTCTTCCCGGAATCGGTGAGATGGCAAGTAAGAGGGAGGAATTTGGCACCTGATGCAAGGATCAAAGACGGTGCCCGAGTATGAGCGGGAGTTCCGGAGCCTAAGTAGGTTTGCCCCCGAGACAGTGGCAAAGGAGGACCTAAAGGCCCACAAGTTCACTCTGGGTCTTAGGCCAGCCCTTAGGGAGAGGGTGGCGATTCTACGCTTGAGGACCTATGCTGAGGCTGTGGAGACGGCCCGTATAGCTGAGAGAGAGCTGGATGGTGGGAGGCAGGCCCATCAGGGTCGCCAGTTGCAGAGTGGGCTTGATCGAGATGCAGGGTCCAAGAGGCTCAAGACGGAGGAGAGGGATAGCAGTTCCTTCCGCAGCAGGGGACAGACATTGGCGAACCCAGGGAGGTCTAGCTTTGGCGGTGGCAGACAGGGCGGTCCAGCAGGGGGTCTCCCCAGCAGTTGTTACTGTTGTGGGGAGCAAGGCCACTTGAGGAAGGAGTGTCCAAAGAGGGACTGGAAATGCCATAGATGTGGACGAGAGGGCCATCTGAGCCGGGTTTGCCGGAGTGGCAACAGGGGAGTTGGAGGCATGACATCCAAGACAAGGAGTGATGCCGGGTTTCGTGCACCACCGAGAGACCAGCTCGTCGGTGGCAGGCCGACCAGGCAGGATCCGTCGGACCCGACCTCGGGGGAGGCCGGAGCGGCAGCAGACCGAGGCCGGAGGCAACCTTAGCGGGAAGCGTCCGGTGAGTGAGCCGACTAGTGGCACGGGCCAAGGAAGGGTGTTTGCGCCTGGAGGCGACATACCAGGAGGAGGCCGAGCTACCACCCCCACCACCGAGGGTGGAGCAGGACCATCGGTGGTTAGAGGTACCCTCTTGATCTCCCGTACCTTAGCTTCGTTCTTTTCGATACGGGTGCATCATGTTCGTTTGTTCTTCGAGCTTGTAATAGACGGCTTGGGGTTAGCTTGTGTGGAGGCCGCGAGGCCCCCTAGTTGTGGAGTCTCCGGTGGGAGGCATGATTGAGGTACGACGAGTGTGTCGTGGACCGTGTGTTAACCATAGGAGAGGTGGAGCCGCGTTTTGACTTGCATGTGATGCCTTTGAGGGCGTTTGACCCGATCTTGGGTATGGATTGGCTTATGGCTTTCCAGGCCAAGATAGATTGTTATCGGCGGCGTGTGTCCTTCGTGACACCTGCAGGGACCTCTTGCACCATGCAGGGGGAGTGGGATTGTGAGGCGAGTCGGGCTGGGCCGAGTGTTGGACCAGTGGGGTGCCATTACCCACAGGTTGGCAGCCCTGACCTTTGTCGAGGAGGGTAAGGTGGAAAAGAGGGTGTGGCCCATTGTTGTGGACCAATTTCGGGATGTTTTTCCTGAGCGGTTGAGGAGTTTGCCACCTAAGAGGAGTGTGGAGTTCACCATCGAGTTGGTGCCGGGGACTGGTCCGATTTCCCAAGTAACATATCGTATGGGGCCACCGAGCCGAGGGAGCTTCAGAGACAAATCGAGGAGTTGGTGGGCCAGGGGGTATATTAAACCGAGTACCTCACCTTGGGGTGCTCCGGTGCTCTTTGCGAAGAAGGCCGATGGCACGCTTCGTCTCTGCATCGACTACAGGAAGTCGAATTCGGTGGATCGTGAAGAACAAGTACCCGTTGCCTCGAATAGATGACCTGTTTGACCAATTGAGTGGGGCCCAGTGGTTTTCCAAGATAGATTTACGGTCGGGGTATCACCAGCTCGGGGTTAGGGAGGAGGACATCCCTAAGACGGCTTTTCGGTGCAAGGTATGGGCATTTTGAGTGGGTCGTGATGCCTTTCGGGCTCACTAATGCGCCAGAAGTGTTCATGCATTTGATGAACCAAGTCTTTGCCCCTTACTTAGACTCGTTTGTGGTGGTGTTTATCGACGATATCTTGGTGTATTCCAAGACCGAAAAGGAGCATGTGGAGCACTTGGCAATAATGTTGCAAACCTTGAGGGACCAGCAGCTGTTTGCTAAGTTTAGCAAGTGTGAGTTTTGGCTGCAGGAGGTTCACTTTCTTGGCCATGTGGTGTCAGCTGAGGGAGTTAGGGTGGACCCAACCAAGATTGAGGCCGTGGCATCGTGGGCGAGGCCAACCAACGTTTTTGAGATCCGTAGTTTTCTTGGCTTGGCGGGGTACTATCGTCGTTTTGTCGAGGGGTTCTCCCGTTTGGCGGCGCCTATGACGACGTTGACTCGGAAGGGCGTGAAGTTTGAGTGGACGGACAAGTGTCGCAGGCGTTTGAGACTCTCAAAACCCGTTTGACCACCGCACCGGTGTTGAGGTTACCTCGGGAGGATATTCCATATGAGGTGTACTGTGATGCGTCCAGGGTTGGTTTGGGGTGTGTGCTTATGCAGGAGCACAGTGTGGTAGCTTATGGGTCAAGGCAGTTGAAGCCTCATGAGCAGAATTATCCTACTCATGATCCGGAGTTAGCGGTCGTTATCTTCGCCCTGAAGAGTTGGCGCACTACCTCTTGGGGGAAAAGTTTGTGGTGTTCTCGGATCACAAGAGCCTTCGGACATCTTTACTCGAAGGACTTGAATTTGAGGCAAAGGAGATGGGTGGAGTATTTGCAGACCTTTGACTTTACTCTTGCCTATACCCCGGGCAAGGGTAATGTTGTGGCCGACGCGTTGAGCGAAAAGGGAAAGCCGAGGTGGCCGTGAGAGAGTGGAAGGCGATGGAGCGGTTGGCGATGTTGCGGTGACACTGTTGCTCATGATGGTGAGGCGGTCCCGAGTCCTTTGGTGGTTGTGCTCGAGTTGTACCAGCGCGTCCGGGAGGAACAACTGGGTGACATTGAGTGCGAGGTTCTCCGTGCCCGTATTGAGGCCGGGGAGCTATCCGGGGACCGGACAGAGGGTCCTGAGCATGAGTTGTCGTCTCAAGGGCGGTTGGTAGTAGCTTCTTCCCTCGGAGACGAGGTGATGAGGGAGTTTCACCAATCTAGAGTTCTTGTGCATCCAGGGGGTACGAAGATGTACCATGCGCTTCGGGGACATTTTTGGTGGCCTGGGATGAAACGCGATGTAGCTGCCTTTGTTTCGCGGTGCCTCACGTGTCGGCAGGTGAAGGCAGAACATCGGCGGCCGGCGGGCATGTTACGCCCTTGCCCATAGCGGAGTGGAAGTGGGACCATATAGCGATGGATTTTGTGGATCGGTCTTCCACCCACCACTGGGAGGAAGGATATGATTTGGGTGATTGTGGATCGACTCACAAAGTCGGCCCATTTTCTTGTTGTTCGCGAGCGGGACTCCATTGGGACCTTGAGTCACCGTACATGAACGAGATTGTGAGACCGCATGGCGTACCATCATCGGTTGTCTCCGACCGGGATTCGAGGTTCACTTCCCGTTTTGGGGCAGGTTTGCAGGAGGCTATGGGGACCAAACTTCACTTGAGTACAGCCTTTCACCCTGAGACGGACGGTCAGACTGAGCGGACGAATCGGACCATGGAGGACATGTTACGGGCCTGTGTGTTAGATTTCGGGGGTTCGTGGGCAACTCACCTTCCTTTGGTGGAGTTTGCCTACAACAACAGCTTATCAGGCATCCATTGGGATGGCTCCTTTTGAGGCGTTGTACGGACGGCCGTGTCGATCACCTTTGTGTTGGACCGAGGTGGGGGAGACAGCCCTCTTGGGGCCACGATTGGTTCAAGAGGCTACCGAGAAGGTCAAGTTGATTCGTCGGCGTTTGTTGTCGCCTCGAGTCGGCAAAATCTTATGCGGATCAGCGGCGGCGACCTTTGGAGTTTTCTGTTGGTGATCATGTGTTCCTTCGTGTCTCTCCACGACGTGGTCATCGACGGTTTGGGCGAGGTTCCAAGCTATCTCCGCGGTTTATTGGTCCTTTTGAGATTCTGGATCGTGTGGGGCCTGTGGCCTACCGGTTAGCGTTACCACCCGGGCGAGTCGAGTGCACAACGTGTTTCACGTGTCCCAGTTGAGGAAGTATCACCCTGACCCCACTCATGTGATTGATTGGGGGACGTTGGACATTGAGGATGACATGTCCGTCGTTGAGGCCCCTATCCGTATCCTAGATCGGCAAGAGAAGCTTTTGCGTGGTCGTGCTATTCCTTTGGTTCGCGTCTTGTGGCAGCACCGTGGCATTGAGGAGGAGACATGGGAACGTGAGTCCGTGATGCGTGAGCAAGACCCGGACTTGTTCGAGGACCGAACAATCTTAAGCGTGGGAGGTGGTTGTTGGCCAAGGGATAGTGATGTGTTTTGTGTTTTCTTGTATTAGTTGTGTATGAATTGGTGTAGTTGTATTGTCTTTTAAAGACATGTGTTCTTATTTGTGATGTGTTTTGAGATGTGTATTCGTGACATGCGGACATGTGTTATATGCATTATTGTGATTATGGATTATGGTGGTACTGTTATGTGCTGTTGTGCTGTGTGTGGTGTATGACCCATTTGGGTGTTGTGGCTTGCCGGGTGGCAAATGGGTAGTTTGTGGTTGTTTTCCTCGTATATCATTTCTTTTCGAGGACGAAAAGTCTTAAGGGGGAGAGGATGTAAGGACCCGTACCTTGAGTTAGTCAGTTTTGCCTCCTGAGTAGAGTTTTTCTAGATTTTGACCTATTAAATGGACTCCAATGAATTCACGTGCAAAAGGAAAGATGCTTAGAATGATGTCCTCTATCTACCACAGAAGTTTCAGGCCAAATGGACGTGTGTGTGAGGTGCACGTGATATGGGTCCAATTCACGTGCAAGTGTAATTGTCTTCTAAATGATGCAAGGAGGCTAGGGGTGAAGTTTGAGAGCATTTGGAGTTCATATGGAGTTGCACGTGAATTGGGAATTCACGTGCAAATTGGCGTGCAGGCATATTTTTGCATGGTTCCCTTGGTTTTGACATTCTAAGGAACTTTCTCCAAAGGACCATGTTGAAATTCTGAGTATTTTGGCCTGTATGGGTGCGGAAAGGTGCTAACGTGTGTGATCAAAACTACGTCGTTTTGATCCTGGGTTTCACTTAATCAAAACTACGTCGTTTTGATGTGGATGGTGTCTATATAAGGAGGGCTTGAGTTTGAGTTTAGGGTTCTTGTGTTCCTTTCTTGCAATTCCGCCGCCCAGAGAGAGAGAGAGAGCTAGAGAGAGAGGGAAGGGGAGTTGCTGGTTGCTGCCGGAGCATCTTGCGTGGGGAGGACGGCGTTTGGCGCGGGAGCAAGGAAGATCTGTTTTAAGGTAGGGGTTCTGTTCTTCCTAAACCCTCCTCGTCCTAGGGTCCTAGGGCAGATTCGGGTCAGATCGTTTATATATTTATATGTAAATTCATATAGGTGTGATCTCCTATATGAATGTTGGCCTTCAATGGCGTGTTGTTTGGATATATGTATATATGCCTGCCAAGTGTTTGACATAATGCCTGTGAGGCCGTGCATGTTATGTGTTTGAGGTAATGCCTTGTGAGGCCGTGAATGTTATGTGTTTGAGGTAATGCCTGTGAGGCCGTGTGCATGTTATGTGTTTGAGGTAATGCCTTGTGAGGCCACGCACGTCCAGGTGTGTTAGATTATGTCCGTGTGGCCGGGTTTATGAGCTTGTGGATATATGCATGCTAAGTGTTCGATGTTATTCCTGTGTGACCGAGCATACTAAGTGTTTGATGTTACGCCCGTATGGCCATGTGTCTTGTGTGTTTGCTTGTACACCCGGTGGCCGTGGAAGCCCGGGACTGTTTTGTGGAACCCGGTGGCCGTGGAAGCCCGGGACTGTTTTGTGGAACCCGGTGGCCGTAGAAGCCCGGGACTGTTTTGTGGAACCCGGTGGCTGTGGAAGCCAGGGACTGTTTTGTGGAACCCGGTGGCCGTGGAAGCCCGGGACTGTTCTTGTAACCCGGTGGTTGTGGAAGCCCGGGACCGTTATTGGAAACCCGGTGGTTGTGGAAGCCCGGGAGTGTTTATGTACCAGCCCGTGTATGATTGCATTTGCTATTATAGCCTGTAATTACATCTGGTGGAATAATTGTAACACGACACAGCACTTGTACACAAGGCATGTAGATATTAGGTGCATGGGATGGGTTGGGGAGACATGATCCCTACTGAGCTGTGGTTGCTCACCCCTCCTACCATGTTGTTTTCTTTACAGGAACCTACAGGCGTTAGGTGGGAACACCAAGGTGGAAGACCATCTCCATTTTATTGTTTATTTCAGTAATGTAATTTTATGATTTATGTAACCCCAGGGTGGGAAATGTACTAAGGGATTGAATTGTAATAAGGAACATGGTTGTTTTGTGAACCTTTGATATGTGGAATTAAATAAAGATGTGGCTTGTTTGATTTATTGTAATTGTTAGACTTGTTTGTGGCATCCAGTAATCCAACCCCTTTGCCCTCCGTGTGGGTGAATGGGGAGTCACGTACCGGTTTCCTCGGGTTGGAAATCCGGGGCGTGACATGCAAGGCCTGTTCTTTATTGTTTCCTAGAGATAGGTGTCGAGCATGTCTAGGTGTGTTCTCATTCTTGCTTTCCATTTGGAGAAGCGTGCGGGTGTGCACATAGGTACTTGGGAGGATGAGCCAGGCAGGACATCATAGAAGTCTTCTTATTCTTTCTTGTTGCTACTGGTACTCGGTTCTTCCTGCTCCTGATCTCCAGTCGTTCCTTCTTCCAGAACTCGACTGGCTTCAACCTCCTCAATGGGAGCTGGAGCGTGCTCGGGAGCCGGAGCTGCACTGCTGGAATCCATGTCGGCCATTTAGGGATCTCTACGGAGTTGTAGAACTGCACTGATACCAATTGTAGGTCCCAAAGTGAGTCTAGAGGGGGGGGGGGGTGAATAGACTCTCTTCGTGTACTGAAGCTAGACTATTAGCTAGTTTTGGATTCATCTATGGATGACTACGTGGAAATATTGATGAAGAAGATGACAGTAGTAATGTGAGTGAAGTGTGAGTTATAAGCTATCAAACAAATCTGAGATGTATTAATTGCTCTTTGCTCGCAGATCTCAGATGTGTAAGGAACGGTTTGTGAAAAACAACACTGAGATTAGACTCGATAATCATGCTGGATCTTGAATGAGCAAGAGTAGATGGTGGATCAAAAGGTTTGATCTTGATCTTTGGTTCAATGTGGCGCACAGCACTTCAAAGTTCTATCTCCCTGAGTCTCTCTCTCTTGCGTTGGAACACTGTCTCTCAAATTCTTCAAAAGATTATCTTATTAATGTATGTCAGAATCCTTTTTCTTGTGTTTTGTGTATTCCACGCTTTTAGAGAAAGAGGCTAACTCCTTTTTGTCATTAAGTGTGAAAGAGACATATATTTTAAGTTTAGAGTGTTGTGCACCTAGTTGTCCATCCGACAAACTGACTTCCCACCACTAGATATGCGGGATGTTAAGGGATGGGTTGATCTGCTCTGATTCATAGATCTGTTGCCCATGCTGTGTAGTTGCATGCCCATACTTGCGCAGTCAATCTTGGCTGTTCATCTGTGGAGAGTGGTTGATCGTAATTAATGCGACATCAACTGCGCTCTAACTGCTCGAGACAAGCACAGCTTCTTCGTACAACCCTAGCTGAAGATATCGATAAGTGAGGGTTGTAAGTATGTCTTGAGGATACCTCCTAGGTATGGTGACTCAAAGGTTTCAGTTAGAACCTGTTGAGTTGCGGAGGTTTGCTTCAGGCTTTACAGTGTTGATATCTGCGAGTCTATGACTCACACATCTTCGAGTCTACGACTCACACATCTTCAAGTCTTCGAGGCTAGAGTTCGAGTTAGATTAAGTCTTTTGTATCACTCTATTAACTGTGAGTCTACGACTCTGCAAGTCTATGACTCTCCCAATGGCTCTTAGAGTGACTTCTTCGTAGTACGCCTAATCTATCCATTGTTACATTGCGACCTTCGGGTCTCTTAGTTTATTTTACTAGACTAAAAGGCTCTTTGACTCTGTGAGTCTTCGACCTTGAAAATCTTCGACTCTGCTAGTCTCAGAATTTACATTTCTTCCTTAGTCTTTCGGAGTTTCTCATGTACGGAGTTTCCCGTATTCAACGAGCCTTTAACTCTACTACTACGACCGTTTAGCTATAACTCTCAGCCTTCAAGATCTCCGAGTCTGTGATGTGTCCGACAAGTTTTGTAAATTACCCGTATCTCTTGAGTCTACGACTCTACGACTCTTCGAGTTACAATTTCGTTTTAGTTGGTTAGTCTATTTGGCCTCTACTCTTCGACCTACAAACTACGAGTCTGCAAGTCCTATTTTCTTAACAGTGTCTTAAGGCTACGACTCTACGACCCTTGAGTCTACGAGTCTAGCGGTACTTTAAGTTCTATTAAGTGACATAAGCGCTTTAGGGACTCTACAGTTCTACGTGCTACGAGTCTTTGAGTCATTCAAAGTTGGTTACTGTTCTTTAGAATTCTTCGACTCTATGAGTCTCTAAAGTTAATTGTTATTTGCAAGTAACGCTCTCTTTTCCGCACTATGACTCTATGACCTTCGACCCTGGATCTACGAGTTGCAATGTGTTTTGTCACAAATATGCTTCGAGTATCTAGACCCTACGAGTCTACTGGCCTCTCATCCATATCTCCTGTAACAGTTTGACTTGTAGTAACTTCGACTCTTCGACCCTACGATCCTTCAGATCTACGAGTCTCAAGACTTAGACTGTATCTTGACAGCTTCATTAAATCCTATATATCCAACACATGGAATTCTTTAGTAGATTCTCAAAGTCGGTGACAGGTCATACCCCGATGGTGGATTTTGGTCTTGCCGTGGTTGTGTATGGTACTGAATTTGTTATTTTGAATTAATCCTTGGACTCCGTTGGGCATCACGTTGACTGTAACTGAATGGTTGAGGGAAAACTCCATCCTAGTATAGTTGTGTCCTGGATTATAAGTCATCTTGAGTCACCATTGGCGTTGGTTGGGTTCCAATGTTCCTTGATTGAGGATGTGTTCCTCGGATCCCCAAGCATGTTTTGCAATAGCATGAGGCGGTTTTAGTAGTAATGATGGTGCTGCTGTGGTGATCTCCCTATGTGGGAATGTGATTGTGGTTTGCATAATGCTCTTCTCCTGTTTGTTTGTGTTTCCTTGTGACCTCATTGTGCTTGCTGTTAGGATGAGGTCTACATATGGGGTATGGCTGCATTGTAAATTGTTAGTGTCCGTTGACATCAAGTCTTAGTGCTGGGTATTGTTGGGTATCTTAAATTGTGGAGTGTTGGTCCTATTGTGAAGCAAGTAGGCGTCTACAGCAGAGTACCCCGCTATGTCGATGCAGTGACTTCTCGTTCCATTATATGAATTCTAGCGAATGCATGCTTCATGCATAGGATGATGGTGTTGGCCTTGTTTGGTTGTCGGGGTCTTAGTGAATCTATGGGAGGTTTCTCGACCTTACTGTTATCAGACTTGCTTCAATGAGTTGTTGTCAATGCATTATTTGACCAAGCTCTAGTTCCTGATATGCTCATGAGTGTTCCATTAGTATTAGATAAATAGAGGTACTTATTTGGAAATTACTACCAATGTTTGTAATCACTAATGCATTATGTGTTGCTTTGATCTCAATGTAGTGTTTGCTATTTGGCTTCTCTTTTCGAGGACGAAACGTCCAAAAGTGGGATGGTCGTGAGCAAATTCCCCACAGATGAGTTTGTATGGTGTTGGCGAATGGGCAGTGGAACGTTTAAGTTTCATTTTCTGGAGGAGTTGTTTGTGGTGTTTTTCCTTATCGTAGTATTTGTGCTGTGAGTTGGTTTGTGACCTACCTATGTGTTTTGTTAAACGTGTTGGGGATGGGCGTATATGTCTTACACTGTCGTGACATGTGAATACTTGTGAAATATGTGTTAGGTGAGGAGGACATGGGTTGTTTGTGAGATTAGAATATGTGTTTCCTTATCGTGTTGTGTTATATTAGGTTTATGGGTACGTGCCTTCATGTGTGTTGTTGTGTGATATCTTCGATCGTGGGTATATGAATGGTCGTGGGCAATGTGCATTCGCATGTGCGTTCTGGAAGGTGTGTTTTCTTTTCGAGGACGAAACGCCTTGCAGAGGAGACATGGGACCATGAGTCCATGATACGTGAGCAGCACCTGGAGTTGTTCGAGGACGAATAATCTTGAGGGTGGGAGGTGGCTTTTGGCCAAGTGCTAATGATGCTGTTTTATGTTGTGTATTGTCCTTTTTAGACATTAACTTGTATTTGAGATTTGTATTTGATGCGGATATGTGTTAGATGCATTGTGGTGGTGCTCTGTTGCATTTGTGGACGTATATCCTATTATATGTTGTGTGCGGTGTATGATCCATTTGTGTTGTGGCCTACGGTTTTGCCAAATGGGATGCATGTGTTTGTTATTCCTTGTGGTTTTAGTGGCATGTTGTTTCTTTTCAAGGACGAAAAGTCTTAAGGGGGAGAGGATGTAATGACTTGTGTTTTGGAATGTGAGGAGTACTTAGTCACAGTTATGCCTTTTGAGTGGCAATTGTCAGGTTTTTGGGAGTTTTCTTTCCACACACATTGGCTAGATCATTTTGTTCCATGGTGAGATCGTTAGAGTTAGTCTTACGGTAGGACTGCGTGGGGGAACCTTAGAGTTTCCAGGGTAGTTACGATATAAAAATTATGTTTGATATGATATCTATGTGGACATGATAATTATGGATTGTGTGTGGATTGTCGGATACATGTGTATATCTGATGTGCTGTGAATGTGACTATGTGTGCTATGTGGTTGTTTTGTTTAAATGTTATTTTGTGTTATGATATTTTGGTGGGACCTTTGTAATCCCAATGGGAAAATGATGTAACCCCAGTAGGGAAAGATTGTAAAAAGGTTTTGACTGTAATAAAGGCATGTTGTTTGGTTTGTAAACATTTATTATGGTTTGAAATTAATAAACATATGATTTTGTTCTTTTGAATATCTATTATGGATGTGTGTGATGTCCTGTGTGGAATTATTTATCCCAATCCCTTGCCCACCGGGTGGGTAAAGGGGAGTCACGAACCGGTTTCCTCGGGTTGGAAATCCGGGGCGTGACAAGTTTACTATGACAAATTGATCGGCAACGTCTCTAGCAGCTTTGTAGACTTGGTCGCATCTGGTGAACGTGTTGAAAGTGACATTAAAGGAGGAAAGCTAAAGGGTGATGTGGCCGAGGCATCGAAAAGGTTTCAACCACCGGAAAAGAAGAAAGAAAATGAGACCAACCTGGTAAACCAAATTCACTCGACAATACAATCGATATTCTACCAAGCGCCAGGGTACTACAGAGGATCACCAGCAGCTGCCTATGCTACACCTGCTCCTGCTCCCTAGTTCATGCCCTATTTACCACAAGGAGGGGTTCCATTTTTCATATCCAATGGCACCAAACCCATTTCAACCTAGAGCACCATACCAAGAGCAACCAAGGGCGTCAGCTCCTGAATGACCTAGACCCGCATTCCAAGGACAGGGGCAACCAAGGGCCCAAACCCAGCATGCAGGATCGAATCAGGCCCCTCGTCGGTCACGACAAGAGTTTGACCCAATTCCAATGACATACACGGAATTATACCCCAAGCTTTTAGAAGCAAGGTTGGTACTCCCTACACTCTTGGGAGAAATAAGGTCTCCTCCCCCGACTTCGTATAAACCAAATGCTATATGCGAGTATCATGCTGGTGGAGCAGGGCATGATATTGAAAACTACATAGCATTCAAGTGGAAGCTCTAGGCTTTGAAAGATGCAAATTGGTTAGATTTTTTCCACAATGACGGGGACGCCAAATGTGAACAACAACCCCCTCCCGAACACTCGAATGATGTTGCTAGTATCGAGATTGAAGGACGGCTGGAGAAGGTCTCCCAAGTACAAATGGAGAATACATATTTGTTTACCCCTGCTATAGGAACATGGGTATACACTTGCTAAAGACACGCTAAAAGGCAGGAAAGGGAACAGATGGGGAGAAACAATGCCCTTATCACAAGATGTCACGGGGACACGACATCAACCAATGTAGCGAGTTCGCTAGCATGGTACAAAAGCTCATGGACCAGGAGGATGATCGAATTCTCAAGAGAAGAGGTTGGCAATCAAAGCCACATGATCCAACGAGACATGTCATACAAACCATCATGGGTGCCAACAGCCCTTTTCTTGAATGTTAAGACTCCAGAAATCCCACTACTGCCACATGGAATCAGGCCTCTCACTATACATGATGCAAATTTTGTGCCAGACAAGAAAGTAAAAACAGAAATCCCGCAACTGCCTCATGGAATTACACCTCTCACTATACGTGTTCCTGCCCCTTTCCCTTACAAGAAAGATAAAGCAGTCCCATGGAACTACAGTTGTGAAGTAGTCCAGGGAGCCACCATAGTAGAAAAGAAAACTAGGAGTGGTCGTGCTTATGCCCCTAATACGACTGACAAATCAAGGAAAGAAAAAGCTATAGAAGAAGACATTGAGCCAACACCTGGAGGCAACAAGGAAAGGAACACCTGGTCACAGAAAAAGAGTTGCAAAATTTCTGAAACTCATGAAGTAGAGCGAGTATAATATTGTGGATCAGTTACGTCAACAACCAGCTCGTATCTCCTTGCCCTCTTTAATGATGGACTCCCAACCTCACCGGGAAGCACTGCTGAAAGTTATGAGCCAAGCCTATGTTCCACCGACCGTGTAATGACCCGTATTTTGGGATGTGAGGAGAGTTTTGCCATTTTAGTGGGAATATGTGGGTTTTGGAGAGTTTTCTTCCCACACACTATAACTAAAACACCTTGGAAGTAGAGGGGCAAGTTTAGGGTAAGAGATGTGGCCAAGAGGGGACCTTTGGGGAGGTGCACGTGACAATGCACGTCATATGAGGATATGACGTGCAAGGGGATTTTGGTTTGCCTGTCTTCTACATGGTTCTAGGAAGCTTGGGGTAGAAATTCACAGCTTTTGGAGTTGCACGTCATATGGGGATATGACGTGCATTATGGCGTACAGCCATATTTTTGCACCGTCACCTTGGTTTTGTGGTTCTAATCATCTTTCCCCAAAGGACCATGTTGGAATTATGGATATTTTATCGTGTGTGGGTGCGGGAAGGTTGTAGCTTGTGTGATCAAAACTGCGTCGTTTTGATGTTGGGATTCACTTAATCAAAACTACATCGTTTTGATGTTGGTGTGCCTATATAAGAGGTGAAGGACTCTTAGGTTTAGGGTTCTTCTTTTGGCTAGCCACTACAGCCGTCACAGAGAGAGAGAGAGAGCTAGAGAGAGGGAAGGAAGGAGAGCTGCTAGTTGCTGCCGAAGCGTCTTGTGTGGGGAGGACGGCATCTAGCGCGGGAGCAAGGAGGATCTTGTTTAAGGTAGGGGTTCTGTTTTCCCTTAGATCTATTCCAGGGCTCTGGCCTGGTGGTAGGCAATCCTTACTTGTTTCTAGTTATATGTATATATGTAAATCCATATAGGTGTGATCTCTTATATGGATGTTGGCCTTCAATGGTGTCTTAGTATGTTTCTGACGTTGGGTGGTCAGTGCATGTTAAATGTTCGATAAAATGCCTGTGTGATTATGCTTGTGTAAATATGCCCAGTACGTGTTTGTTAATATGCCTGTGTGGCTGGATTTGTGAGTTTGTAAACATGTGCATGCTAAGTGTTTGTTTTTATGCCTGAGTGGCTGGGTTTATGCACTTGTGAATGTGTGCCTACTAAGTGCTTGGTTTTATGCCTGAGTGACCCAGGTGTATGCTATGTGCTTGACTGTTTGGTACTTGGCCTAAAGAGGCGGTTAAAACACTTGGCCTGAAGAGGCGGTTAAATCACTTGTTTGAGAGGTGGTTAAAGTGTTAGCCTATGTGGGTCGGGGCTGAGGTTGTGCCCGTTTGTGTGGTGTGTTTCCTTGCTTTTTGTTTCTGTCACGTCACTGCACTAGTGCACGCTCACATATAGATGATAGGTGCATGGGATGGGTTGAGGGAGACTTGATCCCTACTGAGCTGTGGTTGCTCACCCCTCCTGTGATGTATTTTCTTTCAGGAATCTACAGGCGTTAGGTGGGACACCAAGGTGGAAGACCTGTTTGCTTTATTTCTTTTAAAATATATTGTTTTGTTTTTGGTAACTAATGTAACCCGGTGGGGAGAGATTGTAAAAGGATTTGGAATGTAATAAAGACATGTGTGGTTGTGAACATTTATTATGGATTGAAGATTAATAAATATTTTTAATTTACATCTTTGTGACTATCGATCGTGAATGTATACGTTGACTCGCATGAATATTTGTTTTGTACATCCACCCCCTGCCCACCAGGTTGGGTAAAGGGGAGTCACGAACCGGTTTCCTCGGGTTGGAAATTCGGGGCGTGACAATATGATATCAGAGCATGGTCTAGTTGGCCTAGGGTAGTGGATGGACTTGGTTATCCTGAGTCCTTTGGAGGAGCCCTGGAGGAACATGCCTGATCAACATGGTCCTCTTTGAGCTTCTAAGGTGTACTTGGGGTAGTCTAGTCTTGTGGTAGGATTTGCATGCATTGGCATTAGGGCACTAGTTGCATTTGTTGTCTATGTGTCTTTGACCCGTGAAAAAAAAAAGGATAACGTGATTAAGTGTGAAATGTGCAACTCTGATTTTGTTACTCATGTTACTTGAGCTGTGTGCCTGTGGAATTGATTCCTGTGCAATATAATTTCATGAGAACTGGAATGTGTGTGATGCCATGTACTAATTGACTTGATAATGGGGTAGAGGTAGTGAAACTCGATAGTTGTCGAATGCGTTCTGACGTTTGTACTTCTTACTTCATGTAGTAAGAATGCCACCGAGGAGAGTGACACGTGTGTCCGGGGGCGATGGGCGATGAGTCATCGCACTATGAGGGCCCGGGTGCGGGGCGATCCGTTGGAGGACATGCGTTGTTCCGGCAGCCTACGAAAGGGCATCCGGCTGGAAGTCCAAGAGCTGAGGGAGGGTATCCGGCAGGAGGTGCGCCGCGAGATGGCAGCCCAGCAGGTGGTGCCACTACCACCACCACCACCACCACCACCAGTGGGGGAGTTACCTCGGGAGCGTGAGGGTTCGCTGAGTGGCATACCGACTCATGCAGAAGATGACGTGGTGACACGGTTCCGAAAGGAACAACCTCCGCGATTCAAGGGGGAGGGGGACCCAGTGTTAGCTCAGCACTGGCTGAGGCAGATCGAGCTTGTGTTCTCCTTTCTCCTACCTCGGGAGGAGGATAAGGTGAGGCTAGCCATTTGGCAGCTGGAAGGGAATGCTTTGGAGTGGTGGCTGAGTGTCGCGGGGAGCCGTACGGTACAGTACATGTTGTGGGACGAGTTCTTGCAACTCTTCCATGATGAGTTCTTTCCCGAGTTGTTGAGGTGGAGAAAGGGAGGAATTCGGCAGCCTGGGCAGGGAACAAAGACGTTGCCCGAGTATGAGCGCGAATTCCGAAGCTTGAGCAGATTTGCTCCCGAGACCGTGGCACAGGAGGACTTGAAGGCCCACAAGTTCACCTTGGGTCTCAGGCCGGCCCTTAGGCAGAGGGTGGCAATTCTGCATTTAAAGACCTATGCTGAGGTTGTGGAGACGGCCCGTATAGTTGAGAGAGAGCTGGTTGATGGGAGGTAGGCTCATCTGGGTCGCCAGTTGTAGAGTGCACCTGATCGAGATTCAGGGTCCAAGAGGCTCAAGACTGAGGAAAGAGATAGCAGTTCTTTCCGCAGCCGGGGTCAGCCATCTGTGAACCTAGGGAGGTTCACCCTTGGCGGCAGTAGACAAGGAGGCCCATCGGGGGGGTCTCTGAGCGGTTGTCACTGCTGTGGGGAGTAGGGTCACTTCAAGGGGGAGTGTCCCAAGAAGGACTGACGGTGCAACAACTGTGGACGAGAGGGCCATTTGCGCCGGGTTTGCAGGAGTAGCAACAGGGGAGCAGGAGGCGTGGCATCCAGCATGGAGTGATGCTAGCTTCTGTGCACCAGCTGAGAGACCAGCTCGTTAGTGGCAAGCCAGCCAGGCAGGATCCGGCCGGACCCGACCTCGGGGAGGCCGAGAGCGACAAGACGGCGATCTTGAGGACGGCTAGGGTGGGAACCGCCCCGTGATTGAGCCAACCGATGGCACGAGCCAAGGAAGGGTGTTTGCGCTCAATGCTGCACCCCGGGAGGAGGCTGAGCTACAAGATTCACCGGCAGAGGATGGAGCAGGACCATCGGTGGTTAGAGGTACCCTCTTGATCTCTCGTACACTTGTTTCTGCACTTTTTGATATGGGTGCATCTTGTTCGTTTGTCGCTGAACTTCTGATTATGGGATTGGGGTTAGCAAGTGTTGAGGCAGAGAGACCCCTGGCAGTGGAGTCTCTGGTGGGAGGAGTGATTGAGGTGTAGCGTGTTTGTCGTGGACTGCGTGCTAACTATAGGGGATGTTGAGCTTAGTTTTGATTTGTGTGTGATACCCTTGCGTACTTTTGACCTGATCTTGGGTATGGATTGGCTTATGGCTTTCCAAGCCAAGATAGATTGTTATCGGCGGCGTGTATCCTTCGTGACACCTGTAGGGACCTCTTGCACCCCTGCAGGGGGAGTGGAACTGTGAGACGAGTCGAGCCTGGGCTAGTGTTGGACCAGGTGGGGTGCCATTACCCACGGGTTGGCGCCCACGACCTTTGCCGAGGAAGGGAAAGTAGAAAAGAGAGTGTGGCCAGTGTCATTGACCAATTTTGGATGTTTTTCCGAAGAGTTGAGGAGTTTGCCACCTAAGAGGAGTGTGGAGTTCACCATTGAGTTAGTACCGGGGACGGGTCCGATTTCCCAAGTGGCTTATCGGATGGGGCCAGCCGAGTTAAGGGAGCTTCAGAGGCAGATAGAGGAGTTGGTGGACCAGGGGTATATCAGACCGAGTACCTCACCCAGGGGTGCTCCGGTGCTCTTTGCAAAAAAAGGAAGATGGCACGCTTCGCCCTGCATTGACTACGGAAGCCGAATTCGGTGACCATGAAGAACAAGTATCCGTTGCGTCGGATAGATGACCTGTTTGACTAGTTGAGTGGGGCCCAGTGGTTTTCCAAGATAGATCTACGGTCGGGGTACCATCAGTTGAGGGTTAGGGAGGAGGACATCCCCAAAACGCTGTAGGTATGGGCACTATGAGTGGGTAGTAATGCCTTTTGGGCTCACTAATGCACCCGTAGTGTTTATGCATTTGATGAACCAAGTCTTTGCCCCATACTTGGATTCATTCATAGTGGTGTTCATTGAAGATATCTTGGTATATTCCAAGACTGAAAGGGAGCATGTGGAACACTTGGCAACAGTGTTGCAAACCTTGAGGGATCAGCGGTTGTTTGCTAAGTTTAGCAAATGCGAGTTTTGGATGCAGGAGGTCCATTTTCTTGGCCATATAGTGTCAGCTGAAGGGGTTAGAGTGGACCCAGCTAAGATTGAGGCGGTGTCATCATGGGAGAGGCCAACCAATGTCTTCGAGATTCGCAGTTTCCTTGGCTTGGCAGGGTACTACCATTGTTTCGTGGAGGGGTTCTCCCGTTTGGCGGCTCCTATGACGGCGTTGACTAGGAAGGGAGCGAAGTTTGAGTGGATTGACAAGTGTCAGCAGGCGTTTGAGGCTCTCAAAACCCGTTTGACCACTGCACCGGTGTTGAGGTTACCTCGGGAGGATATCTCATATGAGGTATATTGTGATGCGTCCAAGGGTTGGTTTGAGGCGTGTGCTTATGCAGAGCACGGTGTGGTAGCTTATGGGTCGAGGTAGGCGAAGCCTCATGAGCAGAATTATCCTACTCATGATCTTGAGTTGGCGGCTGTCATCTTTGCCTTGAAGAGTTGGCAACATTACCTTTTGGGGGAGAAGTTTGTGGTGTTCTCAGATCACAAGAGCCTTTAGTACATCTTTACTCAGAAGGACTTGAATTTGAGGCAGAGGAGGTGGGTAGAGTATTTGCGAGACCTTTGATTTCACTCTTGCCTATACCCCAGGCAAGGGTAATGTTGTGGGCGATGCTTTGAGCAGGAAAGGGAAGGCCGAGGTGGCTGTTCGGGAGTAGAAGGCCGATGGAGCGATCGGTGATGTTACAGCCGCATCCTGTTGTTCGTGATGGTGGGACAGTCCTGAGTCCTTTGGTTGTTGTGCTTGAACTGTACCAGCGAGTCAGGGAGGGACAGTTGGGTGACATTGAGTGTGAGGTTCTCCGTGCCCGTATTTAGGCTGGTGAGCTATCTGGGGGCTGGACAGAGGGTCCTGAGCATGAGTTGTCTTTTCAGGGGCGGCTAGTAGTGGCTTATTCTCTCCGGGATGAGGTGATGAGGGAGTTTCAACATTCCAGGCTTGCCATGCATCCAGGGGGTACGAAGATGTATGATGCACTTCGGGAACATTTTTGGTGGCTTGGGATGAAACGTGATGTAGCTGCTTTTGTTTTGAGGTGCCTCACTTGGCAACAAGTGAAGGCTGAGCATCAGCGGCCGGCGGGCATGTTACAGCTATTGCCAATAGCCGAATGGAAGTGGGACCACATAGCAATGGACTTTGTGACTGGTCTTCCACCCACTATTGGGCAGAAGGACACGATATGGGTGATTGTGGACCGGCTAACTAAGTCGGCCCATTTTCTTGCTGTCCGCAAGCGGAATTCCATCGGGGCCTTAAGCCGATTGTATTTGAACGAGGTGGTGAAAGCGCATGGGGTGCCATCATCAATTGTGTCCGACAAGGATTCGATGTTTACTTCTCGTTTTTGGGCAGGCTTACAGGAGGCTATGGGGACAAAGCTTAACTTGAGTACAGCCTTTCACCCTGAGACTTACGGTCAGACTGAGAGGACGAATCAGACCATGGAAGACATGTTGAGAGCTAGTGTGCTAGATTTTGAGGGTTCGTGGGCAACTCACCTTCCTTTGGTGGAGTTTGCCTACAACAACAGTTATCAAGCATCCATTGGGATGGCACCTTTTGAGGCGTTGTATGGGCGGCCGTGTCGATCACGTTTGTGTTGGACCGAAGTGGGGGACACAGCTCTATTAGGACCACAGTTGGTTCAAGAGGCTACTAAGAAGGTCAAGTTGATTCGTCAACGCTTGTTATCAACCCAGAGTCGACAGAAATCTTATGCAGATCAGCGGCGGTGACCTTTGGAGTTTTCTGTGGGAGATCATGTGTTTCTCCGTGTCTCTCCACGACGTGGACATCGGCGGTTTGGGCGAGGTTCTAAACTATCTCCCCGGTTTATTGGTCCTTTTTGAGGTTATAGCTCATGTGGGGCCTGGTAGCTTCGGTTAGCATTGCCCCTGCGATTGAGTCGGGTGCACAATGTGTTCCACGTGTCCCAGTGAGGAAGTATCACCCTGACCCCACTCATGTGATAGAGCGGGGGGCATTGGACATTGAGGATGACATGTCCATTGTTGAGGCCCCTATCCGTATACTAGATCGACGGGAGAAACTTCGCGGGGGTCGTCTTTATTCCTTTGGTTCGCGTCTTGTGGCAGCACCGTGGCATTGAGGAGGAGACTTGGGAGCGGGAGTCTTTGATGCGTGAGCAACATCCAAAGTTGTTCGAGGACTGTTGGCTGGTGTATTTGTATTGTCCTTTCGACTTTTATGACTTTTATTTATATTGACTGTGTTCTGAGATTGAAATGAAATGTGCTTGAGATGGGTATTTGTGACATGTGAACGTGTTTCCATGGATTGTGATGCATGTGGTTATGGACTATGGTGGCACTTTGTTATGAGCTATTGTGTGCAATGTGCGGTGTATGACCCATTTGGGTGTTGTGGCTTGCTGTGTTTGTTTTCCTTGCATGTTGTTTCTTTTCGAGGACAAAAAGTCTTAAGGGGGGGAGGATGTAATGACCCATATTTTGGGATGTGAGGAGAGTTTTGCCCTTTTAGTGGGAATATGTGGGTTTTTGGAGAGTTTTCTTCCCACACACTTTAGCTAAAACACCTTGGAAGTAGAGGGGCAAGTTTAGGATAAGAGATGTGGCCAAGAGGGGAGCTTTGGGGAGGTGCACGTGACAATGCATGTCATATGAGGATATGACGTGCAAGGGGATTTTGGTTTGCCTGTCCTTGCATGGTTCTAGGAAGCTTGGGGTAGAAATTCACAGCTTTTTTGAGCTGCACGTCATATGGGGATATGACGTGCATTATGGCGTGCAGCTATGTTTTTGCACCGTCACCTTGGTTTTGTGGTTCTAATCATCTTTCCCCAAAGGACCATGTTGGAATTATGGATTTTTTGTTGTGTGTGGGTGCGGGAAGGTTGTAGCTTGTGTGATCAAAACTAAGTCGTTTTGATCTTGGGATTCACTTAATCAAAACTACATCATTTTGATGTTGGTGTGCCTATATAAGAGGTGAAGGACTCTTAGGTTTAGGGTTCTTCTTTTGGCTAGCCACTCTGATCGTCGCAGAGAGAGAGAGAGAGAGAGAGAGAGAGCTAGAGAGAGGGAAGGAAGGAGAGGCTGCCTGGTTGTCTTGCCGGAGCGTCTTGCATGGAGAGGACGGCGTCTAGCGCAGGAGCAAGGAGGATCTTGTTTAAGGTAGGGGTTCTGTTTTCCCTTAGATCTATTCCAAGGCTCTGGCCTGGTGGTAGGCAATCCTTACTTGTTTCTGGTTATATATATATATATATATATATATATATATATATATATATATATATGTAAATCCATATAGGTGTGATCTCCTATATGGATGTTGGCCTTCAATGGCGTCTTGGTGTGTTTCTGACGTTGGGTGGTCAGTGCATGTTAAATGTTCGATCAAATGCCTGTGTGATTATGCTTGTGTAAATATGCCCAGTACGTGTTTGTTAATATGCCTGAGTGGCTCGGTTTGTGTACTTGGCCTGAAGAGGTGGTTAAATCACTTGGCCTGAAGAAGCAGTTAAATTACTTGGCCTGAAGAGGCGGTTAAATTACTTGGCCTGAAGAGGCGGTTAAATCACTTGTTTGAGAGGTGGTTAAAGTGTTAGCCTGTGTGGTTGGGGCTGAGGTTGTGCCCGTTTGTGTGGTGTGTTTCCTTCTTTATTTGTTTTCGTCACGTCACTACACCGGTGCAAGCTCACATATAGATGATAGGTGCATGGGATGGGTTGGGGGAGACTTGATCCCTACTGAGCTGTGGTTGCTCACCCCTCCTTCTGTGATGTGTTTTCGTTCAAGAATCTACAGGCGTTAGGTGGGACACCAAGGTGGAAGACCTGTTTGCTTTATTTCTTTTTAAAATATGTTGTTTTGTTTTTGGTAACTAATGTAACCCCAGTGGAGAGAGATTGTAAAAGGATTTGGAATGTAATAAAGACATGTGTGGTTGTGAACATTTATTATGGATTGAAGATTAATAAAGATTTTTAATTTACATCTTTGTGACTATCAGTTGTGAATGTATACGTTGACCTGCATGAATATTTGTTTTATACATCCACCCCCTGCCCACCGAGTTGGGTAAATGGGAGTCATGAACCGGTTTCCTCGGGTTGGAAATTCGGGGTGTGACAGACCGTCTTAGTGGTGAATGTGGATGGAATCGCCGATAACCTCATTATGAACAATGTCATTAGCTTTGGAGATGATGAGCTGCCTTAGAAAGGGGAAGGGACATATAAAAGTTCCGCACATTACGAGTCAAGTGTAAGGAGCACACCATAGCCTGGAGTGCTCATTAACAACGGCTCTGCCTTGAATATTATGCCCTTACATATACTACAACAATTGCCAATTGACGCATCCTATATGCATCCCTGTATGAGGAAGGTACGGACATTTGATGAAGGAAAACGTGACGTGGTCGGAACTCCCAAACATTCCACTATTCATTAGACTAGCTACCTTTATGGTGGAATTTTAGGTGATGGACATTATGCCCTATTATAGTTTGTTTGTTGGGAAGACCTTGGATCCACATGCAGGAACGGTGTCGTCAAGCCTCCACCAAAAGATGAAATTTGCGATGGGAAACCAACTCATTTGTATCTATGGGGAAACTAGTTTCCTTGTTACCAAGCCGGCATTAGTCCCTTATATTGAAAACAACGAGGATGTGCCAGAATGTTCTTATCGGGCTTTTGAGATGGTAAATGTCACTTCTTCCCTAGAGTATCATCTCTCGAAGGCTGCAAGAATGGTTGTAGCCACCATAATCAAGCAAGGGTATAAACCAGGGCAAGGATTAAGCCTGGAAGCTCAAGGGATTCAAAAACCGCTGATCATCCGAGAAAACACTGAGAAGTTTGGGCTTGGCTACATGCCCACAAGAGCTGACAGACAGAGGGAAGCTGCTAAAAGGACGGAAATCAGAATGGCAAGGTTGCAGAAAAGGCCAATACAAAAAGAAAAGAGGAGCTTTCCCCCCTTGCATGTTACCTTCTGGAGTGGAGGGTTTATCCACAAAAGCCAAGCTGAAACTGAGACTGGGACTGTAGCCGCATTGGATACAAACGAGCATGCACCGAGCGAGATGGTTCTATTGGTGCGAGAGGATCCCAACCAACCGTTGAACAATTGGCCAGCCTGGACCTCCCTATAATGTAATGCTTAGGGGGTCAATGGGATTTAATGTATTCTGTTTCAATGTCTTTTGAAGCTGCAGACATTTGTTTTATTTTAAAGTTTTCCAATAGAATGTACTTTTTTGGTCACATCTTTCATGTTGCATTCCATTCATGACATATGCATATCATATTTGGTTACCAACTTGTCATTCTCTTATAAGTAGGTATCACGATGTCAATGAAAACATAGTATACGAAAGCAAAACGAGATGCCTAAGGTTTGTGAAAGTCCAAACGAGGAGCAGCCAATGTTTGAAGTTGATGAGAATGAGGAAGAGGAGACACCCGAGCTACTGGGAGAGATCATATGCCTATTGGAAAGGGACGATCGCTTGTCCATTCCAAGTGAAGACCCAAGTAGAACTAGTGAATTTGGGGACAACAACCGAACCAAAAGAATTGAGGGTAAGGTCCTTGATAGTTGCCGACATTAAAAAGCAATTAATCGAGTTGTTAAGAAGCTACATAGATGTTTTCGCATGGTCATATCAAGATATGCCAGGATTAGGCACAGACATAGTGCAACATCACATACTAGTGAAGCCGAGTGCAAGCTAGTATAGCAAAAAATTGCGAATAATGAGACCAGAGATGCTATCGAAAATTAAAGAAGAAGTCAAAAAGCAATGGGATGCAGGTTTCCTAAGTGTCTCCCACTATCCATAATGGGTAGCCAATGTTGTACCAAGTACCAAGACAAGAGGCAAAGTCCAAATGTGTGTCGATTATAGAGATCTAAACTGGGTCGGTCCGAAAGATAATTTCCCGCTTCCTCATTTTGATACCCTAGTGGATAACACGGCAAAACATGCCCTATTCTCATTCATGGATGGCTTCTCGAGCTACAATCAGATTCGTATGGCCCCCGAACACAAGGAGAGGATGACATTTACGACACTTTGGGGCACATTCTATTATAATGTGATGCCTTTTGGTCCGAAGAATGCAGGGGCAACCTATCGGCAAGCCATGGTGACCTTATTCCATGATATGATACATGAAGAAGTCAAAGTATATTTGGATGACATGATAACCAAATCGCGGAGCACTAAAGATGATATTGAAGGCTATCCAAGAGATGCCCCCACCATGAAGATCCCGCACGTAAGCTTTTCAATAGGCTACGAAATATCAACTCAAATTGAATCCCAAAAAATGCACTTTTGGAGCCATGTCGGGAAAACTATTAGGCTTCATCGTGAGCCAAAAAGGAGTGGAAATTGATCCAGGATAAGGTTCGAGCTATCCAAGAGATGCCCCTACCGCGAACCATCAAAGAGGTCCGAGGATTCCTCGGGCGGTTGAATTACATTGCCCGATTCATTTCACAATTGATGACCACATGTAAACCCATTTTCAAGATGTTACGGAAGAAATAACCCCGAAATTTGGAATGACAAATGTCAAGAAGCCTTTGACAGGATCAAGTAATATCTATCTAATCCACCTGTTTTGGTCCCACCAAGTCACAAGACAGACCTTTGATCTTATACTTGACTGCTCGGGAGTCATCAATGAGATATGTCTTAGGGCAACATGATTCTACGAGCAAAAAGGAGCAGGCCATTTATTATCTCAAGAAGAAGTTCACCACCAATGAAGTGAACTATACACCATTGGAAAAGACATGTTGTGCCCTTGTCTGGACAACAAGAAGATTAAGGTAGTATACTCTTTATCATACTACATGGTTGATCTCAAGCATGATCCACTTGAAATAGCTAGAAGAGTTATCCATCTCCGGAAGAATCGCCAAATGGGAGTTGATCCTGTCGGGAATATGATATCATCTACGTCCTCAAAAATCGTAAAAGGAAGTGCAATAGCGATTACTTGGTAGACAGAGCACTAGAAGACTATGAGCCAATGGCCGTTGGATTTCCAGATGAGCACATCAACATCATTACGGGTCAAGTATTAGATATATGGACTATGTGGTTTGATGGAGCCTCCGATCTCTTTGGGCATGACGTTGGGGCCATCCTGATATCTCCAAAAGGCGAACATTTCCCGATGGCAGCAAAGTTAACCTTCCCCTGTACCAACAATGTAGCGAAATATGAGGCCTGTGTGATGGGGCTTCAAGAAGCAATTAGCAAAGGAATCAAAAAATTATGAGTGTTTGGTGATTCTGCGCTTATCATTTTTCAACTAAGGGGAGAATGGGAGACTCGGAACCACAAATCAATCCCATATCAGAAGCACATTACGGAGTTAGCCAAGCAATTTGAAGACATTATATTCGAGCATATGCCCAGGGAATACAATCAAATTCCCAACGCGCTAGCAACTCTAGCCTCCCTCCTTCAGCTAGACACAAAGTTGGAAGTTCAGTCCTTTGATATTCGCAATCAAGATATTCCTACACATTGTATGGCCATTGAAGGAAACATCGAGGAAAAACCCTGGTATAATGGCATCGAAAAGATTTGATCAAGCAAGAATACCCAGTAGAGGCCTCTGAATCTAATAAAAGAAATCTCCAAAGGTCAACATCCAATTATTACCTTGATTGTCCAATCCTATATAAGCGAAATCATGACATGGTGTTGTTGCGGTGTGTGGCAAAATGTCACGCCCCGGATTTCCAACCCGAGGAAACCGGTACGTGACTCCCCTTGTACCCACACGGAGGGCAAAGGGGTTAGGGTGCAAACCCCCGAATATAACATTTTAAACATCTACAATACATTCAAGAAAGTAAAGTTCATAAAAGCAATCCACAATCCAAACCAGTCTTTATTACAACAAAATCCTCTTTTCAATCCATCCCCACTGGGTTACATCAATTCCCATAAAAATAACATAAATGGTAGACAAGAAAGTAAATATGGTCTTCCACCTTGGGGTCCCACCTAATGCCTGTATGTTCTGAAAGAAAACACAACATAGAGGGAGGGGTGAGCAACCACGACTCAGTAGGGATCATGTCTCCCCAACCCATCCCATGCTCCTAGCGCTACATGAGTGTGTACGGGTGCGGTGTAGTGACAATAAAATGTAAACAAGTTGTATTCCACATTCACATGGCACACACATATCCACAGTGTAAGGACCCGTACCTTGAGTTAGTCACAGTTTTGCCTTCTGAGTAGAGTTTTTTCTAGATTTTGACCTAGTGAATGGGCTCAAATGAATTCACGTGCAAAAGGAAAGATGCTTAGAATGATGTCCTCTATCTACCACAAAAGTTTCAAGCCAAACGGACGTGTATGTGAGGTGCACGTGAAATGGGTCCGTTTCACGTGCAAGTGTGGTTGTCTTTAAATGATTCAAGGAGGCTAGGGGTGAAGTTTGAGCGCATTTGGAGTGCGTATGGAGTTGCACGTGAATTGGGGAATTCACATTCAAATTGGCGTGCAGCCATATTTTTGCATGGTTCCCTTGGTTTTGACATTCTAATGATCTTTCTCCGAAGGACCATGTTGAAATTCTGAGTATTTTGGCCTATATGGGTGCGGAAAGGTGCTAACTTGTGTGATCAAAACTACGTCGTTTCGATCCTGGGATTTACTTAATCAAAACTACGTCGTTTTGATGTGGGTAGTGTCTATATAATGAGGGCTTGAGTTTGAGTTTAGGGTTCTTGTGTTCTTCTTTGCAATTTGCACGCCGAGAGAGAGAGAGAGGATCTCCGAGGCGTTGCCGTGGTGGTTCGCGTCGTTGGAAGGTGTCTAGTGTGGAGGTTAGGACAAAAGTCGAGGTAGGGATTCATGTTTTTCCTAACTCTCCTTCGTTCTAGGATATTCACCTATATATATATATATATGTAAATCCATATAGGTGTGATCTCCCATATGGATGTTGGCCTTCGATGGCATGTTACGTTGATTCCGATGTTGAATTTGGCCCGAGGATTTTTCGGGTTTGTTTATGCCCACCATGTGTTTGATGAAATGTCCGTGAGGCCTGCACACTATGTATTTGATAAAATGTCCGTGAGGCCTGCATGCCCACCATGTGTGTGGCTTGTATCGACCATGTTGGTCCTTCCGAGATAAAGTGTAAATCTTGTCTGAGTTTACATGTTGAGATGTAATGCTTTATCTGTTCGTTGATCTGTTTGAGAGCGAGCCGAGATATGGGCCAGACACAATAATCTTGGACCCCTTTGAGATTTGGCCAGGACGTGGTCCTAAGTCTCGGTGTAGCACTCACGACGGTGGGCTAAGTCTACCCCCATTCCCGAGGGTAGGTATGGCGCCCGAGGAGGTGGTTGACCATATCTCGACTCGGGTGGAAAATGTTGCATTGGTGTCCATGCAACATTCGCCTGGATGTGGTATGTCATGTCACCGTGGTGGCGGGGTGTCCTCGCCCTCCGGTGCGGGCTCAGGTAAAGAGTGTTTCTTGGGTGATGTTTCTTTGCTTTAGCCTTAGGCACGACACGAGCACAAGCATACACATATCATGCATGTTGTAGAGCGGGACGGGTCTGGGGAGACCGGATCCCTACTGAGTTATGGTTTGCTCACCCCTCCTATAACCCGTTCTTTTGCAGGGTTTAGCAGGTAGGTGAAGGCCGAGGAGCTAGGCCCCTGAGGCTGGGAGTTTTATGTTATTTCCTTTGTTGTACTCTGGTTTTATGTGTTTGGAATTTGGTTTGGTTTTATTTGTGGCTTCATAGGGGTTTTTGCCCGACTAGGTTATAATAAACATTTAGTCGTTGAAATGAAATAAAATGAGATGTTATTCAATTTGTGTTTGTGTGCATGGTTTGGGAGCAGGAGCATGCCCCTTGGCATGTTAGCCTGGTTGTGCGAGTTTGGGACAAAGACCCGTGCCAGAAGTCCTTTTAAGGTGCTTGCACCAACCCCTTGTCCCTTCGGGTGCGGGCATGGGCAGTCACTACTCATTTCCAAGTGGAAGGAAATTGGGGTGCGACACACAGCCATAGAGGCTTAGCCATATAGGCTAACATATCTACAGCCACTCAGGCTTAGCCACACGGGCTAACATATCCACGGCCATATAGGCTTAGCCACACGGGCTAACATGTCCACACCTTTCAGGCTTAGCCACACAGCTATCAGTTCCGATCCAGGGCATCCACGCCCATAGGGTCCCACAAGCACAAGATATAAGGTCACACAGGCATTAAACCAAACACTTAGTTCGCACTACACATCGGCATAAAATCAAACACTTGACATGCGAGTCTCACAGGTATTTTACCAAACGCTTAACATGCATACATTCACAAACCCACAAACCCCACCACCACACAGGCATATTATCAAACACATACTAGGCATATTCACACGTAAATATCCACACAGGCATTTTATCGAACACTTAATATGCACTCACCATCTAACACCAGAATACATCAAAAACGCCATTGAAGGCCAACATCCATATAGGAGATCACACCTATATGGATTACATATATATATAAACGGTATAACTCCATAATCAGCCCTAGAACCCTAGGACAGAGGAGGATTTAGGAAGAACAGAACCCCCTACCTTAAAGCGAGATCTTCCTTGCTCCCCGCGCTAAACGCCGTCCTCCCCACGCAAGATGCTCGGCAAGAACCAAGAACTCCCTTTCCTTCTCTCTCTCTAGCCTCTCTCTCTCTCTACGACGGTGCGACGATTGAAGAGAACCCTAAACCTAAAACAGAGGGCTTCTCCTCCTTATATAGACAACACAACATCAAAATGACGTAGTTTTGATTAAGTGAATCCCAAGATCAAAACGACGTAGTTTTGATGGAACAAACTATGACCTTCCCACATCCATACACACCAAAATATTCACAATTCCAACATGGTCCTTTGGGAAAAGATGATTAGGATGACAAAACCAAGGTAACCATGCAAAAAAATGCCTGCAGGCCAATTTGAACGCCAATTCCCCAATTGGCATGCAGCTCCAAATGCACTCAAACTTCACCCTAAGCCTCCTTGCATCTTGTAGAGGTCTAGGAAGCAAAAATATACTTGCACGTGAAACGGGTGAATTCACGTGCAGCTCCAAATGCTCTGAAATTTGTGTGGTAGATAGAGGACCTCATTCTAAGAAACTTTTGTTCTTGCACGCCAATTGTTTGAGGCCATCTACTATACCAAAAGTGAGCTCCAAAATCTGCCAAAACAGCTTAAAACCGCATGTATATGCATAGCATCTTCCTAGGGCATAAATGCACGTTATCACTTGTCACATGCACCTCCCAAAAGTCCCCTCTTGGGCTCATCTCTTACCTCAAACTTGTGCACCAACATCCAAGGTGTTTGTGGTTAACTTCTTACACACGGGTTACATACGGGTCATTACACAAAAGAAGAGTCAACATAGATAATGAGAGAAGTGCACGAAGGGGGGATGCGGTTCGCATGCAAATGGACATGCATTAACAAGACAAATCATGCGAATGGGCTATTATTGGGTCACCATGAAAAAAGATTGCATTGAATATGTGCGCAAATGCCTCAAGTGTCAAATTTATGGTGATAAGATCCAAGGCCCTCCATCCAAGCTACACGTGATGGTTTCCCCATGGCCTTTCTCGCTTTGGGGTGTCAACGTTATCGGACCGATATCTCCAAAACCATCCAATTGTCAACTGTTTCATCTTAGTGGCCATTGATTATTTCACCAAGTGGGTAGAAGCGGCATCATATGCTTATGTCACACAAGTCGTCGTGCTTAAATTTCTGCGAGAACAACATCATATGTCGATACGGCCTTCTGTGCAAATCATAACAGATAATGCCGCTAATCTAAACAATCGGATGATGGGTAAGTTGTGTGAAACATACAAAATCCAACACCGCAACTCGACTCTATTGCCCTAAGATGAATGGAGCGGTTGAAGCCGTAAATAAGAACATCAAGAACATTATCATAAAGATGACGGAAACATACAAAGATTGGCATGAGAAGCTACCATTTGCCTTGCATGCTTATGACACCTCGATTTCAACATCAACTTGGGGCAACTCCATTTTCTTTGGTCTATGGTATAGAGGCGGTCTTACCTGCCGAAGTGGAGATACCTTCCCTCCGAGTCCTCAAAGATACTCGACTCGAAGAAGCGAGAATGGGCCCAAAGTCTTTATGAGCGGTTGAACTTAATAGAAGGCAAATGCTTGAGTAACCGTTTACAGAGGACAACTATATCAACAGAGAATAATGAACAACTACAATAAAAAGGTGAAGCCCAGAAGCTTTCAAGAGGGTGATCTCGTCCTCAAGAAAATCTTACCAATTCCACACAACCATAAAGGCAAGTGGACTCCAAATTATGAAGGCCCAAATGTTGTGAAGAAAGCATTCTCAGGAGGCGCATTGATCCTTGCCAGAATGGATGGTGATGAGCTCCCTAACCCAGTGAATAACGATGTTGTCAAAAAGTTTTATGCTTAACTCTCTTGTCCAAATGGGGAGTTGCCTAATCCTTTTTCCTAGACATGGAAGCAATAAGAATGATGACAATGAGTGGAGTTGGTGAAAACCCAAAAGGGAACCAAGGGTAAAATACAAAGCTCTAACAATAGACAAAGAAGCAAACAAAGGCGGACTTGATGAAAACCTAAAAAGGCACCAAGGGTAAAATACAAAGCCAAAAACAAATCCTGAAGGGTGAAATCAGTCAGAATCTAGAAGGATCAAGACCACATAAAACAAAGTCCTTTGCAAACAGTGGAAACAACATCATCTGACAGCAGTAGCTGCAAACGGTGGAAGACTTGGCCAAACCTAAGGCATGCTTGAATCAAATTTGTACATTATGCTTTTAAAGGCTTGAGTTCTCTTTATCGAGATATTAACAATGGCCATTTTTTATGACATAAATATGTTTTGTGGAATTAAACCAGACAAAAATCCCATTTTATATCCCTAATCATGTTTTATCGTCTTCGTTTCATATTTAATTAGAATATTTTAAATCCCCAGTAGGCTCCTTTGGCATTGCCTTGTGTGTACGGTCAAGCTCAAAATCCTCAAACAAGTCAAGTTCCTCAACTCAGAGTATGAATATCTCCATAGAATATCAATATCCCCATCGAAGTCGTTAAGTTAAGCTCTTCCATGCAGTGAAGCTAAGTCAAATAGGCCCTTATCCACAAAAAGAGAATTCCCTAGCAAAGATAGAAAGGCTTCCCCCGACCAGAGAGAAAAATAGTTCCCCAACAAGTTGGATGTCAACCAAAATCTCCGGCGGCATGGAGATAAACCCCCAACCCATATTGGTTCATTTTGCAATACATTTCACTATGTATTCCCGCATACACCACATTGCATTGCACGCATACATTCAAGATCTTCTACAATTTCGGGAATGCCGTCACCTTCGAAGATCCCAAGAACTCTTCCTCGGCAAGCTTCTCATCAAGCTCTACTAGCTTCCTTTCTTTAACTCTATGAGTCTTTCTTTGTAATTTCCCCCAAGCTCTAAAAAGCACCCTTTTGACACTCGAACAAACTTCCTCTCTTTTCGAGTAACCTCGTAGAGCGATCTCATTGGACCGAACTCGTAAAGGGAGCCCATATACCATCTTCAACCACCATGCACCCTTGTTTAAGCCTTGGATGCCTTTTAATTCTTGTTAGACTTCGAAAGCCTTTTCCATTTCTTTTAGGCCTTGGATGCCTTTTCCCATTCCGATAGGCCTTGTATGCCTTTTCAATTCTGTTAGGCCTTGGATGCCTTTTCAATTCCCCGACAGCCTTGGATACCTTTTCAATTTCGTAGGCCTTACATGTCTTTTCAATTTCTCGTTAGGCCTTGGATGCCTTTTCAAGTCCTATCAAGCCTTGGATGCCTTTTAAATTCCTATCGAGGCCTTAGATGCCTTTTAAATTCCTATTAGGCCTTAGATGCCTTTTCTATTCCTGTTAGGTCTTGGATGCCTTTTCAACCATTTCAATTCTGTTAGGCCTTGGATGCCTTTTCAATTCTGTTAGACCTTGGATGCCTTTTCGATTCTGTTAGGTCTTGGTTGCCTTTTCCCTTCTGTTAGGCCTTGATTGCCTTTTTCCTTTCGCTAGGCCTTGGATGCCTTTCCAATTTCTCGTTAGGCCTTAGATGCCTTTTCACTTCTTGTTAGGCTTCGAATACCTTTTCAATTCCCGTTACCCGGATGCCTTTTCCATTCCTGTTAGGCCTTAGATGCCTCATCCGAATTGTCGAGAGTCCACCGGCCAGAGAAGTCCCTTTTCACTCTTGGGGACAGACCCAACCATCACATTCTACTCTTCCTCCGGTGCAAGGTAAGTCGGGTAAGTGCTCCAACCCGTCCAAAATGATTTCCTTTTATCTTTATATGTTGTTTGTATACAAACAAGGCACAAAGAGGGGCATTTGTTGGACCCCATTTTGTCCAGGTTGGACATACTAACCATTTATACATTTTATATCTATCTTCCCATGCCATGTATCTCATTGAACAGGTCCATAAGCTCCCCCACTATCAAGGAGTCGGTCCTGTGTTTGGAATCGATATTAAACCCCAATTTGCACAAGATGGATACACTTACACGAATGGGGAAGTCCAAAACCGATAACCTTTCCCACAAGTCCCTGAAGTGCCCCAAGACTAACACCAAGGGATAGGGGATGAAATTTGGAGACTAACGCACTTGACTAAGCGATTCCGATTTAAAAGGAAGAAGTTATAGCAAAACAATTTCATCGAAAAAAGTCAAACTTGCCAAAAGATGGTCAATGCCCTAAGTCAAACCGCTGAAAAAGTGATCATGCGAAATTCTTCAAAACGTCAATTTAGGCAAATGCGGGTCTTCCCAAACAATCCCCAAAAGTACACCCATTTTGGCATTTTTGGTGGGGGTAAAAGAGTAATTAAACCTTCGACCCTTTGAGTCTTCGACTAAGGAAGCCTCTGAGGATTCACCTTCGACCCTTGACTTCAACCCGTGACTGCAACCCTTCGACCCGTGAATCTTCGAGATTGACCTTCGATCTCGACTTTGACATGTGACCGTGACCCTTCAAGCCACCGGATCTCGAGGATTGACCCACCCGACCCTTGATTCGACCTTTGACCCTTTAACCCTTGACCATTGACCATTGACCATTGACCCCGACTCGTTGATCATTGACCATTGACCTTTAACCCGTTGACCGTTAACCTTCGACCCACCGACCTTTGACCCTACCCGACACTTCGACCTACTATCATTTCAACCCTTTGACCTTGGACTTTTGCTCTTTGGCCTTATTTTTCGCAGGCTCTTTCCTGTGTAGTCACGAGATGCGTTTATTAGCGTGCATTGTCGGCGATGCTTTCAACGCTGTTAAACACACATGTGCTCACAAAAGACAAAAGCAATCACAAGCTGCCTTATTTTATGCATAGGTCATCCAACTACCGAGACAAAAAGTAGAATCTTGCAATTAAAAATGTTGACACTCATAATGAAAAATAAATGCACAATACCGATGGTCCAACCAAATTTCGCCACCCCATAAAAAAGAGGTCTCTTCCCACAAAAAAAAAAAAGAGGACATCCCGCCAAAGAAAATGAAAAGGCTCGCTTATTCTCTACTATCAGCCCCGCTTCACACACCCCAAAAAAAAAAGGAACTCTCCGACGGAAAAAAATTCGACATTCTCTCAAATTCGCCAACTCCTACATTCGAAAAAAACACGCGCCCGATTCCTTTTTCTCTTTTTTCTTTCCTTTTCTCCTCACTTCTCTCATCACTTTTCGAACCTCATACATACACTCTCCCCATTTCAAACCCAAAAATTTTGAAACACCATTTTCATTCCCCCAGCTTCTATTTTTTTCAAGAACAATACTATAATCGAAAAAAAAGATAGCAAAACAAAAAGAGAGACACAAGTTTATTTGCGGCTCAGGCCACCCGGTGTTCAACCTCCGGCCCCAGTCCAATCAACCAGTCTTTAGAGACTCACCCTCCCGCTAACATTACCACGCTGGAGTCCCAATCCAAAGCCAAAGCCGTTCAATTTGCATTTGTTTCTTTATTTTTTAGCTTATTTGTATTTATATTTGATGTAATTTTTTAGTATTTTCCGGTTTTCATTTTTCAACTTATCTATATTTATATTTGATGTCATTTTTAGTATTTTTTGTTGTATTTTCCTTGTATTCTCTTTCTTTTTATGTTGTACGTTATAATATGTAAAATATAGTGAAAAAAAAAGAGAACACAAGGAGAGGCATAAAAAAAAAGAGAAGATGAAGAAAAAGAAGAAAAAGAGGGTAGCTTTATTTTTTATCTTTATAATATTTATGGATGTTACAATCACACACTCGACATTTATTTTGATATGTGTGTGCATTTAGTTTACAAAAACCAAAAAAAAAGACACAAAATACGCATTTTAAATTGTAACTTTCGATTAGGTTCAATTCTTTCGAAAAAAAACATGTTTTCAAAAAGAAAACAAAACAACAAAAAAATTAAAAAAAAACAAAAAAAACAAAAACAGAACGTTTTTTTAAAACACAAAACAAAAAAAAGCAAAAAACAAAAAACAAAACAAAAACAACACATTTTCCGAAAAAAACAAAAGGCAAAAAAAAAAAAACAAATCGTTTTTCAAACAAAAAAAAAAACCACAAAACAAACAAGGCAAAGAAACAAACAAAAAAAAAACCTTAGGATCAAAAAAAGACAAAAACAAAAACAAAAACAAAAACTTTTAGGATTCCCTTTAACAATTTAGGGTAAATCAATTTTAACCATTACTTTAACAAATAACTTAGCTAAATAAAAATCATAAACTTTCTAGGAAACTCAACCCAATCACGTCGGTGACAATAAAATAGAAAACCTCCTCCTCAATAGATACACAAAGGCCTCTGTAGGTGTGCTAATCCTTCCCCACACGTAACTCAACTCCGAACCCTTTATCTCGATAACGCATACCACATTTTTTACTACTTAACGTAGAGGGTGTCCAATTGTACCCAAAAAACGGTTGGTGCATTCTAAATTTCTCACCATTAGTTTAGTTTGAGCCCACCCCAAATGGGCCCGGACGAAACCGGTGATGACATAACCTAGTATGGATCTTCGACCCAGCGCCTACCCGCTTCCACATAATGTTGACAACAATGACAACCAATAAGATCATGGGAACAACAATCTTCCCCTTTGGAATTGTTGGCAATATATGTGAACATACTCGGAGCCTACGTTCCTTCGAGGGCTACACCCCCGCATACCTCACTGCTGTACTCCCCACTGCAACAGACATCTTTGCTCTTTTCTCCCCCTGTGCCAACCAATTGCAAAGAAGAAGGGAACCTCCTATAATACCATCGACAAGAGAAGAGAACTACACAAACATCTCATGTCGTGATGAGTAAATAATTCGATGGATAGAGTTTGGTGAGGATATCAACAGTTGGTTCTGTGTGGGAACATACACCGATTGCACACTTCCCTCTTCCACGTGCTCCTTGATGTAGTGGTAACGATAATCAATATACTTGGTTTCGAATGCTAAAAGGGATTCCGGCTATGTTAATGGCACTCAGAGTTATCACACCGAGATATTAGCAGTATCTCCACATCCACTCCCAAGTTTGAAAGTTGAGTGATCATCCATACCACTTTTGTATACGCAAGATGTGCGTCCATAATCAGCTTTGGGCACGTGTAAGCCACCCCATACATTTCATTAACTCAACTATGCAACACACTTGGAGCCCAAATAAAAACCGCAGCCCTTTGGTAGAACATCGTCATCAATATTTCTAGCCGGTCCGCATCGGTGTATACATGTAGTTCAATGGAATCCTTGAGGGATACCACAACCCCATTTCTAACATACCGTGTAGGTATCTAAGGGATCCGTTTGATTGCTAGCAAGTGAGACTCCTTAGGATTCACTTGATATCTACTTGTTCGACACACGCTTACATCGAGATCAGGTCCAGAGTCAGCAATATATAAGAGGCGCCAATCATGCCTCAATACTCTTCTCCGATTGATTACTAGAGCCTTCCTAATCCTTGTGTAGTTTGCAGCTTGTAGCCATTGGCATTCCACAGACTTCTTATCTTCCATACCATACTTCTTTGCAGTTCTTTGGCATACTTATCTTTGTGATATGAAAATCCCTTCGAGATGTTTGCCTTATACGTAGCCTAAGAAGTATGTAGTTTTTCTCTATGAGAGACATTTCAAATTAAATCACTCATTCGTTTTGCAAATTCTTTACATGTACTCGAGTGACTTCACAAAGATTATATCATCTACATAGATTATGGTAAGCTATCCGACCTGCGTCGGATTCGCAATATATAGATTATGATCTACGATTCCTCATGAAATTCATTCTCTTTAAATATCCATCCATCGGCTATACCATGCTCTGGGAGCTTGTTTTAGGCCTACAAGGCTTTCTTCAATGTGCACACATATGTCTCCTCCTCGACCATCTCATCTCCGTCGGTTGCTCAATGTATACTTCTTCTTTTAGCAAACCATTCTGATTGACTTCACATCAATTTAATAAACCTTGAATCTCTTATGTCTTTGCTAATGTGAGAAATATTTTGATTATTTCAAGCCTTGCCATGGCGCAAAGTTTCATCCACATCTATTCCCTCAATTTGAGAGTATCCTTTGCATACTTAGTCTTGCCTTGTTGCTAACAACTGCCATCCTCATTAGTTTATTCCTGAACGCCCATTTCATGTCGATGATATTCTTGTCCTTTGGTCTAGGAACCACTCCCATGTTTTGTTCTTTTCAACTGATCCGGCGTCTTATTCATTGTGGTGATCCAAGCTTCATCCCTCCACTACTTCCCAACAGACTTTGGTTGTATTTGTGAGAGCAACGCAAGAGCTCTTGCAAATTTTCTACTAGTTGTTACACCCTGCTTTGGGATCACCAGGATCCGATCCTTGTCATGTACACGGACCATGTCCTCCGGGTCTTCTTACTTGAAACTTCTCCGGGATTGGACTCTTCCTTCTCTTCCTCATCGGACTTCTCCAGTCTATGTCCCATGCGTCTTTTTTCCTTTTCATGCTCAGATTTTTCTTCTTCCCGAGGTTATTCTTCTACAAAATCTGGACTCTCATCCCAGCCTACATCCTTCTTCCGGTTCTCATCAACCTTAACTTCGCTTGAAATTATGACTTTTCCGAGCCTTGGAAGAAATACTTTGTATCCCTTTATGCAGTGCGAGTATCCAACAAAGTTCCTTCCTCGGATCTGGCATGAAACTTTCCTCACCTTGCTCCTTTATTTTACAAAGCAAGGACTTCAAATATTCTGAAGTATTTGGTTGTTGACCTCTTCTCACACCATAATTGATAAGGTGTACAGTCTATTCTTGGTCTTGAGTTACTCTATCTTGTGGAGGTGTCTTCAATGTTTGTTATGTCTTGTCCAAAACCTTGCATGTAGATTCGCTTCAGTTGTAGGTTCGCCCATTTCAATGACACCTATTCTTTCTTTCAACAACTCCATTTTGTTGTGGAGTTCTTCTTCTTCGATAGTTGATGTTGAATCCCATGTTTATCTAAATATCTTTCAAAGGCCTCATTTGTAAACTCCGTACACGATCGAGATCTTAAAATTTTAATCCTTCGGCCACAGTCATTTTGACCATTCTTCACACTTCTTGAAGCAGTCCGAGCTTGCTCTTGTGCTTTAAATACATAATGCAAGTCCTCCTGATGAAATCATCCACAAACAAGATGAAATATCTCTCACCGAGTCCACTTGTTTCTCATAGGTCCGCATAGTTAGTATACACAATGTTTGAAGCGGCTCGAACTATACCCTTGACTTTATAATGAAATCTGATCCGCTTTCCATGTAAGCATGCCGACTAGACATGCTCTCTATCTCTTTTAATATACGGGATATCTCGATAGCCCCTGTTCTAACAAGTCTTCTCATATTCTTTGATTTAGATGTCCCGTTTTCAATGCCGTAGTTCATTCTTCCGTATTTGTTATATGACAGTTATGAGTCTTTTTTTCATCAATCGCACAGAAGTCCCCACCTATCCTTCTTCCATTTACTCTAGTGTTGCTATTCTCTCTCTTTACTTGGCAACCGAGTTTAGGAACGTCACTTCATCACCTGCATCACACAGCTTGACTAACGGATCCTAAAGTGTATTTCCACCCCTTCCAACATGTAGCACATCCTTCACTTTGTTTACCCCATTTGGCGAGCTCAGCCCTTTGATTTTTTGTGAGAGCTATCATTGCCAAATCTCACTTTCGCCACACTTGTTCATATTCACTATCCCACAATTTCTTGAGGATCACCAATCATATGACTTTAGCGTCAGCTGTCAAAGATCATTAATTGTTTGTCCTTGATGCTCTTTCTTCATTGCTAATCTGATATGAGCCACTTCTTTTCCCTTACCCACATAGACTTGTTTTACTTTAGACTTGAAGCCTCTTCTGTTTTACTTTAGACCTAAGCACTCTTGAGGTGTAGGCTGATCTTGAGATGCTTTTACTTTCTTTTTCTCTTGAACTTTCACAAGATTCTTCTTCTTTAATCTACATCCAAGAATAAGTACTTTTCCCAATCCCTGACGTTCACTACCACATTGTCACAAACTTCCCTTAGCAAGTATAGCAAACTTGTTGTTCGTGGAGATAGGCTTGGTTTCTACCAGCATGAAGTCTTTTCATGTCCTTGTTTATGATAGTAAGTACGAAACTTCTCCATGGCTTCTTTTATCTCAATACAAATACAAGTTCATTTCATATGTCTTTATCGGAATTCTAGGAGCTTCCAGCTGGATACCTCCACCAACAGTCTCACAGCCATATGGCCCCATATTGCACGATGTGCGGTGACCCTGCAAAGTTAGTGTTTCAAGGCTTCGTACATTTGGGATCTCAAAACAAGCTTATCCTTCATGGTTGGCTTCCACGGGTTTACCTTCTTTATGAGGCCCCCAGGCACATTTATGGAAATGACATGACAGAGTTCTTCACATTCTTGGAATACTCAGATTCCGAACATTTTTGGTCACTCCGTGTTTTGACCCTATCCTGTGGTGTCTCGATCTTCTCATCGTTTACGCCACCCTTCCCTTTCTTGTTGCTTAAGTCATGGCTTGTGTTTCCCGATTAAGTTATCGTAAATCGGATTGATATTCTTCTATTCACCACAGTGTTGCTGGTTTTCTAATCTTGTTGTTGTCACGCCCCAAATTTCCTTTCCCTTGAAATGGGTAATGAATGCCCATGCCCCACTTGAAGGGTCAAGGGTTCGGTGTAAACACCTAAGTGAGAATTTACGGGAAACTTGTCCCCCATCCTTTATCACATGTCGACATGCCAAGGGGCATGTAACTGTTCCCATGACAACCACACCACCACAATATACGTACATACGGTATTCACAACCAAAAACATCAATTACATTGCTCGGGAAATTTCAAGCTCTTTTACAATCCACAAGGGAACAAGCTCCCAATAATAAAACCAGATTACCAGCCGGTTTAAGCAAAGGGAATCTCGATTACAACTAAATAACCAAATGTATAGATATATAAGGCGTACAGCCCCCAGCAGCCTACCAACTCGGCTCTTGCTTTATCACATAGGGTCCCGAAAGACCGGTTCATGGAGGGGTGAGCCACACCACCGGCCTCAATGAGGATCAAGTCTCCCAGGTCCCGTCCCACGCTCCCCAAACTATGCTGTCGAAATGGATGCATGCTCGTATAGTGACTTAAGTTAAAACTAACAACCATCACCCGGTAAACACACCTCGCTACCTACGCACGAGAGGCGAGAGGACACCCTTCACCACGGTGTGACGGACATACCACTAGGCAAATGTGAATCTCATCTCAAGGGTACGAGATAATGAGCGTCCTCCAGCCAACCAATTCCCCGCGTTTGGGGTTCTTATTCAACTCCTCCATTACCGGGGTCTCAGCATACACATTTAACATATACAACTCAATAAACATAACCCAATAAACACAATACAAACATGCAACTCATTTAGCATACAAAAACTCAACTCGGAATGTAAAATAACAACATAGTCTCAAAACAATCAAATCATTACATATAACATCACTAACTCCTCCAGGTCCCCAAGTCCACACATTTCTCACTCATAGTCTAGATCATAAACAACCTTTCAAAGGAAGCTTATCCACCTCAGGGAGCCCAAAACAAGTTGCGTGACAACCTATTGTCCACGTCACGAGGGAACTTAACTCCAAAACATCATTTAGCCATCCCCAGAAGATTCGGGGGCCTATTTTTAGCCAAAAACAAGGTTGCACGTGAAAGGTCATTTTCACGTACGAGGTATTCCAACTTCATGCGTCTAAGGAAGCACCTAAAATTTGAAGCTATATGGAGCAAGAATGAATGCCGAAGTAAGAAAAAGGCTTTCACGCCGTGCGGGTTCCAAACCTTCCTTTTGTCTTTTATCTTTTCCCTAAAGAACCAACCTCAAAGTCGTCTTAGTTTAGAAGTTATTGAGGTTCTAAGCCCATAAATTTGGGTCCAAAACCAACTCCATCCTCACTCCTATGATTTCCCAATACGAGGCCTTAGCAGAGCCAAATACGGGGGTTTCCCAAACTTTTCATCTAAAATAATCCCAAGTTAATAAGGTATACAAATGACCCTAACCCAAAAAGTATAAATAATCTCACACGGAAAATCGGGAAATTTAGAAAACTTAAACAAAAAACCCGGATCATCAATGTCTCAAGGTGGAATTTGAAACTCAATATATATTAAAAAAGGTCCCTTCTCAACATCCCAAATCATCACATAAATTTTATTTTCAAATTTGAAGAGAAAGACGCGAAAAAAAAAACTTGAAATCCTGCATCAAGTATTGAAAAGAATAGGGGAAAAGAATGGAGCTATACGTATCCTACTGTCTAACGTCGTGCTCCAGGTCGTGCGCAGGAAATCCGGATCGTCGAAACCACTCCACTATGGATCGTCTCCCCTCCTCTCTCTCTCTCTCTCTCTCTCTCTCTGCGGCGTATATGTGTGTGACGGGCTGCGGGGAAGGTAGGGTTTGGTCCCCCCTTCTTTTCTCCTATTTTATTTCTTTTGTTTTGTTTTTACTGAGGCCCAAGACCAAATGCACCAATGATTAATAAACCTAACCAGAAAGCGAAAACAGCCCACTTCTGTCATATTGGGTTTTTCCCTTAAGGAAGCCAAAGCTCAAAATACAAACCCGGAGTAATTAAAAGGGAATATAAAATTATTTGTGAAATCCCAGAAATACCCTAGGCCTCGAATCCAAAATTAGTCCAAGTACGGTCAAAATTCTCCATTTCATGAGCACATCATTAAATGATATTCATTGGTTAAAATAAGGTCTCTAACCATCTTTGTCTCTAAGGCCCTCTTAAACACGGGTCCCTTGCTATTTGTGGTGTGATGAGTGATGTGATCCGGGGAACTTCAGAGGTTAGTCTTGACCGAATTTACATCCTTTGAGATCTTGTTGAAAGAATGAGTTAGCAGCGAAACCGTTGGATTGTGGTGTCTCCGGTGGTATGTTACGTGGTGATGTCGTCATATCTTGATTTGCTCCGCTAGTTTGAGCTTTAGGTGACGATTTCCTCGCAGAACTTCTTGGAGAATCCTCCGACACACTTATCCTTCTCCTCTTTGGCTTTTGCAGCTCTCCATGCTGACTTGCTTGAGCTCCCCGTAAGCTATTTAATCATGCATCCTCTTATGTGGATCTCTTCTGTTGAAAGCTCTAGCTCCTCCTCCAAATCAACTTCTTATTCTTCTGCCTCATCCTCCTCTGAGGCAGTGCCATTGTCTATCTCTATCTTGGAAACAAAGGCATAATCTAATGAGCATTCATCCTCATCATCAGATTCAACAATTCGGCTCATATAGTTCTTGTGCAAGCCCTTTTTTTTCTGTGGAGCTGCTGGCCTCCTTGTCGAACTACTTCTTTGGTATGATGACTTCTTCCACTTTGTATCCTCCTCATCTGAGGCTTCATCATCCGAGTCATTAGCTTTCACTTTGCATTAAGATGCAAAGTGCCCCTGCATTCCACACTTGAAACATCTGAGGGAAAGTCCTCATTTCCCTTTTCCTCTAACTTGTTTTCCTGCTCCACCTCTTTTAAATTTTCTAGTGAAGTAGGCTACCACCTCATCTTCACCTTTTTCGCTGTCATTGTCCTCTTGTTCTTCTGAGGACTCAGCTTCTTTCTTTATTTTTAATTTTCTTATAGCCTTGAAGGCTACTTCTTTTGATTTCTTGGTTGTGGGTTGGGATGTTGATGTAGATGGCTCTTCATAAGAGTGCAGCTTCATTTCAAATGCGGTTAGATCAGCACTGCAACTCTTGCAACATCATAGTTTCCAGTGTCTTTGTTTTCTAGAACTTCCATGTCACGCCCCAATTTCCTTCCACTTGGAAATGAGTAGTGATCGCCCATGCCCGCACCCGAAGGGACAAGGGGTTGGTGCAAGCACCTTAAAAGGACTTCCAAGACGGTGCTGTCCCAAACCTCGCACAACCAAGGCTAACATGCCAAGGGGCATGCTCCTCGCTCCCAAACCATGCACACAAACACAAATTGAATAACAACATCTCATTTTATTTCATTTCAAAGACCAAATGTTTATTACAACCCAGCCGGGGAAAAACCCCTATGAAGCCACAAATAAAAACCAAACCAAATTCCAAACACATAAAACCGAGTACAACAAAGGAAATAACATAAAACCCCTGACCTCGGGGCCTAGCTCCTCGACCTTCACCTACCGCCTGCTAAACCCCGCAAAAGAACCGGTTTATAGGAGGGGTGAGCAAACCACGACTCAGTAGGGATCCGGTCTCCCCCGGACCCGTCCCGCTCTACAACATGCATGATACGTGTATGCTTGTGCTCGTGTCGTGCCTAAGGCTAAAGCAAGAAACATCACCAGGTAAGCACTCTTTACTTGAACCCGGACCGGAGGGCAAGAGGACACCCCGCCACCACGGCGACATGACATACCACATCCAGGCGAATGTTGCATGGACACCAATGCAACATTTTCCACCCGAGTCGATATGGTCAACCACCTCCTCGGGCGCCATACCTACCCTCAGGAATGGGTGTAGACTTAGCCCACCGTCGTGAGTCTTACACCGAGACTCAGGACCACGTCCTGGCCAAATCTCAAAAGGGTCCAACTATTGTGCCTGGCCCATATCTCGCTCGATCTCAAACAAGATCAACGAACAAAGATAACATTACATCTCAACATGTAAACTCAAGACAACATTTACACTTTATCTCGAAGGACCAACATGGTCAGATACAAGCCACACACATCAGCCTCATAGGCTTAAAATCAAATACAAATCAAACACAAGACACACCAGTCACGTAGGTATATCATCGACACCCATATATAAGATCTCACAGGCATTATATTGAATACATGGCATGCAGGCCTCACAGACATTTCATCAAACACATAGTGTGCAGGCCTCACAGACATTTCATCAAACACATGGTGGGCATAAACAAACCCAGAAAATCCTCAAGCCAAATCCAACATCAGAATCAACGGAATATGCCACTGAAGGCCAACATCCATATAGGAGATCACACCTATATGGATTTACATATATATATATATATATATATATATATATATATATATCCTAGAACAGAGGGGAGTTAGGAAGAACATGAATCCCTACCTCAGACTTTTGTCCTAACCTCCACGCTAGACAGCTCCCAGCGACACGAACCACCACGGAACCGCCTGGAGATCCTCTCTCTCTCTCTCTCTCTCTCGTGCAAAGCACAAGACAAAGAAGAACACAAGAACCCTAAACTCAAACTCAAGCCCTCATTATATAGACACTACCCACATCAAAACGACGTAGTTTTGATTAAGTAAACCCAGGATCAAAACGACGTAGTTTTGATCACACAAGTTAGCACCTTTTCGCACCCATATAGGCCAAAATACTCAGAATTTCAACATGGTCCTTTGGAGAAAGATCATTAGAATGTCAAAACCAAGGGAACCATGCAAAAATATGGCTGCACGCCAATTTGCACGTGAATTCCCCAATTCACGTGCAACTCCATATGCACTCCAAATGCTCTCAAACTTCACCCCTAGCCTCCTTGCATCATTTAGAAGACAACCACACTTGCACGTGAATTGGACCCATTTCACATGCACCTCACATACACATCCGTTTGTGTCACGCCCCGGATTTCCAACCCGAGGAAACCGGTACGTGACTCCCCGTTCACCCACACGGAGGGCAACGGGGTTGGATTACTGGATGCCACAAGCAAGTCTAACAATTTCAATAAATCAAACAAGTCACATCTTTATTTAATTCCAAATATTAAAGGTTCACAAAACAACCATGTTCCTTACTACGATTCAATCCCTCGGGACATTTCCCTCCTTGGGGTTACATAAATCATAAAATTACATTTCAGAAGAGAACAATATAATGAAGATGGTCTTCCACCTTGGGGTCCCACCTAACGCCTGTATGTTCCTGTAAAGAAAACAACATGGTAGGAGGGGTGAGCAACCACAGCTCAGTAGGGATCATGTCTCCCCAACCCATCCCATGCACCTAATATCTACATGCCTTGTGTACAAGTGCTGTGTCGTGATACAATTATTCCACCAGGATATAGTTACGGCTATAACAAGAAACACAATCATACATGGGCTGGTACATAAACACTCCCGGGCTTCCACAGACCACCGGGTTTCAAGAACAGTCCCGGGCTTCCACGGCCACCGGATTCCACAAAACGTCCCGGGCTTCCACGACCACCGGGTTCCACAAAACAGTCCCGGGCTTCCACAGCCACCGGGTTCCACAAAATAGTCCCGGGCTTCCACAGCCACCGGGTTCCACAAAACAGTCCCGGGCTTCCACAGCCACCGGGTGTACAAGCAAACACGCAGCACACATGGCCATACAGGCATAACATCAAACACTTAGTATGCTTAGTCACACAGGAATAACATCGAACACTTAGCATGCATATATCCACAAGCTCATAAACCCAGCCACACAGACATAATCTAACACACTTGACGTGCGTGGCCTCACAGGCATTGCCTCAAATACATAACATGCACAGCCTCACAGGCATTACCTCAAACACATAACATGCATGACCTCACAGGCATAATTTCAAACACTTGGCAGCATATATACATATATCCAAACAACACGCCATTGAAGGCCAACATTCATATAGGAGGTCACACCTATATGAATTTACATATAAATAATATAACAATATCAATAGAAACTCGAGAAACCCTCTACACAGGGCCTAACCCCGGAACAGACCAGGTGAGACAGAACCCCTACCTTGAAAACGTCCTCCAGCTCTTGCTTCCACGCTAGACGTTGTCTTCCCCACGCACGACGCTCCGGCAGCAAGCCAGCAGCTCTCCTTCCTTCCCTCTCTCTCTCTCTCCCTCTCTCTCTCTCTCTCTCTCTCTCTCTCTCTCTCCCCCTGCGACGGCTGAAAAGAACCCTAACCCTAGAACAAGGAGTCTCCTCATCCTTATATAGACCTCCCATTATCAAAATGACGTAGTTTTGATTAAGTGAAACCCAGGATCAAAACGACGTGGTTTTGATTACACAAGCTACAACCTTTCCGCATCCATACACACCAAAATACTCACTATTCCAACCTAGTCCTTTGGAAAAAGATGATTAGAATAACAAAACCAAGGTAACCATGCAAAAATATGCCTGCACGCCAATTTGAACGCCAATTCCCCAATTGGCGTGCAGCTCCAAATGCACTCAAACTTTACCCCAAGTCTCCTTGCATCTTGTAGAGGCCTGAGAAGCAAAAATATGCTTGCACGTGAAATGGGTGAATTCACGTGCAGCTCCAAATGCTCTGAAATTTCTGTGGTAGATAGAGGACCTCATTCTAAGAAACTTTTGTTCTTGCACGCCAATTGTTTGAGGCCATCTACTAGGTCAAAAGTGAGCTCCAAGATCAGCCAAAAACATTTAAAACCGCTGAGAACGCATAGCATCTTCCTAGGGCATAAATGTACGCTATCGCTTGACACATGCACCTCTCAAAAGTCCCCTCTTGGGCTCATCTCTTACCTTAAACTTGTGTACCAACATCCAAGGTGTTTGTGGTTAACTCCTTACACACGGGTTACACACGGGTCATTACAGTTTGGCCTGAAACTTCTCTGGTAGATAGAGGACATCATTCTAAGCATCTTTCCTTTTGCACGTGAATTCATTTGAGCCCATTCACTAGGTCAAAATCTAGAAAAACTCTACTCTGAAGGCAAAACTGTGACTAACTCAAGGTACGGGTCCTTACATCCTCTCCACCTTAAGACTTTTCGTCCTCGAAAAGAAAAGGTGGAATGAAAGAAAACAATCACAACCAAAGCATAGGCCTCTAACACCCTCTAGCACAAATTAATACACAACAAATCACAAATTATTTCACACATTTATACACTCTACATGGTCATAACTAGTTGGGCAAGTACCTGATTATGTTGAAGTTTGATGCTTGCCCTCCTCCCCTCCTTCGAGTTGTTCGTCCTCGAACGGATCAGGATAATGAGCACGCATCTCGGTCTCACGTTCCCAGGTCTCTTCCTCCAGCCCTCGGTGTTGCCACAACACCCGAACCAACGGAATAGTCTTACCTCGCAGCTGCTTCTCGCGCCTATCTACAATACGGATGGGTGCCTTGACAACAGACACATCCTCTCCAAGATCCAGGGTACCCCAATCTAGCACGTGTGTGGGATCTGGATGATATTTCCTGCAACCGGGATACATGGAAAACATTATGAACTCTGCTCAAACTAGGTGGTAACGCCAACCTATAAGCAATAGGTCCAACTCGCTCAAAATCTCGAACGGTCCAATGTACCGAGGGGACAACTTGGACCCAGTCCCAAATCTCTTATGCCCTCTCCGTGGAGAAACACGAAGGAATACGTGGTCTCCTACCAAAAACTCCAACGGTCGGCGTCGGCGATCCGCATAAGACTTCGTCTGCGCTCCGAGTTGTAAGAATGCATTGCCGAATCAGCTGAACTTTTGCCATAGCCTCTTGGACCAATTGAGGTCCTAACATAGCCGCCTCTCCCTTCTCGCCCAACATAATGGAAACCGACACGGTCGGCCATACAATGCCTCAAACGGGGCCATCCCAATCGAAGACCGGTAACTGTTATTATAGGCAAACTCCACCAGAGGAAGGTGGGAAGCCCATGATCCTCCAAAATCAAGTACACAAGCCCTCAACAAGTCTTCCAATGTTTGAATGGTCCTCTCGGACTGACCATCGGTCTCGGGATGGAATGCGGTACTCAAATTAAGTCGGGTTCCCAATGCTTCCTGCAGACCTCCCCAAAACCGGGATGTAAACCGCGCATCCCTGTCCGAAACAATAGACAAGGGCACTCCGTGCAAGCGGACAATCTCATCAACATACAACCGGCTTAACGTGCCGATAGAGTCGCGCTCTCGAATTGCCAAGAAATGGGCTGACTTAGTTAAGCGGTCCACTATGACCCAAATCATGTCCTTCCTCCCGAAGTGGTAGGAAGTCCCGTCACGAAGTCCATGGTAATATGCTCCCACTTCCACTCGGCCACAGGTAAAGGCTACAATTGACCAGCGGGTCGTTGGTGTTCTGCCTTCACTTGCCGACAGGTAAGGCACCTGGAAACAAACTCGCTACACTCCGTTTCAGCCCCGGCCACCGAAGCGTGCGCAAACGGCATGATACATCTTAGTTCCTCCTGGATGTACAGCCAAACGGGAATGATGAAATTCCCTCAAGACATCCTCACGCAAGGGAGGTGGTACTATCGGACGCCCCCAAAATTTCAGCTCATGCTCAACTCCTTCGTCCGGTCCTCGACAGCTCTCCGGCCTCTATCCTGGGCCCGGATCACCTCACGATCCACGTCGCCTAATCTGTCCCTCCCGGACACGCCGATACAACTCTGGTATCTCGGTGAGAGGACACAGGATAGCTCCCTCATCGCCGAAAGCAGGTTGCACCTGAAGCACCGCCATTTGCTCCATCATTTTCCATTCTCTCATGGAAACCTCGGCTTTCCCCTTTCTACTTAGCGCGTCGGCTACTAAATTCCCCTTCCCAGGCGTGTAGGAGAGCGTGAAGTCAAACATTTGCAGGTACTCTACCCACCTCCGTTGTCGCAAATTTAGGTCTCTCCTGGGTGAAGATATATCGTAGGCTTTTGTGGTCAGTATATACCACAAATTTCTCTCCCAACAGGTAATGTCGCCAAGACTTCAGGGCAAAAATAACTGCTGCTAACTCCAGGTCGTGTGTTGGGTAGTTTTGCTCATGGGACTTCACTGTCGCGAGCCATATGCTATGACTTGGCGTTCTTGCATCGAACACACCCCGGTCCAACGCGAGACGCATCACAATACACCTCAAATGGCACTCCCTCCTGCGGTAGACTCAACACCGGTGCGGTAGTCAGGCGAGTCTTCAACTCCTCGAATGCCTGCCGGCACTTGTCCGTCCACTCGAATTTGGCTCCCTTCCGTGTAAGAGCTGTCATGGGCGCCGCCAACCGAGAAAACCCTTCCACAAAACGCCGGTAATACCTGCCGCGGACCCAAGAAACTCCGGATCTCAAAAACATTTGTGGGCCTCTTCCAAGATGCTACGGACTCAATCTTGGTTGGGTCCACTCTAACTCCTTTGGCAGATACCACATGCCCAAGAAAATGCACCTCTTGCATCCAGAAGTCACACTTGCTAAATTTAGCATACAAGTGATGATCTCGTAGTGCCTGCAGCACCACGGCCAAGTGCTCCTCATGCTCGGCTTGGGTTTTGGAGTACACAAGGATGTCGTCAATAAATACCACCACGAAGGAATCCAGGTATGGGGCAAATACCTGATTCATTAGATGCATGAACACAAAGGTGCGTTCGTGAGCCCAAAAGGCATCACTAACCACTCATAGTGTCCGTATCTGCACCTGAACGCCGTCTTAGGGATGTCTTCGCTCCTGACCCTCAATTGATGATATCCCGAACGCAGATCGATTTTTGAGAACAACCGTGCTCCACTCAGCTGGTCGAATAAGTCATTAATCCGCGGCAAAGGGTACTTGTTCTTTACCGTTACTTGATTCAGCTTCCGATAATCAATGCAAAGTCGCAACGAACCATCTGCCTTCTTAGCAAACAAGACCGGTGCACCCTAAGGTGAGGTACTAGGACGGATAAAACCTTTGTCTCCCAGTTCCTTTATTTGCTTCTGAAGCTCCCGCAACTCAGCAGGTCCCATCCGGTATGCTACTTGTGAGATGGGTCCCACCCTTGGCAACAGTTCAATCGTGAACTCGATACTTCTGTGCGGAGGCAACTCCAACAACTCCCCAGGAAAGACATCCTGGAAATTCTCGACTACATCTGGCCCACCCTTTTCTCTAAGTTACCTTCCTCCTCAAAGGTTAGGGTGGCAAGCCTATGGGTAATATTGCCCCATAGCTCCCTCGTCGGTCCAGCTCTCCCAGCATCCCTATCCCATTCACCCACTAGGGTACAGGAAGATCCTATGGGTGTAGTAAATGATACTCGTCGCCTATAGCAGTCAATCTTAGCCTGAAAGGCCATCAACCAGTCCATCCCCAGAATCAAACTAAAGGTCCTCATGGGCATTACGTACAAATCAAATGAGAGGTCAACCTCTCCTATCGTAAGCGCACACTCTCGACACATTTGGTGGATCAACTCCACACCTCCCATTGGGGACTCGACCCCTAGGAGGTCTATCGGTCTCCACACAATCAAGTCCAAGGCTTTCCACCAAGGACTTAGCAATCGGGGAGCACGAAGCTCGGTATCAAACAATGCGGCAACAACGGTGCGAGATATTAGAATAGTACCTCGAACCACCGAAGGTCCAGCTCCACCTTCCTCGGAGGGTGATGGTAAGTCCTCCATTTCACTGGTACCGAGGTAAGCGTGAACACTCGCCTTGGCCTACCCCACCACTAGCCTCACTTGCCTTCCCTTTTGCTCCTGCTGCAGTCCACCTGGGACGCCCCTCCGATCCTCCTTGTGGTTGCCTCTCCCCCCGTGGCCTAGTGTGACCGGAACCGGCCCCGACCGGCCTGCCACGAATGGGGCTGGCTTAGGGGCTGGGGCTTGAAATTGGGTCCCACCCCTGCTCCCTTGTGCTAAGCTTCCAGCTCCCTGGCTGTTCCCCTTGCCGAAACACACCTTGCTGATGTGTCCCACCTTCCCACGGCTATGACACGTCAAGTGTTGCTTGGGGCACTCACGTTTGACGTGCCCCCGACACGCCACAACAGGTACACCCGCTTGGGAAGTTCCCACAAAGCACTTCCATGTCCTCCAAAGTAACGGGATCTGGGTGGAGCCATTGAAGCTTGGCCCCCATCCTTGGGAAAAGTCCCACTCCCGGGCTCAACCTTCGCCTCTTGGTTTCACCGTGCTTGTCGCGCGCGCTCTGCCCCATCCGCTCCTGGTGAGCCTGTCTTCCCTCCTCCAATCCTCTCTCAACAATCTTGGCGGTGTCCACGACTTCAAGATAAGTCTTCAATCGCAAGCATCTCCACCCTTTGCTTCAGGGCAGGTTTGAGACCCATGGTAAACTTATGGGCCTTCAGGTCCTCCCTTGATATTGCTTCGGAGCAAACCGACTCAGCCCCGGAAATCTCGCTCATACTCGCCATACCGAGCGCGATCCCCGCTTCAGGCCGCCGAACTCCTCCCGCTTCGCCACCGCAATGACTCGGAAAGAACTCCTCATGGAACACTGGAGGAACTCATTCCAGGCCATGGTCTCCATGTCTCGGCTTCCTGAGATGCTAAGCCACCATTCCAAGGCTTCCTCCTCCAACTGCCGGATCGCTAGTCTCACTTTGTCTTCCTCCGGGGTCGAAGAAAGGAGAACACATGCTCGATCTGCCGCAGCCAGTGCTCTGCTCCTAGAGGTTCGGCTCCTCCCTTGAACCTTGGTGGATGTTCCTTTTGGAACTGCGTCAACACGTCTCCCTCTTCCCGCCTCACCGGCACTTCCCCGCCTACACGAAGGTTCCGCCTCACGGGGTGGAGAGGGTGGCACCGCTCGTTGTGCCATCATCTCCTTGACGCACCTCGTTTAGGATCTCTCCCCCCGAGGTCCTCACGCATGCCTTGCACGTTCTCACTTTGGGCCCGGACTTGGGCCATGATCCGCTCCAGGGGATCATCGCCCTCGACACGTTGTCCTCTTCCCTCTCAAGACAGGGCGGAAGATTCATCTTCTACACTGGAGTAGCTCGGGTCACTCTCCTAGGAGGCATATTCTACATAATTTAAACCAAACTAGGATCAGTTTCTCTCAAGCTCTACACACCCTCATCCCCATGGGCCATGAGGTACTCAAGCAACATTTTACATTTAAACACACAGGAAAATCACAGAAGTACACAGCAGCAATTCATAGCAATAAGTCTCACAGAAAATCACCGAATTTCACAGCAACAAAATTTTGTTTTTTTTTAGCAACAAGTTTCAGCAACATAGCGTGTCCAATCACAATACTCATATTGAAATTAAACTAGTGCCCTAATGCCAATGCATGTATGCACCCTCAACCCAAATGCAAATGCCCTACTCCTTGGTCTAACTACCCCCCGAGTACACCCCGAGAAAACCAGGATAGGACCACGTTGATCAGGCGTGTCCAATACCGCCTCCTAAGAGTCTCGAAGCGCCCAGGCCTCCCCACTATCCTAGGTCCACCAGACCATGAACTATCGCTCTGATACCATATTGTCACGCCCCAATTTCCTTCCACTTGGAAATGAGTAGTGACTGCCCATGCCCGCACCCGAAGGGACAAGGGGTTGGTGCAAGCACCTTAAAAGGACTTCCGGCATGGGTGCTGTCCCAAACCTGCACAACCAGGCTAACATGCCAAGGGGCATACTCCTGCTCCCAAACCATGCACACAAACACAAATTGAATAACAACATCTCATTTTATTTCATTTCAAAGACCAAATGTTTATTACAACCCAGTCGCGGAAAAACCCCTATGAAGCCACAAATAAAAACCAAACCAAATTCCAAACACATAAAACCAGAGTACAACAAAGGAAATAACATAAAACCCCCGGCCCTCAGGGGCCTAGCTCCTCGGCCTTCACCTACCACCTGCTAAACCCTGCAAAAGAACAATTTATAGGAGGGGTGAGCAAACCACGGCTCGGTAGGGATCCGGTCTCCCCAGACCCGTCCCGCTCTACAACATGCATGATATGTGTATGCTTGTGCTCGTGTCGTGCCTAAGGCTAAAGCAGCAAACATCACCCAGGTAAGCACTCTTTACCCGAACCCGCACCGGAGGGCGAGAGGACACCCCGCCACCACGGCGACATGACATACCACATCCAGGCGAATGTTGCATGGACACCAATGCAACATTTTCCACCCGAGTCAGATATGGTCAACCACCTCCTCGGGCGCTATACCTACCCTCAGGAATGGGTGTAGACTTAGCCCACCGTCGTGAGTGCTACACTGAGACTCAGGACCACGTCTTGGCCAAATCTCAAAAGGGTCCAGCTATTGTGCCTGGCCCATATCTCAGCTCAGTCTCAAACAGATCAACAGAACAGCATAGCATTACATCTCAACATGTAAACTCAGCACAGCATTTACACTTTATCTCAGAAGGACCAACATGGTCAGATACAAGCCACACACATCAGCCTCATAGGCTTAAAATCAAATACAAATCAAACACAGTACACACCAGTCACGTAGGTATATCATCAGACACCCATATATAAGATCTCACAGGCATTATATTGAATACATGGCATGCAGGCCTCACAGACATTTCATCAAACACATGGTGGGCATAAACAAACCCAGAAAATCCTCAAGCCAAATCCAACATCAGAATCAACGGAATATGCCACTGAAGGCCAACATCCATATAGGAGATCACACCTATATGGACTTACATATATATATATATATATATATCCTAGACAAAAGGGGAGTTAGGAAGAACATGAATCCCTACCTCAGACTTTTGTCCTAACCTCCACGCTAGACAGCTCCCAGCGACACGAACCACCACGGCAACTGCCCGGAGATCCCCCCCCCCCCCCCCCCCCCTCTCTCTCTCTCTCTCTCTCTCTCTCTCTGTAAGGACCCGTACCTTGAGTTAGTCACAGTTTTGCCTTCTGAGTAGTTTTTCTAGATTTTGAGCTAGTGAATGGGCTCAAATGAATTCATGTGCAAAAGGAAAGATGCTTAGAATGATGTCCTCTATCTACCACGAAGTTTCAAGGCCAAACGGACGTGTATGTGAGGTGCACGTGAAATGGGTCCAATTCACGTGCAAGTGTGGTTGTCTTTAAATGATGCAAGGAGGCTAGGGTGAAGTTTGAGAGCATTTGGAGTGCATATGGGTTGCACGTGAATTGGGGAATTCACGTGCAAATTGGCGTGCAGCCATATTTTTGCATGGTTCCCTTGGTTTTGACATTCTAATGATCTTTCTCCAAAGGACCATGTTGAAATTCGAGTATTTTGGCCTATATGGGTGCGGAAAGGTGTTAGCTGGTGTGATCAAAACTACGTCGTTTTGATCTGGGATTCACTTAATCAAAACTACGTCGTTTTGATGTTGTGTTGTCTATATAAGGAGGAGAAGCCCCTCTGTTTTAGGTTTAGGGTTTGTTGCTTCACCGGCCGTCGCGAGAGAGAGAGAAAGGGAAGGAGAGCTCCTGGTTCTTTGCCGGGCGTGTTGCGTGGGTGATCAGTGTCTTGTGGGCGGACAAGCGTTCGGCGTGGGAACAAGATTGCGGTGTTGTTGCCTTTTACCCGAGGTAGGGGTTCCGTTCTTCCTAAATCCTCCTCTGTCTTAGGGTTCGAGGGCGATTATAGAGTTATATCTGTTATATATACATATGTAATCCATATAGGTGTGATCTCATATGGATGTTGGCCTTGATAGGCGGTTTTTGATGTATTCTAGTGTTGGATGGTGTGCGTATTAAGTGTTCGATAAAATGCCTGTGTGGATATGTCCGTGTGAATATGCCTAGTATGTGTTTGATAATATGCTTTGTGTTGGTGGGTTTGTGGGTTGGTGAATGTATGCATGTTAAGCGTTTGGTAAAATACCTGTGAGACTCGCATGTCAAGTGTTTGATTTTATGCCTGATGGGCTGTGCGAACTAAGTGTTTGGTATTATGCCTGTGAAAGTGTGTATGCTACGTGTTTGGTTTAATGCCTGTGTGACCTTGTATGCTGTGCTTGTGGAACCCGTGGGCTGTGGAAGCCCGGACTGGAAATGTTAGCTTTGTGTGGCTAAGCCTATATGGCCGTGGATATATTAACTTTGTGTGGCTAAGCTCGAGAGGTGTGGATATGTTAGCCCGTGTGGCTAAGCCTGAGAGGCTGTGGATATGTTAGCCCGTGTGGCTAAGCCTAGTGGGGTGGATATGTTAGCCCGTGTGGCTAAGCCTGAGTGGTGTGGATTTGTTAGCCTATGTGGCTAAGCTTTATATGGTCGTGGATAGGTGTGTGCCTTGTGAATGTGGAATACTACTTGTTTACATCTCATTGTCACTACACCGCACTTTGTACACACTCATGTAGACACTAGGAGCATGGGATGGGTTGGGGAGACATGATCCCTCTTGCTGTGGTTGCTCACCCCTCCCTCTATGTTGTGTTTTCTTTCAGGAACATACAGGCGTTAGGTGGGACCCCAAGGTGGAAGACCCTATTTACTTTACTGTCTTTCATTTATGTTATTTTGTGGGAGTTGATGTAAACCCAGTGGGGATGGATTGAAAAAAGGATTTTGTTGTAATAAAGACTGGTTTGGATTGTGGATTGCTTTTATTTACTTTACTGTCTTGAATGTGTTGTGGATGTTTAAAATGTTATGTTCGGGGTTTGCACCCTAACCCCTTTGCCCTCCGTGTGGGTACAAGGGGAGTCACGTACCGGTTTCCTCGGGTTGGAAATCCGGGGCGTGATACTCTCTCTGGCAGCAGCTGCAGCAAAGAAGAACACAAGAACCCTAAACTCAAACTCAAGCCCTCATTATATAGACACTACCCACATCAAAACGACGTTGTTTTGATTAAGTAAACCCAGGATCAAAACGACGTAGTTTTGATCACACAAGTTAGCACCTTTTCGCACCTATATAGGCCAAAATACTCAGAATTTTAACATGGTCCTTTGGAGAAAGATCATTAGAATGTCAAAACCAAGGGAACCATGCAAAAATATGGCTGCACGCCAATTTGCACGTGAATTCCCCAATTCACGTGCAACTCCATATGCACTCCAAATGCTCTCAAACTTCACCCCTAGCCTCCTTGCATCATTTAGAAGACAACCACACTTGCACGTGAATTGGACCCATTTCACGTGCACCTCACATACACGTCCATTTGGCCTGAAGCTTCTCTGGTAGATAGAGGACATCATTCTAAGCATCTTTCCTTTTGCACGTGAATTCATTTGAGCCCATTCACTAGGTCAAAATCTAGAAAAACTCTACTCTGAAGGCAAAACTGTGACTAACTCAAGGTACGGGTCCTTACATTCCACCCTTGGGATGAATCTCTTGGGAAGAACTCTCAGCACCTTCTTTACAATTGCATAGTTCTTCTTATTCTTGCCATGATTTCTCATGTCATTGACAATCTCTTTCAAATGTACAAAGAACTCCTGTACACTTTTCTGCTCCTCCATCTTGAGAGCCTCAAATCTCTGCGTGTCTATTGCAACCTGGTTTCTTTTAGTCTGCCATCTCCTTGATAGACACTTTCTAGTCTCTCCCACAAATCCCTCGCAACCATGTAGTCTATGACCTTTGCATATTCAGAGTCTGTGAGTGCAGATGTAATGACACTCAAAGCTCGTTTCACTCATGGGTTCTTCGTTCGGCTTCAATGGGTTCTCTATCGTTGGCGGGTTCTATATGGCCGACAAAACAGATTTTTAACCTCTCTAACAGTGTTTAGCTAATGTCGTTTAAATCCATCCCAAACAATATTATTAATCCTTAGATGCTTTCCACAATGTAGTAGCAAGTAAGAGGTCGAACCAACAGAGATTGCTTGGATAAAAGTCTAATGAAATCACTGATTTACTAATGCTTTCTAAATTGTTTTCGTAAATCAGTAAACTTTTAAACTAAGAACTAATTTTTATTTTATTTTCTATAATTTTTAGACAGCAGAAATTCAGAATTGATACCAACGGATTGAGGTTCTAGGGTCACAAGTTCACCTCCCTATGCTGCTGTTACTGATTATATGGTTCTTCGGAGTTGTTTTGATGACAACATGCTATATATTAACCAAGGCACTGCAAATGGTCATTGCCAGACCTTCTAAGTGCTGACTACTTGAATGGTCATCATAGCAACGGCATACACTACCAATGTATCACACATACAAGAGGATAATGGTCACACCAATCATAAGCATGTCATGAATCTCATGTCTACCCCAGACTAGGGCTAAGAAAACCCAAGTGTACACCCCAGATATTAAAAGTTGAAGAACAAATTCATAAAAACATTATATTATCAAATACCAAACCCAGAATTCATTAAATCGTCACAACAGCATAAGAGGGCTACATTGCTCCCCTAGAAAAGAGAATTACACACTCATAATAATCAAAATAATCTCAATAATAATCCACAAACCCATAAACAGAAGGGGGCAAAAGATAGATGGTCACCGTTTCCAGCACTAATCTCCAGAGTATACAGCAGTGCTTGATCTCATCAAGTCCAGCTCTTGTAGAACACGTTCTACCCTTGAAATCCCTTCTCGAGCCGTCAGCCTTGCTCTCCTCTACTCCAAGGTGGAGGAAGAACCTTAGCTCCTCGCAGATGTTCGATCCTCCTAAAAGATGTGTTTTCCCCCTTATATAGGGCTACAGGTCGATCTAAGGATGTGCCCTAACCCACAGCTAGCATCTTCTTAGTGAAACTACATCGTTTTGCTTAGTGACCCAAAATCCACCTTAAAATTACAATATAGCTCAAACTAAGCAAAATTAGGCCAAGATTCGTTAGGGAAAAGTCATCAGCATCTCAAAACAAAGCGGACTGTGCAAACACAAGCTTGCACGTGATATCCCCATATCACGTGCAGCTCCAAATGATGTGAAATTCTGCTCCAAGCTTCCTTGAATCATGTAGAAGGCAAGCATGCATTAATCTCCTTGCATGTGATAATGTGCCATATCACGTGCACTTTATTTCTACCTCCTTAGGCTGCCCTCTTTCATCACAAGTTCCCTATTTGGTCAATAAAATGATTTGGCTGATGTCCATGAGAAGAAATTGCCTAAAAGACCTGCCAAAACATCTCAAAAACACATATATATATAGGCAAACAATATCTTCCTAGGTGTTAGAGCAAATATCTATGCATTATGGTCCAATTTAGGCTCAAAACATGCTCTTTACTACCCTATTGTGTAAGTGCTTGCCAAGCAAGCATGTGAGTTCCAAATTGTGCTCATCAAAGGAAACACACACTATTCTACTTTATTTTGAGACTCATACACTATTCTAAGAAACACACCTTGAGCCTAAGAGTTAAGCTCAACACTCAAGACAAACACAAAAATAAAAGTATTCAGCCAAGGTGACAAACAATCACACATCAAGACAGTAAGCCATTGTGGCTTTTATTCTGAGAAATCATTTTTTTATATATATTGTTTTTGGCTTTTTCACACTTCTTTTAAGTAATAACCTTACAAGATTGCATTTAATGCTCTCCCTTGATGGATTATTAACTCTCTAACCTTTTTAATTTTTTTATTTTCTTTTGCCTTTTTCTTTGCTGCAATGAGATAAAAATAATTACAAACACATAGGAAGGGCTGGATTGTTTTTATTTTTTATTTTTTAATGCATACCCTTTTTCAATATGCTAAGGTGGAAGAGACAAAAAGGCATTGTGTCTCACATCCCATTAGTCAAATAATTGATAGGCTTTTTCCCAATGTGCATCACAACCTTTTATATCTACAACACCACAAAACAGAACTAGGATGCATAGGAACTCAAAGTGACTTAATGGCCCTGCATTACTAGCTACACACACCAGCATCGAGCACTAATAAGTAATCACATGCTTACTTGACTCCTACCATTAAATAACTAATGTTGAATGCAAGAGGAGTAGCAAACTACAAACCCATAACCCAATAATGGCACTCAAAGGCTAGAAAGATGGTTTTCTCATTTTGTTCCTTTGGGAAAAAAAATTTTCTCAACTCTAAGGGACACTAAGGATGTCCTAGCATGTCATGCTCATTTAATATTCAAATGTCGGCTCCACTAGCATGGTGATATCTTTCACGAAGTAGAGACATGATTAAACAAACGTATAACACACTTTAACTACCTTAACACCCTAATCACAACATGATACGAAGGGGCACAAAAAAGTTCAAAATTCATGCCTAAATTGCATACCTTGGAGCCATGCCTCTCCACATGGAATTCATACATTCAAATAAGAAAACAATCACACAAAAAAAAATAACAGCAAACAAAAGCAACAAACACACCAAAAACAAAAAATCAGAACACACATGCAATCACACAATCACAATCAACAAGCAAATGGCACAAGACATCCCCTCACCACACTTAAAAGATGCTATGTCCTCATGGCATGAAATAGGGAAGAGGAAGATACTTACCTCAAAGTAGCAAGGCTGTAGAAGAAGAGTAGGTGTGAAGACCATCTCAAAATTCCCTGCACACACTCCAACAAACAAAAACAAAACAAAACAAAACTACGAAAACAATTTATTCAAGTAAAAACAAAAACAAACTATACCTAGCCTGGGCTGCCTCCCGATGATAGTGCTTTAGTTAAGGTCTGTAGCTAGACCTTGTCATACTAAGCTCAACCAAAGTATGAAAGGCTTTCATCCTTGCATTGTAAACCTCGGTAGTTTCATAGACCACAGCAATCGGATGAATGAACTGCTGTGGGAGCCACTTGAACTCCTGATTCAAGTGTTGATAGGGAGACACCTCCATAAACTTATGGTTCTCCTTCCTCTCATTCCATCAAGGAGGTAACACAAATTCAACATACTCCACAATTGGAGTAGTCATGATGCACGCATGGTTACCTCCCTTGTCAAACACTTCCTTCTCTTGTGTAAGGGAAGATGATTCCAAAGCAAACATAGTAGTGGTGGGCTCATGTAGCTTGTCTTTATAAAGGGTACCTTGGTTTGATGTGCCTTCAGGTATGAGAATTATATCATTATCATCCAGGATTTGTTGCTGTATCCTTGGGTTGTCATTTATTGGTTTCTCATGTTCTTCTAACAACCCAGAACAATTCAAGTCTTCCTCCTCTTCTTGGATAGGAAAAAACTTCAAATTGTCCTCATAAGCTCCAACCATGGGAAGAGTTGAAGTGGATACATCACATGGGTTATTAAATTGTGGTGGATGGACCGCTTCATCATAATGAAACATTGCCCTTTTATCCACTTCTTGTTCTATAGCGGCATTAATGGTTTGACCAGCTAGAATGCGAGCTTCATCTTCAGAATCATTATTAGCACAAAACTCCCATTCTTGTGAGGCAAACATCAAAGATTAATTCATGGAAGTTGGAGTGATGGCTTTGCAATTCTCTTCAGTTTTTATCTCTGTGTCACCAGCAAAGGACTTAGATGAGACTCCTTTATTTGCATTTTGAGCCATACTCATCAATAATTGCTCCATATCTTTTATGGTAGTCTCCATACTTCCTAGCCTTTCATTCAAATACTCTACCTCTCTTCTGGTTTCTTCATCTTCAACTTGGGGCTGCCACTCTTGTTGTTGATATGGACAATAATTGCCATAGAGTGGGGCTTCAAAGTAAACTTCATCTTGATATTGCCCAACCCATCTGTTCTCAGAATATCCATTGAAGAAACCATTAAACTCCTTAGGTGGTGGCTCTTGTGGACGAGTAGTCACCCTCGGGTTGGGTGTAAGTTGGCCAGACTTCTCTACCATCTCCATTAATACTCCCACCATAACAAGGAGGTCATGGTATGAATATCTGCTGTGGGAGGATCATAGATAGTGCAATCCCAAGCACTATATGAAAATTGATCTATTGTATGGCCCGGAACATAAACATGTTGGTCTGCCATCATTGAATACTCCTCATCTCTCCCTTGGTTTTCCCACAAATATGTGTTGGATTGGATCATCATTTCCAAACATTCTTCCATGGTTAGCTCCTCCTCATCTCTGAACTTTCTGTCCATTGGAGTGCTTGAACCCTTTTGTTATTTACCCTTTTTTATAAATATAGATAACAAATTGCAAAGAAAAAAAACCTACAAAACAAAAACTGCAAAACCAAATATAAAGCTGAACACCACTGATGAATTTCCTCAAACACCATGTGAGCACTCTTGTAAAACACAACAGCAAACACACAAGCAGCTCCAAACAAAACTGAAAATAGATTTACAGAAGTAAAAACACACCCAAAATCAATATTCCAACAAATTCAATCAATGTTGATTTTAAACAAACTATTAACCGTTGAATCCCCGACAACGGTGCCATTTTGACAAACAGATTTTTAACCTCTCTAACAGAGTTTAGCTAATGTCGTTTAAATCCATGCAAAACAATATTTTTAATCGCTAGGTGTTTTCCATAGTATAGTAGCAAGTAAGGGGTCGAACCTACAGAGATTGCTTGGATAAAAGTCTGATCAAATCACTGATTTACTAATGCTTTCTAAATTGTTTTGGTAAACCAGTAAACTTTTAAACTAAGAACTAATTTTTATTTTGTTTTCTGTAATTTTCAGGCAATGAAATTCAGAATTGATACCAATGGATTGAGGTTCTAGGGTCACAAGTTCACCTCCCTATGCTGTTGCTACTGATTTTATGGTTCTTTGGAGTTGTTTTGATGACAACATGCTATATATTAACCAAGGCACTACAAATGGTCATTGCCAGACCTTCTAAGTGCTGACTGCTTGAATGGTCATCATAGCAGCGGCATACACTGCCATATATCACACATACAAGAGGATAATGGTCACACCAATCATAAGCATGTCATGAATCTCATGCCTACCCCAGACTAGGGCTAAGAAAACCCAGGTGTACACCCCAGATATTAAAAGTTGAAGAACAGATTCATAAAAACATGAAATTATCAAATACCAAACCCGAATTCATTAAATCGTCACAACATCATAAGGGGGCTACATTGCTCCCCTAGAAAAGAGAATTACACACTCATAATAATCAAAATAATCTCAATAATAATCCACAAACCCATGAACAGAAGGGGGAAAAAGATAAATGGTCACCGTCTCTAGCCCTAATCTCCAAAGTATGCAGCAGTGCTTGATCTCTTCAAGTCCAACTCTTGTAGAACACGCTCTGCCCTTCAAATCCCTTCTCGAGCCGTCAGCCTTGCTCTCCTCTCCTCCAAGGTGGAGGAAGAACCTTGGCTCCTCCTAGATGTTCGATCCTCCTAAAGATGTGTTTCCCCCTTATATAGGGCTGCAAGTCGATCTAAGGATGTGCCCTGATCCATAGATGGCATCTTCTTAATGAAACTATGTCGTTTTGCTTAGTGACCCAAAATCCACCTTAAAATTACAATATAGCTCAAACCAAGCAAAATTAGGCCAAGGTTCTTTAGGGAAAAGTCATCAACATCTCAAAACAAAGGGGACTGTGCAAACACAAGCTTACACGTGATAATGCACGTGATATGGGGATATCACATGCATTATCACATGCAAGCTTGTGTTTGCACAGTCCCCTTCGTTCATATCACGTGTAACTCCAAATGATGTGAAATTCTACCCCAAGCTTCCTTGAATCATGTAGAAGGCAGGCATGCATTAATCTCCTTGCACGTGATAATGCCTTATATCACGTGCACTTTATTTCTGCCTCCTTAAGCTGCCCTCTTTCATCATAAGTTCCCTATTTGGTCAATAAAATGATTTGATTGATGTCCATGGGAAGAAATTGACTAAAAAACCTGCCAAAACAACTCAAAAACACATATATATAGGCAAACAGTATCTTCCTAGGTATTAGAGCAAATATCTATGCATTATGGTCCAATTTAGGCTCAAAACATGCTCTTTACTACCCTAAATATATACAGGAATAACGGCATAAATGCACGTTATTAGTAACCATCTCTGATTACCCGCTCAACGTCCATACCTATGCACATGAATACCATCTCCATTGTAGCTCTCCACATCTTATAATTTGTACCATCAAAAATAGGCACTCTCTTTGCGTAGTTAGAGCTGGTACTCAGTCCGTTGATTGGAATCTCCATTATATGTATTTACCTAATGAATTCTTGCTTGATCACTAAGCTGTTAACCCACAGATCTCAATAACACAAACTTATTGATTTGTACGATCACTTCTCCACAGAGTGATAGATCTGCCTCGAGTAAGAACTTAACTCTGATACCAATTGATAATCCCAGGTTCCAAGCTAGATTTTCTAGGTATACGGGTTTGTATACATAGAGGGGAGTGAATCTGTATACTTAAAACTATTTCCTTTTAGTTTTTAGAGTAGTATAATACTCGAGAGGTATTCTACGATGTAGTTGGTGTTTTGGATGGTGTATTAGTGTCTCATGCAATATCGCTTAATAACAGGTACGTAAAAGAAGAAAAAGACAGAGACACACAGATTACATGGTTCGATCAATGTGATCTACTCCACGGTGGTGAGGGTGAACCTACACCGAGTCTAATCCACTATATACTTTTAGTACAATAGAGGTTTAGCCCTTGTTACAATAGGATTAACTCTCTCTATTCTTTTTAAATGCAAATACAAAACAAGTATTACTCCGGTACCCACTCACTTATGAAGAATTGTCTAGCGTAATCTACTCTTGCGCATTCAATTGTTTGCACCGCTTGACCTTCAACCACTCCTTTGCCTAACTTATACACTTTGTTCGTTGAATGTATGAGAAAGAAAAACAGATTAACTCACCGTTATCTTGCTTTCAATCTTCCTCTCTCTCTCTCGCGTATGCAAACAAACTACTCTGCGTCTCTCTTGTATCACTTCGATATCGTTTCTTGTATTTTGCAATATTCTGACCCTCTCTCTGCAGTAAGGCATACTCCTTGCTTTTATAGGCCGGCCGCAATAAGAGACCCTTTTGCTAGGGTTAAGCATGTTTCACCTTTTGATCTTCACTGTTAAAACACGTTTCGCTAGTCTCGGATGATATCCATATGTTTTCCAGCACTTAGCGTACTCAGAAGTGTCGATCGAGTGATAACTTACTTAAACACGGCCTTCAGTGCGTATGTATGTGCCTCGTACCTATGCTTTGAGTCTTTACCTATGAGTCTTCGAACCTTGAGAATTGATCTTTCAATTTTTTCTCGCTCTGTGGCTTCTAGGTTAGAACCACCGCTCAACCGACGTCTCATTTTATGAGTCTCCGGTTCACATCGATTCTGACCTTATTCTTCTTTGGCTAATCTTTGACCTTGCAAACTTCGACTCTGCCACACTGCTACTTGATACCCGATGGGTCTTCGAGCCTGCAAGTCTTTGAGTCTCTGAGATGCTACTCTACACTTGCGGTCTTCGAATCTTCGACCCTATGGATCTACAAGTTTGTGATCTTGTGTACCTTCCGTGGTGCTTCGAGCCTGTTGGTCTGATGATCTTCGACTCGACACCTTCGAGTTATCTGATCTTTGACTCGGTGTCTACGAGTCTTCGACCCAAATCTTCGACATTGACAAGTACATGGTTAGACTCTCTCTACGAGCTCACTCTACGAACTTATCCAATTTAGTACCGATCTTTGACCCAGCGTCTACTCGCTTCCGCATAATGTTGACAACAATGACGACCAATAAGATCATGGGAAGAACATTAATGGAATAGTACGACCACACAAAAGCTTCTCCCATCAATCCAATATCTAGATAGGAACCTCAACAATGGACATATCATCCTCAATCTCCAACGTCCCTTAATGAATCACATGAGTTGGGTCGAATCATACTTCCTCAACTCGGGACACATCAAACACAATGTGAACCCGACTCAACTGTGGTAAGGCTAACTGGTAGGCCACTAGCCCCATACGTGTATAAGCCCTTCGGAATTCCTAAAACACATGCCTGTCACGCCCCCGAATCCTAGGGTACCCGGAACTAGGAACATGACTTCCCCTTGCCCACACCTGAAAGGTCAAGGGGTAGGTGACTAGCACCAATAGAGACTACACCGCGGGTCTTTGTCTCAAATATGCAACCCCGTACGGTCATACATCAACATGCATATAATATGTCAAACATTCACACAAACATCATATGACAAATAGTATATAATACAACTGTCCACGGTGTCATCACTGGATTTCGTCCGGGCCCTTTTGGGGTGAGCTCAAACTAGACCAATGGTGAGAAATTTTAGAGTCGCCACCAACTGTTTTTGGGGTACAGTTGGATACCCTCTACTTTGAGTAGTTTTAAGTGTGTGGTCTGCGTTATCAGAGATGGGTTCGGGAGTTGGTTACATGTAGGGAAGGATTAGCACCCCTACGACTACCCTTTCGGTATCTAATTTAGGAGGAGGAGGTTTTATTTTATTTGTCTTCTTGTGATTGGGTTAAATTTCCTAAAAAGTCTATGATTTTTATTTGACTAAGTTATTTGTCGAAGTTATGGTTAAGATTGATTTACCCTAGGTTTCTAAAGGGAATCCTAAAAGTTTTTGGGTTTTTGTTTGAAGTGGGGAATGAGATCCTATGGGTTGGTTTTGGTTTTTTGGTTTTGTTTTGGAGAAATTGAAGTCCTAGAAAATGATTTTTATCTTTCCCCCTTTTTTTTGTTTTTGTTTTGTTTTGTTTTGTTTTGTTTTTTTTTTTTTGTTTTGTTTTGTTTTTTTTTTTTTGGGTTAGAAAACATACATTTTTTTTGTTTTCTATATTTTGTAAAAAAAACATTTTGGTCTTTATTTTTTTATTTTATTTTTTTTTTTGCCTTTTTTTTTTGGTTTTGGAAATTGAAGTACTAATTTTGTTTTTTTCTTTTTTTTTTTTGAAAACATGAAAACATTTTTTTTGTTTGTTTTCGTTTTGCTTTTGTTTGTTTTTTTTTTTTTTGAAATGCATTTTGTGGTTTTGAAAATGTTTTCTTTTTTTGTTGTTTCTTTTTTTGCAAGGATAAAACTATGAACTAACACAATAACATGTAAAGTGATGTGTGTGATTGTGACATCCACAAATCAAATAATGATTCACTCTTTTTTTCTTTTCTTTTTCTTCATGCCTCCCTTTGCTCTCTCTCTTTTTCTTTGTTTGTTGTTTTTTTTTTGTGCTATACTTTACATATTACAAGGTACACATATATAAAGGAAAGGGAAATACAAGGAAAACACAATGCAACCAATAAAATAAAAAAAAGAAATACAAGGAAATATTAAGAGTTACATCAAATATCAAAATAAATAAGCTGAAAAGTAATGAAGAAATAAGGGCTGAACCGACTTTGAAGCTTTGAACACCGAACTGCTGCGCAAATCCTGTCCACGCCGATAGCCGCCTTTTTTCGGGTTTTTGGGTAGAAAACGTGGGAAAGGAGGATGATGTATATTTTGGATTCAGATTTTTTTGGGCCGGAATTGAGGAGAATGGGTGTAAGGTGTAAGGAATAGGGAATGGAGAAACGATTTTTTTTGTTTTGATGGAGACGTAGGAAGAGAAAACAAAAAGCAGGACTGGAATTGTCTCTTTTTTTGTGTTTTTTTTTTGGGTAAAAGAGCTGTAATGAGGTGTCAGGGAAAAGGGATTGGAAAGACTTGGACGATTTTGCTTTTAGGACAGGGGGAGTGTTGAGCAAAAAAACTGGAATTAGGCAACCGGATGTGAAGATGGCAGCAGGGTTTTCTCTTTTTCTTGGGTCCTCCTCTTTTTCTTTCTCTGCACTGGAACGATGGGGGGATTCCTCTCTTTTCTTTTTGCAGGGATGAAGCTGGGGCGGAAAAATGGTAGCAGGTTTTTTAACAATGAAGGGTCTCTCTCTGTTTCTCTTTTTTTTGATTTCACGATGGTGGCTCTCTCCAAAGAATCTCTCCCTTTTTTTTTTCTAACGAATTTTTTCTCTCCAAAAAGAATCCTCCTTCTTCTTTTTCTAACGAGTTTTTTCTCTCCAAAAAGAATCCTCCTTTTTTTTTTGATGCAGGGACGGGCAACTGCTTTTAAAGGATTGCAGAAAGTTTGTTCTTTTCCCTCTTTGGCTGGACTGTCATAATTGCAGTATTATTTGATTCAGTATTTTAATTTCCAGATTTGTATTTTGTCTCGTGGGCAGCCTGTGCGGAAAACATGGGAGCTCGTGACTGCCTTTTTGAACTTGTAATTTAGCAACGCATGTGACTGACAGGTTGGTGAGTTATTCTCTGTCTGATGGTCAGCGCAGAAGATGAGTCCCGTGAAGCCAGCGAGAAGAATAAAGGGAAGCCCGTGAAAAAAAGAGTTGACGCGAGAAGCCAGCGAAAAAAGAATCGGTGAAGGTAGAAAGGGTCGGAGATTCAAGTGTCGGCGGGTCGGAGTGTCGGCGGGTCGAAGTGTCGGCAGGGTCGAAGCTTCGGTGGGGCAAAAGTCAACGGTCAACGGGTCGAAGTGTCGGCAGGTCGAAGGTCAACGGTCAACGGGCCGAAAACTCAACGGTATTGCGGGTCGGGGTTCGAAGGTCGGAGGTCGGCGGGGTCGGAGCTTGAGGCTCGAGGCCGGGGCTGGGGCTCGAGGCTTCGAGCCGAGGCTTCGGGGCTTCGAGCCGGGCTTCGGGGCTTCGAGGCTTCGAGGCTTCGAGGCTTCGGGGCTTCGGGCCCGGGGCTTCGAGGCTTCGAAGGTCAACGGGTCGCAGTGTCGGGCAGTCAACGGTCAACGGTCAACCCCGAAGTTTTTTTTTTTATTACCTTTTTACCCCCACCAAAAAATGCAAAAATGGATGACCTTCCAGGGATTGTTTGGGGAGATCCATATTCGCCTACATAGGCATTTTGAAGAGTTTCGCATGATCACTTTTTGCGGGCAATTTGACCAGGGGCATTGACCGTCTTTTGGCAAGTTTGACTTTTTCCGACGAAAGTTGTTTTGGCCATAACTTCTTCATTTTAAGTCCGATTTGAGCTCGGTCAAGTGCGTTGGTCTCCATTTTTCATCCTCCATCACCTGGTGTTGGTCTTGGGGCGCTTCAAGGACTTGTAGCAAAAGTCATTAATTTTGAACTTCCCCATCCGTGTCAATTGTATCCATCTCGTGCCGATTGGGGTAGACCATTCCTTGGAAGTATGGGATCATTGTGGACCCGTTCAACAAGGTATATGGCATGGGCAGAAAGGTATATCAAATGGGGTTAGTATGTCCAACCCGGACAAAATGGGGTCCAACAATGCCCCTCTTTGTGCACTCGTTTGTATACAAACAACAGTACAAAGATAAAAAGGGAGTCATTTTGGACGGGTTGGAGCACTTACCCGACTTACCTAGAGGAAGAAGTGCGACGGTTGGGTTTGTCCCCGAGAGGGAAAAGGGGTCTTCACGGACCGGTGTGCTTGGATAATACCTTGATGAGGCATCTAAGGCCGCTTGATACTCGGAGATTGAAAGCCTACAACAATGACAGGCTTGAACCGAAAAAAGAGAAAAGGCCCACAACAATGATGGGCGTGAACTAAAAGTTGAAAGGCCCACAAAGAACGATAGGCTCGAATTGAAAAATGGAAAAAGGCCCACAACAATGATGGGCTTGAATTGAAAACCGAAAGGCCCACAAAGAACGATAGGCTTGAATTGAAAAATGGAAAAAGGCCCACAACAATGATAGGCTTGAATTGAACATGGATAGCCCACAAGAACGATAGGCTTGAATTGAAAATGGATAGCCTACAAGAACGATAGACTTGAATTAAAAATGGATAGCCCACAAAGAACGATAGGCTTAAAGTGAAAACGGGAAAGCCCACAAAGAACGATAGGCTTAAAGTGAAAAATGAAAGGCCCACCGCAACGATAGGCTTGAATTGAAAAACGGGAAAATAAAAGGCCCACTGCAACGATAGGCTCGGATCGAAAATGGAAAGCCCACAAAGAACGATAGGCTTAAATTGCAAATGGATAGCCCACAACGAACGATAGGCTTGAATTGAAAATGGATAACCTACAGGAATGATAGGCTTGAATTGAAAAATGGTAGCCCACAAAGAACGATAGGCTTGAATTGAAAATAAATAGCCCACAAAGAACGATAGGCTTGAATTAAAAAACGGGAAAGCCCACAAGAAACGATAGGCTTAAAGTGAAAATGGGAAAGCCCACACAAGAACGATAGGCTTAAATTAAAAAATGGAAAGCCCTACAAAGAATGATAGGCTTAAACTGGAAAGACTTGTTGGAGACCTCAAATGGTATTTGGGGGAATGCTTGAAGGAATTGGTGAGTTTGGGAAGTAACCCAATTTAAGCTCCCTCTACGAGTTCACTCAAGGAGATCGCTTCTACGAGGTGACCCAAAATGGGAAAAGTTTGTCAATTGCCAAAAGGGATGCGCTTAGAGCTTAGGGAAATTGCAAAGGAAGAGTTATGCGGTTAAACGAAGAAAACTAGGATAGCTTGAAGAGAAGCTGCTTTGGGTATGCTTCTAGGATCTTCGAGGCGGCAACATTCCCGAAATCATGGAGCGTGCGGAATGTATGCAAATGTTGCATGGACTGCAATATGTTGTATACGGGGATGCATAAACCTCAACTCGTGATTAAATATGATGCAATGTGATGCCATGCGATGTATGCATTGAAATGCCATGTGATGTATCACCGAGGGTTTGGCCGTTGGCTAACATTCAACTTGTTGGGGAACAATGTTCTCTTTAGATGGAGAGTTTGTTCTGTTTTGCCTGGGGGAACCCCCTTGTGCATGAAGGGTGGTGTGAGATTTTGCTTCGCCATATTGAGGAGCTTGATTTGACGGCTTCTTGGGGGATAGTGACATCCCGTGGAGATATGAGTACTCCGAGTTGGGGTTTTGAATTGTTTGGGGATTTTGAGCTTGGCCCTACTCATAAGGCAATGCTAAAAGAGCTTAATCGGGGATTTAAGATGTTCTACTTGAATGTGAAATGAAAACAATGTAACATGATTAAAGAGATAAAAAAGATTTTTGCTGGTTTAATTCCACAAAACATATTTATATCATAAAAAGTGTCCTATTGTCATAATCCGATAAATAGAATCACAAGTCTTCAAAAGCATAATGTACAAATTTGATTCGAATGTGCCGCAGTTTGACCAAGTCTTCCACTGTTTGCGATCATTGTTTTTTTGGATGATGTTGTCTCTACTGCTTGGATCCCATCTGTTGTGATCCCGATTCTTTCGTATTCGACCGATTTCACCCTTCAAGATTTATTGTTGGCTTTGTATTTTACCCTTGGTGCCCTTTCGGGTTTTTACCAAGTCCGCCTTTGTTTTCTTTTTGTCTTTTGTTGGAGCTTTGTATTTTACCCTTGGTGCCCTTTCGGGTTTTCACCAAGTCCGCTCATTGCAAGAAAGAGAATCTGGTTGGGAGGCATGAGAGTTAAGCATAAAACTTTTTGACGGCATCGCTATTCACCGGATTAGGAAGCTCGTCTCCGTCCATTTTGGCAAGGATCAATGCGCCTCCTGAAAATGCTTTTTTCACAACATATGGGCCTTCATAATTGGGAGTCCACTTGCCTCTATGGTCATGTTGAATTGGCAAGATCTTCTTGAGGACAAGATCACCCTCTTGAAAGCTTCGGGCTTCACCTTTTTATTGTAATTGTTCATCATTCTCTGTTGATACAGCTGTCCTCTCGCTAACCGCCGCTGTGCACTTGCCTTCAATTAAATTCAATCGCTCATAACGACTTTGGACCCATTCTGCTTCTTCGAGCTGAGTGTCCTTAAGTATTCGGAGGGAAGGTATCTCCACTTCGACCGGTAGAACTGCTTCCATGCCATAGACCAAAGAAAATGGAGTTGCCCCAGTCGATGTACGCACTGAGGTACGATAGGCGTGCAAAGCGTAAGGTAGCTTCTCGTGCCAATCTTTGTACGTTTCGGTCATCTTTCTGATAATATTTTTGATATTCTTGTTGGCTGCCTCGACTGCTCCATTCATCTTTGGGCGATAAGGGGTCGAGTTGCGGTGTTGAATTTTGTATGTTTCGCACAACCTCCCTATCATCCCATTGTTCAAATTGGCAGCATTGTCCAGTATGATCTGCTCGGGAAGACCATATCGGCATATGATATTGTTCCGTATAAATCGAAGTACCACAACCTGTGTGACATTAGCGTATGATGCTGCTTCTACCCACTTGGTGAAGTAATCAATGGCTACCAAAATGAAACGATGACCATTAGACGCTTTTGGAGATACTGGTCCGATAACGTCAATGCCCCAAAGTGAGAACGGCCACGGGGAGACCATCACGTGTAGTTTAGACGGCGGTACTTGAATCCTGTCGCCATAAATTTGACACTTGAGGCATTTGCGCACATGTTCAATGCAATCTTTTTCCATGGTGATCCAATAGTAGCCCATTCGCATGATTTGTCTTGTTAATGCATGTCCGTTTACATGTGAACCACATTCCCCTTCGTGCACTTCTTTCATTATCTCGTATTGACTCTTCTTTTGCCACACACCGCAATAGCACCATGTCGTGGTTTCTCTTATACATAATTGAGCCATCAACATAATAGTTGGATGCTGACCTTCGGATATTTCTCTTATCAGATTCAGTGGCCTCTGCTGGGTATTCTTGCTTAAGCAAATATTGTTTGACGTCCTCAAACCAAGGTTTTCCTTTAGTACGTCCTTCAATAGCCATGCAATGTGCAGGAGCATCTTGTATACGGATATCGAAAGACTGAACTTCCAACTTTGTGTCTAGTCGAAGGAGGGAGGCTAGAGTTGCCAGCGCGTCAGGGAGCTGGTTGCATTCTCTGGGCATATGTTCAAATGTGATGTCTTCAAATTGCACGGCTAACTATACAACGTGCTTCCGATATGGGATTAATTTATGGTTTCGAGTCTCCCATTCACCCCTTACTTGAAAAATGATGAGTGACGAATCGCTGAACACTCGTAATTTTTTGATTCCTTTGTTAATGGCCTCTTGAAGTCCCATCACACAAGCCTCATACTCTGCTACATTGTTTGTACAAGGGAAGGTTAGCTTTGCCGCCATGGGGAAATGTTCGCCTTTTGGGGATATCAGGATGGCCCCAACACCATGACCTACAAGACTGGAGGCTCCATCGAACCACATCGTCCATATGTCTGATACTTCGGCCGAAATGATGTTAATGTGCTCATCTTGGGAAGCCAATAGTCATGGGCTCAAAGTCTTCCAGGGCTCTATCTCGCAGGATAGTCGGCTATCGCACTTCCTTTTATGGCTTTTTGAGGTACGTAGATGATATCGTACTCCGATAGGATCAACCGCCATTTGGCGATTCGTCCGGGAAATGGATGGTTTTTCCAAGAGATATTTGAGCGGATCATGCCTTGAAATCAGCCAAGTAGTATGATAAAGGGTGTATTGCCTCAATCTTCTCGTTATCCAGGCAAGAGCACAACGACGTCTTCTCCAAGGGTGTGTAGTTTTCTTCATTAATGGTGAACTTTTTGCTGAGGTAATAAATGGCCTACTCCTTCTTGCCTGTAGAGTCGTGTTGCCCCAAGACACAACCCATCGCTGACTCTTGAACGGTCAAGTATAAGATCAGAGGTCTATCCGGTACCGGTGGGACCAGGATAAAGCGGATTAGACAAATATTGTTTGATCTTGTCAAAAGCTTCTTGACACTTGTCATTCCAAATTTCCGGGTTGTTCCGCGCAAAGTCTTGAAAATGGGTTCACAGTGTGGTCACAATTGGGAAATAAATTGGGCAATATAATTCGGTCGCCCTAGGAATCCTCTAACCTCCTTGATGGTCCGTGGCGGCGGCATCTCATGGATAGCTCGAACTTTATCTGGATCGATTTCCACTCCTTTTTGGCTCATAATGAAACCCAACAGTTTTCCCGACATGGCTCCGAAAGTGCACTTTTCGGGGTTCAATTTCAGTTGATATTTCCGTAGCCTGTTGAAGAGCTTGCGGAGTACTTCGATATGATCTTCAGTGCTTCGAGATTTGGCTATCATGTCGTCCACATATACCTCGACTTCTTTATGCATCATGTCATGGAATAGGGTCACCATAGCTCGCTGATAGGTTGCCCCTGCGTTCCTCAGGCCAAAAGGCATCACGTTATAGCAAAAGGTGCCCCAAAGTGTCGTGAATGTGGTCCTCTCTTTGTGTTCGGGGGCCATACGAATTTGATTATAGCCTGAGAAACCATCCATGAAGGAGAATAGGGCATGTTTTGCTGTATTATCCACTAAGGTATCAATATGAGGAAGCGGGAAGTTGTCTTCCGGACTGGCCCAATTCGTATCTCTATAGTCGACACACATGCGTACTTTGCCTCCTTTCTTTGGTACTTGGTACAACATTAGCGACCCATTCTGGATAAAGTGGGAGACACTTAGGAAACCCGCATCCCATTGCTTTTTGACTTCTTCTTTAATCTTTAGTAGCATCTCTGGCCTCATTCTTCGCAATTTCCGCCGTCTTGGCTTGCACTCGGCTTCACGGGTATGTGATGTTGCACTATATCCGTGTCTAATCCGGGCATGTCTTGGTATGACCATGCAAAAATGTCGATGTAGCTTCTTAACAGCTCGATTAACTTCCTCCTGATGTCGGTAGCTATCAAAGACCCCACCCTCAATTCTTTTGGTTCGGCTGTCGTCCCCAAATTCACTGTTTCTTACCGGGTCTTCACTTGGAACGGATAAACGGTCTTCCCTTTCCAACAGCGTATAATCTCCCCGGTAGCTCAGGTGTCTCTTCTATCTCATTCTCATCGCCTTCAAACACGGGCTGCTCCCGGTTTAGACTTTGGTCAAACCTTTGGCATCTCGTTTCGCTTTCGCATACTATGTTTTCATTGACATTGTGGTACCTGTTTATAAGAGAATGACAAATTGGTAACCAAATATGATATGCATATGTTATGAATGGAATGCACCATGAAAGATTTGAAAAACTCATTTTATTGGAAGGTTTAAGGAAAAACAAATGTTCACAGCTTCAAAGTACATTCAAGTAGAATACATTAAATCCCAACTGACCGTAAGCATTACATTATGGGGAGGTCCAGGCTGGTCCAATTGTTCAATGGCTGGTTAGGCTCCTCTCGCACTAACTGAGCCATCTCATTTGGTGCATACTTGTTTGTGTCCAATGCGGCTGCAGTCCCCGTCTCGGGCTCAAGTTGGCTCTTGTGGATAAACCCTCCACTTCGGAATGTAACATTCAAAGGGGGAAAGCTTCCCCTTTCTTCTTGTATTGGCCTTTTCTGCAATCTTGCCATTCTGACTTCCCTCTTCTTGATAGCTTCCCTCTGTCTGTCAGCTTTTGTAGGGACGTAGCCTAGCCCAAACTTTCCGGTATTTTCTCGGATGGTCAGGGGTTTCTGAATCCCTTGAGCTATCAGGCCTAACCCTTGCCCTGGTTTGTACCCCGTTTGATCGTAGTGGCCGCAACCATTTTTGCTGCCTTCGAGAGACGATGGTCCGGGGCGTGCGACATTCACCATCTCAAAGGCCCGATAGGAGCACTCTGGCACATCTTCGTGGCTTTCAATATAAGGAACTGATGCCGGTTTGGTGACGAGGAAACTTGTCTCGCCAGAGATGCAAATGAGCTGGTCCCCCATTACAAATTTCATTTTTTGGTGGAGGCTTGACGGCACTGCCCCTGCGGTGTGGATCCAGGGTCTTCCCAACAGACAGCTGTAATATGGCGTGATGTCCATCACCTGAAATTCCACCATAAAAGTAATTGGCCCAACCGTGAGGGGAATATCCAGGAGTTCCCACTACGTCACACTTTCCTCCATCGAATGCCCATACCTTCATCGTACGGGGACGCATATGGGACGCGTCCATTGGAAGTTGTTGTAGTATATGCAAGGGCATAATGTTCAATGCCGAGCCGTTGTCGATAAGTACGCGGGCTATGGTGTGTTCCTTGCATTTGACCGTGATGTGCAAAGCTTTTATATGTCCTTTCCCTTCCTGGGGTAACTCGTCATCTCCAAAACTGATGACGTTGTTCATAATGAGGTTACTGGTGAGTCCATCCACATTTGCCACCGGGATGGTTGGAGGAACATAGGCTTGGCTTAGAACCTTCAAGCAGTGCTTCCCGGTGAGGTTGGGAATCCATTATCAATGAGAGCAGGGAGATGCGAGCCGGTTGCGGCTTAATTGATCCACAATATTGTACTCGCTTTGCTTCATGAGTTTCGTAAATTCGTGGTTTCTTCTTCAGTGATCGGTGTTCCCTTCTTTGTTGCTTCCAGCGATAGGCTCAATGTCTTGTTCTACAGCTTTCTCTTTCCTTGCTTTGTCAACTATCTCAGGGGCGTAAGCCCGACCGCTCCTGGTCTTCTTTTCTGCTGTAGCGGCTTCCTGAACTACCTCACAGTTATAGTTCCACGGGACTGCATTATCCGTCTTGTAGGGGAAAGGGGCAGGCACCCGTATGGTGAGAGGTGTGATTCCATGAGGCAGTAGCGGGATTTCTGGAGTCTTGACATTCAAGACAAGGGGGGTTGGCACCCATGACGGTGTGTATGACACGTCTCTTTGAATCATGTGGCATTGACTGCCTATCTCTTCCGTGGAGAATTCGATCATCCTTTGGTCCATGAGCTTTTGCACTACTTCAGAAAACTCAGTACATTCTGTGATGCCATGTCCCTGTGCCATCTTATGATAAGGGCATTGTTTTTCCCTATCTGTTCCATTCCGTGCTTTTGGCGCATCTTTAGCCAGTATATAGCCATGTTCCTGTAACAGAGTAAACAAATATATTTTCTCCATTTGTACTTGAGAGAACCTTTCCAGCCGCCCTTCCTTCTCGATACTAGCAACATTGTTGGAGTGTTCTGGGAGAGGATTGCTGTTCACATTTGGTGTCCCAGCCAGTGCGGAAAAATCCAGCCACTTTGCATCCTTTAATGCCTGAACCTTCCTTTTGAATGTTATACAGTTTTCGATATCATGTCCAGCTCCACCTGCATGATATTCTCACTGCATCCGGCTTGTACCAGGCCGGGGGAGGAGTCTTTATTTCTCCCAAGGGTATAGGGGTTACCATCCTTGCCTCTAAAAGCTTGGGATATAGTTCGGCATATGTCATTGGGATCGGGTCAAACTCTTGTCGTGGTCGACGAGAAGCCTGATTCGCTCCTGCTTGCTGGGTCGGGGCCCTTGGTTGCCCCTGTCCTTGAAATGCGGCTCCTGGTCCTTCTTGAGCTACTGGCCTTGATTGTTCTGGGTATGGTGCTCTCGGTTGAAATGAGTTAGGTACCATTGAGTATGGAAATGGGACGCCTCCTTGTAAGGCGTATGGCATGAATTGGGGAGATGGAGCAGAGTGCGGATAAGCAGCTACCGGTGACCCTTGGTAGCATCCCGACGCTTGGTAGAACGTTGGTTGTATTGACTGGTGTGATGGGTATACCAGGTTGGTTTCATTTTCCTTCTTTTTCGCTGGTGGTTGAAACCGTTTTGATGCCTGACCGCATCACCCTTTAGCTTTCCTCCTTTAATTCCACTTTCTACGCGTTCACCGGATGCAACCAAGTCTCGCAAAGTTGTTGGAGACGTTACCTATCAATTTCTCGTAGTATACGCCTTTTAGTGTGTTGATAAAAAGAGTAGTGAGCTCTCTTTCGGTAAGAGGAGGTTGAACCTCCACAAGGCCTCCCCTCCATCTTCGTGCATAATCTTTGAAATTCTCTTCGGATCCCTTCTCCATAGACTGCAGGGGTTAGTCGATCCAGAGGCCGGCTGGTGACATGTTTATACCGTGCCAAGAAGGAAGTAGCTAATTCCTTCCACGTCTTAACGCGGTTTCCATTCGGTTGAAAGTACCGCAAGGGATGCCCCGGTTAGGCTCTCCTGGAAACAATGCATGAGGAGCTTGTCTTCACCAAAGATAAGCAGCCATCTTTTGACAATACATCGCCAGATGTGTCCTCGGACATCGGGTCCCGTTGAACTTTTCAAACTCTGGCATTTTGAATTTTGGCGGTAGCACCACCCCAGGGACTAAGCATAAGTCTTGCGGGCTAGTCATGCCATAGTCTGTCGGTGCCTTCTACGGCTTTCAACCTTTCCTCGAGTCGGCGTAGAGCGAAGGACTCAACATTTTCCTCGAGGAGCCGGGGAACCCATCTGCTTCCATTACATTTCCCGGTGCAGGCATAGTGAAATGAGTTTGATTTGGGGTTGGAGGTTTTGCCATAGCAGGATGGTATGTGGGTGCCTGGTTTGGAGCCAGGTTGGGTGACTGAACGGCCTCCTGTCCTGCTCTTGATGGTGATTGGTAGTTCCCCTGATCGGAATTCTTCCTCTTTCTTCGTCAATTTTGTGAGCATTTCCATAATTGCAGACATTTGCCCCTGAAGGGTTTGTTGTGACTGTTCCAAACCCATGAGCCTGTTCTCTGTTTCTTCTGCCATTGGCCGGTTGAGGTGTTTGATTGCGCCGGGATCCGAGATTGTAAGAGTGCGCAATCCCGGAGGGAGGCCGCTACCCACCTGGGTACAAGGGAACTTTAATTTGATTTTTTTATTTGATATGCATGTATGCATGGAATGTATATGCGAAGGGTTAAAAAAACAAACAACTTTATTACAAACCAAACACACAATACAAACACTTAATGCAAACGTACAAGTGCTGAAATGCCATGTAAAATGAAAGCTATCACTACATGATCTTAAGGCATTCTTTCGGTCATCTCCTAAGGAGCACGGCGCCTCTTTCTCTCGGGGTGGTCGTTCACCCGCATCCTCCCGCCGCTTCATTATGGTCGCGATCTGTTTTTCCCTCAACCGCAGCCTTTGAAGAGTTCCTTCTAGAGATGCTTCTAGCCTCCGGATCTGTGCCTTAAAGTCCGATTCTCCTGGAGGATAGCCTTCATGTCCGAAGTTAGGCGTGGCTTGTGTTGTGCCCTCCAAGATATGTATCTTTGGGAAAACACCAGGTTTTGAACCGTTGGGTTGAATCTTGCGTGGTGTGGACCATGCTTGATACATCTTCTTGCCTTCTTCTGGAGCATGGTTCTGCTGTAAGTGAAGTCACACTCTTCCATGCCAAAGAGCACGGGAATAATCTGATGACGCCCCACTTGTCTTCCCACCTGCAGTGGTGCATATGCGGTTCCTCCCCAGGGACCTAAAAGTGGAACCCAATTGTAGTCCCTGCAGCCTATATGTCATGGAGACCACCGGCATCCAAGGAGCAGTCCAAGTAATGTCAGCTTCTGTGAGGCTTTCCAACTTCTTTTTCCAGCTCTCAAAGTCTTTTGGTAGGCTCCACTTGCTGAGCAGAATATCTAGTAGCGTTGTGGCTGGTACTTGATAAACAGCAGGGAAACGATGAACACTACAGGGGAAATGACCTTGCAACCAGGTACACAGGAGAGGTAGGCACCCCATGAACTGTCCCGAGCCCTTACTCCTTAGGTAAGTAAGAGATCGGATGGTTTTAGCCAAGATAGCAGGAGTAGGGTCACATCCCTTGAGCACCTGCTGGACCAAATCTACAATTGCCCCATCAACGTGGGCCGGTATCCTCGGGAAAATGACTAGCCCATATATAGCTAGTGTAAGCAATTTGTGTGCCTCCGCTTCCGTTGCAGTTTGTATTACTTCTTTGATTGTTGCCCATGGAAGATATTCGCGCCCACCGTAAGTTGTGACCGCCGGTGAGTCCCATATTGGCTTTCCCATGATTTTAGCAAAGGCCCTTCGGCAGGACCTTCTGGGCTCTGGCAGATAGATTTTCATTTTGTTTTCAACGGGGATGTCCAATAATCTTCTGTATTCTTCTATTGTGGGAACAAGATCTATGCCGTTGAGGTCAAAACACCGCCGTCGAGGCTCTCAGAAATAAATGGCTGCCCCAAGCATATCCGTATCGGCCAGGCTCGGTCACATGGAGCAAATCCCCAAACCGTTGTATGTATATGCTTTTCCTTTCGTCCGACCACTTGCTTCCATATTGTCCGTACCTCCTTAGTGTAGTCCAGATGATCTTCTATGATAACATGTTCTGCCTTGTAAGCCTCTCCTGGCAGGAAATCTCCAAGGCGAAATTGAATGTCTCCCAATGCTTGGGCCACCACTATGACAGTCTCCTTGTCCTGAAGGCCTTTTAGGAGATGACTGAAAGTTGCCATGCCTATATGAATGATTATGAATGATGAATGTCATGTTATGCATGATGATAGATTAGGATGACAGGTTAATATATATCAAGGCAGTTAGATAAGAAAAAGAACAAACCAATAGTAAAAAAAAAAAACAGCTAATATGTGCAGGGGATGACTTAAGGACTACCCTACAAAACAAAGGTTAGCATGTCATGGAATGAGCAAACAAAATGTGGGTCAATACCCCTGATGGGTTTTTATTGCTACCCCTATCTTATTCGTTGGTTCCCAAACTTCCTCAATAGAGGGCTCCGTACACCATGGGATTTACCGGAGGGGGATCTTAAAAGGACGTGCCTTAAAAGAACCTCAAGCTTGAGTGAGGAGTCCGAGGCCCTATTGCGGATAATGATCAACGCGTTGGGGACCGTACTGAACCTCGCTAACCTAAACTGTGTTAAACCCGGGTATAGGGTTATGCATGAATGCAACAAGTATGGAAAGCAATAAATCACAACTATCATGGTAATGAAAGCGTATAAATAAATCACAGTTTAAATGACAATTGTATGAAAACAAACTTGGCATGACGGTTACATATATACACAATAGACAATTAAATATAACCTCCTAAGTCCTAGTTCTAGACCTAACTCTCTAAAGTGTTCATTCTTATTTCCCAAAGAGTCGCCAGCTGTCATCACTGGATTTCGTTCGGGCCCTTTTGGGGTGAGCTCAAACTAGACCAATGGTGAGAAATTTTAGAGTCGCCACCAACTGTTTTTGGGGTACAGTTGGATACCCTCTACTTTGAGTAGTTTTAAGTGTGTGGTCTGCGTTATCAGAGATGGGTTCGGGAGTTGGTTACGTGTAGGGAAGGATTAGCACCCCTACAGTGCCCTTTCGGTATCTAATTTAGGAGGAGGAGGTTTTATTTTATTTGTACTGCTGTGATTGGGTTAAATTTTCTAAAAAGTCTATGATTTTTATTTGACTAAGTTATTTGTCGAAGTTATGGTTAAGATTGATTTACCCTAGGTTTCTAAAGGGAATCCTAAAAGTTTTTGGATTTTTGTTTGAAGTGGGGAATGAGATCCTATGGGTTGGTTTTGGTTTTTTGGTTTTGTTTTGGAGAAATTGAAGTCCTAGAAAATGATTTTTATCTATCCCCCTTTTTTTTGTTTTTGTTTTGTTTTGTTTTGTTTTGTTTTTTTTTTTGTTTTTTTTTTTTTTTTTGGGTTAGAAAACATACATTTTTTTTGTTTTCTATATTTTGTAAAAAAAACATTTTGGTCTTTATTTTTTTATTTTATTTTTTTTTTGCCTTTTTTTTTGGTTTTGGAAATTGAAGTACTAATTTTGTTTTTTTCTTTTTTTTTGTTTGAAAACATGAAAACATTTTTTTTGTTTGTTTTCGTTTTGCTTTTGTTTGTTTTTTTTTTTTTTTTGAAATGCATTTTGTGGTTTTGAAAATGTTTTCTTTTTTGTTGTTTCTTTTTTGCAAGGATAAAACTATGAACTAACATAATAACATGTAAAGTGATGTGTGTGATTGTGACATCCACAAATCAAATAATGATTCACTCTTTTTTTCTTTTCTTTTTCTTCATGCCTCCCTTTGCTCTCTCTCTTTTTCTTTGTTTGTTGTTTTTTTTTTTTGTGCTATACTTTACATATTACAAGGTACACATATATAAAGGAAAGGGAAATACAAGGAAAACACAATGCAACCAATAAAATAAAAAAAAGAAATACAAGGAAATATTAAGAGTTACATCAAATATCAAAATAAATAAGCTGAAAAGTAATGAAGAAATAAGGGCTGAACCGACTTTGAAGCTTTGAACACCGAACTGCTGCGCAAATCCTGTCCACGCCGATAGCCGCCTTTTTCTGGGTTTTTGGGTAGAAAACGTGGGAAAGGAGGATGATGTATATTTTGGATTCAGATTTTTTTGGGCTGGAATTGAGGAGAATGGGTGTAAGGTGTAAGGAATAGGGAATGGAGAAACGATTTTTTTGTTTTGATGGAGACGTAGGAAGAGAAAACAAAAAGCAGGACTGGAATTGTCTCTTTTTTTTGTGTTTTTTTTTTTGGGTAAAAGAGTCGTAATGAGGTGTCAGGGAAAAGGGATTGGAAAGACTTGGACGATTTTGCTTTTAGGACGGGGGGAGTGTTGAGCAAAAAATCTGGAATTAGGTAACTCGGATGTGAAGATGGCAAAGCGGGTTTTCTCTTTTTCTTGGGTCCTCCTCCTCTTTTTTTTCTCTCGCACCGGAACGATGGGGGGATTCCTCTCTTTTCTTTTTTGCAGGGATGAAGTCAGGGGGCGGAAAAATGGTAGCAGGTTTTTTAACAATGAAGGGTCTCTCTCTGTTTCTCTTTTTTTGATTTCACGATGGTGGCTCTCTCCAAAGAATCTCTCCCTTTTTTTTTCTAACGAATTTTTTCTCTCCAAAAAGAATCCTCCTTCTTCTTTTTCTAACGAGTTTTTTCTCTCCAAAAAGAATCCTCCTTTTTTTTTTTTGATGCGAGGACGGGCAACTACTTTTAAAGGATTGCGAAAAGTTTGTTCTTTTCGCTCTTTGGCTGGACGTCATAATTGCGGTATTATTTGATTCAAAGATTTTAATTTCCAGATTTGTATTTTGTCTGGTGGGCAGCCTGTGCGGAAAACATGGGAGCTCGTGGATCGCCTTTTTTGAACTTGTATTTTAGCAACGCATGTGACTGACAGGTTGGTGAGTTATTCTCTGTCTAATGGTCGTATGAAGATGAGTCCCGTGAAGCCAGCGAGAAGAATAAAGGGAAGCCCGTGAAAAAAAGAGTTGACGCGAGAAGCCAGCGAAAAAGAATCGGTGAAGGCAGAAGGGTCGGAGATTCGAAGTGTCGGCGGGTCGGAGTGTTGGCAGGTCGAAGTGTCGGCAGGGTCGAAGCTTCGGTGGGGCAAAGTCAACGGTCAACGGGTCGAAGTGTCGGCAGGTCGAAGGTCAACGGTCAACGGGCCGAAACTCATCGGTATTGCGGGTCAGGGTTCGAAGGTCGGAGTGTCGGCAGGGTCGGAGCTTCGAGGCTTCGAGGCTTCGGGCCGGGGCTTCGAGGCTTCGAGCCGAGGCCGGGGCTTCGAGCCGGGCTTCGGGGCTTCGAGGCTTCGAGGCTTCGAGGCTTTGGGGCTTCGGGCCCGGGGCCGAGGCTTCGAAGGTCAACGGGTCGCAGTGTCGGCGGGTCAACGGTCAACGGTCAACCCCGAAGTTTTTTTTTTAATTACCTTTTTATCCCCACCAAAAAATGCAAAAATGGATGACCTTCCAGGGATTGTTTGGGGAGATCCATATTCGCCTACATAGGCATTTTGAAGAGTTTCGCATGATCACTTTTGCGGGCAATGTGACCAGGGGCATTGACCGTCTTTTGGCAAGTTTGACTTTTTCCAACGAAAGTTGTTTTGGCCATAACTTCTTCATTTTAAGTCCGATTTGAGCTCGGTCAAGTGCGTTGGTCTCCATTTTTCATCCTCCATCACCTGGTGTTGGTCTTGGGGCGCTTCAAGGACTTGTAGCAAAAGTCATTAATTTTGAACTTCCCCATCCGTGTCAATTGTATCCATCTCGTGCCGATTGGGGTAGACCATTCCTTGGAAGTATGGGATCATTGTGGACCTGTTCAACAAGGTATATGGCATGGGCGAAAGGTATATCAAATGGGGTTAGTATGTCCAACCCGGACAAAATGGGGTCCAACACACGGATACATGTCCGGGACACAATACAAAAGCCATAGAATACAACTACCATACATCAGAGTAGTGGGTACGTCCATTTGGAAAAAAGTCCTCCACTAGTCTTGGTCACACCAGAAAAGGGTAAATAACAAGTAGGGGTGAGCGACAAGCTCAGTAGGTGACCCTAAAACTCCACATCATGCAAACATACAAGTCTGTACTATATGCTCAGTGTACTCATGCATCGTGTAATGTGCACAATCATCAAGACTCAGCCTGCAAACAAACATTAGGACCCAGCTGCTGTCACACAGATGACTTGTCCACGATCCTCAACAGGATCCCAGCTCGGGGCAACGGCTCAACCCAGGCCTTAGCCTATCACGTAAACCACATAGCACAACCTCTGCCTCATGGTGAGAACCCAACCAAGTCATGGACTTCAAGCCCAAAATCCTCAACCTAACATACCAACACCAGTATGGCATTAAGGTTCACAACACTTCCTTTAGAACTGAGGCCAGTCTTCACAAATCGATCCTCATGCCTTAACCAAGGAAGAAGATACTCATAGCAGTTGTTTTCTTGCAATAAAAAGTCCCGGCATTGGGTCTCCATATCATAACTAAGATAATCTAATTTTTGGGGATTTTTTCTGAGATGTCTAACCCTACTTTCCAAAAATTCACCTCTACGAAAAACTAAATTTTTCTGAGATTTTACACTAAATCCCAATTTTCACATTTTGAAGGAGTGAGAATTTAATTTTCTAGTATTTTTCTTTGAATCCGAAAGGGGGATATTTCGCTATTTACATTGTAACTTAAGTATAATACTTGGCTTAAAGGTTACAATATAAATGGTCCAGTCTAGTGCAGTTGCAGTGTTGCGGAATATTGCTACGGAACACCGTCACAAATACTATCACGGAACACCTTGGGAACAAGCGTTGCGGAACACTGCTACGCACTACTACTCCGAAACGAAGCTACGGAAGAACTGTTGCGGAGCGATGCTGTAGAGTGAAGCCGCGGAGCGATGCTGCGGACTCCAAAGTTGCTGACTACGAAGGCTGATCGCAAATGGGCGATCATGGAATCACGACTACGAACTTCAACCCTAAAGTTCGCCCAGGTACTATTCATCGTCGTTTTTGCCTGCTCTTTTTCTGGAATTGACCCGGCGACCCCAGGCACTCACAAACACATGTTTCACTCAACAGACAACAAAATTACATATATAAACTAATATAAATCGGTTCTTAGCCACAGATCTTCGCTAAAACCATGAAATCTAACCCAAAATTAGGTTTTCCCTCAAAACCTAGGGTTCATACTCAATTTCATAAATCATGATAAATTCATGCATATTCAAAGACAGGATCGAACGAAGAGGTTCGAGGACACCTACCTAGAGTGATTCTTTGAGCTCTACGAATCCAAATCGTCTCAAATTGCCAAGGCTTCAAGCTTCCAAGTTCTCTGTCTCTCTCTCTCTCTCTCAAACGTACCAACGTGATAGCGTAAAATGAAAACTCTTTCTTTTCATTCTATTTATATTTCTGCCCATCATTGACCAATAATTGGCCTCCAACGTCACGAACTCGAAATTGAGTCAAATTACGCAACACGCTTGAAATGACACGCACAACACTAGCCAGGATATTATCACACTCAAATGACCGCGTAAATGCAAAGTCAATGAATAAACCCCGAGAAAGTCAACATTCAGGCCACTTGGGGCCCCAACTTGGAATCGGGCCCAAGTACTCTCAAAATGCTCACACCGACGGTTACACTACCATCCAGGATAGTTGCATTCCCATCGAATGGCTATCTCTCAATCCTATCCAAATACAAATATTTACATCCTCCCCACCTTAGGACTTTTCGTCCTCGAAAATAAAACACTTGCCCAAAGGACATGGCAAAATTCAAGCTTAAGTGCCGCACAACAACAAGACATAAAACATCATGACCAACAACATAGGTGCAATGCAATTCACAACAAGCCAAACCACATCTAACAACAACAACAAGCCAAATCACATCTAACAACAACAACAACAAGCTAAACCACATCTCACAACAACAACAACAACAAGCTAAACCGCATCTCAAGGGCACATATGCAAAACAAATGCATAAAACATAACGCATACCTCCGGGAAGGCCCTCACATCCTCCCCACCTCAGGACTGATCGTCCTCAAACAACTCCGGATGAAGAACCCGCATTTGGCTCTCTTTCTCCCAAGTCTGCTCCTCCATGCCTCGGTGTCGCCATAACACCCGGACCAATGGGATCGTCTTGCACTGCAAGACCTGCTCCCGCTTGTCCAAAATCTGTGCCAGCATCTCAACAACAACAACATCATCAGCCAAGTCTATCTCGCAATAGTCCAACATATGAGAAGGATCTGGGTAATACCGTCTCAACTGAGACACATGGAACACATCATGTACTCGCGCCAACTCCGGTGGCAAAGCGAATCCGTAAGCCACTACGCCTATGGTGGCAATAATCTCAAAAGGCCCCACAAAACGAGGAGAGAGTTTGGATCTGCGCCCAAACCTCTGATGCCCACGATGCGGCGAAACCCACAAAAACACAAGATCACCCACCTCAAACTGCAAAGGTCGACGCCTCTAATCCGCGTAGGACTTCTACCTACTCCGCGCTGTCAACATACGCTGTCGAATCAGCTGCACAATCTCCGTAGTCTTTAGAACCATATCGGGACCGAGAACCGTTGTCTCTCCCGTATGTGCCCACTACTGCCTCCTCACGGCATAGTACATCTTGGTCCCACTAGGATGTACAACTAATCGTGACTGGTGAAATTCCCGAAGAACCTCCTCCTAAAGAGAAGTGGGAACTATTAATCTACCCCTATACCACAGTACATGCTCTATATCCGCAGTCCAATCAAAAGATGCCTGCCCTGTCTGAATCCTGTCCCTGATGACCTCACAACTAACATACCACACCTGATCCTCTATGATCCTGTGCTGCAACTCTGGGACTGCCACAATAACACTAAGCATCCCTCGCCCATCACTAGTCACAAACTGCAACCTCATCGATCCCAACTGGTCCATTATTTCCCATTCCTTAATGGCACAATGGGCAACCACGGCCCTGCTCTTCCTACTTAGAGCATCTGCCACCACATTACCCTTAGTTGGGGTATACAACAAATCAAACTAAAACTGGCTGTAGGTACTCCACCCACCGCCTCTACCTAAGGTTCACGTCTCCGAGAGAAAAGATATACTGTAAGCTCTTATGGTCCATCTATACCACAAATTTCTCCCCAAGGAGATAATGCTACCAGCTCTTTAGCACAAAGATCACTGCCGCTAATTCCAAATCGTGCGTGGCATAGTTATGCTCATGTGGTCTCAACTGCCTAGACCCATAAGCAATCACCTGGCGAGTCTGCATTAACACACAACCAAGCCCCACCCTGGAATCAGGATAGGTGTTGAGGTCAATCGTGCCTTTAACTCCCTAAAAGCACTCTCACATGCATCAGACCAAACAAAAGGAACTCCTTTCCTGGTCAAGTGGGTTATAGGAGCTGCTAACCTGGAAAAATCCTCCACAAACCTCCAATAGTAGCCTACCAAACCAAGGAAGCTACGAATCTCAAACACTTTTGTGGGCCTCTTCCACAATATAACCACCTCGATCTTCTCCGGATCCATTGTGATACCCTCTAAAGATACCACATGCCCCAAGAAGTTCACCTGTTGTAAACAGAAGTCACATTTTGTGAACTTTGCGTATAGCGGTGCTCTCGCAAGGTCTACAACACAACCTGCAAATGCTCATCATGCTCCCTTTTGACGCTAAATAGACCAAAATATCATCAATGAACACCACAATGAACATGTCTAAATATGGAGCAAACACCTTGTTCATCAATCTCACAAACACTATTGGAGCATTCGTGAGCCCAAACGGCATCACGAGCCACTCATAATGCCCATAACGACAACTGAACGCGGTCTTTAGGGATATATGCGTCCCTAACCCTTAATTGATGGTATCTAGATCTCAAGTCTATCTTGGAAAACCATCGCACACCTCGAAACTGATCGAACAGATCATCGATCCCCGGCAATGGATACCTGTTCTTCGCAGATCCCTGGTTCACTTCCGGTAGTCTATACACAGGCGAAGCGAACCATCCGCCTTCTTGGTGAACAATACTGGAGTGCCCCATGGTGAGCTACTCTGCCCGATAAAGCCTTGTGCCAGAAGATCATCTATCTGCCTCTTGAGCTCTCTAAGCTCTGTCGGCGCCATCCGGTAGGCCGCCAATCTAATAGGTGTTGTCCCAGGTAAAAACTCAATCGAAAACTCTACCTCCCTCATGGGTGGCAAATTGACTAAGTCCTCGGGAAACACATCTGGGAATTGATCTACAATGGGTGGCAAAACAGCCTTCCCCTCTCTCCCTCCGTTCAACCAACGTCAAGCTAGCTAACCGGTGGGTCACATCACTCCACCCATGCCTCGAAGGTCCTAATCTGCATGCCTCCTCAGTCCACTCACCCACAAAGCCACCCCGCGTGCCCTTTGGTGTAAGGAATGTCATACGCCGTCAAAAACAATCAATCTTGGCCTCCACGGAAACCAACCAATCCATACCCAGGATAACATCAAAATCATCTAACTCCATGATATACAAATCACACAACAGGTTAACACCCCAAAGTGTTACCCGACAAGACAACAGATACTCTCAAGTATCACAATTCCACCCAAAGGTGAAGCAAGCATCGAGAGCTAACTAACTATCTCCTGGTCTAAGTCCAATCCAACCACCGTAGCATATGAAATAAAAGAACAGGTAGCACCAGATCAATCAAAACTTAACGAGATAGTATGAGAAATGATGATGGTACCTCTCACCACCGAAGGTCCCGGTCTGCCTCATCCACTGCGGAATCTCCGCCTCTCTACCGGTAAGGGCAAAGTCCTCCCTCGTGGCACACTACCACTAGCCTGGCCCATTGGGGCCATGCCCGACCGATCAACCTGACCTGCGCCTCCCTCCGAGGTCGCTACACCGCAGTCGCGTCTGCGTGCTCGTGCCGGCGGCACCGACCAACGAGACGGAGCCCCACTCCTCTTGTCCATGCTCTCTCAGATGAGGACCTACACCGCTGGTCGAGCTAAAGGTAAAACATTCCCTAGCTCCATGCCCCACCTTCCCGCATCGGAACATGTCATCTTTTTCCTCAGCGGTCTCTCAACAAATGTCCGGTCAAACCACAACTCTAACAAGTACCCGACCTCTGGGCGGTCTGAACTCTCATAGGGTCCCTCCGCCTGGATGGAAACCCTCTGCACCTGTCTCCTCTCAGGCTGAGCTGCTCTGCTCTCCCCACTCTGCCTCTTCTTGCTCGGACCCGCCGAACCTCCTGGTCTCTGGGCTCTTACCTAATCCTGACCTCGCTCAATAATAAGTGCCTTGTCGACCGCCTCCCCGTAGTTGGTCAACTACATCACCTCCAACTTATTTTTCAAAAATGGCCTCAAGCCCTGAATAAGTCTGCGTCTTACAGGCTTCCTTTTCCCAAGCCTCAAGAGCAAACCGCCCTAAATCTGAAGGCTTGCACATACTCACCCACAGTCTTGCTACCATGCACAAGCTCATAATACTCTCTCCGTCGGGCATACTGCAACAAACTGGGAAAATACTCCCCAAAGAAGCGCTCTGCAAACTCTCTCCAGCTCATCTGACTGCCATGGATAGCTCTAATGGACTCCCACCACCTACGTGGGATACCCAATAGATACTGCGTTGCCACTCGCACCCACTCCTCATCTGGCACCCCAATCATCTCAAAGATGTCCTTCGTCCACCTAATCCAGTCCTCGGCTGCCTCTGGCCATGAACCATCCTCAAAATTCTCGGGTGCGTGTTTCAAAATCGTGCAGCCTCATCCACTCTTCGTCGCACTAGCTCTACGCACGACCTCCTACCTGGTGCATATTGTAAGACCCGCAAAAATTTTTAGCTATTTAAGTTCTTAGTTAAAGAGTAATAATAATAAAATAATAATAATGTTATTGTTAACAATAGTTAGAAAGGATATTTTAGATATTATCACGATAAAAATAAGCACCCAATATAGTCATTCAACTAGCATGTGATAAGTAGCCGTTATGAATAGTATCCGTCCGTTATGAATAGTATCCGTTTGGACTTCCATAAATAGGTATGAGCATGAGATTTTATTTATAAGAGAGTATAGAAGTAAGAAGAATAATAATACGAGTTATGGCATCAAGTTCTCAAGTACTGCCATCCGAGAATAGTGTACGCGATGAAGATCGGCGAGCAATACGACTTGAAGTTACAAAGCTATGCTTTGCTGTAGATGAGCTAAATGCTCGTGTCCAATGGCTGCAATATAATGCAACGAGACACAGGGAGAAGTTTGAGGTTATTCGTGCGACAACCACGACAATGTTAGCCAGAAGGGTTGTGCGGCTCTATTGCCAAGCACAACACGTCTTACGCACCTACGCTAATACAATTCAAGAAATTTTACGAAGGCCATAGAATATGATATTAATGTTTATATTTAAGTTTATAATATTTTATGCTATAATGTTATCTTACTTTATTGTTTATTGATTATGCAATTATATTATTTTATCCGCGTAAATATTAAATATGTTATAAAAAAATAAAATAATTTCTTATATGTCATAAAAAGTTTAGATGCTATATATTATGTCATTTAGTTTCTTAAGCCAAATTACTATGGGTAAGTAAGTATTACAAGCCTTAACTTTACCAAAAGTATAAAACATAGGTAAGGCCCAAAATTTTGAATGAGGCAGATTCTGGAGGTCCCATTCAAAAATTCATAACTTCAGTTATACAGATCCAATTGATATGAAACCAAAGCCCATTTGTTCATATGACTTAGCTAAAATGTGTAGAAATTTCAGAATTTAATATGAAGCCAATCAATTCCAGAATTTAAAATACTACACATAGGTTTAGTATGAACGGGTAAACATTTTAGTACGACTTTAAAATTCAATAACTTTTGTTATACATATTTAAAAATTATAAAATTGATACCCATTTGTAGATATTTGAGTTAGTAATGCAATACAATTGGCCATTTGTCAAAAAATACAAAATTAAAAACGTTATAATTGAATTAGTAGGGAGTACACCAATGTGGACTTTTGATGCCAAAGGAACCTTCTAGGTTGAAAAGTCTTAAAACATTTTTTAAATGGTAGGAGAAGATACCCACGTTTTAAGAGAGGATAATAGGAATAAAATAAAGTATTTTATATATTTTACATAATTTAATTTGATGCCAAAGTCAAATTCATACACTACTTTCACACTACACACCTACCACCATCCTTGCCTATATAAGGAGTGTCTTGCCTCTCCTCTTAAACACAAATCCCTCAAGCCACACCACGAAATTTCCCTCTCAAAACACTCCCTTAAGCCCTCTTAACACCCCAAATACTCTACTCAAATCCTCTTTTACTTTTGGTACTTACCAAGCGTCGAAGTTCTACGAAAGGTTTAGAACGCGGAGAACGACAAGCGATCGTAAGGGTTTCTTATCCTCTTTTTATTTATAGTCTATATTTCGTAAGGGTTTCTTATCCCCCTTTTCTTTTTCATTATAATCTATATTTCATTATTATTGTAAGGGACTTTTCTCTTCCTCTTTATCTTGTTTTATTTGGAATTATTATTGTAAGAGTTTTATGTTTCTTATTTTTCTAATTCCATTTTATTGTTGAGAAGATTAGATTAGTCTCTTTTTAATCTCTCTCTTGGTAATCTATGCTATTGATTGGGGTAGATAACCATTTTGATATTCGTGGTTATCCTTGTTAACTTTGAATGTTTTATTGAAATTCTATGTGATGCCTCATGTTATGTATGTTAAAGTTGTTATAACCTCTTATGTTTGGACAAAGTAAGTTTATGATGGGTGGTTCCAGAAAAGACCTCCAATGCATTGGGTAAAGAACATCACCTGGAGAGTGTCAATCCAGTTGATAATATGTTATGTTATGATATGGTATCCGGGTAGTTACCCTGGATCATGATGTTATGATACGATGTTCAAACATAATCTTCCATGTTATGATTTTCTTGTGAAATGTTGATCATGTATGATGTGTAAATATTATATTTCCTATGTTCGATATATTCATGATTTTTCCTTACCCACTTATGTTTACCCTTCCTGGGCTATTTGAGCTCACCCTTTTTTTATGATTTCTTTTCCAACCCCAGGTAATTAAGGGATGGAGAAACTAGGATAAGGAGTCGAGAAGTGCTTGGAAATAAAGTTGTGTGAAAATTTAAAGATTTATTAAGTTGTTTGCTCGTGTGCTTTGCTATGTAATAATGGGTTATGGATACTTAGTCTCTAAACCCCTAAACCTTAAAGATCTTGGATTGAAATTTGTAATAATGAATGGTTTGTTTGATTAAATAAGTAATAGTTTGAAATTGATATAAAATTTGTATATTTATTTTCCGCTAACGCACCCGGTTTGGAGGTTTCAAATTTGGGGGCGTTACAGTTGGTATCAGAGCGATGGTTTAGTATAAATTAGAGACTGAGTCTTAGAAATATGAAGTACGATACCTAAGTGGAGGGTCTTAGAATGATAATTTCGAAGAACGTATAGCACGCTGCAAGAAATTAAAAGCAATAAAACTTTAAGTGAACGCATGCGATTATCATTAGAAAATGTTATTTATTGATGGACTAACGTGCATTTTGTGAAGCAGACACGGTAAATTTAAGGCAGCACACTCTTGTGAAAGGTACGTCACTTGGCATGCTATAAAATAATAGTAGTGGATATCGCACACAAACACACAAATTATTTTATTTCATAAGGAAATATTACATAAAGAAAATTACACTAACATTGCGATAATATAGAACAGATAGATTGTCATCAGGAACGGTATGAAAATTGGACTAAACACCTCGTCCATGAAAAATAAGAACGTTACAACAATAACAAGAACGGTAAACAAGATCTTGACAAGTGGAAACATTTTGTAGAGAAGGGAAGGAGTGGTTGTTCGCCGGATTCGAAGCACGTCGTAGGAGAAGCTAGCTCGCCGGAGAAGTGATAACAATCAGCAAACCAGTTCGTTAGAGTGTTAGAGGGTGAGAAGATCAAGTCGTCAAGGTTGGGAAGCACCTCACCCGTAGAGTCTTCGACGCCAACGAGAAGGATTCGAAGTCGGTGATGGTCGGCTGCATCCAGTGAAGCTAGTATCGCACGAGATGGTGCGGAACGACGCAGCCAAGGCACGCCTATAATGGAGAACGTGTGGTGAGGAATAAAGGCATGGACGTGTGGTTGGAAACAAAAAGGGAGGGAAAGCAAACCTATAACTAATGTGTGGTATGTCGAATTCGGTATGTGTAATTAGGCTCGAACCAGCTCAGATAACAAGCAGGCCTCATAAGTGGCAAATCATCAACCACTACTCCAAAGGGGAACACATAGGAACCAAGACGTTTAGAATATTCAAACAAGGTGACACCATTAGGCCACCTCCCAAGCGGTATACAAGTAAGTAGCCCGATTTAACATAAGGACTATAATGCTCGGTTAGAGAAGCAAATAAATGATGACCCCTTAATTTAAGTAGTTATCTTATGAAATCTCATTATTATCACATGCCATGTTTAACTTATGTTACCATTTTAAGTTAAGTAACCCTTATATTTTTATACCACGGTTATTTTATTTTTGTTATATATACTCCTTTCTTTAATGCCCAAGTAAATATCTATCATCTTGTTCCATGCTTTAAATTAAGAATCCTAGCTTCAATCTTGCGACACGCTGAAGCTACATAGGTATAGATTTACTACACGTTAACGCCATATCATGCATGCCTTATACCGCACGCCAAAGGCACTCACCCATGCTCTTGCTATATGTAGAAGTTAATGCACCCATGCTTCTAAGACACGGTCAAGTTATCTTTTAGCTTGTTTTTTCTTACACGCTAAGTTTACCCACCCCAACGAATAAGCACTATAAATGGAAGTATGCGCCATTTCCATAGTTCTAGATCTAGACAACAATTTCTCTTTAGTTGAAAAATGGCTTCCTACTATAAACTACCACGAAACTCAAGGTTCCAACGAGTTGGTGTTCTTGGAGGAAAAACCATTGGGAAGAAAGAGTATTATAAGATCGCAACCATAGAACTCGGTGAGGAACTTGTCTCTAAAGGGTTAGACGTTGTCTGCAATTGCGAAATTATTGGACTTCCGGAGCTTTTGTCTCAAGTCGTTCGCTCACCAGGAGGACATATATCTACACATTCGAGCATGGAAACGTGATCTCCGAACTCCATCAACGAAAGGAAGAAGTCGCTAGACTCTCTGATTGCTTCATTATACTTCCTGGAGACCTTGGAGCTATGGAGGAATTCATGGAAGTCGTCAGCTGGGCTCAACTAGGTATCCATGATAAACCCATAGGCTTACTTAATATAGGTGGATTTTTCAACCCCTTTATAGCCCAAATCGATACTGCCATCGAAGAAGGTTTCATTAAACCATCACAACAGAAGATCATCATCGTGAGCAGCCGCGAAAAGGATCTACTAAGGAAAATGGAGGCATATAAGCCAACACGTGAAGGTGCTATTTCAAAGGACCTTTGGGAAGCTGAAGCTGGATCATCGAATCTAGACAACATCTAAAAAAAACCGCTTAGCTCTATCATAATTTGAAATCTGTATGGTGTATTTTATTTCACGTATTTTATTTTGTTTTAAATAAATGATGCTTCTAACCCTATGTCATCGTATAACCCTAGAATTTTTAAGAGTGATATCATAAACATAATAAATGGAAAGTAATAATATTGGTGATAATGTCTAGGACATGTTTTATAATGTGAAACCACAAATCTTAGTCAATATTTTATATCTATAGAAAGTGATTGATATGATTTTGATTGATGATAGAACAAGTCTATTTTGACAATTGAGAACCTATATCGATTATAATATCATTATCATTAGCCGTACTCTAAGCAAGTGCTATATATAAAATATAAACAGAAGGAGAAGATAATCTTTAGGAAGCAGTGCAACGATATGACATCATCCAACTCTCATGTGTATAAACTCGAATCTAGCACCACGCGAGATGAAGATCGACGAAGGGTGCGGGCTGAGATTACAAGACTACTCTTTACCGTAGATGAACTGACAGTCCGTAATCATTGGCTACTATTAGAGGAAACAAGGATGAGGGAAAAGGCTAATCTCATCCGTGCGACCACATCGGCAATGTTAGGCGAAGGACAATGTGGCTCTGCTGCAGAAGCTCGCTTAACCCTCAGGGTTTATGCAGATACAATTCGTGAAATATTGAATAGGCCGTAGAAAGTAATTATAATTTTCTCCTTGGGACCATGAGCTTTTGTGATAACGAAGGTACGAAATAATTTCGAGGACGAAATTTCTTTAAGGAGGGTAGGATGTAAGACCCGCAAAAATTTTTAGCTATTTAAGTTCTTAGTTAAAGAGTAATAATAATAAAATAATAATAATGTTATTGTTAACAATAGTTAGAAAGGATATTTTAGATATTATCACGATAAAAATAAGCACCCAATATAGTCATTCAACTAGCATGTGATAAGTAGCCGTTATGAATAGTATCCGTCCGTTATGAATAGTATCCGTTTGGACTTCCATAAATAGGTATGAGCATGAGATTTTATTTATAAGAGAGTATAGAAGTAAGAAGAATAATAATACGAGTTATGGCATCAAGTTCTCAAGTACTGCCATCCGAGAATAGTGTACGCGATGAAGATCGGCGAGCAATACGACTTGAAGTTACAAAGCTATGCTTTGCTGTAGATGAGCTAAATGCTCGTGTCCAATGGCTGCAATATAATGCAACGAGACACGGGGAGAAGTTTGAGGTTATTCGTGCGACAACCACGACAATGTTAGCCGAAGGGTTGTGCGGCTCTCTACCAGCCAAGCACAACACGTCTTACGCACCTACGCTAATACAATTCAAGAAATTTTACGAAGGCCATAGAATATGATATTAATGTTTATATTTAAGTTTATAATATTTTATGCTATAATGTTATCTTACTTTATTGTTTATTGATTATGCAATTATATTATTTTATCTGCGTAAATATTAAATATGTTATAAAAAAAATAAAATAATTTCTTATATGTCATAAAAAGTTTAGATGCTATATATTATGTCATTTAGTTTCTTAAGCCAAATTACTATGGGTAAGTAAGTATTACAAGCCTTAACTTTACCAAAAGTATAAAACATAGGTAAGGCCCAAAATTTTGAATGAGGCAGATTCTGGAGGTCCCATTCAAAAATTCATAACTTCAATTATACAGATCCAATTGATATGAAACCAAAGCCCATTTGTTCATATGACTTAGCTAAAATGTGTAGAAATTTCAGAATTTAATATGAAGCCAATCAATTCCAGAATTTAAAATACTACACATAGGTTTAGTATGAACGGGTAAACATTTTAGTACGACTTTAAAATTCAATAACTTTTGTTATACATATTTAAAAATTATAAAATTGATACCCATTTGTAGATATTTGAGTTAGTAATGCAATACAATTGGCCATTTGTCAAAAACTACAAAATTAAAAACGTTATAATTGAATTAGTAGGGAGTACACCAATGTGGACTTTTGATGCCAAAGGAACCTTCTAGGTTGAAAAGTCTTAAAACATTTTTTAAATGGTAGGAGAAGATACCCACGTTTTAAGAGAGGATAATAGGAATAAAATAAAGTATTTTATATATTTTACATAATTTAATTTGATGCCAAAGTCAAATTCATACACTACTTTCACACTACACACCTACCACCATCCTTGCCTATATAAGGAGTGTCTTGCCTCTCCTCTTAAGCACAAATCCCTCAAGCCACACCACGAAATTTCCCTCTCAAAACACTACCTTAAGCCCTCTTAACACCCCAAATACTCTACTCAAATCCTCTTTTGCTTTTGGTACTTACCAAGCGTCAAAGTTCTACGAAAGGTTTAGAACGCGGAGAACGACAAGCGATCGTAAGGGTTTCTTATCCTCTTTTTCTTTTTCATTATAGTCTATATTTCGTAAGGGTTTTTTCTCATCCCCCTTTTCTTTTTCATTATAATCTATATTTCATTATTATTGTAAGGGACTTTTCTCTTCCTCTTTATCTTGTTTTATTTGGAATTATTATTGTAAGAGTTTTATGTTTCTTATTTTTCTAATCTCATTTTATTGTTGAGAAGATTAGATTAGTCTCTTTTTAATCTCTCTCTCGGTAATCTATGCTATTGATTGGGGTAGATAACCATTTTGATATTCGTGGTTATCCTTGTTAACTTTGAATGTTTGATTGAAATTCTATGTGATGCCTCATGTTATGTATGTTAAAGTTGTTATAACCTCTTATGTTTGGACAAAGTAAGTTTATGATGGGTGGTTCCAGAAAGACCTCCAATGCATTAGGTAAAGAACATCACTGGAGAGTGTCAATCCAGTTGATAATATGTTATGTTATGATATGGTATCCTGGGTAGTTACCCTGGATCATGATGTTATGATACGATGTTCAAACATAATCTTCCATGTTATGATTTTCTTGTGAAATGTTGATCATGTATGATGTGTAAATATTATATTTCCTATGTTCGATATATTCATGATTTTTCCTTACCCACTTATGTTTACCCTTCTGGGCTATTTGAGCTCACCCTTTTTTATGATTTCTTTTCCAACCCCAGGTAATTAAGGGATGGAGAAACTAGGATAAGGAGTCGAGAAGTGCTTGGAAATAAAGTTGTGTGAAAATTTAAAGATTTATTAAGTTGTTTGCTCGTGTGCTTTGCTATGTAATAATGGGTTATGGATACTTAGTCTCTAAACCCCTAAACCTTAAAGATCTTGGATTGAAATTTGTAATAATGAATGGTTTGTTTGATTAAATAAGTAATAGTTTGAAATTGATATAAAATTTGTATATTTATTTTCCGCTAACGCACCCGGTTTGGAGGTTTCAAATTTGGGGGCGTTACACATATCCTGCACCACCCTCGCCTCCTACTGCAGTGGCTACTGAGACTATTGTTGCCTCTTTAGCTCATCCACTTCCCTAGTCATCTCCATCATTGAGCCCTGCAACGGGAGCCAGCGAACTCTACTGCGGGCTCTACTGCCCCTAGTCCCCCGACTCTATCGTGGGCTCCTCTACCGGGCCCTGGCCTCGGACAACTCTCCTCGATAGTGCCATCACACTAGCAACAACAACAAATAACAAATGATCAACACTAGCACTGCTAGCACAAACAGCCATTAAAGGCATAAACCAACCCGTGCTTCTCACCACACGACCCGTAGGTCCATAACCATGTATATAGCATCATGTCACCCCTTAGGGCACACAAAATAAAGTCCTAGCTCTCACGGCCACGTGCCATTCAGGCACCAAATGCAATCACGTCACACACAAAGACAATCTAGTGCCCTATATGCACGTAATCATACCACTAGAGATGCAGCCATTCCCACATATGCTCCTAGGATGATCTAACTGACACCAACATAACCTAGAATACATGTAAGGACTGCGTTGATCAAGCACCCTCCCTACGGTTTTCCAAGTCACAGGAAATCAATTAACCACCCCTCACTAAACTAGGTTCGCTAGACCATGCTCTGATACCAACTTGTCACGCCCCTGAATTCCAGGTTACTCGGAACCAGGAACATGACTTCCCCTTGCCCGCACCTGAAAGGTCAACGGGTGGGTGACTAGCACCAATAGAGACTACACCGCGGGTGTTGTCTCAAATATGTAACCCGTACCGTCATCATGGGTTTTTTCAAATGGGGCCCGTTTGGGGTGGCTCAAACTATACCAATGGTGAGAAATTTAGAGTCACCACCAACTGTTTTTGGGGTACAATTGGATACCCTCTACTTTGAGTAGTTTAAGGTGTGGTCTGCGTTATCAGAGAAGGGTTCGGGAGTTGGTTACATGTAGGGAAGGATTAGTACCCCTACAGCGCCCTTTCGGTATCTATTTTAGGAGGAGGAGGTCTCTATTTATTTTATGTTCACTATCGTGTTTGGGTTGAGGCATTATTGTTTTCCTAGAAAGCCTACGTTTTTTTATTTAACTAAGTTATTTGTTAAAGTTATGATTAAATTTAATTTACCCTAATTTTCTAAAGGAAATCCTAAACGTTTTGTTTTGCTTTTTGTTTGAAGTGGAAAATGAAATCCTAAGGTTTTGGTTTTAGTTTTATTTTGGATATTGAAGTCCTAAAAATGGAAATATGTTTTTTTTTACTTTCCTTTTTTGGTTTTTGGGTTAGAAAACTTTTTTGTTTTTTGTTTTTTTGTTTTTGTTTTTGTTTTTGTTTTTTTTTTTTGAAATGGAACCTAAATCACAAGTTAAATCTTAAAAAACCATACTTGTGTGTTTTTTTTGTTTTTGACTATGACTAAAAACATAAATGTTAAGTGTGTGATTGTGACATCCACAAACAAAATAAAGCCACTCTTTTTTTCTTTTTGTTTTGTTTTGCTTTGTTTTTTTCCTTTCCCCTTTTTTTGTCTCTCTTTTTTGTTTACTGTACTTTTCATATTATAACATAGACAGTGTATACAACATATATCAACAATCATAAAAAGAGCAAAAGACTATGGCTTACATCAAGTAGAAATATAAATAAACTAACAAGCAATAATTACACAAATACAGATTAATTAGAAATTGAACCAACTTTTGTTTGGATAAGGCTTCAACACCGGCCTTCCGTTTGTGCTATCCTGTCTGCGCCGATATTCTCCAGATCGAAAATAGAAGTAGCAAATCTAGTAATTACAAAAATCAGCTAGGATGTACTGTGGAGACTACAATGGTATGTTGGAACTGAGAGCAAATGATGAAAGGAATTTATTTTTTTTGGGGTTTTGGGCAGAAAACGTGAGAGGGGGAGGATGTAAGTGAACTCGTAAAAGAGAAAGAGAGAATCTGGGGGGACCTTTGTGTTTTGGGAAAAGAAGCTCGTAAGGGAAAGAGAAAGTCTGGGAAGTTTTTTTTGATTTTGGGAAAGGGAGAGAATTTGGGGCGAAAATCTAGTGTTCTTTTTTGGGCGTAATCCTCTGTTTTTTGGGTCTAAACTTTGGGAGTTTTTTTTTTTTTTGAAGCGAGAATGCGGGGATAAGAAAATTGTTTTGAACTTTGGGTGTTCTCGCTCTCTTTTTTTTTTCGTATTAGGGAGCTGGGTATGAAGATGGCAGCAGAGTTCTTCATTTTTTTTTGGCAGAATGTCCTCTCCCTTTTAATCGTGTGGATAGAAGGCTGGATTTAAAGGGGTTGGCTGCATCTCATTAATTGCTGCATTGAATGCTTTGTCGGGTGTATTATTAATCCCAGTATTATTAATTTCCAGATTCTATGTTTTGTTGGGTCGACTGTCCACCTATGATTCCCTTTTTTGGTTTTTTATTGACACATGTGACTGACAGGCGTTGAAAAGCATCTTTGACAAAATGGCCATGTCACGCCCCGAATTTCCAACCCGAGGAAACCGGTTCGTGATTCCCCCTTTACCCACGCGGTGGATAAGGGGGTAGGATACGACTTTCCCACACATGTCAACATACACCTTCACAAGATATATTCAGAAAGACAAAATCATATATTTAATAAATTCAAACCACCATAAACATTTACAACCAAACCATATGCCTTTATTATGTTTCAAACTTCATTACAACATCTCCCCACTAGGGTTACAAGGCCTCGCGGAAATACATAACACAAATAACATAAAACAAAGCCACAAAACAGAACTGTCTCCCACCTTGGTGTTCCCACCTAACGCTTGTAGGTTCCTGCAAGAAAACACACCACAGTAGGAGGGCTGAGCAACCACAACTCAGTAGGGATCATGTCTCCCCAACCCATCCCATGCTCCTACCATCTACATGAAGATGTACACAAGGGTGTCGTGGCAATTACATTTAAAACAGGTCAAAATCAATACTATACACAACAAGCCACAAAACAAGTACAACCATTGCCTCAGCCACAAAGGCTCCTCAGTCAGTCCCACTGATAGTAACTCAGCCTCTCAGGCTCCTCAATCAGTCTCACTGACACTAACTCGACCTCTTGGGCTCCTCAATTACACAAGCATTGCCTCGGCCTCTCAGCTTAGGCTCCACGGCCAGGTCTCGCCGACATAACACCAAACACTTAACATACATCTCAGCCATTCAGGCATAACATCAAACACTTAACATACATATCCACACTAGCATAACATCAAACACTTAGCATACGTATCCTCACGGGCATAATATCAAACACTTTTTAGGCATAATCACACCGGCATAACATCAATCGCATAACATGCATGGCCTCACAGGCATAATATCAAACACATATTACGCATAGCCTCACAGGCATAATATCAAACACATACACGCCACTAAAGGCCAACATCCATATAGGAGATCACACCTATATGGATTTACATATAATATATTCAGATTACAAATCGCCTACCACAAGGCCATAACCCTGGGATAGGTCCAAGGAAGAACAGAACCCCTACCTTGCAAGTGTCCTTCTGCTCCTGCCTCCACGCTAGACACCGTCCACCCATGCGAACCACCACGGCAATGATCCGGAGGTTCCCTCTCTCTCTCTCTCTCTCTCTCTCTCTTTGCAGCGGCTGCAACGGCAAAAGAAACCAAAAGAACCCTAAACCTAAGCCTGAACCCCTTTATATAGATACCACAACATCAAAACGACGTAGCTTTGATTAAGTGAAACTCAGCATCAAAACGACGCAGATTTGATCGCACAAGCTACAACCTTTCTGCATCCATACAAGACAAAATACTCATAATTCCAACATGGTCCTTTGGGAAAAGATGATTAGAATAACAAAACCAAGGTGTCGGTACAAAAATATGGCTGCACGCCATAATGCACGTCATATCCCTATATGACGTGCGGCTCCAAATGCCGTGAAATTCTACCCCAAGCTTCCTTGCATCATGTAGTAGCGGGCATGCAATAAAAACCTTGCACGTCATAATGCCCTATATGACGTGCACTCTATTTCTGCCTCCCTAGGCTGCCCAATTTCGTTAAAAGTTCCCTATTTGGTAAATAAAATGATTTGCCTGAAGTCCATGAGTAGAAGTTCCCCAAAAACTAGAAAATTGCCACTCAAAAGGCAAAACTATGACTACCTCCACACATCTCAAAACACGAGTCATTACAGGCCAGCTAATAAGACACATCCCGTGAGCAATCAGTGAGAGAGCCAGCAAGAGAGAGCAAATAGCGAAGGTCGAAGGTCAAAGGATCGAGTGTCGGCAGGTCGGAGTGTCGGCAGGGTCGAAGGTTAACGATCAACGGGTCGAAGGGCTAGGAGTCGAAGGTCAAGGGTCGACACACGAAGGTTAATCCTTGAAGGTCAATCTTCGAAGGCTCGAAGGCTTCCTTGGTCGTAGATAGGCTTCGAGGCTTCGAGTCTACGAGTCTACGAGTCTTCGAGTTTTTTTTTTTAATTACCTTTTTACCCCCACCCAAAATGCAAAAATGAACGACCTTTCGGGGATTGTTTGGGAGGACCCGTATTCGCCTAAATAGTCATTTTGGACTATTTCTCACATGCACATTTTCGGGTATTTTGATCAGGGGCATTGACCGCCTTTTGGTGAGTTTGACTTTTTCCAACGACAATTGTTTTGGCCATAACTTCTTCGTTTTATGTCAGAATTAAGTGCGGTCAAGTGCGTTAGTCTCCAAATTTCACCCTCTATCACTTAAAGTTGGCCTTCGGACACTTTAGGGCCTTGCAACAGTGGTCCTCAATTTTTGGCTTCCCTGTTCTTTTCATAGCGTGTCTATCACGTGGAAATTGGAATTTAACATCGGCACCAAACCTGGGATTGACTCCTTGATAGTGGGGGGGGCTTTATGGACCTGTTTAATGAGATACATGGCATGGGAGGATAGATATAAAATGTGTAAATGGTTAGTATGTCCAACCCGGACAAAATGTGGTCCAACAGTTGCCCCTCTTTGTGCATTGTTTGTATACAAATAGTGTACAAAGACAGAAAGGAGTCATTTTGGACGGGTTGGAGCACTTACCTGACTAACAGAGGAAGAGTAGAATACGATGGTTGGGTCTGTCCCCAAGAGGGAAAAAGGGGCTTCTCAGGATGATGGACTTTGGACAATTTGAATAAGGCATCTATGGCCTAACAGGAACGGAAAAGGAAAAGGCAACCAAGGCTTATCAGGAATTGAAAAGGCATCTAGGGCCTGATAGGAAATGAAAAGGCATCCAAGGCCTAACAGAAATTGAAAAGGCATCCAAGGCCTAACAGAAATTGAAAAGGCATCCAATGTAAACACCCATACTTGTGTGAAGTTAAAAGTTAGCCCCGAATAGAGTTGAGAATATCTATTCAACAGCATGGGCTTAGCGTGAGTGTTTTGAGTTATTATTATTATTAATATAATTTTAGTATTTTGAGTTTATTATTATAGTATTAATATTATTAATAAAATTATTTAAGTATTATGGGTTATTATTATTATAATAATTAATGTCATTACTAATATTATTATTATTGATGTAATTATAGAGGCTATTATTATTATTGTTATAATTACTAATCCATTATTATTATTATTACTATTATTTTTATTTTTAAAAATAATAGTATATAAAGGAGGAACCTTGTCACGCCCGAATTCCAGGGAACCCGAAACCGGGTACATGACTTTCTCTTGCCCGCACCCGATAGGTCAAGGGGTTGGTGACTAGCACCAATGGAGACTACACTAGCGGGTCTTGTCTCAAATATGCAACCCCGTACGATCATACATCAAGGGTAATCCTGTACTTTCCCATATATCATCATGCATACAATGAGTCAAACAGTCATACAGACATCACATCATATAGTATGCAAATACAACTATCCACGGACCCATGTCTGGGAAATCACATAAAATAATACGAGAATATAACCGTATCATACATCGAGTAGTGGGCGTCCTCCTGGAAAAAAGTCCTCCACTAGTCTCGGGTCACACCTAAAAGCGTAAACAACAAGTAGGGGTGAGCGACAAGCTCGTTAGGTGACCCCAAAACTCCACATCATGCAACATATATAAGTCTATACTATATGCTCAGTGTACTCGTGCACCGTGTAGTGTGCACAATCATCAGGACTCAGCCTGTAAACAAACATCAGGACTCAACCTGCCCACACATGACAACTTGTCCATGTAATGACCCATATTTTGGGATGTGAGGAGTTAGTTAGTTTTACCCTTTTAGGTGGAAATTGTTGGGTTTTAGGGAGTTTTCTTTCCACACACTTTGGCTTAATCATCTTGTATGTTGATGAGCAAGCAAGAGGCAAGGTTTGAGCCTAATAAGGAGTGCATGTGAGAATGCACATGAGAATAGCTTTTCACGTGCAATGAGATTTTTGCATGGGAGCCTTCCTCATGATGTTCCAAGGCTTGTGGTGAAATTCTAGAGCATTTGGAGGTGCCCGTGAGAAAGGCCTTTCTCACGTGCAGCCTCCATTACCCTTGCTTTGTTGTTCTGATCCTCTCTTGCTAAAGGACCTTGGTGAAATTATGAGTGCTTTATCCTATATTTTTGCAAAAAGGTTGTAGTCTGTCATCAAGACTACGTCGTTTTGATGTTGGGATTCATTTAATCAAAACTACGTCATTTTGAGGTTTGAGTTGTTTATATAAAGAGGTGAGGCTCCTTGTTTTAGGTTTAGGGTTCTCTTCAGCTGCTGCAGCCGTCGCGAGAGAGAGAGAGAGAGAGAGAAGGAAAGCTTCTAGTCGTGGTTGCTGCAGTGGTGTTTCCGTGGGCGAACGGCGTTTGGCGTGGAGGAATCTGTTGAGGTAGGGGTTCTGTCTTTCCTGGTCTGTTCCGGGGGTTAGGCCCTGTGGATATTTTGTAAAGTTTCTATTGTTAATGCTAGTAAATTCATATAGGTGTGATCTCCTATATGAATGTTGGCGTTCAATGGCATTTTGGTGTGATTCTGATGTTGGGTGGGCAGTGCATGTTAAATGTTCGATAAAATGTCTGTGTGAATATGTTTGTGTGAATATGCCCATTATGTGTTTGATAATATGCCAGTACGGCTAGAATTATGAGTTGGTAAAGGTGTGCATGCCAAGTGTTTGTTTTTATGCCTGAGTGGTCAGGTTTGTACATTTGTGAATGTGTGCTTACTAAGTGTTTGGTTTTATGCCTGAGTGGTTATGTGTACTGTGTTTTGTGGAATCCGGTGGCTTTGGAAGCCCGAGACTGTTTTCTGAAACCCGGTGGCTGTGGAAGCCCGGGACTGTTTTGTGGAACCCGGTGGCTGTGGAAGCCTGGGACTGTGTTGTGAAACCCGGTGGCTATGGAAGCCCAGGACTGCTCTTGGAAACCCGGTGGCTGTGGAAGCCCGGGACTGCTCTTGGAAACTCGGTGGCTGTGGAAGCCCAGGGATTGTTCATGTCTTGCTTGTGGTCGTTTGAAATATTTGTTCTTGCTGATGGCTTACTATTATATTTGTATCATGACACTGCACTTGTACACACGACATGTAGATGCTAGGAGCATGGGATGGGTTGGGGAGACATGATCCCTACTGAGCTGTGGTTGCTCACTCCTCCTACTGTGATGTGTTTTGTTTCAGGAACCTACAGGCATTAGGTGGAATCCCGAGGTGGAAGACTGTATTTGCTTTATCGTTTCTTTTCGATTATGTTATTTTATGGAAATTGATGTAACCCCAGAGGGGAGGTATTGTAAAAGGATTTGGAATGTAATAAAGATATTAATTTACATCTTTGTGATTATCAGTGGTGAATGTATACGTTGACCTGCGTGAATATTTGTTTTGTACATCCAACCCCTGCCCACCGGGTTGGGTATAGGGGAGTCACGAACCGGTTTCCTCGGGTTGAAAATTTGGGGCGTGACAATATGGTATCAGAGCATGGTCTAGTTGGCCTAGGATAGTGGGCGGATCTGGTTACCTTGAGTCATTTGGAGGGGCCTGGAGGGATGTGCTTGATCAACACGGTCCTCTTGGAGCCTCTAAGGTGTCGTTGGGGTAGTCCAGACCTGCGGTAGGATTTGCATACATTGGCATTAGGGCACTAGTTGCATTTGTTGTTTATGTATGAATATATGGATAACTGTGGGAATGTTTTAAATAAAAAAAAGTTAATTGTGCGACTCTGATATATTGTGATAACTTAAGCATGACTACAAAAAAAAAAAGAATATGTGGTATGGAATTTGTGTACTAGTGGACTTGTGCAATGTGAACGAACTACATAGAGATAATACTGTTGATATTCTGAAAATAACTAGGTGAGATATGTGAATGCTTAAGTGTGTGCCTTTGTATGGTATTGTGTGGAATAAGCAATGTGGTGTTCAAAACGATGAGATATTCACTTGAGTATAAATGATATGTGCAATGTGAAGGTGTGAACTTATATAGTCTGTGAAATGTAAATCTGCGAATCTGTGTGGTGATAATGTGTGTTTTGAGATTAGTTATAGCTCCAAATGCCAAGTCGGTAATGGTATTAAGAGCATTGAGTGTTAACCTGGAGTGCTACCTCCTCGTGTACCTAGCCTCTGAAAAATTATGACCCGTACGACAGAAGAGCCCGCCACCTAGGCTGGGCAAGTGGTAGAGCTGCAGGCTGTAAGTAATGATCTTCACATGGCAGAGATTGGCATTTTAACCCTGATTATTCCAGAATTGAGGGATGAGATTCGATAACTGATTAAGAGCGAGGCATGCCGAGGGCGGTCAACCCACATCATTTGGAGGAGCTCGGATGAAGATCAACTAAAGCACCGTTGTCCTGATCGCGAAAAGGACCCCAAGAGGCAAATGAGGGCAATCAGAAGATGGCCACAAGTTTCGAGACAGGGTCAATCCCCCAACAAATCAATTTGAGACCAGTTGCTTAAAGGGTTGTTCTTGCTGTGGACAACCGGGACATTGGAAAAGAGTGTAGCAGGAAGCAGTATCAGTGTTGCATCTGTGGAAAAGTAGGACATCTCCAGAAGATAGTGATTGGTTGACTCTCATACTGACTTAGGTGAGGATGGGTGGACCTTTGATTATTGAGTTTCTAGCAATTAAATTAAGACACTTGTAATAGAGGGGTATTCTCGTTGATAGGGCTCTTGAGCCACAGTTTGCCGTTTGGTGAAGCTTAGGAGATCGTTTGAGTTAACATTGTTAATAGATGTGGTTGGTGACTTGTAACAAATATATATATATATATAATAAGAAAAATGAACATTTATATTTATGACACTAGAAGGATAATAAGTAACTGATAGATATGTGAGTGTTGGTTTTATATGGGAGTGGTATCCAATTTTCACAATCGTGGATAATTAAAGTAATCAAACCTTGTAGGCTACCTTTTGCTAGCTAGTAGAGCTTAAGGCGTGAGGTGATGGCTTGTGGGTAATGTGTGACCCCTCCTTGGCAACCTTGAATAATAGAGATATATTCTTATGTGGATAAAGGTATGTGTGGAGTACTACTTAAAAGGGATATTCCTATGGTTACCTTTTCAAGCATTGTCGTTGAGGGTGGAAAACGCAGCTAGTATAGCCTGCTCTTAGATTCCTTGAAGTGTTATCTTGTTGGCTAGAGTGGTCGTTGCAAGTTTTGGTTAGTAACTATATAGGTGTTCTGGGTTCTCAGATGGTCACGCAGTGGCCATTTGTCATGTTTGTGGTGTGTGAAAGACCTTGAGTAATGTTCCTAGAATATGTTGTGAAATGGGTATGCACATGTATAAAATGTGAATTGTTCTGGAGCTCGGTATCGGTTGTGAGTGGGTTTCAAGGGTCGTGCCCGGTGCATCCAATTGGTAACAAGAGGTAAGCAAGTGAGATTTGGCAGGCCTCGTTCGGGCTTTTTACCCACATCTGGAAAACATTTCTCTAGGGACTAAGGGTGTGCTTTTGCATGGTAGGGCCACTCCTTTGGTCTGTATCTTGTGGGAAGTGGGTTTAAAGGAGAGGAGAAGGTTTAAAACTGGTACGTTCTACTCGTCAGGTGTCTTGTGTTTCGTTGCATGTGTTAAGAATGTGCAGAAAATATAGCATTGTCTTGTTGTATGTGTTGCATAAGTGGTAAAGGTATATAGCGGAGTTGCTATGTGTGGGTGTTGCGACACATATGCGTAGAGAAGGATGAGGCATGGCGTATTGGTATAGTAACTGTGGTGTGAGGATGAGGAAGAGTGTTAGAGGTGATATTGTTTATGTTATTCCTTGTCTGGTGTTACTAAAATGTTGGTAAGTTGGGAAAGAAAAAGAGTCGTTTGATTTCCCGAGTTGAGTCAATTGTGACAGTTTTGCTAGGACGGGGTATTAGTGCTACTCCTTGGGGGAGAGATTTATGTCGGGCGGATATCAAAAGGTGTATGCATTAGAGCGGTGGTGGTAGGCGAATGACCTACATATGTCCTCCTTGAAAACTTTTCATGTACAGTATCACGTGATAAGGGAGATGGTTCACGCTATCAAGGTGTTGGTGTGTTTGGGTGCTACGTGAAAGTCCCGAATCAGGCGTTTGCATGTCTTGTTTCCTGTGCCTACCCGAAGGAATGGAAGTGATCACATTTAGCTGAGGCTAGAGCCTAAGTATTTCTTGGTCAGTTTGAGTGTTTTATTGGTGTGTTGAGATAGAACATGACGGTTGGTATAGCGGGGTTAGTGGGCCATGAGGTGGAGTATGTCCTAGAGGCTAAGGATTCCCTTGTGACCTGTGAGTGGTGACACCGCAGATTTCATTATTGTCATGTTGCAGGTAGGAGAGTTTTCCAAGGTGGAGAGAACTACGTTGTTGGCAACTACCCGGCGTCAAAGGATTCCTATCGCATGGAATGTCTGCCAACTGAGTAAGGCGTTGTCACTTGGGTGGTAACATAAGCCTCAGTTAGTGAAGGATGTGTGGGACCTTGGTGGATCCCTATCTGACCGTAGTCAGAGAGGTGTTATTTGTGTGATGTTCTGGTTCATGGGATTCTTTAGTAGATTCTCAACGTTGGTGACTGGTGTTAGCCCGATAGTAGTTTTTTGGTCTTGCCGTGATTGGGTATGGTACTGCATTTGTTGTTTTGAGTTACTCCTTGGACTCCGTTGGGCGTCTTGTTGACTGTGACCGAATTGGTGGAGGGCAAACTTCATCCTGATGTAGTTGTGTCCTGGATTATAAGTCATCTTGAGTTTCCTTTGGCATTGGTTGGGTTCTGTTGTTGCGTGCATCGCTATAGAGTGAGGCGGTTTTAGCAGTGATGATGGTGTTGCTGGGGTGATCTCCATCTGTGGAAATGCGATTGTGGTTTGCATAATGCTTTTCTCTTGTTTGTTTGTGTTTCCTTGTGACCTCTTTGTGTTTGCTGTCAGGGTAATGTCTACATATGGAGTGTGGCTGCGTTGTAAATTGTTGGTGTCCGTTGATATCACATCTCAGTGGTGTCATTGTTGGGTATTTTATATTGTGGAGTGTTGGTCCTATTGTGACACGAGTAAGCGTCTAACGCCGAGTACCCTGCTATGTCGATGCAGTGACTTCTCGTTCAATCATATGAATTCTAGTGAATGGTTGCTTCACGCATAGGCTTATGGTGTTGGAATTGTTCAGTTGTCGGGGTCTTAGCGAATCTGTGGGAGGTAGTTCTTGTTGTGCTCATGGGTGTTATGTGTTGCTTTAATCTTCTCGTGATGTTTACTACTTGATTTCTCTTTTCGGGGATGAAAAGTCCAAAGGTGGGAAGGTTGTGAGGAAACTCCCTGCGGATGAGTTTATATGGTGTTAGCAAACGGGCAGTGGAACGTTAAACATGTAGTAGTGTTTTGTTTGTGAGTTGTTCCTTGTAGTGGTGTCTATGATGTGAGTTGGTCTGTGACCTATGTGATTTGTTAAACGTACATGTTGGGGATGGGCGTATATGTCATACACCGTCGTGACATGTGAATACTTGTGACATGTGTTAGGTGAGGAGAACAAAGGTTGTTTGTGAGTTTAGACTATGTGTTTCCCTATCATGCTGTGTTGTATTGGGTCTGTGGGTACGTGCCTTCATGTGTGTTATTGTGTGATATCTTCAGTCGCGGGTATGTGAATGGTTATGGGCGATGTGCATCAGCATGTGCATTATGGAAAGTGTATTGTCTTTTCAAGGACGACACGTCCTATAGAGGAAATATGGGAACACGAATCCATGATGCGTGAGCAACACCCATAGTTGTTCGAGGACGAACACTCTTAAGGGTGGAGGGGTGGCTATTGGCTGGTGTATTTCTATTTCCTTTCAACTTTTGACTTTTATTTATATTGAATGTGTTCATGAAATGTTCTTGTGATGGGTACTTGTGACATGTGGATGTGTTTCCATAGATTGTGATGCATGTGGTTATGGACTGTGGTGGCACTCTGTGTTATGTGTTATTGTGTACAATGTGTGGTGTATGACCCATTTGGGTGTTGTGACTTCCTGTGTGGTCTTCCTTGCATGTTGTTTCTTTTCGAGGACGAAAAGTCTTAAGGGGGAGAGGATGTAATAACCCGTATTTTGGGATGTGAGGAGTTAGTCAGTTTTACCCTTTTAGGTGGAAACTGTTGGGTTTTAGGGGGTTTTCTTTCCACACACTTTGGCTTAATCATCTTATATGTTGATGAGCAAGCAAGAGGCAAAGTTTGAGCCTAATAGGGAGTGCACGTGAGAATGCACGTGAGAATAGCTTTTCACATGCAGTGAGATTTTTGCATGGGAGCCTTCCTGATGATGTTGCAAGGCTTGTGGTGAAATTCTAGAGCATTTGGAGGTGCCCATGAGAAAGGCCTTTCTCACGTGCAGCCTCCATTACCCTTGTTTTGTTGTTCTGATCCTCTTTTGCTAAAGGACCTTGGTGACATTATGGGTGCTTTGTCCTGTGTGGTTGCAAAAAGGTTGTAGTCTGTCATCAAAACTACGTCGTTTTGATGCTAGGATTCATTTAATCAAAACTACGTCGTTTTGGGGTTTGAGTTGTCTATATAAAGAGGTGAGGCTCCTTGTTTTAGGTTTAGGGTTCTCTTCAGCTGCTGCAGCCGTCGCAGAGAGAGAGAGAGAGAGAGAGAGAGAGAGGAAGGAAAGCTTCTAGTCGTGGTTGCTGCGGTGGTGTTTCCGTGGGCGAACGGCATTTGGCATGGAGGCTAAGGCGTGGAGGAATCTGTTGAGGTAGGGGTTTTGTCTTTCCTGGTCTGTTCCGGGGGTTAGGCCTTGTGGATATTTTGTAAAGTTTCTATTGTTAATGCTATAATACTTATACGTAAATTCATATAGGTGTGATCTCCTATATGAATGTTGGCCTTCAATGGCATTTTGGTGTGATTCTGATGTTGGGTGGGCAGTGCATGTTAAATGTTCGATAAAATGCCTGTGTGAATATGTTTGTGTGAATATGCCCAGTATGTGTTTGATAATATGCCAGTACGGCTAGAATTGTGAGTTGGTAAAGGTATGCATGCCAAGTGTTTGTTTTTATGCCTGAGTGGCTGGGTTTGTACATTTGTGAATGTGTGCCTACTAAGTGTTTGGTTTTATGCCTGAGTGGTTATGTGTGTTATGTTTTGTGGAACCCGATGGCTGTGAAAGCCCGGGACTGTTTTGTGAAACCCGGTGGCTGTGGAAGCCCAGGACTGTTTTGTGGAACCCGGTGGCTGTGGAAGCCCGGGACTGTGTTGTGAAACCCGGTGGTCTGGGAAGCCCGGGATCGCTCTTGGAAACCCGGTGGTGTGGAAGCCCGGGATCGCTTTGGAAACTCGGTGGCTGTGGAAGCCCGGGACTGTTCATGTGCTAGCCTGTGTGGCTGTTTGAAATATTTGTTCTTGCTGATGGCTTACTATTATATTTGTATCACGACACTGCACTTGTACACACGACATGTAGATGCTAGGAGCATGAGATGGGTTGGGGAGACATGATCCCTACTAAGCTGTGGTTGCTCACCCCTCCTACTGTGATGTGTTTTCTTTCAGGAACCTACAGGCGTTAGGTGGAATCCCGAGGTGGAAGACTATATTTTCTTTATCGTTTCTTTTCGATTATGTTATTTTATGGAAATTGATGTATCCCCAGAGGGGAGGTATTGTAAAAGGATTTGGAATGTAATAAAGATATTTAATTTACATCTTTGTGATTATCAGTGGTGAATGTATACGTTGACCTGCGTGAATATTTGTTTTGTACATCCACCTCCTGGCCACCGGGTTGGGTATAGGGGTGTCACGAACCGGTTTCCTCGGGTTGGAAATTCGGGGCGTGACAGTCCATGATCCCCCATGGGATCCCAGCTCAGGGCACTCAGCCCTAGCTCCATGAGCTCAACAGCTCAACTCAGGCCTTAGCCTATGCACAGTGCAATATGCCCTGCCACAGTCGCCACACAGGCCTGCCGTCGGTGCATATACCGCCACGTCAACCACATAGCACCATCGGTGCATCACGGTGAGAACCCAAACAAGTCACGGAGTCCATGCCCCAATACCTCACACCAACATACTAACATTAGTATGGCATGTCATTTTCAACATTTCCCTTAGAGTCGTAGCCAGTCTTCACAAGTAAATCTTCAATCCTTGATTTATGATGGAAGTACCCATAGCAGCTATTTTCTTGAAATCAAAAGTCCCGGCATTGGGTTCTCATATCATAAATAAGATAATCTGATTTTTGGGGATTTTTTTGAGATGTCTAACCCCACTTTCCAAAAATTCACCACTACGAACTTTTGGGTTTTTCCGAGATTTTACACTAAAACCCAATTTTCACATTTTGAAATAGTAGAAATTAATTTTTCTAGTATTTTTCTTTGAATCCAAATGGGGAATATTTCGTTATTTACATTGTAACTTAATTCTTAAATGTGTAGATGGGTATGGGTTACAATGTAAATGGTCCAGTCCAGTGCAGTTGCACTAGCTCGAAGCTGTAGAACAACCTGCCTCGTAGCTTCAGAACTGCGACTCGTAGCGCAGGACTACAGCGCGCCTCGGAGACTCGTAACTAGAGCTGTGACTCGTAGCTGCATAGCGCGCCTCGAAGACTCGAAGCGGGTCTTCGATCTTAGACCTTCGGACTACGAACTATGGGTCTACGAACTACGACCCTACGAACTACGAACCTTCGAACTACGAACCTTCGAACTACGAACCTACGAACTACGGGTCTACGAACTACGACCCTATGACCCAGAACTTCGGATTTTCGTCAGTTCGACCCAGTAATGCGCCCAGGGTACTGTTTATCGTCATTTTTGCCTGTGCTTCGTCTGGAACGCACCCAGAAACTCCCAGACGCTCACTAACACCCCTGTTTCACAACAAACTACGATATCTACCTCAAAGCGCGTTCAGAACGCCTCTAAATCGCGCAGAAACAACAGAAACACGTATAAAATTTCAGATTTCCAAAAATCTAGATCTAAACCCAGATTTCCATGGTTGACTTATCAACCCTCATGGAAAACACAATCAATCAACCCCAAAATCACAGAAACATATATCCACAATGATATAAAACAGTTCTTAACCACATATCTTATGCTAAACCATTAGATCTAACCCAAAATTGGATTTCCCCAAATTCTAGGGTTCATGCTCAATCCATAAATCATGATAAATTCGTGCAGATCTAAAACAAGAGAGAGATAGGAAGTTCAAGGACACCTACTTGAAGTGAATCTTTGAGCTCCACGAACCCAAATCGCCCTAAATCGCCAAGGCCTCTAAGCTCTCTCAAGCTCTCTTTCTCAAACGCACAAACGTGAAACGTAAAGTGAAAGCTTTTTTTTCCTGCTATTTATATTTCTGTCAGTCAACTGACCTAGTCAACTATTGACCCAATCAATAATTGACCTCCCAACACAAAAATTGACCTCCAAGGCCCCGAACTCCAAATTGAGTCAAACTACAGTTAAAACGCTCGAAATGACGAGCACAACACTAAACAGATATTATTACACCCAAATGACCACCCAAACGCAAAGTCAACCAATAAACCCCAAAAAGTCAACAATTGGGTCAAACGGGGCTCCGACTCGGAATCGGGCCCAAGTACAGTCAAAATGCTCACATCGACAACTACACTACCGTCTAGATAGTTATATTCCCATAGAATGACTATCTCTCAAAACTACCCAAATTCGAGTCTTTACAAACCTTGGGTAGATACCCTACGTCCCAATTGTTGTGTGATTTACGCAGAGCTTGGTAAGGGAGGAGTAGTGGATTTGAAGCCACCGTGTTCTTCTGATCCTTCGAGACTAGATTCAAGTAGGTGATTCTTAACTCTTCATTATTCTATCGCATGAACACAAATTGTTAGAGATAGTATGGGTTGAATCTTTATATATAAATAAATAAATAAATAAATAAATATATATATATATATATATATATATATATGTGCCGAAATCTTTGTCGTTGCTTGACTTCCACAAATCTTATTGCTTTGCTGCTAGATTTGATGTGTCGGCTCTAAGGGCGTTAGATATGGCCGCGCGAACGTGAGGGCAGGGAGGGGCAGCGGCATCAAGGCCGCCCCATGGATCGATCGCGCGCCTTGTGTAGATGTGTGAAGGAGGGGATGGCGGCATCAGTGCCGCCCCGTGGATCGTCTTTGCGCACTAGCACGCGCTAACGTGGAAAACAAAGGGGGGCAACGACATCGGTGTCGCCCCGTACGTCTTTGCCAATCAAAACAAATCTTAATGGATGATAATTAAGGGTAGGTATGTGATAATAATGAGCTGTACCTCTTATCATGCATGGTACGAGGTCCCAAGGGTATGCCATATTTGAATATATATAATTATTACATATAGATCTTATCATATATATATATATACATACATATATATATATATACATATATATACATATATATATATATATATATATTACGGTAATGTACGGAAATGTTCAAGGGAATTAATTAATAGTAATAGAACGGAAAATTTTAGGATATTAATATACTATTAATACTATTAAGACATATTAAATTAACTTAAGATATTATTGGAGATACCAATAAGATAGGAAATTAATGATGCTGCATATAATCCTATAATATACTATTAATATATATTATGCGGAGTATCTGATATATCAATATACTATGTGGAGTATTACGATTAAGTATATAGGTAGGGATATATAATATTAATATTGGAATACATCTATATAATCTTACGTATTAAGATTACATCTATATATTGGTACTATTTCATATATATTGTTTTAACTATTAATAATAGGATGGATTAGATCTATATTAATTATGTAATAATTTAATATATATATATATATATATATATATATCATAATAAAAAAATTACAAATGTATTGCCCATGTAAAAATCCATATCATCGAAAGTAATTGGTAACTCACTGTCAATTTCCCACCTATTATACATATATATTAATGCCGCAAAGAATCATACAAGCTAACTAGCGGGCTGGAGTATTGGGCCGGTCCCTTTTGGGTCTACTGAATTTTTAAATATTACTTTGGCCTGTTATTGTAATTTAATAAAATAAATATTATTTGTGGATTAATATTACCAATTTAATATATATATATATATATATATATATATATCATTTATGATACATTATTACTGGTTTGGTTATTTAAATGCTTGTAAGGCAGTTGTTCTGAGTCCTGACTAGTGGAAATCCTGTTTATTAATTATGTGTGTGGATGTGATAAATTGTTGTTTATTAATTATGTGTGTCGATGTTGTGATAAATTGGTGTTTATTAATTATGTGTGTGGATTTTGTGGTGGAGTTGGTTGAGTTAGCCGTGGGTCTTACATAGGGCTAGCGAGAGGCCGCAGGTCCCCTATGTGGCTGGTTAACCCAGGTCCCATATGTGGCTAGTTGTCATTAGGGACACCGCAGGTCCCACTTATGGCTATCTGATAGTGATTGGATCCTTAGAGTTGGTGACGGGAATCCTGTGGATAGTTAGATTGACTGATGCGAACCTTTAATGAATGAAATGTAATAAGTGTGATGTCATATTTTATGCTTTAATGTAAGCCTTTTGTGATAGATTAGGACACTACACTGGCACAAGCATACACGATCATGTAAATTTAGGATCTCATGTTATAGGATGGTAAGGAGATAGAGATCGCCTACTGGTCATTCATGCTCACCCCTACTTTGTTGACATGTTTCAGGTACCGACTCATTTGTTAGAGGCGGGTCCAAAGCTAATGGTTATTTATTTTACGTTTTGTCATAACTTGGTTTATTGATTTGTAAGACATAATTGGTTTTAATGTTTGAATATCCGGACGAGGGTCCGTGAAAGTTTTATTGGATTTATAGCATGAGTTTATTTTTAATAAATTATTTTCCTTAGCTTCATAGCATGTGGGAATATACAGGAATACCCCTGATGTATGATTGTACGGGTATATTTGGGACAGGAACCATTGTGTAGTCTATATCGGTGCTAGTCACCAACCCTTTGACCCTTCAGGTGCGGGCATGAGGAAGTCACACTCTTAGTTTCGGTCCTTCCGGGTTTTAGGGGCATGACAAGCTGGTATCAGAGCATGGTCTAGTGGACCTAGGGTAATGGCGGTGATTGATTGAAACTTTGGAGCTTAAGAGACATTGGGGAGGGCGCCTGATCACTACAGTCCCTAATGGTGTCCTTGGTTAACTTAGTGTCAATCAAATCATCTTAGGATGCATTGGGATGGGTGCATACATGACATGACATTGCTTGTGCATTTAGGGCACTAGAATTGATTGTGCATGTGACTCTGATAGAATAAATAGCCACCAGTTGGCAATATGATTGTTCTAATGATATCTGCTGATTAGGAAAACTATGTTTAATTGATTGTTTGTTGGTGTGATCCTGCGGGTTATGATTGATTGACTGATTGATGTGTATAGATGCGGGGCAATGTCCTATCGATGACTATTTGGACTTGTGAGTTATATGTGGTGTAGACCTATTGGCCAAGAGTGATGCAATGTAATTTGTGATTATTTCCTGAGAATGATGTTAGAGCTCTATTGTTTGTTTGTTGTGAACCTATGGGTCATAAATGTTTTTGCTATGATGTGAATTGGTTGAATAATAGCATCATATTTATTTGATAACAAGTAGCAACTACACCAAATCATTATATATGCACACACACGTAATCGAAGTCTATGCCTTACATATTCTTAGAGTATACTTTTGACATTCAGTTGTCTCAAGTGACAATTTGTTAGATTCTGCTAGTATAATGTATGATATATAAAGTGGTAGCAAAAGGATTGGATGTTTGGAAATGTTACTTAATAAAAGTAAAGCATAAAGTACGACAATGGTAAATGATGAGATAAAATATTCAAGGATCAAATAATACAATGAATTTAATAATATAGTAAAACTAGAAAATGTTTTGACTAACAATATATATTGATCGGATATTAGGCTTAGATATTATGATAAGACAATGATAGAATTGGTAGATTTAATAATGGTTCATTTTCGTTTTGAAGCAATCGAAAGGTTTCAAGTGCTAACCAGTGGGGGGAGATAGTGCTAACATAGTCTTTTGGAAAGAAGTGAAGAATTCATTTCTGTTGGATAAAATATTTTAATAATTTGTCTTTTCAAAATGTAGTAAGTAAATGATTTAGAACGTGATAAAACAATCTGAGAATCAAAGGGAGTTGTATTTCTTATGACTTTATAAGAGGTTTTGGAAATAGTCTTGGAGGAACACCACAAGAGGAAAATAAAAATACCCTTTTCCCTTAGATTTGAATTGTGTAACTTGTTAAAGAAGTGATGATGTCTTTAAAATACAGTTTAATATTAACTTTGTGTTATAAAATAATAATAATAATATGCTTACAACACTAGTAATAGTAATAAATAAATATATAAATAAAACGATGACCGACTCTGTAGTTGTGTGATACAATACTGTTGGGGGTTAATGAACCCCGTGATGTTTGGAATTATAATGTGTGATTGAAATGTGTATCGTGTTGTGTATCTATGCCTGAGTGTGACCATGATAGTATTTCCTATTATTGTCTTGTTCCACTTTGATTGGTTTGTTGTTAGTTATATGCATTATTATTTTGATGTAGCTTTGTTTGGTTGCTCTACCTGTGATTGTTGCATGGTTTAGGTGCATTTCTAACATGTGGTCATGACTCATAAGGCATTGTGTACTTGTTGTGGTTGTTGGGGAATATAGGTTATAAGAGGGCAGGTTGTTGGACTTTGGTTATACAATGTTTAATTAGGGTGGTGAGTCTATCCTGTGAATCCGGGTGGATAGTATTTTAATGGAGTTTTGGGCTCTAGTCCTAATCCTTATTGTTTGGGTTCAATTAGGTTGGTTAGTCTTGGTGGTGATGTTAACACCAATTGGAGTAATTTTAAGGTAGCATGTGGTCAGTTGTAGAGTTGTTGGTATGGTGTTGTTTCGTCAATGATTCGTTATAATGGTTATTTGGCAGATTAATTACATGGGGTTACTAGTAGTGGTTTGATATTAGGTATTAGGCGTGCAGTGGTTATGCATGGTGCAATTTGTTGATTTGATTGATTATTGGATTTTGATAGGTGATCATATCGACTGAGATTCGGCAATCTATGTTAAGGTGTTAGTTTAACTATGTTGAGGTGTCCATTTAACCTTATTGTTGTGACCATGGTTATTCGTATTCTTGAGTTACCACTGGAGTTGGGCAAGTTTATGCTGCGTTCCAAGTGACTTAGCTAAGGATGCGTTACCCAAATATCTAAGCCTTGTTGCGTTGGCAAGGGATTATAAATAATTTACAGAAGAATGATAAACCCCCTCATTATGTGAGTGGTTAGTAGATGCGTTGTAAGTTCAAGGGAATGTGAATCGGTGAATGTATTGTTGCTTTGTGAAGCTTAATGGTATGTCCCCAAGTATTGAACTTGTTAACGGTTGGTGGACTAAGCGTTACCTTAACAATACAAATAGTATTGAGCTAAGTGGGTTTTTGGATCCTATCATTGCGGTTAGAGACCCTTACCGTTAGGATTATTAGTTGGTTCGTCTTTTCGAGGACGAAAAGTCCTAAGGGGGAGAGAATGTAAGGATTTTCTTGATATCGTGTTATGTGAGTGTTTGTTTTATGCTATTTTGTTTTATGTATGTCGTTTTATAGTGTCTGTTGTATGCTATTTTGTTTGTCATATGTTGTTTTATATTTGTATTCACGCGTTTATTTGTTGCTTGAGAGCATATACTAGTTTTGGTTTATGGTAGATATTGTATCAACTCGCCGCTTGTGGGTTAATAAGTTTTTAAGATGGTTTGGGTGTGTTAGAATATGTGGCAATAATTGTATTTGTGTGAGTGTGGGCTTGGTTGGATATTGAGGTCTATGACATCTTATGGTGATTGTTGTGACATTTAAGTCAGTTGGCTTTTCGGGGGCGAAAAGTCCTAAGGTAGGGAGGATATAAACACCCGTACTTGTGTGAAGTTGAAAGTTAACCCCGAATAGAGTTGAGAATATCTATTCGACAACATGGGCTTAACGTGAGTGTTTTGAGTTATTATTATCATTAATATGATTTTAATATTTTGAGTTTATTATTATAGTGTTAATATTATTAATAAAATTATTTAAGTATTTTGGGTTATTATTATTATTATAATTAATGTCATTACTAATATTATTATTATTGATGTAATTATAGAGGCTATTATTATTATTATTATTATTACTATTATTATTATTTTAAAAAAATAATAGTATATAAAGGAGGAACCTTGGGTAGATACCCTACGTCCCAATTGTTGTGTGATTTGCGTAGAGCTTGGTAAGGGAGGAGCGGTGAATTTGAAGCCACCATGTTCTTCCGATCCTTTGAAACTAGATCCAGGTAGGTGATTCTTAACTCTTCATTATTCTATCGCATGAACACAGATTGTTAGAGATAGTATGGGTTGAATCTTTATATATATATATATATATATATATATATATATATATATATATATATATATATATATTGTGCCAAAATCTTTGTCGTTGCTCGACTTCCACAAATCTCGTTGCTTTGCTCGTCGTGGATTTGATGCGTCGGCTCTAAGGGCGTTAGATGTGGCTGCGCGAACGTGAAGGCAGGGAGGGGCAGCGGCATCAAGGCCACCACATGGATCGATCGCGCGCCTTGCGCAGATGTGTGAAGGGGGGCGGCGGCATCGGTGCCGCCTCATGGATCGTCTCTGCGCGCGCTAGGACGCGCCGACATGGAAAAGAAAGGGGCAGCGGCATCGGTGCCGCCCTGTACGTCTTCACCAATCAAAACAAATCTTAATGCTTATAGTTGGATGATAATTAAGGGTAGGTTTGTGATAATAATGAGTTGTACCTCTTATCATGCATGGTTCATGAAATGTGTGTCTATATTTAAAATTTAAACAATGCTCAAAAATGAAATATAGGTACAAGGACCTAGGGGTAGCCATTTTTGAAAATATATATATATATAATTATTACATACAGATCTTATCATATATATATATATATATATATATTACGGTACTGTAGGGAAATATTCAAGGGAATAAATTAATAGTAATAGAACAGAAAATTTTAGGATATTAATATACTATTAAGATATATTAAATTAACTCAGATACCGATAAGATAGGAAATTAATAATGTTGCATATAATCCTATAATATACTATTAATACTATTAATATATATTATGTGGAGTATTACGATTAAGCATATAGGTAGGGATATATAATATTAATATTGGAATACATCTATATAATCTTACGTATTAAGATTTAATCTACATATTGGTACTATTTCATATATATTGTTTTAACTATTAATAATAGGATGGATTAGATCTATATTAATTATGTAATAATTTAATATATATATATATATATATCATAATAAAAAAATTACAAATGTATTGCCCATGTAAAAATCCATATCATCGAAAGTAATTGGTAACTCACTATCAATTTCCCACCTATTATACATATATATTAATGCCGCAAAGAATCATACAAGCTAACTAGCGGGCTAGAGTGTTGGGCCGGTCCCTTTTGGGTCTATTGAATTTTTAAATATTACTTTGGCCTGTTATTGTAATTTAATAAAATAAATATTATTTGTGGATTAATATTATCAATTTAATATATATATATATATATATATATATATCATTTATGACACATTATTACTGGTTTGGTTATTTAAATGCTTGTAAGGCAGTTGTACTGAGTCTTGACAAGTGGAAACCTTGTTTATTAATTATGTGTGTGGATGTGATAAATTGGTGTTTATTAATTATGTGTGTGGATTTTGTGATAAATTGGTGTTTATTAATTATGTGTGTGGATGTGATAAATTGGTGTTTATTAATTATGTGTGTGGATTTTGTGGTGGAGTTGGTTGAGTTAACCATGGGTCTCACATAGGGCTAGCGAGAGGCCGCAGGTCTCCTATGTGGTCGGTTAACCCAGGTCCCATATGTGGTCAAGTTGTCGTTAGGGACACCTGGAGTCCCACTTATAGCTATCTGATAGTGATTGGATCCTTGGAGTTGGTGACGAGAATCCTGTGGATGGTTAGATTGACTGGTGCAAACCTTTAATGAATCAAATGTAATGAGTGTGATATCATATTTTGTGCTTTAATGTAAACCTTTTGTGATAGATTAGGACACTACACTGGCACAAGCATACACCGATCATGTAAATTTAGGATCTCATGTTATAAGATGGTAAGGAGATGGAGATCACCTACTGGGTATTCGTGTTCACTCCTACTTTGTTGACATGTTTCAGGTACCGACTCATTTGCTAGAGGCGGGTCCGAAGCTAATGGTTATTTATTTTACGTTTCGTCATAACTTGGTTTATTGATTTGTAAGACATAATTGGTTTTAATGTTTGAATCTCCGGACGAGGGTCTTTGAAAGTTTTATTGGATTTATAGCATGAGTTTATTTTTAATAAATTATTTTCCTTAGCTTCATAGCATGTGGGAATGTACAGGAATACCCCTGATGTATGATTGTACGGGTATATTTGGGACAACACCCGTTGTGTAGTCCATATCGGTGCTAGTCACCAACCCCTTGACCCTTCAGGTGCGGGCATGAGGAAGTCACACTCTTAGTTTCGGTCCTTCTGGGTTTTGGGGGCATGACATCTAAGGCCTAACAGAAAGGGAAGAGGTATCCAAGGCCTGACAGAAATTGAAAAGGCATCCAAGGCCTGACAAAAAAGGAAAAGGCATTCAAAGCCTGATAGGAATTGAAAAGGATTCTAGGGCCTAACAGGAGTGGAAAAGGCATCCAAGGCCTAGCAGGAATTGAAAAGGCATTTAGGGCCTAGCAAAAAGGGAAGAGGCGTCCAAGGCATGACAGAAATTGAAAAGGCATCTAGGGCCTAACAGAAAGGGAAGAGGCGTCCAAGGCCTGACAGAAATTGAAAAGGCATCCAAGGCCTGACAGAAAGGGAAAGGCATCCAAGGCTTGACAGAAAGGGAAAAGGCATCTAGGGTCTAACATGAGTTGAAAAGGCATCCAAGGCCTAACAGAAAGGGAAAAGGCATCCGAGGCCTAATAGAAAGGGAAAAGGCATCCAAGGCCTGACAGGAATTGAAAAGGCATCTAGGGCCTAACAGAAAGGGAAGAGGCATCCAAGGCCTGATAGAAATTGAGAATTGAAAAGGCATCGAAGGCCTAGACAAGGGTACATGATTGTTGAAGAAGGTATATGGGCTCCCTCTACGAGTCCACTCAATGAGATCGCTCTACGAGGTTACCCGAAAAGAGAGGAAGTTTGTTCGCGTGTCAAAAGGGTGCTTTTAGAGCTTGGGGAAATTGCAAAGAAAGATTTGTACAGTTGAACAAAGAAAGCTAGGAGGGCTTGATGAGAAGCTTACTGAGGATGAGCTCTTAGGATCTTCATAGGCAATAACATTCTTGAAATTGCAGAATATGCTAAATGTATGCAAATGAGGCATGGAATGCAATGTGCTGTATGCGGGGATGCATAAACCTCAACCTATGGTGCAATATGATGCAATGCGATGTATGTATCGAATGCAATGTGATGTATCACTGAGGGTTTGGCAAGGGCTAGAGATTTATCTCAAAGTCGCTGGAGAGGTTCGTTGACATTCAACTTGTTGGGGAACTATTTTTTTTCCGGGTCGGGAAAGCTTTTCGATCCTAGCTAGGGAACTTCCTTCGTTGTGGATAAAGGGCCTGTTTGACTTAGCTTCACCGCGCTAAGGAGCTTGACTTGACGACTTCGCTGGAGATATTGATATTCTGTGGAGATATTGGTACTCGAAGTTAGGGGACTTCACTTTTTTGGAGATTTTGAGCTTGACCCTCTCCATAAGGCAATGCCAACGGAGCCTACTAGGGATTTAAAATATTCTACTTAAATATAAAATGAAGACGATAAAATATGATTAGGGATATAAAACAGGATTTTGCTAGTTTAATTCCACAAAACATATTTATATCATAAAAAGTGCCCATTGTTATAATCGATAAACAGAATTACAAGCCTTTAAAAAGCATAATATACAAATTTGATTTGAGTGTGCCTTAGGTTTGACCAAGTCTTCCACCGTTTGCGGTTGTTGTCTTTAGGTGGTCCTGTTTCCACTTGTTTGCAATGAACCCTATTTTATGTGGTCCCGATCCTTATGAATTCTAACTTGCTTTCACCCTTCAGGATTCATTTTTTGGCTTTATATTTTACCCTTGGTGCCCTTTCGGGTTTTCACCAAAATACAAAAATGGACGACCTTTCGAGGATTGTTTGGGAGGACCCGTATTCACCTAAATAGACATTTCGGACTGTTTCTCACATGCACATTTTTGGGCGCTTTAACCAGGGGCATTGACCATCTTTTTGGCAAGTTTGACTTTTCCCAACGACAATTGTTTTGGCCATAACTTCTTCGTTTTACGTCGGAATTAAATGCGGTCAAGTGCATAAGTCTCCAAATTTCATCCTCTATCACCTGATGTTGGCCTTGGGGCACTTTAGGGCCTTGCAATAGTGGTCCTCAATTTTTGGCTTCCTTGTTCTTGTCATAGCGTGTCCATCAAAATTGGAATTTAACATCGGTGCCAAACCTGGGGATTGACTCCTTGATACCGGGGGGGGGGGGGGGGGCTTTATGGACCTGTTTAATGAGATACATGGCATGGGAGGATAGATATAAAATGTGCAAATGGTTAGTATGTCCAACCCGGACAAAATGGGGTCCAACATGTATAGAGTACGATCATACATCAATATGCATATAATATGTCAAACAATCATACAAACATCATATGACAAACAAGATATAATACAATCGTCCACAAACCCATGTCCGGGATACAATACAAAAGCCATAGAATACAACTATTATACATCGAGTAGTGGGCACGTCCTTCCTGGAAGAAAGTCCTCCACTAGTCTAGGGTCACACCTGAAAAGGATAAATAACAAGTAGGGGTGAGCGACAAGCTCAGTAGGTGACCCTAAAACTCTACATCATGTAAACATACAAGTCTGTACTATAGTACTCGTGCATCGTGTAGTGTGCACAATCATCAAGACTTCGTCAGCAAACAAATATCAGGACCCGGCCGCCCACACAGGAGAGCTTGTCCACGATCCTCAACAGGATCCCACTTAGGGCACTAATCCCTAGCTCCACGAGCTCAACGACTCACGAGCTCAATGGCTCAACACGATCCTCAATAGGATCTCAGCTCAGGACACTCAGCCCTAGCTCCACGAGCTCAACGGCTCAACCCAGGCCTTAGCCTATCACGTAAACCACATAGCACAACCTGTGCCTCACGGTGAGAACCCAAATAAGTCATGGAGTCCAAGCCCCAAATCCTCAACCTAACATACCAACACTAGTATAGCATTAAGGTTCACAACACTCCCTTTAGAACTGAGGCCAGTCTTCACAAATCGATCCTCATGCCTTAACCAAGGAAGAAGATACTCATAACAGTTGTTTTCTTGCAATAAAAAGTCCCGGCATTGGATCTCCATATCATAACTAAGATAATCTGATTTTTGAGGATTTTTTCTTAGATACGTAACCCCACTTTCTAAAAATTCACCTCTACGAAAAACTAAATTTTCTCAAGATTTTACACTAAATCCTAATTTTTACATTTTGAAGGAGTGAGAATTTAATTTTCTAGTATTTTTCTTTGAATTCGAAAGGAGGGTATTTCGCTGTTTACATTGTAACTTAAGTATAATACTTGGCTTAAAGGTTATAATGTAAATGGTCCAGTCCAGTGCAATTGCACTGCTGCAGAATACTACTACGGAATACTGTTACGGAACAACTGTTGCGGAACACTGCTATGCACTACTGCTACAGAGTGAAGCTGCGGAAGAACTGTTGTAGAGCGAAGCTGCGGAAGAACTGGTGCGGAGCGAAGTCAAAAGAACGTTGCGGAGCAAAGCCGCAGAAGAAGCGTTGCGGAGCGATGCTACGGAGTGAAGCTGCAGAGTGATGCTACGGACTCCGAAGTTACTGACTATGAAGCTGCTGACTGCAAAACTACTGACTACGAACTTCGACCCTAAAGTTCACCCAGGGTACTGTTCATCATCATTTTTGCCTATTCTTTTTCTGGAATCAACCCAGCGACTCCCAGGCACTCAAGATTAAAAAGAATAAATTAAATCAATATTACCTTATTCAGAATAATATCCATCCCAAAATAGTAAGCATTACCTCTTATGTGTACCAAACGCACGCGAAAATAAGAATTAATTTTATTTCATTACATTCACTCACAAACCAAACACGAAAAACTATATGCGTCAACCCATAAATTCATATCACAACATAGTATATAAGGATGCACGAGGCAATCATAAATTGTAATTAAAAATATAATTAATCTTCAAAAACAACTTAAGATAAAGTTAATAAAATAATCAGGGATAAATTAAGAGTGGCACCGTTAAGTAATCGAAGAAGAAAGGAGAATAGGAAATTCGGTGAGAGAGGCTAGGTGGAAAAGCATTAATCCTTTTTACAATAACAATTAAACCAACTATGAAAATTGGGCAAAAAATTCTTTGGCAACTAACTTATATTGAACAATTTATTTTACGGTCAAAACGTTAAAATATTATAATTCATATGTATAATTAAACACAAACCACTAGAAGTGATCATCAGTCGACTCAGTTCAATTGATTTGTATATAATTTTTAAATTAAACCAAAGACATTAAATTTTAAAAAATTCAAATCAAAACCAACCAATAGAAGTTAAAAACCATCAGTCCTTTCTTCGGTTTGGTGCATAATATTTAATTTGATTCATCGGTCTGAATTGATTTTTAAATTTTAACGACAAATTAAAAAAATACATTTATCTCAAACATCATCACCAATCAATTTCTGAAGATACCAACCAAAAAAATATCTAAAAACATTAAATATTCAAATAAGAAAACAAAATATTAAATCTGAATTTGAAATATCACCGTTTAAAAACCCAACAAATAAAACCTATCACAATAAATATTATTAAGTTCAAATTTTGCTAAACAACATATTAAAAATAGCAAATGATATATAAACCTATCAAAATATAATAAATCCAAGAATTAACGAACATCTAAGAGCACTAACAATGAAATAATCAAATGTATCGACAAATTTACCTACATATAGTAATATTGATCATAAGTTCAACTCAAAATATATATATTAATTAAAATTTTTATTAAATACCAAACTTTAAGTTCAACTCGAAATATATATATTTTATGACATCGGCTAACTAAATTTAACTAGCTAATACCACAAAATTTGATATTTAATAAAAATTTTAATCAAAATATTATTTTATATAAATAAATTTATTAAAACATTTAACTATTATAACCATAGCCAAAACTATAAACCAAGTATCATTACTTGATCTTATTTTAAAAACCCTTTTTTTATCCATTCCGTTCAATTTGATCCGATTGACCAGTTTAGTTCAATCACCCCTACTATAAAAAGAAAACAAATGACCACAGCTACTTAAAATAATTAGAATTCACACATACGACCGGCACCATGATAAGAAAAGGGCTCACAATGACAACTCAGACAGCGAATGGCTTCATATTTGAAACTTCTTCAGCCAAGCTATAACCGCTGATTTATTTACCAAACATAGGTGTCACATTCATCTGACACCATTTAGGGTGTGGCAACATTTTCCTTGGCAAGAGGAGCTACCTCCTCCCCATCAGTTCCAGGCTCAGCACCAGCCACCGCAAGGCTGAGAAGCACCTTCTCCCATTGCTTCGCCGGCCCCTGCATTCATAAACACATTTCATTTTGGCTCCCAACCAATAAAAAAAATTATTTAAATTGCCTATATTGTACTTCCATTTGAGACTCACATAGATGGAGGAATAAGATATAATTTATGGGTTTTATACTAACCTTCCAAGAGAGATCTTGGGCCATGCAATTTTGCACCATCTCTTTTAGAGCAGGGCTCCCATAGATTGCAAGAGCTTTTTCCACAGTAGCAACTACCGAGTATACATCATCTGGATCAACTTCATCGCACTGAAATGTCCCATTGGCATGAGGACTGATTATTTACCAAATCATGAGAAAGGAAACACAGCCAGCGATTAGCAGTGTGCATATTATGAGTTGCTTACATCAACGTTGAAGCCTCCCATCAAAAATCCTGTAAAACCTTCTTTGATAGTGTCAACAAGCCCACCAGTTGAGGCCCCAATAGGCACCTGCAAGAATATAATAGTTTTACAGAAAAAACGAGGACACGAACTTTTAAAAAAGGGTTAAGGTAACTGCAAAAAAAATCTAGGAACTAGAGAAAGCCAATGACACTAGTTCAGTGTGGGGAGTAGGAGGGAGGTATATAGCTTTACCGTTCCATATCTCATAGCATGCAGCTGAATGAGCCCGCACGGTTCAAATCTACTCGGGATCAACATAAAATCAGCTCCGGCAGTTATCATATGGGCCAGGGGGGACATTGAATTTAGCTACTCCTCTAGCCTTGTCTGGATATTTTATTTCGAGCTGTTCAATCTCCTTCTCCATATGTTTTTTCCCAGTTCCCTATTCAATCAATAGACATTGTCATCAAGGTAAGGGGCGGCAGCAGCAACAGAAAAAAAAGCATGGAATGATAAAAAACTAAATAAATCAGAACTTACAAGAACTATAATCTGCACTTTTGACCCAACAATTTTTGGAATGGCTGCTGCTAGAATATCTGAACCCTTTTGCTCTTCTAGTCTGCCAATGAAGCCTATCAAAGGGATATTCCTGTCCACTGGCAACCCAACTTCGGCTTGAAGGGTTTCCTTCAATATAGGTTTTGCATCCAAAGCCTAATAATAACATATTGATTCAATTTAAAGATTAACCACTGCAAATTTGTATTGTGAAAAGGATAATAATGAAAAAACTAAGAAATTATGTTAGCGGTGGATTCTCACAGTCGTCGCGTCATATCTGACATCAATGAATTTGTCAGTAGATGGATTCCACTCTTGAACATCCATACCATTGACAATACCAGTAATACTACCAGCTCTACGAATAATGTTGTCCAATTCTACACCTCTTTCTATGCCAGAAACTAGTTCCTTGGCGTAGTATGGGCTTACTGTCAAGACCCTATCAGATTCTAATATACCAGCCTTCATCCAGTTGATTTTCCTTCCCTTCACGGGCTTGTTATATCTACATTAATACAAGGGTTGATTATGGCAACATTGGTGTAATCCACAGCAAAATGATACACAATAAATTGCTGTTTAAATGTGAGTATCCATACCCGTCAATGAAATCAAATGCGCCCTTGAATTGGTCAGGCAAATTGAGAAGCGAAAAGTCTGAAAAAAGAAAATCTACCTTGGTATGACATATTGTGGATGCAAAAGGCAACCTGTCCACATTTACAAGACATTCAATGCAAGTTTTGGAGAGAGAGAGTTTTGAATATTCGTCTGATTCAGATTTCATACCTGGAAAGAAAATTTAGCTTACCTTTGCATTCTTGTATATGCCCTTAGATTTGTAAAGTGCTTTAAGATAGCATGGAAGAAGAGCAGTGTGCCAATCATTGGCAATAAAGACAACATCTTCCCCTGCATGATTTTAGAGAAGCGCTCTTTCTTAAATCTAGTCATTAATAACGTACATATAGAGGTATTAAGATTTCAAACACGAGATCCACACCATATGGTCCTGAGAATTGTTTACTGCTGTTCAAGTACAGAACCCTGGATGCCTCAATAGCTGCCTAAAAGAAAATAGATATATAATTCTCAGCTACACACTTTGTCTCACAGCAGAAGGAAGAAAAAAAAAAGAGAATAACAGCAACAAGAACTGTGGGATAGACTACCCATGGGATAGTATGGGTTAAGCTTCTACTTTGCTCTCAGTTTAGGATATAATCACCTTCACATTCAGATTAGAATATTTTAGGCAATCTGGCAGTGCAAGGGAAAACCTTAAAAGGAATTACATAATTCTTTCTGTTGGGAGACTTCATGCTGTCAGATATGAAACATATTTAGCATTCAATTCTAGAGCTAAACACTGTCAAAACAACATGAGCTTATATTTGAAAGCTTTCAGGTTGTGTACTGGTTGTTTTAGTTACGCACGAACATAACCTTGGGGGTAGACGCCATGAATATTGTTGACTGAGAATTTTCAAATACCGAGATGTTAAAAATTGAAAGACAGCGAAAAGAGTTAAAGATAGTTTACCTGACACAACAAGCTGAAACGTAGCTCATTATCTTGATAGTCATCTCCTGCACGAGGGCCATAGATTTTGGATCCCGTTTTCCCCCAGACCTTAAACATCATAAAGATAATAACACATACTAAAAAATATATCTAGAATGATATATCCACATTAAAAAGAAAATCTACGTAAAGCTCATAATCATCCAAATGCTACACACAGATACTCCACGTCAACCCTTACAAACAAGATCGTAAGGGAAAATAGAATATATACACATACCTTCTCAAGGAAAATGGGATGATCAACAAAAACACGATCAACTCCTCGCTTATAGCAGTGGAAGAATCTAACAGTTTCAATTTTATCCCCAACTTTTATCTGCTCATAAAAACAGGGATTACAAGAAAATATCCAAACCATGTCCACCAAACTAGGTTAGTAACACGAATACATGTAAAGAGAAGATGACCTCCCAAACTAGACAGAATGATAGGGGTAATTTACCGGAAGCACCACATCAGTATCCCATGCATCTTTGTATTGATCATAGCGTGGAGAAACAGTCATAACTCGGTGCCCACTAGCCTGAGAAATTAGCACACCAAAAACATAAAAATACGTCACATGATAAATTTACATGCACGGGATGCCACCCAAATTCAAGAAAGGAATATAGAATATATAGTATATGCCCTACCGCCATGGCTGGAGGCAGACCCCCAAGAACATCACCAAGCCCACCCGTTTTGCTCCATGGACCTACCTCAGCTCCGACAAAGACCAAGTTCATTCCTTGTCCACATGTAATGCTTTTCAAAAGCCCCTCGCTTTTGGTTTTACTTCTTATCCCCATACGTTGCCTTCCTGTTGCTTTGGCGTTGGTTTTCAATTGTAACAAATCTACCTTCTTCAATGAGCTTAGCCCATCGTAAGTCCTGCTTTTGTTCCGTAGTCCAACTTGTGCTAAGGTGGGTGTCGTGCTTTCTGAGCCCAGAGTTACTTGGCAGTTGACATGTGTCCTTGACATACTGGCAGATGCTACCACAGCTTTCATTGTTTGATATCCTTATCTTGCAAGATCAACTGGAACTCATAAAAATCGAAGGGAAGAAAATTTTTAATCTAGAACCCAACTTTGTTATGAAATAGTTTTCATTGGTATGATGAAATTATCAAAATATAAGATAATACATATTATATATGTTAGTCTGATCATAGAGAATCTCAATTGAGCATTCATTGAGTTAATACCAAAGTACTAGGAAAAATGAAAACGCATGGAAACCAACCATGGAAATGTGATTTTTGCGTTTCGAATACTTTAGACCAACAAGAGACCTAGATCTACACACCCCAAGTCAACAAACTTCATTAGATGATATTTTCTGACAACTTTTGTCTCTTCAGCCGAAAAAAAAAAGTCACTTGTAGAACCACCGGCTGAGACAAACAGAGAGTGATCTCTTTCGATGAAAAGTTATGTTTGCTTTTTAAAACAAAAATAGGTGTGAACTGGAACAGTTTTTGAAAACTTCTGCATGTAAAATGAAGAATCAGGATAGTAACTTTAGCAATAAATCAATCAAATAAAGTACTGCAAAGTAAAATACAAAACCAATCGACGCTTAAAAGGACCTACAGATCAATCTAAGAGAGTGATACAAACTGAGTAGAGCAAAACAAAAAAAAGTTACGTCTTGGTCTTCGACGCTTGAAAATCAGATTTGAGAACAACAAAAGAAGATCATAAACTTAATTGTACAACATAGCATGAAAAGATACAAAGAAATTTACAAGCTTTTAAACAGAGAGTGGACACAAAACGAAGCTCGGATGAACTGGACTGATGATGGAGAAGGAAGGTGATGGCAAGAGTCCAGTGTCAGTGAGTGTGTGTCACTCTGGTGGTGAGAGATCACGGACGATCAGCAATTTTTGTAGGAAAAAAAAAATCTTCAACTTGTCGGCCCGTAAGGGGTGGGGCCACGTGACACATGCCAAGGAGTATGACGGACACATGTCAAGGCTGTGGACTGAGAAGCCCTGTAAGCGAGATGCTATTGTCCTCGCGAGCCGTGATGCAGCCAATGATTTTAATCATTTTATTAATATTTATTTTAAATTTTTAAATAAAAAATTAAATATTCATATATTATTAAATATGTTTATAAAATATTATACTAATCCAATAGTTAATGTAGGTCCCAAAGTGAGTCTAGAAGAAGGATGAATAGAAAACGTAGAAGTTAATGATAACGAAAGGATACATACAAATAATGACTATGATACGATATTGATTGGGAAGAAGACAAGATAGTATATAAGTGATAATAAATACACAGATAAATCTGAGATGAGTTAATAAGCTTGACAAAAAAAAACCTCAAACCATAAATGAATATTCCAATGAAATATGATTTCTAGTTACAGACACAAGTTGGCAATATTTTCTATTGATTAGGGATGATCAACGCAAAGATTAACAAGATGGTTGTGTTGGATCTTTGAACAAGAGTTGTTGAATGATTCTTCAAAGCGTGTTCTTGTTCTGTGTTTTTCACGTGTACAACACTTAGAAAGTATTCTCACTATTTCTCTCTCTTGCGTTGGAACTCTTTAATTGATTCTTCAAAAATTTGGTTTCCAATGCATGTTAGAATTCTATATATGTTTTCCTTGAATTCCAAGTCCTTGCTTTGTGTTAGAGTTGATTTATTAATCTTCTTAAGCATGTGAGACGTTAATTTAAGGTAATAGTGCATATGTGCATTACTGTCCATCACGACAAATTGATTTCCTGCCACTAATTTGCAGAAGTATAGAGGATGGATTGATCTGCTCAGATCCTACAAATCCATCGCCCATAATGCATGTTGCATGCCCATATTGGTACTTTTGATCTTCGCCATTCATCTGTTGATGGTGGTTGGTAGTGTTGGGTCTCTAACGTCCCATAGATCAATCCCACATCGGTTAGGGCGAACATTGAGGTCGTCATAATGAGGAGGCTCATGTGCACCTTGTCACAACGCGTTTTAACGGGTCGTGGCCCGTTAGAAACAAATCCGTGCGGGCTGCGGCCCATGGGTGGGCGCGCGAGTGCCATAGCGGATAATATTGTGATAGTGAGTGCCCTGGCCGAGGTCCAACAAGTGGTATCAGAGCTGGGTTCTCTAGACCGATGGTGGGATTGGGGGGGAAATTGTTGGGTCTCTAACGTCCCATAGATCAATCCCACATCGGTTAGGGCGAACATTGAGGTCATCCTAATGAGGAGGCTCATGTGCACCTTGTCACAAAGCGTTTTAACGGGTCGCGGCCCGTTAGAAACAAATCTGTGCGGGCTGCAGCCCATGGGTGGGCGCGCGAGTGCCAAAGCGGACAATATTGTGATAGTGAGTGCCCTGGCCGAGGTCCAACAATGGCCGACGAACTAAACAATATCGTCTCGGGGTTCATCATCGATTGGAAAGCCATCGACGACGCTAAAGTCAGCTGGCTGGGCGAATTCAGAAATCGTCTCGATGAAACTAGCATTGCATCCATTTGTACTGTGATGCATGAAATTCTAGTGGAAGATGTCTCGAAATTCCACGAGACACTGTCTGTTTCTGGGCATGACCTGGTAGGTACCGCTCACAGAGTGGAACTTCAGATATTAGCCGAAACTTTACGAGAAGTTTTCCAGCTCCCTTTAGGTAACTTCCAACCCCTTCCTAGTCTTTCCAAAAATGACTGCAAGTCTTTTCTGGGGTATTCCAACCCTGGAAAGCAAGGACGGGGAGCCCTGAAGATTGGGTTCTCCGGTCTGGCACTAAAGACTCTCATAGTCACCGGACAGTGCCTAATGTGCAAGAAGACTGCTCATGACTCTGCAAGCCATGAGCAGATGAAGATCATGTGTAGTGTACTGCAAAGAAAAAGGATAGACTGGGGAGCTTAGATACATAACATGATCAAGACAAAGAAGGGGCACTTCGGACTTGTTCTGACCAAAGTCCTAAGGTTCCTTCATCCTGATATGTTCAACCATCAACCCACGGTGCCACTGCCGACCAAATATATATTTAAGAGCATATACAAGGATGGTTGGCTGGAGATCAAGCTGATGAAGAGACCCGAGTCAAGCACAAGAAGTCTTGCAGAGGACACAGCCAGTTCCGTAAGGGCCCCAGTCCACATTCCACGACCACCGGCTCCTGTCCTACAGACTTCTAGGGGTTCCTCTGCATCTGTAGCCACAGTGCATATAACTGAAATGGTGGAGAACATTGATAGAACTCATCTCCCTACTGATTCTACACCAGAGGAGGACCATCCTGTTGAGGTGCCCAGTGATACTGCAGCAGTAAGAGAGCCTACAGCTGGGGGTAGTCACCGGTATAGGAAACCCAGAGGTTAGGGGTACAACACCTGTACTGTTAAGCTCTCTCGGGGAGTCTGAGCAGAAGAATTTTATGTTGAGTATGCAAAAGCTTATATGACCCCCGCTGAATTAAGGAAGGCTTGGATAGCCTTCGGAAAGCAGATGGTGGACAGAGACTATGATTAGCTAGTTGGTGGAACAGGGTCTTGTGAGGAGAGACCCTATGGAAGCAGTTTCGATGGTTGCCCCATCTCCTATCATGGGCGAAGCACCTGGCATATCAACTCCCCATGATGCGGAGATGGCTAAGAATGCTGAGGAAGAAGAGGAGGTACCTATTGTCGAAGTAGCAAGTGACTCTGATGCAGAGGAAGTACCACATGCTCTTGAGCATGTAGAGGTACATGAGATGGCCACTTCACTCGAACCAGAGACTCATCAAGTGGTCACTCAGAGGAGTGAGGACCTAACCTTCCACATCCCATCAGCTATTCCATTGGCTTCTACTTCTCACTCGAGCTCTCTGACTGCTGAGGAAGTGGATCGCATTGCTGACAAGGTATTGGAAAAGCTGACCACTTCTGGATTGTTAAATTTCACACCTACCATTCAAGCAGTCGAGGGATGATTTTTTGCAGTGGAGGAGGGAATGGAGAAGCTCTGGACTAAAGTTGAACTATCTGACTTTGAGTTAGAAAAGGTCAAGAGTGAGCTGGAATCCCTCATCAGAGTAAGCACTGATGGATTTAAACGCCTTGAGAACCACAGTGAAGACATAAAGGAGGCATACAAGAATCAACATGAGGGATTTCTCAAAACTATGGGTCCTATTTTTGAAGCCTGTAGTCGGCTAGATCGTGGAGAGATCACTCTCACTATGAAGCCACCTCAAAAGACATCTGAGGGCAGACCTGAGCCAGTTCCCATTAACGAACCTACAACCTCGTCCAGGCCTGCTCCCAGTCCTACTGCAACTCATGCTCCTCCACAACCGCAACAGGAAGCTACTTATGCCCATGGGCGAAAGCGAGCCCGCAGAGGCACTGTTCACACAGACTCTGATGATGATGATGTACACCCATTGGGACACGTATGAAGACGCCTCCCGCTCCTCCAGGTCAAACTGCCTCCACCCAGCCTGGTCCCTCCACGACACAATTAACTCCGGCTGCACCCTCAATGCCATCCTCACCCACCAAACCAACCACTACGACCTCTACCTCTGCCCAGACAGTTCCACCGTGTACCGTCACTACTGGAGCCTCCCCACCTATACTTGCTACATTCAATAACTACGTTGTTGGGGACACCACCGCTCGGACTTGTGGCTACGAAGCTTTCTTCACTGGGCCCAAGCGATGTCATTTACTATATGACGGTGAAGAAATGGATAACGTTGAGATGACACAGTTCATCTTTGCCTATAAGTCCTATCTGGTGAAGCTTCCTCTCACTGTTCACCAAGATACAGTTTAAGACTTGAGACTCGTTGATCCGAAGGTCGTAGGGTCGAAGAGTCGAAGTTAGTACAAGTAAAACTGTCACAGGACATATGGGCGAGAGGCTTGTAGACTCATAGGGTCTGGAGACTCGAAGCATATTAATGACAGAACACATTGTGACTCGTAAATCCAAGGTCAAAGGTCGTAGAGTCGCAATGCAGAAACGAGAGCGTTACTGCAAGCGACGATTAACTTCAGAGACTCGTAGAGTTGAAGAATTCTAAAGAATAGTAACCAACTTTAAATGACTCAAAGACTCGAAGCCCGTAGAACTGTACAGTCCCTAAAAGTGCTTAAGTCAATTAACAGAACTTAAAGTACCGCTAGACTCGTAGACTCAAGGGTCGTAGAGTCGCAGCCTTAAAACACTGTTAAAAAAATAAGACTTGCAGACTTGTAGGTCGAAGGTCAAAGAGTCGAAGCCAAAAAGATTGACCAACTAAAATGAAACTGTAACTCAAGGGTCGTAGAGTCGTAGACTCAAGGGATATAGGTAATTTAAAGAACTTGTCAGACACATCACAGACTTGGAGATCATGAAGGCTGAGAGTTATAGCAGAAGGGTCGTAGCCATAGAGTCGAAGACTCATAGAATATAGAAACTCAGTGCATGAGCAACTGCGAAAGACTAAGGAAGAAATGCAAAGTCTAAGACTCGTAGAGTTGAAGATTTTCAAGGTCAAAGACTCGTAGAGTTGAAGAGCCTCTTAATCAAGTAAAATAAACTGAGAGACCCGAAGGTCGTAGACCTGCAGAGTTAGGTTCGTAGACTCGCAGTTGTAACAACGGGTAGATTAGGCGCACTACGAAGAAGTCACTCTAAGAGCCATTAGGATAGTCGCAGACTCGCAGAGTCATAGACTTACAGTTAATAGAGTGACACAAAAAAATTAATCTAACTCGAACTCTAGCCTCGAAGACTCGAAGATATGTGAGTCGTACACTCGCAGATATCAACACTTTAAAGCCTGAAGCAAACTTCCGCAACTTCGACAGGCTCTAACTGAAACCTTCAAGTCACCAAACCTACGAGGCACCCACCTTCAAGATATACTTACAACCCTAAGCATATTCACTTAGCGATATCTTCAGCTAGGGTTTGTACAGTAAGCCTGCGCTGTCTCAAGCAGTTGGAGCACAGTTGATGTCGCATTAATTGCTACCAACTACCCTCCACGAATGAACGGCCAAGATCGACTGTGTAAGTATGAGCATGCAACTGCGCAACATGAGCAACAAATCAGCAAATTAGAGCAGATCAACCCATACCCTGACATCCCGCATATCTAGTGGCGGGAAGTCAGTCTGTCAGGGTGGACAACAAGGCGCACAACACTTTAAACTTAAAATATACCTTTCTTATACACTTAACGACAAAATCAGGGGTTAGCCTCTTTCTCTGAAAGCATGGAATACACAGAACACAAGATAAAGGATTCTGACACACATTAAGATAATAATCTTTTGCAGAATTAAATGTAAGAGTTCCAATGCAAGAGAGAGAGACTCCGAGAGAAAGAACTTTCAAGTGCTGTGCGCCGTGTTGACCTAGAACAAGAACACACTTGTTGATTAATCACCAACTCTTGTTAATCAAAGATCCAGTACTATCTAAGAGCCTAATCTCTGTGTTGTTTCCCATAATCTAACTTATTGCAGTTTGCTCCTGTTACATCTGAGATCAGTTCACCAAAGAGCATTTACTCCCATCTCAGATTTGTATGATAGTTCATTATGTCTCACATCATCACTCACATTACTACTGTCTTCTTCTTCATCAATACTTCCACGTAGTCATCCATAGACAAATCTAAAACCAGCTAATAGTCTAGCTTTCGCAATCGAAGAAAGTCTATCCACCCCCCCCCCCCTCTAGACTCACTTTGGGACCTACAGTGCGATTACACTCAGCAACTCCATTTTGTTGTGGAGTCCTGGGCACAGAGAAGTCGTGCTGAATGCCCTCTTCAGAACAATATGATCTCATATCGGAAAAGTCAAATCCCGTACCATGATCACACCTAATGCATTTAATGCTCAGTCCTTGTGAATTGCTTATCCAGTTGAAGAGATCTACAAGATGTTCAAAGGCTTGATCCTTTGAGTTCAGGAACATCACCCATGTAAACCTGGTGAAGTCATCGATAACCACAAGGGTATATCGCGCACCGACAAGAGAAGCAATAGAAATGGGACCATAGAGGTCCATATGAAGAAGTTACAAAAGAGCAATTATTGAATTAACTGATTTGCTCTTAAAGCTATGCTTGGTCTGCTTGCCGAGTTGGCATTCTTGACAGAGTCTCTGGAGTATTTATGTTTGGGCAGACCATTGACCAAGTCAAGCGACGCTAGTTTAGACAATGTTTTAAAATTTAAATGAGCCCAACGCTTGTGCCATAGCCAACTTTCTTCATCTGATGCTTTAGGGAGGAAGCATACAGGGTCAGAAGAATTATTTATTAAGACCATTGAGTATATGTCCCCATCTCTTAATCTGGATAACTTAATATCTCTGGATAAGTTTTCCCTAACTGTGCAGGTGTTGGACATCAATGAAAGAGTAAATCCTTTGTCACATAAATTACTGACACTCAGCAGATTATGCTTCCAACCTTCGACTAGTGCAACCTTAGTAATTGATACACAACCATTGGTGAAAGTGCCATACCCCACAGTCTTACCTTTCCTATTGTCTCCATATGATACGGATGGGTCTCGTTTTTCTGCAACTTCTACGAGCAGAGACTGATCACCCGTCATATGTCCGAAGCATCCACTATCGAGGATCCACTTGCTTTGATTGATCTTTAACTTCAAGTGGTCTGGTAATGCATTCCAGGGATGCTCCTGCAAGACAACAGTTTACACTTTTGGTGCCCAAACTTGTTTCGGGCGGTTAGAAGAAAAAAAAAATAGTGGCGTCAACAGTTCCGGATTTTACTTTGTTAGGAACTTTAGCTTTCTAGGTTGACTTTATTTTGTTAGCGTGAGTTGCTTCTTTTATTTGGGTTTTCTTGGGAGAGATACTCCTTTAAGATTTTGATTTTGATTTTCTAGAAAAACTGTAATGACCCGTGTGTAAGGAGTTAACCACAAACACCTTGGATGTTGGTACACAAGTTTAAGGTAAGAGATGAGCCCAAGAGGGGACTTTTGAGAGGTGCATGTGTCAAGCGATAGCGTACATTTATGCCCTAGGAAGATGCTATGCGTTTACGAGCGGTTTTAAGTGTTTTGGCTGATCTTGGAGCTCACTTTTGACCTAGTAGATGGCCTCAAACAATTGGCGTGCAAGAACAAAAGTTTCTTAGAATGAGGTTCTCTATCTACCACAGAAATTTCAGAGCATTTGGAGCTGCACGTGAATTCACCCATTTCACGTGCAAGCATATTTTTGCTTCTCAGGCCTCTACAAGATGCAAGGAGACTTGGGGTAAAGTTTGGGTGCATTTGGAGCTGCACGCCAATTGGGGAATTGGCGTTCAAATTGGCGTGCGGGCATATTTTTGCATGGTTCCCTTGGTTTTGTCATTCTAATGATCTTTCTCCAAAGGACCATGTTGAAATTCCGAGTATTTTGGCCTATATGGGTGCGGATAGGTGCTAACTTGTGTGATCAAAACTACGTCGTTTTGATCCTGGGTTTACTTAATCAAAACTACGTCGTTTTGATGTGGATGGTGTCTATATAAGGAGGGCTTGAGTTTGAGTTTAGGGTTCTTGTGTTCCTTTGCTGCAGCTTTGCCTGAGAGAGAGAGAGCTAGAGAGAGAGAGGGAAGGGGAGTTGCTGGTTGCCACGGAGCATCTTGCGTGGGGAGGACGGCGTTTGGCGCGGGAGCAAGGAAGATCCGCTTTAAGGTAGGGGTTCTGTTCTTCCTAATCCCTCCTCCGTCCTAGGGTCCTAGGGCAGATTCTGGGCGTATATGTTTATATATACATATATAATCCATATAGGTGTGATCTCCTATATGGATGTTGGCCTTCGATGGCGTATTGGTGTGATTTCGAGGTTGGGTGGTTAGTGCAAGTTAAGTGTTTGATAAAATGCCGGTGTGGATATGCCTGTATGAATATGCCTGTGTGTATGCTCGAAACGTGTTTGAAATAATGCCTGTGAGGCTATGTATATTCTCGTGTCCGAAATAATATCTCGTGTGGCCGGGTTTGTGAGCCTGTGAATATGTGCATGCTAAGTGTTCGACGTTATTCCCGTGTGACTAAGCATATTAAGTGTTTGATGTTATGCCTGTATGGCCTTATGTCTTGTGTGGTTGCTTGTACACCCGGTGGTCAGGAAGCCCGGGACCGTTTTGTGTTAGCCTGTGAGGCCTGTGGAAACTTGGCCTGAAGAGGCGGTTAAATCACTTGGCCTGAAGAGGCGGTTAAATCACTTGGCCTGAAGAGGCGGTTAAATAACTTGGCCTGAAGAGGCGGTTAAATCACTTGTTGTTAAAGTGTTAGCACTGTGTGGCGATGGCGGATTGTAATTGTTGATGTGGTTGTTGTTATGTCTGTTGAAATGATTGTAACACGACACCGCACTTGTACACATGGCATGTAGATGCTAGGAGCATGAGATGGGTTGGGGAGACATGATCCCTACTGAGTCGTGGATGCTCACCCCTCCTACTATGGTGTGTTTTCTTGCGGAGAACCTACAGGCGTTAGGTGGGAACACCAAGGTGGAAGAGATCCATTTTGTGGCTTTGTTTTGTGTTATTTGCAGTATGTAATTTTGTTGAGGCATTGTAACCCCAGTGGGGAGATATTGTAATGAAGTTTGAAACATAATAAAGGCATGTGGTTTCAATTAAATAATTATATGATTTTGGTTTCTGAAAAGAAATGTGAAGTGTATATTGTATTCTACCCCTTTGTCCAAACCCGGATAAAGGGAGGGTCACGTTCCGGTCTCCTCGGGTTGGAAATCCGGGGCGTGACAATATGGTATCAGAGCATGGTCTAGTTGGCCTAGGGTAGTGGGCGGACTTGGTTATCTTGAGTCCTTTGGAGGAGCCTGGAGGGACATGCCTGATCAACATGGTCCTCTTTGAGTCTCCAAGGTGTACTTGGGGTAGTCTAGTCTTGTGGTAGGATTTGCATTCATTGGCATTAGGGCACTAGTTGCATTGGTTGTTGTATGTGAAGGTGTGGATACCTGTGAAAATTTTAATTGTGATAAAAGAAAAATATGAATAATGTGATAAGGTGAGAACTGTGCAACTCTGATTTTATTTGAAGTACCTTGAGCATGACTACAAGGAAAGGTCCTTGTTTAACTGAACTGTGTGCTTATGGAATGGATGCTTGTGCAATGTGGCTTAATGAGAACCGAAATGTGTGCGGTGTGTGTAATTGCATGGATAAAAGGTTTGAACATGATAAAATTTCAATTGTGCAACTCGAAATTTTGTGATGGATCGAGCCTGAAAACATGGAAAAGAATTTGTGGTATTGAAACCGAGTACTTGCGAACGTGAAGATTGTGAAATGTGAACTGTTAATAAAATAAAATAAGAACAATCAAGAAAGAAATAAATAAATAAATACATTAAATTAAATATGTAATAATGTTGGTGTTCGTGAAGGATTGAGCATGTGTTAAGCCGATGGAGTGTAAATTTGTTTGGCATGGTGTGCAATAAACAAGGTTATGAGCAATGTGGTGGAGTGTAAATTTGTATAGTCTGTGAGATTTGTTTGGTAAATTTGTAAATTTGTGTGGTAATAATGCGTGCTATAGCTTAAGTCGCTTAGTCGGTAGTGGTCTTGCGATTGTTGGGATCATTTAGTGTTAATCTGGAGCACTATCTTTTCGCTTAACCAATGTTTCGGAAACTATAAGCCGTGCGACTATTGAGGTAACAGAGGAGGCCGCGACCCAGGTTGGACAAGTGAGAGAGAGCGCAGGTTGAAGGTGATAGACTAATCACGGCAGAGGTTGGCGTCTTGAGCTCGATTATTCCAGAGGTGAGGGATGCGATTCGACAACCGATCGGGAGCGAGGTACGCCGAGAGCTGTCGCCCTCAACACCCCCCGTTTGAGTCCTGTTTCTCAAAAGATTGCGCTTGTTGTGGACAACCGGCACCGGAACAGAGAGTGTGCCAAGGAGCGATCCGGTGTCGCCTCTGTGGAAAAGTAGGACGTCTTCGTACGGTCTATTTTAGTAGGACCGGAAGTGATGCTAGGGGATTGGCTCGGCGAGCTAGGGGTAAAGCTCAACGCCGAGTCCCGATTTGGAGGGAGGAGGACTACCCAGGAGGCCAGTGGAAAAGCAAGACAGAACTTCATTGGTGGTATCGTGCCCCTTTGGTGGGTTGTCGGTTGAGTCTCGTACTAGTTATGTGAGGCAGGGTGGACTTTATCATGTCCTGTTTGAGTTAGCATTTCGAATGGATGTGGTTGGTGACCTGTTAGGGAATAAATAAGTAAAAAGAGTAAATATAGATTTATAACGCTAGAAGAATAATAAGTAACTAATGAGTATCTGGGTGTTGATTTTATAAGTGAGTGATATTCAATTTTGGCACATGTGGATAATCAAAGTAACCAAATCTTGTAGGCAACCCTTTTTCTAGTGGGAGGGAATTTAGACTGGCTAGCTAGTAGAGCTTGAGGTGTGAGGTGATGGCTTGTGGGTTATTGTGTGACACCTCCTTGGCAACCTTGATTAATAGAAATATGTTCTTCAACTGGATAGAGGTGTGTGTTGGAGTACGCTTAAAAGGGATATTCCTATGGTTACCTTTCTTTCCAAGCGTTGTGATTGAGGGGAAAACGCAGATAGTATAGCCTGCTCTTAGAGTCTTTGAAGCGTTATCTTGTTGGCTAGAGTGGTCGTTGCAAGTTCTGGTTAATAACTATATGGGTGTTCTGGGTTCTCGGATGGTCAAACAAGGGCCATGTGTCATGTTTGTCGAGTGTGAAAGACCATGAGTGATGTTCTTAGAACATGTTGTGAAATGGGGATGCACACGTGTAAAATGTGAAGTGTTCTGGAGCTCAACTATCGGCTATGAGTGGGTTTTGAGGGTTATGCCCGGTGCATCAACTTGGTAAAAGAGGTAAGCATGTGAGATTTGGCAGGCCTTGTTCGGGCTATCTTTCTCTAGGGACTAAGGGTGTGCTTTTGCGTGGTAGGGCCATTCCTTCGGTTCGTATCTTGTGGGAGTAGGCTTAGAGGAGGAGAGAAGGTGTAAGGCTGGTACGTTCTACTCGTCAGGTGTCTTGTGTTCCGTTGCTTGTGTTGCAAATGTGCTGGAAATTTGGTATTGTGTTGTTGTATGTATTGCATTCGTGGTAAAGGTATACAACGAGTTACTACATGTGGGTGTTGTGACATGTGCGTAGAGAAGGATGAGGTGTAGTGTATTAGAATATTAAATGTGGTGTGAGGATGAAGGAGAGTGTTCTAGGTGATGTTGTGTATGTTATACCTTGTCTAGTGCGATGGCCGGCTAAGCTAAATATTAAAGTGTTGTTGTCTTGGAAAAAGGTTGTTTGATGCCCAGAGTTGAGTCGGTTGTGACATTTTTGCTTGGACGGGGTGTTAGTGCTACTCCTTGAGGAGAGATTTATGTCGGACAGATGTCACAAAGGTGTATGTTTTAGAAGCGTGGTGGTAGACGGATGACCTCCATCTGTACTCCTTGGAAACCTTTCATGTGCAGTATAACGGGGTAAGTGAGATGGTTCATGCCATCAAGGTGTTGGGGTGTTTGGGAGTAACGTGGAAGTCCCGAATCAGGAGTTTGCATGTCTTGTTTCTTATGCCTACCCGGAGGAATTGTAGTGACCACAAGAACCGAGGTTAAAGCCTGAGTATTTCTTGGCCCATTTGAGTGTTTCATTGGTGTGTAGGAATAGAACGTGATGGTTGGTATGGCGGAGATAGTGGGAGATTCCCTTGTGACCTATGAGTGGTGACACAGAGGATTCTGTTGTTGTCATGTTGCAGGGTAGGAGAGTTTTCCATGGTGGAGAGAACTATGTTGTTGGTACCTACCCATCGTCAAAGGATTCCTATCGCATGGAATGTCTGCTGACTGAGTAAGGCGTTATCACTTGGGTTGTAACAGAAGCCTCAGTTCGTGAAGGCTGTGTGGGACCTTGGTGGATCCCTATCTGACCGTAGTCAGGGAGGTGTTATTTGTGTGGCGTTCTGGTTCATGGGATTCTTTGGTAGATTCTCACCGTTGGTGACCGGTGTTGTTAGCCCGATCGTAGTTTTTAGTCTTGCCGTGGTTGTGTCTGGTACTGAATTTGTCATCCCTGGGCTCCATTGGGCATCATGTTGACTGTAACCGAATGGAAACTTCATCCTAGTATAGCTGTGTCCTGGATTGTCAGCTGTGGCAAGCCATCATTGGTGCTGGTTGGGTTTTAATGTGGCTTGCTAGCAGATGTATTCTTCGGATCCCTAAGCCTGTTCTACGTTCGCGTGAGGGGATTCAGCTGTGATGCTGGTGCTGCTGTGGTGATATCAAATGTGGCACTGTGATTCTGGTTTACATCATGCTCTTATCCCGTTTATTTGTTTTTCATTGTGGCCTCCTGGTGCTTCGTTGTAAGGGTGAGGTCTACATCTGGGGTGTCGCGGGTTCTTGTTGGGGTACCGTTAATTGGGGAGTGTTGGTTCTATTGTGACGCGCGTAGGCTAATGGTGTTGGCCTTGTTCGGTTGTTGGGGTCTCAGCGAATTTGTGGGAGGTTTCTCGACCTCACTGTTGTCCGACTTGCTCACATGAGTTGTTGTCAGCGCACTACTTAACTACGCTCTAGTTCTTGATATGCTCTTGCGTGTTACGCTAGTGTTGGCTAAATGGAGGTACTCCTTTGGAGCGTCTTAACAATGTTAGTATTTGTTAATGCATTATGTATTGCTTTGATCTCATTGTGGTGTTTGCAATTGGGTTTCTCTTTTCGAGGACGAAAAGTCCAAAGGTGGGAAGGTTGTGAGGGAACTTCCAACGGATGTGTTTGTATGGTGTTGGCGGATGGGCGGTGGAACATTAAATGTGCGGTAGTGTTTGTCTTGTGTGAGTTGATCCGTGACCGAGGTGATTTGTTAAACGTGTTGGGGATGGGAGTATATGTCTCACACCGTCGTGCCATGTAATTACTTCGACACGTGTTATGTGTGTTTTTGTGTGATATCTTCGGTCGCAGGTATGTGGATGGTTGTGGGCAAGGTGCATCAGCTTGTGCGTTATGGAAGGTGTGTTGTCTTTTCGAGGACGGCATGTCCTGTGAAGGAGACATGGGAATGTAAGTCCGTGATGCGTGAGCGGCACCCGGAATTGTTCGATGACGAACAATCTTAAGCGTGGGAGGTGGCTGTTGGCCAAGGGATAGTGATGTGTTTTCTTGTGATGTGTTTTCTTGTATTAGTTGGTTTATTTGTGTTGTCTTTTAAAGACATGTGTTCTCATTTGAGATGTGTATTCGTGACATGCGGACATGTGTTATATGCATTATTGGGGTTATGGATTATGGTGGTACTTGTTATGTCTTTGTTGTCTTGTGTGCGGTGTATGACCCATTTGGGTGTTGTAGCTCGCCGTGTGGCAAATGGGTAGCTTGTGTTTGTTTTCCTCGTATGTCATTTCTTTTCGAGGACGAAAAGTCTTAAGGGGGAGAGGATGTAATGACCCGTGTGTAACCCGTGTGTAAGGAGTTAACCACAAACACCTTGGATGTTGGTACACAAGTTTAAGGTAAGAGATGAGCCCAAGAGGGGACTTTTGAGAGGTGCATGTGTCAAGCGATAGCGTACATTTATGCCCTAGGAAGATGCTATGCGTTCTACAGGGCGTTTTAAGTTGTTTTGGCTGATCTTGGAGCTCACTTTTGACCTAGTAGATGGCCTCAAACAATTGGCGTGCAAGAACAAAAGTTTCTTAGAATGAGGTCCTCTATCTACCACAGAAATTTCAGAGCATTTGGAGCTGCACGTGAATTCACCCATTTCACGTGCAAGCATATTTTTGCTTCTCAAGCCTCTACAAGATGCAAGGAGACTTGGGGTAAAGTTTGGGTGCATTTGGAGCTGCACGCCAATTGGGGAATTGGCGTTCAAATTGGCGTGCAGGCATATTTTTGCATGGTTCCCTTGGTTTTGTCATTCTAATGATCTTTCTCCAAAGGACCATGTTGAAATTCCGAGTATTTTGGCCTATATGGGTGCGGATAGGTGCTAACTTGTGTGATCAAAACTACGTCGTTTTGATCCCTGGGTTTACTTAATCAAAACTACGTCGTTTTGATGTGGATGGTGTCTATATAAGGAGGGCTTGAGTTTGAGTTTAGGGTTCTTGTGTTCCTTTGCTGCAGCTTCTGCTTGAGAGAGAGAGAGAGAGCTAGAGAGAGAGAGGGAAGGGGAGTTGCTTTGGTTCTGCCAGGAGCATCTTGCGTGGGGAGGACGGCGTTTGGCGCGGGAGCAAGGAAGATCCGCTTTAAGGTAGGGGTTCTGTTCTTCCTAATCCCTCCTCTGTCCTAGGGTCCTAGGGGCATTCTGGGCAGTATCTGTTTATATATACATATGTAATCCATATAGGTGTGATCTCCTATATGGATGTTGGCCTTCGATGGCGTATTGGTGTGATTTCCGAGGTTGGGTGGTTAGTGCAAGTTAAGTGTTTGATAAAATGCCGGTGTGGATATGCCTGTATGAATATGCCTGTGTGTATGCTCGAACGTGTTTGAAATAATGCCTGTGAGGCTATGTATATTCCGTGTCTGAAATAATATCTGTGTGGCGGGTTTGTGAGCCTGTGAATATGTGCATGCTAAGTGTTCGACGTTATTCCCATGTGACTAAGCATATTAAGTGTTTGATGTTATGCCTGTATGGCCTTATGTCTTGTGTGGTTGCTTGTACACCCGGTGGGCCTGGAAGCCTGGGACCGTTTTGTGTTAGCCTGTGAGGCCGTGGAAACTTGGCCTGAAGAGGCGGTTAAATCACTTGGCCTGAAGAGGCGGTTAAATCACTTGGCCTGAAGAGGCGGTTAAATAACTTGGCCTGAAGAGGCGGTTAAATCACTTGTTGTTAAAGTGTTAGCCTGTGTGGCGGTGGCAGTGTAATTGTTGATGTGGTTGTTGTTATGTCTGTTGAAATGATTGTAACACGACACCGCACTTGTACACATGGCATGTAGATGCTAGGAGCATGGGATGGGTTGGGGAGACATGATCCCTACTGAGCTGTGGATGCTCACCCCTCCTACTATGGTGTGTTTTCTTGCAGGAACCTACAGGCGTTAGGTGGGAACACCAAGGTGGAAGAGTTCCATTTTGTGGCTTTGTTTTGTGTTATTTGCGGTATGTAATTTTGTTGAGGCATTGTAACCCCAGTGGGGAGATATTGTAATGAAGTTTGAAACATAATAAAGGCATGTGGTTTCAATTAAATAATTATATGATTTTGGTTTCTGAAAAGAAATGTGAAGTGTATATTGTATTCTACCCCTTTGTCCAAACCCGGATAAAGGGAGGGTCACGTTCCGGTCTCCTCGGGTTGGAAATCCGGGGCGTGACAAAAACACTTGATGAATTGATGAACTAATCTTTATTAATAAGAACTTGATTATAAAGCCAGTCATCAGATAGACTCCAACATTCATAGTGATAATGGCTTATTTCTCTACATATGGAACCGACACTATGATGCGGAGCACAAACAGGGGATACAGGTAAGTTTTACATGTTTTCTACACTGTTCTATATGGCCTAATCCTTTGTGATTGGGTGATGCGTTCTTGGCCCCAGATGCGTTAGCCTTAGCCTTTCCTTTCTTTCTGGGTACTACAGTTTCGGCTTTAACTGCAGTAGTCTTCCCTTCATCTTTAGATATGAGTGCTACTACTTCGGGATTAGCAGTAACAGCCTCTCTTCCACAGTCATAAACTATGGTGCCACCTGAAATGAAACCATCCAACGGTTTAGATGTATTAACAGGATAAAGGTTGGTTAGTTTCGGAGTGAAATCCGAGGGACACTCAGTAGCTTGTGTGGAGGTTGATGGTTCAGAGCCAAGGCCAGGTTTAACTAGGATGTCGTCCGGATCAGTCCTAAACGTAGAGGCTATTTCCCCCCATTTTAGCCACTTACGATTTATTTCTTTTTCCTTTTTAAGTTCATTCTCGAGTCTTTTAAGATTAACTGTTAGGCCTGTTAGGTTGGTATTTAGCAAATGATTTTCAGCTCTAAGATCACGATTCTAAGCCTCTTTACTCCTAAAGTCAGCTATGTCTTTTTCAAGTCTTGCAACAGTAAATTCAAGACGTTTAGTCTGACTTTCCATATCTTTGTACATTTGAGTAATTATTAGTCTCTCATTCTTTTCGTGATCACGTTTAGCAGTAAGAGATTCTAATTTACTCATGAGCTCAGAGATAAAAGGTACCTCAGTATTTTCCATGAGGTAGACATTCGGCTTTGGAGTTAGCTTATCACCAGAGGATTCCTTTTCTTCTTCTGAGCCACTGACGTACTTTGTGACGAACACCTTCCTCTTGTCCTTGCTGCTTTCTGAGGTGGAGCATCGGGGTTTAACCTTGTCACTTTTATCGACCATCTTTGATTTGGATTTACAGTCCTTGGCCAGTGACTGGGTTTCCCACATTTGAAGCATTCTTGGGAACTTGACTCCGTTCGCTCCTTCCTTCTGGATGATGATGAGGAGCCTCTTCTGAATCCTTTTCTGCTTTTCCGCAGGAATCGCTCGAAGGATTTGACTAGAAGAGCTATTTCTTCTTCAGCGTCAGAGTCAGAATTCTCTGACTCTTCCATATCATCATCCCGTTGTATGCTGAGACATTCCGTAGTTTTAAAAACTACCCCCTTTTCTTTCCGAGCTATTTTCTCATCTCGGTCAGTATATTTTAACTTGACCTCATGAGTCTGTAGCTCTCCGTAAAGTTCTTCAAGGGCATCATCTGCCGTTCTTGTCCGCTTGCATCTGAAGCTGCTTGGAGTAGTAGTAATCCAGGCAAGGAGCGGAAAAACTTATCATTGATTTGGAATTGAGTGTAGTGCTCATTGATAGTTTTCAGCTCTAGGATGAGCTTGCTGAATCTCCGATAGATGCTTTTGAGGGATTCACCAGGTTTATGATTGAAGCTCTCAAAGTTATGTCTGAGAGCACAGATGACGTTCTGCATTTGGGACTGACTCCCCTCATAGAGGATTGTCAGTTTATCGCAGACAGCTTTCGCTGTCGTGTAGCCCTAGATGTCCGTGAAAGCTTTGGAGTCCAAAGATGATGTTACATACGCCAAAGCCTTTTCGCTAGCATATTGCTAGGCTCTTTCGTCATTGGTAAGTTTAGCATCCGTCTTTGGCCTTCTAACTCCATGTTCTCTCGATAGTCATCAGAGTTGGTATCTCCTGATGAAGACACGGCCACATGAGATGATCATGACATACTATGAACATCCTCATGCGAGCTTTCCACTGGGAGAAAAGCTTAGGTGTGAATTTTGGTGGTTTGGTCAGAGTGAAATCAGAACTCCGTGGTTGAGGGGCAACGACAATAGCAGGTTGAGATGGATCGACATTTTCACTAGTGCTTCGATTTGGGAGGGGCTCTTGTGCACCTCCAGAGTTAAGGCGAGCATTGAACAGCATGATGCTTTCTTTGGCCATTTGTTAAGAGAGAGAAAGAGTGGAATCTCTACTTTGAGCAGGTAGAACATGGCTCTGATACCACTTGTTGGTCCCTAGAAGCCTAGATGGGGGGTGAATAGGCTTTTATCGAAACTTTTTTCTAACTCTGGCACAACACTTATCTGGTTAAGAGAAATAATCAATGCGGAAGATAACTAGATAGTGAAAGTATTTTGTTATATTATCAAGAGATAATTACAACAAAATAGCAAGAGATTAAAGCTTGTAAAACTTTTTGATCTACTGAACAAATCTCTTACACTTTGTTTACAGTTACTCACACACTAGCCAAATATTATCTCTTTTAGCTCTTGTATATAAATGCACGTATATGTATTCTATTACACCTTGCGCGCTTATTATAAAATATACAAGTGTTCATATGTATTACCATCCGTGAAGAACATCTTTAGAACTTGTTCTCCTGAGCAACATGCAGCTTGACTATTCCTCGAATTCTCTCTACCTTGAATGCTGCGGATATAGAACTCAAGATCTTGGGTTTGCAAAACATAATTGTCTTCGTGAGTTCCCAAGTGCAATTAAAGTTGTGTCCACATATCCGTGTGATCCACGTGTAAGATGCTTTAGGTTATCAATGAGTTTGTCTTACATCGGGACGCAGCGAGCTGACTACTTTGAGTGCGAAGAGATAAGTTGAAGTAGTGTCTTCTTAATCCGTCGTAAAGTTCCTTACTCCATGTTAATGAAGCTCGGATCCTTACTCAGTATCATTGGTTGCTTACTCCGTGTTGGTTTGGTACTGGAATCTTTATTCCGTGTCAGCGCTTCCTTACTCCATATAAACGAAAAGTCCGGAGAGCTTACTCGTATCGGCGCTGCCTTACTCCGCATGAGTTGAAAGGACTGGATGGCTTACTCCGTATTAGTGCATCCTTACTCCGCATGAGTAAAAGGTCGGATTCCTTACTCCGCATTTCTTTCCTTACTCCGTGCGAGTAGAGGACTTGGGTCCTTATTCCGCACAAGTCGTTCATTATTCCGCGTGTATGAAAGACTTGAATTCCTTACTCCGTGTCTTCTTGTCCTTAGTCTGCTTGAGTGGAAGACTTAGCTTATTATTCCGTGATAACTGTCTCTTACTCTGTGCTAGTTGTAGACTAGGATTCTTACTTCGCATCTATTTGACTTAGTCCGTTTAAAGTGTTTAGATGCAGAATCCTTAGTCCATAGTTTTAAGTGTTTAGTCCGCACGAATGATTCTTGTTTTGTATAAAGTGTAGACTTGGTTATTTACCAAGTGTTTGATGATACTCACTCTTGTCCGGATCAGGATTATGTATCCTATCCTCAGATTTGCTCTCACGAGTGAAAGTCCGGATTAAGATCATATCTTCTGCAATAACTTAAGATAAAACATGCAATGTCTCAAATCAAATTACATAGGGTTTTATCCGCATCATCCAAATTCTGGGTTTGCTCCAACAGTTAGGCACTAGCCGTGATGTGATTTGATGTTGTGTGCTTTAACGTCCTTATGCATGTGTGTGATGATGTCTTTGAGAAGCTGCATGAATATGCTTATGAGATTTGCTTGTGTTGTGAATGTGCATTGAGATGTGTGCTGAAAATGAGTAATGGGTGATAAATATGAGATGCGTGGAGTTGAGAACTTATGCAATTGAGTTGTCCTCATTTTCTTGCGTGGAATCATGCCTCCTAGGAAAGTACCACGTGAGAGTGGTGCTACTGGGGATGAGGTGTCAATCCAAATTGGACAAGCTAGGGGAGTTGACCCCATGACACAGGTGTTGACTCAACTTCAGACGCTGAGTGAGGCAATGCACGCACTACTACAAAAGAGTGTACTAACGACGATTTTGATTTGGCTTGTGATGATGCTTTATGAAAGTGTCATTAACATTGTTAGAAGACGACGTTTAACTCAAACTTGTCGTCGAATTTATAAAATTAAAGACGCTTATATGAAAGCGTCGTTAATAAGATTATACAACGACGCTACTCCAAAAGCGTCATTGTAGGATAAATTTATTAACGACTTTGTGGATGAAACGTCGTCAATCCCTCTTTAATTTACTCCTCCAGCAGCAAAATCCCTAGCTAGCTAGTCAATCGTTCCCAAATCAAACTGTCTTGGAATCCCTAATCACTCGCTCACTCGGAATCCCTAATCGCTAATTCATTTGCTCTTCCGTCTCCCTTGATCAATCGAGTGCGTTCTCTCTCTCGACGTCACCACCTATCCGAGCTTTATTGACGCCACTGCAGTTTCCCAGTAGACGCACATCACTTTTCGTCCCTGTATCTCTCTCTAGACGGCAGTACGCCTCAGTCTACAGAGCCGTTGCACGAAGCTTACACTGCTGCAACACCATTGCATCCTGCCTTCATCGCCGCATGAAGCTCACACTGCTACGATGCCGCTGCATCCTGCCTTCACCGCTGCACACTCTTAGCTCCACCACCCACCGGCTGTTGGAGGAAGATAGAAGAAGGCGACCTGTTCTTGATTTTGAAGGAAGAAGCCAAATCAGATAAGAGAGTTGTTAGGTCTTGGGGTTGGTATTTTTTTCATCTCGATTTGTGCTTGTTTTTTCACATTCGTGTTCCTCCTTTGCTTGCTCGATCTGTTGGTTTCTACCTGGCCTAATAAGCTACTTGATTTATGCTGCATGATTGTGAGTGTTTGTTTCGTGTGGTTTATGAAGTAGTTGAGTCTTTACCGTTTAGTTGATTTTCTAGATTACTAAAAATCTTATCTGTATGTTTTATAAAACCATCTGCTTAAATGGTTTTTTTTTCCTTTATTTCATGGTTGTTACATCCGTGCCTCCAAAGAGAGCAGATGTTTGATCCTGCTCCCTTTGTTCTATGTTGTTTGTTTGAGGTTTATATGCTATCGCCTATGGGTTGTAAATTCCATTTGTTCCATATAGCGATGGCTGCCCTAGTTTGTGCTTGCACATTTGTTTACTTTAAAAATTTGTGGAGATAATGTCTAGCATACAGTTCCCCCCCCCAGTTAGACCTTTCTCTAGTTATTTAGTGTAACGCCCTCAAATTTGAACCTCCAAACCGGGTGCGTTAGCGGAAATTAAATATACAAATTTTATATCAATTTCAAACTATTACTTATTTAATCAAACAAACCATTCATTATTACAAATTCAATCCAAGATCTTTAAGGTTTAGGGGTTTAGAGACTAAGTATCCATAACCCATTATTACATAACAAAGCACACGAGCAAACAACTTAATAAATCTTTAAAATTTCACACAACTTTATTTCCAAGCACTTCTCGACTCCTCGTCCTAGTTTCTCCATCCCTTACTTACCTGGGGTTGGAAAAGAAATCATAAAAAAAAGGGTGAGCTCAAATAGCCCAGTAAGGGTAAACATAAGTGGGTAAGGAAAATCATGAAGATATCGAACATAGGAAATACCATATAATATTTGCACATCATACATGATCAACATTTCACAAGGAAATCATAACATGGAAGATTATGTTTAGATATCGTATCATAACATCATGACCTAGGTTAACCACCCGGATACCGTATCATAACATAACATATTATCACTGGATTGATACTCTCCGGTGATATTCTTTACCCAATGCATTGGAGGTCTTTCCTGGAACCACCCATCATAAACTTACTTTGTCCAACATAAGAGGTTAGAACAACTTTAGCATACATAACATGAGGCATATCATAGAATTCCAATAAAACATTCAAGGTTAACAAGGATAACCACGAATATCAAAATGGTTATCTACCCCAATCAATAGCATAGATTATCAAGAGAGAGATTAAAAAGAGACTAATTTAATCTTCTCAACAATAAAATGGAATTAGAAGAATAAGAAACATAAAACTCTTACAATAATAATTTCAAATAAAACAAGATAAAGAGGAAGAGAAACGTGAGAATAAAGAAAAGAAAAACCCTTACAATAATAATGAAATATAGACTATAATGAAAAAGAAAAAGGGGATGAGAAAAACCCTTACAATCCGCTTGTCGTTCTCCGTGTTCTAAACCTTAAAAATATCAAAACACTAAATTAGCATTAATGCTTGAAAAGTTCAATATCACACATATCTCCTTTATATATATATATATATATATCATACTTTAACTTATATCTTTTAATAGGCATACCGTGCTTGTGGGATTGAATATTAATTTGGGTTCCCACTTCTATTGTTGTTCCATCTCCTATTTCGATCCCATGCATCATAAGCCTTGAGTTGTGCATTAACTAGGTTATATGCTTCGAGAGTTTTTGAATAAAATTTACTCTTTGTATTGGGTGAACGGAAAAGACGTTCGATAAGCTTATTTTTCCTACGTCTCTTCCACCTTAACCATGAGGGGATATTAGACATGGGTCTAAAGGGAAGATCAGGAGGAGATAAGGATGGGGATAATTGTGAGGTTGAAGCATTAACAATTGGGGTTGCAGAAGAAGAAGGGCGATTGCTGGGGGAATTCATTTTGGAAGTCGTTCCTTACGATCTTCCGCTATCTAGAACCTTAAAAATAAAAATAAAAACATAATTAATATTCTCATCTTTTCACTTGAATTATAGAATGACAACGCTATGATAAAATACTATAATTTAAAATAATTATACAGGTATGTATATGAGGTGGCAAGGCCAACCATGTATGTATATACGAGGTGGTACAACCAATCATATAAATAACATATGTAAGGTGGTAAAACCAACCATGAATATAGTATATATAAGGTGGTAAAACCAAACATATAGATCTACATAATAAATAAGAAGCGACTTCAAAATTTCAAAATCTTAAGTATTACCTTTTGTAGAACTTCGACGCTTGGTAAGTACCAAAAGCAAAAGAGGATTTGAGTAGAGTATTTGGGGTGTTAAGAGGGCTTAAGGGAGTGTTTTTAGAGGGAATTTCGTGGTGTGGCTTGAGAGATTTGTGCTTAAGAGGAGAGGCAAGACACTCCTTATATAGGCAAGGATGGTAGGTGTAATAGTGTGAAAAATAGTGTACGAATTTGACTTTGGCATTAAATTAAATTATTTAAAATATATAATACTTTATTTTCTTCATATTATCTCTTATTAAAAATGTGGTTATCTCCTCCTACCATTAAAAAATGTTTTAAGACTTTTAAACCTAGAAGGTTCCTTTGGCATCAAAAGTCCACATTGGTGTACTCCATACTAATTCAATTATAACGTTTTTAATTTTGTAGTTTTTGACAAATGGCCAATTGTATTGCATTACTAACTCAAATATATACAAATGGGTATCAATTTTATAATTTTTAAATATGTATAACAAAAGTTATTGAATTTTAAAGTCATACTAAAATGTTTACCCGTTCATACTGAACCTATGTGTAGTATTTTAAATTCTGTAATTGATTGGCTTCATATTAAATTCTGAAATTTCTACACGTTTTAGCTAAGTCATAAATGAATAAATGGGCTTTGGTTTCATGTCAATTGGATCTGTATAATTCAAGTTATGCATTTTTGAATGGGACCTCCAGAATCTGCCTCATTCAAATTTTTGGGCCTTACCTATGTTTTATACTTTTGGTAAAGTTAAGGCTTGTAATACTTACTTACCCATAGTAATTTGGCTTAAGAAACTAAATGACATAATATATAGCATCTAAACTTTTTATGACATATAAGAAATTATTTTATTTTTTTATAACGTATTTAATATTTACGCGGATAAAATAATATAATTGCATAATCAATAAACAATAAAGTAAGATAACATTATAGCATAAAATATTATAATCCTAAACATAAACATTAATATCATATTCTATGGCCTTCGTAAAATTTCTTGAATTATATTAGCGTATGTGCGTAGGACGTGTTGTGCTTCGGCAGTAGAGCTGCACAACCCTTCGGCTAACATTGTCGTGGTTGTCGCACGAATAACCTCAAACTTCTCCCTGTGTCTCGTCGCATTATATTGCAGCCATTGGACATGAGCATTTAGATCATCTATAGCAAAGCATAGCTTTGTAACTTCAAGTCGTATTGCTCGTCGATCTTCATCGCGTACACTATTCTCGGATGGCAGTACTTGAGAACTTGATGCCATAACTCTTATTATTCTTCTTCTTACTTCTATACTCTCTTATAAATAAAATCTCATGCTCATACCTATTTATGGAAGTCCAAACGGATACTATTCATAACGGACGGATACTATTCATAACGGCTACTTACTAGTCACATGCTATTTGAATGACTATATTGGGTGCTTATTTTTATCGTGATAATATCTAAAATTATCCTTTCTAACTATTGTTAACAATAACATTATTATTATTTTATTATTATTACTCTTTAAGTAAGAACTTAAATAGCTAAAAATTTTGCGGGTCTTACATTTAGACTATACCCTCACGTGTTGTTTACTGCATATCATCCCATAGCTAGGCTAGTTATTCCATGACTGCCCCTTCACGGGCTATCCGTTTGTTTGCTGCCCTGTTGAGCTTTCTTTTCTGGTTTCGAAATTCGTTTGTTGCTTTCTATTTTTTCCTTTGTTTCACATTTATTTTATGTTGGTTGTTAAATTCATTCTGATTTATGCTTTCATGTTTATGCTTTTGTTTTTATTTAATAACTGTTTGCATTCACATTGTCCAGAATGTGTCCTCTCTCTGCCCGATCCTGGTGTGTGATCTGTTTTGGTTTATGCTCTCACTTTGTCAAAATCACACTCTACCTGGTAAGAATATGTCTCATGTTGTCTCTACCCAAGTTGCTGCGTGTTTTGGTTGCTTCACAAATGTTTATTCTATATCATGGTTCTCATCACACCTATGTTTAATTACTAATGAAGATATCTTGAGTTTTATCATATAAAATTTTGTTGATGTACACCTCTCTTTTTAGTATAATTATCTATATTTATTGACTTATAATTGTGTCCTCGTATGAGGACAAAGTCTAACTTTCTCCATGTGTTTTAGGTCTTTCTTTAAATGTTATATGAAGATGGATATACCCTTAGATAAATCTTGGATGTCCACGGATAGGAGATTACCCAAATATGACGAGGGAGTTAATCAGTTTCTAAATTTTGCAATGCTAAATGCAAATGGTTACAAGACTCACAACTCATTGAGATGTCCATGTGTTCGATGTGTTAACTGTGAGTGTTTACCTTTAGAAGAGGTAAGAGATCATTTGTTCGTTCATGGAATTGATCAAAGGTACCACATGTGGTATTGGCATGGAGAAGAATTGCCAAGTGTACAAGAAGTGCCAAGGGTTACATCTTATCTAGAATGGATTGGTTGTTCCACATATTTTGAAGCTTACACACCCGAAGACGATGCAGGCACGGTGGACATGGTTAAAGCCGCTCAAGAGCAATGTCCTGATGATCCTCTTGTGTTTAAAAAACTACTTGAGGATGCTGAAAATCCTTTGTACCCTAGTTGTTCTAAATTTACCAAGCTTTTTGCCGTGGCAAAACTTTATAGGTAGAAGACAAGTAATGGACATTCCGATAAGAGTTTTAATGATCTGTTGCAATCGTTAGCAACAATGTTACCCGTTAATAATGAGTTGCCTACATCGGTTTATGAGGCAAAAAAAGACATTGAAATCATTGGGATTGAATTATGAAAAGATACATGCTTGTTCGAATGATCGCATCTCGTATCGAAAGGAGTTTCTTGATGCCTCCGAATGTCCCCAATGTCATACGTCTCGATGGAAGGATGGTAAAAGGGACGGAGTACCTTCAAAAGTATTATGGTATTTTCCACCCATACCAAGGTTTAAAAGGATGTTTCAGACTGCAGAAATAGCAAGAAACTTGATATGGCCTTCAAAAGACCAAAAAGTAGATAGACAATGCAACACCTAACAGACTCGGCATCCTGGAAGTTTGTAGATGTAATGACCCGTGTTTTGGGATGTGTGGAGTTAGTCACAGTTTTGCCTTTTGAGTGGCAATTTTTTAGTTTTTGGGGAACTTCTACTCATGGACTTAAGGCAAATCATTTTTATTTACCAAATAAGGAACTTTTGACGAAAGAGGGCAGTCTAGGGAGACAGAAAAAGAGTGCACGTCATATGGGGCATTATTGCATGCCTGCCTTCTACATGATGCAAGGAAGCTTGGGGTAGAATTTCACAGCATTTGGAGCTGCACGTCATATGGAGATATGACGTGCATTATGGCATGCAGCCATGTTTTTGCACCGTCACCTTGGTTTTCTTATTCTAGTAATCTTTTCCCAAAGGACCATGTTAGAATTATGGATATTTTGGCATGTATGGATCCGAGAAGGTTGTAGTGTGTTATCAAAACTACGTCATTTTGATGTTGTGGTTCACTTAATCAAAACTATGTCATTTTGATATTGGGGTGTCTATATAAAGAAGTGGAGGTCTTTTAGGTTTAGGGTTTTCCCGTTAGCCACCGTAGCTGTCGTAAGAGAGAGAGAGAGAGAGAGAGAGAGAGAGAGAGAGAGAGAGAGGGAAGGAGAGCTTCTGATCTTGCTGTGGTGATTCGCGGGAGTGGAGGGCGTTTGGTGTGGAGGCAAGAACGTGAAGGATCCTTGAGGTCGGGGTTCTGTTCTTCCTTGAACCTATCCCAGGGCTTTGGCCTTGTGATAGGCAATGTGGCTGTTTGGTTATATATATATATATGTAAATTCATATAGGTGTGATCTCCTATTTGAATGTTGGCCTTCAATGGCTTGTTTTGCTTGGATGTATATTGTCATCACTATTTTTCATCCGCGCCCATTTGGGGTGAGCTCAAACTAGACCAATGATGAGAAAATTTAGAGTCGCCACCAATTGTTTTTGGGGTACAGTTGGATACCCTCTACTTTAAGTAGTTTAAAGGTGTGGTCTGCGTTATCAGAGAAGGGTTCGGGAGTTGGTTACGTGTAGGGAAGGATTAACACCCCTAAAACGCCCTTTTGGTATCTATTTTCGGAGGAGGAGGTTTCTATTTTATTTGTACTGACACGACTGGGTTAGATTTCCTAAAAAGTCTATGATTTTTATTTAGCTAAGTTATTTATTAAAGTCATGATGAAAATGGATTTACCTTAAATTTCTAAAGGGAATCCTAAAAGTTTTGATTTTTTTTGTTTGAAGTGGAAAATGAGATCCTAGAGGTTTATTTTGGTTTTTGGTTTTATTTTGGAAATTAAAGTTCTAAAAAATGGAAATATGTTTTTTTTTGTATTTTCCCTTTTTTGGTTTTTTTAGAAAACATTTTTTGGTTTTTCTGTTTTGTTAAAAAAAGTTTTGTCTTTGTTTTTGTTTTGTTTTTTTGTTTTTTGTTTTTTTTCCTTTTTTTCGTTTTTGGAAAAACATTTTGTTTGTTTTATTTTGTTTCTTTTTTGGCAAACCCCCTTTTTTTTGTTTTGTTTTGAAAACCCAAAGTCACACTTGTTACAAATGCACATCAAAATAATGAATACATAAAAATAAACGTGGAGTGTGTGATTATGACATCCATAAATAAGCAAAAATAAAACCACTCTTTTTCTTTCTTTCTTTTCATCTTTTTTTTTTGCGCTCCCCTTTTTTCTAGCTTTCTCTCTCTCTTTTTCTCTCTCTCTTTTTTTTACCTTTTCTTTTACTGTTTACATATTACAAGTATAACAAAATACACAAAACAAACCAGCAAAATAGAAATGATTACAACGCTAAAAGAGAGGAAACAAAAATAAAACGAAATACAAATAAGTGAAAAAGGAAGAGAAAACAATAAAAAGGGTAAGTGAACCAACTTTAAAGATCACCACGTCCGAGTTCTCCTGTTGGCGTCGGTAGTGCTGGACAAACTTCCAAATTCAGTGGAAAGCTGTGAACCCGCGCCTGTGCAGTGCGCCAGAGCTTAGTCGGAGTTTGAAATTGACACCGAAGGTGAACTGGAAGTGGGGAAGGATTGGAGAAAGGCTCTTGGGATTTTTTTGGATTTTCGTGGTTTTTTTTAGAGAGAGATTGGAACGAAGACTCCTGGGATTTTCTTTGATTTTCGTGGGTGTTTAATCTCTGGACTGGGGCGTTTTCTTAGGAAGGAGCTTGGCCGTTTTTTGATGTAAAGACTTTGGGGAAAAGGAAGAGCCTGGGCGTAATCAGTGTCTGGGTGTAATCTGAGCGTTCTCTCAGAAAGCTTTTGGTCGTCTGAACTCTGGGTGTTTTCTCTGGCGAAAATCTGAAAGTAGAAATTTTTTGTTGAACTCTGGGGTGTTTTCTGGTTTTTTTTTTTTTTTTTTTTGCAGAAGTTTCCTTCTCTCTTTTTTTTTTTGGATAAGGGAGCTGGGTATGAAAAAATGGCAAAATGGTTTTTCGTCCGAGATGAGGGGTCTTTTTTTTTTTTTTGCAGAACGTCCTCTCTCTCTGGGCGTTTTTTCTCTCTCTCTTGGGTGAACTCTCTTTCTTTCTTTTTCTGGGCGTAAATCTCTTTTTTCTTTTGGGCTCAGGGAATTGGGTGTGAAGATGGCAGAATAGCAGAGCTCTTTTTCGTTTTCTGTTTTTGCAGACTGTCCTCTCTTCTCTTTTTTTTCCCGCGCAGGGAAGAAGCTGGGCCGTAATAATGTTTTTCGATGGAGAGGATACTGGTTTTAAAGAGATTTGGCTGCATCTCATTAATTGCTGCATTTAATGCTTTGTTGGGTGTATTATGAATCCCAGCATTTTTAATTTGCAGATTCTATGCTTTGTCCGGTGGTTGGACGACTTGTGCGTAAAACGGGGCAGCTTGTGATTGCCTTTTCATTCTTTTGTGAGCACATGCATCTGACAGGCGTTGAAAAGCATCTTTAACAATTGCCAGCAAATAAAAACACATCCTGTGAGCAGCCAGCGAGAGGGGCCAAACAGCGAAGGTCAGAGGTCAAAGGGTCAGAATGTCGGTAGGGTCGAAGTGTCGGCAAGGTCGAAGCTTCGGTGGGTCGAAATTTCGGTGGGTCGAAGGTCAATGGTCAACGGGTTGAAGTGTCGGCAGGTCAAAGGTCAACGGTCAATGGGTCGAAGTGTCGGCAGGTCGAAGGTCGGCAGGGTCGAAGGGTCGAAGACTCACAGGGTTCGAAGGTCAAGGGTCGAAGGTTGGTGGGTTGAAGTGTCGGCAGGTCGGAGTGTCGGCATGACAGGCTTCGAAGCTTCGAGTCTTCGAGGCTTCGAGGCTTCGAGTCATCGAAGCTTCGACCTACCGACACTTCGAGGCTACGAGTCACGTTTTAATTACCTTTTTACCCCCACCCAAAATGCAAAAATGAACGACCTTTCGAGGATTGTTTGGGAGGACCCATATTCGTGAAAATAGACATTTCGAACTATTCCTCACATGCACATTTTCGGGTAGTTTGACCAGGGGCATTGACCGTCTTTTGGCAAGTTTGACTTTTTTCAATGAAAATTGTTTTGGCCATAACTTCTTCTTTTTTCATCGGAATTGAGCTCAGTCAAGTGCGTTATTCTCCAAATTTCCTCCTCTATCCCTTGGTATTGGTCTTGGGGTACTTCAGGGACTTGTAGCAGTGGTTATCCATTCTGGGCTTCCCGATTCATGTCAATGCATCCATCTTGTGCAAATCGCAGGGAATCTCTAAGGACCCGTTCAACAAGGTATATGGCATGGGTAAAAAGGTATATATATCAAATGGGGTTAGTATGTCCAACCCGGACAAAATGGGGTCCAATAGCTGCCCCTCTTTGTGCACTGTTTGTATACAAACAGCGTACAAAGATAAAAGGGAGTGATTTTGGATGGGTTGGAGCACTTACCTGGCTTACCTTGCACAGGGGAAGAATAGAATGCGATGGTTAGGTCTGTCCCCTAGAGTGAAAAGTAACTTCTTGGCTGTTGGGCTTGAATAATTGTGATGAGGCATCTAAGGCCTAACAGAAATGGAATAGGCAAGCAAGGCGTAACAGAATGTGAAAAGGCATCTAAGGCCTGACAGAAAGGGAAATGGCATCCAAGGCCTGACAGGAATTGAAAAGGCATCTAGGGCCTAACAGGAAATTTGTCACGCCCCAATTTCCTTACACCTGGAAACGGTTAGTGACTGCTCATGCCTGCACCCGAAGGGTCAAGGGGTTGGTGCAAGCACCTAGACTGGACTTAGACAACGAGTGCTGTCCCAATACTACACATCCGGGCTAACATGCCAAAGGACATGCCCCTGACTCCAAACCATACACACAATCATCATTCAGTCAAAATAACATACCACAGTTTACTTCATTTCAAAGAGGACTCAAGTCCATTACAACTCAAATGGGGAAAAGCTCCCAATAAACCCACAATACCAAATTCAGCTTACAAAATAGCCCAAACCAAAACAGAAAGCCATAAACACATTAATAATCAAATAAGGAGGGTCCCATAGCCTCTATGGCCAATCACCTCAGCTCTGTCACCTATCGCTGGCTAGACCCTGCAAAGAAAACAATTCAAAGGAGGGATGAGCAAACCACAGCTCAGTAGGGATCAAGTCTCCCCCGGGCCCATCCCACACTACTGGGATGCATGTTTAGTGGATGCTTGTGCTAGTGTAGTGAACTAGTTAAAACCACACAGAAAAACCATCAAACACATCCCATATTCAGAGAGGGGGGTTCAATGACTGTCCCGTAATCAAAAGGGTTCCAGCTTGGCAGCTATCCCGTGGATCAAAGGCTCTAGCTCAACAGCTGTCTCGTAGCTTATAACATTTAGCACTCAAACAAAACTCAGTGAAATGCAACCACATAACTCAGCACAAGGTGCCCAGCAGCATAATTTATTTCAGTACAAGATGCTCAACAGACATAATACAACTCAGCACATATCAGTATGATTTACAATGCCCTCAGTTCATGTAGTGCAGCCACAATCTCAGTAACATTCACAGTATACAATTTCTTTTCTCATATCAGTGTTCCTTAATCGTTCTGGTAAGTTTTTAGGTAAATTAACTCCGGGACTTCATCCCAATTACATTATTTTTCACTCAAGAACCTTTTGGCTAAATGGGGAAGCCAGAGGAGGCAAAATAAGGGGATGCACGTCATATGGGTCATATGACGTGCAGGGGGATGTTTGGCTACCTGCCCTCTACACATCTCAAGGAACATTGGGGTAAAATTTCAAACCAATTGGGCTTGCACGTGAAATGGGCTTTTCACGTGCACAAGGGTTTTTGGCTCCCTGCTTTCTACACCTTTCAGGGAAGCCTGGGGTAAAATTTCAGACCAAATGGGCTTGCACGTGAAAAGGGCTTTTCACGTGCAATATGGCATGCGACCATATTTTGCACAAAGACCTTTGTTTTGTTGTTTTAATCACTTTTCTCTAAAGGACCTCTCTCAAATTATTTTTAGATTGTGAGTTATTAAACTCTAAAGTTAGGGTACATAGCTTGGTTTCAACTCCAGCTATGTCCCTCATATCAACCTACCCATCCAGACCATCCCAGATTATTTTATTCACTTTTAACTATTCAAATATATTGGAAACTTCACAATCAATCATCATATGCATGTGGGGGCATAAACTCAACATCAACATGAATAGAACCATAACAGATCCGTACCCAACAGACTCAGTAATCGCAGTAAAGGGTATAAACCCAGAATTCTCAATATTCACATCAGAGGGTATAAACCCAAAATTCTCAGAAGGCATGAATACAAACATGAATTCCCTACCTCAAAATCGGAGAATACAACTGGTCGTTGTATTCTAGCAATCACGTCTCCGGGCTCTCGTCCACCGCAGGAATCCTTGGATCGCCGGCCTTGGATCGTCCTCGCCGTCTCAGGCCGTGTCTCCCTCTTTCCGGCAGTCTCCCTCTCTGGCCGTGTCTCTCTCTCTCTCTCTCTCTCTCTCTCTCTCTCTCTCAAGGGGTGACGGCTACTAGGGTTTTGGAATGAGAAATCCCCTAATTTTGAACCCTTTTCCTTTATATATTTTCCCACATAATCGAAACGACGTAGTTTTGATTAATTTAAAGCCCAGCATCTATAATCCCAAAGGCCAAGGTTTTCTAATCCACTTCATTAAGCTCTACAGCCCAACAATTAAGCCCAAATCATATTTTAAATAAAACTCTCAAATATATTAGTTGGGATATTTTAATTCATGTGAAATTCCCAAAATACCCCCCAGGGCCTCGAACTCCGAATCGAGCCCAAGCATAGTCAAAATTCTCCATTTGACGAGCACATCACTGTGCTAATGTTCATTCTCTAAAACAAGGCCTCTTACTCAAGGCTAACTCCAAGAACCCCTCAAATACGGGTCCTTACATCCTCTCCCCCTTAAAGACTTTTCGTCCTCGAAAAGAAAGCTGGGGTTGAAAGGAAACCACAACCACAATCAATGCACCCAATACATAATAGCAAAATAATTGATCAGCACCCATGTAATAGCAAAATAAAATCAGTACCAATAGTACCTATGTTTATGCCTTCCTCCCCTCCTTCAGTGAACATGCATCTCAGTCTCACGTTCCCAAGTCTCTTCCTCCATACCTTGGTGTTGCCACAACACCCGAACCACTAGGATAGTCTTTCCTCGGAGCTGCTTCTCGCGCCTATCCAAAATACGGATTGGGGCCTCAATAACTGTCATATCTTCCTCAATATCCAGATTACTCTAATCCAGTACATGTGTGGGATGTGGATGATATGCCCGTAACTGGGATACATGGAAAACATTGTGAACTCTACTCAAACTAGGTGGTAAGGCCAACCTATAAGCAACAAGGGTGCTTTTCGAGCTTGAGTTCACTCAATGAGATCGCTCTACGAGGTTACCCGGAAAGGGAAGAAGTTTATTCAAGTGTCAAAAGGGTGCTTTTCGAGCTTGGGGAAATTGTAAAGAAAGATTTGTACAGTTGAACAAAGAAAGCTAGGAAGGCTTGATGAGAAGCTTGCTGAGGATGAGCTCTTAGGATCTTCAAAGGTGATAACATTCCTGAAATTGTAGAATATGCTGAATGTATACAAATGAGGCCTGGAATGCAATGTGTTGTATGCGGGGATACATAAACCTCAACCTGTGGTGAAATATGATGCAATGTGATGCAATGCGATGTATGCATCGAATGCAATGTGATGTTTTGGCAAGGGCTGGAGATTTATCTCAATGCTGTTAGAGAGGTTGGCTAACATTCAACTTGTTGGGGAACAATTTTCTCTCTGGCTAGGGAGTCTGCTCTATCTTTGCTGGGGAACTCCCTTTTGTGGATGAAGGGTCTGTTTAATTTTGCTTCGCCGCATTGAGGAGCTTGACTTGACAACTTTTCTGGGGATAGTGATATTCTGTGGAGATATGGGTACTCTGAGTTGGGGGACTTAATTTGTTTGGGGATTTTGAGCTTGACCGTACTCATAAGGCAATGCTAAAAGAGCCTACTGGGGATTTAAGATATTATACTTAAATGTGAAATGAAGATGATAAGGATGAAAAATGGGATTTTGCTAGTTTGATTCCACAAAACATATTTATATCATAAAAAGTGCCCTATTGTTATAATCTGATAAACAAAATTACAAGTCTTGAAAAAGCATAATATACAAATTTGATTCGAGCGTGCCTTAGGTTTGACCAGGTCTTCCACCATTTACAACTATTGTCTTTAGGTGACGCTGTTTCCACTATTTGCAAAGGACCCTGTTTTAGGTGGCGCTGATCCTTGGATTCTAACTGCTTTCACCCTTTAGGATTTGTCGTTGGCTTTGTATTTTGCCCTTGGTGCCCTTTTGGGTTTTCACCAAGTCCGCCTTTGCTTGCTTCTTTGCCTTTTGTCGAAGTTTTGTATTTTACCCTTGGTGCTCTTTCGGGTTTTCACCAAGTCCACTCATGGCAGGAATGAGAATCTTGTTGAGAGGTATGAGAGTTAAGCATAGAACTTTTTCACCGCATTGCTATTCACCAGGTTAGGGAGCTCATCCCCATCCATTCTGGCAAGGATTAAGGCACCTCCTGAGAATGCTTTTTTCACCACATATGGGCCTTCGTAATTGGGAGTCCACTTGCCTCTATGGTTATGTTGAATTGGTAAAATCTTCTTGAGGACGAGGTCACCCGCTTGAAAGCTTCTGGGCTTCACCTTTTTATTGTAGTTGTTCATCATTCTCTGTTGATATAGCTGTTCTCTACAAACAGCCGCCAAGCGTTTGCCCTCAATTAAATTCAACTGCTCATAATGACTTTGGGCCCATTCTGCTTCTTTGAGCTGAGTATCCTTGAGTACTCGGAGGGAAGGTATCTCCACTTCGATAGGTAGAACTGCTTCCATGCCATAGACCAAAGAAAACGGAGTTGCCCCAGTTGATGTTCGCACTGAGGTACGATAAGCATGCAAAGCATATGGTAGCTTCTCATGCCAATCTTTGTATGTCTCAGTCATCTTCCTGATAATGTTCTTGATGTTCTTATTGGCCGCTTCAACTGCTCCATTCATTTTGGGGCGATAGGGAGTCGAGTTGCGGTGTTGGATTTTGTATGTTTCGCACAACTTACCCATCATCCGACTGTTCAAATTGGCAGCATTGTCTGTTATGATCTGGTCAGGAAGTCTATAGTGGCATATAATGTTATTCCGTATAAATCTAAGTACCACAGCTTGTATGACGTTGGCATATGACGCTACTTCTACCCACTTGGTAAAGTAATCGATGGCCACTAAGATGAAGCGGTGACCATTGGAAGCTTTTGCTGAGATTGGTCCGATAACGTCGATGCCCCAAAGCGAAAATAGTCACGGGGAAACCATCACATGCAGTCTAGATGGCGGTACTTGGATTTTATCGCCATAAATTTGACACTTGAGGCATTTGCGCACATATTTAATACAATTTTTCTCCATGGTTACCCAATAATAGCCCATTCGCATGATTTGCCTTGTTAATGCATGTCCATTTGCGTGTGAACCGCATTCTCCTTCGTGCACTTCTTTCATTATCTGTTTCGACTCTTCTTTTGCCACACACCGCAATAACACCATGTCATGGTTTCTCTTATATAGAACGGGACTATCAAGGTAGTAGTTGGACGCCGACCTTCAGATATTCCTTTTATCAGACTCAGAGGCCTCTGCTGGGTATTCTTGCTTAAACAAATGCTGTTTGACATCATCAAACCAAGGTTTTTCTTCAGTATTTCCTTCAATGACCATGCAATGTGTAGGAGCATCGTGTATACGAATATCAAAAGACTGGACTTCCAACATTGTGTCTAGTCGAAGGAGGGAGGCTAGAGTGGCCAGTGCATCAGGAAGCTGATTGTATTCCCTGGGCATATGCTCGAACGTGATGTCTTCGAATTGCTCGGCTAACTCTGTAACATACTCCCGATAGGGGATTAGTTTGTGGTTTCGAGTCTCCCATTCACCCCTTACTTGAAAAATGATGAGTGCTGAATCACCGAACACTCGTAATTTTTTGATTCCTTTGTTAATTGCTTCTTGAAGTCCCATCACACAAGCCTCATATTCTGCTACATTGTTTGTACAAGGGAAGGTTAGCTTTGCCGCCATGGGGAAATGTTCACCTTTTGGGGATATCAGGATGGCCCCAACACCGTGACCTAAGAGACTAGAGGCTCCATCAAACCACATCGTCCATATGTCTGATATTTCGGCCGTGAGAATGTTGATATGCTCATCTGGAAATCCAACAGTCATAGGCTCGTAATCTTCTAGTGCTCTATCTGCCAAGTAATCAGCTATTGCACTCCCTTTGATGGCTTTTTGAGGCACATAAATGATATCATATTCTGATAGGACCAATTGCCATTTGGCAATTCTTCCAGCGATGGATGGCTTTTCTAAGAGATATTTGAGTGGATCATGCCTCGAAATCAGCCAAGTGGTATGATAAAGAGTGTATTGCCTCAATCGTCTTATTATCCAAACAAGGGCACAACATGTCTTTTCCAATGGTGTGTAATTCGTTTCATTGATGGTGAACTTCTTGCTCAGATAATAAATGGCCTGCTCCTTCTTGCTTGTAGAATCATGTTGCCCCAAGACACAACCCATTGAGGACCCTTGGATAGTCAAGTATAAGATCAAGGGTCTGTCTGGTACTGGGGGGACCAGAACAGGTGGATTGGATAGATATTGTTTGATCCTATCAAAAGCTTCCTGACATTTGTCATTCCAAATTTCTGGATTATTCTTTCGTAAAGTCTTGAAAATTGGTTCACATGTGACTGTTAATTGTGAAATGAATCGAGCAATGTAATTCAATCGCTCGAGGAATCCTCTAACCTCCTTGATGGTTCGTGGTGGGGGAATCTCTTGGATAGCTTGAACTTTATCTGGATCAATTTCCACTCCTTTTTGGCTCACAATGAAACCTAACAGTTTTCCCGACATGGCTCCAAAAGTGCACTTTTTCGGGTTCAATTTGAGTTGATATTTCCGTAGTCTATTAAAAAGATTACGGAGTACTTCGATGTGATCTTTAGTGCTCCGCGATTTAGCTGTCATATCATCCACATAGACCTCGACTTCTTTATGCATCATGTCGTGGAATAGGGTCACCATGGCTCGCTGATAGGTTGCCCCTACATTCTTCAGACCAAAAGGCATCACATTATAATAGAATGTGCCCCAAAGTATCGTAAACGTGGTCCACTCCTTGTGTTCGAGGGCCATGCGAATCTGATTGTACCCCGAGAAACCATCCATGAATGAGAATAGAGCGTATTTTGCTGTATTATCCACCAAGGTATCAATATGAGGAAGCGGGAAGTTATCTTTCGGACTGGCCCAGTTCAGATCTCTATAGTCGACACACATGCGGACTTTGCCTCCTTTCTTCGGTACTGGTACCACATTGGCCACCTATTCTGGATAGTGGGAGACACTTAGGAAACCTGCATCCCATTGCTTTTTGACTTCTTCTTTAATCTTCAGTAGCATCTCTGGTCTCATTCTTCGCAATTTTTGTTGTACTGGCTTGCACTCTAGCTTCACGGGTATGTGATGTTGCACTATATCTGTGTCTTATCCTGGCATATTTTGGTATGACCATGCAAAAATGTCGATGTAGCTTCTTAACAGCTCGATTAACTTCTTCTTGATGTCGGTAGCTATCAAAGACCCTACCCTCAATTCTTTTGGTTCGACTGTTGTCCCCAAATTCACTGTTTCTACTAGGTCTTCACTTGGAATGGATAAGCGATCGTCCCTTTCCAATAGGCGTATGATCTCTCCCGGTAGCTCGGGTGTCTCCTCTACCTCATTCCCGTCAGCTTCAAACACTGGCTGCTCCCAGTTTGGACTTTGGTCAAACCTTAGGCATCTCGTTTCGCTTTGCATACAATGTTTTCATTGACATTGTGATACCTGTTTATAATAGAATTACAAGTTGGTAACTAAATATGATATGCCTATGTTATGAATGGAATGCACCGTGAAAGATTTGAAGAAAAGTACATTTTATTGAAAAGCTTTTGATAAAAATAAATGTTCATCGCTTCAAGAGACGTTAAAATAGAATACATTAAATCCAGTGACCCCATGAGCATTACATTATGGGGAGGTCCAGGCTGGTCCAGTTGTTCAATGGCTGGTTAGGATCCTCTCGCACTAACTGAACCATCTCATTTGGTGCATGCTCCTTTGTGTCCAATGCAGCTACAGTCCCCATCTCGGGCTCAGGTGGGCTCTTATGGATAAACCCTCTAGTCTGGAATGTAACATCTAAGGGGGGAAAGCTCCTCCTTTCTTCTTGTACTGACCTTTTCTGCAATCTTGCCATTCTGACTTCCCTCTTCTTGATAGCTTCCCTCTGTCTGTCAGCTTTTGTAGGGACGTAGCCTAGCCCAAACTTCTCAGTATTTTCTCAGATGGTCAATGGTTTTTGGATTCCTTGAGCCTTTGAGCCTAATCCTTGCCCTGGTTTGTACCCTTGCTTGATCATGGTGGCTGCAACCATTCTTGTAGCCTTCGAGAGATAATGTATTGGGGCAGAAGTGACATTTACCATCTCGAACGCCCGATAAGAGCGTTCTGGTATATCTTTGTTGTTCTCAACATAAGGAACCGATGTTGGCTTGGTGACTAGGAAACTTGTTTCCCCATAGATGCAAACAAGTTGGTCTCCCATTGCAAATTTCATCTTTTGGTGGAGGCTTGACGGCACTGCCCCTGCCATGTGGATCCAGGGTCTTTCCCAACAAACAGGTGTAATATGGCGTGATGTCCATCACCTGAAATTCCACCATAAAGGTAGCTGGTCCAATCAGAAGCGGAATGTCTAGAGTTCCCACCACATCACGCTTTCCTCCATCGAATGCCCGTACCTTCATCGTACTGGGGCGCATATAGGACGCGTCGACTGGAAGTTGTTGCAGTATATGTAAAGGAATAATGTTCAAGGTAGAACCATTATCAATGAGTACTCGGGCTATGGTGTGCGCCTTACATTTGACAGTAATGTGTAGAGCTTTTATGTGTCCCTTCTCTTCCTGAGGCAGCTCATCATCTCCAAAACTAATGACGTTGTTCATGATGAGGTTACTGGCGATTCCATCAACATTCGCCACTGAGACGGTTGGAGGAATATAGGCTTGGGTCAGAACTTTCAGTAGTGCTTCCCGGTGAGGTTGCAAGCTTTCCTCCTTTAATTCCACTTTCTACACATTCACCGGATGCAACCAAGTCTGCAAAGCTGTTGGAGACGTTACCTATCAATTTCTCATAGTATACGCCTTTTAGTGTGTTGATAAAAAGAGTGGTGAGTTCTCTTTCAGTAAGGGGAGGTTGGACTTCCATAGCAGTATCTCTCCATCTTCGTGCATAATCTTTGAAATTTTCCTCGGATCCCTTTTCCATGGACTGTAGGGTTAGTCGATCCAGTGCCAGCTCGGTAACATGTTTGTATTGTGCCAAGAAGAAAGTAGCTAATTCTTTCCATGTCTTGATGCGGTTTCCATTTAGATGAAAGTACCAGCGAAGGGATGCCCCGGTTAGGCTTTCTTGGAAACAATGCATGAGGAGCTTGTCTTCACCAGCATAGGCAGCCATCTTTTGACAGTACATGGCCAAATGTGTCTTTGGACACCAGGTCCCGTTGAACTTCTCAAACTCTGGCATTTTGAACTTTGGTGGCAGCACCACTCTAGGGACCAGACATAAGTCTTGTGGGCTGGTCATGCCATAGTTATCGATGCCTTCTACGGCTTTCAATCTTTCCTCCAGTCGTCTTAGAGCAGGGGACTCAATGTCTTCCTTCGGGGATGGAGAACCCATTACCTCCATTGCATGTCCCGATGCGGGCATAGTGAAATGAGTTGGATTTGGAGTTGGGGGTTGTGCCATAGCGGGATGATAGGTGGGTGCCTGGCTCGGAGCCAGATTGGGTGGTTGAACTGCTTCCTGCCCCTGCTCTTGATGGTGATTGATAGTTCTCCCTGTCGGGGTTCCTCTTGCCGGGATTCTTTCTCTTTCTTCAGTCAGCTTGGTGAGCATATCCATCATCAAAGCCATTTGCCCCTGCAGGGCTTGTTGTGATTGTTCTAAACCCATGAGTCTGTTCTCTGCTTCGTCTGCCATTGGTTGTGGCTGTGATACTTGATTGCGGCGAGATCTAAGATTGTAAGAGTGCGCAATCCTGGAGAAAGGCTGCTACCCACCTGGGTACAAGGGAACTTTTATTTGATTTTTTTTTTATTTGCTATGCATGTATGCATGAATGTATATGCGGAGGGTTAGAAAAACAAACAACTTTATTACAAACAAACACACAATACAAACATTCAATGCTGAAATGCCACGTAAAACGAAAGCTATTGCTACATGATCTTAAGGTATTCTTCCAGTCATCTCCTAAGTAGCACGGCGCCTTTTCCTCTGAGGTGGTCGCTTGCCTGCTTCCTCCCTCTGCTTCAATATGCTCTCGACCTGTTTTTCCCTCAACTGCAACCGTCAAGAGCTCTTTCTAGAGATGCTTCCAACCTTTGGATTTGTTGCTTGAGGATTTGATTCTCCTGGAGGATAGCCTTCATGTTTGCAGTTAGCTGTGGCTTGTGTTGTGCCCTCCAGGATATGTATGCGGGATAAACACCAGGTTTTGGACAGGGATAATCTGATGATGCCGCATAGCATAGGGATAATCTTCCATGCCAAATAGCACATGGATAATCTGATGATGCCCGATTTGTCTTCCACCCTGCAGTGGTGCATATGCAGTTCCTCCCCAAGGACGTAAGAGTGGGACCCAATTGTAGTCCCTGCAACTATAAGTCATGTAGACCACCGGCATCCAAGGAGCAGTCCAAGTAATGTCAGCTTCTGTGAGGTTCTCCAACTTTTTTCTCCAGTCTTCAAAGCATTTAGGTAAGTTCCACTTGCTAAGCAGAATATCTAATAGTGTCGTGGCTGGTACCTGGTAAACAGCAGGAAAATGATGAACACTACAGGGGAAATGGCCTTGCAACCATGTGCATAGGAGAGGCAGGCACCCCATGAACTGTCCCGAGCCTGTACTCCTCAGTTAAGTAAGGGATCGAATGGTTTCAGCCAATATAGCAGGAGTAGGGTCACATCTTCTGAGCACTTGCTGGACCAAATCTACAATGGCTCCATCTATGTGGGCCGGTATCCTTGGAAAAACGACTAGCCCATATATAGCTAATGTAAGCAATTTGTGCGCCTCGGCTTCTATCGCGGTTTGTATCTTTTCTTTGATTATGTCCCATGAAAGATATTCCCGCCCACCATAGGTTGTGGCCGCCGGTGAGTCCCATACTGGCTTTCCCATTATCTCAGTAAAGGCCCTTCGACATGATCTTCTGGGTTTCGGTAGATAAATCTTCATTTTGTTTTCCACGGGGATATCCAATAATCTTCTGTATTCTTCTATTGTGGGAACAAGATCTATGCCGTTGAAGTCAAAGCACCGCCGTCGAGGCTCCTAGAAATATATGGCTGCCCCAAGCATATCCTTATCGGCCAGTAGCTCGGTCACATGGAGCAAATCTCAAAACTGTTGTATATATATGCTTTTCCTTTCGTCTGACCACTGCCTCCATATTGTCTGTACCTCCTTAGTGTAGTCCAACTGATCTTCTATGATAATATGTTCTACTTTGTGGGCTTCTTCTGGTGGAAAATCTCCAAGGCGAAGTTGGATGTTCCCAGATGCTTGGGCCACCACTGTGACAGCCTCTTTATCCTAAAGGCTTTTTAGGAGATGACTGAAAGTTGCCATGCCTATATGAATGTCGTGTTATGCATGATGACAGGTTAGGATGGCAGTTAAAACAAATCAGGGCAAATAGACAGGATAAAGAATAGTAAGGCAAATAAGATGTGCAGGGGATGACTTATGGACTACCCTACAAAACAAAGGTTAGCATGGCATGGAATGAGCAAACAACATGTGGGTCAATGCCCCTGATGGGCTTCTATTGCTACACCTATCTTATTCGTTGGTTCCCAAAACTTCCTCAATAGAGGGCTCCATACACCATGGGATTTACCGGAGGGGGATCTTAAAAGGACCTGCCTTAAAAGAACCTCAAGCTTGAGTGAGGAGTCCGAGGCCCCATTGCGGATAATGATCAATGCGCTGGGGACCGTACAGAACCTCGCTAACCTAAATTGTGTTAAACCCGGGTATAGGGTTATGCATGGATGCAACAAGTAGGGAAAGCAGTAAATCATAACTATCATGGTAGTTAAAACGTACAAATAAATCACAGTTTAAAGATGAATGACAATTGTAAAAAAATAAGTAAATCACAATTATATCTAGAAAATAAAAAAACAACTTAGCACGACAGTTAAATATATACAACAGTACAATTAAAATAACCTCCTAATCCTAGTTCTAGACCTAACTCTCTAAAGTGTTAAAGTCCCCAATAGAGTCGCCAGCTGTCATCACTGGTTTTCGTCCGGGCCCGTTTGGGGTGAGCTCAAACTAGACCAATGGTGAGAAAATTTAGAGTCGCCACCAACTGTTTTTGGGGTACAGTTGGATACCCTCTACTTTGAGTAGTTTAAAGGTGTGGTCTGTGTTATCAGAGAAGGGTTCGGGAGTTGGTTACATGTAGGGAAGGATTAGCACCCCTACAATGCCCTTTCGGTATCTATTTTCGGAGGAGGAGGTTTTCTATTTTATTTGTACTGCCACGACGGGGGTTAGATTTCCTAAAAAGTATATGATTTTTATTTAGCTAAGTTATTTATTAAAGTCATGGTGAAAATGGATTTACCCTAAATTTCTAAAGGGAATCCTAAAAGTTTTTATTTTTTTTTGTTTGAAGTAGAGAATCAGATCCTAGAGGTTTATTTTGGTTTCTGGTTTTATTTTGGAAATTAAAGTCCTAAAAAATGGAAATATCTTTTTTTTGTATTTTCCTTTTTTCTGGTTTTTTTAGAAAACATTTTTTGGTTTTTGTGTTTTTTTAAAAAAAGTTTTGTCTTTGTTTTTGTTTTGTTTTTTTATTTTTTGTTTGTTTCCTTTTTTTTGTTTTTGGAAAAACATTTTGTTTGTTTTATTTTGTTTCTTTTTTGGTAAACCCCCTTTTTTTGTTTTGTTTTGAAAACCCAAAGTCACGTTTGTTACAAATGCACATCAAAATCATGAACACATAAAAATAAACGTGGAGTGTGTGATTATGACATCCATAAATAAGCAAAAATAAAGCCACTCTTTTTTCTTCTTTCTTTTTATCTCTCTTTTTTTTGTGCTCTCCCTTTTTCTAGCTTTCTCTCTCTCTTTTTCTCTCTCTCTCTTTTTTTTTTTACCTTTTTTTTTTACTGTTTACATATTATAAGTATAACAAAATATACAAAACAAACCAGCAAAATAGAAATGATTACAACGCTAAAAGAGAGGAAACAAAAATAAAACGAAATACAAATAAGTGAAAAAGGAAGAGAAAACAGTAAAAAGGGTAAGTGAACCAACTTTAAAGATCACCACGTCCGAGATCTCCTGTTGGCGTCGGTAGTGCTGGACGAACCTCCAAATTCAGTGGAAAGCTGTGAACCCACGCCTGTGCAGTGCGCCGGAGCTTAGTCGGAGTTTGAAATTGACGCCGAAGGTGAACTGGAAGTGGGGAAGGATTGGAGAAAGGCTCTTGGGATTTTTTTTTGGATTTTTTTTTGGATTTTCATGGTTTTTTTAGAGAGATTGGAACGAAGACTCCTGGGAGTTTCTTTGATTTTAGTGGGTGTTTAATCTCTGGACTAGGGCGTTTTCTTAGGAAGGAGCTTGGGCGTTTTTTGATGTAAAGACTTTGGGGAAAAGGAAGAGCCTGGGCGTAATCAGTGTCTGGGTGTAATCTGAGCGTTCTCTCAGAAAGCTTTTGGTCGTCTGAACTCTGGGCGTTCTCTCTGGTGAAAATCTAGAAGCAGAAATTTTTTGTTAAACTCTGGGGTGTTCTCTGGTTTTTTTTTTTGTAGAAGTTTCCTTTTTTTTTTTTTGGATAAGGGAGCTGGGTATGAAAAAATGGCAAAAGGGTTTTTCGTCCGAGATGAGGGGTCTCTTTTTTTTTTTGCAGAACGTCCTCTCTCTCTGGGCGTTTTTTTTTCTCACTTGGGTGAACTCTCTTCCTTTCTTTTTCAGGGCGTAAATCTCTTTTTTCTTTTCGGCTCAGGGAACTGGGTGTGAAGATGGCAGAATAGCAGAGCTCTTTTTCGTTTTCTGTTTTTGCAGACTGTCCTCTCTTCTCTTTTTTTTTTCCTACGCAGGGAAGAAGCTGGGGCGTAATAATGTTTTTTGATGGAGAGGATACTGGTTTTAAAGAGATTTGGCTGCATCTCATTAGTTGCTGCATTTAATGCTTTGTCGGGTGTATTATGAATCCCAGCATTATTAATTTCCAGATTCTATGCTTTGTCTGGTGGTTGGACGGCCTGTGCGTAAAACGGGGCAGCTTGTGATTGGCTTTTCGTTCTTTTTGTGAGCACATGCATCTGACAGGCGTTGAAAAGCATCTTTGACAATTGCCAGCAAATGAAAACACATCCCGTGAGCAGCCAGCGAGAGGGGCCAAACAGCGAAGGTCAGAGGTCAAAGGGTCAGAATATCAGCAGGGTCGAAGCTTCGGTGGGTCGAAGGTCAAAGGTCAACGGGTCGAAGTGTCGGCAAGTCGAAGGTCAACGGTCAATGGGTCGAAGTGTTGGCAGGTCGAAGGTCGACAGGGTCGAAGGGTCGAAGACTCACAGGGTTCGAAGGTCAAGGGTCGAAGGTTGGTGGGTCGAAGTGTCGGCAGGTCGGAGTGTCGGCATGACAGGCTTCGAAGCTTCGAGTCTTCGAGGCTTTGAGGCTTCGAGGCTTCGAGTCTTCGAGGCTTCGACGCTTCGAGGCTTTGAGTCTTCGAAGCTTCGACCTGCCGACACTTCGAGGCTACGAGTCACGTTTTAATTACCTTTTTACCCCCACCCAAAATGCAAAAATGGACGACCTTTCGGGGATTGTTTGGGAGGACCCGTATTCGTGGAAATAGACATTTTGGACTATTCCTCACATGCACATTTTCGGGTAGTTTGACCAGGGGCATTGACCGTCTTTTGATAAATTTGACTTTTTTCAATGAAAATTGTTTTGGCCATAACTTCTTCGTTTTTCATCGGAATTGAGCTCAATCAAGTGCGTTATTCTCCAAATTTCCTCCTCTATCTCTTGGTATTGGTCTTGGGGTACTTCAGGGACTTATAGCAATGGTTATCCATTTTGGGCTTCCGAGTTCATGTCAATGCATCCATCTTGTGCAAATCGCAGGGAATCTCTAAGGACATGTTCAACAAAGTATATGGCATGGGTAAAAAGGTATATATATCAAATGGGGTTAGTATGTCCAACCCGGAAAAAATGGGGTCCAACATATACATATACACGCATGTTAAGTGTTTGATATTATGCCTGTGAGGCCACGCATGTTAAGTGTTTGATATTATGCCTGTGAGGCCACACATGTTATGTGTTTGATATTATGCCTAAGTGACTATACATGTTATGTGTCTGAGATTATGCCTGTGTGGCTATGCCTATTATGTGTTTGATTTTATGCCCATGTGGCTGAGTTTGAGAACCTGTGAATGTGCGCATGCCATGTATTTGATTTTATACCTGTGTGGCAGAAATGTATGTTATGTGTTTGATTGTATGATTGTTAGCCTAAGAGGCTGTGGAAACTATTTTCCTGAGAGGCGGTTAAACTATTTGCCTAAGAGGCGGTCAAACATTTGCCTAAGAGGCGGTTAAATATTTGCCTAAGAGGCGGTTAAATTGTTAGCCTGGAAGGCTGTGAAATTGGTAGCCTTTGAGGCTGTGGAGCCAGCGTGGCTGGGGCTGTGGTTGCGCCCATTTGAGTAGTGTGCTTTACTTGTATTTGCTACTGCCACGGCACTGCACTAGTACACGTTCTCATGTAGTGGTTAGGTGCATGGGATGGGTTGGGGAGACATGATCCCTACGGAGCTATGGTTGCTCACCCCTCCTACTGTGTTCTGTTTTTCTCAGGGAGCTACAGGCGTTAGGTGGGAACACTAAGGTGGACAACAGTTTTGTTTGTGGTTTTGATTAATGTTATTTGTATTATTATTTTTGAGAGGCTTTGTACCCCAGTGGAGAGATATTGCAATGAGGAATTTAATTGTAATAAAGGCAAGTTGTTTGGCTTATATACATTTATTCTGGTTTGTGCTTAATAAAGATAATTGATTCCGTCTATGAATATGAGTTGTGGATGTTTGAGATGTCATGTATAGAACTTGTATCCCAACCCCCTTATCCACCGCATTGGTAAAGGGGAGTCACGAACCGGTTTCCTCGGGTTGGAAATCCGGGGCGTGACAGTAGACCTCAAGTGGCCACAGTTTTGCATGGATCCACGAAATTTGTGCTTGGATCTATTTGCTGATGGAATTAACCCCCACAGTTCATATAACACTCCTTACAGTTGTTGGCCTATCATACTAATCACATATAACCTTCCACCTTGGTTATGCATGAACGCTGACTCTATTAATTTCAGGTCCAAAGCAACCCGAAATTGATATAGATGTTTACTTGGCTCCATTACTTGATGATTTGAAACTGTTATGGGATGTCGGTGTCGAAGTCTATGATGCATACACAAAACAAATTTTCACTCTAAAAGGTGTATTGTTGTGGATAATCAATGACTTTCCAGCTTATAGAAATTTGAGTGGTTGTTGTGTTAAGGGCTATAAAGCTTGTCCAATATGTGGGGAAGATACTTATTCCATTAGATTGAAATGTGGTCGTAAGATTGCATATGTTGGGCACCAAAGGTTTCTCCCTACCGAACATGAGTATCACAAACGAAAATGGGGTTTTTGTGGTAAGCATAATGTTGGGAAAAAGCCTGTTATCTTAAATGGGATTCAAACACTGCGGAAGGTTGAAGGGATAAAATATGTATGGGGGGATAAGAAAAAGAGAAAGAAAGATAAGGACAATGAAGTAACCAAATCTTTGGAATAAGAAGTCTATGTTCTTTGAACTTGAATATTGGAAACATCTTTACGTTCGCCACAACTTGGATGTTATGCATATTGAGAAGAATGTTTGTGATAATATAGTTGGTACGTTACTCAACATTCCAAACAAGACCAAGGATGGAGAAAATGCTCAATGGGATTGGGTTAAGCTATTGAAGAAAGAAGAACTTAAACCGGAGAAGAGGGGTGAACGCATATACTTACCTCCAACTAGCTATACACTATCTAGGGAGGAAAAGAAGATGATATGCAAAACATTGTTGGAACTTAAGGTAGCAGATAGATTCTCTTCAAACATAAGGAATCTTGTATCAATGTAGGAATTAAAACTTCAAGGGATGAAATCACATGACTATCATGTTTTAATGCAACAGTTGTTGCCTGTGGCTATTCGAAATGTTTTGCCAAAGAATGTGAGGCATGCAATTGCAAGATTTTGTTTGTTCTCTAAGAATATTTTTAGCAAAGTTGTAGATGTCTCTTTATTGCCTGTAATTCAGAAGCAACTTGTTTTAACACTGTGTGTGTTGGAAAAAAAATTTCTGCTATCTTTTTTCGATGTCATGATTCATCTGACTGTACATTTGGTTCGAGAGGTGCAACTTTGTGGACCTGTGCAATTTCGATGGATGTATCCATTTGAGAGGTATATGAAAGTATTGAAAGGGTATGTTCGCAATCGAACCTATCCAGAGGGCTATATTGCAAAATGTTATATTGCTGAAGAAGCTGTTGAATTTTGCACTGAATACTTCTCTGATTTAGATGCAATCGGTGTTACAAGAAATCGAAACTTCATAGATGGTGAATTTTACACTGGACGAGCAATAACAAGTGGGAAGGTTGTCAAGGTTAATAAAATTGAATGGGAACAGGCATATCGATATGTGTTAGAGAATACAGATGCCATCCAACCTTATATTATATGAGTTATATGTACATAAGTTTTTTCATATTCGTTTATAAATTTGATGCCAAAGTTTAACCATGTGTTATTAAACTTCAATATCCAAACAACTTGATAGGGAGCACATTCGGGATTTGAAAAAGCTTCATCCTCAGAAAGCGAAGTTGCCTAAATGGATTCAAGAAGAGCACCACTGCACATTCATTGGTTGGATTCGTAAGAAGGTATATTTGTAGCAAGGTTTTCTTGTCTTGTGTTTTAAACTTCAGTACTTTGCTTGTTTTAACCATAAACGTTTTGCAGATCGATGACCTCTTAAGCCATGGTCATAAAGTAGAACGGGATTTGGAGTGGATAACATATAGCCCATCTGATGAAGTGTTAAAAGTTCCCGGTTATATCATTAAAGGCTGTCATTATCATACTAAAGAACCTGATGGGATACGAATGAACCAGAATAGTGGTGTTAGCTTAGTTTCCACTGCAATGCATGTTGCAAGTGCTCGGGACTACAAGAAATCAGGCTTTTAGTAAGACATAAAATGTGTTACCATAGGATACCGTAACACTTTTTGGGGTGTTAGGTCTACTTAGCTTATAGAAAGTCCCCCACCTTTCGATAATACTTTTTAATATGTTACAATTTTATGTTATAATAGATTATACAATAACACATATTATTGCCTTATAAACATTTTCGTAAGCTTTTTTTAAGCTTACGATAACACTTTCTACATAATACTTTTATTATGTTACAATTATATGTTGTCGAAGATTATACAATATGACCTTTTTTGTGTTACAAAAAGTAACCGACATACCATAAGCCAATCAGACCTAACATACCAAAAAGGCTTACAATAAATAACACAAAAATATAACAAACTTTATCAAATGCTTACAATTATTGATTACAATTTCATAAATACTTGTATATTATAAAAACAACCGATATTCAAAAAAAAAAAAACTATCCAAATACCATCACTAATGCCTTCATATACATTATCAAATAGTATTCTCAAGTCTAATGTATACATGAAATTTATCTTACAATCCAAAATAACCAAAATGTCCTAAATATCTTATAAGATTAATCGCTTACAAATCAAAATATAAATCTAAAATGTCTAAAAACAACACCATTAGTAAAGCCATCTTTATTCCATATCAAAATAACTTGCAGGCCTCCCATCGTTCTGCATCCAAAACCTACAATAATTGAAGTTATCAAAAATATATTAAAACAAAGAATAACAGAAGGAGCAAATCATATCACTCGTCAAGTGGGAACAAAAGGATTACAATTTTATATAAACAATGGGAGAATATAACCAAATGTTATCATACAATAGGAAAATAAACAGCATAAGCGAATTAACAAAAGATCAGCAAGATATTATTATATGTAACCAAAAGTGGCTCAATTAATTTGAACCACTTTTATTATTTCAGGACAGATTTATACCAAAGAAATAGTGTTGAGTTATCATGGAGTAACTTTTCTAAATCACACCACGATGTACATGCCTAATGAACCAAAGTAGTTTTCTGCTTCACATATTCAACATTATCAATAATAGAAACAGAAATAGACAAAATGTTTCAGGAAAAATAAATCCAAATGTACCAGCTTTTCTTTATTATGATATTATAACATTCCTCTCCTTTATAGCATAAAGACATTTCTTTAATTTTTCTTTAGCATTAGCCAGCAATTTGCAGGTTGCATTCAAATTTTTCTGCATTCATTTATAAATATTTGTAAGAGATATAAATAGAGAGATTCAAAAATTCCCATAACAGAAAAAATATTGAAACTAGAACCGGTGGCTGCTTTAAAAGATACGAATCATAATAAAAGTTAACCACTTCCATACTAACATCAATAACATGCAAAACAAGAGGAAAAGACAGGGTACTGAGAGATCTTACTAATAAAAGTTTACCACTTCCATACTAGCATCAATAACATACAATAACATGAAATTGTATCTGCAAACTTACGTTGAAGGTGCCTACAATAAGCAATAAGCCAGACAAACTGCAACCATAGACCAAACCCCTAATATAACATAAACAAATTTTAATGAGGTAGCAATCCAACTAATAAGAAACAAATGGAACCCAAGGGGGGGGGGTAAAGAGAGAGAGAGAGAGAGAGAGAGAGAGAGAGAGAGAGAGAGAGAGAGAGAGAGAGAGAGAGAGAGAGAGAGAGAGAGAGAGAGAGACCATTTAACAGACGTAACATGATCACTTGTTGGATCATCAGGATCAAGAGCTCCAGATGGCTAACTAGTAAGCACATTATGGGAAAAAAATACAATGAATAAATCTGAAGAATATTAATTGAAATGTAACGTGTGCATTTGTGGTTGAAAACATGGTGTTACAAAAATTATAGCTACAAAAAGTTGTGGAAAATAAATGTGCACTACACTCAAAAACTAGTCCCCATTCAATAAAATAAAATATAATAGACTGCTTTGCTTTTATGTATAGATCACCAACAAAAGTCAAATGCACAAACTTGATTTCTAGATGTGCCTCAAGATTCACTCTTCATGTAAGAACAGAACTCTAGATGCTCTGGGTTGTTTAAAATAATGCAAAACAGCTTATATATATTGTCCACCAAGAATGACACATCATAATTTATCTCAGGGTACTTCTCTGCAATTTCACAACAACACTGACAATGAAATGAAAACTAATTTAAATTGAGGATTGGAGATCCTTTGTGGCTATGGCTAGGGAAACATGTGAGACATCAAGCACTGAAAATAACAGACCTTAAAATGTGTAAACAGACCTTACAAACAAATTATAGTAAAGTTGGACAGCCAGCATACCATACAATGTGTAAACAGGTTATGTCATCACTGGTTTTCGTTCGGGCCCTTTTGGGGTGAGCTCAAACTAAACCAATGGTGAGAAATTTTAGAGTCGCCACCAACTGTTTTTGGGGTACAGTTGGATACCCTCTACTTTGAGTAGTTTCAAGTGTGTGGTCTGCGTTATCAGAGATGGGTTCGGGAGTTGGTTACGTGTAGGGAAGGATTAGCACCCCTACAGCGCCCTTTCGGTATCTAATTTAGGAGGAGGAGGTTTTTCTTTTATTTGTCTTTGCTATGACTGGGTTAAATTTTCTAAAAGTCTATGATTTTTATTTGACTAAGTTATTTGTCAAAGTTATGGTTAAAATTGATTTACCTTAAATTTCTAAAGGGAATCCTAAAAGATTTGGGTTTTTGTGTGAAGTGGAGAATGAGATCCTAGGGGTTGGTTTTGGCTTTTTTTTTTTGTTTTACTTTTTGAAATTGAAGTCCTAAAAAATGGTTTTTATTTCCCCCCTTTTTTTTGTTTTTGTTTTGTTTTGTTTTGTTGTTTTTTTTTGTTTTTTTTTGTGTTTTTTTTTTGGTTAGAAAACATACATTTTTATGTTTTGTAAAAAAAACATTTTGGTCCTTTTTTTGTTTTTTTTTGTTTTTTGTTTTGTTTTTTTTTTGTTGTTTGTTGTTTGTTGTTTTTTTTTTGTTTTAGAAATTGAAGTACCAACTTTGGTTTTCTTCCTCTCTTTTCTTTTTTTTTTTAAAGAACATGAAGACGTTTTTTGTTGTTTTTTTTTTGTTTTTGGAAACCTTTCTTTCTTTCCTTTTTTTTTTTTTTTTGTTTTGTGAACCCAAAATCTTAAAGCCAATTTAGGAACATATACATGAAAATAAAAACGTGGCGTGTGTAATTATGGCATCCACAAACGAAAAAAGAAAATCACACTTTTTTTTCTCTTTTTTTTTCATGTTCTCCCTCTGCTCTCTCCTTTTTTCCTTTTTGTTTTCCCTTTCTTTTTACTATACTTTACATATTACAACATACACATAGGAAGAAATACAGGAAAATACAATGAAAAAGGTTGAAAAGCAATTACATCAAACATAGATAAGCTAAAAAACGAAAATTAGAAAAATGCTAAAACAAAAATTACACCAAATATAGATAAACTGAAAAAAGTATTGAAAAGATAAGGGCTGAACCGACTTTGAAGCTTGCAACACCAATCTTCTATTTGAACTCCTATCGGCGCTGATAATCACTTGCTTAGAACCAACAAAATCTGACAGGGAGGTTTGCGAGGGGGATTTCTTGGTATTTGAAAAGTGGAGTGATGTATTTTCTGGGTTTGAGTTTTTTGATGACTGGAAATAAGGAGGGTAGGCGTGAGAAATAGGGGATTGGAAAGGGATTAGTGTCTGTTATGTTTTTTGCTTACTGAACACACAGAAAAAAAGTGCTGAAGTTGGGGTTGTTTTTTGTGTTTTTCCTTGCTAAAAAAAAAGCTGGCATGAGAGGAGGGAAAGAGGATGAAGGGGTGATGTTGATTGCAGAAAACTGGGCGTTTAATCTGAGAAGATGAGGCTAGGGCGTTTCTCTCCTTTCTTTCTTCTTCAATGATCTCTCTCTTCTTTTTTCTCAATGATCTCTCTCTTTTTTTCTTTCTTTTGCTGTTTTTCTGCACTGGAATGATGGAGGGTTCCCTCTTCCTCTCTCTGTGTTTTTTTTTTTTTACGATGATGGCTCTCTCTTCTTTTTTTTGTTTTCTGTTTTTCTGCACTGGAATGATGGAGGGTTCCCTCTTCCTCTTTTTTTGATGGCTCTCTTCAACGAAAACCCACACCTCTCTTTTTTTGAGCGCAGGGATGGATGACAGCATCTTAAGGGCTGCAGGAATTTTTTTTGGCTGGATTATCATTAATTGCTGCATTTAATGCTCTATTATGAAGGCAGTGTTTTTAATTGCAGATTTTGTATTTTGTCTAGTGGACAGCTTGTGCGGGAAACAGGGGAGCTCGTGATTGCCTTTTTGAATTTGTATTTTAGCAGCACATGTGATTGACAGGTTGGTGAGTGATTCTTTGTTAGGTGGCCAGCGCATAAAACAAGTCCCGTGAATAAACAGTGAGAAAAATAAGCCAGCGAGAAAAATCAGCGAAGGCAAAAAAGGGTCGGAGGTTCGAAGTGTCGGCAGGTCGAAGTGTCGGCAGGGTCGAAGGGCCGAAGGTGGAAGGCGTACGGGTGCCGCAGGTCGGCATCGCAAGTCGGCATCGTAAGTTGCGGGTCGAAGTGTCGGCAGCGAGGCTTCGAGGGTCGAAGGGTCGAAGGTCAGAAATCAGCAGGTCAACGGGGCTTCGAGGCTTCGAGGCTTCGGGGCTTCGGGGCTTCGAGCTTCGGGGCTTCGGGGCTTCGAGCTTCGGGGTCAATGGGTCGAAGTGTCGGCAGGTCAACGGTCAACGGTCGTTTTTTTTTAATTACCTTTTTACCCCCACCAAAAATGCAAAAATGGATAACCTTCCAGGAATTGTTTGGGGAGATCCGTATTCGCCTACATAGGCATTTTGAAGAGTTTCGCATGATCACTTTTGCGGGCAGTTTGACCAGGGGCATTGACCGTCTTTTGGCAAGTTTGACTTTTTCCAACGAAAGTTGTTTTGGCCATAACTTCTTCATTTTAAGTCCGATTTGAGCTCGGTCGAGTGCGTTGGTCTCCAATTTTCACCCTCCATCACCTGGTGTTGGTCTTGGGGCGCTTCAAGGACTTGTAGCAAAAGTCATTAATTTTGAACTCCCCCATCCGTGTCAATTGTATCCATCTCGTGCAGATTGGGGTAGACCATTCCTTGGAAGTATGGGATCATTGTGGACCTGTTCAATAAGGTATATGGCATGGGCCGAAAGGTATATCAAATGGGGTTAGTATGTCCAACCCGGACAAAATAGGGTCCTACAGGTTAGATAACACCTAAAGGTTTTTTGTACACAATGAGGTTTCAAGCAGGCATTACATAAGTAGAAGAGAGAGAGAGAGAGAGAGAGAAAATGTAATGACCCGTGTTTGCAGGTGACCTTTTGAGTGGAAATTGTTGGGTTTTAAGGGGTCTTTCTTTCCACACACTTTGGCTAAATCATCTTGTATGTTGATGAGCAAGCAAGAGGCAAAGTTTGAGCCCAATAAGGAGAGCACGTGAGAATGCACGTGAGAATGGCTTTTCACGTGCAATGATATTTTTGCATGGGAGACTTCCTGATGTTGTTCTAAGGCTTGTGGAAAAATTCTAGGCCATTTGGAGCTGTACGCAAGAATGCACGTGAGATGGGCTTTTTGCGTGCAGGCATGTCTTTGCATGGTTGTCTTCCTTTTGTTTTGCTGATGATTTCTTCCTAAAGGACCAAGTTCAAATAGTGAGTATTTTGGTGTGTATGGATGTGGGAAGGTCATAGCTTGTTTCATCAAAACTACGTCGCTTTGACGTTGGGATTCACTTAATCAAAACTATGTCGTTTTGATGTTGTGTTGCCTATATAAGGAGGAGAAGCCCCTCTGTTTTAGGTTTAGGGGTTTGTTGCTCCACCAGCCGTCGTAGAGAGAGAGAGAGAGAGAGAGAGAGAGAGAGAGAGAGAGAGAGAGAGAGAGAGAGAGAGAGAGAAGGAGAGCTCCTGGTTGCTGCCGGGCGTCTTGCATGGGTGGTCGGTGTCTCATGGGCGGACGGCGTTCGGCGTGGGAACAGAATATTGCTGTGTTGTTGCGTTTTACTTGAGGTAGGGGTTCTGTTCTTGCTAATCCCTCTGTCCTAGGGTTCTTAGGTAGAATTTGGTCTATACCTGCTATTATATATATACATAAATCCATATAGGTGTGATCTCCTATATGGATGTTGGCCTTCAATGGCATTTTGGTGTGATTCTGTTGTTGGGTGGTCAGTGCATGTTACATGTTCGATGAAATGTCTGTGTGAATATTGCTGAGTGTATATGCCTAGTACATGTTTGATAATATGCCTGTGTGGCTGGACTTGTGATTTGGTGTATGTAAGCATGCTGGATGTTTGTTCTATTGCCTGAATGGCTGGGTTTGTGCACTTGTGAACGGGTGCACACCAAGTGTTTGGTTTTATGCGTGAGTGACCATGGTGTATGTTGTGTGCATGACTGTGGTATCTGGCCTGAAGAGGCGGTTAAATTACTTTGCCTGAGAGGCGGTTAAATCAGTGGCCTGAAGAGGCGGTTAAATTACTTGTTTGGGATGTGGTTTGTTAGCCAGTGTGGTTGGGGCTGAGGTTACGCCCGTTTGTGTGGAATGCATTATTTTCTTAATACTGCCACATCACTACACCTGTGCACATGCATATAGCCGCTAGGAACATGGGAAAGGTTGGGGAGACTTGATCCCTACTGAGCTTGGTTGCTCACCCCTCCTACTGTGTTTGCTTGTTTTCCAGGGACTTACAGGCGTTAGGTGGATACACCAAGGTGGAAGACCATCTTCATTTTATTGTTCACTTCAGTAATGTAATTTTATAATTTATGTAACCCCAAAGGGGGGGGGGGATGTAATAAGGGATTGAATTGTAGTATGGAACATGGTTGGTTTGTAACCCCTTTGATGTTTGAAATTAAATAAAGATGTGGCTTGTTTGTTTATTGTAATTGTTAGTTTTGCTTGTGTGGCATCGAGTAATCCAACCCTTTTGCCCTCCGTGTGGGTGAACGGGGAGTCGCATACCGATTTCCCCAGGTCGGAAATCCGGGGCGTGACAGAAAAAGCATTTGTAACACATGGAGGTAGATGTGGATTAATGCATCACCGCGGTTTCTCCACTGTGTCCCCGTTCAAAAATTCAGTAACTTGAAGGTTAAGGCTATTTCCTTACGAAAAAAAGAAGAAGATGAAAGAAAAAAAATATTCCAATTTCTATTCAAGTAGTGAGAGAGTGAATAAAAAAAGGTCTAGCTTACCTGTGAACTTCTTTATCACCCAAACGTTTTGTCATCTGCCATGTTAGGCCATTATTGGGCTCAACTCATGATTGGGAGATCTCCAAACCATGTTTCTTAACCAATTCCACATACCTAATAGAAATGGACAAATAAAATTAAACCACGCATATTTCAAGTTGACCGGGATAGAATGTAAATAACTTACCTCTCTGCATTAAAATGTTCTACTCCAAGGTCTTCATCCCAGATAAAGATGTAATCATAAGAAAATAAAACATCAAAATGCAAAAACATTTTTGCGTACTATGTACAAAAGATAAATACATAAGGATATACTCATAATTTGTAAAGTAATTCTGACTCTACATAAGCAGGAAACAATTACCAAGAAACCTAATTATATACATATACATATATATTCTTCCCATAAGTGAGGCTTAACGAATTTATCTTATCTAGAACAGTGCTTAACTGAATGAACATTAATGCGATCATATCATTTTGTTTGGCTCTTTGCACTAACATGAATCGGTTTTTTGACTACTCAAATTGATCCCATTCACTTGTTCGACCATCATAGTGAAAAAGCAGTATTTGGAAACCATCAGAGAACTACAACACCGTAAAAGGTAAGAAAAAAAATCAGTAGCTCAAACAAATTAAAAAAAAGATGTCAAATGTCAAACTGAGTTCCTTTCTTACTGCCACATTAATGTTATTTCTCTTCTCAAAACTGACTATGAATATTAACTACTTTGGCTTTTATCCAAATCTTGAAAGTTACAGACCATTTGTTAAAACGCAACCATTGTAGTTAAAATGGGTGAAAAAGAAGTCATCTTCTAAACCAACATCATGTCAAATCATAGAAATTTAAAGTTAAACAAAACAAGCTTGGAACTTGCAATAAAACCAAATATGAACTATAGTTCTCCGTATGTCAATCTATAGAAGAGATAAATGGAAGCCTCAAACTAACAATAGCACCACTATCACCAAAATGACGAAGCTCATGCACCTATGAGAATTTCTGTTTTGAGAAATGCAAGAATGAGCTATACCACACATGTTAAATGGACATTCAATTGCCACAACCTACAAACAGTATAAAAGCATACCTCATTAGGATCTCCCCATAATGAATGCAAAAAAAAAAAAAATCAGATTCTGATACAACAATTCCAAGAGGTAATGATTCTGCACCCTGGGGATTTATAGGAACAAATATCTAGGAGCACATGACAGGTCAAAACAAGAGATAAGACCGATATAGAATTGAACATAGACATTTAGTCCTCCAGATGGAAAAATAACCAGTACTGCCGTGCCAACATGTAATTACATTTACATATCTACCTGTTTAAGAGGTGGTGGTGATGGGGATCTGGTTCTTGGGGGGGTTGAATTAATTAATGGGTCAAACGAAAATACCAGAGCTACATATCTAACTGTTCCCTTGTCGATGCTCTTCATGGTTCTATACATCTGCATACAAAGTATTAAAACCAAACCTTAATTGGGAAAGCAATTTCAACACTTGCACTCACAATAATCGTTTTGATATTGTATTATGTTTACATTCCTTCGGTTTTTGTTTGCCTCATCTACCATCTTATGTTTAATATGGCATATTGTTTCTACATAAAGCATAATGTAAATTTTTAAGAAAGATAAGTGTGAATAACTCACATGAATTGAGAACTTGGGTTTCTCACGCTTCTCGCTCGGCGGATGCGCCTCGTTCCTTTTCTTCTCCCCTCTCGCCGCAGCCAGTGTCCGCTACGGCAACTCAGCGTATGCCACTCTTCATGTCCTTAAATTCCACAACCTCGCCACCACCGACTCGTCACAAGCAACCTCGTCATGCACGGACACCAAAGTCCCATAGGCGGTGACTGGGAGATCGAGCCATGTTCTCTATCTCTACCTTGTATTTGATTTTGAGAGTTGGGTTCAAAGAGGGGGAGCTTGTCTTGGGCTAGGTCATTGCTAATTGGATCTGTGGATAGGGATCGGGAGGGGAAGATCTGTCGGAGTTCAGAGGGGAAGAGGATTAAAGAGCATCTGTCTCGACTGTACCGATTTTATGGCGATTGTCTTCCATTTATGATCTAGAGAAAGGGGAAGAAGACGATCGATCCATTTAGGTCTCCTGCTGGGTGAGAGAGAAAGAAATGTTGGAGTGTGGATTAAAGTGGCGCAATAAAAAAACAAAAAACGTTGGTGCGCACCAAAAAAGCACAATGGGCGCGATGTGAATTATGGTGGGCGGTAACCCTTTACTTTCATTAAAATCTCATGCTGCACCGAGCTTGCTTCCGTGTTTTTTAACTTATGGTAATACTTTTTTAATAGTGTTATCGTTTAGTGTTAAGGTAGGGTTGATTTCTTGTAGTGGGATAACAATCCAATGGTTGCAGAGACTACCTACTATGGTGTTATTAAAGAGATATGGTTGCTCAATTATCACGTGTTCAAAATTCTTGTCTTTAAGTGTGATTGGGTTGACAGTAATAATGGGATTAAAGTGGATGATCTTGGTTTTACATTAGTTCAACTTGGTAGAATTGGTCATAAAAATGAGCCTTTTATTTTGGATTCCCAAGCTAAGCAGGTTTTTTATGTATAAGATCAGTTAGATTTGACTTGGTCAGTAGTTCTTGCAGCACCACAAAGAGATTATCTTAACGAAGAACTAGAGGAAGAGGATGTTAGTGATGTTTGTGTGGATCGTATTGATGTAAGCCAAGTACTGCGAGATGATGAATATATTGAAAGAATTGACCAAAATGGGTCCATGTTCTTAAGAGATGGAGTTGAAGGGGAATGGGTGGATGCTTAAAAGGCTCCTGATATGAAAATCAAACTTTTTATTAGTATGTATTATTGTTAATATTAATAAAAGGAAGGAATTGTGTATCATTGCTTTTTTTTATTAATATTCATTATTTATTTATCTGCAACTGACATGGAAGCATCATTTTTACTGTTGGTCCCTTAGAGCCTAGAGGGGGGGGGGGGGGTGAATAGGCTCTTATCGAAACTTTTCCTCCAACTCTTTGGAACAACACCTATCTGGTTAAGAGATAGAATCAATGCGGAAAATAACCAGATAATGGAACTTTTTTGTTTTATTATCAAAAAGATAAGTACAACAAAATGGAAGCAGATTAAAGCTTAAGGAGCTTTTAGATCTGCTAACAACTCTCAAACACTCTGTTTACAATGCACTCACACACTAGCCTCTATGATCTACTTAAGCTCTTTTACATTCACGTGTGCACAACTAATATACAAGGTTTACATAATATATATAGCAGATACTTGAGAGACAATGTTGGAACTTATTGTTCCAGACTATGTGCACAATTACTGTTCCTCGGAATCCTCTCTATCTTAAGTATTGCGGATGTGGAGCTCAATGTCATGGGTTTGCAAAACAAAAATGCATTGGTGAGTTCCCAAGTTCAGTCTAAGTTATGTCCACATATCCGGATGATCCGCGTGTAAAATGCTTTAGGTTCTCAATGAGTTTGTCTTACAAAGGGAAGTAGCGAGCCGGTGACTTTGAATACGAAGAGATAAGTTGAAGTAGCATCATCTTAAATCCGGTGTAAGGTTCCTTACTCCGTGTTAAACTGAGCTCGGATCCTTACTCCGTAGAAATGATTGCTTACTCCGTATCAATTTAGAACTGGAATCCTTATTCCGAGTAAGCGCTTCCTTACTCCGTATGAATGAGAAGGTTGGAGTGCTTACTCCGCATCAGCGCTTCCATACTGTGCATCTAGTTTCCTTACTCCGCATGAGTTAAAGGAACGGATGGCTTACTCCGTATCAGCACATCCTTACTTCGCAAGAGTAACAGGTTTGGATTCCTTACTCCGCATCAAATTTCCTTACTCCGTGCGAAATAAAGACTCAGGTCCTTATTCCGTATAAGTCGTTCCTTACTCCGTATGTATAGAATGCTCTGGATTTCTTACTCCGTGATTCTTTTCCTTAGTCCGCTTGAGTGGAAGACTTAGCCTTTTTACTCCGTGATAACTGTGATTTTCTCCGTGCAACTTATAGACTGGGATTCTTACTCTGCATCTATTGACTTAGTCCATTTTAAAGTATTAGGCGCAGATTCCTTAGTCCATAGCTTTGACTCAGTCTGCATGTATGATCCTTATTCCGTATGAAGTGAAGACTTGGTTATGTACCAAGCTTTTGACGACGCACACTCTCATCCGGATCAGGATTATGTATCCCGTCCTTAGCTTTCCTCTCACGAGTGTAGGTCCGGATTAAGTTCATATCTTCTGCAATTACTTAACATGAAAACAACAAAAGTCTCAGATTAAGTTACATAGGTTTCTGTTCGCATCATCCAAATTCTAGGCTTGATCCAACAATCTCCCCCAATTATGGATATGTAAAAACCTTTTGTAATCTGATCTGGTAAGTACAGCGAAAAGATAGCATATAGAATAGAAACCACATCCATTTTAATTAAGCAGCAACATAGTACAATTTAGCCTTTATATAGAATTTTCACTATGGTACATAAGGCTTACTATATTTGAAGATCATAGTTGCTGCTTTCTCCCTTAGCTCCATTGTTTGCTCCATTGTGGAGGCTTGGATGCTGTTCTAGCTTTTATCCACCTTGATAATAGATTTGATGAAGAAACAGACAAAGGCTCCGCAGCTATCTCCATCGGGCTATTGTGGCACTAGCTTCTTGCCCCAGATCGTCACCTTCAGTTTTTCAGTTGGACCCAACGGAGTTAGGCCCCTATCTTCATAAAGCCCAGATTGCTTTACTGCTTTCGTCAGACTAAGATGCAGTGGCTCCCATTGATTCCTTCTAATGTTGTGCTCCACGATTTGATGAGAATTATAAGGACCCGTATTCTGGGACGTGAGGAGTTAATTGCAGTTTTGCCTTTTTGAGTAGCAAATTGTTGGGTTTTGAGGAGTTTTATTTCGACACACATTGGCTATAACACCTTTTATGATGATGAGGAAGCTTGAGGCAAAATTTGAGCCCAAAAGGAGGTCCACGCGACAATGCCTGTGACAATGGTTGTCACTTGTAGAGTTTTTTTTCATGGGAGCCTTCCTGACATTGTTCTAAGGCTTGGGGAAAAATCCTAGGGAATTTGGAGGTGCCCATTGTTGGACCCCATTTTGACCGGGCCAGATCACAGCCAAGAAATCCAAAAATGAAAGTCATTTTTAAGGGATCTCAAAATGTCCCAAGGTCAACACCAAAGGATAGAGGACGAAATTTGGAAACCAACGCACTTGACCGTGCCCAAATCGACTTGAAACGAAGAAGTTATGACGAAAATAGTTTTGGGCATGAAAGGTCAAACGTGCGGAAAGATGGTCAATGCCCTCAGTCAAACCGACTGAAAATGTGATTGCGAAAATCCCCTAGAAACAGTTCAGGCGAATTTATGGCTATTGCCTCGAAGACTCATAGTCCAAGCCTATGCTCGCAGCACTCACATTCAAGCCTGCACTCGCAGCACTCACTCGAAGCTCCCAGCCTCGTAGACTCGTAGTCCAGCTCAGCCTCGAAGACTCATAGACACAGACTCGTAGTCAGCCTTGAAGCCTCGCAGCTCAGACTCGCAGTCCCAGCCTGCACCCATAGCACCCAGCCTCGAAGCCTCGCAGCTGAGACTCAAAGCTCCCAGCCTCGTAGACTTGTAGTCCAGCACAGCCTCGAAGACTCGCAGACATAGACTCGCAGTCAGCCTTGAAGCCTCGCAGCTCAGACTCGCAGTCCCAGCTTGCACCCGCAGCACCCAGTGTAAGGACCCGTGTTTTGAGTTAGTCGCAGTCTTGCCTTCTGAATGGGAACTTTCTAGATTTTGACCTAGTAGATGGGGCAATATTACCCATAGGCTTGCCACCCTAACCTTTGAGGAGGGATAACGTGGAGAAACGGGTGTGGCCGGATGTTGCTGAGAATTTCCAGGATGTCTTTCCTGGGGAGTTGTTGGAGTTGCCTCCGAACAGAAGTATTGAGTTCACGATTGAACTTCTGCCAGGGGTGGGACCCATCTCACAAGTGGCATAGCGGATGGGACCTGCCGAGTTGCGGGAGCTTCAAAAGCAAATAAAGGAACTAGGAGATAAAGGTTTTATCCGCCCTAGTACCTCACCTTGGGGTGCACCAGTTTTGTTTGCTAAGAAGGCAGATGGTTCGTTGCGACTTTGTATTGATTACCGGAAGTTAAATCAAGTGACGGTAAAGAACAAATACCCTTTATCGCGGATTGATGATTTACTTGACCAGCTGAGTGGAGCACAATGGTTCTCAAAGATTGATCTGCGTTTGGGATATCATCAATTGAGGGTTTGAAGTGAGGACATTCCTAAGACAGCATTCAGGTGCAGATACAGCCACTATGAGTGGTTAGTGATGCCTTTTGGGCTCACGAACGCACCGGCAGTGTTCATGCATCTGATGAATCAGGTATTTACCCCATACCTAGATTCCTTCGTGGTGGTATTTATTGACGACATCCTCGTGTACTCTAAAACCCGAGCTGAGCATGAGGAGCACCTGACCGTGGTGTTGCAGACACTACGAGATCATCAATTGTATGCTAAATTTAGCAAGTGCGACTTCTGGATGCAAGAGGTGCATTTTCTTGGGCATGTAATATCTGTCGAAGGGGTTGGAGTGGACCCAACCAAGATTGAGTCCGTATCATCTTGGAAGAGGCCAACAAATGTTTTTGAGATCCGCAGTTTCTTGGGTTTGGCAGGGTATTACCGGCGTTTCGTGGAAGGGTTTTCTCGGTTGGCGGCGCCCATGACAGCTCTTACGCGGAAGGGAGCCAAATTCGAGTGGACGGACAAGTGTCAACAAGCTTTTGAAGACTTGAAGACTCGTCTGACAACTGCACCGGTGTTGAGTCTACCACAAGAGGGAGTGCCATTTGAAGTGTATTGCGATGCGTCTCGCGTTGGACTGGGGTGTGTCCTGATGCAGGAACACAAAGTCATATCATATGGCTCGCGACAGCTGAAGTCCCATGAGCAAAATTATCCAACGCACAACCTGGAGTTAGTAGCAGTTATTTTTGCCCTAAAGTCTTGGCGACATTGCCTGTTGGGGAGAAATTCGTGGTATACACTGACCACAAAAGCCTACAGTATATCTTCACCCAGAGAGACCTAAATTTGAGATAGCGGAGATGGGTAGAGTACCTGCAAATGTTTGACTTCACGCTCTCCTACACGCCTGGGAAAGGGAATTTAGTTGCCGACGCGCTAAGTAGAAAGGGAAAAGCTGAGGTTTCCATGAGAGAATGGAAAATGATGGAACAATTAGCAGTGCTTCAGGTACAGCCTGATTTTAGCGGTGGGGAAGCAATCCTGTGTCCTATCACTGTGATACCAGAGTTATATCAATGCGTCCGTGATGGACAGTTGGGGGACGTGGACTGTGAAGTGATCCGGGCCCAGATAGAGGCCGGAGACTTGTCAGAAGACTGGACAGAAGGAGTTGAACATGAGTTGAAATTTCGGGGGCGTCTGATCATACCGCCTCCCATGCGTGAGGATGTGCTGAGGGAGTTTCATCATTCCCGTTTGGCTGTGCACCCAGGAGGAACTAAGATGTATCATGCCGTTCGAGCACAGTTCTGGTGGCCGGGACTGAAGCGGAGTGTAGCAGAGTTTGTTTCCAGGTGCCTTACTTGTCAACAAGTGAAGGCGGAGCATCAACGACCTGCTGGTCAATTGCAGCCTTTGCTTGTAGCTGAGTGGAAGTGGGAGCATATTACCATGGACTTTGTGACAGGACTTCCTACCACTTCTGAGCGGAAGGATATGATTTGGGTCATCGTAGACCGATTAACTAAATCGGCCCATTTCTTGGCAATTCGGGAGCGAGACCCTATCGGCACATTAAGCCAGTTATATGTTGATGCGATTGTCCGATTGCACGGAGTGCCCTTGTCTATTGTTTCAGACAGGGATGCACGGTTTACATCTCGGTTTTGGGGAGGTTTGCAAGAAGCCTTGGGAACACTACTTAATTTGAGTACTGCTTTCCATCCTGAAACTGATGGTCAGTCAGAGAGGACCATTCAAACATTGGAAGACTTGTTGAGAGCTTGTGTACTAGATTTTGGAGGATCATGGGCTTCTATTGGGATGGCCCCGTTTGAGGCATTGTATGGTTGCCCATGTCGGTCTCCATTATGTTGGGCAGAAGTTGGAGAGACAGCTATGTTAGGGCCTCAATTGGTCCAGGAGGCTACGGCAAAGGTACAGCTGATTAGGCAACGCCTTCTTACAGCTCAGAGCCGACAAAAGTCTTATGCGGATCGCCGACGCCGACTATTGGAGTTTTTGGTAGGAGACCACGTATTCCTTCGTGTTTCTCCACGGAGAGGGCATAAGAGATTTGGAAAAGGGTCCAAGTTATCTCCGCGATACATTGGACCGTTTGAGATTTTGAGCAGAGTTGGACCTGTTGCTTATAGGTTGGCATTACCACCTAGTTTGAGCAGAGTTCATGATGTTTTCCATATATCCCCATTGCAGAAATATCATCCAGATCCCACACATGTGATGGATTGGAGTAGTCTGGATCTTGGGGCAGATGTGTCCATTGTTGAGGCACCCATCCGTATTTTGGATAGGCGCGAGAAGCAGCTGCGAGGTAAGATTATTCCATTGGTTCGGGTCTTGTGGAAACACCGAGGGATGGAGGAAGAGACTTGGGAACGTGAGGCTGAGATGCGTGCTCACTACCCTGATTTGTTCGAGGACGAACAGCCCTGACGGGGGGGAGAAAGGCAAACATCAACATAATCAGGTATTTGCCCAACTAGTTAAGTGACCTGAGAGTATTTCTTTTGTGTGTATTTTCATGTAGTGTATTATTTTGTGTATTAATTTGTGTTAGAGGTCTATTCATTGGTTGTGATTACGGTTTCCTTTCATGCCACATTTTCTTTTCGAGGACGAAAAGTCTTAAGGGGGAGAGGATGTAAGGACCCGTGTTTTGAGTTAGTCGCAGTCTTGCCTTCTGAATGGGAACTTTCTAGATTTTGACCTAGTAGATGGGCTCAAATGAATTGGCATGCAGACCAAAAGATTCTTGGAATGATGTCTTTTATCTACCACAGAAGTTTCAGGCCAAAAGGACGTGCACGCGAATTGGACCCATTTGGCGTGCAAGGTTTTTATTGCATGGATGTCTTTTACATGATGCAAGAAGGCTTGCGGTAAAGTTTGAGTGCATTTGGAGCTGCACGCCAATTGGGGAATTGGCGTTCAAATTGGCGTGCAGACATATTTTTGCATGGTTACCTTGGTTTTGTCATTCTAATGATTTTTCCCCAAAGGACCATGTTGAAATTATGAGTATTTTGCCCTGTATGGAAGCGGGAAGGTGGTAGCTTGTGTGATCAAAACTACGTCATTTTGATCCTGGGTTTCGCTAAATCAAAACTACGTCGTTTTGATGTGTGGTGTCTATATAATGGTGTTGAGGCTTAGGTTTAGGGTTTTCTATTGCTATTGCAGCCGCCGCAGAGAGAGAGAGAGAGAGAGAGAGAGAGAGAGAGAGAGTGAGGCAACCTTCGGATCTTGGCCGTAGAGGTTCGTGTCGGTGGTCGGTGTATCGTAGAGGCTAGAGCAGAGGACATTTGCAAGGTAGGGACTCCGTTCTTCCCAGTCTTTCTCTGTCCTAGGGTATCTGTCCTATACATGCTTATATATATATATGTAAATCCATATAGGTGTGATCTCCTATATGGATGTTGGCCTTCGATGGCATATTGGTTGATTTGATGTTTGGGAGTGGGCTGGAAATCGTTGGGTTGTCCATGCCCACTAGGTGTTTGATAAAATGTTTGTGTGGCTACGCTCACTACGTGTTTGATAATATTCCTGTGTGGCTGTTGTATGTCGCGTGTTTGGTTTTAAGCATGTGAGGCTGGTATATGTTGTTTGTAACCGACTATGTCGGCCGTGTGAACCTTGTTTGTGATATACTCTGTTGAGCAGCATTGCTGTTTTGTATTAAGTTGAGATGTGTTACTAAGCCGTACTTTTGTAACTGATTATATTGTTGCTTGAGATTGATCACCCAAATGTGATGGGATTGAGCTGAGTTATGGGCCAGGCATGACAACTGGACCCCTTGAGATTTGGCCAGGACTATCACTCAGGCTGAAGACTATGTTGGTTTTCTTTGTTTTGTTATGAATTTCTATTTTATGTTTGAGATTATTTGTAAACAGTATATTCTGGTTTAAATGGGAACTTTTTCCCATTGAGTTGTATTGAACTTTGAGCCCTTTTAAATGTAGTGAACTGGGTTGTGGTTGTTATTTAACTATTATTTGGGTGCATGGTTTGGGAGCAGGAGCATGCCCCGTGGCATGTTAGCCTGGTTGTACAGGTTTGGGACAGTACCCGTGTCATAAGTCCTTTTAGGTGCTTGCACCAACCCCTTGACCCTTCGGGTGCGGGCATGGGCAGTCACTATCCGTTTCCAAGTGAAAGGAAATTGGGGTGTGACACCTAGCCTCGAAGCCTCACAGCTGAGACTCGAAGCTCCCAGCCTCGTAGACTCGTAGTCCAGCTCAACCTCGAAGACTTGCAGAGACTGGACTCGCGATCGGCCTTGAAGCCTCGCAACTCAGACTCGTAGTCCCAACCTGCACCCGCAACACCCAACCTCGAAGCCTCGCAGCTGAGACTCGAAGCTCCCAGCCTCGTAGACTCGTAGTCCAGCTCAGCCTCGAAGACTAGCAGACACAGGCTCACAGTCAGCCTTGAAGCCTCGCAGTCCCAGCCTGCACCTGCAATACCCTGCCTCGAAGCCTCGCAGCTGAGACCCGAAGCTCCCAGCCTCGTAGACTCGTAGTCCAGCTCAGCCTCGAAGACTCGCAGACATAGACTCGTAGTCAACCTTGAAGCCTCGCAGCTCAGACTCGCAGTCCCGGCCTGCACCCCAAGACCCGGCCTCGAAGCCTCACAGCTGAGACTCGAAGCTCCCAGCCTCGTAGACTCGTAGTCCAGCTCAGCCTCGAAGACTCGTAGACACAGACTCGCAGTCAGCCTTGAAGCCTCGTAGGTCAAACTCGTAGTCGCAACGTGCACCTGCAGCACCCAGCATCGAAGCCTCGCAGCTGAGACTCGAAGCTCCCAGCCTCGTAGACTCGTAGTCCAGCTCAGCCTCAAAGACTCGCAGACACAGGCTCACAGTCAGCCTTGAAGCCTCGCAGCTCAGACTCGCAGTCCCAGCCTGCACCCGCAGGACCCAGCCTCAAAGCCTCACAGTGAGACTCGAAGCTCCTAGCCTCGTAGACTCGTAGTCCAGCTCAGCCTCGTAGAATCGCAGACACAGACTCGTAGTCAACCTTGAAGCCTCGCAGCTCAGACTCGCAGTCCCAGCCTGCACCCGCAGCACCCAGCCTCGAAGCCTCACAGCTGAGACTCGAAGCTCCCAGCCTCGTAGACTCGTAGTCCAGCTCAGCCTCGAAGACTCGTAGACACAGACTCGCAGTCAGCCTTGAAGCCTCGCAGCTCAAACTCGTAGTCGCAACGTGCACCCGCAGCACCCAGCCTCGAAGCCTCGCAGCTGAGACTCGAAGCTCCCAGCCTCGTAGACTCGTAGTCCAGCTCAGCCTCGAAGACTCGCAGATATAGGCTCACAGTCAGCCTTGAAGCCTCGCAGCTCAGACTCGCAGTCCCAGCCTGCACCCGTAGCACCCAGCCTCGAAGCCTCGCAGCTGGGACTCGAAGCTCCCAGCCTCGTAGACTCGTAGTCCAGCTCAGCCTCGAAGACTCGCAGACACAGACCCGCAGCACAGACCCGCAGCCTTGCCTCGAAGCCCCGTAGTCCAGCTCAGCCCCGAAGCTCGCAGTCCCAGCCTGCACCCGCAGCACCCAGCCTCGAATCCTCGCAGTCAGCCTCATAGTCAAAGCCTCGCAATCACAGACTCACAGCAGTCAGCCTCGAAGACTCGCAGTACTCACACCCGAAGCCCCGTAGACAAAACCATGCGGAGCAAGCCATGAGAGCGAGGCCCAAAGACAAAACCGTGCGGAGCAAGCCATGAGAGCGAGGCCCAAGACTGGTTGGCCAAAGCGGACAAAATTCTTGTGACGGGTATGGGCTGGGCTATCTCGGATGGTATCAGAGCCAGACCCGGAGCGGTGTGCCATGGTCCCACGGGGACATGGGCCTCCTAAGGGGGGTGGATTGTAACAACCCATGAGTGGGTGTTAGTCCCACATTGCTTGGTGAGGAGAACAAAGTCCGCCTTATAGGAGGGGACGGATACCTCACCTCACAGGGACGCGTTTTGGGCGAGTCCCAAAGACAAAGCCGTGCGGAGCAGGCCATGAGGGCGAGGCCCAAGACTGGTTGGCCAAAGCGGACAAAATTCTTGTGACGGGTATGGGCTGGGCTATCTCGGATCCGAGGGTAGGTATGGCGTCCGAGGAGGTGATGGCCATAGTTGACTCAGGTGGAAAATGTTGCATAGGTGTCCATGCAACATTTGCCTGGATGTGGTATGTCATGTCGCCGTGGTGGCGGGGTGTCCTCTGCCCTCCAGTGTGGGCACAGGTAATGGTATGTTACTGGGTGATGTTTGCTGCTTAGCTTTAGGCACTACACGAGCACAAGCATACACTTGTCATGCATATTGTAGAGTGGGACGGGTCTGGGGAGACTGGAACCCTACTGAGCTATGGTTTGCTCACCCCTCCTATAAACTGTTCTTTTGCAGGGTCTATGTAAGGACTCGTATTTGGGCAATCTTGAGAGATAGTCATTGTATGGGAATGTAACTATCTGGACGGTAGTGTAGCCATCGATGTGAGCATTTTGACTGTACTTGGGCCCGATTTCGCGTCGGGGCCCCATTTGACCTGATTGTTGACTTTTTTGGGGTTTATTGGTTGACTTTGCATTTGAGCGGTCATTTGCATGTGATAATATCAGTCTAGTGTTGTGCTCGTCATTTCGAGCGTTTTGACTATAGTTTGACTCAATTTGGAGTTCGGGGCCTTGGAGGTCAATTTTTATGTTGGGAGGTCAATTATTGACTGGGTCAGTGGTTGACTAGGTCGGTTGGAGCCGAAATATGAATAACGAAAAAAAAAAAGAAGAAGCTTTCACTTTACGTTATCACGGTTGTGCGTTTGAGAGAGAGAGCTTGAGAGAGCTTATAGGCCATGGCGATTTGGGGCGATTTGGGTTCGTGGAGCTCAAAGATTCACTTCAAGTAGGTGTCCTTGAACTTCTTATCTCTCTCTTATTTGGATCTGCACGAATTTATCATGATTTATGAAATTGAGCATGAACCCTAGAATTTGGGGAAATCCAATTTTGGGTTACCATAAGATCTGTGGTTAAGATCTAATGGTTTAGCATAAGATCTGTGGTTAAGAACTGTTTTATATCATTGTGGATATATGTTTCTGTGATTTTGGGGTTGATTAACTATGTTTTTCATGAGGGTTGATAAGTCAACCCTGGAAATCTGGGTTTAGATCTAGATTTCTGGAAATCTGGAATTTTATACGTGTTTCTGTTGTTTCTGCACGATTTAGAGGCGTTCTGGATGCGTTTTGAGGTAGATATCATAGTTTGTTGTGAAACAGGGGTGTTAGTGAGCGTCTGGGAGTTTCTGGGCGCGTTTCAGATGAAGAATAGGTGAAAACGACGATGAACAGTACCCTGGGCGCGTTCTTGGGTCAAAATAACGAAGACCCGAAGTTCTGGGTTGAAGGGTTGTAGTTCGTAGTTCGTAGTTTGTAGTTCGTAGCCTCGGAGTTCGTAGTTCATAGTTCGTAGTTCGTAGTCTCGTAGTTCGTAGCCTTGTAGTTCGTAGTTCGTAGCCAAAGGGTCGAAGTTCGTTGCCTCGTAGGTCGAAGGTCGTAGCCTCGCTTTGAGTCTTCGAGGTGCGCGCTAGGTTCCGCACTCTGCAGCTACGAGTCGCAGGTTCTGAGCTACGAGTCGCAGCTCTTGCAATGTAACTGGACACTGGACGGGACCTATTTACATTGTAACCCATACCCATCTACACATGTATTATACTTAAGTTACAATGTAAATAACGAAATACTCCCCATTTTGATTCAAAGAAAAATACTAGAAAAATTAATTCCCACTCTTTCAAAATATGAAAATTGGGATTTAGTGTGAAATCTCGGAAAAATCCAAAAGTTCGTAGTGGTGACTTTTTGGAAAGTGGGGTTAGACATCTCAGAAAAATCCCCAAAAATCAGATTATTTTATTTATGTTATGGGAACCCAATGCTGGGACTTTTGATTTCAAGAAAATAGCTGCTATGGGTACTTCCTTCATAAATCAAGAATTGAGGATTTACTTGTGAAGACTGGCTATAGTTCTAAAGGAAATGTTGAGAATGACATGCCATACTAATGTTAGTATGTTGGTGTGAGGTATTGGGGCATGGACTCCGTGACTTGTTTGGGTTCTCACCGTGATGCACCGATGGTGCTATGTGGTTGACGTGGCAGGCATATGCACTGATGGCAAGCCTGTGTGGTGACTGTGGCCGGGCATATTGCGCTGTGGACAGGCTAAGGCCTCAGTTGAGCCGTTGAGCTCGTGGAGCTAGGGCTGAGTGCCCTAAGCTGGGATCCCATGGAGGATCGTGGACAAGTTGTCCTGTGTGGGCAGGCTGAGTCCTAATGTTTATTTGCAAGCTGAGTCCTGATGATTGTGCACACTACACGGCGCACGAGTACACTGAGCATATAGTATAGACATATATGTGTTGCATGATGTGGAGTTTTGGGGTCACCTACTGAGCTTGTCGCTCACCCCTACTTGTTGTTTACCCCTTTTCAGGTGTGACCCGAGACTAGTGGAGGACTTTCTTCCAGGAGGACGTGGCCACTACTCTGATGTATGATACAGTATTGTATTCTGTATTTTATTATGTGTTGTATCCCGGATATGGGTCCATGGACAGTTGTATTTGCATACTGTTTGTGATGTAATGTCTGTATGACTGTTTGACTTATCATATGCATGATGATGCATGGGAAAGTACAGGATTACCCTTGATGTATGACTGTATAGGGTTACATATTTGAGATAGCACCCGTGGTGTAGTCTCTATTGGTGCTAGTCACCATCCCCTTGACCTTTCGGGTGCTGGCAAGGGGAAGTCATGTTCCTAGTTCTGGGTTTTCTTGGAATTCGGGGGCGTGACGAGTTGGTATCAGAGCATGGTCTAGCGGACCTAGGTTAGTGAGAGGTGGTTAATTGATTCGTTGTGACTTGGAAAACAGTAGGGAGGGCGCCTGATCAACATAGTCCTTACATGTATTCTAGGTTATTTTGGTGTTAGTTAGATCATCCTAGGAGCATACATGGGGTGCATTTCTAGTGGTATGATTGTGTGCATATAGGGCACTAAATTGTCTTTGTTTGTGATATGATTGCATTTGGTGCCAGGATGGCACATGGCCGTGAGAGCCAGGACTTGATTTTTGTGTACCCTGAGGGGTGACATGATGCTATATGCATGGTTGTGGACCTACGGGTCGTGTGGTGTACCCTGAGGGGGGACACGATGCTATATGCATGGTTGTGGACCTACGGGTCGTGTGGTGAGAACCTACGAGTCGAATGTGCCTTTGATGGCTGTTTGTGCTAGTAGTGCTAGTGTTGATCGTTTGTTGTTTGTTGTTGTAGCAAGTGTGATGGCACCACCGAGGAGAGCTATACGAGGCCAGGGCCTGGCAGAGGAGCCCATGATAGAGTCAGGGCACCAGGGGCAACAGAGCCCGCAGCAGAGATCGTCAGCTCCCGTTGTGGGACTTGATTTGGCTCAGGTGTTGATTCAGTTGTAGGAGGCCATGCAGGGTATGCAGGGCTCGATGAGGGATATGGCTAGAGAGGTGAATGAGCTGAAGAGGCAGCAGTAGCCTCAGCAGCCGCCACAGCCTCAGCAGCAGGAGGCGAGGGTGGTGCAGGATGTGCACCAGTAGGAGGTCGTGATAGAGCCAGCACGACGAGGAGTGGACTGGGCTGCACAGTTTTTGAAACATGCACCCAAGACTTTTGAGGATGGTTCACGGCCAGAGGTAGCCGGAGACTGGATTAGATGGACAGAGGACATCTTTGAGATGATTGGGGTGCCAGATGAGGAGCGGGTGCGAGTGGCGACGCACTATTTGTTGGGTATCCCACGCAGGTGGTGGGAATCCACGAGAGCTGTCCATGGCAGTCAGATGAGTTGGAGAGAGTTTGTTGAGCGCTTCTTTGGGGAGTATTTTCCCAGCTCGATATAGTATGCCCGACAAAGAGAGTATTATAAGCTTCAGCAGGGTAGCCAGACGGTGGGTGAGTATGTGCAAGCCTTCACAGATTTAGGGAGGTTTGCTCTTGAGGCTTGGGAAAAGGAAGCTCGTAAGACGCAAGATTTTATTCAGGGCTTGAGGCCATCTCTGAAAAGACAGCTGGCACCGATGCAGTTGACCAGTTACCGGAAGGCGGTCGACAAAGCACTCATTATTGAGCGAGGTCAAGATCAGGCGAGAGCCCAGAGGCCGGGCAATTTGGCAGGTCCGAGTAAGAAGAGGCAGAGTAGGGAGAGCAATGCCGCTCAGCCTGAGAGGAGGCAGGTGCAGAGGGTTTCAAGCCAGGCGGTGGGACCCCGTGAGAGTTCAGCCAGCAGGAGGCCATGTACTTGTCTCGAGAGACTGCCCAAGGAAAAAGATGACCTATTTCCAATGCAGTAAAGTGGGGCATGGAGCCAGGGAATGTGTTACCCTTAGCTCAACCAGCAGTGTAGGCCCTCGTCCGAGAGATCAGGGACAGAGGAGTGGGGCTCCGTCTCATAGGTCAGTGCCACTGGCACAGAGCACACAGATGCGATTTGCGATGCAGCAGCCTCAGCGGGAGGCACAGGGTCATATTGATCAGTGGGGCAAGGCCCCAATGGGCCAGGCTAGTGGCAGTGGACCACGAGGGAGGACTTTTGCCCTTACCAGTAGAAAGGCAGAGGTTCCACCTTCAGTGGTGAGAGGTACCATTATCATTTCTCATACTCTCTGTTCAGTTTTGATTGATACTGGTGCTACCCATTCTTTTATTTCGTATGCTACGGTGGTTGGATTGGAGTTAGACTAGGAGACAGTTAGTCAGTCTCTGATGGTTGCTTCACCTTTGGGTGGAATTGTGATACCTGAGAGTATCTGTCGTGCTTGTCAGATAACACTTGGGGGTGTTAACCTAATGTATGATTTGTATGTCACGGAGTTAGATGATTTTGATGTTATCCTGGGTATGGACTGGTTGGTCTCCATGGAGGCCAAGATTGATTGTTTTCGACGGCGTATGACGTTCCTCACGCCAGAGGGTACGCGGGGTATCTTTGTGGGTGAGTGGACTGAGGAGGCATGCAGGTTGGGACCTTTGAGGCATGGGTTGGGTGATGTGACCCACCAGTTAGCCAACTTGACATTGGTTAACAGGAGGAGAGAGGGGAAGGCTGTTTTGCGACCCATTGTAGATCAGTTCCCGGATGTGTTTCCCGAGGACTTGGTTAGTTTGCCACCCGTGAGGGAGGTAGAGTTTTCGATCGAGTTATTTCCAGGGACAACACCGATCAGGTTAGCGGCCTACAGGATGGCACCGACAGAGCTTAAAGAGCTCAAGAGACAGATAGATGACCTATTGGCACGAGGCTTTATCAGGCGGAGTAGCTCACCGTGGGGCGCTCCAGTGTTGTTCGCCAAGAAAGCGGTTGGTTCACTTCAGGCCGTGTATAGACTACCGGAAGCTGAACCAAGTGACTTGTGAAGAACATGTATCCATTATCGAGGATCGATGACCTGTTCGATCAGTTTCGAGGTGCGAGATGGTTTTCCAAGATAGACTTGAGATCTGGATACCATCAGTTGAGGGTTAGGGAGGCAGATATCCCTAAGACCACGTTCAGTTGTCGTTATGGGCATTATGAGTGGCTTCTGATGCCGTTCGGGCTCACGAATGCTCCAGCAGTGTTTATGGGATTGATGAACCATGTGTTTGCTCCATATTTAGACATGTTCATTGTGGTGTTCATCGATGATATTTTGGTCTATTCAGCAACCAAGAGGGAGCATGAGGAGCATTTGCAGGTTGTATTGCAGACCTTGCGAGAGCACCGGTTGTATGCAAAGTTCACAAAATGTGACTTCTGGTTGCAACAGGTGCACTTCTTGGGGCATGTGGTATCTTCGGAGGGTATCACAATGGATCCTGAGAAGATTGAGGCAGTCATGTCGTGGAAGAGGCCCACGAATGTGTTTGAGATTCGTAGCTTCCTTGGTTTGGTAGGCTACTATCGGAGGTTCGTGGAGGATTTTTCCAGGTTAGCAGCTCCTATGACGAACCTGACCAGGAAGGGAGTTCCTTTTGTTTGGTCTAATGCATGTGAGAGCGCTTTCATGGAGCTGAAGGCACGATTGACCTCAGCACCTATCTTGATTCTCCCACAGGAGGGTGTGCCTTTCGAGGTGTATTGTGATGCTTCCAGGGTGGGACTTGGTTGTGTGTTAATGCAGGCTCGGCAGGTGATTGCTTATGGATCTAGGCAGTTGAGACCACATGAGCAGAACTATCCCACGCATGATTTGGAGTTGGTTGTAGTGATCTTTGCTTTAAAGAGCTGGCAGCATTATCTCCTTGGGGAGAAGTTTGTGGTGTATACGGACCACTAGAGCTTGTAGTATATCTTCTATCAGCGAGACCTGAACCTTAGGCAGAGGCGGTGGGTGAAGTACCTGCAGTAGTTTCAGTTTGATATGATGTACACCCCTGGGAAGGGTAATATGGTGGCAGATGCTCTGAGTAGGAAGAGCAGGGCCATGGTGGCCCATTGGGCCATTAAGGAATGGGAGATGATAGGTCAGTTGGCAGCGATGAGGTTGCAGATGGTGACCAGCCGAGGGGCGAGGGATCCTCGGTGTTGTTGTCGCAGTCCCCCGAGTTACACCATATGATCATAGAGGATCAGTGGGGGACATTGATTGTGAGGTCATCAAGGACAGGATCCAGGACCGGGCAGGCACCTTCGTTTGGACCGAGGATGTAGAGTATGTCTTTGCGGTATAGGGGTAAATTGATAGTTCCCACTTCACTTCAGGAGGAGGTTCTTCGGGGAATTTCAGCGATCGAGGTTAGTTGTACATCCTGGTGGGACCAAGATGTACCATGCCGTGAGGAGTTTTTGTGGCCAGGCCTAAAGAAGGCCGTTGCTGATTTTGTGAGGAGGTGTTTGACCTGTCGCCAGGTCAAGGCAGACACCCGAGATCAGCTGGTGAGTTGCGATCATTGCCGGTGCCGAGTGGAAATGGGACCACGTGACCATGGATTTTGTCCATTGGACTTCCTCGTTCCAGGGGACACGACACGATATGGGTAGTTGTTGACCGGTTGACCAAATCGGCGCATTTTATTCTGATTCGAGAGACAGACCCAGTGAGGACCTTGGGACAGAGGTATATTGATGTTATTATGCGGTTGCATGGAGTCCCATTGTCTATTGTATCTGATCGGGATGCGAGGCTTACATCTCAGTTTTGGAGACGATTCCGGCGAGCTTTAGGTACCAGGGTGAACTCCGAGTACAATTTTTCATCCGCAGACAGATGGTCGACCGGAGCGGACGATTCAGACGCTCGAGGATATGTTGCGTGCCTGTGTCCTAAATTTTGGAGGTTGTTGGGAGACTCACCTTCCTTTGGTTGAGTTCTCTTACAACAACAGTTATCAGGCCACGATTGGGATGGCTCCGTATGAGGCGATGTATGGGCGGCCTTGTAGATCACCCTTGTGTTGGGCACAGATAGGAGAGACAGCAGTTCTCGGTCCCGATATGGTTCAAGAAACCACAGAGATAGGGTAGTTGATTAGACAGCGTATGCTAACAGCACAAAGTAGGCGGAAGTCCTACGCAGATCAGAGGCGTTGACCCTTGTAGTTTGAGGTGGGGGACCGTGTATTTTTGAGGGTTTCACCGCGTCGAGGGCATCGGAGGTTTGGACATGGATCCAAACTCTCCCCTCGTTTTATGGGGCCATTTGAGATTGTTGCCACCGTGGGCGCAGTGGCTTACCGATTAGCTTTGCCACCAGAGTTGGCACGAGTACATGATGTGTTCCATGTGTCTCAGTTGCGACAATATTACCCAAATCCTTCTCATGTGTTGGACTGTCGCGAGATAGACTTGGCTGATGATGGTGCCGTTGTTGAGATGCCGGCACAGATTTTGGACAGACGGGACCAGGTCTTGTGAGGCAAGACGATCCCACTAGTTCGGGTGTTATGGTGACACTGAGGCATGGAGAAACAGACTTGGGAGAAAGAGAGCCAGATGCGGGTTTTTCATCCAGAGCTGTTCGAGGACGATCAGTCCTGAGGTGGGGAGGATGTGAGGACCTTCCCTGAGGTATGAGTTATGTTTTATGCATTTGTGAGCATATGTTGTTTGAGACATGGTTTAGCTCGTTGTTGTTGGATCTTGTGCCCAATGCGGGTTCTGTTTGGCTTGTTGTGCATTGCCTTGCACAAGTGTGGTTGATAATCATGTTTTATGTTTTGTTGTTGGGACATTGAGCTTGAATTTTGCTATGTCATTTGGGCATGTGTTTTATTTTCGAGGACGAAAAGTCCTAAGGTAGGGAGGATGTAAGGACCCGTATTTGAGCAGTCTTGAGAGATAGTCATTCTATGGGAATGTAACTATCTGGACGGTAGTGTAGCCATCGATGTGAGTATTTTGACTGTACTTGGGCCCGATTTCACGTCGGGGCCCCGTTTGACCTGATTGTTGACTTTTTCGGGGTTTATTCGTTGACTTTGCATTTGAGCAGTCATTTGCGTGTGATAATATCAGTCTAGTGTTGTGCTCGTCATTTTAAGCATTTTGACTGTAGTTTGAGTCAATTTGGAGTTCGGGGCCTTGGAGGTTAATTTTTGTGTTGGGAGGTCAATTATTGACTGGGTCAGTGGTTGACTAGGTCAATTGACTGGCAGAAATATGAATAGCAGAAAAAAAAAAAAGAAGCTTTCACTTTACGTTATCACGGTTGTGCGTTTGAGAGAGAGAGCTTGAGAGAGCTCGGTGGCCATGGCGATTTGGGGCGATTTGGGTTCGTGGAGCTCAAAGATTCACTTCAAGTAGGTGTCCTTGAACTTCTTATCTCTCTCTTGTTTGGATCTGCACGAATTTATCATGATTTATGAAATTGAGCATGAACCCTAGAATTTGGGAAAATCCAATTTTGGGTTAGATCTAATGGTTTAGCATAAGATCTGTGGTTAAGAACTGTTTTATATCATTGTGGATATATGTTTATGTGATTTTGGGGTTGATTAACTGTGTTTTTCATGAGGGTTGATAAGTCAACCATGGAAATCTGGGTTTAGATCTAGATTTCTTGAAATCTGGAATTTTATACGTGTTTCGTTGTTTTTTGCGCGATTTAGAGGCGTTCTGGACGCGTTTTGAGGTAGATATCGTAGTTTGTTGCGAAATAGGGGTGTTAGTGAGCGTCTGGGAGTTTCTGGGTGCGTTTCAGATGAAGAACAGGTGAAAATGACGATGAACAGTACCCCTAGGCGCGTTCCTGGGTCGAAATGACGAAGACCCGAAGTTCTGGGTCGAAGGGTCGTAGTTCGTAGTTCGTAGTTCGTAGCCGATGGGTCAAACTTCGTTGCCTCGTAGGTCGAAGGTCGTAGCCTCGCTTCGAGTCTTTGAGGCGCGCTGCAGTTCCGCACTCTGCGCCTACGAGTCGCAGGTTCGCGTTACGAGTCGCAGGTTCTGAGCTACGAGTCACAGCTCCTGCAGTGTAACTGGACACTGGACGAAACCTATTTACATGGTAACCCATACCCATCTACACATGTAAGTATGATACTTAAGTTACAATGTAAATAACGAAATACCCCCCATTTTGATTTAAAGAAAAATACTAGAAAAATTAATCCCCACTCTTTCGAAATGTGAAAATTGGGATTTAGTGTAAAATCTCGGAAAAACCCAAAAGTTCGTAGTGGTGACTTTTTGGAAAGTGGGGTTAGACATCTCAGAAAAATCCCCAAAAATCAGATTATCTTATTTATATTATGGGAACCCAATGCCAGGACTTTTGATTTCAAGAAAATAGTATGGGTACTTCCTTCATAAATCAAGGATTGAGGATTTACTTGCGAAGACCGCTACGGTTCTAAAGGAAATGTTGAGAATGACATGCCATACCGATGTTAGTATGTTGGTGTGAGGGATTGGGGCATGGACTCCGTGACTTGTTTGGGTTCTCACCGTGATGCACCGATCGTCGCTATGTGGTTGATGTGGCGGCATATGCACCGATGGCAGGCTGTGTGGCGACCGTGGCCGGGCATATTGGCCGTGGACAGGCTAAGGCCTCGGTTGAGCCGTTGAGCTCGTGGAGCTAGGGCTGAGTGCCCTGAGCTGGGATCCCATGGAGGATCGTGGACAAGTTGTCCTGTATGGGCAGGCTGAGTCCTGATGTTTGTTTGCAGGCTGAGTCCTGAAGATTGTGCACACTACACGGTTCATGAGTACACTGAGCATATAGTATAGACTTATATGTGTTGCATGATGTGGAGTTTTGGGGTCACCTACTAAGCTTGTCGCTCACCCCTACTTGTTGTTTACCCCTTTTCAGGTGTGACCCGAGACGAGTGGAGGACTTTCTTCCAGGAGGACGTGCTCACTACTCTGATGTATGATACAGTACTGTATTTTGTATTTTATTATGTGTTATATCCCGGACATGGGTCCGTGGACAGTTGTATTTGCATACTGTTTGTGATGTAATGTCTGTATGACTGTTTGACTTATCATATGCGTGATGATGTATGGGAAAGTACAGGATTACCCTTGATGTATGACTGTATAGGGTTACATATTTGAGATAGCACCCGCGGTGTAGTCTCTATTGGTGCTAGTCACCAACCCCTTGACCTTTCGAGTGCGGGCAAGGGGAAGTCATGTTCCTGGTTCCGGGTTTTCTTGGAATTCGGGGGCGTGACAGTCTAGCAGGCGGTAGGTAAAAGAGCTGTGGTGGTAGGCCACTGGGGCTAAAGACTTTATGTTAGTTTTATTGTTTTTTTGTGGGTTTTTGTTTTATGGTTTGGATTATTTGTAAACAAAGCACATTATGGTTTGATGAGAGTTTTTCCCCTATTGAGTTGTAATGAACTTTGAGCCCCTTTGAAATGAAATAAATTGAGATATGGTTATTGTTTGATTTGTGGTTGTGTGCATGGTTTGGGAGCAGGAGCATGCCCCGTGGCATGTTAGCCTGGTTGTACAAGTTTGGGGACAACACCCATGTTATAAGTCCTTTTTAGGTGCTTGCACCAACCCCTTGACCCTTCGGGTGGCATGGGCAGTCACTACCGATTTTCAAGTGAAAGGAAATTGGGGCGTGACAAGAATTAATTAGGATCAGCTGCTTGGACGGAATCATAAAGACAACCAGTATGAAGTGCGGTGTCATGATCCGATACGGAATGAGGACAGATTGGAGAGTCTTCCAGGGAGTGCTATCCTCAGCAGTTCAGTTAATGAAGGTCTGAATGTGGGCTCTATTTAGAAGATACCCTTCATTCCAACATGGCAAGACATCAAACATGTGCCTGTCCTTGTATAGGGACGGAAACAACCTCATCTCTATCTTAACTGCCCGAGAGAAGTTGTCTATATCTTCTGTGGTGAGCAGACCGGTCTGAGAATGAATAGTCTTTATGTCTTGAGGAGAGAAGGGGTACAACTCGGATAGACATCTTCGCTCGGCATTTGACACGGCATACTTGGTTATAGCATCTAAAACACTTCCATCCTCATCAAGAGGATCAAGATCCGCGTATGATGGGAGGAAGGTGTTAGCCATTGCAGATGGAGAGGTCGAAGGAGGAGTTGCACTGGAAGAGCTGGGCTGAGAGAAGCTGCTGCATTTGGGGATTATTACTCCCAAAAGCAGTGAAGATGCAAGTCACTTTTCATCCCGAGCTGAGGAAGGGGTAGAAGGATCAGATGAAACTTTCTCCCCCTGTTTGGCAGATTGCCGAGACACGGGAGGAGGATGAGCCATCGTGTGCGCCAAGTCCACGAAAGAGGTATACAAGGAATGAACGGACGAGGCCACGAGATCCATCTTCTGTTCGATGGAGGTGGAGGAGTCAGTCAGGGTGGAGAGGAGTTGGGTGTCGAGAGCATCAACCTTGGTGGCGATGGTCGAAATTTGGGCGCTTTGGGCTTGGGCGTGACGGTCCAGCTGGGCGGAGAGCACGACATCAGAGTGGACCGTGCCAAACGAGGCACGTCCAAGCGCCAACTCTGGGACTTTGGAGGACTCCCCCAGCAGAATGGGCTGCAGGCGTATGCTGGGTAAATGAGTCAGCAAGAGTAGAAGGAGCGTCAGCAGCAGCAACAGGGGCATCCGGAGCAGTAGAGACATCCAGAGTATCAAAGCCATTTTGACCCAAAAGATCAACAATGGGGATAGTGGCGGTAGGAGAGGTTGGCTGGGCCTCAATAGGAGAAGGCACACGGGCATCAGGAGCTGGGCCGGAGGAAACAGTAAAGGGAACGTCCGGAATATGGGCTGGTGTAAGGATACCATGATCCAGGTTCCAGACGATCATTTCCTCCATGGAATGGGTGTGTTTGGCGTAAAACACCTTGATGTTGTGATCAGGGACGGAGGCAGTGCAGGCGAGACTAAAACGGAACCAGAGGTCCATTAAGGTGTCGAGGGAGAGATGAGCAAGGTAGTCTCGAGGTTGAGGTAAGGGTGGTAACGGAGCTTCTGGAGGAGAGGGAGGTACATCTGCCATGGCCATAGCAACGACAGCATCAACAGCAGAAGCAACAGCAGGTGAGTCAGGTGTGGGGACATCAGTGGGAGAAGACGCTTTAGAGTCAGTCGGATGAGGACTTGGCTGAGAGGGCCCCCCAACCTCAGACGGGTCGGCATGGACGCTGTGCTGAGAGGCTCGGGAGATGGATGGGGCAGCAACAGACCGAATCCGAGAGGACTAGTGAGCGGAGCTAACTTCGGGGGCATGGCTATCGGCGGGGTCACCAACCGAACTGCCCTGTTTTCCGATGCGGGAAGGAGGCGGGAGAGCGACGAAGGTCGGCGAGCCGTCATGGTCCCGTCAGGCGTAAGGTGGTGAAGATAGAAGGCCTGGGGGAAAGGGATAGTGCCTGTACCATTAAAATGGGACGGACGCAGATGCCGGAAGACCATGCTGTGGATCCCCCCAAAAGATTGGTTCTTGGGCCCGTTCTTCAGCAATCGGAACAGGAATGTCCCCCAGTCCATCGGGAGACCTTCGAATACTCCGTACATGTCCAGCAGAAGGTCATACGGAACAGAGTCGAGAGCGGAGGTGCGAGCCAGAAGACAGCGGCTAAGGATGGTGGCCATACACCGATAACGACCGTGGAAGGACTTCACCTTGTATTCCTTCCCTTTGTATGTGCAGCCCATGGAAGCTGCCATGGTTTCTAGTTCCGGATGTTGAGGTTCACCGGTGGGTAGGTGGAGAGTGGCACGAAGGACGGCGTGGGTGATGACGATGGATTCACCCCGAACATGGGAAAGGATGGAGTCGGTGGTGCAGCGGATGCGCTGGTAGTACTCGGTGATGTCGTCGATGAGAAGATCGACAGTGTTGGAAACCGGATTCGGAATGTAGGAGGCTTCCAAAAGGGGGCGTAGTTCGAAAAACCAAGGCGGAGGATCGGAAACTGCAGGCCAATCAACTAGATGGCCAGGATTTATGCCAGAAAGAGAGAGCTTGGGTGCCATTAGGGGTAAGGAATGAGGAAGTTGGGTCTTAGTGATCGGAAGAGACGAGGGTTTAGGGATTTGGAAATATAAACTCGCGCTGTGAGAAAATTCAATATATATAAGACCGAGTCTGTGGTTGCCAGCGGATCTTGGGATTAAGCGAGATAAGTAGTGATCCGCCTGACAAGCTGATGTCATGTAACTTGAGATGTGAGCGCCTCCGTATTTAAAAATGATGTGGAGGCCGCAGAATGAAGTATATATGACATTGTAAGCCTTCTTCCTGAAATGTATTGTCTCGAGACTTGCATTTAAAGTTGTCCATCATCATTCCTCCTCAAAAACACGTGATAAGACTTGAGTATTTCAAGAGTCCGAAGGAGATGAACCGACAATCATTTGGATTAAGAGGTAATCCATAGAAGTATATCCGGATGTGCAACAGAGTGTGAGGGAGAGAGAGTGATTCCTTTGCTGGCTTAAAGTCGAAGAAAGATAAAGTACCACAACACTTCAAAGTCGAGACTTCAAGCAAGATATGTCAGTGAAAATGCAAAGTGAATCAGAACCTGTAGCTGCATGAGTATAAACTAAAAAGAACACAGAGCTTTGACAGGTTGAAATTAGTACGGATTTAAACAAATATGACAAATTAGCACAATCCAAACTAATGAAAAAGGTAGAACGCATGCATTAAAAATGAATGCTAGACACATACAAACGAATGATCGAATCAGTAGTGCTTTGAAAAATAAGTATATGTCTGATTAGAAACCCATACGTTGTCATTGGTCAACATAGTGAAACCGTCATGTGGAACATTGTAGCCAAGATAAATTAACAATATGTGAGTTCCTCTAAATAAGATTCATGGGTGAGAACGAAAGAAAGAACACATGTCAGACGCTATCAATTGATTATCTGATTAAGATACACGGTTGAAGAAAGAAAAACATCTAAACATGCAACGAAGTTGATTCAACAATGTATGTCCAGTCAGATCCGGAAGTGAGAAGTAAGAGGAAGGAGCATCCGAAACATATTGGGGGTTATTACTGAAATAATAAATAAAGCGTTGGCTCCCTCGTAAATCGTGCAATCTTCTCAGTGATAAACTCTCCCTCGGATAGACAGTCGGGATAGAGGTCATGAGACATATAAGGGGGGTATTACTTGAGTAATTTATAAGCATTTTTGTTGGTCCCTTAGAGCCTAGAGAGGGATGAATAGGCTCTTATCGAAACTCTTTTCTAACTCTTTAGCACAACACTTATCTGGTTAAGAGATAAAATTAATGCGAAAGATAACCAGGATAGTGGAAGTATTTTGTTTTATTATCAGTGTGATAAGTACAACAAAATAGAAGCAGACTAAAGCTTGGAAGCTTTTAGACCTACTTAACAACTCTTTAGCACTCTGTTTTCAAGTACGCACATCCTAGCCTCTATGATCTCAATGAGCTTTGATACATACACAAAACTATTACTCGCTCACACTAATGCACTTCTATGTGTATATCTTTCTTTTTCTAAAGTGTACAAGTGTTACTATTTATAGTCACATCCACAAGAGATAACCTTGGAACTTGTTGTTCGGACATTGTGCACATTTCCTGTCTCTCGGAAATCTCTCTGCCTCAATTGTTGCAGATGTGGTCTTCAAGATCTTGGGTTTGCAACACATAAGAGTCTTTGTAAGTTCCCAAGTGTAATTAAAGTTGTGTCCACATATCCGGATGATCCACATGTAAGATACTTTAAGTTTTCAACGAGTTTGTCTTACATCGGGAAGTAGCGAGTTGGTGACTTTGATTACGAAGAGATAAGTTGAAGTAGCATCTTCTTGAATCTGGTGTAAGGTTCCTTATTCGGTGTTTAAATTAAGTTCGGATCCTTACTCATAATCCGATTGCTTACTCTGTATCAATTTGGCACTGGAATCCTTGTTTCGTATAAGCGCTTCCTTATTCTGTATGAAGGAGAAGGTCGGAGTCCTTACTCCGCATCAGCACTTCCTTACTCCGCATGAGTTGAAGGAACGGATGGCTTACTCTGTATTAGCACATCCTTACTCCACATGAGTGAGTGGTTCGGATTCCTTACTCCGCATCTAGTTTCCTTACTCCAAGCGAATAAAGACTTAAGTCCTTATTCCATAGAAATGCTTCCTTACTCTGCATGTATGGAAGACTCGGATTCCTTACTCCGTATCTTCTTTACTTTAGTCCGGTTGAGTGGAAGACTTAACTTTTTAACTCCGTGATGACTCTCTTATCCCGTGCGACTTTGTAGACTAAGATTCTTACTCCGCATCTAGTTGACTTAGTCTGTTTGAAGTATTAGATGCGGATTTCTTAGTCCGTAGCTTTTAGGTTCTTAGTCCGCATGAATGATCCTTATTCCGTATGAAGTAAAGACTTAGTTATATACCAAGTGTTTGACGACACTCATTCTCACCTGGATCAGGATTATATATCCTGTCCTTAGCTTTGCTCTCACAAGTGTAGATCCGGATGAAGGTCATATCTTCTGCAATGACTTAAGATAAAACAACAAAGGTCTCAAATCAAATTACATAGGGCTTTATCAGCATCATCCAAATTCTGGGCTTGATCAAACAATTTTCTCCCCCTTAGATCTTGCAATCCTCTCGATGACATTTCCAGCTAAAAGATTTATATTTTGAGAAGAATACTGTCTATCCTTTGGGAACTTCACTTCAGAAGCTGAACAGACTTTCACAGTGATTTCATCCATAAACATTCCAATCCAACCCATTTCATTTCTTCAATTAGACATATTAATAGGGCAATCAATATGAAAAAGCATTGAACATGAGGTGATACATGAAGAAATGAATCATGAAATCCAAAGAAGAGAGAACTCATATAGTGTTAATTATGTTAGCTTCACAATAATATAGTGTTCATTTCTTCATTTCTCATATAGTGTTAATTATGTTAACAGATAAGATAAAAGTGGATCATATAATAATGACAAAGTTAGGGAACAAGTGGAGAAAATTGTGAGTGAAGTTTATATTTCAGTTAAATTTTAGGACATTTTCACATACTATGCATGTGTTATATGAGTAAATAGTTATTTTTTATACATGTATGTACATATGATAATCCGATTAAATGAGAAATGGTTTTTTTCAGGACAAAGTAGCTGCTGAAGTTGAAAGTGGCACTTTGAATGTTGAAGGGAGTAATGATGTCTTGACTCAGGCGTTAGTAACAAAAGAGCGTTGGGGCTGAGTACGGGGTGTTGGTGCCTTGGTCAGTCCAACCTAATACTTCGACTCTTTCCCTTATCCGAAATGTCATTCATGTGAATCTGCACATACGAAGATAGATGAATTAACAAAGTATGTGAAGATGATAGATGAACTAACAAAGCATGTGAAGACGATGGTCGGCTTGTCATTAGCCATCATGGGCTAGAAATCCCACAATTATCCCCATCATTCTCCCCCTGGTGAGAGGAAGGGTTCTAATAGTATGAAGGGTAGCATTGTTAACTTAGCCATGGGGACACAAGTATATATGTACGTTTGGATATATTTTCTTCCAATTTTTATAATTTGTGCAAATATGGTGTTGTGTATTGTTAGATGGCAATATAGAGTTATGATTGCACTTAATTGATAGTTTGTTAATATGTTGTGTATTATAGGATGAGACAAGTGGCTCACACAATACGGGAGCTGGGAAAAAGGCAATCAATTCCTCACCATTGTCTACAATGAATAAGGTCTTGTCTTGTTTATTACTAGGGTGAAGTAGTTTTACAATATGTTAAATATGGTGTTGTGTATTATTGGATGACGATATAGAGTTATGGTTGCAATTAATTGATAGTTTCTTAATGTGTTGTGTATTATAGGATGAGACAAGTGGCCCACATGATACGAGAGCTGGGAAAAAGGCAATCCATTCCTCACCATTGTCTACAATGAATAAGGTGTTGTCTTCTTTATTACTAGGGTGAAGTAGTTTTACAATATGTTAAATTACTTTTCATTGTGGACACATTATTAAATGATTTATGTTTTTAATGCAGATAAATGAAGAAAATGATGTTCATGACGATGTTTATGATGCATGGCCACCAGATGACATGGTAAACATATAATTTCATCTTTTCTTACATTGTAAAACAAAAGCGATTTACTAATGAATATGTTGAAAAATTTATTGAATTGATAGCCAAATGCTCGACCTTGTCAATTAGCAAACCCTACAATTGAGAGAGTTGTAGCATGGGGATATGTCTATGAGTTGGGAGATGCCAACATCCTTCATGGCGTAGCACAAGACGAGGGAAATGTCCGTGTATCAGTCCTTGGTCTTATAAATGATGGGTATGGAGAGGAGCCTCTTCCTGTGTCAAATGTAAACGCCGACAATCTTTCTGAAGTGGTTGGAGGATTTGTTTCATGGCCGAGAAAACTAGTTATTTTGAAGGATCGTGTTGTGTTAAAGGACCCCAAGGTTAGTTATCTCAATTAACGTAACGTAATGTAAGCATACACTTTCATAACAATGATTAGTAATAAGGCTATTTTTATGTTTAATGGATAGGTGAAGGCACCCTCAGAGGATAATAATCTAAAAATAATAATTTTGGACTTCACCCTACCTATTGAGAAAGCTACAAGAGATGACTCTAAATCTCCAGTTCTTTTAGCGGTTGATGGAAACGCTTTTCAAAGGAATGATCCCCTCTTTCAAAAACAATGGATGAAATTCCACTTTTCAAAGACGAGTTCCTGCATTTAATTAATTTAGAGGAAATTGGGTGTAGTCTAATGAAAGTATATATGTGATGAGTGTAGAAATTTGTTAGTTGCATTAGTATAATACTCTTATTGGTAGTTAAACTATAATATGTGAGTAATACTCCATTTTATATTTATATGTTTATGCCAGTGTCCTATTCAATCGGATGAAAGATCTAGGAGTGGAAAGCTCAATTAGATTTGCAGAACCAGCTGGAACACTTGGAAATCCTACAATGAGTAATTTTGATATTTTGTATTACAATATGGATACATTAGCGAGTTCAAAAGGGGATTACATTTTTTTGTACCCATATAACATAGGGTAAGATTCGCAATTTTGTGCTTGATGTTATGTCATATGAATGTTCTATTACGGATCTTTATGTAGCAATTATATTTATTGTGATGCAGTTATCATTGGGTGTTGGCTATAGTTCATCCAAAGAAGCGTCATGTGTGGTATTTTGATCCACTAGCTAATGCTATTGACACACACCTGTTGGCAATTTTAAAATTGTGTCTCATTAAAATGTCCTTTCTCTTCATTGTAAAATTTACAAATGATTTGTATTACCAATGATCTTTCATATATGCAGTGCATTTAAAAGTTCAGATTACAGTTTCAATTTTAAGTCAACAAAGAAGTTGCTTACATTTGAGATAGTAAAGGTAATAGTTATGATTTCTTTATTTATATCACTCAAAATTTGTAGTTGTATATATTTATAACTCCAAATTCTTGTAACTATAGTGCCCTACACAACCCGAGTCTATCGAATGCGGGTACTATGAGTTACGGTACATGAAAGATATTGTAGAATCACATGGAACACACCTTACTTCATTGGTGAGTCACACTATAAACTCCTTAACTTGTAGCTTTTGTAGATATCATTAATGGAAACTGTTGGAAATATAGGATTTGATGAAGCTGCCAAAATATAGCCTAAGTCTGGAGACTCGAAGAACCGAAGGTCGTAGGGTCGAAGAGTCGAAGTTCGTAGAAGTGAAACTGTCATAGGACGTATTGGCAAGAGACTCGTAGACTCGTAGAGTCTGGAGACTCAAGGCGAAACAAAGGATGAACATTGCGACTCGTAGATCCAGGGTCGAAGGTCGTAGAGTCACAGTACGGAAAAGAGAGTGTTACTGTAAGTGTCAATAAGCTCGGAGACTCATAAAGTCGAAGAAGTGTTAAGAACAGTAACCAAAGCTAAATGACTCGTAGAGTCCCCATAAATACTTAAGTCGATTAACAGAACTTCAATTATCACTAGACTCGAAGACTCGTAGAGTCGTAGGGTCGAAACCTTTGAACACTGTTAAGAAAATAGGACTCGTAGAGTCGTAGATCGAAAGTCGCAGAGTCAAAGCCTTCGAATAGTGTAAAGAAAACCGGACTCGTAGACTTGTAGATTGAAAGTCGTAGAGTCGAAGCTGTCGAACACGGTTAAGAAAACTGGACTCGTAGACTCGTAGGTTGAAGGTCGAAGAGTTGATGCTATAAAGACTGGCAAACAAATGAAACTGTAACTCAAGGGTCGTAGAGTCGTAGACTCGTAGACTCAAGGGACACAGTCACTATAGAGAAATTGCCACACTTCCAGACTCGGAGATCGATGGCGGAGAGTTGTAGCTAAAGGGTCGTAGCTGTACAGGAACTCAGTTTATGAGCCTCTGTGAAAGACTAAGGAAGAAAAGCGAAGTTGAAGACTCGTAGAGTCGAAGATTTTCAGACCACTTAGTCAAATATAGTAAACTGAGAGACCCGAATGTCGTAGACCCGCAGAACTAGAGTCGTAGACTCGTAGCTACAATAACAGGTAGATTAGCTGAACTCGAAGAAGTCACTCTAAGCGTTATTCGAAGAGTCGCAGACTCGTAGAGTCGTAGACTTTAGTTAACAGAGTGACATAAAAGGCTAATCCAACCTGACCTCTAGCCTCGAAGACTCGAAGATGTGAGTCGTAGACTCGCAGAAACACCATAAAGCCTGAAGCAAAACTTTGCAACTTTCTACAGGTGCTAACTAAAATCTTAGAGTCACCGAACCTACGAGGCATCTACCTCCGAGGCAAACTTACAACCCTAAACACAACCACTTAGCAATATTGTCAGCTAGGGTTTGTACAGCAAGTCTGCACCGTCCCGAGCAGTTGAGCGCATTAATGACACATTAATTGCTGCCAACTACCATCTACGGATGAACGGCCAAGATCGACTGCATGCCAAATACGCAGTATGGGCATCTGATCTGCAAATCAAAGCAGATCAACCCATCCCCTAACATTCCGTATTTTCAGTGGCGGGAAGTCAGTCTGTCGGGATGGACATCATGGCGCACGAGCACTTTAATCTTAAAAATATATCTCTCACGCACTTAATGACAAAATCAAGAGTTTAACCTCTCTCTCAAAAGAAGGAAACACACAGAACACAAAATATTGGTTCTGATGAACTTAGTGAAAAATAATCCTTTGCAGAACTAACGAAGAGAGTTCCAACACTAGATAGAGAGACTCTAAGAGAAATTGAAAAAGTGTTGTGCGCCATGTGAGTCAAGAACAAGAGCAATCTGTTTGAGTATTCACGAATCTCTTATTCATCAAAGATCTAGCACTTTCATTAAGTCCTGATCTCAGTGTTGTTAGTTCTCCACACTCGGATCTATTATAAACTATCTCTTTCACAACTGAGATCTGTTGAGAAAAAAGATTTACTCTTATCTCAGTTTTGTCTGATAGTTCATTATCACTCACCTTATCCTTACAATACTTCTATCATCTTCTCTATAAATTCTTCCATCATTGTCATCTGTTAGAGCAATCCGAAAAACCAGCTAATAGTCTAGCTTCTGCGCACGAAGAAAGTCTATTCACCCCCCCCCCCCCCTCTAGACTCACTTTGGGACCTACAATTGGTATCAGAGCAATTCTATAACTTCGTAGAGATCCCTAATGGCCGACATGGATTCCAGCAGTGCAGCTCCAGCTCCCGAGCAAGCTCCAGTTCCAATTGAGGAACTTGAAGCCAGTCGTGTTTGTTGGACCCAATTTTGTCCGGGTTGGACATACTAACCCCATTTGATATACCTTTCTGCCCATGCCATATACCTTGTTGAACAGGTCCGCAAAAGTGATCATGCGAAACTCTCCAAAATGTCTATGTAAGCGAATACGGGTCTTCCCAAACAATCCCTAAAAGGTCGTCCATTTTTGCATTGTGGGTAAGGGTAAAAAGGTAATTAAAAGTTAAAAAAAACTTCGTTGTTGACCATTGACCATTGACCATTGACCTGCCGACACTTCGACCCATTGACCTTCGAAGCCTCGAAGCATCGACGCTTCGAAGCCACGAAGCCTCGAAGTTTCGAAGCCTCGAAGCCCCGAAGCCTCGAAGCCTCGAAGCATCGAAGCCTCGAAGCCTCGAAGCCTCGAAGCCTCGAAACATCGAAGCCTCGAAGCCTCGAAGCCTTGAAGCCTCGAAGCCCCGCTGCTGACACTCCGACCTACGACTCGCCGCTTCGGACTTTCGAACCCTGTGAAGATGCGACGCCTCGAGACTTACGACGCCAGGACTTACAACGTTAGGACTTGCGACGCCTTGCCCTGCGAACCTCCAACCTTCGACCCTTCGACCCTTGACCCTCGAAGCCCCGCTACCGACACTTCGACCTTCGACCCTTCGACCCTGGACACACGAGGCCTATAAACCTTTGACCTGCCGACACTCCGACCTTCGACCTGCCGACACTTCAACCCATTGACCGTTGACCTTTGCCCCACCGAAATTTCGACCCACCGAAGCTTCGACCCTGCCGACACTCCGACCTGCCGACGCTTCGAGCCTCTAACCACTTTGACCTTCGCTGGTTGGCATTTCTCGCTGGCTTTTCGCGCTGGCTTTTTTTTTTTCTCGCTGGCTATTCACGAGACCCGTCCTCTGCGCTGGCCACCTGACAAAGAATCAATTTTGCAACGACCCTGTCAGTCACATGTGCTAAAATACAAATTCAAAAGGCAATCACGAGCTACCCTGTTTTCCGCACAAGTTGTCCACCCGACAAAGCATCAAGTCTGCAAATTAAAATACTACATCAATAATACAGCATTTAATGCTGCAATTAATGATGATCCAGCAAAAGGTTTCCCTGACCCTTTAAGATGCGATCGTCCGTCCTCGCAAAAAAAAAAAGGAAAAAAGAGGAGATCGAGGATCGTTGAAAAAACCTGCTACCATTTACACCCCAGCCTTGTCCCAGCGCAAACAGAGAGAAAAACGCCCAGAGTGCAAAAAAGAAAAACAGAGATCTCGCCCAAAAAAGGAGGGGAGTTCGACAGAAAGGAAAAGAAGAGAGTTTGCCCATCAAAAAGAGGGGAGTTCTTCATTTTCCCTAAAGTCTTCACATAAAAAAATGCCCTAGTTTCTTCCCTGCAAAAAACATCCAGAGAGAGAGAGAACAGAAAAACTCCTTATCTCTAACAAAAAAAACCTGCTGCCATCTTTTCCTCATACCCAGCTCCCTGATCCAAAAAAAAGGGGGGAAGGAGAGTTCAGTCCCAGGAAACGCCCAGTTTTGCTGCCAATTTCGCCCAGCCACCTCTCTTTAAAAACACCAAGAAAGGAGTCACGCCTGCCCGCCAACGTTGCAGCAATCGGAGCCCCAAATCCAAAATAAAATCGGGTTAATTTTTCATTTCGATTGCCTTACGCTATTCGCTTGTTTTTTTTTTTTGTAATTGTTGTGTTGTGTTGTTTCTTTTCATTATCTTGCTTTTTATTCATTTTCTTTTGTTTTATTGATTATACTTGTCATTTCTCACAAAGTTGTAATATGTAATAGCAAGGAAACTCAAAAAAAAAAAAGAGGCAAAAAAAAGAGAGGCATAAAAAAGAGATGAATAAAAAAAAGGGGGGGGGGGGAAAGAAAAAAGAGTGCTTGTATTTATTTTTTTTGTGGATGTCACACTCACACACTCCACGTCTATTTTGATATGTGTGTTCCTATGTATTTTCAATTGTTGAAACGCGTAGATTTAGGTTCAAAGCTTTAAAAACACACAACAACAAAAATAATAACAAAATGTATTCCACAAAATGTTTTTCCAAAACGTCTTCTATAACATGTTTTTCTATAAAAAGTTTTCAAAATGTGTTCAAAATGTCCCCTTGAAAAAAACAAAACAAAAACAAACAAAAAAAAACGTTTTCATGTTTCAAAGCCAAAAAAAAAAGAAGAAAACCAAAATTAGTACATCAATTTCTAAAACCAAAAAAAAAAAAGAACAAAAAAAAAGACAAAAAAAAAACAAAAACCAAAAATGTATGTTTTCTAACCCAAAAAACCAAAAAAAGGGGAAATAAAAACCATTTTTTAGGACTTAAATTTCCAAAAGAAAAAACCAAAACCAACATCAACTTGTAGGATCTCATTCTTCGCTTCAAACAAAAACCCAAAACTTTTAGGATTCCCTTTAGGGATTCAGGGTAAATCAATTTTAACCATAACTTTGACAAATAACTTAGCCAAAGAGAAATCATAAACTCTTTAGGAAACTTAACCTAGTCATGGCAGTACAAATAAAATAAAAACCTCCTCCTCCTAAATTAGATACCGAAAGGGCGCTATAGGGGTGCTAATCCTTCCCTACACGTAACCAACTCCCGAACCCTTCTCTGATGACGCAGACCACACACTTTAAACTACTCAAAGTAGAGGGTATCCAACTGTACCCCGAAAACAGTTGATGGCGACTCTAAAATTTCTCACCATTGGTTTAGTTTGTGCCCACCCCAAACGGGCCCGGACGAAATCCAGTGATGACAGTGTTCCAGAGGAAGGAGCGACTAGAGACCAGGAGCCGGAAGAACCGAGTACCAGCAGCAATAAGAAAGAACAAGAAGACTTCTATGATGTTTTTCCTGGCTCATCCTCCCAAGTACCTATGTGCACACCCGCGCATTTTTCCAAATGGAAAGCGAGAATGAGAGCACACCTAGACATGCTCGACACCTATCTTTGGGAAACAATAAAGAACGGACCTTTCACCCCAAAGAGTATGCAGAGAGGTCGGCTAATGACGAAAGACCCAGATAGTTGGTCTAAGGTGGAGCAGAGGAAAGTAAAGCTCGGCTTCAAAGCAAAAGCCATACTTTTCTCTGTACTCGATGATGACATGTTCATGGATGTGCAGGATCTTGAGACTGCTAAAGAGGTATGGGACAAGCTCTGTCTCATCTACGAAGGAGATGAGCAAATACAGGAAAACAAGATCTCCATGCTCAAACAAGAGTATGAAGCCTTCAGATGTGAACCGAAGGAGTCATTGGACAGTATCTATAAACGGTTCACAGGTCTGATTCAACGGATGAAGACTTATAACATTGAGATCTCTCAGAAGGACAAAAATGATGAATTTCTGTGATCTCTACCCTTGAGACTGCTAATAAAGACATCAGCCATCTGTCAGCTGAAGGAATGGAAGACTTGTGCCTTGGAAGCATTATATGGGGACCTCAAGACGTTTGAAATGCAAAAAGAAGAGCTTGAGGCATTTGAGAACCCTTCCAAGAAAAAGGAGAAGTCTATTGCATTTAAGGCTGCTGCTGAACCACGGGAACCATCTTCAGAAGAGGAAGAAGATGAAGCTGATAAACTTGGCTCAGATAGTGCCTCAGATGAAGAAGTGGCATTTCTGATCAAGAAATTGCTGAAGAGAAGGGGGAACTACAGAAGGAAATCAAGGCAATCTTCCTCATCTTTCTCTAAGGGAAAAGATAAGGACAAGTTGCAATGCTATCACTGCAACAAGCCCGGTCACTTCGCTGCTGACTGTTATAAGCTAAAGAGGGAGAAAAAGGAGGCAGTAACAAGAAGAAGAAGGCCAAAGGCTCCTCAAGCGAAAGGATGACAAGAGGAAGAAGGCCCTTGTCACCAACAAATTTAACAGTGAAACTAAGAAGGAAGAGGAATCTTCTAATGATGAGAAGAAAGAGAAAGGTCTAATCTGCTTCATGGCTGACCATTCTCCTCCCCTCAAGGTAAGAACTTATGAACAGCTCTACATTGAATATGAAGATACCTATAGAGCTCTTAAAGAAATAGAGGAACAATTTCTTCCTATGAAAGCTGACAAAGAAAGATACTATTCTAAACTGGAACGGCTTTCATGTGAATACAGAGACTCTATAGGCGATTATGAAAGAACAGAGAGAAGATTAAGAGCTGAAGTGAGTGAGACAAGAAGCACACACGATGATCTTTTGGACAAAGCTGGTCAACTAAAAATGGCTAATAAAGACATCGATAGGCTTGAAAAGGAACTAGCTGAAACCAAAATAGAACCGGAAGAAGAAAGACAAATTAGTAAAAAGTAGCAAGACTCTACTAAGATTGCAGCCCACTTTAGGATTACTCCAGATGTCAAAGGTCTAGCCTTAGGTCTAGGTTTCTCTGAAGACCAAATAGCCAAGGCCCAGACCTACCCTGTACAGACCAAGTGTCTTGCTGGCTTTGTTCCTCTTGGCAGTGTGCTCGTTGATTGTGGAAAGGAGGTATCTATGGCTGTTGCTAGTTCACCCAAACTAGTAACACCCGAACTCAAAGATCTGGGTACTGTTGCATCTCAGGACAAGTGATGCGGAGTTGCTAAGAAAGAACCGAAAGCTGAACCCTCGATCAACTTGTCCTCTACATCCCAATGCAAGGGTAAGGGTGTAGTTATTTCGGACACAAAACCAAGTAGACACACTACTACATTTGAGACTAGTTCATCCAGAAGGTCGGGCTTTCTAGCCTAAGTTTGTCTCTGATGGAAGAGTTAAGAACGATCTAGGATATGTGAGAAAACCTAGGAAACCTCTTAACACTCCACCAAAGCCCTTGAGACAGAGTGTTCAACCTAAACCTGTCATATGCCCCATCTGCTGTGAAGTTAGACATCTCTCCTATCAGTGCAGATTCTACCCTAAGTATCTTAGGAAGGAGATTGCCACAGAAATCAGGGTAAATCTTAAACAGCTTAATTTCACTAAAAATTTGAAGTGCAACAGCAACTTTGATAGGAAGAAACATACCAGGCACACACAGGCTACCCATTCAAAAGACTTAAAGACCAAGCCTGAAAAGAAAACTGACAAACCTGTGCCTACTAAAGCTGCCAAAGATAACAATAAGGAAGGAAAACGTGCTGAAGCTCTAAAGATTAACCTTGCTAATAAATCTAATGAAGGATCACCAAGATTAGCATGGAAAGTTAAAGCTGTCCCTTCTTATTGGAAACCTAAATTGTCAACAGCAACTTTCACTTACCCAAAGCCCAATCTTAATTGGGCCCCCAAGACTTAGTTGCTCATTGTGCAGGAACAGGTACTTGAAGCTGAAAGCAGCCACCGGAAACAAAAGATCAATTCCAGCCAGTGGTATCTTGATAGTGCATGTTTTGTGCACATGACAGATGATGCCTCTCTATTGAGTGAGGTAAGGGAGGTTGCAGCTTCATCTGTCACTTTCGGGGACAATAAAAAGGGTAAGATTGTTGGTAAGGGTATTCTCTCTAATGGTTCTGTGTCCATTCAGAATGTATATGTTGTTCAAGGTCTTAAACATAACCTGTTGAGCATAAGTCAATTGTGTGACAAGGGTTATGAAGTTTTGTTCACTAAACACACCTACACAGTTATGGATCCTATCTCCAAAGAAGTGAAGCTAAATGGACATAGACAAGGCAATGTCTACAAGTTGGTCTTTGGTAATGCTCAATCTGATGAACCAATTTGTTTTCTGTCCAAAGCTTCGCCTGACATTAGTTAGTTGTGGCACAAGAGATTTGGTCATTTAAACTTTAAGACTATGTCTAAACTGGCATCTCTGGATTTGGTTGAGGGCTTACCCAAGCATGTTTATGAGAAAGAACACCCTTGTAGGGATTGTCAGCTGGGTAAGCAGGTTAAACATTCCTTTAAGAGTGTAGATAAAACCTCAATCACGATAAAACCTCAATCACACAACCACTCGAACTTCTGCACATGGACCTATGTGGACCAATAAATTTATCTTCCTTGTCTGGTGCACGATACTTTCTTGCAGTAGTAGATGACTATACCAGATACACATGGGTCATGTTTCTCAAAAACAAAACTGAAACATTTGAGAATCTTGTTGAACTCTTCAATTGGGTCACAAATGTTAAAAGTCTCTCTATTAAGTACATTCGTAGCAATCATGGCAAGAAATTTGAATTTTCTGATATGTTAGAGTTTTGTACTGAACATGGTATCCAGCATAATTTCACAGCACCAAGAACACCGCAACAAAATGGAGTGGCTGAAAGAAAGAATCGTACATTAGTTGAAGCAGCTAGAACCATGTTGACAGGAGCTCAGTTCCCAAAATCCCTATGGGCTGAAGCTGTTGCCACTGCTTGTTATGTACAAAACAGAACTCTAATTAACAAACGAGCCATGAAAACACCCTATGAGTTATGGAAGTGGAGGAGACCAAACATTGGTCACCTAAGGATCTTCGGGTGTACTTGCTACATTCTGAACAATGGCAAGGATTACTTGAACAAGTTTGATGCCAAATCAGATGATAGATATCTTGTTGGATATTCCATGACTAGCAAGGCTTATCGTGTATTTAATAGAAGAACCAAAGTTGTTGAAGAGTCTATTCAGGTTTCTTTTGATGAGACTAGCTGTTGGAACCCGTTTTGTCCGGGTTGGACATACTAACCCCATTTGATATATATATCTTTTCACCCATGCCATATACCTTGTTGAACAGGTCCTTAGAGATTCCCTGCGATTTGCACAAGATGGATGCATTGACATGAACCGGGAAGCCCAAAATGGATAACCACTGCTACAAGTCCCTGAAGTACCCCAAGACCAATACCAGGGGATAGAGGAGGAAATTTGGAGAATAACGCACTAGACTGAGCTCAATTCCGATGAAAAACGAAGAAGTTATGGCCAAAACAATTTTCATTGAAAAAAGTCAAACTTGCCAAAAGACGGTCAATGCCCCTGGTCAAACTACCCGAAAATGTGCATGTGAGGAATAGTCTGAAATGTCTATTTTTATGAATACAGGTCCTCCCAAACAATACCCGAAAAACTTGACCGTTGACCGTTGACCTTCGACCTGCCGATACTTCGACCCATTAACCTTCGAAGCCTCAAAGCCTCGGAGACTCGAAGCCTCGAAGTCCCGAAGCATCGAAGCCTCGAAGCATCGAAGCCCTGAAGCCTCGAAGCCTCGAAGCATCGAAGATTTGAAGCCTCGAAGCCCCGCTGCCAACACTCTGACCTTCGACTCGCCCCTTCGACCTACGACCCACCAACCCTCGAAGCCTCGAAGCCCCGCTACTAACACTCCGACCCTCGACCCTTCAACCCTTGACCCTCGAAGCCTATAAACCTCCGACCTGCCGACACTCCGACCTTCGAACCCTGTGAGTCTTCGACCCTTCGACCCTGCCGACCTTCGACCTGCCGACACTTCGACCCGTTGGCCGTTGACCTTCGACCTGCCAACACTTCGACCCGTTGACCATTGACCTTCGACCCACTGAAATTTCGACCCACCGAAGCTTCGACCCTGCCGACACTTCGACCCTGCCGACATTCTGACCCTTTGACCTTTGACCTTCGCCGTTTGGCCCCTCTTGCTGGCTGCTCACGGGATGTGTTTTTATTTGTTGGCAATTGTCAAAGATGCTTTTCAACGCCTGTCAGATGCATGTGCTCACAAAAGAACGAAAAGGCAATCACAAGCTGGCCCATTTTACGCACAGGCTGTCCAACCACTAAACAAAGCATTAAATGCAGCAATTAATGAGATGCAACCAAATCTCTTTAAAACTAGTATCCTCTCCATCGAAAAACATTATTACGCCCCAGCTTCTTCCCTACGCAAAAAAAAAAGAGGACAGTCTGCAAAAACAGAAAACGAAAAAGAGCTTTGCTACTTTGCCATCTTCACACCCAGTTCCCTGAGCCCAAAAGAAAAAAAGAGATTTGTGCCCAGAAAAAGAAAGGAAGAGAGTTCGCCCAAGAGAAAAAAAAAACACCCAGAGAGAGAGGACGTTCTGCAAAAAAAAAAAAGAGAACAAAAAAAGGCTCTTCTGCCATCTTCATACCCAGCTCCATAATCCAAAAAAAGAGAACGCCCGGATAGCTTTCTGCCATTCTGAAGATCCAAATCGCCCATCCTTTCCAACTCCTTTTTCCCTATTATTTCGTTTCAGCTCTTTTTTTTTTTCCCAACAAAAGAAAAACACAAAAAAACAAATTGCCCTTTTTGTTCTTACGTTTCCATCACAAAAACAAAAAAAAAACAATTCCTTTTCAGCCCCCCTATTCCTTACGCCCACTCTCCTTATTTCCAGTCACCAAAAAAATCTTAGCCCCAAAAAAAATACATCACTCCAATCTTCAAATAACAGGAAATCCCCTTTTTTACAAATCTAATTGCCAGATTTGTTGATTCGATCTTCAAGTAAGTGATTATCAGCGTGGACAAGATAGTTTAAGTAGAATATTTCAAACGGATGCCCAGTATTAAAGTCCCATTCAAGCTAAAGTCAGTGTAATTTACATTTGCTGCTCTATTTTTTTAGTTTATTTGTACTTATCTTTGATGTACTCTTAGTATTTTCCTGGTTTTCGTTTTTTTTAGTTTATTTCTATACCTGATGTAATTTTTAGTATTTGCCGTTGCATTTTCCTTGTATTTTCTTTATTTACATATTGTACGATGTAATATATAAAATATAGTGAAAAAAAAGAGCGCAAAGAGAGGCTTAAAAAAAGATCAAAAAAAGAAAAAGAAAGAAGAGTGCTTGTATTTGTGGATGTCATAATCACACACTCGACTTTTTTTACTTTAATGCATATGTTCATTACTTTGATTTATGACTTTGGGTTTTCAAAAAGAAAAACAAAACAAAACAAACAAACAAAACATTTCTTTTTTAAACAAACAAAAAAACAAACAAAAAACAAAACAAAACAAAAACAAAACGTTTCTTTTAGCAAAACACAAAAACCCATAAATGTTTTCTAACCCAAAAAACCAAAAAAAGAAAAACATATTTCCATTTTTTTGGACTTCAAAATAAAACGAAAAACCAAAACAAACCCCTAGGATCTCATTCCTCACTTCAAACAAAAAACCAAAACTTTTAGGATTCCCTTTAGAAATTTATGGTAAATCCATTTTAACCATAACTTCAACAAATAACTTAGTTAAATAAAAATTATAGACTTTTTAGGAAATTTAACCCCATCATGGCAGTACAAATAAAATAGAAAACCTCCTCCTCCGAAAAAATATACCGAAAGGGCGTTGTAGGGGTGTTAATCCTTCCCTACACGTAACTAACTCCCGAACCCTTCTCTGATGACGTAGACCACACCTTTAAAACTACTCAAAGTAGAGGGTATCCAACTGTACCCCAAAAACAATTGATGGTGACTCTAAATTTTCTCACCATTGGTTTAGTTTGAGCCCACCCCAAATGGGCCCGGACGAAAACCAGTGATGACACTAACCATGGAATGCAGAAAGGAGACCCAAATGTAAATGAAGTGCAGGACATTGTCATTGTAGAAGACCAAGACACAGATAATCCCACTACAACAGAAACATTGGAAGATGCACCTGAACCTGATAAACACAGAGCTGAACCAGTTGTTGAGGAACCAAGTCAAAAATCAGCAGAAAACCATGACTCTAACAATCAACCTGTTCAGACTCTGCCACTTATACCAGCCCAAGAACCTGACATTGAGCAATTGGGCATTCATCATGAAGAAAGAGACCAAAGACAAGAAGAAGGTTAAAGGACCACCCTTCTGAACTGATAATTGGAGATCCTGTTGCACGAGTCAAAACAAGGGCTGCCACACTTCATGAAAATCTGTATATGTGTTTCCTATCACAAGTGGAGCCAAAATCAGTTGATGATGCAGTTCAGGATCACCATTGGATTGACGCAATGCAAGAAGAGTTAAATCAGTTCAAAAGATAGAAAGTATGGGAGTTGGTCAATAGGCCCAGATCACATCAAGTCATTGCTATGAAATGGATCTTCAGAAACAAACTTGATGCAGATGGTGTTGTCATCAAAAACAAGGCCAGACTGGTTGCAAAAGGATACAGACAAGAAGAAGGAATCGACTACGATGAAACCTTTACACCAATTGCTAGACTGGAGGCCATTCACATGTTCTTAGCATATGCAGCATTCAAGGACTTTAAAGTGTATCAGATGGATGTCAAGAGTGCTTTCTTGAATGGAGACCTCCAAGAAGAAATCAATGTTCAATAACCACCCGGATTTCTAGAGCCAAACCAAGAGCACAAGGTATACAAACTGAAAAAGGCTCTTTATGGACTAAAACAAGCTCTCAGAGCGTGGTATGAAACATTGTCAGAGTTTCTGATCAAAAATAAGTTCAGAAAAGGCAAAATTGACCTCCCTGAACCCAGTGATAGCTTCCCTCAGCTAAGCCTAGGCGAATTTGGTACTGCATGCAACTATGGTAGAAAATTTCAAAGTTGAAGGCAGTATACCAAGAATGGTTTTTTTTTGGAAAATTTAGATGCCTAGCTTACCTGGTAGGGAAATGCTTATTGATTCAGACCAGTGGGCTAGATAGTGTGCCTAAGCCACACCTGGAGTTCATGTATAGCATTGATCATATGCTAAATGTGGATTGGGCCACTACCACTTTTAAATGGTGGAAGAGAAACTCATCAAAGCAGATAAATGGCAGATTTTTGTGTTTGATATTTCAAAGCATGCCTGCTTTGCATTTTTCCTCCATAGATACCATCACTTTTCCTTCTCACTGGGTGTTAAGAGAATTGCATGCTGAAGGAGGTTTGGGAATCAGTACCAGAGGTCATTGGGCAACAAATGTTCCTCCTCCATCACAGCCCGCTAGGCACAGTGTTCATGTGGAGCGATCCACTGACTTTGCAAAGGAGACCTCTCCTCATTTGGATCAAAGGAAGCGGACTCTATCTGGACTCTTTGCCATGTACATGCGGTTCAATGTACACAAAGAAGATATTTTCAATTTCTTTCAAGGCATTAGTGGGCAGGTGGTGAGCGAAGTGGAGGTCATCAATTGGGCGATCACTAATGGGCACATCACTAGTGCCCAATTTGAGGAATTAATGGCCCTCATCTCTGGAGACCAACAAGCTACTTCACAACCTAGAACTAGAGCATGGGAAGTCCCGAAGCTCCTCCTGCCGCATCTACCGAAGCTTGGAGGCAAGAAACACAGCAGCTCAGGGAGGCAAATGCCAGAACCCAGCGCGAGGTGGAAGCCCTGAGGAAGGACAACAAAGAAGTCAAAGGCCTCCTAGGCAAAATCTGGAAGGCCTTGAGCAAGAGGAAAGCATCAAAACGTTCTCCTATAGTGGAGATATCTGATGAAAAACTCTCTCCATCCCCTAAAGTTTCTTATCCAGCCCAGGCGGATCCACCTCAACCAGAATCTTCAGCTAGGCCATCCTACTATCAACCTCAAGAGGAGAAAGAGCCAGCAGAAGGGTATTCACCCTTCCAGCCTTTAACTGATCTTGCATATTCTCAGGCTATTGTGCCTGTTATACATCCTGTCTCTTGGGGTACATACATGCCTGCTGAACCTGAAGACCTTCTTGGCCCTCCTATCTATTTAATCATTAATCCAGTCTTATCATCTGCCGAAAGTCAAGCAGCATTTGAAGACCTCATTAATTCTCAGGTGTTAAGGGCTCGATTTGCAAGGGACATGGACCTCTTCACCTCGTTTGTCCTTCAAAGGATTTTAGGCGATGAATATCTATATTCAGATGAGGTGGACTTGTTTTGCAGGACTATGCGTTTTGTTGTGGAGGCTGAACCTCATAATTACCCACTGTCCCAGTATACCTCTATTATGCTGTGCGAGCTTTATGAGCAACCTTTAACTGAAAGTGTGTGGCGCCAGCGTATAAATGGGCAAAATGAAGGGCACCGTCCTTGGCATGGTATGCACGAGGTGTTGATCCCTGTGCACATTGATTGTCACTATGTCTTGGTGCGTGTGGATTTGAGTGCAGGGCATGCGGTGCTTTATGATCCAAGCCAAGGCGAAGGGTTCACCGGAAGGAAGAGACGGCTTGTTCATGGGCTCATAAAAAGAATCAAGGATGCGATGAGACAAGAAGGATTGTTGCAGGATAAGCTCCCTCTTATTCACCTCAACGAAATGGAAATCCCTCAGCAGCCTGACCAATTCAGCTGTGGGATCTTTGTTTGCTACTACATGATGGCTATTTTGCAAGGGAAGGAAAATTGGGAAGTGCGCGGCGAGATGTCGGTTGACTTTGTGGCTCAGGTGCGACGAATGGTGGCCAATGTCATCTACTATTATAGCTTGCCAAACCAGGGGTAAGTATTTTCCTACTCCCTATTTTATGCCATGAGGACATAGCATATTTTAAGTGTGGTGTATGGGAGTGACTTGAGCCACTTGCTTGTCTTTTATGTTGTGATTGTATGTTTTATTTATAATTATTTACAAAAAAAAAACAAAAAAAAATGTTTTTAGTTGCATGATTGTTTGAGTTGTTTGCTTGAATGATTTGCTTGTGGAGACATGGATATTAAGTATGCAATTTTGGCTTAAAATTTAATTTTTATGCCACATTAGTATCATGTTGTGATAAGGGTGTTAAAGTAGTTAAAATGTGCTCTGAATTGGTTTAATCATGTCTTTATCTTTTGAATGATATCACCATGTTTTTGGAGCTGAGTTTTGAATATTAGCCAAGCATGAAATGCGATGATAGACCTAAGTAACCCTTAAAGTTGAGTGAAAAAGAAATGCAAAATGAGAACAGCTTCTTTTTAGCCCTTGAGTGACATTCATGGTTTTTGGGTAATAGTTTGATTTGATACTCTTCTTGCATTCAACATTGGTTATTTAATGGTAGGAGTCAAGTAAGCATGTGATTACTTATTAGTGCTCAGTGTTTGGTGTTTAGTTAGGATGCAAGACCTCGAAGTCACTGTGACTGTCTTTGCATCCTTTTCTTTGTTTTGAGATATTATTGGAAAAGGCTGTGATATAGAATGTGAAAAAGCCATCACTTAATTGGGAAATGGGATGTGAGACATCAATGAATTTCTGTCTCTCCTTATGTAGCAAAATGGCAAGGGGTATGCATCAGAAAAATCAGTCTTATTTATGTGTTATGTGAGTAAAAAAAAGAGTGAATAATCCATCAAGGGAGAGCATAAAATGCAACCTTGTAAGGTTATTACAAAAAAAAGAAAAAAAAAAGAAAAAAAAAAGAAGGATTCAGAATAAAAGCACACTGGCTTGATGTTTATGTGTGATTGTTTAGATTTGTAGCCACATTGGCTCAGTTTTGTTTATTTGAGAGTGTTGAGCTCAACCCTTAGCTCATAGTTTTGTTTTATCAGTTATTAGAATAGAGTGTGAGTTTATTGAGTTTAGACTAGCGAGTGAGTTCAAATAAAGTAGAATAGAGGGTGTGTTTTCTTTGATGAGCACAATAGGGAACTCTCATGATTGCCTGGCAAGTACTTAATCAATAGCTGATGGCGAGTGTAGAGATAGAGTTTTCCATCCATTGTTCATTGATAGGTATTGGGCTTGAGAATTATTATATTTGAGTGAGGCTGCTTATCCTTGGTAAGAACTTAAAGGGAAACTAGGTGCTATTTTATCATGGATTGCTTGCTCATATCTGAAATTTAAGTGGTGATATTGCATGGTTGTTGGACTAGGGATATGGACATGAATGAACTAAGTTATGACTCATTTTGATGCTTAAATTCCCATTTCATCATGATAAAGTTGCATGCTTAGGAAACCATGATTCTCCTTGATTGTTATTTTATTTTTCTTCCGTTTGACTGCGTGTTTATTTTATTTTTGCATGCTTGTATGTTTTTGCTTGAGGACAGGCAATGGTTCAAGTATGGTGTATTTGATAACGTGCATTTTATGCCGTTATTCTAGTGTTTATTTAGGATGTTAAGAGCATGATTAGAGCCTTATTGCTTCATATATCATATATATTTGCTCTAACCCCTAGGAAGATGCTATTTGCAAATACATGCTCTTTTAAGTTGTTTTGGTAGATTTTAGAGCTCACTTTTGACATAGTAGATGGCCTCAAACAATTGGCGTGCAAGAACAAAAGTTTCTTAGAATGATGTCTTCTACCTACCACAGAAATTTCAGAGCATTTGGAGCTGCACGTGAATGCACCCATTTCACGTGCAAGCCTATTTTTGCCTCTCAGGCGACAAGATGCAAGGAAGATTACGGAGAAGTTTGAGCTGATTTGGAGGTGCACGTGAATTCACCATATCATGTGCAAATTGACGTGCAGAGATATTTTTGGACCGATCCTATCGTTTTTCCATGCTGATCATTTGTTTCTGAAGGCCCAAGTCCAAATTGTGGATGGAAGATAGAGATTTTAATGTTTTGAGTGTTACTTATCAAAACTACGTCGTTTTGATAAATGGGCTAGGGTACACACCTCAAAGCCCATCCAAACTCTATAAATACAAGCCTCCACGCCTCTGCTATACAACCCTAGACCCCCTACACCTTTTTAGAGAGAGAGAGAGAGGCTCACGACTTGGAGGTTGCTCCTTAACCTAGGAGAGCAGCCGTCGCAGCAGCCGTCGCGGATTTTGGAGCCTGGATTTGAAGCTTTGCTGTGCGCGTGGTTAAGAAGAAGATGTTGAGCTTTTCTGCTTTGTGTTTGCTTGTAATCATGTGTGAGTAGTTCTTTTAATCTAGGGGAGCAATGTAGCCCCCTTGTGCTTTGCTGTGTTTATGAATATTGGGTTTGGATGATTGAGTTTTGCATGTTTTATGAATCTGTTCTTAATCTCTATCTTTGGATGTACACCTTGGTATTTTTAGCCCTAGTCTGGGGCGGATTGAGATTCATAACTTATTTGTAATTGGTGTGATCATTATCCTTTTGCAAGTTTGATTTATTGGCTTTGCATGTTTGTGTGTTTAGACGACCATTCTGGCATACAACTCTTAAAAGGACCTCAATGACCATTTGTTGTCCTTGGCTTATGTTTAGCATGTTTTCAATCAGACAACCCTAATACCATGAACCAGTAGAGATAACATAAGGAGGTAAAATTGTGACCCTAGATGCTTTTAATCCTTGAATCTTAATCTTAAAATCACTTTGCTTTCTTTGTTTATTCAGAAAACCAAATAAAAATTAGATCTTTAGTTTAAAAAAGAAAACTTTTTGCCAAGACATTTTATAGAACAAGAGTAATTGGGTGTTTTGATTTGAGAACTAGAGAACTAGGCTAATCCCTGTGGGTTCGACCCCTTGCTTGCTGCTATTTTTTTAGTGCAAACTTAGGGAATTTATTATCTTGAAGAGAGATTTAACGACATTAGCTAGCTCTTTTAGAGAGGCTAAAAATCTGTCTGTCAGTCACTTGCCTGTGGAACTAGAACACAAGGCTCATTGGGCCTTGAAGAAGTTAAATTTTAACCCACAAGAGATCAAGGAGCTTAGGATGACTCAATTAATTGAGTTAGATGAGCTTAGGCTAGATGCCTATGATAGTGCTAAATTTTACAAAGAACGAACTAAGAAATGGCATGATAGGCAACTCAACAATGAACCTTTAACCTTAGGGCAGAAAGTTCTTCTATTTAACACAAGGTTGAGGTTATTTCCTGGAAAATTAAGGTCCAAGTGGATGGGACCTTTTGTGATAGTTGATAAGAAGCCATATAGGAGCTTTGAGCTCCAAGCTGTAGATGGCAACAGACTGAAACCATACTTTGATTCAACTCAGAGGGAGATAGTTGATTCCCTCTCTTTCACCATTGCATGATCATAACTGAAAGTCTAGCTACTGGACTTTAAATAAAGCACTGGTTGGGAGGCAACCCAATGTTTATTGCTATGTTTTATTTTATGTTATTTTCTTTTATTTATCTTATTCAATAAATTTGTTTGCAAGCTAACCATTGTGCAGGAGACTTTGCTTCTTTCTTAACTAACCATTTGCAGGATGAGCAAATTATTGGATCCTGAACTTGTGGAATGGTTTTTAAAGTCAAAATCAAGGAGCAAGGAGCAAGTAAAGCCCAAAAGTGCTTGAAGATGGGCTCAAACAATTCACGTGCAAGACTTAAAGATGGTCCATAATGCACAAGAAACAAAGTGGAGAAATTTGGGCCAGTTTGGGCCTGAACGTGAATTTGCACGTGAGTTGCCCAATTCACGTGCACCTCCTTTTAAGCTGTAACTTTCTGGAATGGTAGATGAAGACCATGTGAATCACGTTTACTCTTGCACGCGAATTGCTAGCTGTCATATGGAGTCTCAAAAATGCAAAATACCGATTTTAGCCCTCCTAGAAGCTTCAAACACTTCACGTGCAGATGGGACTATTGCTTGCCAGCTCAAGGTGGACCCACTACAAAAGTTTGGGACGATTCTGACCTGCACGCTAATTCAACCAATTCACGTGCAAGGGTTATTTTGGTCAGAACACTCTGAAAATTTAGGGGCACGTGTATCACGCCAATTGGAGCATCTTTCCTTCTACACGCTATATAAAGAGAGGCCATCTTCAAAGGCTTCCACACCAAAATCACTCCAGATCTGAGTATTAGAGAAACTCTGCTCTTTAGCTCTCTTGCTCTTCAGTTTTCTGCTCTTTGCTCTTTATTCTCATTCTAAAGATGGTGCGCACAAGGAGGACTGGCCAGGAGGAGGTGCACTCACCTAGTGCTGATAGCCAACCTGAAGAGGAGATACTCTTGGGGCATGCTCTTGATATGCAGGCTTTGGAGGCTTTAGAGCAGGGCTGGGCTAGAGAGGTGGCTCTTAAAATTCAAAATCTGGGATTACAAAGGTTAGTATCTGCCCAGCCAGCTATTTCCTACTCTGCCCTATAAGAATTCTTTGCATCTGTCTCTGTGAGTGAGGATGAGCTGATAGGGGTCGTGCAAGGGGTTTTTGTCAGAATTACCCCTGAAATTATTAGACATTGCTTTAACCTCCCTGAACCCAGTGATAGCTTCCCTCAGCTAAGCCTAGGAGAATTTGGTACTACATGCAACTATGCTAGAAAATTTCAAAGTCGAAGGTAGTATACCAAGAATGGTTTTGTTGGAAAATTTAGATGCCTAGCTTACCTGGTAGGGAAATGCTTATTGATTCAAACCAGTGGGCTAGATAGTGTGCCTAAGCCACACCTGGAGTTCATGTATAGCATCGATCATATGCTAAATGTGGATTGGGCCACTACCATTTTTAAATGGTGGAAGAAAAATTCATCAAAGCAGATAAATGGCAGACTTTTGTGTGTGATATTTCAAAGCATGCCTGCTTTGCATTTTTCCTCCATGGAGAGCATCACTTTTCCTTCTCAATGGGTGTTAAGAGTATTGCATGCTGAAGGAGGTTTGGGAATCAGTACCAGAGGTCATTGGGCAACAAATGTTCCTCCTCCATCGCAGCCCGCAAGGCACAGCGTTCATGTGGAGCGATCCACTGACTTTGCAAAGGAAACCTCTCCTCGTATGGATCAAAGGAAGCAGACTCTATACAGACTCACTACCATGTACATGCAATTCAATGTACACAAAGAAGATATTTTCAATTTCTTTCAAGGCATTAGTGGGCAGGTGGTGAGCGAAGTGGAGGTCATCAATTGGGCAGTCACTAATGGGCACATCACTAGTGCCCAATTTGAGGAATTAATGGCCCTCATCTCTGGAGACCAACAAGCTACTTCACAACCTAGAACCAGAGCATGGGAGGCTCCAGACGTAGCTGCTCATGCATCACCTAGAGCATGGGAGGCCCCAGAAGCTCCTCCTGCTGCATCTACCGAAGCTTGGAGGCAAGAAACACAGCAGCTCAGGGTGGCAAATGCCAGAACCCAGCGCGAGGTGGAAGCCCTGAGGAAGGACAATAAAGAAGTCAAAGGCCTCCTAGGCAAAATCTGGAAGGCCTTGAGCAAGAGGAAAGCATCAAAACGTTCTCCTATAGTGGAGATATCTGATGAAGAACCCTCTCCATCCCCTGAAGATTCTTATCCAGCCCAGGCAGATCCACCTCAACTAGAACCTTCAGCTAGGCCATCCTACTATCAGCCTTAAGAGGCGAAAGAGCCAGCAGAAGGGTATTCACCCTTCCAGCCTTTTACTGATCCTGCATATTCTCAGGCTATTGTGCCTGTTATACATCCTGTCTCTTGGGGTACATACATGCCTGCTGAACCTATAGACCTTCTTGGCCCTCCTATCTATTTAATCATTGATCCAGCCATATCATCTGCTGAGAGTCAAGCAGCATTTGAAGACTTCATTAATTCCCAGGTGTTAAGGGCTCGATTTGCAAGGGACATGGACCTCTTCACCTCGTTTGTCCTTCAAAGGATTTTAGGCGATGAATATCTATATTCGGATGAGGTGGACTTGTTTTGCAGGACTATGTGTTTTGTTGTGGAGGCTGAACCCCATAATTACCCTTGTCCCAGTATACATCCATTATGCTGTGCGAGCTTTACGACCAACCTTTGTCTGAAAGTGTGTGGCGCCAGCGTATCAATGGTCACAATAAAGGGCACCGTCCTTGGCATGGTATGCATGAGGTATTAATCCCTGTGCATATTGAACGTCATTATGTCTTGGTGCGAGTCGATTTCACTGCAGGGCATGCGGTGCTGTATGATCCAAGCCAAAATGAAGGGTTCACCAGAAGGAAGAGACGGCTTGTTCATGGGCTCATAAAAAGAATCAAGGATGCGATGAGACAAGAAGGATTGTTGCAGGATAAGCTCCCTCTTATTCACCTCAACGAAATGGAAATCCCTCAGCCTGACCATTTCAGCTGTGGGATCTTTGTTTGCTATTACATGATGGCTATTCTGCAAGGGAAGGAAACTTGGGAAGTGCGCGATGAGACGTCGGTTAAATTTGTGGCTCAGGTGCGACGAATGGTGGCCAATGTCATCTACTATTACAGCTTGCCAAACCAGGGGTAAGTATTTTCCTACTCCCTATTTTATGCCATGAGGACATAGCATATTTTAAGTGTGGTGTATGGGAGTGACTTGAGCCACTTGCTTGTCTTTTATGTTGTGATTGCATGTTTTATTTATAATTATTTACAAAAAAAAAACAAAAACAAAAACAAAACAAAAAAACAAAAACAAAAAAAATGTTTTTAGTTGCATGATTGTTTGAGTTGTTTGCTTGAATGATTTGCTTGTGGAGACAAGGATATTAAGTATGCAATTTTGGCTTAAAATTTAATTTTTATGCCACATTAGTATTATGTTGTGATAAGGGTGTTAAAGTAGTTAAAATGTGCTCTGAATTGGTTTAATCATGTCTTTATCTGTTGAATGATATCACCATGTTTTTGGAGCTGAGTTTTGAATATTAGCTGAGCATGAAATGCTGTGATAGACCTAAGTAACCCTTAAAGTTGAGTGAAAAAGAGATGAAAAATGAGAACAACTTCTTTTAGCCCTTGAGTGACATTTATGGTTTTTGGGTAATAGTTTGAATTGCTACTCTTCTTGCATTCAACATTGGTTATTTAATGGTAGGAGTCAAGTAAGCATGTGATTACTTATTAGTGCTCAGTGTTTGGTTTTTAGTTAGGATGCAAGACCTCCAAGTCACTGTGACTGTCTTTGCATCCTTTTCTTTATTTTGAGATATTATTAGAAAAGGCTGTGATATAGAATGTGAAAAAGCCATCACTTAATTGGGAAATGGGATGTGAGACATCAATGAATTTCTGTCTCTCCTTATGTAGCAAAATGGCAAGGGGTATGCATCAGAAAAATCAGTCTTATTTATGTGTTATGTGAGTAAAAAAAAAGAGTGAATAATCCATCAAGGGGGAGCATAAAATGCAACCTTGTAAGGTTATTACTAAAAAAAAAAGAGAAAGATTCAGAATAAAAGCCACAATGGCCTGATGTTTATGTGTGATTATTTATTTGTGAAGCCACATTGGCTGAATTGTGTTTTGTTTTAAGAATGTTGAGCTTAATTCTTTGGCTCATGTTTTGTTTATTCAGTTAGTAGACTAGAGTGTGAGTTCAAATAAAGTAGAATAGAGAGTGTGTTTTCTTTGATGAGCACAATAGGGAACTCTCATGATTGCTTGGCAAGTACTTAATCAATAGCTGATGGCGAGTGTAGAGATAGAGTTTTTCCATCCATTGTTCATTGATAGGTATTGGGCTTGAGAATTATTATATTTGAGTGAGGCTGCTTATCCTTGGTAAGAACTTAAAGTGAAACTAGGTGCTATTTTATCATGGATTGCTTGCTCATATCTGAAATTTAAGTGGTGATATTGCATGGTTGTTGGACTAGGGATACGGACATGAATGAACTAAGTTATGACTCATTTTGATGCTTAAATTCTCATTTCATCATGATAGAGTTGCATGCTTAGGAAACCATGATTCTCCTTGATTGTTATTTTATTTTTCTTCCATTTGACTGCGTGGTTATTTTATTTTTGCATGCTTGTATGTTTTTGCTTGAGGACAAGCAATGGTTCAAGTGTGGTGTATTTGATAAGGTGCATTTTATGCCGTTATTCTAGTGTTTATTTAGGATGTTTAAGAGCATGATTAGAGCCTTATTGCCTCGTATATCATATATATTTGCTCTAACCCCTAGGAAGATGCTATTTGCAAATACATGCGTTTTTAAGCTGTTTTGGCAGATTTTGGAGCTCACTTTTGACATAGTAGATGGCCTCAAACAATTGGCATGCAAGAACCAAAGTTTCTTAGAATGATGTCCTCTACCTACCACAAAAATTTCAGATCATTTGGAGCTGCACGTGAATTCACCCATTTCACGTGCAAGCCTATTTTTGCCTCTCAGGCCTCTACAGGATGCAAGGAAGCTTGGGGAGAAGTTTGAGCTGATTTGGAGTTGCACGTGAATTCACCATATCACATGCAAATTGACGTGCAGAGATATTTTTGGACCGATCCTATCGTTTTTCCATGCTGATCATTTGTTTCTGAAGGCCCATGTCCAAATTGTGGATGGAAGATGGAGATTTTAATGTTTCGAGTGTCACTTATCAAAACTACGCCGTTTTGATAAATGGGCTAGGGTACACACCTCAAAGCCCATCCAAACTCTATAAATACAAGCCTCCACGCCTCTGCTATGCATCCCTAGACCCCCTACACGTTTTTAGAGAGAGAGAGAGGCTCCACGACTTGGAGGTTGCTCCTTGACCTAGGAGAGCAGCCGTCGCAGCCGTCGCAGCAGCCGTCATGGATTTTGGAGCCTGGATTTGAAGCTTTGCTATGCGCATGGTTAAGAAGAAGATGTTGAGCTTTTCTGCTTTGTGTTTGCTTGTAATCATGCCTGAGTAGTTCTTTAATCTAGGGGAGCAATGTAGCCCCCTTGTTGCTTTGCTGTGTTTATGATTATTGGGTTTGGATGATTGAGTTTTGCATGTTTTATGAATCTGTTCTTAAGTTCTATCTTTGGATGTACACCTTGGTATTTTTAGCCCTAGTCTGGGGCGGATTGAGATTCATAACTTATTTGTGATTGGTGTGATCATTATCCTTTTGCAAGTATGATTTATTGGCTTTGCATGTTTGTGTGTTTAGATGACCATTCTGGCATACAACTCTTAAAAGGACCTCAATGACCATTTGTTGTCCTTGGCTTATGTTTAGCATGTTTTCAATCAGACAACCCTAATACCATGAACCAGTAGAGATAACATAGGGAGGTGAAATTGTGACCCTGGATGCCTTTAATCCTTGCAATCTTAATCCTAAAATCAATTTGCTTTCTTTGTTTATTCAGAAAACCACATAAAAATTAGATCTTTAGTTATAAAAAGAAAACTTTTTGCCAAGACATTTTATAGAACAAGAGTAATTGGGTGCTTTGATTTGAGAACTAGAAAACTAGGCTAATCCCTGTGGGTTCGACCCCTTGCTTGCTGCTATTCTTTTAGTGCAAACTTAGGGAATTTATTATCTTGAAGAGAGAGATTTAACGACATTAGCTAGCTCTTTTAGAGAGGCTAAAAATTTGTCTGTCAGAGTCCTCACTATTCTCCCAGTTTGTGTCTCTGTTAGAGTAATAGCTGGAGGTAAAATTGTATGATCATGTGATTCAAAAAGAGATTGCGTTGAGTTCTGTCCTTGTAAAATGGCTCATGAATAAGCGCTGAAAATTGGTGCTCTATCAAAGAAAAGAGACAACTCACGCAGACTATCTGAATGATCAATCTCCAAACTCTACCTATACTGTGTTGTAAATTAGACAAGGATAGAGTGTGTGTTCTGATTCTCAATAGGGCCATCTTGTCTCTCAAGTCATCTATGCTGAACTGAAAATCATTGTTGGATCAGGGTTGTGGTAAGATTCGGTTGACCATGAGCTTACCAAACAGTGTAATTCTAGTTCTTGAATCAAACTCACGTGCTGATCCGAGAGTGAGAGGGTGAGGCCCCCGTTGAGTGAGTTTTGCTAAATATGTGAGGAGACTCAGAATTCATGACTGGGTTGTTACAATTGATAAATCATGGTTTAATGGTTGCTATGTTAACAGAGTGATCATTTTCTCACACAAGATGTAGTGTGATGAAGTACTTAGTCATTTCTAAGGCAAATGGAGAGTTGAATGGTAGTGATATAGTAGGCATACATATAAACTAGGTATTATGGATGAAAGAAATCAAGTTCTGGATATGTAATTTCAATTCCACTCACAACACTGTTCTTCATGAATAATATTATGTGAATTGTCATATGCATCTCATGTGTGTTGTTAAGTGTTGAAAAAGTCCAGAGAAATCCACCGCTCCCTGAATTTGCATTCGACCTCGAAGCAAACTGCATCGAAGAACTACGGGATCGAAGACTGCTGCTTCGAAGCCTCGAGGGTCGTAGCCTCGAAGCATCCTAATGCAGCTTCGTAGAGTCGTAGTCCAAAGTATCAAAGCGAGACGGAGTTTGTCACTTACTATTCAAGCATCGCAAACATGTCAACACGTCACTGTGCACTTAAAATGGGAGTTACACCGACTTAAGGGGTGACATGGATTCATTGCTTGAATATTCCATCGGGTGGATCCGGATAATCAAAAGATGGGTCAGAGAAAAGAACACGGACCATGAAGACGAACCGACAGAGTGAGTGACTTCTACGATACACTTCTCAACTCACATATAAGTCACTGATAGAGACAGAGCTCAAAGGTAAGTTCGTCGTTTTCAAACTCGAACCCTAACCCTAGAACTCTCTGTCTCTCTCTCTCTCTCTCTCTCTCTCTCTCTCTCTCTCTCTCTCTCTCTCTCTCTCTCCCTTCGACTCTGTCTCTTTCTCACTTTCTCTCGCCCCTGACCAACTTCGAACCTTACAATCTATCTCTACGAGTGTCTCTTTCTCTCTTTACAAGTTCAATGGCAGGACCAAGCTTATCGACGGTCGACGACATACGCAACATCGTCCCAGGATTCATCATCGACTGGGAAGCCATAGGCGACGCCAAAGTCAGCTGGCTGGATGAATTCAGAAGTCGTCTCGATCAAACCAGTATTGCATCTGTCTGCTCAGGGATGCAAGACTTACTGATAGAAGATATCTCAAAATTGTACGAGACCATGGCATTCGCTGGAGACGACCTGGTGGGAACTGCACACGGAGTGGAGATTCGTATCTCTACTGAAACAATCCGAGATGCACTTCCACTCCCGAAAGGTAACTTTGATCCTCTTCCTAGTCTGTCCAAAGAAGAGTGTAAGTCTTTTCTTGGGTACTCCAATCCCGGAAAGCAAGGTCGGGGAGCCCTGAAGATTGGGTTTTCCGGTCAGGCACTGGCGACTCTCATAGTCACCGGGACAAGTGCCTACTGTGTAAAAAGATAGCTCATGACTCTGCAAGTCATGAGCAGATGAAGATAATGTGCAGTGTTCTACAGGGAAGACGAGTAGACTGGGGAACACAGATACACTCCATGATCAAAAGCAAGAAGGGACACTTTGGACTTCTTCTCACCAAAGTCCTTAGGTTCCTGCACCCTGACGTATTCTGCAACAGGCCCTCAGTGCCACTGCCGACCAAATACATATTTAAAAGTATTTATGAGGATGGTCGGCTGGAGATCAAGTCGATGAAGAGGACTGAGTCAGGTGCAAGAAGTCGTGCAGGAGACACAACCAGCTCTGTACGAGCCCCAGTTTGCATACCACGACAGTTGGTTCGTGTCTCACAGACTTCTAGGGCAGACACCAGCACAGGAAACCTACAGTTGGAGGGCAGACACCAGCATAGGAAACCCAGAGGATAGGGGTACTGCACCTGTACTGTTGAGCACCCTTGGGGAGTCTGAGCTAGAAGATTTTTACATGGAGTATGCCAAGGCTCATATGACCCTCACTGATTTATGAAAGGCATGGATCGCCTTTGGAAAACAGATGGTAGATAGAGACCATCTGATTCATTGGTTAGTTGAGCAGGGTCGTGTAAGAAAAGACGCAGTAGAAACCGTATCAGTGGTTGCCCCATCTCCTATCATGGTGGACTCACCTATCACATCTACTCCACATGATGTTGAGGTGGTAGGCATTGTTGTAGAAGAAGAAGCAGAAGAAGAAGAAACTCCTGGTGCTGCAGCCAGTGACTCCGATGGAGGATCTATCCCACAAGTTCGTGAGACTGTGGAAAAGACTGAGATGGTCACACCATCTGCACATATTGTTCATCAGGTGGCCACTCAAGTGAGTGAGGAGTTCACAGCCAATATCCCAATGGCTATTCCAGTACCAGCTGCATCTCACTCACGTTCTCTGATGGCTGAAGAAGTAGATCTTCTGCCCAGCAAGGTCATTGAGAAACTGATTTCCTCTGGCATCCTCAAGACATCAGTTTCTCAGGCCTTTGAAGAACGACTGGCTACCATGGAGTCAAGCATGGAAGAGGTACGAACTCAAGTTGAATCATCAGATCGTACCCTCGACAAGGTGCAGCAAGAAATGACATCACTCACAAGTGTGACCACAGATGGGTTTAGACATTTAGAGGAGCAATGTGAAGACATCAAGGGAGCTTACCAGAGATAATATGAAGGATTCAGTACAACTCTGGGAGCTATTCTATCAGAATGTCATCGTCTTGCAAGTGGTGAAATATCACTTACGGTCAAGAACACATTCCCACAGCCATCCGACCGACCTGCACCTGAACCAGTGATACTCCACAGCCAGTCGCACCTTCTCCGAGTCACTCACAACCTCAGCCTACTGCCACTTACATGCGGGGGAGAAAGCACGCACATAGAACCACGGTCATCTCAGATTCTGATGATGATGATGATGTTCCAATTGCAACCTGCATGAAGAAGCAGACTGCTGCTCCCTGCCAACCATCTGCTTCCACGCAGCCAGGCCCCTCAACTTCACATCCAAGTACGGCTGAGTACTCCATGCCTACTTCACTCACCAAACCAACTGCTACCACTACTGACCAACCATTAGCCCCACCTCGCATTGTAACTACTGGAGGCACCTCAGCTGAACTTGCTGCATTCAACACTTATGTTGCTGGGGATACCAATACGAGGACTTGCGGCTATGAAACCTTCTTCACCGGACCTGACCTTTGTCGACTACTCCGTGATGGTGAAGAAATGGATAATATCGAGAGGACTCAGTTCATCTTTGCACAGAAGTCATTTCTCGAGAAACTACCTCTCCACATTCGCAGAGATACCAGGGTGGAACTCTATTTGCCGATCATGCAGGCTCAGCTGATCGATGATGCAGCAATGATCAAGATTACACAGGGTCGCAGATATGAGAACTCCTTCCGTCCCTGGGATGAGGTAGACCATGTGCTAATTCCCTACTTGTCAACATCCCCGCACTGGTTTCTTCTCGACATTGACTTCAAGAACCAAAGGATCGTCATCTTCAACTACAAACCTAGTACCTTACTAATCCATCGGCGTGAACAACTGCGTGAATTCAATTGCACTCTCACCCGTGTCATGCAGGGCTATTCACATGGGTGTGGTGGTTATCATCTTTCCAAACCGATGGAAATTACGCGAGTCAAACAAGGCGTTCCTGCTCAGGATGATGCTCATAGCTGCGGCTTCTATGTTTGCCATTATATCCACATGCTGACCACCAACGGGTTCCCAGCTCTCGTGCCTGAATTTGATCATGTGAACAGTCGAGCGGCCTCGTTACACTTGACCCCTGTTCAACTCCTACGCGAGCAAGCTGATATTTTTCTATTTACACAGAGTGTCTTGTACTCTGAATTTAACCCATAACTGTCTTGTACGCTCATTCCTTGTACACTGCATTTCTTGCTCTTCATTGTTCTGTGTACTTACTTTCTATCAGTTATCTTTTATGTATGTTTTTGCTTTGCTGCCTACTGTTCTATGCCTTATTCTGTATTGCTCCCATGCGGATTGTGTTCTGGTGCTTGTTCCTCACCCCAGAAAGGGGGAGTATTTCTCAGGGGAGCAAGTTCGTAGGGGGAGTTATCTTTGATAGGAGCCAGCTAACGCAACCTTCATGCCTATGGGGGAGAGGAGTGTGTATTTTTCAAAATTTGAACTCCTCCATTCTTTACATGCAAAGATCTCTTCTGATTAATTTAAAATTGCCCATCAAACTCGTAGTCTCTGACTTCATGTATTTACCCGTTGTCAGCTTAAATTAAATAGGGGGAGATTGTTGGAAATATAGGATTTGATGAAGCTGCCAAAATATAGTCTCAGTCTGGAGACTCGAAGAACTGAAGGTCGTAAGGTCGAAGAGTCGAAGTTCGTAGAAGTGAAACTGTCATAGGATGTATTGGCAAGAGACTCGTAGACTTGTAGAGTCTGGAGACTCAAGGCGAAACAGTGACAGAACATTGCGACTCGTAGATCCAGGGTCGAAGGTCGTAGAGTAACAGTACGGAAAAGAGAGTGTTACTGTAAGTGTCAATAAGCTTGGAGACTCATAGAATCGAAGAAGTGTTAAGAACAGTAACCAAAGATAAATGACTCATAGACTCATAGACTCGTAGAGTCCCCATAAATACTTAAGTCAATTAACAGAACTTCAATTATCACTAGACTTGAAGACTCGTAGAGTCGTGGGTTCGAAACCTTCAAACACTGTTAAGAAAATAGGACTCGTAGACTCGTAGATCGAAAGTCGCAGACTCGAAGCCTTCGAACAGTGTAAAGAAAACCGGACTCGTAGACTTGTAGATTAAAAGTCGTAGAGTCGAAGCCGTTGAATACGGTTAAGAAAACTGGACTCGTAGACTCGTAGGTTGAAGGTCGAAGAGTCGATGCTATAAAGACTGGAAAACAAATGAAACTGTAACTCAAGGGTCGTAGAGTCGTAGACTCGTAGACTCGTAGACTCAAGGGACACAGTCACTATAAAGAAATTGCCACACTTCCAGACTCGGAGATCGATGGCGGAGAGTTGTAGCTAAAGGGTTGTAGCTATACGGGAACTCAGTTTATGAGCCTCTGTGAAAGACTAAGGAAGAAAAGCGAAGTTGAAGACTCGTAGAGTCGAAGATTTTCAGACCACTTAGTCAAATATAGTAAACTGAGAGACCTGAAGGTCGTAGACCCGCAGAACTAGAGTCGTAGACTCGTAGCTACAATAACAGGTAGATTAGCTGAACTCGAAGAAGTCACTCTAAGCGTTATTCGAAGAGTCGTAGACTCGTAGAGTCGTAGACACGCAGAGTTGTAGACTTTAGTTAACAGAGTGACATAAAAGGCTAATCCAACCTAACCTCTAGCCTCGAAGACTCGAAGATACGAGTCGTAGACTCGCAGAAACACCATAAAGCCTGAAGCAAAACTTCGCAACTTTCTACAGGTGCTAACTGAAATCTTCGAGTCACCGAACCTACGAGGCATCTACCTCCGAGGCAAACTTACAACCCTAAACACAACCACTTAGCAATATTATCAGCTAGGGTTTGTACAGCAAGTCTGCGCCGTCCCGAGCAGTTGAGCGCATTAATGACACTTTAATTGCTGCCAACTACCATCCACAGATGAACGGCCAAGATCGACTACATGCCAAATATGCAGTATGAGCATCTGATATGCAAATCAAAGCAGATCAACCCCATCCCCTACATTCCGCATTTTCAGTGGGGGGAAGTCAGTCTGTCGGGATGGACATCATGGCGCACGAGCACTTTAATCTTAAAAATATATCTCTCACGTACTTAATGACAAAATCAAGAGTTTAACCTCTCTCTCAAAAGAAGGAAACACACAGAACACAAGATATTGGTTCTGACGGACTTAGTGAAAAATAATCCTTTGCAGAACTAACGAAGAGAGTTCCAACACTAGAGAGAGACTCTGAGAGAAATTGAAAAAGTGTTGTGCGCTGTGTGAGTCAAGAACAAGAGCAATCTGTTTGAGTATTCATGAATCTCTTGTTCATCAAAGATCTAGCACTTTCATTAAGTCTTGATCTCAGTGTTGTTAGTTCTCCACACTCGGATCTATTATAAACCATCTCTTTCACAACTGAGATCTGTTGAGAAAAGAGCATTTACTCTTATCTCAGTTTTGTCTGATAGTTCATTATCACTCACCTTATCCTTACAATACTTCTATCATCTTCTCCATAAATACTTCCATCATTGTCATTTGTAAGAGGAATCCGAAAAACCAGCTAATAGTCTAGCTTTCGCGCACGAAGAAAGTCTATTCACCCCCCCTCTCGACTCACTTTGGGACCTACAGAAACTTGTATATATATTGAAAAAAATACTTTTAGTTTCACAATACCAAACTATACAACACATCAATGATCAATGAAGTGCGAAGTGAACTTATTGCATTCATACGGGATCATATGTGATTTGTGACATCATTCAGGTTGAAATGCATAAAAATTACATGTATTAAAATTTCAACTGTAATCTTCTTCTTCACTTGTATTATTGGTTGTAGCAATTAAGACCCTTGTTGTACATTGGGAGCATTGTCATTCATGTTATTTGTGACATCACTCACCCCTACCATGCTTCTATATATATATATTTATTTCATCAGAACGTGGAAGTGGAGAAGCATAACAAATTTTCCCAACGTTATGTTGCAGTTGCATTTTTTCAACGTGATCATATTTTCAGAGAGGTTGTGAATTATTTAGTTAACTATGTGTGTAGTTGTTGTGAGCTTTCTGTTTGTTTAATTCGTGGGACTATGCAGAGGTGAAATTTTGATATAGAAGCGTCCTCTTCCAAAAAAAACATTGTAACTTTCTTTAGGTGAATATGCTTTTCTTTTCACTGTTATATACCTTGGTAAGCTTTTGGTTTGTAGCATTGAAGGGCCAGAGGGCCATTTGGGTTTATGGGCATGTTCCTTGTCATCACTGGTTTTATGGGCCCGTTTGGGGTGAGCTCAAACTAAACCAATGGTGAGAAATTTAGAGTCGCCACCAACAATTTTTGGGGTACAGTTGGATACCCTCTATTTTGAGTAGTTTAACGTGTGTGGTCTGCGTTATCAGAGAAGGGTTCGGGAGTTGGTTACGTGTAGGGAAGGATTAGCACCCCTACAGCGCCCTTTCGGTATCTAATTTAGGAGGAGGATGTTTTTTGTTTAGACTTGCCATGATCAGGTTAAGTTTCCTAAAGAGTCTATGATTTTTATTTGGCTAAGTTATTTGTTAAAGTTATGGTGAAAATGGATTTACCCTAAATTTCTAAAGGGAATCCTAAAGGTTTTGGGTTTTTGTTTGAAGTGGATAATGAGATCCTACGGGTTGGTTTTGGTGTTTGATTTTATTTTGGAAATTGAAAATATGATTTTTTTCTTTTTTATTTTCTTTTTTTTGTTTTGGTTTTTTGGGTTAGAAAACATACATTTTTTGTTTGTTTTTGTTTTGTTTTATTTTTATTTTTTTTGTTTTTGTTTTTTTTTTGTCTTTGTTTTTTTTGGTTTTGGAAATTGAAATACTAATTTTGGTTTTTTTTTTGTTTGAAAACATGAAAACATTTTTTTTTTTTTGTTTTTGTTTTTTTTTTGTTTTTTTTTGTTTTTGGAAACCTTTCTTTCTTTTTTTTTTTTTAAACCCAAAATCTTAAATCAAAGTAATGAACATATGCATCAAAGTAAAAAAAAAACTGTGGAGTGTGTGATTATGACATCCACAAATAAATAAACAGAAAAACACTTTTTTTTTTTTTTTTTTTTTTTTTTTCATCTCCTCTTTCTCTTATGCCTTTCTTTGCGCTCTCTTTTTTTTTTGTTTCCACTATATTTTACATATTACAACGTACCACATATAAAGAATGAAAATACAAGGAAAATATAATAGCAAATACTAAAAATTACATCAAATATAGAGATAAGCTAAAAAATGAAAACCAGGAAAATACTAAAATCACATTAAATATAGATATAAATAAGCTAAAAAAAAGAGCAACAAATGTAAATTACACCGACTTTGACTTGAATAGGGCTTTATCACGAGATGTCTGTCTGAAATATTCTGTCTGTACCGAAAGACGCTTGCTTACCCAAATCACCAAATTCCAGTAGCACCAAGTGCAACGATCAGCTAGGACGTACTGTGGAGACTGCCAAGGTACACTGATTTTTTTTTTGTTTTTTTTTATGATAGAAACGTAAGAAAAAGAGAGAAAAAAGAAAGGCAGACTGGCACTATTTTTTTGTCTTTCTTCTGCTAAAAAAAAGGCTGGAATGAAATAAGAGGGAAAGAGAAGTTGGGAAGGATGGGCGATTTTGATTTTAGGACAGGGAAAGTGTTGGGCGAAAATCTGGAATTAGGCAACTGGGTATGAAGATGGCAGCAGAGTTCTCTCTTTTCGCGTGGGGAAGAATTTGGGACTCTACTCTCCCTTTTTTTTTTGCAGGGAAGAAGCTGGCGGGATCTGGTTTTTTTTTCTCTGTTTTTTTTCTCAACTCTCTGTTTTTTTTTTTCTATGCCTCTCTGTTTGCGCTGGGATGAGGCTGGGGTGTAAATGGTATCAGGTTTTTTCAACGATGATCAGGGCTCTCTTTGTTTTCTTTTCTGGGCATTTTTTTTTTTGGGAGGAAGCTGGGGCGTTTTTTTTATGTATCGATGGGTCTCTCTCCCTGTCTCTTTTTCTCATGTGGACAGGAGCCTGGATTTAAAGGCTGGTAGAATTTTTGGCTGGATTGTCATTAATCGCTGCATTTAATGCTCTATTATGAAGGTCAGCGTTTTTTAATTGCAGATTTTATGCTATGTCTGGTGGTTGGACAACCTGTGTGTAAAATGGGGCAGCTCGTGATTGCCGTTTTGTTCTTTTGTGAGCACATGCATCTGACAGGCGTTGAAAGGCATCTTTGACAGTTGCCAGCAAATAAAAACACATCCTGTGAGCAGCCAGCAAGAAAAGCCAGCGAGAGGAGCCAAACAGCGAAAGTCAGACGTTAAGGGTCAGAATGTCAGCAGGGTCGAAGTGTCGGCAGGGTCGAAGCTGCGATGGGTCGAAATTTCGGTGGGGGCGAAAGTCAACGGTCATTGGGTTGAAGTGTCGGCAGGTCGAAGGTCAACAGTCAACGGGTCGAAGGGTCGAAGGTCGAAGGTTGACAGGCTTCGAGGGTCCATGGGTCGTAGGTCAAGGTCAGAGTGTCGGTAGGTCAAGGGGTCGTAGGTCTCGTGTCGAAGGCATCATACGTCCTGGCGTCGTAAGTCTCGAAGCGTCGCATCTTCACAAGGTTCGAAAGTCCGAAGGGGCGAGTCGAAGGTCGGAGAGTCGGCAGGTCAAAGGTTTATAGGCTTCACGTGTCGAGGGTCGAAGGGTCGAAGGTCGGAGTGTCAGCAGCGGGGCTTCAAGGCTTCGAGAGTTAGGGGGTTGAAGGGCCGAAGGGCGAGGCGAAGGTCAGAGTGTCGGCAGCGGGGCTTCGAGGCTTCGGGGCTTTGAGGCTTCGAAGGTCAATGGGTCGAAGTGTCGGCAGGTCAACGGTCAATGGTCAACGGTCAACCCCGACGTTAAGGGTCAGAACTTTTAATTACCTTCTTACCCTTCACCTAAAATGCAAACATGGATAACTTTCCAGGGATTGTTTGGGGAGATCCGTATTCACCTAAATTGACGCTTTGAAGAATTTCGCATGATCACTTTTTCAGGCAGTTTGACCAGGGGCATTTACCGTCTTTTGGCAAGTTTTGACTTTTCCAACGAAGATTGTTTTGGCCATAACTTCTTCATTTTAAGTCCGATTTGAGCTCAGTCAAGTACGTTAGTCTCCAATTTTCATCCTCTATCACCTAGTATTGGTCTTGGGGCGCTTCAAAGACTTGTAGAAGAAGTCATTAATTTTGGACTCCCCCGCCCGTGTCAATTGTATTCATCTCGTGCAAATTGGGGTAAACCATTCCTTGGAAGTACGGGATCATTGTGGACCTGTTCAACGAGGTATATGGCATGGGCAGAAAGGTATATCAAATGGGGTTAGTATGTCTAACCCGGACAAAATGAGTTCCAACATTCCTCATAATAACATTTACCAATATATGTCAGGTGAAATTCTGTACTCCACACTGAAAACTTTACTTTCACAATTGAAATAAATATAGTTGTTCTACCAATAACATCTTCCTTCGTTTTAGGTATGACAGAAAACCCTTCAAAAGGATATAGTTGTCATCGATGCAGTCTATATTTGCTCAGGAAAAAAAATTCAATTCAAACTTTGTTTTAGCTTCTTCTTATGTTGCAGTTTAAACTAATGTCTAATTATCCAAGTGCAGTTTACAATTAGTTAGGAAAGTCAATTAATTATTATTGTCAGCTGAATTTAAACATGCTTTGTAATGTCTAAACATGATTTCTAATGTTCTTTTTATATATTTCCTTTTAGGGCAAAGCTTTATTTCGATGGATTTTCCCAAAAACAATATTTTGGCAAGTCTCTCGGCTAATCATTTTAAAAAAAAAGATATTATATATATATATAGCCAAGTTGGGGGTTTTTGTCATTCTATATACTGCAGTTAAGTTGTAGCCAACAATGTGATTCTCCTCTGATTCTACCAATTCTTATATGGAAAACATTGTGTCAGATATGTTGGTTTTTTATTGCTTCCTCTCAAGTATTATATTTATAGGTTTTACATTATCATTGTGACCTCCTTTACAACTTTGAATGATATATTAGTTTACTGTTGCTCTTTTGTTAATCTACAGAGATTTGTAGAGGGTGAGAGTGAAAAGATTAAGACATTTAGAAAAGAATCAACGGTGCCATTTAGAGAAAGACTTAAAATCATGGCTCGTGTGGTTAATGAAGAGGAACTTGATTTGTCTTGTGCCGAAAGGAAGCTTTTATATGCCAGTAGTGATAAGCCAGTGTTCTCAAGCCCTCAGCACAATTTCTTCGGGGTATGATTTTTCAGTGAGTGCGGCCTTCACTTTTGTTCCACTCTGTTGATTCTTAGATTGCCATGGTGGTTCATATTTTGAACCTGTTCGGTTGCATTAAGGCAGTGTTTTGGGTTACTTTTTCATTCAGTTTCTACCATCAGCCATTTAGTGTTGAATTGCATCTAAATTTGGCCTCTACCATCTATATTCCAGGGACCTAATTGTTTGGAAATTGACTTGGACATTCACCGCTTCAGCTACATTTATAAGAAAGGTCTGGAATCGCTATGGGACCGACTGAAATATACCATTTTCCTTGTCCTTTTCAAGTCTTTCCTTAGTTTATTTTCATGCCTTATCAAACACGACACATGCTCGCAGTATTGTTCTCCTAATTTGTATGTCATTTAAGACCCTTCCGCTGTTACTTCTTAAAACCGATTCGATCGATTTGTTGCCATCACGTACGATTCCACAAAGAAGTTCGTCTCTATTTTTTTTTTTAAACAATGGTGAGTAATTAGGCTATGTTTGGTATGTATTTTTGATTTCCTGTTTTAAAAATTGGTATTTGAAAACGGAGGGTATCGTGTGTTTTTTAATAAATTAAAAACAAATTTTTGTTAGGTAAGTGTTTTTTAAAAAAGTGTTTTCGTTTTTCTTTTCAGGGAAGAGGAGAAACAGCGGCGCCGCAGGGGGTGTGAGGCGTCACGTCAGGAGGGAGGGGGAGAGGTTGTGTGCAGGCCAGATCTGCCAGCCGGGGGGTAGGGCGTCGCGCCAGGGGTGGCGCCGGGCCGGGGAAGCCGCAGGGGGAGCCGGCGCAGGGGAGACTGGTGCAGGGGGAACCGATGCAGTTGGAGGCCGTCGCAGGGGGAGCTGGCGCAGGGGAGACTGGTGCAGGGGGAACCGATGCAGTTGGAGGCCGTCGCAGGGGGGAATGTCACGACCCGAGCAGCGTGGTGCTGGCGGGACGTTTCTTAGTGGCACGATTCAGGAATAGATTCGTGCTACGTAAAGGAGAGGGGTTGGTTGAAGTGTAGATGGTGCGCAGCGAGAAGATTCCAGGCAGTTCGTGGAGGAGAACGGATGGAACCCCTTCGGAGTTCAGACGTGCCGACCTGGTTGAATGCGGGGAGCACGCCGCTAGTCGAGGACTTGACGTTGAAGAAGGGATTTGGCCATCCTTACACAAACTGGTCGGGAACTGGAGCCGTTCTCCTGATGAGCCCAGTGGCAGGGCGAAACCAGTCTACGTGCGCTTCAACCCTCAAAGGCTAAACTTAGCGGACCGTGGATAGAGAAGCTAAGTGCCGCAAGGGGTTGAGAGGCGCAGGAAATCTGACCCCGTGGCAAGTGGTATCAGAGCCGAACCGGCCCGTATCCTGAAGACTCGCTGAGCACTCTCGCGAGTAGCGTGATCCCAAGGTGGGAGCTCACAGAGGTGAGTCGACCGATAGTGTCTTGCACGTCTCGCGTCCATAGAGTTGGAGTATCCTAGAGTGTGATACGGAGTTGGGCAAGGGAGTACGAAGGAGCGCGTCGGAGCGATCTTGGAAGCCTTCTATCCTTTGGACATTGGGCGAGTGGGGCGAGCATCTTGGTAAAGGTGTAGCAACCTGCGGGGAAGCGATGTCCAAGCTGTTGACATTGGGCGAGTGGGAGGGCGTCGAGGTAACGATGCCATCGCTTGCGGGGAAGCGATGTCGACAAGCGCAACGAGGACGTTGCGAGGATTGGGTGGAGGAGAATGTCACGACCCGAGCAGCGTGGTGCTGGCGGGACGTTTCTTAGTGGCACGATTCAGGAATGGATTCGTGCTACGTAAAGGAGAGGGGTTGGTTGAAGCGTAGATGGTGCGCAGCGAGAAGGTTCCAGGCAGTTCGTGGAGGAGAACGGATGGAACCCCTTCGGAGTTCAGACGTGCCGACCCGGTTGAATGAGGGGAGCACGCCGCTAGTCGAGGACTTGACGTTGAAGAAGGGATTTGGCCATCCTTACACAAACCGGTCGGGAACCGGAGCCGTTCTCCCTGATGAGCCCAGTAGCGGGCGAAACCAGTCTACGTGCGCTTCAACCCTCAAAGGCTAAACTTAGCGGACCGTGGATAGAGAAGCTAAGTGCCGCAAGGGGTTGAGAGGCGCAGGAAATCTGACCCCGTGACAAGGGGGAGACCGTCGCAGGAGGAGCCGGTGCAGGGAGAGACCGTCACAGGGGAGGCTGGCGTAGGAGGAGGCTATCGAGGGGAGCTGCTCGCGTGCGGGAGAGGCAAGATGAAAACAAGTGAAAACACACCAAAGACGTTTTCATTTTTCTGTACCAAAAACAGAAAGTTTTCAAAACAAAAAAATAAAACAGCTGCCAAACATAAATTAACTAATATTTTCTGCATTAAATTACAAAAAATCGTTTCCGAAAAAGGTACCAAACATCGCCTTATATTCCACTCATTCTTTAATTCCCTGTCTGTTTCAGATTTAATATTTTCTGAACAATTAGCTATGCCATTTTGTTTGACGTTTTTGAATCTTGCAGTGTTGTCACTGGGTTTTTAAATTTAGTCAATTTAATAAATATATATATATATATATATATATATATATATATATATATATATATGTACCCCCTTGAGTATCTAATTTCTGGAATGTTTTTTGTTAAATTTTGAAGCGGAAGAAGTGATCTTATTATTGAATTCTCGATCATAACTAGGTTGAATACACTCATTGGTAGTAGTTTAGTTTCGATATGAAATCTGCCTCTTTTGAAACTATGAATGACTTCAGTCAAACGTTTCAAGTCTGGGAGGATTTGAGTTATGCTGTCGCGTTTTTTTGGCTTTAATTAGGCATTAATTTGATCCTACCTATGAGTGTGAACTAATCTGATCAGTGTTCTTGTATAATTCAATCCGTATTCAATGTATTTATTTTTTTGATGAATATCTATCCATAAATACCTTTGTTTGAATCACACGTGCTTACTATGGGTTTGAAGGTTGAATGCAAAGTTGAAGTGGGGAAGAAGAAAATGGACTGGCTGAGCACACTTATGCACAGCAAGTTCTCCTATTCGTGCCGCGATCACATAGCACTTTTCAAGAACGAGAAGAATGTGTTCTGCATCGACTGTGGTATCTGCTATTGCAAGCACTGCATCTCTTCCGTTGCTCATTGTCTTCATCGCACCCTTCAAGTCTACAAATATGTCTACCATGACGTCATCTAATACCAGGACATTTGCATGCATATCAATTGTTCTAACATTCAGGTTAATATCATCAACTTCGCAGCCTACTTTGGTTATTGGTTACTGGAATTACTAGCTGTGTTTGGTCTTTCATCTTGATTTGATATGATGCATTATGGATAACTTTTTTGACTCCTAAATTAGTTCAATTTCAAGGATTCCTTCATCGAATCATTTTATTGAATCCGAGCGAGACACAAATTTGTGATCAGTGGATTATATCTTCCACTGTTGCTGGTCTAAATAAGGTTCAATGCTGCAAACATATAAATCAAACGGCGAAAAAGTTATACATCTAAATCCTCAGCCTCAATCAAAAGACTTGAAAACGTTGAAATCAAAGGGTGGTGCATCCTGTGAAGTCTGCGGGAAGTACGTCCAGGACCAACCTAATCGCTTGCTCCATTGCGTGCAAGGTACCAATTATAAAACCCAAGTAACGTGTTATCACCGCAATTCAAGTTTTTTTTTGAAGTTCTTGACAGTTCTTTTATGGCGTCGACATTTTAACTTACAGATCTCGGTGCTTCCAGTGGTTAGTTGAAGACCAAACCCATGATGTCATCTCCTCCCCAATTTTAGAATGCGGTGACCCGTCTTTGAAGAAAACAGATTCATCCCTCACGTCCGTTGTGAGCAATGCATTGAAGCCAACAAAACTATCTGCGCAGAGGAAAGGCATTCCCAGGAAAGCTCCTTTCTTCTAATTCTTGGTACCCAATTGAGCAGGCTTCGATTTTTCACATTTTCTCCCGCCAATTCTAGGTTTCATTGTGACAATAAGGGCAATGACATAGTAATATTTTTATGTTAAGGTTTCCTCAAAACTGAAAATCCCAACAAACCCCCATTCGGGGTTTTAATCGGGGAGTAAAGAGGCTTTCATTTTCTAGTTAAGCAAAATCACATTTTTTGTTCATGATATACGTTCAACTTTTTGTGCTTTGCATCTCATTTTAAATGTTATTTTGTTACCCCCTTTCAAGACGTGTATACTTCTTCCTTTGAACCCTTCTAACATCTACCGAACTCTTCTACTTTGTGTGCATTCTCCACAGTTCCCATGGAAGCTTATCTGGGTAGATGCATACAACTTCATGCCTGTCTTGAATATTCACGAAAAGATATGGTGAAGCAAAAATTGAAGCTCGATGAAAAAACACCCACCGTTAGTTGGGCCGACTCAAAAAATGAGATTTCTTTTCCTTCCCATGTAATAATTGTTTGTTTTGTATAATTTTTTTTCTCAATCTGTTTTCTCTATCTAATTACAACTTCTTGTGGCATATCTTGCTCACCACTACATATTGCGTTATACAGGTGAAGGCGTATATGTGAAGAACTTGCCAATTAGTATAACAGAGGATCAAGTGGAAAAGTTATTTGCACCCCATGAGGTGATCACCAAGGTTGTTCTTCCTCCAACAAAGTCCTGGACAGGAAAAGAACAAATTTGGTCACAGAGAAACAGAGAAGGTGTTTTATAGATTTGCAAACACACACTCGCTTCTTCTGGCTTCTTCTTTTTCTCTCGAAACACACACACACAGCAACCCATCAAATGGAGACATTCTTCCACATTCCTTGCCTTATCTTGCTTCTCTCAATTGTTATCCCCTATACCTCTACAGGTAATTAATTTCATACCAATTCTACCACATGCAATTATGTCTCTCTCCTCCTTTGTGTCATTTTTTGTTTTTGGGATACCCCGATCTCTTAAACTGTTTTTGTTTTTTTTGTTTTGGTTGATTTGGCACAAATTAATTTGTAGGTGGGGGTGGGATCTCAAATTTGCTAGCCATTGTAGTCTTCTGGAGTTTCTTGAATGTCTCTCTGATAGTGACTTGCATTTTTTAGCATGCCTTGATTCATGGAAGGGGACCAAGCACCAGTTCTATAAAGATGATGACATTGCATTCACTTTCAATTCAATTCACTTTTGTAATTTTGTATACTATAAATGTGAACACAATTATATACTGTGAATGTAAGTCTGCATAAAGCATCGTGCTTTTAAATGGGAAATTATGTATTCTTGCATGTGGAGGTCATGGAAAATTTAGTGCTAAAAAAATAGACGTATTTTTTTTCAAAACAATTAAAAGCACGACGCTTTTAAAGTGTCGTCGATTAAAACTAGATGACGCTTTCACTAACGTCGTCGTTACAGTGTCAAAATAGATGACACTTTCTCAAGTGTCGTCACAATAGGCGACACTTTTTAAAAAGCGTCAATCTAAAATAATTAATGGCGCCTCCAAAGCGTCGTTGCTTATTTTATTAGATGACGCTTTCAGGTGCATCGTCATAGACCCAAAATCTTCTGACGACAGGGCGATGGACGACGCATTCGGAAGCGTCATTAATTATTTTAGACGACACTTTAAAAGCGTCATCTTTAGGCTTTTTTGTAGTAGTGATGGGATGAGAGATAGCATCCGTCAGGAGCTTTGGGAGGAGATGAGAGCAGAGATGGCTTCTCAGCGGGGGATACCTCCTCCACCACCTCGGGGAGAGGATGTTCCACGTGACGAGGACATTCAAAGGAGGGCTTCGAAAGATTGGGTAGCTAGGTTTTGGAAGGAGAAACCATAGAAGTTTAAGGGAGGTGGATACCCAGTTGCAGCTGAGCAGTGATTGCGGCATGTGGAGCATGTCTTCTCTTTTCTCCTTCCACCTAAGGAAGAGAAGGTTAGGCTAGCGATTCGACAGCTCGAGGGAGAGGCCCTAGAGTGGTGGCTGGGTTTGGCAGGTCACCAGGAGGTGGGGGACATGCTGTGGGATGATTTCCTACAGGTATTCTATGACGAGTTCTTTCTGGAGTTAGTTCGGTGGCACAAGAGGAGTGAGTTTGACACCCTGACGCAGAGAGGGCGATAGGTGGGCGAGTACGAACGAGAGTTCCAAAATCTGAGCCGGTTTGCTTCAGAGTCGGTCTCGAGGGAAGGCTTAAAAGCCAACAAATTCAATATGGATCTTTGGCTTTCCTTGAGACAGAGGATGGAGGTACTCAAGCTAAGGACATATGTGGAGGCGGTAGACACCGCGAGGATTCTAGAAAGAGGTCTGGAGGAGGGAAAGGAGGAACAAGAGGCCAAAAGCAGTCAGGTGGGTAGAAAAGGCCCAGGGTGGAGTCTGGGGGAACCAGCCATGTGCAGAGTAAGGGCCAATCAGCAAGGTCCTCAAGTAGACCCCGTTTTGCTGGGGGTCAGAGGAGCAACTTTCAAAGCTTTCCTAGTGGTTGTAGCTATTGTGGTGAGGAGGGACACTAAAAAGAGACTGTCCTAAGAGCCACATGTCTTGTTTTAAATGTGGCAAGGTAAGCCACATCAGGAGAGTGTGTTTTAGCAAGGGAGCAGGCCGAGTATCCAGTGGACCAGCTCAGAGTGGGAGGAGCGAAGCTCAGTTCTAGACGCCAGCGTCCAGGGCAGGCTAGCCAGGCAAGGTCCAACCAGGCCCGGCCTGTGGGGAGGCAGGAGGGGCAACTGCAGGGCAGCACAGTGAGGCAATCTAGTGGAAATCAAGGGAGCATGGGAGGTCAGACATCTGAGGCTAGAGGAGGTCAAGCTAGAGGGTTAGCCCTTACATCTAAAGTTCTAGAGGAGTTGCTAGCACCGCCACCCAGGAGGAGGAGGGAGTAGGACCATCAGTTGTTCGGGATATGATTCTTATCTCGAGCACTATGATATCTATTCTTTTTGATACTAGTGTATCATTGATATTCCCAAGATCCAAGCAAGATCGTTTGGGTATCTGTACTTGTATACAGAGAGGTAGGGGGTGAATCTATATACTTTAAAACTATTTCCTTAGTTTTAAGAGTAGAATACTTCTAGAGATATTCTAGCAGATGTAGTTGGTATTTGGATGGTATTTTAGTGTCTCATGCAATATTAGTTAACAGCAGGTATGTATGAGAAGAAAAGGCAGAGACACATAATTTACGTGGTTCGATCAATGTGTTCTACTCCACGGTGGTGAGGGTGAACCTACACCGAGTCTAATCCACTATATGCTTTTGGTACAGTAGGGTCTAGCCCTTATTACAGCAGAATTAACTCTCTCTTCCTTAAATGCTAATACACAAGCAGTATTACTTCAATACTCATTCATTGTGACGAACTATCCAGCGCATTCTGCTCCTACGTATTCAACTGTTTGCACTACTCGACCTTCGACCACTCCTTGCCAAACTTATAATCTGTTCGTTGAATGTAGAAGGAAGAAGAACTGATTAACTCACTGTTATTTTGCTTTCAATCTTCCTCTCTCTAAGTATGTTGTACAAACTACTCTGCGTCACACTTGTATCGCTCTAGATACGTTGCGTGTATTCTGTGATATTCTAACACTTGGTTGAAGTAAGGCATCTTCTTTACTTATATAGGTCGATCATCGTAAGAAACCCTTCTGCTAGGCTTAAGCATGTTTCACCTTTTGATCTTCACCGTTGAAACATGTTAAGTCAGCCTCAGATGACGTCCACGTGTTTTGCAGTACTTAGCATGTGCAATGACGTTGTCCGATCGGTAACTCACTAAAACGTTGTTCTTCAGTGTGTTTCGTTCCTTCGACTAGCCATAGCCTCGTAGATATATGTGCCTCATAGCTTCACTCTTACATCACAAGCTACCTTCGAGTCTTCACCTATGAATCTTCGAGTTTAAGTCTTCGAGCCTTGGGAATTGATCTTCCAATTCTTCGCTCTCAGGCTTCGAACCTAGGTTAGAACCAGCGCTCAACTAACATCTCACTCTATGAGCCTTTGAACTCTACGAGTCTTCGAATCTTCAAATTTCCAGTTTAGAGCTAGTGACAACCGCATTCTACCTTGGCTAATCATCTGTTCACATCAACGGGTCTTAGCAATGAGTCTTTCAATCTTCGACCTTGTGAGCTTCGACTCTATGACACTGCCACTCTACACCCGACAGGCCTTCGAGCTTGCAAGTCTTCGAGCCTTTGAGATGCCGCTTTACACGCTGTCTGCGCTTTAGGTCTTTGAATCTTTGACCCTATGGATCTACGAGTCTACGACCCTATGTTCCTTCGTAGTGCTCGAGTTGGATGGATCGATGATCTTTGACTTTGCAGATCTTCGAGTCATTTGATCTTCGACCCTGTGGGTCTACGAATTTCCGAGTCTCTCGAATCTTCGACTCTGTCAAGACATGATAGACTCCTCTATGAGCTCATGCTAAGAGATCACTCTACGAAGTTATCCAACTCACTACTAATCTTCGACCCTGTGGCTACCCATTGCTACATACGGTTCACAACAATGACAACAAAAGGACCATGGGAACAACAATTTCCCCTTTTGGAATTGTTGGCAACCTACGTGAACACTCAACGACCCTTCAAGCCTCCATCCTCCCTTACTCCTCCCGCTGTACTCCACCTGGACATAGTAGGTTTCTTTCTCCCCCTTTGCCAACCAATTACAAAGAAGAAGGGGGGAATCCCTGTAACACCTTAGACATGAGGAGGGAACTGCACAGACAACCCGCGTCTGTGTCTATCAAACAATTTGATGGATAGAGGTTTGGTGAGGATATCAACGGTTTGTTCGCACGTGGGAACATACACCAGTTGTACATTTCCCTCTTCCACTTGCTCTTTGATGTAGTGGTAGTGATAATCAATATGCTTGGTCTTTGAATGATGAACGGGATTCCCTGCTTATGTTGATAACACTCGATTGTCACACCATATATTGACAAGATAACTCCACATTGACTCCCCGGTCCGATAATTGTGTATTCATCCTTACCACTGTGTACATGCAGCATATGCAGCCACATATTTAGCTTTGGCCGTGCGCCGCAGCCACACTTGTTCGTTTATGGCTCAACCATGCAACACATTTTGAGCCTAGATAAAAGCTGCACCCACCGATAGAACGTCTGCCATCAATATTTCCACGGTCCGCATCGGTGTATGCTTGTAGTTCAATTAAATCCTTAGAGGGATACCACAATCCCATTTCTAGTGTACCATGTAGGTATCTAAGGATTCGTTTAATCGCCAACAAGTGAGACTCCTTGGGGTCTACTTGATATCTACTTGCCTGACACACGGCTTGCATCGGATCGGGTCTAGAGGTCGTAATGTATAAGAGGCTTCCAATCATGCCTCGATATTCGTTCTAGTTCACACTCATGCCTTCCTGATCTTTATGTAGTTTGCAGCCTGTAGCCATTGGGGTCCCAACAAGCTTGTTGTCTTCCATACCATACTTCTTTAATATTTCCTTAGCATACTTGTGCTATGATATAAAAATACCGCTAGCGATCGCCTTAATCTGCAGTCCCAAGAAGTAGGTTAATTCCCCCTATAAAAGACATTTCAAATTCATCACTCATTTTCTTAGTAAATTCTTCACATAATTTTGAGTGACTTCCTCCGAAGATAATGTCATCTACATAGACAATGGTAACCAGCTGGCCTTTGTTTGAATTCAAAACATAGAGATTATGATCTACTGTTCCTCTGCTGAAATTCATTTTCTTTAGATATCCATCCAGTCGGCTATACCATGCTCTGGGAGCTTGCTTGAGACCATACAGGGCTTTCTTCAATCTGTATACATGAGTCTCCTCATCAACAATCTGTACTTCATCTAGTTGCTCAATATATACCTCCTCTTTTAGCAAACCATTTAGAAATGCAGACTTCACATCCATTTGATAGACCTTAAATCTCTTATGTGCTGCTAATGCAAGAAACATTCGGATTGTTTCTAGCCTTGCTACTGGTGCAAACACTTCATCCACATCAATACCCTCAATCTGAGAGTATCCCTTGCATACCAGTTTAGCCTTGTTCCTAACAACCTTGTCATCCTCATTCGGCTTACTCCTCATGTTTTTCTGATTCAGATGTCCTAGTCTTCTATGTCAAAGTTCATTCTCTTCTATCTTCATTTTATAACAGCTATGAGTCCTGTTTTCATCAATCACATACAAGTCCCCATCTGTCCTTCTTCCAGTTGCTACTTTGTGGTCATTTTCTCTCTTAACTTGGCAACCAGTTTTAGTAAATATCACTGACCCCTATAAATTGTGTCTATAGGTTTTGTAGCAAGTGCACTGGTCAAGTAATAAAATGGAGTATTAAGACTCCGGTTGTCGAACCCACAGGGAGGTAGCTAATGCTGTTAAGCAACGAGCACTAAGCTAACAAGTTGATTTTATGTCTGGACAATTGATTTTTGTTGTGCAAATAGTTTGAACGAAAAGTGATTAAATCAGAATGTTGGCAAGCTATTGGTATAGAAATTTCAGTGATTAAGGATCTAGGGTCACAATGTTTACCACCCAATCAATTGTAATAGTCTGGTTATGGCTCTTGTTCTTGATTTATGTTCTAGTTCATGTTCATGTTGATTATCTCCTACCTTTCTTACATTTGGTCCATGCTAAAATAGATTTACGGCTTTTATCCCATTTGGTCCATGTGAATAAAAGTGATCAAGGTAGATAGACAATCTAATAGTTGCAGACTTGGTCCATCATACAATATTAAATCTAATTCACTAGTGTTCCACCCTAGACAAGGGCTAAGATTGCCTAATTATGCATAAACTAGGCATTTCCATTCAAGCAAGTGAATTAAACAAGAACTGAATTTTATTTTATTGAACAACCATAACCAAACTGAATACAATTTATTGGGGGCTACATTGCTCCCCTAGACTAACAAAACTACTCCATAATCATGACAAAAGCAATAACAATTACAAGAAAGAACATGATTACAGATCAGGACAATAAAGGAAGACCCCAAGATGAACCAGGACTCCGGCCTCCAAAGACTCCAGGCATCTGCCGCCCAAAATCACTCCTTGCCAAGGACAATCCGATCTTTTAGCAATGGCTATAGCTCTTTTTCAGAACTCAGATCGGATTCTCTCCCTCAAGATGCTTTACAATGCCTCCAAAACCCCCTATTTATAGGATTTAGTGGGCCAAATTAGGGTTACAAAAGGTGTGCCCCAATTATAAATGTGGTCGCAGCCAAAATGACGTCGTTTTGGTTAGTGACACTATTCAACGTTCTAGGCTCAATAACACTCAAACTATACCAAATTTGACCCCAGTTCTTTAGAGGAAAATGATTAAAACAACAAAACACATCATTTGGAGCTCAAAAATGCATGCACATGAGAAGACCCTTTTCACGTGCAGCTCCAATTCGACTCAAATTTGCTCCAAAGCTTCCTCTTGATTTGTAGAAAGCATCCATGCAATAAACTCCTTGCACGTGAGAATGCACGTGAGAAAGCCTTTTCACGTGCACCTTGATTTTGCCTTCATTTTGCTTCCATCTTCTTCCTATAGCTTCCTCTTGAGTGTATGGAGTGATCTAGCCAAGGTGTGTGGGAAAAGGTTGCTCCAAAACCTGCCAAAAACACTCAAAAAGTACCACTATACACCAAACAGGGTCTTCCTAGGGGTTAGAGCAAATATGTATAAAATATCATGCAAATAGGTACAAAACATACTCTAAAACACCCTAAATAAGACCTAGGATGATGACATAAATGCACGTTATCAAATTCCCCCACACTTGAACTTTTGCTTGTCCTCAAGCAAAAAAAGAAACAAACACACAATCAAACCGAAAAGAAAGAATAAACTAACAAACAAGAGAGGCATGGTTTCCCAAGATATACAACTCTATCATGATGAAGTAGACAATCCAATAGCTAAAATGAATCACAAATTAATCTAAACATGCCCTTACTATTAAGTCCAACAACCATGTAATATCATTACTAACAATTTAGATAGAAGCAAACATGCAAGGATAAAATGAAACTTAGCTCCCCCTGAGAGTCCTTACCAAGGTTAGAGCAGCCTCACTCAAATATAACTTTCTTTTCTCTCCTCTCATGCCTTACTATCAATGCCTAACAGCTAAGGATTTACTCTTACACTCGCTACTAGCTATTGATTAAGTTTTTGCCAAGTAAACATGAGAGGTCCCCATTGTGCTCGTCAAGGAAAACACACCCTCTAGTCTACTTTTTGCAACTCACACTTTGCTTTGCTCAATGAACTCACACTCTACTCTAATGATCGATAAAACACATCTTGAGTCAAAGAATTGAGCTCAACATTCTAAATAAACACAACTGAGTCATTATGGCTTTTATTCTGCAAAACCTTTTTTTTTACACACTTCTTTTAAATAATAACCTTACAAGGTTGCATTTTATGCTCTCCCTTGATGGATTATTCACTCTGCTATTTTCCTCACACAACCCTTTTGTTGCACACTTTTTTTTTGGATTAAGCTAAAATACTTGAATCACCAACACCATACACCAAACACTGAGCCACGAACAGGTACTTTTTATGCCTAAGTAACTCCAACCATTAAATAGCTAGTAATGAACAATAAGAGCAAATTGGTGTCCCAATAACCCATAAAATACACTCAAAGGCAAGATAATTGTGCTCTCAAAAAGTATATGCCTATTCTGCACTCAACTTCAGGGTTTACAAAGCTCATCCTAACATAACATGCTCAGCTTACTATTCAAATGTCAGCTCCAAAATCATGGTGATATCATACAAAAAGTAAAGACATGCTCAACTAACTTATAACACACCTTAACGATTGAAACATCTTTATTACAACAAGATACTAAGGTGGTCAATATAGTCAACCAGAATTTGCATACCTTGGTAGTCATGCACCTCACAGGCAAAACATACATTCACAGCAAAAACATAAAATAAAAATAAAAAAGAAAAAAATAAAGCATGCATGCAAACAAACAAGCAACCGGTTCAAGGGAAATCCCCCCCCCCCACACTTAAACGATGCGATGCCCTCAGAGCATGGGAAAAGAAAAAAGGAAGAAGACCGTTACCGGTTGGTGGGGACGTTGTAGTAGAAGATAACATGGGCCACCATTCTTCTAAGACGTGCGACAAAGTCAGCCAATGTTTCTCTTGTGAGCGCCCAAGTATCCTTATGCTGCAACAGAGCGATCAAATAATAGCAGACAAAAATCCCACAACTGAATTGATCAGGTTGTTGGGGAAGCTCCATTTCATTGAAGTGCACCAGAGGAAACTTGGATGTCAACAACCCTTCTTTTCTGAGTGCATTTTTGATTTTTTTCAAGAAACCATGGACGAGCTTCTTCTTTCGTGTGGAAAACCCATGGGCTTGGCTCGGGTCATACAGACGGCATGGCCCATACTCAGGTCCAACTGTAAGAGTACGAATTGTCGATCAAGGAGGACCGGTATAAGAACCTCATGGACCTGGTGCCAAGAGCGATGTCCTTCTGCTGCTCCATTCATCCGCCGGCGGAAAATGTGCTCCTCTAACGGCTGCTCATATATCTTGCACAGCATGATAGAGGTGTACTGAGCCATAGGGTAGTCGTTGGGCTCAGCGTCCACCACGTGTCGCATCGTTCGGCAGAATAAGTCAACGTCATCGGAAGATAAGTACTCATCAGCTAGGATACGCTGCAAATAGGATGACGTGAAGACTTCGGAATCACGCGTAAAACACGCTTGCAAGGTGTCTCCGTAAGTAAACTCCTGAAAAGCAGCTGTGGCATCAGTAGTGGAGAGGGCCGGATGGAGATGAATGTAGATGGGCTCCCCCAGGTTATCTTCCTGGGGAGCTTCTGATGACGCACCGGACCACCATTGCAACGGCTGGATTAAGGGAACAAGGGCCAGTGAAGAGCTAGGCCCAGCTGGTGGTGTAAAATAAACGGGAGGTGCTGGAGGAAAGGGTGGAGTGGTGTAGGGCTCCGCCTCTTGCGGATACTGTGGATACTCTGGTGTCTCTTCGCTATGTGCAGCGTGCTGTTGTACCGGAGGTGACGGTGCGGTAAATGGATCCTCCACAGGAGGTGTAGGAGTTTTCTTCTTCTTCTTCCCCAGGGCCTTCCAGATCTTACCAAGCAGACCTTTGACTTCCTTCTGCTCCTTGAGGATGAGAGATTGATTTTTCTTCAGCAGCTCGATCTCCTGAACGGTTTCCGCCTGTGCCTCCTGTAGTTGAGCAGTTTGCCTCCGTAAGTCTTCATAAGAAGCAGCAGGAGTTGGCTTGGGGGCTTCCCATGGTCGGGCAGATGGACGAGAGGTTGCTTGTTGGTCTTAAGCGATGTACTCGAGCAACTCATCCAGTTGAAATCTTGTGATGTGGCCATTAGTGAAGACCCAGTTAAGAACGTCAGCTTCACTGATAACTTGGCCACTGACACCTTGGAAGAAGTTGTAGACTTCCTCCTTGTGAACATTGAACTGCATGTACATGGCAGTCAACTGGAAGATGTGCTGTCGGCGGACATTCATGGGAGTAAAGGTGTCCCTAAACTGCTCAGTGGGTCGCTCCATATGTACGCTATGACGTGAACGCTGTGGAGCGACGTAGATACTATCTCCCCATTTGCCCTTGTAGCTAACGCCTAAGGCACCCTCTGGATGGAGAACTTGTAACCGCAGGTTATCCGGGAAAATTGTGGGACTACTTGAGCACTAAGATGACCATATTGATACTCTGTGAAGCATACTAAGTAGTCGACCATATAAACATTTGTGAATATCCCGTTTCCACAGTTTAAAAATTTCAGCAGCCCAATCAATGTGTAACTGACGATCGATGCAAAACATAAACTCCAAATGGGACTTAGGAACTGAGTCTACACCACTAGTCTGTAATAGTAAGCACCTCCCTACCAAATTGGCAAGGCAACGGTATTTCCGTGAAATCCGTTTTTAGTAAATTGTCGACGTTTCCCAAATTCCTTATTATATTGTAAAGCTCTACCATAATCTCCTAAGTTCAAATCAGGTATTGCATGCATGGGATTTGGCAAATCAAAGTAGTCTCTCAACATAGCAGGGGAAATAGAAATTAAGACACCTTGAACCTCCCCAATTATCTCATCATCTTCCTCATTGACGTAGACTGAATTATAAAAGTCTAACATGGCAGGGTAATATAGATCACTGCAAGCGCATACTAACCTTCTCAGCCCCAAAGCTTGCAGCTTGGTCATAACTTCTTCAATCCAGTCAAGCGTGGAGGACTCCAGGATCTCCCAATCAAGCACATTCCCCACGAAGATCGTGTCGGCTTCTCTCAATGCCGAAAGCATAGAGGTGGCAGAGGCTTCAGGACTACCTTCTCCTTGGCGGGCTCTCCTTGTGCGCACCATGACTAACCCAGAAAGGAATTTGCTCTCAGCAAGAAGGAAGAGGAAAGTATGAGATGTGAGTTTTAAGTTAGAGCCCCTCCCTATTTATAATGATGCGCCACAAGGGTAAAAGATGAAAATGACCCTCGTAAAGTGCTCCATTATTTTCACGTGCGTAACAAAGAATACTCTAGAAGATGCCACTGTCTCACACCGAAATTTCAGACTGATTGGACAAATGTAGGTGTGCACGTGAAAAGCATGATTTCACGGGCAGGGCTTGGATGAATCTAGACACTTCCAGCTGTCTTCCACCAAAATTTGAGATCGAAAAGATGCTTCTATCCTTGTGCACGCGAAAAGCTTTTTCACAGGAAGGTCTCAGAAAGGTCTGGAGGATGCGAGTTGCCTTTGTGCAAACTTTCAGATCGATTGGACCATCCTACCCTTGTGCACGCGAAAAGGCTTTTCACAGTCAGGTCCTTTTTTGTCCAAATTTCACCAGTAGGTCACGGATGAACTGTAGATCCATTATACATGTGCACGTGAAAAGGCTCTTTTGGCGTGTAAGCCTTTTTCACCTCTAATTCCCCTCCAAATGCTCTGAAATTTTACATGTTGGAAGCCCATCTCCCAAGGACAAAAACGTGTCAGTTAGTGGGCCCAAAATACCATCTCATAATCCATAACTTCATCTCCTTGGTTGGGCAATAGATTGGAGTGGGCCCCTCTGATTCAATTCAACTGGGCTTGGATTTGGGCCTTAGAAAATTTATCTAAAGAAATTTATCTGATACACAGGCCCAAGTAAGCCCAAGCAGAAATAAGCTCCATCAAAGAAATATGGGCCTAGGCCCCGGTTCAAATGCCGCAAATAAAATTAAAACAAAGCGAGATAAGCACTCCATACAGACTATGGGTTAAAGCACACAATAAAAATATCCCAATAAAAGAAAATAAAATAGAATAAAAAGGAAAAGAAATCACCATGGGTTGCCTCCCATGAAGCGCTGAGTTTAGGTCTTTAGCTTGACCGTCCCCTCTATCAAGTTGTGCTCAGAGTGAAATGATCAACCTCCTTAACATGGTCCTGAATGTAGTATGGCTTCACACACTGACCATTTACTTTGAATATTTGCCCAGAGGTTGATTGGAGTTCAACACTGCCATATGGGAAAACCTTTGTAACAGTGAAAGGCCCCATCTACTTAGATCGCAGCCTTCCCAGGGAAGAGTTTAATTCTGGAATTAAAGAGAAGCACCTTCTTGCCCTGGTTCAACAAAGAGGGGCTGATCTTCTTATCATGTCTGAGCTTAGACCTCTCCTTGTACAGCTTAGCACTCTCATAGGCATTGAAGCGAAATTCCTCTAACTCATTTAGTTGGTGCAATCGTAGTTCAGCAGCAACATTGGGATCCATGTTTAGCTTTTTAACTGCCCAAAATGCCTTATGTTCCAATTCAATAGGCAAGTGGCAGGCCTTTTCATACAGTAGACGATAAGGAGACATTCCAATGAGCGTTTTAAATGCTGTGCGGTAAGCCCACAACGCCTCATCGAGTTTTAGAGACCAATCTTTTCGGTTGCCTCCCACTGTCTTCTCCAAAATTTGTATGATCACACGGTTTAAGACTTGACTTGGCCATTTGCCTGTGGATGATAGGCTAAAGTACGCCTATGTTGAACTCCGTATTTATTTATGAGCTTTTCAAAAAGTTTATTGCGAAGTGACTCCCTTCATCACCGATAATTGCTCTAGGTGTTCCAAACTCTTTGAATATGTTGCGGCGAAGGAACTTGGTTACCACCCGAGCATCATTCTTCCTAGTGGGTATAGCTTCAACCCACTTGGAGAGGTAATCAACAGCTAGAAGGATGTAGGAAAACCCATCCGATGGTGAGAAAGGTCCCATAAAATCAATTCCCCATATATCAAAAAGTTCTACCTGGCATAATACCAGTTTGGGGCATCTCTTGCTTCCTTGTAACCCCTCCCTGTTCTTTGACACCGATCACATGACTTAACAAAGGTGTATGTGTCCTTGAACATGGTTGGCCAGGAAAACCCACTTTGTAGGATCTTTGCCACCGTTCTTTACACTCCTAAATGGCCAGGCATAGTCGGATGAATGACAATGCCTCAATATCTTGTCCACTTCCTCTTCCGGCACACATTTTCCGATGATCCGATCAGCACATTTCCCGTAGAGGACAGGCTCATCCCAAATGTATCTTCTTGCATTAAAGAGGAATCTCTTCTTTTCCTGATAAGTGAACTCGGTAGGTACATAGTCGCATGCATGATAGTTCACTATATCGCAAATCATGGCGTTCGTGCTTAGCCCTACAAAAGAGTCGCTCATCAGGGAAAGTGTCGAAATAGTAGAACCTTGAGTACTACCTTCCCCTAGCTCCAGCCTTGATAAATGGTTTGCCACAATATTGGAAGTCCCCTTCAAGTCTTTAATCTCCAGGATCAAACTCTTGGAGTAACAAAATGTAATGACCCGTGTGTAACCCGTGTGTAACCCGTGTGTAAGGAGTTAACCACAAACACCTTGGATGTTGGTACACAAGTTTAAGGTAAGAGATGAGCCCAAGAGGGGACTTTTCCAGAGGTGCATGTGTCAAGCGATAGCGTACATTTATGCCCTAGGAAGATGTTATGCGTTCTAAGGCGGTTTAAGTTTGTTTTGGCTGATCTTGGAGCTCACGTTTGACCTAGTAGATGGCCTCAAACAATTGGCGTGCAAGAACAAAAGTTTCTTAGAATGAGGTCCTCTATCTACCACAGAAATTTCAGAGCATTTGGAGCTGCACGTGAATTCACCCATTTCACGTGCAAGCATATTTTTGCTTCTCAGGCCTCTACAAGATGCAAGGAGACTTGGGGTAAAGTTTGAGTGCATTTGGAGCTGCACGCCAATTGGGGAATTGGCGTTCAAATTGGCGTGCAGGCATATTTTTGCATGGTTACCTTGGTTTTGTTATTCTAATCATCTTTTTCCAAAGGACTAGGTTGGAATAGTGAGTATTTTGGTGTGTATGGATGCGGAAAGGTTGTAGCTTGTGTAATCAAAACTACGTCGTTTTGATCCTGGGTTTCACTTAATCAAAACTACGTCGTTTTGATAATGGGAGGTCTATATAAGGATGAGGAGACTCCTTGTTCTAGGGTTAGGGTTCTTTTCGAGCGTCGCAGCGGAGAGAGAGAGAGAGAGAGAGGGAGAGAGAGAGAGAGGGAAGGAAGGAGAGCCGCTGGCTTGCTGCCGGAGCGTCGTGCATGGGGAAGACAACGTCTAGCGTGGAAGCAAGAGCCGGAGGACGTTTTCAAGGTAGGGGTTTGTCTCACCTGTGCTCCGGGGGTTGGGCCCTGTGTAGAGGGTTTCTCGAGTTTCTATTGATATTGTTATATTATTTATATGTAAATTCATATAGGTGTGACCTCCTATATGAATGTTGGCCTTCAATGGCGTGTTGTTTGGATATATGTATATATGCCTGCCAAGTGTTTGAAATTATGCCTGTGAGGCCGTGCATGTTATGTGTTTGAGGTAATGCCTGTGAGGTTGTGCATGTTATGTGTTTGAGGTAATGCCTGTGAGGCCATGCACGTCAAGTGTGTTAGATTATGTCGTGTGTGGCTGGGTTTATAAGCTTGTGGATATATGCATGCTAAGTGTTCGATGTTATTCCTCTGTGACTAAGCATACTAAGTGTTTGATGTTATGCCTGTATGGCCATGTGTCGTTGCGTGTTTGCTTGTACACCCGGTGGCCGTGGAAGCCTGGGGACTGTTTTGTAGAACCCGGTGGCTGTGGAAGCCCGGGGCTGTTTTGTAGAACCCGGTGGTTGTGGAAGCCTGGGACTGTTTTGTGGAACCCGGTGGCCGTGGAAGCCCGGGACTATTTTGTGGAACCCGGTGGCCGTGGAAGCCCGGGACTTTTTGTGGAATCCGGTGGTTGTGGAAGCCCGGGACTGTTCTGAAACCCGGTGGTGTGGAAGCCCTGGGAGTGTTTATGTACCAGCCCATGTATGATTGTGTTTTCTTGTTATAGCCTTGTAACTATATCCTGGTGGAATAATTGTATCACGACACAAGACTTGTACACAAGGCATGTAGATATTAGGTGCATGGGATGGGTTGGGGAGACATGATCCCTACTGAGTGTGGTTGCTCACCCCTCCTACCATGTTGTTTTCTTTACAGGAACCTATAGGCGTTAGGTGGGACCCCAAGGTGGAAGACCATCTTCATTATATTGTTCTCTTCGAAATGTAATTTTATGATTTATGTAACCCCAGGGAGGGAAATGTACCGAGGGATTGAATTGTAGTAAGGAACATGGTTGTTTTGTGAACGTTTAATATTTGGAATTAAATAAAGATGTGACTTGTTTGATTTATTGAAATTGTTAGACTTGCTTGTGGCATCCAAGTAATCCAACCCCGGTTGCCCTCCGTGTGGGTGAATGGGGAGTCACGTACCGGTTTCCTCGGGTTGGAAATCCGGGGCGTGACAATATGGTATCGAGCATGGTCTAGTTGGCCTAGGGTAGTGGGTGGACTTGGTTATCTTGGGTCCTTTGGAGGAGCCTGGAGGGACGTGCCTGATCAACACGGTCCTCTTGGAGCCTCCAAGGTGTACTTGGGGTAGTCCGGTCTTGTGGTAGGATTTGCATGCATTGGCATTAGGGCACTAGTTGCATTGGTTGTTGTATGTGAAGGTGTGGATACCTGAAAAAAAAAAAAATAATTAATTAATTGTGATAAAAGAAAAATATGAATAATGTGATAAGGTGAGAACCGTGCAACTCGATTAACTCTAATTTTATGACAACTTGAGGCGTGTGCTTGTGGAATTGCTTGTTTGTGCAATGTGGTTTAATGAGAACTAAAATGTGTGCAGTGTGTGTAATTGTATGGATAAATGGTTGAACGTGATAAAGTTTCAATTGTGCAACTCGAAATTTTGTGATGATTCGAGCATGAAAACATGGAAAAGAATTTGTGGTATTGGAACCGAGCGTTTGTGAACGTGAAGCTTGTGAAATGTGAACGAACAAAAATAAAATAAAATAAAATAAAATACAATAATGTTGGTGTTCGTGAATGATTGAGTATGTGCCTTTGTATGGTGTTGTGTGGAGGAAGCGATGTTGTGTTCAAAACGATGAGATATCCACTTAAGTATAGAATTATATGGGCAATGTAAAGGTGTGAACTTGTTGTAAGGGTGTGAACTTGTATAGTTTGTGATGTGCATCCATGAATTTGTGTGGTGATAATGCATGTTTTGAGGTTAGTTATAGTTCAAAATGCCTAGTCGGTAATGGTATTGAGATTATTGAGTGATAACCTAGAGCGCTGCCTTTTCGTGGAGCCAATGTCTCCGAAAATTGTGACCGGTACGACTATTGAGGTAGCAAAGAAGCCCGCCCCCCCAGGCTGGGCAAGTGGGAGAGCTGCAGGATGTAAGTAATGATATAATCATGGCAGAGGTTGGCATCTTAAGCCTGGTAATTTAAGAGTTGAAGGATGAGATTCGACAACTGATTAAGAGCGAGGTACGTCGAGAGCTATCAACCCACATCATCGGGGGGGATCTTGGGTGAAGATTAATTGAAGCATAGTTGTCCTGATCAGCGAAAAGGGGCTCAAGAGGTAGAGACCAGTTTCCCAAAGGGGTTGTTCTTGCAGTGGACTACCGGGACATTGGAAAAGAGTATGGCAGGAAGAAGTACTAGTGTCGCGTCTATGGAAAAGTAGGACATCTCTAGACAGCCTGTTTTGGTAAAGCAAGTCTTGGTGCTAGAAGACTGGCCCAACGAGCTAGGAATAAAGCAAAATTCAAGTGAGGCTAGGAGAAGAGCATGGCAGAACTTTCCTTAGTCAAGGGTACGATTTTGATTCTCGCGTGTTAAGATTGCTTGTTTAGTGGTGGTATCATATTCCTTTAATGATAGTGATTGGTTGAGTCTCGTGCTGGATTAGGTGAGGCTGGGTGAACCTTTGATTGTTGCGTTTCTAGCAATTTAATTAAGACACTTGTGATAGAGGGGTATTTTACTGGGTGGGCTCTTGAGCCACTGTTTTGTGTTGGGTGAGGCTTAGAAGGTCGTTTGAGTTACCATTTTGGATGGACGTAGTTGGGGACCTACTAGAGAATAAATGAGTAAAATAAATAAAAATATATATATGATACCAAAAGACTAATAAATTACTAATGGTTATAAACAGTTGTTGGAAAGAGTTGGTGGTTTTAATATGGTCTAAAGTGTTAATCGTATCTTTGTGTAGTAGTCAATTTTGGGCGCCCGTGTGTGAGGAAAGTAATAAATGTTACTTGTGTTACCCCTAATACTCTAGCGTAGGTGAGATTACCTCTGGCCTAGCTAGCCTAGGAAGCTGGAGGCATGAGTTAGTGGCTTGTGGGTAGTGTGTGACCCCATTGTGGCAACCTTGAGTAATAGAAATGTGTTTTCTTGTGAGTAGAGGTTTCGTAGATGTGCTACTTAAGAAGGATGTTCTTTTGGTAACCTTTCCAAGTGTCAAGGTTGAGGGAGGAAATTGCCACTAGTATAACCCACCCCTTGAGTCATTGAAATCTAAATTGATTGGCGAGAGTGGTATGTGGTTTTAAGATTCTTATGGGTGTCCTATGGAAATGGCTGCAAATTCTTGGGTGGCCAAACATTGACCACGTGTCATGCTGGTGGTGTGTGAAAGACCTTGGGTAATGTTCATAGGATATGTGGTGAAATGGGTTTGCGTATGTATAAAAATGTGATGAGTTCTGGAACTAGGTTACGAGTGAGTTTATAGGATCGTGCCCAGTGAACCCAATCAATGCAAGCAGGCAAGCGAGTGAGATTGGGCAGGCCTTGTTTGGGTTTTTCCTCATAATTGGGAGACACCTTCCGAGGGGTTGAGGATGTACTCCTGGTGGTGGGACCATTCCGTTAATCCATGTCGTGTGGGTAATAGGCTTAAAAGAGGCGAGGAGGTGGGGACTAGTATGTCCTCTCTTACATGTGTTCTACACAAGTAGTTTATTTCGTGTGTTGTGGTTGCTTTGTTTTGTTGTGTGTGTTACATATGTGCTAAAGGAGTAGCAAAGTTCTTATGTGTGGGCCTCGTGGCATTCATATGCGAGAGGAGTAAGAGGTGATGCATGCGCATATTATGTGCGGTGTGGGATGAAGAGGGGTGTTATGTGTAATGTTGATGTTATTCCTTGTCACATGTGATGGCATGCTAAGTTAAAGTGTGAAAGTATTGATGCGTTGTGATTCACTAAATGGAGTCGGATGTGAGTTTTGCTTGTAAGGGGTATTAATGCTACCCCTTTGGGGGAGACTTGTGTCCCGCGGCTATCATGGGGTCCTCATGCTACATATGTTCTTCTTGAAAGTCTTTCGTGTGCGTTTTGATGCGGTAAGTGAGATGGTCCACGCCATCAAAGTGTTGGTGTGTTTGGGAGCTACATGAATGTCCCGAATAAGGAGTTTGCATGCCTCGTTTCTTGTGCCTACCCAGGAGGAATTGCAGTGACCATATTAAGGCTGCAGTTAGAGCCTGAGTATTTCTTGGTCCATTTGAGTGTTTTGCTGGTGTGTTGAGATAAAACGTAATAGTTGATATAGCGGAGTTGGTGGGCCATGAGGTGGAGTATGTCTTGGAGGCAAGGGATTTTCTTGTGACCTGTGAGTGGTGACATAGAGGATTCCATTGTGGTCAGGTTGCGAGATAGGAGAGTTTTCGGTGTGGGGGGGGGACTATGTTGTTCACCACTACTCGGCGTCAAGGGATTCCTATCGTGTGGTCCGTCTGCGACTTGGTAAGGCATCATCTCTTGGGCCGTACGGTAAGCCTTAGTTGTGAAGGCAATGTGGGACCTTGGCGGATCTCTATTTGGCCGATAGTGGGTTTTGGTCTTACCATGGTTGTGTGTGTGGTGCTGCATTTACTTGTTTTTAGTGCATCCTTGGACTTCGTTGGGCGCCAGGTTGATCGCAACCGAGTGGTTAAGGCACACTCCATTCTCGTGTTTCTATGTCTAGGCTTGTATTCCGTTCTGCGTCCCCATTGGCGTTGGTGGGGTTTCAATGTTCCTTACTTGAGTGAGGTGGTTTTGTGAGTGATGATGTGTAAGGACCCGTACCTTGAGTTAGTCGGTTTACCTCCTGGAGTAGAGTTTTTCTAGATTTTGACCTAGTAAATGGACTCCAATGAATTCACGTGCAAAAGGAAAGATGCTTAGAATGGTGTCCTCTATCTACCACGAAGTTTCAGGCCAAATGGACATGTATGTGAGGTGCACGTGATATGGGTCCAATTCACGTGCAAGTGTAATTGTCTTCTAAATGATGCAAGGAGGCTAGGGGTGAAGTTTGAGAGCATTTGGAGTCCATATGGAGGTGCACGTGAATTGGGAATTCACGTGCAAATTGGCGTGCAGCCATATTTTTGCATGGTTCCCTTGGTTTTGTCATTCTAAGGAACTTTCTCCAAAGGACCATGTTGAAATTCCGAGTATTTTGGCCTATATGGGTGCGGAAAGGTGGTAACTTGTGTGATCAAAACTACGTCGTTTTGATCCTGAGATTCACTTAATCAAAACTACGTCGTTTTGATGTTGTGTTGTCTATATAAGGAGGAGGAGTCCCTCTGTTTTAGGTTTAGGGTTTGTTGCTTCACCGGCCGTCGCAGAGAGAGAGAGGGAAGGAGAGCTCCTGGTTCGTTGTCGGGCGTCTTGCGTGGGTGGTCGGTGACTCGTGGGTGGACGGCGTTCGGCTTGGGATCAGACCGTTCTTCGTGTTGTTGCGTTTTCCTTGAGGTAGGGGTTTGTTCTTCCTAAGTCCTTCTCTGTCCTAGGGTTCCAGGGCAGATTTCTGGTTATAACTGTTATATAAATATGTAATCCATATAGGTGTGATCTCCTATATGGATGTTGGCCTTCAAGTGGCATGTTGGTGTGATTCTGTGGATTTCATGCTATGTGTTCGATGAAATGCCTTGTGTGAATATAGCTGTATGTATATGCCCATTACGTGTTTGATAATATGCCTGTGTGGCTGGACTTGTGATTTAGTGTATGTATGTACCACCTGGGTGTGTGTTCTGTTGCCTGAATGGCTGGGTTTGTGCACTTGTGAGCGGGTGCACACCAAGTGTTTGGTTTTATGTTTGTGTGATCGTGGTGTAAGTTGTGTGCCGATTGTGGTATCTGGCCCGAAGAGGCGGTTAAACTACTTTGCCTAAGAGGCGGTTAAACCAGGGCTTGAAGAGGCGGTTAAATCACTTGGCCTGAAGAGGTGGTTAAATAACTTGGCCTGAAGAGGCGGTTAAATCACTTGTGTTTTGTGTGGTGGATAATTGTGACTACCGGTGGTTTGTTATTGTTTGTTGAGATTGTTGTAACACGTCACTACACCTGTGCACATGCATGTAGCCGCTAGGAGCATGGGAAGGGTTGGGGAGACTTGATCCCTACCGAGCTGTGGTTGCTCACCCCTCCTACCGTGTTTTGCTTGTTTTCCAGGGACTTACAGGCGTTAGGTGGATGCACCAAGGTGGAAGACCTTAACCATTTTACTCTCTTCCATTTATGTTGTTTTCTTTTATGGGAACTGATGTAACCCCAGTGGGGATGGGATTGGAAAGAATTCTGTTGTAATAAACTGGTTTGGATTATTTTTATGAATATTTCTTTCTTGAATGTGTTGTGGATGTTTGAAATGTAAAACTCTTGGTTTGTATCCTAACCCCTTTGCCCTCCATGTGGGTAAAAGGGGAGTCACGTGCCGGTTTCCTCGGGTTGGAAATCCGGGGCGTGACAATATGGTATCAGAGCATGGTCTAGTTGGCCTAGGGTAGTGGGCGGGCTTGGTTATCTTGAGTCCTTTGGAGGAGCCTGGAGGGACATGCCTGATCAACATGGTCCTCTTTGAGCCTCCAAGGTGTGCTTAGGGTAGTCCAGTCTTGTGGTAGGATTTGCATGCATTGGCATTAGGGCACTAGTTGCATTTGTTGTCATGTGTGAAGGATGTGCATAACATGATTATGTGTGAACTGTGCTGTGTGCAATATTGATTGATGCAATGGTTAAAATGTGTGTAATGCCGTGTACGGCTTGACTTGATAATGGGGTAAAGGTAGTCAACTTGTTAGTAGTCAAACGCGTTCGACGTTTGTGCATCTTACTTCATGTAGTAAGAATGCCACCGAGGAGAGTGACACGTGCGTCCGGGGCAATGGGCGATGAGTCATCTGCCCATGAGGGTCCGGGTGCGGGACCATCCGTTGGAGGGCATGCGTTATTACCGGCACAGCTACAAGAAGGCATCCGGCTGGAGGTACGAGAGCTACGGGAGGGACTCCGGCAGGACGTTCGGGAGGAGGTGCGCCGTGAGATGGCAAGACAGCGGTGGTGCCACCACCACCACCACCAAGAGGAGAGCTGCCTCGTGAGCGTGAGAGTTCGCCGGGTGGTGTACCGACCCGTGCGAGAGGATGACGTGGTGACACGGTTCCGAAAGGAACAACCTCCGCGATTTAAGGGGGGAGAAGACCCTGTGGTAGGCGAGCGGTGGTTGAGGCGGATTGAGCATGTGTTCTCCTTTCTCCTACCCAGGGGAGGAGGATAAGGTGCGACCGGCAATTCGGCAGTTGGAGGGGGACGCTTTGGAGTGGTGGACGAGTGTTGCAGGGGAGCCGTGCGGTGCAACTCATGTTTTGGGAGGAGTTCTTGCAACTCTTCCATGATGAGTTCTTCCCGAATCAGTGAGATGGCGGAAGAGGGAAGAATTTGGCAGCTTGAAGCAGGGATCCAAGACGGTACCTGAGTATGAGCGGGAGTTCCGGAGATTGAGTAGGTTTGCTCCCTGAGACCGTGGTAAGGGAGGACCTGAAGGCCCACAAGTTCACCTTGGGTCTCAGGCCAGCCCTTAGGGAGAGGGTGGCGATTCTACGCTTGAGGACCTATGCCGAGGCCGTGGAGACGGCCCGTATAGCCGAGAGAGAACCGGATGATGGGAGGCAGGCCCATCGGGGGCGCCCATTGCGAGTGGGCCTGATCGAGATGCAGGGTCCAAGAGGCTCAAGACGGAGGAGAGGGATAGCAGTTCTTTTCGCGGTCGGGGTCGGACATCCGTGAACCCTGGGAGGTTCACCTTTGGCGGCGGAAGACAGGGTGGTCCATCCGGGGAGTCTACCGAGCGGATGCCACTCTGTGTGGAGAGCAGGGTCACTTCAAAGGGGAGTGCCCCAAGAAGGACCGGCGATGCAACAACCGTGGACGAGAGGGCCACTTGCGCCGGGTTTGCAGGAGTGGCAACAGGGGAGCGGGGAGCATGGCATCCAGCGTGAGGAGTGATGCTAGCTTCCGTGCACCAGCTGAGAGACCAGCTCGTCAGTGGCAGGCCAGCCAGGCAGGATCTAGTCAGACCCGACCCCAGGGGAGGCCGGAGCGGCAGCAGACCGAGGCTGGAGGCAACCTTAGCGGGAAGCGTCCAGTGAGTGAGCCGACCAGTGGCACGGGCCAAGGGAGGGTGTTTGCGCTGGAGGCGACATACCAGGAGGAGGCCGAGCTACCACCCCCACCAGCCGAGGGTGGAGCAAGACCATCGGTGGTTAGAGGTACCCTCTTGATCTCCCGTACCTTAGCTTCGTTCTTTTCGATACGGGTGGATCATGTTCGTTTGTTGCCGAGCTTGTAATAGACGGCTTGGGGTTAGCCTTGTGTGGAGGCCGCGAGGCCCCTAGTTGTGGAGTCTCCGGTGGGAGGCATGATTGAGGTACGGCGAGTGTGTCGTGGCTGTGTGTTAACCATAGGCGAGGTGGAGCGGAGTTTTGACTTGCATGTGATGCCTTTGAGGACGTTCGACCCGATCTTGGGTATGGATTGGCTTATGGCTTTCCAGGCCAAGATAGATTGTTATCGGCGGCGTGTGACCTTCGTGACACCCTGCAGGGGACCTCTTGCACCCCGCAGGGGGAGTGGGATTGTGAGGCGAGTCGGGCCGGGCCAGTGTTGAACCAAGTGGGGTGCCATTACCCACAGGTTGGCAGCCCCGACCTTTGCCGAGGAGGGGAAGGTGGAAAAGAGGGTGTGGCCCGTTGTTGTGGATCAATTTCGGGATGTTTTTCCTGAAGAGTTGAGGAGTTTGCCACCTAAGAGGAGTGTGGAGTTCACCATTGAGTTGGTGCCGGGGACGGGTCCGATTTCCCAAGTAGCATATCGTATGGGGCCAGCCGAGCCGAGGGAGCTTCAAGAGGCAAATCGAGGAGTTGGTGGGCCAGGGGTATATTAGACCAAGTACCTCACCTTGGGGTGCTCCGGTGCTCTTTGCTAAGAAGGCCGATGGCACGCTTCGTCTCGCATCGACTACGGAAGGCGAATTCGGTGACAGTGAAGAACAAGTACCCGTTGCCTCGGATAGACGACCTATTTGACCAATTGAGTGGGGCCCAGTGGTTTTCCAAGATAGATTTACGGTCGGGGTATCACCAGCTCGGGGTTAGGGAGGAGGACATCCCTAAGACGGCTTTTCGGTGCAGGTATGGGCATTATGAGTGGGTAGTGATGCCTTTCGGGCTCACTAATGCGCCAGCAGTGTTCATGCATTTGATGAACCAAGTCTTTGCCCCATACTTAGACTCGTTCGTGGTGGTGTTTATCGACGATATCTTGGTGTATTCCAAGACCGAGAGGGAGCATGTGGAGCACTTGGCAACAAGTGTTGCAAACCTTGAGGGACCAGCATTGTTTGCTAAGTTTAGCAAGTGTGAGTTTTGGCTGCAGGAGGTAAAACCGCTAACTAACTCAAGGTACGGGTCCTTACATCCTCTCCCCCTTAAGACTTTTCGTCCTCGAAAAGAAATGACATAAGAGGAAAAAACGAACACAAGCTACCCATTGCCACACGGCGAGCCACAACACCCTAATGGGTCATACACCACACACAAGACACAGACATACAGTACCACCATAATCCATAACCACAATAATGCACACAACACTTCCACATGGCACAAATACACATCTCAAAGCACATCACATTAAGCACATGTCTTTAAAAGACAAAACAAATACATCAACTACTACAAGAAAACACATCACAAGAAAACACAACACTATCCCTTGGCCAACGCCACACAACACTAAAAACATATCCGCGGCGGCGCCCTTTGGAGTTTTCTGTTGGTGATCATGTGTTCCTTCGTGTCTCTCCACGTCGTGGTCATCGACGGTTTGGGCGGGGTTCCAAGCTCTCTCCGCGGTTTATTGGTCCTTTTGAGATTCTGGATCGTGTAGGGCCTGTGGCCTACCGGTTAGCGTTACCACCGCGGCTGAGTCGAGTGCACAACGTATTTCACGTGTCCCAGTTGCGGAAGTATCACCCTGACCCCACTCATGTGATTGATTGGGGGGCGTTGGACATCGAGGATGACATGTCCGTCATTGAGGCCCCTATCCGGTATCCTAGATCGGCGAGAGAAGCTATTGCGTGGTCGTGCTATTCCTTTGGTTCGCGTGCTGTGGCAACACCGTGGTATTGAGGAGGAGACATGGGAACGTGAGTCCGTGATGCGTGAGCAGCACCCAGACTTGTTCGAGGACGAACAATCTTAAGCGTGGGAGGTGGCTGTTGGCCAAGGGATAGTGTTGTGTTTTCTTGTGATGTGTTTTCTTGTAGTAGTTGATGTATTTGTTTTGTCTTTTAAAGACATGTGCTTAATGTGATGTGCTTTGAGATGTGTATTTGTGCCATGTGGAAGTGTTGTGTGCATTATTGTGGTTATGGATTATGGTGGTCTTGTTATGTCTTTGTTGTCTTGTGTGTGGTGTATGACCCATTAGGGTGTTGTGGCTCACCGTGTGGCAATGGGTAGCTTGTGTTCGTTTTTTCCTCTTATGTCATTTCTTTTCGAGGACGAAAAGTCTTAAGGGGGAGAGGATGTAAGGACCCGTACCTTGAGTTAGTCGCTTTTACCTCCTGGAGTAGAGTTTTTCTAGATTTTGACCTAGTAAATGGACTCCAATGAATTCACGTGCAAAAGGAAAGATGCTTAGAATGGTGTCCTCTATCTACCACGAAGTTTCAGGCCAAATGGACATGTATGTGAGGTGCACGTGATATGGGTCCAATTCACGTGCAAGTGTAATTGTCTTCTAAATGATGCAAAGAGGCTAGGGGTGAAGTTTGAGAGCATTTGGAGTCCATATGGAGGTGCACGTGAATTGGGAATTCACGTGCAAATTGGCGTGCAGCCATATTTTTGCATGGTTCCCTTGGTTTTGTCATTCTAAGGAACTTTCTCCAAAGGACCATGTTGAAATTCCGAGTATTTTGGCCTATATGGGTGCGGAAAGGTGGTAACTTGTGTGATCAAAACTACGTCGTTTTGATCCTGAGATTCACTTAATCAAAACTACGTCGTTTTGATGTTGTGTTGTCTATATAAGGAGGAGGAGTCCCTCTGTTTTAGGTTTAGGGTTTGTTGCTTCACCAGCCGTCGCAGAGAGAGAGAGGGAAGGAGAGCTCCTGGTTCTTGCCGGGCGTCTTGCGTGGGTGGTCGGTGACTCGTGGGTGGACGGCGTTCGGCTTGGGATCAGACCGTTCTTTGTGTTGTTGCGTTTTCCTTGAGGTAGGGGTTCTGTTCTTCCTAAGTCCTTCTCTGTCCTAGGGTTCCAAGGCGGATTTCTGGTTATAATGTTATATAAATATGTAATCCATATAGGTGTGATCTCCTATATGGATGTTGGCCTTCAGTGGCATGTTGGTGTGATTTCGTGGATTTCATGCTATGTGTTCGATGAAATGCTTGTGTGAATATAGCTGTATGTATATGCCCATTACGTGTTTGATAATATGCCTGTGTGGCTGGACTTGTGATTTAGTGTATGTATGTACGCTGGGTGTGTGTTCTGTTGCCTGAATGGCTGGGTTTGTGCACTTGTGAGCGGGTGCACACCAAGTGTTTGGTTTTATGTTTGTGTGATTGTGGTGTAAGTTGTGTGCCTGATGTGGTATCTGGCCTGAAGAGGCGGTTAAACTACTTTGCCTAAGAGGCGGTTAAACCAAGTGGCCCGAAGAGGCGGTTAAATCACTTGGCCTGAAGAGGCGGTTAAATAACTTGGCCTGAAGAGGCGGTTAAATCACTTGTGTTTTGTGTGGTGGATAATTGTGACTACCGGTGGTTTGTTATTGTTTGTTGAGATTGTTGTAACACGTCACTACACCTGTGTGCATGCATGTAGCCGCTAGGAGCATGGGAAGGGTTGGGAGACTTGATCCCTACCTGAGCCGTGGTTGCTCACCCCTCCTACCGTGTTTTGCTTGTTTTCCAGGGACTTACAGGCGTTAGGTGGATGCACCAAGGTGGAAGACCTTAACCATTTTACTCTCTTCCATTTATGTTGTTTTCTTTTATGGGAACCGATGTAACCCCGGTGGGGATGGGATTGGAAAGAATTCTGTTGTAATAAACTGGTTTGAATTATTTTTATGAATATTTCTTTCTTGAATGTGTTGTGGATGTTTGAAATGTAAAACTCTTGGTTTGTATCCTAACCCCTTTGCCCTCCATGTGGGTAAAAGGGGAGTCACGTGCCGGTTTCCTCGGGTTGGAAATCCGGGGCGTGACATGATGGTCGTCGTGAGATGAGCTCCCTGTGTGGGAATGTGATTGTGGTTTGCATAATGCTATCCTATTTGTTTGTGTTTCATTGTGACCTCATTGTGCTTGCTGTTAGGGTGAGGTCTACCTATGGGTCACGGGCTGCGTTGACTTCAAATCCCAATTGTTGGGTATTTTACGTTGTGGAGTGTTGGTCCCATCGTGCCGCGAGTTGGCATCTCCAACATTTGTGGTAATGACTGCCTTATGTGTTGCTTTGATCTTATCGCGTTGTTTACTATTTGGTTTCCCTTTTCGGGGACGAAAGGTCTAAAGGTGGGACGGGTGTGAGGAAACTCCCAACGGCTGCGTTTGTATGGTATTGGCGATCGGGCAGTGGAACGTTAAACATGTAGTAGTGTTTTGTTTATGCCTTGTTCCTTGTAGTGGTGTTTATGATGTGAGTTGGTCTGTGACTTATGTGATTTGTTAAACGTACGTGTTGGGGATGGGCGTATATGTCGTACACCGTCGTGACGTGAATACTTGTGACATGTGTTAGGTGAGGAGAACAAGGGTTGTTGGTGAGATTAGAATATGTGTTTCCTTATCATGCTTTGTGTTGTATTGGGTCCGTGGGTACGTGCCGTCATGTGTGTTATTGTGTGATATCTTCATTCGCGGGTATGTGAATGGTTGTGGACGATGTGCATCAGCATGTGCATTATGGAAAGTGTATTGTCTTTTCGCGGACGACACGTCCTATGGAGGAAATATGGAAACGCGAAACCATGATGCGTGAGCAACCCCTGGGAGTTGTTCGGAGGACGAACAATCTTAAGGGTGGAGGGGTGGCTGTTGGCTGGTGTATTTGTATTTCCTTTCGACTTTTGACTTTAATTTATATTGAATGTGTTAATGAAATGTGCTTGTGATGGATATTTGTGACATGTGGATGTGTTTCCATAGATTGTGATGCATGTGGTTATGGACTGTGGTGGCACTATGTTATGTGCTATTGTGTACAATGTGCGGTGTATGACCCATTTGGGTGTTGTAGCTCGCCGTGTGGCAAATGGGTAGCTTGTGTTTGTTTTCCTCGTATGTCATTTCTTTTCGAGGACGAAAAGTCTTAAGGGGGAGAGGATGTAATGACCCGTGTGTAACCCGTGTGTAAGGAGTTAACCACAAACACCTTGGATGTTGGTACACAAGTTTAAGGTAAGACATGAGCCCAAGAGGGGACTTTTGAGAGGTGCATGTGTCAAGCGATAGCGTACATTTATGCCCTAGGAAGATGCTAACAAGCGGTTTTAAGTTGTTTTGGCTGATCTTGGAGCTCATTTTTGACCTAGTAGATGGCCTCAAACAATTGGCGTGCAAGAACAAAAGTTTCTTAGAATGAGGTCCTCTATCTACCACAGAAATTTCAGAGCATTTGGAGCTGCACGTGAATTCACCCATTTCACGTGCAAGCATATTTTTGCTTCTCAGGCCTCTACAAGATGCAAGGAGACTTGGGGTAAAGTTTGAGTGCATTTGGAGCTGCACGCCAATTGGGGAATTGGCGTTCAAATTGGCGTGCAGGCATATTTTTGCATGGTTACCTTGGTTTTGTTATTCTAATCATCTTTTTCCAAAGGACTAGGTTGGAATAGTGAGTATTTTGGTGTGTATGGATGCGGAAAGGTTGTAGCTTGTGTAATCAAAACTACGTCGTTTTGATCCTGGGTTTCACTTAATCAAAACTACGTCGTTTTGATAATGGGAGGTCTATATAAGGATGAGGAGACTCCTTGTTCTAGGGTTAGGGTTCTTTTCGGCCGTCGCAGGAGAGAGAGAGAGAGAGAGAGAGAGAGAGAGAGGGAGAGAGAGAGAGGGAAGGAAGGAGAGTCGGCTTCTTTGCCAGGAGCGTCGTGCATGGGGAAGACAACGTCTAGCGTGGAAGCAAGAGCCGGAGGACGTTTTCAAGGTAGGGGTTCTGTCTCACCTGGTCTGTTCCTGGGGTTAGGCCCTGTGTAGAGGGTTTCTCGAGTTTCTATTGATATTGTTAGATTATTTATATGTAAATTCATATAGGTGTGACCTCCTATATGAATGTTGGCCTTCAATGGCGTGTTGTTTGGATATATGTATATATGCCTGCCAAGTGTTTGAAATTATGCCTGTGAGGTTGTGCATGTTATGTGTTTGAGGTAATGCCTGTGAGGCTGTGCATGTTATGTGTTTGAGGTAATGCCTTGTGAGGCCACGCACGTCAAGTGTGTTAGATTATGTCCGTGTGGCTGGGTTTATAAGCTTGTGGATATATGCATGCTAAGTGTTCGATGTTATTCCTGTGTGACTAAGCATACTAAGTGTTTGATGTTATGCCCGTATGGCCATGTGTGCTTTGCGTGTTTGCTTGTACACCCGGTGCCTGTGGAAGCCCGGGACTATTTTGTAGAACCCGGTGGGTGTGGAAGCCCGGGGCTGTTTTGTAGAACCCGGTGGGGTGTGGAAGCCCGGGACTGCTTTGTGGAACCCGGTGGCCGTGGAAGCCTGGGGACTGTTTTGTGGAACCCGGTGTCGTGGGGAAGCCCGGGACTGTTTTGTGGAACCCGGTGGCCGTGGAAGCCCGGGACTGTTTTGTGGAATCCGGTGGTTGTGGAAGCCCGGGACTGTTCCTGAAACCCGGTGGTTGTGGAAGCCCGGGAGTGTTTATGTACCAGCCCATGTATGATTGTGTTCTTTGTTATAGCCTGTAACTATATCTGGTGGAATAATTGTATCACGACACAGCACTTGTACACAAGGCATGTAGATATTAGGTGCATGGGATGGGTTGGGGAGACATGATCCCTACCGAGTCGTGGTTGCTCACCCCTCCTACCATGTTGTTTTCTTTACAGGAACCTACAGGCGTGTCACGCCCCGGATTTCCAACCCGAGGAAACCGGTACGTGACTCCCCATTCACCCACATGGAGGGCAATGGGGTTGGATTCCTGGATGCCACACAAGCAAGTCTAACAATTATAATAAATCAAATAAGCCACATCTTTATTTAATTCCAAAACATCAAAGGTTCACAAAACAACCAAGTCCCTGATTCTGACTCAATCCCTTAGTACATTCCCTTCCCTGGGGTTACATAAATCATAAAAGTACATTACTGAAATGAACAATAAAGTGGAGAGGGTCTTCCACCTTGGTGTATCCCCCTAACGCCTGTAAGTCCCTGGAAAACAAACAAACACAGTAGGAGGGGTGAGCAACCACAGCTCAGTAGGGATCATGTCTCCCCAACCCATCCCATGTTCCTAGCATCTACATGCCATGTGTACAAGTGCAGTGTCGTGATACAATGATTTCAACAGACATAATAACAACCACATCAACAATTTACAATCTTCCACTGCCACACAGGCTAACACTTTAACCACAAGTGATTTAACCGCCTCTTCAGGCCAAGTTATTTAACCGCCTCTTCAGGCCAAGTGATTTAACCGCCTCTTCAGGCCACTGGTTTAACCGCCTCTCAGGCAAAGTTCTTTAACCGCCTCTTCAGGCCAGATACCACAGTCAAGCACACAACACACATGGTCACTCAAGCATACAACCAAACACTTGGTGTGCACCCGTTCACAAGCGCACAAACCCAACCGTTCAGGCCATAGAGCAAACATCCAGCATACATACATACACTAAACCACAAGTCCAGTCACACGGACATATTACCAAACACTTAATGGGCATATACACACAGCTAAGTTCACACAGGCATTTCATCAAACATGTAGCAGGCATGTCGTACAGGCATTTTATCAAACACTTTTCATGCATCACACAAACACTAGAAACACCAAAATCGCCATTGAAGGCCAACATTCATATAGGAGGTCACACCTATATGAATTTACATATAAATAATATAACAGATATCTCATATTCTGCCCTAGGACCCTAGGACAGAGGAGGATTTAGGAAGAACAGAACCCCTACCTCAAGGAAAACGCGACAACACAGCAACGGTCTGATCCCAAGCCGAACGCCGTTCACCCACGAAGCACCGACCACCCACGCAAGACGCCCGGCAGCAACCAGGAGCTCCCCTTCCCTCTCTTTCTCTCTCCGCGACGGCTGGTGAAGCAACAAACCCTAAACCTAAAACAGAGGGACTCCTCCTCCTTATATAGACAACACAACATCAAAACGACGTAGTTTTGATTAAGTGAATCCCAGGATCAAAACGACGTAGTTTTGATCACACAAGTTACCACCTTTCCGCACCCATATAGGCCAAAATACTCGGAATTTCAACATGGTCCTTTGGAGAAAGTTCCTTAGAATGACAAAACCAAGGGAACCATGCAAAAATATGCTCGCACGCCAATTTGCACGCCAATTCCCCAATTGGCGTGCAGCTCCAAATGCACTCAAACTTCACCACAAGTCTCCTTGCATCTTGTAGAGGCCTGAGGAGCAAAAATATGCTTGCACGTGAAATGGGTGAATTCACGTTCAGCTCCAAATGCTCTGAAATTTCCGTGGTAGATAGAGGACCTCATTCTAAGAAACTTTTGTTCTTGCACGCCAATTGTTTGAGGCCATCTACCCTATCAAAAGTGAGCTCCAAGATCAGCCAAAACAACTTAAAACCGCCTCGTATACGCATAGCATCTTCCTAGGGCATAAAGGTACGTTACCACTTGTCACATGCACCTCCCAAAAGTCCCCTCTTGGGCTCATCTCTTACCTCACACTTGTGCACCAACATCCAAGGTGTTTGTGGTTAACTTCTTACACATGGGTTACACACGGGTCATTACATCCTCTCCCCCCTTAAAACTTTTCGTCCTCGAAAAGAAATGACGTACGAGGAAAACAAACACAAGCTACCCATTTGCCACCCGGCAAGCCACAACACCCAAATGGGTCATACACCGCGCACAAAGACATAACAAAGACATAACAAGGTACCACCATAATCCATAACCACATGCCTCACAATAATGCATATAACACATATCCGCATGTCGCAAATACACATCTCAAAACACATCACAATGAAGAACATATGTCTAAAAGACAAAACCAATACACCAAATCATACACAACTAATACAGAAAACACATCACAATCCTTGGCCAACAGCCACCAACAGCCACCTCCCACTCTTAAGGTTGTTTGGTCCTCGAACAACGCTCGGGTGTTGCTCACGCATCATGGACTCACATTCCATGTCTCCTGCCGCAGACGTGTCGGCCCCTAAAAGACAACACACCTTCCAAAATGCACATGCCGAGGCACATCGCCCACAACCATTCACATACCCGTGACCGAAGATATCACACCATAACACACATGAAGGTACGTACCCACGGACCCAATACAACACAAGCATGATAGGGAAACACATATTCGAATCTCACAAACAACCATTGTTCTCCTCACCTAACACATGTCACAAGTATTCACATGTCACGACAGTATAAGACATATACGCCCATCACTAACACGTTTAACAGATCACATAGGTCACAGAGCAACTCACATCATAAACACCACCACAAGGAACAACTCACAAACAAAACACTACTACACGTTTAACGTTCCACTGCCCATTCACCATCATTATAAACTCATCCGCAGGGACTGTCCTCACAACCTTCCCACCTTTGGACTTTTCGTCCCCGAAAAGAGGAAGCAGGTAGTAAACATCACGAGAAGACAACGCATGGGAGCAAGTCTGACAATAGTGAGGTCGAGAAACCTCCCACAAATTCGCTAAGACCCCAACAACCGAACAAGGCCAACACCATTAGCCTACGCGCGTCATAATAGAACCAACACTCCCCCAATTAACGGTACCCCAACAAGAACCCGCGACACCCCGAGATGTAGACCGCACCCTTACAGCTAGCACCAGGAGGCCACAATGAAAACAAATAAACGGGATAAGAGCATGATGTAAACCACAATCACGGTGCCACATTTGATATCACCACAAGAAGACAGCATCACAATTGAATCCCCTCACGCGAACGTAGAACGGGCTTAGGGATCCGAAGAATACATCTGCTAGCAAGCCACATTAAAACCCAACCAGCACCAATGATGGCTTGCCACAACTGACAATCCAGGACACAACTATACTAGGATGAAGTTTCCATTCGGTTACGCCAACATGATGCCCAATGGAGCCCAGGGATGACAAATTCAGATAGACACAACCACGGCAAGACTAAAAACTACGATCGGGCTAACACTAGTCACCAACGGTGAGAATCTACCAAAGAATCCCATGAACCGAACGCCACACAAATAACACCCTCTCGACTACGGTCGGATAGGGATCCACCAAGGTCCCACACGGCCTTCACGAATTGAGGCTTCTCTTACAACCCAAGTGATAACGCCTTACTCATCGCCAGACATTCCATGCGATAGGAATCCTTTGACGATGGGTAGGTACCAACAACATAGTTCTCTCCACCATGGAAAACTCTCCTACCCGCAACATGACAACAACGGAATCCTCTCGTGTCACCACTCACAGTCACAAGGGAATCTCCCACCATCTCCGCCATACCAACCATCACGTTCTATTCCTACACACCAATGAAACACTCAAATGGGCCAAGAAATACTCAGGCTTTAACCTCGGTTTAATGTGGTCACTACAATTCCTCCGGGTAGGCATAAGAAACAAGAAATGCAAACTCCCGATTCGGGACTTCCACGTTACTCCCAAACACCCCAACACCTTGATGGCATGAACCATCTCACTTACCCCGTTATACTGCACATGAAAGGTTTCCAAGGAGTACAGATGGAGGTCATCCGTCTACCACCACTGCTCTAAAACATACACCTTTGTGACATCTGTCCGACATAAATCTCTCCTCAAGGAGTAGCACTAACACCCCGTCCAAGCAAAAATGTCACAACCGACTCAACTCGGGCATCAAACAACCTTTTTTCCAGGACAACAACACTTTAATATTTAGCTTAGCCGGCCATCGCACTAGACAAGGTATAACATACACAACATCACCTAGAACACTCTCCTTCATCCTCACACCACATTTAATATTCTAATACACTACACCTCATCCTTCTCTATGCACATGTCACAACACCCACATGTAGTAACTCTGTTGTATACCTTTACCACGAATGCAATACATACAACAACACAATACCAAATTTCCAGCACCTTTGCAACACAAGCAATGGAACACAAGACACCTGACGAGCAGAACGTACCAGCCTTACACCTTCTCTCCTCCTCTAAGCCTACTCCCACAAGATACGAACCGAAGGAATGGCCCTACCACGCAAAAGCACACCCTTAGTCCTTAGAGAAAGATAGCCCGAACAAGGCCTGCCAAATCTCACTTGCTTACCTCTTTTTACCAAGTTGATGCACCGGGCATAACCCTCAAAACCCACTCATAGCCGATAGTTGAGCTCCAGAACACTTCACATTTTACACGTGTGCATCCCCATTTCACAACATGTTCTAAGAACATCACTCATGGTCTTTCACACTCGACAAACATGACACATGGCCACTGCTTGACCATCTGAGAACCCAGAACACCCATATAGTTATTAACCAGAACTTGCAACGACCACTCTAGCCAACAAGATAACGCTTCAAAGACTCTAAGAGAAGGCTATACTAGCTGCGTTTTCCCCTCAACCACAACGCTTGGAAAAGAAAGGTAACCATAGGAATATCCCTTTTAAGTAGTACTCCAACACACACCTCTATCCGTCGAAGAACATATTTCTATTAATCAAGGTTGCCAAGGGGGTGTCACACAATAACTCACAAGCCATCACCTCACACCTCAAGCTCTACTAGCTAGCCAGTCTAAATTCCCTCCCACTAGAAAAAGGGTTGCCTACAAGATTTGGTTACTTTGATTATCCACATGTGCCAAAATTGAATATCACTCACTTATAAAATCAACACCCGAGATACTCATTAGTTACTTATTATTCTTCTAGCGTTATAAATCTATATTTACTCTTTTTACTTATTTATTCCCTAACAGGTCACCAACCACATCCATTCGAAATGCTAACTCAAACGGGACATGATAAAGTCCACCCCGCCTCACATAACTAGTACGAGACTCAACCGACAACCCACCAAAGGGGCACGATACCACCAATGAAGTTCTGTCTTGCTTTTCCACCTGGCCTCACCTGGGTAGTCCTCCTGCCTCCAAATCGGGACTCGGCGTTGAGCTTTACCCCTAGCTCGCCGAGCCAGTCCCCTAACATCACTCCCGGACCGTACGAAGACGTCCTACTTTTCCACAAGAGGTAACACCGGCATCGCTTCTTGGCACACTCTCTGTTCCAAGTCCCGGCTGTCCACAACAAGCGTAATCTTTTGAGAAACAGGACTCAAACGGGAGTGTTGAGGGCCGACAGCTCCCGGCGTACCTCGCTCCCGATCGGTTGTCGAATTGCATCCCTCACCTCTGGAATAATCGAGCTCAAGACGCCAACCTCTGCCGTGATTAGTCTATCACCTTCACTGCGCTCTCTCACTTGCCCAACCTGGGTCGCGGCCTCCTCTCGTTACCTCAATAGTCGCACGGCTTATAGTTTCCGGAAACATTGGTTAAGCGAAAAGGTAGCGCTCCAGATTAACACTAAATGATCTCAACAATCGCGAGACCACTACCGACTAAGCGGCTTAAGCTATAACACGCATTATTACCACACAAGTCCATAGGTTCACATTTAACAGACTATACCAATTTTTACATTCCATTGCATTGCTCATAACCACGCTTATTTCACACAGTACCAAACAAATCACATGCTCAACTATTCACAGAACACCAAACAAATCACATTTTAAATTTTTTTTTAACAGTTCACAAGCCTCAAGTTTCCAAGCACACAGTTTCAATTCCACAATTTCTTTTCCATGTTTTCATGCTCGAACCATCACAAAATTTCAGAGTTGCACAATTGAAACTTTATCATGTTCAAACCTTTTATCCATGCAATTACACACACTGCACACATTTCGGTTCTCATTAAACCACATTGCACAAGCATCCATTCCATAAGCACACGACTCGGTTAAACAAGGACCTTTCCTTGTAGTCATGCTCAAGGTACTTCAAATAAAATCGAGTTACACAGTTCTCACCTTATCACATTATTCATATTTTTCTTTTATCACAATTAAAATTTTCACAGGTATCCACACCTTCACATATAACAACTAATGCAACTAGTGCCCTAATGCCAATGCATGCAAATCCTACCACAAGACCGGACTACCCCAAGTACACCTTGGAGGCTCCAAGAGGACCGTGTTGATCAGGCACGTCCCTCCAGGCTCCTCCAAAGGACCCAAGATAACCAAGTCCGCCCACTACCCTAGGCCAACTAGACCATGCTCTGATACCATATTGTCACGCCCCGGATTTCCAACCCGAGGAAACCGGTACGTGACTCCCCATTCACCCACATGGAGGGCAATGGGGTTGGATTACTGGATGCCACACAAGCAAGTCTAACAATTATAATAAATCAAATAAGCCACATCTTTATTTAATTCCAAAACATCAAAGGTTCACAAAACAACCAAGTCCCTGATTACAGCTCAATCCCTTAGTACATTCCCTTCCCTGGGGTTACATAAATCATAAAAGTACATTACTGAAATGAACAATAAAGTGGAGAGGGTCTTCCACCTTGGTGTATCCCCCTAACGCCTGTAAGTCCCTGGAAAACAAACAAACACAGTAGGAGGGGTGAGCAACCACAGCTCAGTAGGGATCATGTCTCCCCAACCCATCCCATGTTCCTAGCATCTACATGCCATGTGTACAAGTGCAGTGTCGTGATACAATGATTTCAACAGACATAATAACAACCACATCAACAATTTACAATCTTCCACTGCCACACAGGCTAACACTTTAACCACAAGTGATTTAACCGCCTCTTCAGGCCAAGTTATTTAACCGCCTCTTCAGGCCAAGTGATTTAACCGCCTCTTCAAAGCACTGGTTTAACCGCCTCTCAGGCAAAGTTCTTTAACCGCCTCTTCAGGCCAGATACCACGATCAAGCACACAACACACATGGTCACTCAAGCATACAACCAAACACTTGGTGTGCACCCGTTCACAAGCGCACAAACCCAACCGTTCAGGCCATAGAGCAAACATCCAAGATACATACATACACTAAACCACAAGTCCAGTCACACGGACATATTACCAAACACTTAATGGGCATATACACACAGCTAAGTTCACACAGGCATTTCATCAAACATGTAGCAGGCATGTCGTATAGGCATTTTATCAAACACTTTTCATGCATCACACAAACACTAGAAACACCAAAATCGCCATTGAAGGCCAACATTCATATAGGAGGTCACACCTATATGAATTTACATATAAATAATATAACAGATATAACTCATATTCTGCCCTAGGACCCTAGGACAGAGGAGGATTTAGGAAGAACGAACCCCTACCTCAAGGAAAACGCGACAACACAAAGAACGGTCCGATCCCAAGCCGAACGCCGTTCACCCACGAAGCACCGACCACCCACGCAAGACGCCCGGCAAGAACCAGGAGCTCCCCTTCCCTCTCTTTCTCTCTCCTGCGACGGTGGTGAAGCAACAAACCCTAAACCTAAAACAGAGGGACTCCTCCTCCTTATATAGACAACACAACATCAAAACGACGTAGTTTTGATTAAGTGAATCCCAGGATCAAAACGACGTAGTTTTGATCACACAAGTTACCACCTTTCCGCACCCATATAGGCCAAAATACTCGGAATTTCAACATGGTCCTTTGGAGAAAGTTCCTTAGAATGACAAAACCAAGGGAACCATGCAAAAATATGCCGCACGCCAATTTGCACGCCAATTCCCCAATTGGCGTGCAGCTCCAAATGCACTCAAACTTCACCACAAGTCTCCTTGCATCTTGTAGAGGCCTGAGGAGCAAAAATATGCTTGCACGTGAAATGGGTGAATTCACGTTCAGCTCCAAATGCTCTGAAATTTCTGTGGTAGATAGAGGACCTCATTCTAAGAAACTTTTTGTTCTTGCACGCCAATTGTTTGAGGCCATCTACCCTATCAAAAGTGAGCTCCAAGATCAGCCAAAACAACTTAAACCGCCCGTATACGCATAGCATCTTCCTAGGGCATAAAGGTACGTTACCACTTGTCACATGCACCTCCCAAAAGTCCCCTCTTGGGCTCATCTCTTACCTCACACTTGTGCACCAACATCCAAGGTGTTTGTGGTTAACTTCTTACACATGGGTTACACACGGGTCATTACAAGGCGTTAGGTGGGACCCCAAGGTGGAAGACCATCTTCATTATATTGTTCTCTTCGAAATGTAATTTTATGATTTATGTAACCCCAGGGAGGGAAATGTACCGAGGGATTGAATTGTAGTAAGGAACATGGTTGTTTTGTGAACCTTTAATATTTGGAATTAAATAAAGATGTGACTTATTGAAATTGTTAGACTTGCTTGTGGCATCCAGTAATCCAACCCCGTTGCCCTCCGTGTGGGTGAACGGGGAGTCACGTACCGGTTTCCTCGGGTTGGAAATCCGGGGCGTGACACAAAACCCATCTGATCGACCTGGGTTTAGCATCCTTCTTGCTGAACAAGTATCTCAAGGCAGCGTGGTCGGTGTAAACAATTACCTTAGTTCCCAATAGATACGATCGAAACTTATCACAAGGAAACACCACAGCGAGTAACTCCTTCTCTGTAGTAGTGTAATTGAGCTAGGCCTCATTGAGTGTGCGATTGGCATAATATATTGCCCTGAAAACCTTGTCCCATTTCTGCCCAAGCACCGCTCCGACTGCAAAGTTACTCGCATCACACATCAGCTCAAAGGGTTGCGACTAGTCTGGAGCTACTATCACAGGTGCTGAACTGAGCTTCTCTTTCAGCACTATAAATGCCTGAAGGCAGTCTTCAGAAAACACGAAAGGAACATCCTTCTCTAAAAGCATGCTTAGGGGCTTGGCAATTTTGGAGAAATCTTTGATGAACCGCTGATAAAACCCTGCATGTCCTAGAAAGCTCCGGATGCCCTTCACATTGGTGGGAGGAGGTAGACTCTCAATGGTGGAGATCTTCACTCTGTCTACTTCCAACCCAGCTATGGACACTCTATGCCCAAGGACGACTCCTTCCTTGACCATGAAGTGACACTTTTCCCAGTTCAAGACCATGTCCTTTTCCTTGCATCGGATCAACACGGTTTCCAAATTTCGATGAGATGGAAAAAGATGAACCAAATACCGAGAAGTCATCCATAAAGACTTCCATAATGTCCTCCACCAACCATTGAAATATTGCCATCATGCACCTTTGAAAAGTAGCAGGTGCGTTGCGAGACCAAATGACATACGCCTGAAAGCATACGTGCCAAAAGGGCACGTGAATGTAGTCTTCTCTTGATCCTCCGGGGCAACTGCTATCTGGTTGTATCCGGAATAACCGTCCAGAAAATAATAATACTGGTAGCCAGCTAACCGATCTAGCATTTGATCAATGAAAGGTAACGGAAAGTGGTCCTTACGAGTGGCTTTGTTCAGCTTGCGATAGTCGATGCACACGCGCCACCTGGTCACTGTGCGGGATAGAATGAGCTCGTTCTTCTCATTGCGTATCACTTGTCATGCCGCCCTTCTTGGGAACCATTTGCCTTGGACTAACCTAGAAGCTATCCGAAATGGCATATATGATGCCAGCTTTCCTCCACTTCAGAATCTCCTTGCCAACGACTTCCTTCATTGCAGGATTGAGCCTGCGTTGGCGCTCTACAATAGGAGTGTAAGACTCCTCCATCAGTATCTTGTGCATGCAAACCGCTGGACTTATATCTTTTATATCATTCAGGGACCACCCCAGGGCCTCCTTATGCTCCCTTAAGACTTCTATTAGCTGACTAGTTTCTTCTACTGTTAAGGACGCAGCTACTATCACAGTGTAACGCCCCTGTGTATCCAAAAAACTCGTACCTCAAATGTTTTGGGAGTTGCTTCGAACCGGCAAGGGTTCCATGATTGTTGAGGATTCAATTCTTTGAGGAAGGTCTCGCTCGACTTGTTCTTCCAAGACTTCATAAGTCTCTTCCGGTTCTGCCTTAGCAAAATCCACCTGCTGCAATTCGTGATCCAAACTTAAGTGATCATGCTCTCTTCGAAGTAGTTGTCCATGAATTCAGCAATCTGGTCAATCCAATAGCAGCTGGAATGATCATTCGCCTTGCGCATTGAACGCTCCATATTGAACACCACTGCGTCTTCATCCACACGCAGTGTCAACTCCCCTCAGTTTACATCGATCAAGGCCCTTCCGGTACTCATGAATGGCCTTCCAAGAATCGATTGGACTCCTTTATCTTCCTCTATTTCCAATACAACAAAGTCCACTGGGAAGATAAAGCGATCCACCATGATTAAAATGTCTTCAATAATGCCCGCCGACTTCCCTATCGAGCGATCAGCAAATTGTAAAGATATAGAAGTGGGCTTTATTCCAGTCAAACCCAGTCGCCGATAGATGGACATTGGCATCAAATTGATACTCGACCCTAAATCACATAGGGCTTGCTCCAGTCGCGAGGTGCCAATGGTGCAGGTCAGAGTGAAACTCACCGGATCTTTAAGCTTGGGTGGTAGCTTGTGCTGCACCACTGCACTGATATCGTTTGTGAAAGCCACTATCTCACGATCGGTGTAGCTTCTCCTCTTGACAGCAGATCCTTTAAAAATTTGGCGTAGCCAGGCATTTGTTCCAAGGCTTCTATGAATGGGATGTTCACCTCCAGCTTCTTGAAAACGTCTAAAAATTTCTGGAACTGAGCATCTAACTTCTTTTTCCTCAGCCTTTGAGGATACGGCATAGGAGGTTAATACAGAACGGGAGCGCTAGCTTCAGGCTAACTGGCTATCGGTTGACTACTTCCAGCCTTTTCCTTTTGGTCCTTATCTTCGCTCGGACCTCCTTCTTTAGCTTTCTCCTAGGCGTCTTGTTCCGACTCCTCCTTGTTTGGCTTGATTTTCTTACCTCCAGCTGGTAGTTCTTTCCCACTTCTAAGCATTATAGCTTTGCATTGCTCCCTTGGGTTGACCTCCGTATTGCTGGGAAAAGTATTTGATGAAGATGGCCTAACTGCATTTGCTACCTGGCCAATCTGCTGCTCTATATTCTTCATAGCAGCTCCAAGATCCTGGACAGAAGTGGTAAGGGACTCAATCCTCGTCTCCCCCTTACTCATTCTGTCAGTTGCTTGCTTAGCAAATTGATAAAAGAAGTTCCGCATCTCCTCATCCTTTGCCTTCTCTTTGTCTTCCTCCTTTTGTTGAGGCATCTTCTGGAACCCAAGGAGGAAGTTGTGGCCGAGAATGTTCTCCATCTTGTCTTGCTCCATTAGCAGGGACCTTATTCTGCCTTTGCCATAAGTAAGGTTGTTGTTGAAATTGTTGAGGTCCTCCCTGATTCTGGAAGTTGTTGGGCTGAGGAGGATTCTGGTACTGATTTGGACTCTGAAATTGTCTCTAGAATCCTCCACCTCGATTCCCAACATATTGGGCCTCTTCGTATAGCCGGGCCGCAGCAGTATCTTCGATAATTGCCTTGGGTTGCTCGGCTACGCCCTCCATGCGAACAGCCATCATCGACATTTGCTCCGTCGGCAACTCCATCTTCCTTGTCAACTCATCGAACCGAGTTGAATTTGATGAGTTTGATACCGCGGCCACCGGCTCGGCTCTAGGGACCGCTTGTCATTGGACCATTGGCAATTGGACAATGCAATTCGCTCTATAAGCTCCACTCGCTGTAAGGCTCCATCATCATTAATGCTCCTCCAGTGGCCGCATCTATCATGCTCCTTGTATTTGCGTGCGGACCGCATAAAAAGATTCTACTTGTAACCATTCTGGCCGCCATGATTAGGACACCTCCTAACCAAGTCTTTGAATCGCTCCCAAGCCTCGTACAGCCGACTCATCACCATCTTCGGGTGAATTGATTTATTTCGCTCCTTAAATGAATAACTCTTGTTGGTGGAAAGTACTTGGAGAGAAACTTCTCCACCATTTGGTCCCATGTGTGTATGCTTCCAGGCAAGTAGGGACTGGAACCAACCAAGAGCTCGGTCCTTCGGTGAAAACGGGAAGAGTCGCAACTTAATGGCGTCATCCGAGACTCCATTGATTTTGATGGTGTCGCAAATTTGCAAGAATCGCGCTAGATGGTTGTGTGGATCATCTAGTGCCGAGCCTCGGAATGCATCTTGCCCAACCATCTCGGAAGCGCAGGCTTGACTCAAAGGTATTTGCTTGGACCAACACCCTTCTAATGCCTAAGTACTCATCCAACAGTACAGGTCTAGCATAATCCATGAAGGTCCTAGGCTGATAACCTCCTTGGCCGTTGTGTCCCTGATTGTCTCTTGCTCTGTTTTCAGCCATGATTTCTTCACACAAGGTATTTAAGCCTTCCAAGTCGTTGTTTGTCGCAGCTAATACCCTCTAAGCTCTTCATGCTTCTCGCAACGTCCGTTCGATTTCGGGATCATATGGCAATAACTCACCCCTGGTGTGACGCATACACAGAGGAATTTTCTCAAACACGTATGGTGCACCCCTGGAAAATGGCAAAAACAAAGAAATACCAGGTAACACCGTACTAGAAAATTAAAAGAAAGTAAAAATCCAGATCACAAATAAACTTAAGCACCTAATGTCACTTAATCCTAACAACGTTTGGCTTGCCTCCACGGCAACGGCGCCAAAAACTTGACTCGTATAAATTGTGTCTATAGGTTTTTGCAGCAAGTACACTGGTCAAGTAATAAAATGGAGTATTAAGACTTCGGTTGTCGAACCCACGGGGAGGTAGCTAATGCTGTTAAGCAGCGAACACTAAGCTAACGAGTTGATTTTATGTCTGGACAATTGATTTTTTTTGTGCAAATAGTTTGAACGAAAAGTGATTAAATCAGAATGTTGGCAAGTTGTTGGTATAGAAATTTCAGTGATTAAGGATCTAGGGTCACAATGTTTACCACCCAATCAATTGTAATAGTCTGGTTATGGCTCTTGTTCTTGATTTATGTTCTAGTTCATGTTCATGTTGATTATCTCCTACCTTTCTTACATTTGGTCCATGCTAAAATAGATTTAAGACTTTTATCCCATTTGGTCCATGTAAATAAAAGTGATCAAGGTAGATAAACAATCTAATAGTTCTGGACTTGGTCCATCATACAATATTAAATCTAATTCACTAGTGTTCCACCCTAGACAAGGGCTAAGATTACCTAATTATGCATAAACTAGGCATTTCCATTTAAGCAAGTGAATTAAACAAGAACTGAATTTTATTTTATTAAACAACCATAACCAAACTGAATACAATTTATTGGAGGCTACATTGCTCCCCTAGACTAACAAAACTACTCCATAATCATGACAAAAGCAATAACAATTACAAGAAAGAACATGATTACAGTACCAGGACAATAAAGGAAGACCCCAAGATGAACCAGGACTCCAGCCTCCAAAGACTCCGGCGTCTGCTGCCCAAAATCACTCCTTGCCAAGGACAATCCGATCTTTTAGCAATGGCTATAGCTCTTTTTCAGAACTCAGATCGGATTCTCTCCCTCAAGATGCTTTACAATGCCTCCAAAACCCACTATTTATAGGATTTAGTGGGCCAAATTAGGGTTACAAAAGGTGTGCCCTAATTATAAATGTGGTCGCAGCCAAAACGACGTCGTTTTGGTTAGTGACACTATTTAACGTTCTAGGCTCAATAACACTCAAACTATACCAAATTTGACCCCAGTTCTTTAAAGGAAAATGATTAAAACAACAAAAACATCATTTGGAGCTCAAAAATGCCCGCACGTGAGAAAACCCTTTTCACGTGCAGCTCAATTCGACTCAAATTTGCTCCAAAGCTTCCTCTAGATTTGTAGAAGGCATCTATGCAATAAACTCCTTGCACATGAGAATGCACGTGAGAAAGCCTTTGCATGTGCACATTGATTTTGCCTTCATTTTGCTTCCATCTTCTTCCTACAGCTTCCTCTTGAGTGTATGGAGTGATCTAGCCAAGGTGTGTGGGAAAAGGTTGCTCCAAAACCTGAGTACCACTATACACCAAACAGGGTCTTCCTAGGGGTTAGAGCAAATATGTGTAAAATATCATGCAAATAGGTACCAAACATACTCTAGAACACCCTAAATAAGACCTAGGATAACGGCATAAATGTACGTTATCAGTCACTTCATGACCTGCATCACACAGCTGACCGACGGATGTTGGATTATATTTCATTTCTTCAACATGCAAGACATCCTTCAGTTTATTCTTTCCCCATTTTGAAAATCCTAGCCCCTTAATTTTTAAAGAGTTATCATTGCCAAATCTTACCTTGCCAGATTTGTCCTTGTTCACATCTGGCAGTTTCTTTAGGTCACCAGTCATGTGACATGGGCAGCCACTATCAAGGATCCACTATCTGTCCTTGATGTCTGCTTTTAATGCAATCTCAGCGATATGAGCCACTTTCTTCTCCTTATCCATATAGACTTGTTTTACTTTAGACTAGAAGCGTTCTTGCTGTTTTACTTTAGACTAGAAGCGCTCTTCCTGTTTTACTTTAGACTTGAAGCACTCCCCCTGAGGCGTAGGCTTTACAGTCTTCTGAGATGCTTTATCTTTCCTTTTCTATTGAACTTTCATAGTGTTCTTGTTCTTATTCTGCTTAGGAATAAATACTTTCCTTGCACCGTGACGTTCAGTGCCACACTTATCACAAACCTCTAAGTTTGCAAGTACAGCAAACTTATTGTTCGTGATAATGGGCTTAGGCTTCCACCAGCAAGAAGTCTCATCATGTCCTTGTTTCTGACAATAAGCACAGAAACTTCTTACTGGTTTCCTTCTTTCCGTAGGATACAAGCTCTTTTTGGATGTCTTCATCTCTATTCTAGAAGCTTGTACCGAATACCTCCACCAACAGAATCTAGCCATGTAACCCCATGTCACACAGTAGTAGCAGTGACCCTGAAACCTGGTGTTACTAAGCTTCTGGGTATCTGGGATCTTCTTGAAGACAGGCTTGGCTCTGATGGTTGGCTTCATAGGTTTACCTTCTTTCATGAGGGGCATCCACACATTTTTGAAAATGACATATGCATTAGATTTCTTCACATTCTTGGAAAACTCAGATTTCTAAATGCATTTGTTCACTCCTGTAGTCTTGACCTCCTTCGGGTGTCTCTCCATCTCCTCATCATTTACACCACCCTTCCCTTTCTTGTTGATCTGGGTCACAATAGTGGTCTTCGTAGGATTGTCATGGAAATCTGGATTGATACCCTTCCTACCGCCCGCAATGTTGCCTCGGTTTTCCGAGCTTCTTGTGGTGTGATGAGTGATGTGATCTGGAAACTTCCAGGAGGTTGAGGGAGTGGTCTGGTCTTTTGAGATTTTCTTGCGAAGGCTTACCAATTCTTCTTCAAGTCTCTAGATGGTCGTGTCTCCTGTGGTGAGTCCTGTGGAGATGTCATCGCATATCTTTATTTGATCCTCTAACTTGAGCTTTAGGCTGACAATTTCCTTACAGAACTTCTTTGAGTCCTCCACAACCTTTTCCTTCTCCCCTCTGACTTCTCCAAGCTCTCCCTTGGCTTGATTGAGCTCTCCCTTGAGCTGCCTAATCCTACATCCTCTTATGCGGATCTCTTCTATTGCAAGCTCGAGCTCCTCCTCCAGATCAACTTCTCCTTCTTCTTCGCCTCATCCTCCTCTCGAGGTAGTGCTGCCATTATCTTGCCTCTATCATGGCAACAAAGGAATAATCGATGAGCATTCATATTCATCACCAGATTCGGAAATTCGGCTTAAATAGTTCTTGTGTGAGCCCTTCTTCTTCCGTGGAGGCCTGGTCTCCTTGTGGAATTGCTTCATTAGTATGATGACTTGTCACGCCCGGATTTCCAATCCGAGGAAACTGGTTTGTGACTCCCCTTTACCCACGCAGAGGATAAGGGGGTGAAACAATTTATTAATTTACAATGAGAAAATAATTCACACATGACAATACAAAACATCCACAATGATTGACCATAAACCAAACCACAGTAAATTTTCCATAAGAAAAACCACTTCTTTATTAATTTAAAGAAAACCCTTTTACATCATTTTCCCCCGTAGGGGTTACAATATTCTTCCCAAAATAACATAATAGATATACAGCAAAACAATACATTCGGCCTCCACCTTGGAATTCCTCCTTATGCCTGTAGGTTCCTAAAAGAAAAGAAACAACACACAACAGGAGGGGTGAGCAACCACAACTTCGCAGGGATCATCTCTCCCCAACCCATCCCATGCTCCTAACATCTACGTGAGGACGTGTACAAATGCAATGTCGTGGCAATAGTATATTAACAAGTTATGAACTACACTTATAATTAAAGCAACGTATAAACAGGCACAACAACAGCCACAGCCACACTGGCTCCACAGTCACAGCCACACTGGCTCCATAGCCACAGCCACACAGGCTCACATACAAACACAGCGCAATAATATGCATTTACATAACAGCAAATAACTCATGTAATTCAACAACAACACACAAATCTTTATTAACATATCCACATATTATGTTCACAACATAACTCCCCTGGAAACCCCAAGGATGCGACCCTACCGTAGGACTAATCCTAACGAACTCAACCACGGAGCGAATAGCGCACACCCCAATGGCCCCTAAGGTCCACCGCCATGAGAACGAACCCGGAATCCCCAAACCTCGGACTCAACGACATATCCAAACATAACGCCATTGAAGGTCAACATTCATATAGGAGATCATACCTATATGAATTTACATATAAATATATATATATATATATATATATATATAAACAATATCTACAAACGTCTACCATAGGACCTAACCCTAGAATGGGTTCAAGAAAGAACAATCCCTACCTCGGAAGGATCCTCCTTGCTCCTGCTCCCACGCTAGACACTGATCACCCATGCCATTTAGGTCCAGTAGCCACGATCAGGAGAGTTCTCTCTCTCTCTCTCTCTCTCTCTCTCTCTCTCTCTCTCTCTCTCTCTCTGCGACGGCTGACAACAATGAGGAACCCTAAAACAAAACAAAAGACATCTCCTTTTATATACCCTACACTTATCAAAATGACGTAGTTTTGATAAGTGACACCCAGCATCAAAACGACGTAGTTTTGATAAGTGGAACACATTTTAACCTTCCCGCTTTCACACAGGACGAAATACCCACAATTCGAACATGGTCCTTTGGGAAAAAATGATCAGCATAACAAAACTAAGAAGTCGGTGCAAAAAATATGGCTGCACGTGACAAAGGCCATTGTCACGTCCAACCTCCAAATGTCCTAGGATTTTGCCACAAGCCGTAGAACATTGTCTGGAAGGCTCCCATGCAAAAACCCCTCTGCACGTGACAAAGGCATTGTCACGTGCAACCTTAATTTGCTCCCTCTTGAGCTCATCTCTTGCCTCATGCTTGCTCATCTATATACAAAGTGTTCTTGCCCATGTATATGAGAAGAAATCTCCCAAAGACCTGACAATTGCCACTCAAAAGGCGTAACTGTGACTAACTCCTCACATCCCAAAACACGGGTTATTACATCCTCTCCTCCTTAAGACTTTTTGTCCTCAAAAAGAAACTACATACCCCTAGAGCCGCAAGGAATAACAAACACATGCAACCCATTTGCAAAACCGCAAGCCACAACACACAAGTGGATCATACACCACACACAGCACATAACTAGACATACATCCACAAACGCAACAAAACACCACCACAACGCATATAACATATACTCGCATGTCACAAATACACATCTCAAATACAAATTAATGTCTAAAAAGATAAAAGATACACAACACATCGTGAACAACTAGTATAGGAAATCACATCACTATCTCCTGGCCAACGACCACCTCCCACCCTCAAGATTGTTCGTCCTCGAACAACTCCAGTCTTGTTCACGCATCATGGACTCACGTTCCCATGTCTCCTCCTCAATGCCATGGTGCTGCCACAACACACGAACCAAAGGAATAGCACGACCACGCAAATGCTTCTCCCGTCGATCCAGTATACGGATAGGGGCCTCAACAACGGACATGTCATCCTCAATTTCCAATGTCCCCTAATCAAGCACATGAGTTGGGTCAGGATGATACTTCCTCAACTAGGACACATGGAACACATTTTGCACCCGACTCAATCGCGGTGGTAAGGCTAACCGGTAGGCCACTGGCCTCACACGAGCCACAACCTCAAAAGGACCAATAAACCGCGGAGATAGCTTGGAACCGCGCCCAAACCGGCGATGGCCACAAGTGGAGATACACGAAGGAACATATGATCTCCCACAAAAAACTCTAAAGGTCGCTGCCGCTGATCGGCATAAGATTTTTGTCGACTCTGAGCTGACAACAAGCGCTGACGAATCAACTTGACCTTCTTGGTAGCCTCTTGAACCAACTGTGGTCCCAAAAAAGCTGCCTCCTCTAACTTAGTCCAACACAAAGGTGATCGACACAGTCTGCCATACAATGCCTCAAAAGGAGCCATCCCAATGGATGCCCGATAAGCGTTGTTGTAGGCAAACACCACCAAAGGAAGGTGAGTTGCCCACGAACCCCCAAAATCTAACACACAGGCCCTCAACATGTACTCCAAAGTCTGATTTGTCCTCTCTGTCTGACCGTCAGTCTCAGGGTGAAAAGTTGTACTCAAGTTAAGCTTGGTCCCCATAGCCTCCTGCAAGCCTAGCCAAAAACGAGAAGTAAACCTCGAATCTCTGTCGGACACAATCGACGATGGCACTCCATGAAATCTCACATTCTCGTTCACATAAAGTTGACTCAACACCCCAATGGAATCCCTCTCTCGAACGGCAAGGAAATGGGCCGACTTCGTTAGCCGATCCACAATCACCCATATCATGTCTTTCCTCCCAGTAGTGGGTGGAAGGCCAGTCACAAAATCCATCGCTATGTGGTCCCACTTCCACTCTGCTATCGGTAATGGTTGCAACATACCTGCTGGCCGCTGGTGCTCAGCCTTCACCTGTAACAAGTGAGGCACTGCTGAAACAAATGCGGTCATGTCACGTTTCATCCCAGGCCACCAAAAATGCCCCTAAAGTGCATGGTACATCTTCGTACCCCCTAGATGCACAGTAACTCTAGACTGATGAAAATCCCGCATCACCTCATCTTTGAGAGAAGAAGCCACTACCAATCGTCCCTGAAAGGACAACTCATACTCAAGACCCTCGGTCTAATCCACAGATAGCTCGCCAGCCTCAATATGGGCACAGAGAACCTTACAGTCTATATCACCTAATTGTCCCTCCCAGACTCGCTGATACAACTCAGGCACGACAACAATAGGACTCAGGACTATCCCACCATCACGAGCAATAGGCTACAACCGCAACATTGCTAATCGCTCCATCGGCTTCCACTCTCTCCTGCCACCTCAACTTTCCCTTTCCTGCTCAACGCATCGGCCACGAGATTACCCCTGCGGGGCGTAGGCAAGAGTAAAATCAAAGGTCCGCAACTACTCCACCCATCTCCTCTTCCTCAAATTCAAGTCCCTCTCAGTAAAGATGTCTTGAAGGCTCTTGTGATCCGAGAACACCACAAACTTTTCCCCCAATAAGTAATGTTGCCAACTCTTCAAAGCAAATATAACGCCGCCAACTCAAGGTCATGAGTAGGGTAATTCGCTCATGTGGTTTTAACCGCCTCGACCCATAAGCTATCACACCGTGCTCTTGCATAAGCACATATCCCAAACCAACCCTGGATGCATCACAATACACCTCATATGGGATGTCCTCCCTAGGCAACCTCAACACAGGTGCGGTCGTCAAACGGGTTTTGAGATCCTCAAACGCCCGTCGACACTTATTAGTCCACTTAAACTTCACTCCCTTCCGAGTCAACATCGTCATAGGAGCTGTCAAATGGGATAATCCCTCTACAAAACGACGGTAATACCCTGCCAAGCCAAGGAAACTACGAATCTCAAAAACATTGGTTGGCCTCTTCCACGATGACACCGCCTCAATCTTAGCTGGGTCCACTCTGACGCCCCCAGCTGACACTATATGGCCAAGGAAACGAACCTCCTGCATCCAAAACACACACTTGCTAAACTTAGCATACAAATGTCAGTCCCTCAAGGTTTGCAACACCGTTGCCAAATGCTCCACATGCTGCCTCTCGGTCTTGGAATACACCAAAATATCATCAATGAACACAACTACAAAAGAATCCATGTATGGAACAAAAACTTGGTTCATTAAATGCATAAACACTGCTGGTGCATTAGTGAGTGCAAAAGGCACCATTACCCACTCATAATGCCCATACCTGCACCGAAAAGCAGTCTTGGGGATGTCCTCATCTCTAACCCTCAACTGGTGATACCCCGATTGCAGATCTATCTTTGAAAACCACTGGGCCCCACTCAACTTGTCAAACATCTATTCGAGGCAATAGATACTTGTTCTTCACGGTCACCAAATTCAGCTTCCTGTAGTCAATGCAAAGACGAAGCGTACCATCCGCCTTCTTTGCAAAGAGCACCGGAGCACCCCAGGGTGAGGTACTCGGTCCGATATATCCGGTGGCCCGCCAACTCCTCTATCTGCCTTTGAAGCTCCCTCAATTCAGCTTTGATACCATTTTGTCATGCCTCGAATTTCAAACCTGAGGAAACCGGTTCGTGACTCCTCTTTACCCATGCGGAGGATAAGGGGGTAAAATAATTTATTAATTTACAATGAGAAAATAATTCACAAAGGACAATACAAAACATCCACAATGATTGACCACAAACCAAACCACAATAAATTGTCCATAAGAAAAACCACTTCTTTATTAATATAAAGAAAGCCCTTTTACATCATTTTCCCCCCATAGGGGTTACATTATTCTTCCCAAAATAACATAATAGATACACGACAAAACAATACATTCGGCCCCCACCTTGGAATTCCTCCTAACGCTTGTAGGTTGCTAAAAGGAAAGAAACAAAACACAACAGAGGGGTGAGCAACCACGGCTCAGTAGGGATCATGTCTACCCGACCCATCCCATACTCCTAGCATCTACGTGAGGACATGTACAAATGTAATGTCATGGCAATAGTATATTAACAAGTTATGAACGCACTTATAATTAAAGCAACGTATAAACAGGCACAACTATAGCCACATTGACTCTACAACCACACAGGCTCACATACAAACACAACGTAATAATATGCATTTACATAACAAAAATAACCCATGTAATTCAACAACCAACACACAAATCTTTATTAACATATCCACATATTATGTTCACAACATAACTCCCCTAGAAACCCCAAGGTTTCCCCCACTCGACCCTACCGCAGGACTAATCCTAACGAACTCAACCACGGAGCGAATAGCGCACACCCCAATGGCCCCCAAGGTCCACTACCATGAGAACGAACTCGGAATCCCCAAACCCCGGACTCAACGACATATCCAAGCATAACGCCATTGAAGGTCAACATTCATATAGGAGATCTGATAGACAAGATTTTTAGCCTCTCTAAAAGAGCTAGCTAATGTCGTTAAATCTCTCTTCAAAATAATAAATTTCCTAAGTTTGCACTAAAAGAATAGCAGCAAGAAAGGGGTCGAACCCACAGGGATTAGCCTAGTTCTCTAGTTCTCAAATCAAATCACCCAATTACTCTTGTTCTATAAAATGTCTTGGCAAAAAGTTTTCTTTTTTAAACTAAAGATCTAATTTTTATTTGGTTTTCTGAATAAACAAAGAAAGTAAACTGATTTTAGGATTAAGATTCAAGGATTAAAAGCATCTAGGGTCACAATTTCACCTCCCTATGTTATCTCTACTGGTTCATGGTATTAGGGTTGTCTGATTGAAAACATGCTAAACATAAGCCAAGGACAACAAATGGTCATTGAGGTCCTTTTAAGAGTTGTATGCCAGAATGGTCATCTAAACACACAAACATGCAAAGCCAATAAATCATACTTGCAAAAGGATAATGATCACACCAATTACAAATAAGTTATGAATCTCAATCCGCCCTGGACTAGGGCTAAGAATACCAAGGTGTACATCCAAAGATAGAATTAAGAACAGATTCATAAAACATGCAAAACTTCAATCATCCAAACCCAATATTCATAAACACAGCAAAGCAACAAGGGGGCTACATTGCTCCCCTAGATTAAAAGACTACTCACGCATGATTACAAGCAAACACAAAGCAGAAAAGCTCAACATCTTCTTTTTGATCACGCGCACAGCAAAGCTTTAAATCCAGGCTCCAAAATCCGCGACGGCTGCTGCGACGGTTGCTCTCCTAGGTCAAGGAGCACCTCCAAGTCGTGGAGCCTCTCTCTCTCTCTAAAAACGTGTAGGGGGGTTAGGCATGCATAACAGAGGGTGTGGATGCTGTATTTATAGAGGTTGGATGGGCCTTGAGGTGTGTAACCTAGCCCATCTATCAAAACGACGTAGTTTTGATAAGTAACACTCGAAACATTAAAAACTCTATCTTCCACCCACAATTTGGACTTGGGCCTTCAGGAACAAATGATCAGCATGGAAAAACGATTGGATCGGTCCAAAAATATCTCTGCACGCCAATTTGCACGTGATATGGTGAATTCACGTACACCTCCAAATCAGCTCAAACTTCTCCCTAAGCTTCCTTGCATCATGTAGAGGCCTGAGAGGCAAAAATAGGCTTGCACGTGAATTGGGTGAATTCACGTTCAGCTCCAAATGCTCTGAAATTTCTGTGGTAGGTAGATGACATCATTCTAAGAAACTTTTTGTTCTTGCACGCAAATTGTTTGAGGCCATCTACTTTGTCAAAAGTGAGGTCCAAAATCTGCCAAAACAGCTTAAAAACGCATGTATTTGCAACTAGCATCTTCCTAGGGGTTAGAGCAAATATATATGATATATGAAGCAATAAGGCTCTAATCATGCTCTTAAACATCCTAAATAAACACTAGAATAACGGCATAAAATGCACGTTATCAAATACACCACACTTGAACCATTGCTTGTCCTCAAGCAAAAACATACAAGCATGCAAAAATAAAATAAACACGCATCAAACGGAAGAAAAATAAAATAACAATCAAGAAGAATCATGGTTTCCTAAGCATGCAACTCTATCATGATGAAATGGGAATTTAAGCATCAAAATGAGTCATAACTTAGTTCATTCATGTCCATATCCCTAGTCCAACAACCATGCAATATCTCCACTTAAATTTCAGAAATGAGCAAGCAACCCATGATAAAATAGCACCTAGTTTCCCTTTAAGTTCTTACCAAGGATAAGCGGCCTCACTCAAATATAATAATTCTCATGCCCAAATACCTATCAATGAACAATGGATGGAAAACTCTATCTCTACACTCGCCATCGCCTATTGATTAAGTACTTGCCAAGCAATCATGAGAGTTCCCTATTGTGCTCATCAAAAAAAACACACTCTCTATTCTACTTTACTTGAACTCACACTCTAATCTAATAACTGATAAAACAAAACCATGAGCTAAAGAATTGAGCTCAACACTCTCAAATAAACAAAAACTCGGCCAATGTGGCTACAAATCTAAACAATCACATATAAACATCAAGCCATTGAGGCTTTTATTTTGAATCCTTCTTTTTTTTTTTTTCTGTTTTTTTTTTTCTTTTTTTTTAAGTAATAACCTTACAAGGTTGCATTTTATGCTCTCCCTTGATGGATTATTCACTCTTTTTTTTTTACTCACATAACACATAAATAAGACCGATTTTTCTAATGCAAACTCCTTGCCATTTTGCTACATAAGGAGAGACGAAATTCATTGATGTCTCACATCCCATTTTCCAATTAAGTGATGGCTTTTTCACATTCGATATCACGACCTTTTCCAATAATATCACACAATAAAGAAAAGAATGCAAAGACAATCCACAATGACTCAGAGGTCTTGCATCCTAACTCCACACCAAACACCGAGCACTAATAAGTAATCATATGCTTACTTGACTCCTACCATTAAATAACCAATGTTGAATGCAAGATGAGTAGCAAATCAAACTATTACCCATACCCCATAAATGTCACTCAAGGGCTAAAAAGAAGCTGTTCTCATTTTTCATTTCTTTTTCACTCAACTTTAAGGGTTACTTAGGTCTATCATAGCATTTCATGCTCAGCTAATATTCAAAACTCAGCTCCAAAAACATGGTGATATCATTCAAAAGATAAAGACATGATTAAACCAATTCAGAGCACATGTTAACTACTTTAACACCCTTATCACAACATGATACTAATGTGGCATAAAAATTAAATTTTAAGCCAAAATTGCATACTTAATATCCATGTCTCCACAAGCAAATCATTCAAGCAAACAACTCAAACAATCATGCAACTAAAAACCGTTTTTTTTTTTTTTGTTAAATTAAAAATAAAACATGCAATCACAACATAAAAGACAAGCAAGTGGCTCAAGTCACTCCCATACACCACACTTAAAATATGCTATGTCCGCATGGCATAAAAGAAGGAGTAGGAAAAACACTTACCCCTGGTTTGGCACCTCGTAATAGTAGATGACATTGGCCACCATTCGTCGCCCCGAGCCACAAAGTCGGCCGATGTCTCGCCGCGCACTTCCCAATTTTCCTTCCCTTGCAGAATACCCATCATGTAGTAGCAAACAAAGATCCCACAATTGAATTGGTCAGGTTGTTGGGGAATTTGCATTTCATTGTAGTGAATAAGAGGAAGCTTGTCCGCCAACAAGCCTTCTTTGATCATTGCCACTTTCATGCGTTTGATGAACCCATGCACTAACCGTGTCTTTTCCGTCTAGCAAACCCTTCGCCTTGGCTTGGATCATATAGACAAAGCATGGCCTACATCCCGATTCACACCGGACAAGTACATAGTGGCGGTCAATGTGCACCGGAATCGGCACCTCATGCATACCATGCCAAGGGCGGTGCCCTTCATTCTCTCCATTAATGCGTTGGCGCCACACCTCTTCGGACAAGGGTTGATTGAAAAGCTCACACAAGCATGATGGAAGTGTACCCGGTTAAGGGGTAATTATGAGGCTCATCCTCCACTACATACCGCATGGTCCTGGAAGAGGTCTATCTCGTCGGCATAGAGATATTCATTCTCGAGATCCTCTTCAAGCTAAAAGGAGTGAAGATATCATTATCCCGTATAAATCGAGCCCTATGACCTGTGGAATTGATGAATTCTTCAAATGCCGCTTGGCTCTCTTGGGACGATAAAGCTGGATTAATGATTAAATGAACAGGGAGGGCCAAGTAGATCTTCAAGTTCAGCAGGCATGTATGCACCCCAAGATACTGGAAGTATAGCAGGCACCAAGGGCCTGAGAATATACGGGATCGTAAAAGGCCGGAAGGGTGAATACCCTGCTGCTGGCTCTGCCTCCTCTTGAGGTTGGAAGGGTGAATACCCGTTCTTGGCGCCGCCTCCTGCGGGTGAGAGTAAGATGGCCGAGCGAAGGTTCGGTTGAGGTGGATCTGCCTGGGCTGGATAAGCATCTTCGAGGGGGATGGAGAGGGTTCTTCATCAGATATCTCCACTATAGGAGAACGTTTGGATGCTTTCCTCTTGCTCAAAGCCTTCCAGATTTTGCCTAGGAGGCCCTTGACTTCTTTATTGTCCTTCCTCAGGGCCTCCACCTCGCTGCTGGGTTCTGGCATTGGCCTCCCTGAGCTGCTTGTGTTTCTTGCCTCCAAGCTTCAATAGATGCAGCAGGAGGAGCTTCTGGGGCCTCCCATGCTCTAGGTGATGCATGAGCAGCTACATCCTGGGGCCTCCCATGCTCTGGTTCTAGGTTGTGAAGTAGCTTGTTGGTCTCCGAGAGATGAGGGCCATTAATTCTTCAAATTGGGCATTAGTGATGTGCCCATTAGTGATCGCCCAATTGATGACCTCCACTTCGCTCACCACCTGCCCACTAATGCCTTGAAAGAAATTGAAAATGTCTTCTTTGTGTACATTGAACCGCATGTACATGGCAGTGAGTCTGTATAGAGTCTGCTTCCTTTGATCCAAATGAGGAGAGGTCTCCCTTGCAAAGTCGTGGATCGCTCCACATGAACACCGTGCCTAGCGGGCGTGATGGAGGAGGAACATTGGTTGCCCAATGACCTCTGGTGCTGACCCCCAAACCTCCTTCGACTTGCAATACTCTTAACACCCGGTGAGAAGGAAAAGTAATGCTCTCCATGGAGGAAAATTGCAAACAGGCATGCTTTGAAATATCACACACAAAATTCTGCCATTTATCGCTTGGATGAGTTTTTCTTCCACCAATTAAAAATGGTAGTGGCCCAATCCACATTTAGCATGTGATCAATGCTATACATGAACTCCAGGTGTGGCTTAGGCACACTATCTAGCCCACTGGTCTGAATCAATAAGCATTTCCCTACCAGGTAAGCTAGGCATCTAAATTTTCCAACAAAACCATTCTTGGTATACGCCTTCGACTTTGAAATTTTCTAGCATAGTTACATGCAGTACCAAATTCTCCTAGGCTTAGCCGAGGGAAGCTATTAGCTGGGGTCAGGGAGGTTAAAGCAATTTCTAATAATATCGGGGGTTATTCGACATAAACCCCTTGCACAACCCCTATCGGTTCATCCTCATTCCCAGAGACAGATGCATAGAAGTCTTGTAAGGCGAGAATAGGAAATAGCCTGGTGGGCGGATACTAACCTTTGTAATCCCGAGTTTGAATTTTAACGACCACCTCTCTAGCCCAGCCCGGCTACGAAGCCTCCAAAGCCGCATGTCAAGAGCATGCCCCAAGAGTATCTCCTCCTCGGGTTGGCTATCAGCACTAGGTGAGTGCACCTCCTCCTGGCCAGTCCTCCTTGTGCGCACCATCTTTGGAATGAGAAAATAAGAACAAGAGCGGCGAAGAGCAAGAGAGCAAAAGGGCAGAGCTTCTCTAATACTCGAGATCCGGAGTGATTTTGGTGTGGAAGCCTTTGAAGATGGCCTCCCTTTATATAGCGTGCGAAGGAAAGATGCTCCAATTGGCGTGATACACGTGCCCCTAACTTTTCGAGTGTTCGACCAAAATACCCTCTCGCACGTGAATTGGCCGAATTGGCGTGCGGTCGAATCGTCCCAAACTTTGGTGGTGGGTCCCCACCGAGCTGGCAAGCAATACTCCCTTCGCACGTGAATTGTGGGAAGCTTCTAGGAGGACTAAAATCGGTATTTTGCATTTTTGGGCCTCCATATGACAGCTAGCAATTCGCGTGCAAGAGTAAACGTGATTCACATGGTCTTCATCTACCATTCCAGAAAGTTCTACTCAAAAGGAGGTGCACGTGAATTGGGCAATTCACGTGCAAATTCACGTTCAGGCCCAAACCGGCCCAAATTTCTCCACCGAGTTGCTTATGCATTATGGACCATCTTTAAGTCTTGCACGTGAATTGTTTGAGCCCATCTTCAAGCACTTTTGGGCTTCACTTGCTCCTTGCTCCTTGACTTTGACTTTAAAAACAATTCAACAAGTTCAGGACCCAAAAATTTGCTCATCCTGCACATGGTTAGCTAAGAAAGGAACAAAGTCTCCTGCACAATGGTTAGCTTGCAAACAAATTTATTGAAGAAAACAAATAAGAGAAAATAACATAAAATAAAACACAAGCAATAAACATTGGGTTGCCTCCCAACAGCGCTTTATTTAAAGTCTGTAGCTAGACTTTCGGTGATGATCATGCAATGGTGAAAGAGAGGGAATCAACTATCTCCCCTCGAGTTGAATCAAAGTAAGGTTTCACCTATTGCCATTCACCCAAAATTTCTTGCCATCTACTGACTTGGAGCTCAAAGCTCCCATATGGCTTCTTATCAACAATCACAAAAGGTCCCATCCACTTGGACCTTAATTTGCCAGGAAATAACCTCAACCTTGTGTTAAATAGAAGAACTTTCTGTCCTAAGGTTAAAGGTTCATTGTTGAGTTGCCTATCATGCCATTTCTTAGTTCTTTCTTTGTAAAATTTAGCACTATCATAGGCATCCAACCTAAGCTCATCTAACTCAATTAATTGAGTCATCCTAAGCTCCTTGATCTCTTGTGGGTTAAAATTTAACTTCTTCAAGGCCCAATGAGCCTTGTGTTCTAGTTCCACAGGCAAGTGACATGCCTTACCATATAGAATACGGTAAGGTGACATCCCAATGGGAGTTTTGTAAGCTGTCCTATAGGCCCATAAGGCTTCATCAAGCCTTTGAGACCAATCTTTCCTATTGGCTCCAACAGTTTTCTCTAAAATGGCCTTAATCTCTCTGTTGGACACTTCTGCTTGTCCATTAGCTTGTGGGTGGTAAGCTAAAGACTTCCTATGAGTGACATCATACTTGTTTAATAATTTATCAAACAATTTGTTGCAGAAATGACTACCCTCATCACTGATTATAGCCCTTGGTGTCCCAAAACGGCTAAAGATGTTCCTAGTAAGGAAGTGAGTCACAACCCTAGCATCATTCACTCTAGTAGGAATAGCTTCTACCCATTTAGACACATAATCCACAGCAAGCAAAATGTATGAGTACCCATCAGAATTGGGGAATGGCCCCATGAAGTCAATGCCCCAAATGTCAAAAATTTCAACTGGAAGAATTCCAGTTAAGGGCATCTCATTTTTCCTAGACAAACCACCTACCCTTTGACATCTATCACACTTTTTGATGTAGACATAGGTGTCTTTCACCATGTGAGGCCAATAAAAGCCACACTGCATGATCTTAGCCACAGTTCTTTGCACCCCAAAGTGGCCCCCATAATGTGATGCATGACAATGATGTATTATGTCATCTACCTCCTCCTCAAGGACACACTTTCTAATGATTTGGTCTGGACACCTCCTATAAAGAATTGGGTCTTCCCAAATGAATTTCTTAGCATCCACTACCAATTTCTTTCTCTGGTGGTAGTCTAACCTTGCTGGGTATGAACCCGGTGGCTAAATAATTTGCTATGTCGGCAAACCAAGGAAGATGATGCACCTCAAACAACTTCTCATCAGGAAAGTCATCTACAATGGGTAGAGACTTAGGTGCATTCTCCACACGGGAGAGGTGATCAGCCACAGAATTTAGGGCTCCCTTTGTGTCTCTAATTTCAAGGTCAAATTCCTGTAAGAGGAGAACCCACCTAATCAAGCGTGGCTTAGCTTCTTTTTTAGCAAACAAATATTTCAACGCAGCATGATCAGTATAAACAATGACTTTAGACCCCAAAAGGTAGGGTCTAAACTTGTTGCAGCCATAAACCACGGCTAGCAACTCTTTCTCGGTGGTGGTATAGTTCGTTGAGCATCATCTAAGGTCTTACTAGCATAGTAAATGACCCTAAACACCTTTTCTCGCCTTTGCCCTAAGACTACCCCCACAAAGATAATCACTCGCATCACACATTAGCTCAAAAGGTTGAGCCCAATCAGGTGTGACTATAACAGTGCAATGACTAACTTACCCTTGAGGATGTTAAAAGCTTCTAAGCAATCTTCATTAAACTCAAAGCTTGTGTCTTTTTCTAACAACCTACTCATGGGTTTTGCAATTTTTGAGAAGTCCTTAATAAATCTCCTATAAAAGCCAGCATGGCCAAGGAAACTTCTCACTCCTTTTTCATTGGTTGGAGGTGGCAGAGTCTCAATAGTGGAGATTTTTGCCTTGTCTACCTCCAAACCATGTGTAGACACCTTGTGTCCTAGAACTATCCCCTCTGTTACCATGAAATGGCATTTCTCCCAATTTAGGACTAGTTCCTTCTCCTCACATCTCTCTAAGACCACATCTAGATTTCTCAAGCACTGTTGGTAAGAGGAACCAAACACCGAGAAGTCATCCATGAAGACCTCCATGATATCCTCAACCAAACCCTGAAAAATAGCCATCATACACCTTTGAAAGGTGGCAGGGGCATTACAAAGCCCAAATGGCATTCTCCTAAATGCAAATGTGCCAAAAGGGCACGTGAAGGTGGTCTTTTCTTGGTCCTCGGGTTTAACCATGATCTGATTATACCCGGAATAGCCATCTAAAAAGCAAGAGTGACTATAGCCAGCTAACCTATCCAACATTTGGTCAATGAAAGGTAGAGGAAAATGATCCTTCCTAGTGGCCTTGTTCGGCTTTCTATAGTCAACACACACTCTCCACCCCGTCACGGTGCGAGATGGGATCAATTCATTTTTCTCATTCTTAATCACGGTCATGCCCCCTTTCTTGGGCACAACATGCAATGGACTCACCCACTCACTATCTGAAATAGCATAAATTATACCCGCATTTTTCCATTTTAAAATTTCTTTTCTAACAACTTCTTTCATGGCAGGGTTTAATCTTCTTTGTCTTTCAAAGTGGTTTTAAAATCATCATTCATTAAAATCTTATGCATGCAAATCCCTGGACTAATACCCCTAATGTCTTCAATGTTCCATCCTAGGGCCTTTTTGTGTTTCCTAAGGACTTCTAACAATTGAGTACACTCCACATCATTCAAATTAGAAGCAACAATAACAGGGAATTGATTTGTAGAGTCTAGAAATTCATACCTTAGGTGTCCAGGCAGCTCCTTCAGTTCTGGAGCTGGAGGCATGTCATCTTCTTTCTCCTCCTCAGCTTGCTCCAAAGAGTTTGTAATTTGCTCATTTTCCTCATTGTCAAGTACATCTCTTCATCTTGTTGAGCTTCTATGAGTGAAGGGCTCCATCATTGGTGGTGGTAATTTCTTCGCCAAGTAATCTTCCACCAATTCCTCAAGGTCTTCAACCCAAAGGCAGTCCTCCTCCTCTTGACCTTGCAAAGCCTTCCCCATGTGGAAGACTAAGGTCTCCTCATTAATTCTCGGAGTAAGCTGCCCTTGAGCAACATCAATCAATGCACAACCCGTTCGAGAAACGGTCTTCCAAGGAGAGTATTGAACTCCTCTATCTTCTTCCATCTCCAAAACAACAAAGTCCGCTGGAAATATGAAGGAACCCACTTTGACTAACACGTCTTCAATTATCCCTTCAGGCCTTCCAATAGACCGGTCGACAAAACCGCAATGATATGGAAGTGGGCTTCATGCCCTTAAGCCCAAGCCGCTTGTACAAAGCAAAGGAAATCAAATTGATGCTGGCCCCTAAATCACATAGTACCTGCCTGCGGTGCATTGCCAATCACACAAGGGAGATTAAAGCTGCCGGATCTTTATGCTTGATGGGCAAACTCGTTGAACAACACTTGCTCACCTCGTTAGTGGATCGCCACCGTCTCATGATCCCCATATTTCCTCTTCTTTGTAACAAAATCTTTGATGTATTTTCGTACCTAGGCATCTGCTCCAAAACTTCCACAAATGGAATGTTAATCTCAAGCTTCTTGAACAAACTCAGGAAGCGCTCATACTCTTCTTCAACGCTCTGGTTCCTCGGCCTCCGAGGAAATGGCATAGTAGGCCTGAGCTCTTGCTTGTTCTTTAGCTATTCTGTCTTGACTCACTGCTTGTCCTTCTTTTCTTGCACTCTTTCTTGACTTTATCCGATTTTCCTTGGTCTTGACTTCCAAGGGTCTGCTTTGTTCTTCGGAATTGCCTTCTTCTTAGGCTCTTCGGCTTCATTTAGTGTCTTTCCGCTCCTTAGAGTGATAGCCTTGCAACTCTCCTTGGGGTTCACCTCGGTGTCACTTGGAAAAGTATTGGTTGACACCCCTTGATTTACATTCTGTGCCATACTCACAAGTAACTTCTCCATATTCTTAATTGAAGATTCTAGTGTGACTACCCTTTCCTCCAAATTATCCTCTCTTTTGGTTGGCTCATTCACATTCGATATACCCTTCCTCTTTCTTTGTTGAGGCCAAGAAGGTTTTGCCTTTCGAATCCTGGAGGTGGGTGTAAATAATTATCCGTAGCATACGGATTTTGCTTCATCCCTGGAGGCACATATTTGTCTTGAAATGAGGTATCTCCCCCTCGGTTCGAGTTCTCCGAAATGGTTGAGATTGCTGCTGATTCTGGTTGTACCCTAGTTGTTGTTGTTGAGGATAAAATTGATGTTTCGGTACAAGCCCTTTCCTCCAACATAATTTGCTTCTTGACTCCACTCCAGCCCCCGCTCAACTACCGGTAAAGCTTGTGATCCTTCAACTTTAAGAGCCAATACTTCCATGCCTTTCACTAAAGCTTGAATTGTGCTTGCACATCATTGGAAGAATTTTCAATCAAGCAATCTTCTCCCTCGGCTTTGATGTACGCACATTAGACCACCGCCAATCGGCTAATGAAGACCTCTCCAATAGCTCGCGCGCCGCATCAGGCTCTAGGTTCATCAAGCATCCTCCAAGCCTGCATTCACCTTGTCTTGTGAATGGGACTGAAGACCTGTGTAGAAAGATTCAATTTGAATCCACCTGGGGTCTTCCATGATCAGGGCATCTCCTCACTAAGTCTTTGAAACGCTCCCAAGCTTCATGAAGAGTTTCCATCTCATCTTGCCTGAACCTGCTAATCTCTCCTCCGAAGCTGGATCACCTTGGAAGGAGGGAAGTACTTTGACATGAACTTGGTCCGCATCTCCTCCCAAGTGTTGATTGAACTTGTTGGTAGGCTGTTGAACCAGCCAAGAGCTCTTTCCCTTAAAGAGAAAGGGAAAAGCCTTAGCTTTATGGCCTCCTCCGACACGTTGTTGATCTTGATGGTGTCACACACCTGGTAGAACCTCATCAAATGCTGGTGTGGATCATCCACGACTGTTCCTCCAAACACGTTGTTGCTCACCATGTTGATCAATGCCGGCTTCACTCGAAGCTATTCGCTTGGACTCTTGTCCGCCGAATCCCCAGAATAATGGTCGACATCATCGGCCTCGCATAATTTAAGAAGGTTCCTGGGCATAAACCTATTACCCTCTTCTTTCTGGATATTGGCCATTGTAATTGGCCCCTCCTTGCGGTGCACCACCATCAGGTCCGAGATCTGCCATCGGATCGCCTACGGATTGCTCCAAGCCTTGTAGTGCTTCTTCCGCCTCACGTGTCGCTTCCCTAGTTGCTCTACGACGAGCTCTGAACAACCTTTCAGGTTCCCGCGTAAATTGTATATCCTCCTCTCTTTGCATGCACAACTAGGAATCCTTGACGTATGTCCTGTAAACAACAACAAGAACACACCCAGCGACTCCGAACAATGCAAAATAAACAAATAAAGAACACAAAATAACCGAAAATAAAAGACAAAATAAAACACCAAGATCAGAATTCAAACAATTTCACTCAATGTTGATTTTAAAAACTAGTTTACCGTTGAATCCCCGGCAACGGCGCCAATTTGACAGACAAGATTTTTAGCCTCTCTAAAAGAGCTAGCTAATGTCGTTAAATCTCTCTTCAAAATAATAAATTTCCTAAGTTTGCACTAAAAAAGAATAGCGACAAGAAAGGGGTCAAACCCACAGGGATTAGCCTAGTTCTCTAGTTCTCAAATCAAATCACCCAATTACTCTTGTTCTATAAAATGTCTTGGCAAAAAGTTTTCTTTTTTAAACTAAAGATCTAATTTTTATTTGGTTTTCTGAATAAACAAAGAAAGTAAACTGATTTTAGGATTAAGATTCAAGGATTAAAAGCATCTAGGGTCACAATTTCACCTCCCTATGTTATCTCTACTGGTTCATGGTATTAGGGTTGTCGATTGAAAACATGCTAAACATAAGCCAAGGACAACAAATGGTCATTGAGGTCCTTTTAAGAGTTGTATGCCAGGAATGGTCATCTAAACACACAAACATGCAAAGCCAATAAATCATACTTGCAAAAGGATAATGATCACACCAATTACAAATAAGTTATGAATCTCAATCCCTGAGACTAGGGCTAAGAATACCAAGGTGTACATCCAAAGATAGAATTAAGAACAGATTCATAAAACATGCAAAACTTCAATCATCCAAACCCAATATTCATAAACACAAAGCAAAGCAACAAGGGGGCTACATTGCTCCCCTAGATTAAAAGACTACTCACGCATGATTACAAGCAAACACAAAGCGAGAAAAGCTCAACATCTTCTTCTTGATCACGCGCACAAGCAAAGCTTTAAATCCAGGCTCCAAAATCCGCGACGGCTGCTGCGACGGTTGCTCTCCTAGGTCAAGGAGCACCTCCAAGTCGTGGAGCCTCTCTCTCTCTAAAAACGTGTATAGGGGGGTTAGGCATGCATAGCAGAGGGCGTGGATGCTGTATTTATAGAGGTTGGATGGGCCTTGAGGTGTGTAACCTAGTCCATCTATCAAAACGACGTAGTTTTGATAAGTAACACTCGAAACATTAAAAACTCTATCTTCTACCCACAATTTGGACATGGGCCTTCAGGAACAAATGATCAGCATGGAAAAACGATTGGATCGGTCCAAAAATATCTCTGCACACCAATTTGCACGTGATATGGTGAATTCACGTGCACCTCCAAATCAGCTCAAACTTCTCCCTAAGCTTCCTTGCATCATGTAGAGGCCTGAGAGGCAAAAATAGGCTTGCACGTGAATTGGGTGAATTCACGTTCAGCTCCAAATGCTCTGAAATTTCTGTGGTAGGTAGATGACATCATTCTAAGAAACTTTTGTTCTTGCACGCAAATTGTTTGAGGCCATCTACTTTGTCAAAAGTGAGGTCCAAAATCTGCCAAAACAACTTAAAAACGCATGTATTTGCAACTAGCATCTTCCTAGGGGTTAGAGCAAATATATATGATATATGAAGCAATAAGGCTCTAATCATGCTCTTAAACATCCTAAATAAACACTAGAATAACGGCATAAAATGCACGTTATCAAGATCACACCTGTATGAATTTACATATAAATATATATATATATATATATATATATATATATATATAAACAATATCTACAAACGTCTACCACAGGACCTAACCCTGGATGGGTTCAAGAACAATCTTTACCTCGGAAGGATCCTCCTTGCTCCTGCTCTCATGTGTAACGACCCATGAGTGGGTGTTAGTCCCACATTGCTTGGTGAGGAGAACAAAGTCCGCCTTATAGGAGGGGATGGATACCTCACCTCACAGGAACGCATTTCGGGCGAGGCCCAAAGACAAAACCGTGCGGAGCAGGCCATGAGGGCGAGGCCCAAGACTGGTTGGCCAAAGCGGACAAAATTCTTGTGACGGGTATGGGCTGGGCTATTCTCGGGTGGTCAGAGCTAGACCCGGAGCGGTGTGCCATGGTCCCATAGGGATGTGGGCCTCCTAAGGGGGGTGGATTGTAACGACCCATGAGTGGGTGTTAGTCCCACATTGCTTGGTGAGGAGAACAAAGTCCGCCTTATAGGAGGGGATGGATACCTCACCTCACAGGAACGCGTTTTGGGCGAGGCCCAAAGACAAAACCGTGCGGAGCAGGCCATGAGGGCGAGGCCCAAGACTGGTTGGCCAAAGCGGACAAAATTCATGTGACGGGTATGGGCTGGGCTATTCTCGGGTATCACGTCCCGGATTTCCAACCCGAGGAGACTGGAACGTGACCCTCCCTTTACCCGGGTTTGGATACAGGGGTAGGATACAACATACACCACGGTCATTCAAGCATAAAACCAAACACTTGGTGTGCACCCGTTCACAAGTGCACAAACCCAGCCATTCAAGCAATAGAACAAACACCCAGCATGCATACATACACCAAATCACAAGTCCAGCCACACAGGCATATTATCAAACATGTACTAGGCATTGATAACATGCATTTTATGCCGTTATTCTAGTGTTTAGTTAGGATGTTTAAGAGCATGATTAGAGCCTTATTGCTTCATATATCATATATATTTGCTCTAACCCCTAGGAAGATGCTAGTTGCAAATACATGCGTTTTTAAGCTGTTTTGGCAGATTTTGGAGCTCACTTTTGACATAGTAGATGGCCTCAAACAATTGGCGTGCAAGAACAAAGGTTGCTTAGAATGATGTCCTCTACCTACCACAGAAATTTCAGAGCATTTGGAGCTGCACGTGAATTCACCGATTTCACGTGCAAGCCTATTTTTGCCTCTCGGCCTCTACAGGATGCAAGGAAGCTTGGGGAGAAGTTTGAGCTGATTTGGAGGTGCACGTGAATTCATCATATCACGTGCAAATTGACGGCAGAGATATTTTTGGACCGATCCTATCGTTTTTCCATGCCGATCATTTGTTCCTGAAGGCCCAAGTCCAAATTGTGGATGGAAGATAGAGATTTTAAAGTTTTGAGTGTTACTTATCAAAACTATGTCATTTTGATAGATGGGCTAGGTTACACACCTCAAGGCCCATCCAAACTCTATAAATAAGAGCTCCACGCCCTTTGCTATGCATCCCTAGACCCCTACACGTTTTTGAGAGAGGGAGAGGCTCCACGACTTGGAGGTTGCTCCTTGACCTAGGAGAGCGACCATCGCGGATTTTGGAGCCTGGATTTGAAGCTTTGTTGCGCACGTGGATAAGAAAAAGATGTTGTGCTTTTCTCGCTTTGTGTTTGCTTGTAATCATGCGTGAGTAGTCTTTTAATCTAGGGGAGCAATGTAGCCCCCTTGTTGCTTGCTTTGTGTTTATGAATATTGGGTTTGGATGATTGAGTTTTGCATGTTTTATGAATCTGTTCTTAATCTCTATCTTTGGATGTACACCTTGGTATTTTTAGCCCTAGTCTGGGGCGGATTAAGATTCATAACTTATTTGTAATTAGTGTGATCATTATCCTTTTGCAGGTATGATTTATTGGCTTTGCATGTTTGTGTGTTTAGATGACCATTCTGGTATACAACTTTTAAAAGGACCTCAATGACCATTTGTTGTCCTTGGCTTGTGTTTAGCATGTTTTCAATCAGACAACCCTAATACCATGAACCAGTAGAGATAACATAGGGAGGTGAAATTGTGACCCTAGATGCTTTTAATCCTTGAATCTTAATCCTAAATTCAATTTGCTTTCTTTGTTTATTCAGAAAACCAAATAAAAATTAGATCTTTAGTTTAAAAAAGAAAACTTTTTGCCAAGACATTTTATAGAACAAGAGTAATTGGGTGCTTTGATTTGAGAACTAGAAAACTAGGCTAATCCATGTGGGTTCGACCCCTTGCTTGCTGCTATTCTTTTAGTGCAAACTTAGGGAATTCATTATCTTGAAGAGAGATTTAACGACATTAGCTAGCTCTTTTAAAGAGGCTAAAAATCTGTCTGTCAAATTGGCGCCATTGCCGGGGATTCAACGGTTAACTAGTTTTTAAAATCAACATTGAGTGAAATTGTTTGAATTCTGATCTTGGTGTTTTATTTTGTCTTTTATTTTCTGTTATTTTGTGTTCTTTACTTGTTTATTTTGCATTGTTCGGAGCTGCTGGGTGTATTCTTGTTGTTTTACAGGAACATACACCAAGTGTTTGAGGAAGTCCTAGTTGTGCATGCCAAGACAGGAGTTTGTTCCATTTAATCGGGAACCTGAAAGATTGTTCAGAGCTCAGCGTAGAGCAGCTAGGGAAGCAGCACGTGAGGCTGAAGAAGCATTGCAAGGCTTGGAGCAATCCGTAGGCGACCTGATGGCAGATTTAAGGCCTGATGGTGGTGCACCATAGGGAGGGGCCAATTACAATGGCCAATATCCAGAAGAAGAGGGTAATAGGTTTATGCCCAGAACCTTCTTAGATTATGCGAGACCGATGATGTCAGACCATTATTCTGGGATTCGGCAGACAAGAGTCCAAGAAAATAGCTTGAAGTGAAGCCGGCGTTGATCAACATGGTGAGCAACAACGCATTTGGAGGAACGACCATGGATGATCCACACCAGCATTTGATGAGGTTCTACCAGATGTGTGACACCATAAAGATCAACAATGTATCGGAGGAGGCAATAAAGCTAAGGCTTTTCCCTTTCTCTTTAAGGGATAGAGCTCTTGGCTGGTTCAACATCTACCACCAGGTTCAATCAACACTTGGGAGGAGATGCGAGACCAAGTTCATGTCAAAGTACTTCCCTCCTTCCAAGGTGATCCAGCTTAGAGGGGAGATTAGCAGATTCAGGCAAGATGAGATGGAGACTCTTCATGAAGCTTGGGACCATTTCAAAGACTTAGTGAGAAGATGCCCTGATCATGGAAGACCCCGGTGGATTCAAATTGAATCTTTCTACACAGGTCTTCAGGTCCCACTCACAAGACAAGGTGAATGCATTGCTTGGAGGATGCTTGATGAATCTAGAGCCTGACGCAAAGAGAGAGCTCTTGGAGAGGCTGTCATTAGCTGATTGGCAGTGGTCTAATGTGCGCACTTCAAGGCCAAGGGAGAAGATATCTTCAGTTGATACTCCCTCCAATGATATGCAAGGGCAGATCCAAGCTTTAGCAAAAAGCATGGAAGTGTTGGCTTTTAAAGTTGGAGGATCATAACACGCCTCACCAGTAGCTGAGCAAGGGTGGAGTGAAGCTGAAGATGCAAATTATGTTGGAGGGAAAGGCTTGTACCAGGAAACGGCAATTTTATCCTCACCAACAAGGACAAGGGTACAATCAGAACCAACAACAATCTCAGGGATATCAGAAGAATCAGAACCGAGGGGGAGATACATCAGCTCAGTATAAATATGTGCCTCCAGGGATGAAGCAAAATCCGTATGCTTCTGATAATTTCTTACATCCACCTCCTGGATTCGAGCAACAGCAACCTCAGCCTCAGCCACAAAGAAGAACATATCAGCATGAGGATGAGATAGCTAGAAGAGAGGTGGGTGATTTGAAGGAAAGGGTAGGTAGTATGGAGTCGTCAATTAAGAATATGGAGAAGTTACTTGTGAGTATGGCACGAATGCTAATCAAAGGGTGTCAACCAAGCACTTTTCCAAGTGACACCGAGGTGAACCCCAAGGAGAGCTGCAAGGCTATTACTCTAAGAAGCGGGAAGGCACTGAAAGAAGCTGAAGAGCCTAAGAAAAGGGCTATTCCAGAAGAACAAAGCAGACCTTTGGAAGCTGATGACCAAGGAAAATCAGATAAAGCTGAAGAAAGAGTGCAAGAAAAGAAGGACCAGCAGTTGAGTCAAGACAAAATAGCTGAAGAACAGAGGCAAGAGCTCAGGCCTACTATGCCATTTCCTCAGAGGCTGAGGAACCAGAGGGTTGAGGAAGAGTATGAGCGCTTTCTGAGTTTGTTCAAGAAGCTTGAAATTAACATTCCATTTGTGGAAATCTTGGAGCAGATGCCTAGGTACAAAAAATACATCAAAGATTTTGTGACAAAGAAGAGGGAATATGGGGATCATGAGACGGTGGCAGTCACTAACGAGGTGAGCAGTGTTGTTCAACAAAGTTTGCCCATCAAGCATAAAGATCCGAGCAGTTTTAATCTCCCTTGTGTGATTGGCAATGCACCGCAAAGACGGCCTTATGTGATTTAGGGGCCAGCATCAATTTGATCTCCTTTGCTTTGTATAAGCGGCTTGGGCTTAAGGGCATGAAGCCCACTTCCATATCATTACAGTTTGCTGACCGGTCTACTGGAAGGCCTGAAGGGATAATTGAAGACGTGTTAGTCAAAGTGGGCTCCTTCATATGTCCAGCGGACTTTGTAGTTTTGGAGATGGAAGAAGATAGAAGAGTTTAGCTACTCCTTGGAAGACCGTTTCTCAGAACGGGTTGTGCATTGATTGATGTTGCTCAAGGGCAGCTAACTCTAAGAATTAATGAGGAGACCTTAGTCTTCCACATGGGGAAGGCTTTGCTAACTCTAAGACCGCCTTTGGGTTGAAGACCTTGAGGAATTGGTGGAAGATTACTTGGCGTAAGAAATTACCACCACCAATAATGGAGCCCTTCACTTATAGAAGCTCAACAAGATGAAGAGATGTACTTGACAACTGAGGAAGATGAGCAAACTACAAACTCTCTGGAGCAAGCTGAGGAGGAGAAAGAAGATGACGTGCCTCCAGCTCCAGAACTGAAGGAGCTCCCTGGACACCTAAGGTACGAATTTCTAGACTCTACAAATCAATTCCCTGTCATTGTTGCTTCTAATTTGAATGATGTGGAGTGTACTCAATTGCTAGAAGTCCTTAGGAAACACAAAAAGGCCCTAGGATGGAACATTGAAGACATTAGGGGTATTAGTCTAGGATTTGCATGCATAAAATTTTGATGAATGATGATTTTAAACCCAATCGCCGAGAGACAAAGAAGATTAAACCCTGCCATGAAAGAAGTTGTTAGAAAAGAAATTTTAAAATGGAAAAATGCAGGTATAATTTACCTTATCTCCGATAGTGAGTAGGTGAGTCCATTGCATGTTGTGCCCAAGAAAGGGGGCATGACCGTGATTAAAAATGAGAAAAATGAATTGATCCCATCTGCCCCGTGACGGGGTGGAGAGTGTGTGTTGACTATAGAAAAGCTGAACAAGGCTACTAGGAAGGATCATTTTCCTCTTCCTTTCATTAACCAAATGTTGGATAGGTTAGTTGGCTATAGTCACTATCGCTTTTTAGATAGCTATTCCGGATATAATCAGATCATGGTTAAGCCCGAGGACCAAGAAAAGACCACCTTCACGTGTCCTTTTGGCACTTTTGCATTTAGGAGAATGCCATTTGGGCTTTATAATGCCCCCGCCACCTTTTAAAGGTGTATGATGGCTATTTTTCAGGGTTTGGTTGAGGAGATCATGGAGGTCTTCATGGATGACTTCTCGGTGTTTGGTTCCTCCTACCAACGGTGCTTGAAAAATCTAGATGTGGTCTTAGAGAGATGTGAGGAGAAGGAACTAGTCCTAAATTGGGAGAAACACCATTTCATGGTAACCGAGGGGATAGTTCTAGGGCACAAGGTGTCTGCACATGGTTTGGAGGTAGACAAGGCAAAAATCTCCACTATTGAGACTCGCCACCTCCAACCAATGAAAAAGGAGTGAGAAGTTTCCTTGGCCATGCTGGCTTTTATAGGAGATTCATTAAGGACTTCTCAAAAATTGCAAAACCCATGAGTAGGTTGTTAGAAAAAGACACAAGCTTTGAGTTTAATGCAAATTGCTTAGAAGCTTTCAACATCCTCAAGGGTAAGTTAGTCATCGCACTGTTATAGTCACACCCGATCGGGCGCGCCTTTTGAGCTAATGTGTGATGCGAGTGATTATGTTGTGGGGGTAGTTTTAGGGCAAAGGCGAGAAAAGGTGTTTAGGGTCATTTACTATGCTAGTAAGACCTTAGATGATGCTCAACGTAACTATACCACCATCGAGAAAGAGTTGCTAGCCATGGTTTATGGCCGCAACAAGTTTAGACCTTACCTTTTGGGGTCTAAAGTCATTGTTTATACCGATCATGCTTTGCATTGAAATATTTGTTTGCTAAAAAAGAAGCTAAGCCACGCTTGATTAGGTGGGTTCTCCTCTTACAGGAATTTGACCTTGAAATTAGAGACACATAGGGAGCCCTAAATTTCGTGGCTGATCACCTCTCCCGTGTGGAGAATGCACCTAAGTCTCTACCCATTGTAGATGACTTTCCTGATGAGAAGTTGTTTGAGGTGCATCATCTTCCTTGGTTTGTTGACATAGCAAATTATTTAGCCACTGGGTTCATACCCAAGGCGGTTAGACTACCACCAGAGAAAGAAATTGGTAGTAGATGCTAAGAAATTCATTTGGGAAGACCCAATTCTTTATAGGAGGTGTCCTGACCAAATCATTAGAAAGTGTGTCCTTGAGGAGGAGGTAGATGACATAATACATCATTGTCATACATCACACTATGGGGGCCATTTTGGGGTGCAGAGAACTGTGGCTAAGATCATGCAGTGTGGCTTTTATTGGCCTCACATGGTGAAAGACACCTATGTCTACATCAAAAAGTGTGATAGATGTCAAAGGGTAGGTGGTCCGTGTAGGAAAAATGAGATGCCCTTAACCGGAATCCTTCCGGTTGAAATTTTTGACATTTGGGGCATTGACTTCATGGGGCCATTCCCCAATTCTGATGGGTATTCATACATTTTGCTTGCTGTGGATTATGTGTCTAAGTGGGTAGAAGCTATTCCTACTAGAGTGAATGATGCTAGGGTTGTGACTCACTTCCTTACTAGGAACATCTTTAGCCGTTTTGGGACACCAAGGGCTATAATCAGTGATGAGGGTAGTCATTTCTGCAACAAATTGTTTGACAAATTATTGAACAAGTATGGTGTCACTCATAGGAAGTCTTTAGCTTACCACCCACAAGCTAATGGACAAGCAGAAGTGTCTAACAGAGAGATTAAGGCCATTTTAGAGAAAACTGTTGGAGCCAACAGGAAAGATTGGTCTCAAAGGCTTGATGAAGCCTTATGGGCATATAGGACAACTTACAAAACTCCCATTGGGATGTCACCTTACCGTATTCTATATGGTAAGGCATGTCACTTGCCTGTAGAACTAGAACACAAGGCTCATTGGGCCTTGAAGAAGTTAAATTTTAACCCACAAGAGATCAAGGAGCTTAGGATGACTCAATTAATTGAGTTAGATGAGCTTAGGCTGGATGCCTATGATAGTGCTAAATTTTACAAACAAATAACTAAGAAATGGCATGATAGGCAACTCAACAATGAACCTTTAACCTTAGGACAGAAAGTTCTTCTATTTAACACAAGGTTGAGGTTATTTCCTGGAAAATTAAGGTCCAAGTGGATGGGACCTTTTGTGATAGTTGATAAGAAGCCATATGGGAGCTTTGAACTCCAAGCTGTAGATGGCAAGAAATTTTGGGTGAATGGCGATAGACTGAAACCATACTTTGATTCAACTCAGAGGGAGATAGTTGATTCTCTCTCTTTCACCATTGCATGATCATAATTGACAGTCTAGCTACAGACTTTAAATAAAGCGCTGGTTGGGAGGCAACCCAATGTTTATTGCTATGTTTTATTTTATGTTATTTTCTTTTATTTATTTTATTCAATAAAATTTGTTTGCAAGCTAACCATTGTGCAGGAGACTTTGTTTCTTTCTTAACTAACCATTTGCAGGATGAGCAAATTATTGGGTCCTGAACTTGTGGAATTGTTTTTAAAGTCAAAGTCAAGGAGCAAGGAGCAAGTGAAGCCCAAAAGTGCTTAAAGATGGGCTCAAACAATTCACGTGCAAGACTTAAAGATGGTCCATAATGCACAAGAAACAAAGTGGAGAAATTTGGGCCAGTTTGGGCTTGAACGTGAATTTGCACGTGAATTGCCCAATTCACGTGCACCTCCTTTTGAGTCGTAACTACTTTGGAATGGTAGATGAAGACCATGTGAAAGACGTTTACTCTTGCACGCGAATTGCTAGCTGTCATATGGAGGCTCAAAAATGCAAAATACCGATTTTAGCCCTCCTAGAAGCTTCAAACAATTCACGTGCAGAAGGGACTATTGCTTGCCAGCTAAAGGGGGACCCACCACCAAAGTTTGGGACGTTTCTGACCTGCACGCCAATTCAACCAATTCACGTGCAAAGGCTATTTTGGTCAGAACACTCGAAAATTTAGGGGCATGTGTATCACACCAATTGGAGCATCTTTCCTTTTGCACGCTATATAAAGAGAGGCCATCTTCAAAGGCTTCCACACCAAAATCACTCCAGATCTGAGTATTAGAGAAACTCTGCTCTTTTGCTCACTTGCTCTTCAGTTTTCTGCTCTCTGCTCTTTATTCTCATTTCAAAGATGGTGTGCACAAGGAGGACTGGCCAGGAGGAGGTGCACTCACCTAGTGCTGATAGCCAACCTGAGGAGGAGATACTCTTGGGGCATGCTCTTGATATGCAGACTTTGGAGGCTTCAGAGCTGGGCTGGGCTAGAGAGGTGGCTCTTAAAATTCAAAATCTGGGATTACAAAGGTTAGTATCTGCCAGCCTGGCTATTTCCTACTCGCCCTACAAGAATTTTATGCATCCGTCTCTGTGAGTGAGGATGAACCGATAGGGGTTGTGCAAGGGGTTTATGTCGAATAACCCCTAAAATTATTAGACATTGCTTTAACCTCCCCGCACCCGTGATAGCCTTCCTCGGCTAAGCCTAGGAGAATTTGGTACCGCATGCAACTATGATAGAAAATTTCAAAGTAGAAGGCAGTATACCAAGAATGGTTTTGTTGGAAGATTTAGATGCTTAGCCTACCTGATAGGGAAATGCTTATTGATTCAGACCAGTGGGATAGATAGTGTGCCTAAGCCACACCTGGAGTTGATGTATAGCATTGATCATATGCTAAATGTGGATTGGGCCACTATCATTTTTAAATGGTGGAAGAAAAACTCATCAAAGCAGATAAATGGCAGATTTTTGTGTTTCATATTTCAAAGCATGCCTACTTTGCATTTTTCCTCCATGGATACCATCACTTTTCCTTCTCACTGGGTGTTAAGAGTATTGCATGCTGAAGGAGGTTTGGGGATCAGTACCAGAGGTCATTGGGCAACCAATGTTCCTCCTCCATCACAGCCCGCTAGGCACAGTGTTCATGTGGAGCGATCCACTGACTTTGCAAGGGAGACCTCTCCTCATACGGATCAAAGGAAGCAGACTCTATACAAACTCACTGCCATGTACATGCAATTCAATGTACACAAAGAAGATATTTTCAATTTCTTTCAAGGCATTAGTGGGCAGGTGGTGAGCGAAGTGGAGGTCATCAATTGGGCAATCACTAATGGGCACATCACTAGTGCCCAATTTGAAGAATTAATGGCCCTCATCTCTGGAGACTAACAAGCTACTTCACAACCTAGAACCAGAGCATGGGAGGCCCCAGACGTAGCTACTCATGCATCTCCTAGAGCATGGGAATCCCCAGAAGCTCCTCCTGCTGCATCTACCGAAGCTTGGAGGCAAGAAACACAGCAGCTCAAGGAGGCAAATGCCAGAACCCAGCGCTAGGTGGAAGCCGTGAGGAAGGACAATAAAGAAGTCAAAGGCCTCCTAGGCAAAATCTGGAAGGCCTTGAGCAAGAGGAAAGCATCAAAACGTTCTCCTATAGTGGAGATATCGATGAAGAACCCTCTCCATCCCCCGAAGATTCTTATCCAGCCCAGGCAGATCCACCTCAACCAGAACCTTCGGCTCGGCCATCCTACTATCACCCAGAGGAGGGGGAGCCAGCAACAGGGTATTCACCCTTCCAGCCTCAAGAGGAGACAAAGCCAGCAGAAGGGTATTCACCCTTCCAACCTTTTACTGATCCTGCATATTCTCAGGCTCTTGTGCCTGCTATACTTCATGTCTCTTGGGGTGCATACATGCCTGCTGAACCTGAAGATCTTCTTGGCCCTCCTATCCATTTAATCATTAATCCAGCTTTATCATCTGACGAGAGCCAAGCAGCATTTTCAGAGTTCATCAATTCCACGGTTCAGAGGGCTCGCTTTATACGGGATAATGATATCTTCACCCCTTTTAGCCTAAAGAGGATCTCAGAGAATGAATATCTCTACTGCGACGAGATAGACCTGTTCTGCAGGACCATGCGCTATGTAGTGGAGGCTGAGCCTCATAACTACCCCTTAGCTCAGTTCACTTCCATCATGTTGTGCGAAATATTCCATCAACCCTTGTCCGAAGAGGTGTGGCGCCAACGCATCAATGGTGAGAAGGAAGGGCACCGCCCTTGGCATGGTATGCATGAGGTGCTGATTCCAGTGCACATTGACCGCCACTATGTATTGGTCCGTTTGAATCTCGATGTAGGACATGCCGTGCTATATGACCCAAGCCAAGGCGAAGGGTTTGCCAGACGGAAAAGATAGTTAGTGCATAGGTTCATCAAACGAATCAAAGCGGCGATGATCAAAGAAGGCTTATTGGCAGACAAGCTACCTCTTATTCACTGCAACGAAATGGAAATCCCTCAGCAGCCTGACCAATTCAGCTGTGGGATCTTTGCTTGCTACTACATGATGGCTATTCTGCAAGGGAAGGAAACTTGGGAAGTGCGCGGCGAGACGTCGGTTGACTTTGTGGCTTAGGTGCGACGAATGGTGGCCAATGTCATCTACTATTACAGCTTGCCAACTGAGAGGTAAGTATTTTCCTACTCCCTATTTTATGCCATGAGGACATAGCATATTTTAAGTGTGGTGTATGGGGAGTGACTTGAGCCTGTTGGATCAAACCCAGAATTTGGATAATGCTGATAAAGCCTTATGTAATTTGGTCTGAGATCTTTTGTGTTTATTTGATCATTGCAGAAGATATGTTACTAATCCAGAAATGCACTCGTGAGAGCAAAGCTAAGGACAGGATAAATAATCCTGATCCGGACAAGAGTGAGTGTCGTCAAACACTTGGTAAATAACCAAGTAACAAATACATACGGAATAAGGAACATTCGTACGGACTAAGAACTTAAAGGATAAGTGCGGAGTAAGGACACCAGATGCGGAGTAAGGAATCCGGATTTATTACTCGCCCGGAGTAAGGAACTTACATACGGAGTAAGGAAATTACATACGGAGTAAGGAAATTACATACGGAGTAAGGAACTTACATGCGGAGTAAGAAAGCGCTGACACGGAATAAGTTATCAGACTTTTCAAGACTCACCCGGAGTAAGGAACTTACATACGGAGTAAGGAACTTACATGCGGAGTAAAGAACTTACATACGGAGTAAGGAACTTACATACGGAGTAAGGAATTTACATGCGGAGTAAGGAAGCGACACGGACTAAGGATTCCAATACTAAATAGATACGGAGTAAGCAACCACTGACACGGAGTAAGGTTCCGAGCTTCATTAGCTACGGAGTAAGGAAAATTACACCAGACCAAGAAGACACTACTTCAACTAAACCGCATTTAAAGTTATCAGCTCGTGGTGTCCCGATGTAAGACGAATTTATTGAGAACCTGAAGAATCTTACACGTGGATCATCCGGATATGTGGACACAACCTTAATTGTATCTGGGAACTCACAAAGACACTTATACTTTTCAAATCCAAGATCTTGAGCTCCACAATCCGCAACAGTCAAGGCAGAGAGATTACCGAGGGATAGTTAGTGCGAACGCATTCGGAACTACAAGTTCCAAGGTTGTTTCTTAGGAATGTTTTGTATAAATATTCATACTTGTACATTATTAAAAAAAAAGGAGGTTTTTTCCATCTTTGGAGATAGAAGTTGGCTAGTGTGTGAGTTCATTTGTAAACAGAGTGTAAGAGAGTCTTGCTTCTATTTTGTTGTATTCATCTCGTGATAATAAAACAAAATACTTCCACTATCTGGTTATCTTCCGCAGTGATTCTATCACTTAACTAGATAAGTATTTGTGTCTTGAGAGAAAGGAAAGAGTTTTAATAAGAGCCTATTCACCCCCCCCCCCCTTTAGGCTCCAAGGGACCATCAAGTGGTATCGAGCAAGTTCTACTTTGTTCTAAGTAGAGATCCCACTCTTTCAATCTCGAAATGGCCGAAGAAAGCGTATGCTATTCAACACTCACCTTAACTTCGGAGGTGCACAGGAGCCCATTCCGAATCGAAGCAGCAGTGAAAATGTCGACCCACCTCAACCTGCTGCTGCCGCTGCTTCTCAACCACGGAGTTCTGGCTTTACTTTAACGAAACCGCCCAAATTCACACCTAAGCTTTTCTCCCAGTGGAAAGCTTGCATGAAGATGTGTATGGTATGCCATGATCATCTTATGTGGCCATGTCTTCATCAGGAGATTCCAATTCCGATGACTATCGGAGAACATGGAGTTAGGAGGCCAAAGACAGATGCTGAACTTACCAACGATGAAAGAGCCTGGCAGTGCGCTAGTGAAAAGGCTCGGCTTATGTTACATTGTCTTTGGACTCCGAGGCTTTCCTGGGACGTCCAGGGCTGCACGATAGCAAAAGTTGTTTGGGACAAACCGACAATCCTCTATGAGGGGAGTCAGTCCCGGATGCGAATGTGATCTGCACTCTCGACATTAACTTTGAGAGTTTTAATCATAAACCAGGCGAATCACTTGAAAGCATATATCGGAGATTCGGCAAGCTCATTCTTGAGTCGAAGACTGTCAATGAGCACTATTCTCAATCCCGGATCAATGACAAGTTCTTTCGCTCCTTGCCGGATCGCTACTACTCCAAACAACTCCGGATGCAATCGAGAAAAGCGCGGTATGTTTCCCTTGAAGAAATGTATGGAGAGCTGCGGACTCACGAAGTCAGGTTTAAGTACTCGACAGGGGATGAGAAAATAGCTCGGAAAGAAAAGGGGGTAGCTCTCAAAGCTACGAATGTCTAAACATACCGAGGAATGATGATACGGACGAATCCGACAATTCGATTCGACGAGGAGGAGGAGATAGCCCTTCTTGTCAAATCCTTTGAGCGATTCCTACGGAAAAGCGGAAAAGGGTTCGAAGACGCTCATCATCATCGTTCCAAAGGAAGGAGCGACCGGAGTCCAGTTCCCAGGAATGTTTCAACCGTGGGAAAACCGGTCACCGGGCCAAGGAATGCAGGTCCAAAACAAAAGTGGCCGAGAAAAGTGACAAGGTAACTCCTCGCCGCTCCACCTCGGATAACGGCAAGAGCAAGAGGAAGGCGCTCGTGACAAAATACATGAGTGGCTCGGAAGAAGAGGAGGAATCCTCGGATGATGAGCCGACCACTAAGCCAAACGTCCGCCTCATGGCAAATCCGAGGTACCTTCTATCTCGAGCTCCCGAGTAAATTAGAATCTCTTACTACTGCATGTGATCATGAAAAGAATGAGAGACTAATAATTACTCAAATGTACAAAGATATGGAAAGTCAGAATAAACGTCTTGAATTTACTATTAATAGACTCGAAAAGGACATCACTGACTTCAGAGGAAAAGAAGCTTGGTATCATGATCTAAGAGTTGAAAATCATTTGTTAAATACCAATCTCTCAGGCCTAAAAGTTATAGTAAAAAGACTCGAAAATGAACTGGAATAGGAAAAGGAAATAAATCGTAAGTGGCTAAAATCCGGGGAAATAACCTCTACCTTTAGGACTGATCCTGACGACATCCGAGTCAAACCTGGCCTAGGTTCCGAACCATCAACTTCCATAGCTCAAGCTACTGAGTGTCCTCCGGACTTCACTCCTAAACTAACCAACTTATATCGTGTTAGTACATCTAAACCGTTGGATGGTTTCATTTCAGGTGGCACCATAGTTTATGACTGTGGAGCAGAGGCTGTTACTACACCTCCCGAACCAGTAGCACCTGTAACTAAAGATGAAGGGAAGGCTGCTGCAGTTAAAGCCAAAACTGTAGCACCCAAAAAGAAAGACAAGGCTAAGGCTGACGCATTTAGGGCCAAGAGCGCGTCACCCAAACGCAATGGATTAGGCCACATGGAACAGAGTAGAAAGTCTGTAAAATCTAAGAGACCTGTATCCCCTATTTGTACTTCACATTATAGTGTCTGTTCCATCTGTAGGGAAATGGGTCATTATCACTATGAATGTTGGAGTCTATCTGATAGCTGGCTTTGTAATCAATTTCAATCTAATAAAGATCAGTTTTATAAAAGGGGTTCTTCGAGCAAAACAAAATCTAAATCTAAAAGGAGTGACTCTCCCAAGAAAACCCAAATAAAAGAAGTAGCTGAAACTAACAAGTTAATGTCAACTTGGAAAGCTAAGAGTCCTAGCAAAATCAAATCCGTAAATGTTGACAATCTCGTTGCTCTCTCTAACCGCCTGAAACAAGTTTGGGCACCAAAAGTGTAAACCGTTGTCTTTCAGGAGCATTCTCCGGAATGCATTGCCGGATCACTTGAAGTTAAAGATCAATAAAAGCAAGTGGATCCTTGATAGTGGATGCTCCAGGACATATGACGGGTGATCGGACTCTGCTTGTAGAAGTTAATGATAAACAAGGTCCATCCGTTTCATATGGCGACAACAGCAAAGGTAAGACTGTCGGGTATGGCACTTTAACTAACGGCTGTGTATCAATCACTAAAGTTGCACTAGTCGAAGGTTTAAAGCATAATTTGCTAAGTGTCGATAATCCATGTGACAAAGGATTTCTCGTTTCCTTTTTTGTCCAACACCTGGTAACGAAGAGAAAACTTATCCGGAGATGTTAAGTTATCCGGATCAAGAGATGGGGACATATACTCAGTGGTCTTAAGAAATAATTCTTCTGACCCTGTATGCTTCCTCACGAAAGCATCAGATGAAGATAGTTGGCTATGGCACAAGCGATGCGCACATTTAAACTTTAAGACTTTGTCTAAATTAGCGTCACTTGATCTTGTCACTGGTCTACCCAAACTCAAGTTCTCTAGAGACTCTCTCTGTCGAGAATGCCAACTTGGTAAACAGACCAAACACAGCTTTAAGAGCAAATCAGTTAACTCAATAACTGCTCCTCTACAACTTCTTCATATGGACCTCTGTGGTCCTATATCTGTTCCATCACTAGCTGGTGCGAGATATACCCTTGTGGTTATCGATGATTTCACTAGATACACATGGGTGATGTTCCTGAAATCAAAGGATCAAACTTTTGAGCATCTTGTAGATCTCTTCAACTGGATAAGCAACTCACAAGGACCGAGCATTAAATGCATCGGGAGTGATCATGGTACTGAATTTGATTTTTCAGAAATGAGATCATATTGTTCTGAACAGGGCATACAGCATGACTTCTCTGCTCCCAGAACCCCACAACAAAATGGGATAGCTGAGCGCAAGAATCGTACTTTAGTTGAAGCTGGTAGAACCTTGTTAGCAGGGGCAACGCTTCCTCTCGATCTATGGGTCGGAGGTCGTGTCCATCGCTCGCTATGTTCGAAACGGAACTCTAATAAATAAATCTACCATGAAAACACCCTATGAGATGTGGAGAGGACGAAAACCTTCAATTTCACATTTCGAGCTTTTGAGTGTACTTGCTATATCTTGATCAATGGCAAAGAGACCCGGAATAAATTTGAACCAAAAATCGATGATGGGATTTTTGTCGGGTACTCACTACATAGCAAGGCTTATCGGGTCTTCAATAGAAAACTTTTTAAAGTTGAAGAATCTATCCATGTGACCTTTGATGAAGCTAATCTCGTTTGGTCAAAAGTCGGTTCTTCAAATTCCAATATGCAGGTCATGGACAACAACGTCGATTACTCGAAGTTTATGAATATTCCTGTTACATATCCTGACCAACCACGTGGCATCAGCGAAACACAACGAAATTTTATGGATGATGCTACGGATGACTCGACTCCAGACTACCATTTAGCTCCCGGACATACTCCTACGGATACCCAAAATTCCGGAGCACCTTCAAGTCCATCCGGACTAGTTAACACTGGAAGAAACAGTGTTGAAGAACCAACTAGTTCATCCGTACCTCTCAATACGGAAACATCTAGTCCGGATGAAGCTCAACCAGTCGATACAACTGAACCACCCAATCTGGAAGAGCTTCAAATTGTTCAAGATCAACCAACACATGCACAGAATTATAGATGGACCCGAAACCATCCCTCAGATCAAGTGATTGGTGATCCTACTGTTGGTGTAAGAACAAGAGCAGCCACCTCCAACATAAGTCTTTACTCGTGTTTCCTATCTCAAATAGAACCAAAGGTGGTAGATGAAGCTCTTCAAGATTCGAATTGGATAGAATCCATGCAAGAAGAGCTGAATCAATTTAAGAGAAATAATGTGTGGACCTTAGTACCAAGGCCTAAGTCTCAAGCAAGTCATTGGCGTTAAATGGGTGTTCCAGAACAAGCTTGATACGGATGGAATAGTAATCCAGAACAAAGCCAGGTGGTAGCCAAAGGATATTGTCAAGAAGAAGGAATAGATTATGATGAAACCTTTGCTCCGGTCGCAAGACTTGAGGCAATCCGAATGTTTCTGGCGCATGCTTCATATGAAAACTTCATAGTTTATCAAATGGACGTCAAGAGCGCATTCCTGAATGGAGACCTTCAAGAGGAGGTGTATGTTGAACAGCCTCCCGGCTTCATTGAACCTAAGGCAGGACATCTTGTCTACAAACTTGAAAGCTCCATATGGTTTGAAGCAAGCTCCAAGAGCCTGGTACGACACCCTGTCGAATTCCTACTTGCTCATAACTTCCAAAAAGGGAAGATAGACACCACCCTATTTCTACGAAAAGAGAAAGGACACACTCTCGATCGTACAAATATACGTGGATGATATCATTTTCCGATCAACGAATCCGAAGCTTTGTGAAGAGTTTGCTAAGTTGATGACAGGCAAGTTTGAAATGAGCATGATGGGAGAACCGTCCTACTTCCTTGGAATAGAAGTTAAACAATTAAAGGAAGGAATCTTCATTAATCAGGCTAAGTACACTCGCGATCTTATTAAGAAGTTTGGTATGGAAGGCTCATCTCCCGTCAAAACTCCCATGCCTGTCGGTGCCAAGTTAGATCCGGATGTGGATGGCATATCAAGTAAATGTGACCGACTACGGAGGGATGATCGGATCCTTGCTATATCTTACAACAAGTCGCCCGGACATTATGTTTGCAACTTGCATCCCGTGCACGATACCAGGCGAATCCCAAGGAGTCACATATGCTTCATGTTAAACGGATATTAAGGTATCTCAAGGGAACGATGAATTTGGGACTACGGTACCCAAAGGAGTCCAACTTCACCTTATCCGGGTACTACGATGCCGACTTGCTGGATGTCGCATCGACAGGAAAAGCACAAGCGGTACGTGTCGGTTTCTAGGCAATAGATTGATCTCATGGTTCGAGAAGAAGCGAATTCCGTATCAACCTCTACCGCTAAGGCGGAATATATAGTCTGCGGAAGTTGCGCACAGCTACTTTGGATGCAAAGTCAACTTACTGACTACGGATTCGACATGTCCTCTATTCCACTTTATTGTGACAACACTAGTGCAATTGCCATCAGCAACAATCCTGTCATGCATCCTAAGACGAAGCACATTGAGGTCAGGTATCACTTCATACGCGATCATGTTCTCAAAAAGCATATTTCACTGGAACATGTTGTCACTGAAGATCAATTAGCAGACATACTTACAAAGCCCCTACCTGATGCGAGGTTTTCTGAACTACTTTTCCGATTAGGTATGCTCGACTTCTCTGCATAGCTTCACATTTGAATTACCCAATAGTATATTTACTCTCAGACCATGCATTGTACGTTTACTCTCAGAAACTTACTGACTGTATTGCTGATCATACTTACTATTTAACGGTTTCATGTTTCTGATATTAATCTCAACCTCATAGTGGGAGGATGCTTGCGTTTCCTGACTGAAGTCGTTTAAGCTAACACAATTACAGTTTATATGATTTACCTCTTTCGGGTTCATGATCTTAACTTCCATTAATCACCACGTGACAAAAGCATGTTCATTTAGATTACTCTATTAACATGCATAGTTGAAGAAGTGAAATGGGTTAGCTTGAAATGCCTGGTGGATGAATACTCAATCACAATCTGATCAGCTTCTGAAGTATAGTTTTCTAATAAGATAGACAGTACTGAACTTCTACAAATCGGAACGGTCAACCGAGAGGATTGCACAATCTACGGGGGAGAAAATGCTTTATATATTATTCAGTAATACCCCCGTATATGTCTCATGACCTCTTTCCGATCTGTCTATCTGAGGGGGAGCTTTTCATTGAGAGGATTAAATGATCTACAGGGGAGCAACAATGAACCCCTAATATCTCTCGGATTCTCCCTCCTCTAAACTTTTACTTCCGGATCTGACTGGACATGCTGTTTTGAATCAGAAAAGTGGTATGTTTGGATGTAATTTCCCTCTTCACCCATGCATTTTAATCGACTAATCATCTGCCTTCTTTTGACATGTGTTCGCTCTATCATTGTTCACTCATGAATCCTAATGTGGCCAAATCATATGCTTTTTAATTAATCTTAGCTACGTTGTTCAGCAAGACGGTTTCGCTATGTTGACCTATATGAACCTGTGTATTGCTATCTGACATATGCCCTGATTCAGTAATATTGATCACTTTCACGTTGCATACGTGTAAGGACCCGTACCTTGAGTTAGTCACAGTTTTGCCTTATGAGTAGAGTTTTTCTAGATTTTGACCTAGTAAATGGACTCCAATGAATTCACGTGCAAAAGGAAAGATGCTTAGAATGATGTCCTCTATCTACCACAGAAGTTTCAGGCCAAACGGACGTGTATGTGAGGTGCACGTGAATTGGGTCTATTTCACGTGCAAGTGTGGTTGTCTTCTACATGATGCAAGGAGGCTAGGGGTGAAGTTTGAGCGCATTTGGAGTGTATTTGGAGTTGCACGTGAATTGGGGAATTCACGTGCAAATTGGCGTGCAGGATTATTTTGCATGGTTCCCTTGGTTTTGTCATTCTAAGCATCTTTTCCCAAAGGACCATGTTGGAATTGTGACTATTTTGGTGTGTATGAGTGCGGGAAGGTGCTAACTTGTGTGATCAAAACTACGTCGTTTTGATCCTGGGATTCACTTAATCAAAACTACGTCGTTTTGATGTTGTGTTGTCTATATAAGGAAGAGAAGCCCCTCTGTTTTAGGGTTAGGGTTTGTTGCTCCACCAGCCATCGCAGAGAGAGAGAGAGAGGGAAGGAGAGCTCCTGGTTGCTGCCGGGCGTCTTGCGTGGGTGGTCGGTGCTTCGTGGGTGGACGGCGTTCGACGTGGGATCGGGACATTCTTTGTGTTGTTGCGTTTTACTTGAGATAGGGGTTCTGTTCTTCCTAAATCCTCCTCTGTCCTAAGGTTCTAGGGCAGATTATGGGTTATATCCTGTTATATATACATATGTAATCCATATAGGTGTGATCTCCTATATGGATGTTGGCCTTAATGGCGTTTGTGGTGTATTCTGGTGTTGGATGGTGTGCATATTAAGTGTTCGATAAAATGCCTGTATGGATATGTCTGTGAATATGCCTAGTATGTGTTTGATTTTATGCCTGATGGGCTGTGCGAACTAAGTGTTTGGTATTATGCCTGTGAAAGTGTGTATGCTACGTGTTTGGTTTAATGCTGTGTGACCTTGTATCTTTGTGCTTGTGGAACCCGGTGGTCGTGGAAGCCCGGGACTGGAAATGTTAGCCTGTGTGGCTAAGCCTATATGGCCGTGGATATGTTAGCCTATGTGGCTAAGCCTGAGAGGCTGTGGATATGTTAGCTCGTGTGGCTAAGCCTGAGTGGCTGTGGATTTGTTAGCCTATGTGGCTAAGCCTGTATGGCTGTGGATAGGTGTGTGCCTTGTGAATGTGGAATACTACTTGTTTACATTTAATTGTCACTACACTGCACCTGTACACACTCATGTACACGCTAGGAGCATGGGATGGGTTGGGGAGACATGATCCCTACTGAGCTGTGGTTGCTCACCCCTCCCTCTATGTTGTGTTTTCTTTCAGGAACATACAGGCGTTAGGTGGGACCCCAAGGTGGAAGACCATATTTACTTTGCTATACCAACTGTCACGTCCTATCTCAACACACCAACAAAACACTCAAACTGACCAAGAAATGCTCAGGCTCTAGCCTCAGCTTAATGTGATCACTGCCATTCCTCCGGGTGGCGCAGGAAACAAGACATCCAAACACCTGATTTGGGACTTTCACGTAGCTCCCAAACACACCAACACCTTGATAGCGTGACCCATCTCCTTTACCGCGTGATACTGTACATGAAAGGTTTTCAAGAGCACAAATGTAAGTCATCTGCCTACCAGCACTGCTCTAAAACATGCACCTTTGTGACATCCGCCCGACATAAATCGCTCCCCAAGGAGTAGCACTAATACCCCTTCCAAGCAAAAACTGCCAACTGACTCAATTCTGGGAATCAAACAACCCCTCTTTTTTTTTTTCAACTTACCAACAGTTCAATAACACCAGACAAGGAAGAACATAAACAACATCACGTCTAACACTCTTCCTCATCCTCACACCACAGTTACTATACCAATACACCATGCCTCATCCTTCTCTACGCATATGTGTCGCAACACCCACACGTAGCAACTCCGCTATATACCTTTACCACTTATGCAATACATACAACAACACAATGCCACATTTTCTGCACATTCTCAACACATGCAACGAAACACAAGACTCTTGACGAGTAGAACGTACCAGTTTTACACCTTCTCCTCAAAATACAGACCAAAGGAATGGCCCTACCATGCAAAAGCACACCCGCAGCCCTTAGAGAAAGCCCGAACAAGGCCTGCCAAATCTCACTTGCTTACCTCTTTTTACCAATTGGATGCACCGGGCACGACCCTTGAAACCCACTCACAGCCGATAGTTGAGCTCCAGAACACTTCACATATTACACGTGTGCATCCCCATTTCACAACATGTTCTAAGAACATCACTCATGGTCTTTCACACTCGACAAACATGACACATGGCCACTGCTTGACCATCTGAGAACCCAGAACACCTATATAGTTACTAACCAGAACTTGCAACGACCACTCTGGCCAACAAGATTACACTTCAAGGACTCTAAGAGCAGGCTATACTAGCTGCGTTTTCCCCTCAACCACAACGCTTGGAAAAGAAAGGTAACCATAGGAATATCCCTTTCAAGTAGTACTCCAACACATACCTCTATCCACTTAAGAACATATTTCTATTATTCAAGGTTGCCAAGAAGGTGTCACACAATAACCCACAAGCCATCACTTCACCTCAAGCTCTACTAGCTAGCCAATCTAAATTTCCTCCCACCTGCAAAAGGTAGCCTACAAGATTTGGTTACTCTGATTATCAACACGTGCCAAAGTTGAATACCACTCACATATAAAATCAACACCCATATATATTCATTAGTTACTTATTATTCTTCTAGCGTTATAAATCTATATTTACTCTTTTTACTTATTTATATCCTAACAGGTCACCAACCACATCCATTCGAAATGCTAACTCAAACGGGACATGATAAAGTCCACCCTGCCTCACATAACTAGTACGAGACTCAACCGACAACCCACCAAAGGGGCACGATACCACCAATGAAGTTCTGTCTTGCTCTTCTACGGGCCTCACTAGCTAGTCCTCCAGCATCACTCCCGGTCCTACCAAAACAGACTGTACGAAGACGCCCTACTTTTCCACAGAGGCGACACCGGTACTGCTTCTTGGCACACTCTCTTTTCCAATGTTCCGGTTGTCCACAGCAAGCGCAACCCTTTGGGAAACGGGGCTCAAACGGGAGTGTTGGGGGTTGATCCTCACCCAAGCTCCTCTCAATGACATGGGTTGACAGCTCTCGGCGCACCTCGCTCCAACTTAGTTGTCGAATCTCATCCCTCACCTCTGGAATAATCGGGTTAAAGATGCCAACCTCTGTCGTGATTAGTTTATCACCTTCAGCCTGCAGCTCTCTCACTTGCCCAACCTGAGTCGCAGCCTCCTCTGTTACCTCAACAGTCACACGGTTTATAGTTCTCAGAAACATTGGCTACGCGAAAAGGTAGCACCCCAGATTAACACTAAACGATCTCAACAATCGCGAGACCACTACCGACTAAGCAACTTAAGTTATAACACGCGTTATTACCACACAAGCCCATAGGTTCACATTTAACAGACTATACCAATTTTACATTCCATTGCATTGCTCAAGTTCACAAGCCTCAAGTTTCCAAGCACACAGTTTCAATTCCACAATTTCTTTTCCTTGCTTTCATGTTCAAATTACCACAAAAGATCAGAGTTGCACAGATCAACACTTTATCACGTTATTCATGCATTCCTACCACATATACAGCTTAATCACAGTTCCCACACGATCACACATGAGCAACATATGCAACTAGCGCCCTAATGCCAATGCATGCAAATCCTACCACAAAACTGGACTACCCCAAGTACACCTTAGAGGCTCCAAGAGGACCGTGTTGATCAGGCACGTCCCTCCAAGCTCCTCCAAAGGACTCAAGATAACCAAGTCCGCCCACTACCCTAGGCCAACTAGACCATGCTCTGATACCATATTGTCATATCCCGGATTTCCAACCCGAGGAGACCGGAACGTGACCCTCCCTTTACCCGGGTTTGGATAAAGGGTAGGATACAACATACACCACGGTCATTCAAGCATAAAACCAAACACTTGGTGTGCACCCGTTCACAAGTGCACAAACCCAGCCACTCAGGCAATAGAACAAACACCCAGCATGCATACATACACCAAATCACAAGTCCAGCCACACAGGCATATTATCAAACATGTACTAGGCATATATACACAGCAATCTTCACACAGGCATTTCATCGAACATGTAACATGCACTGACCACCCAAAAACAAAATCACACCAAAATGCCATTGAAGGCCAACATCCATATAGGAGATCACACCTATATGGATTTATATATATATATAAGTAGTTAAAGACCAAATTCTACCTAAGAACCCTAGGACAGAGGAGGATTTAGGAAGAACAGAACCCCTACCTCAAGAAAAATGCAACAACACAGTAATATTCTATTCCCACGCCGAACGTCGTCCGCCCATGAGACACCGACCACCCACGCAAGATGCCCGGCAGCGACCAGGAGCTCTCCTTCCCTCTCTCTCTCTCTCTCTCTCTCTCTCTCTCTCTCTCTCTCTCTCTCTCTTTCTCTCTCTGCGACGGCTGGTGGAGCAACAAACCCTAAACCTAAAACAAAGGGGCTTCTCCTCCTTATATAGACAACACAACATCAAAACGACATAGTTTTGATTAAGTGAATCCCAGCATCAAAATGACGTAGTTTTGATGGAACAAGCTATGACCTTCCCACATCCATACACACCAAAATATCCACAGTTCCAACATGGTCCTTTGGGAAAAGATGGTTAGAATAACAAAACTAAGGTAACCATGCAAAAATATGCCTGCATGCCAATTTGCACGCCAATTCCCCAATTGGCGTGCAGCTTCAAATGCACTCAAACTTTACCCCAAACCTCCTTACATCTTGTAGAGGCCTGAGAAGCAAAAATATGCTTGCACGTGAAATGGGTGAATTCACGTGCAGCTCCAAATGCTCTGAAATTTCTGTGGTAGGTAGAGGACCTCATTCTAAGTAACTTTTGTTCTTGCACGCCAATTGTTTGAAGCCATCTACTATATCAAAAGTGAGCTCCAAAATCTGCCAAAATAGCTTAAAAGCGCCTGTATGTGCATAGCAGCATCTTCCTAGGGCATAAATGCACGTTATCACTTGTCACATGCACCTCCCAAAAGTCCCCTCTTGGGCTCATCTCTTACCTCAACATCCAAGGTGTTTGTGGTTAACTCCTTACACACGGGTCATTACATCATGCTAGATGCCGATCACCCACGCCGTTCAGGTCCAGCATCCACGATCAGGAGAGTTCTCTCTCTCTCTCTCTCTCTCTCTCTCTCTCTCTCTCTCTCTCTCTCTCTCTCTCTCTCTCTCTCTCTGCGACAGTTGACAACATTGAGGAACCCTAAAAAAAACAAAAGACATCTCCTTTTATATACCCTACACTTACCAAAACAACGTAGTTTTGATAAGTGACACCTAGCATCAAAACGACGTAGTTTTGATAAGTGGAACACATTTTAACCTTCCCGCTTTCACACATGACGAAATACCCACAATTTGAACATGGTCCTTTGGGAAAAGATTATCAGCATAACAAAACTAAGAAGTCGGTGCAAAAAATATGGCTGCACATGACAAAGGCAATTGTCACTTGCAACCTCCAAATGTCCTAGGATCTTGCCACAAGCCTTAGAACATTGTCTGGAAGGCTCCCATGCAAAAATACCTCTGCACGTGACAAAGGCATTGTCACGTGCAACCTCAATTTACTCCCTCTTAAGCTTATCTCTTGCCTCATGCTTGCTTATCTGTATACAAAGTGTTCTTGCCCATGTGTAAGAGAAGAAATCTCCCAAACACCTAACAATTGACACTCAAAAGGCATAACTGTGACTAACTCCTCACATCCCAAAACACGGGTCATTACACGACTTCTTCCATTTAGTGTCCTCTTCCTCCGAGGCTTCATCATTCGAGTGAATAGCTTTCACCTTTATTGGATAGAATTGGGATGATGTGGATAAAACCCTATGTAATTTGATTTAAGACCTTGTATGTTTATTCTTAGTTATTGCAGAAGATATAACTCTAATTCGGACCTTCACTCATGAGAGCAAAGCTAAGGGCAGATTACATAATTCTGATCCGGACCAACGTGAGTGTCATCAAGCACTTGGTAAATAACTAAGTCTTTATGCGGAATAAGGATCACTCGTGCGGACTAAATACTTAAAGTTATGGACTAAGGGATCCGTGTTTTACACTTAAATGGACTAAGCTAAATAGATGCAGAATAAGAATCCTAATCTTCATCTCGCATGGAGTAAGAGAAAACTATCGCAAGGATGAAAAGCTAAGTCTTCCACTCAAGCGGACTAAGGACAAGAAGTCACGGAGTAAGGAATCCGAGTCTTTCATTCACGCAAAGTAAGGAAGGAATTGTGCGGAATAAGGACCCAAGTCCTTTGTTTGCACGAAGTAAGGAAAAGAGATATGGAGTAAGGAATCCGAACCTTCTACTCGAGCGGAGTAAGGATGCGCTGATACAGAGTTAGCCATCCAGGCCTTTTACTCATGCGGAGTAAGGAACTCAAGCGGAGTAAGGAAGCGTTGATACGGAGTAAGCCCTTCGAACCTTTCATTCATACGGAGTAAGAAAGCGCTGACACGGAATAAGGATTCCAGTATCAAATTGATACAAAGTAAGCAACCACTGACACGGAGTAAGGATCCAAACTTCATTAACAAGGAGTAAGGAATCTTACGACGGATTAAGAAGACGCTACTTCACCTTATAAAGCTTCGCATTTAAAGTCATCAGCTCGCTATGTCCCGATGTAAGAAAGACTCATTGAATATCCAAGTCGTCTTACACGTGGATCACACGGAGATGTGGACAGAGCCTTAAATGAAATTGGGATGACGCAAAGATATTTAATATATTCACAGACCCAAGACTTTGAGCACCACATCCGCAGCAATTAAAGCAAAGACATTTTCGAGAAGAATTCAATGCTACGCATTGCTCGGAAAATCCAGTTCCAAGATTGTCTCACAGGGATGTCTATATATATTACGCTTTGTATATTTTTCATATATGCACGTACATGTACAAGAGCTCTTAGAGATGAACTTGGCTAGTGTGTGAGTAATTGTAAAACAGAGTGCTAGATAGTTTCAGTAGATCGAAAAGCTTTTCATCAACTTTAATCTGCTAATATTTTGTTGTAATTATCTTTTGATAATAAAATAGAATACTTTCACTATCTGGTTATCTTCTGCATTGATTTTATCTTTTAACCAGAAAAGTGTTGTGCCAGAGAAGAAGAAGAGTTTTCAATAAGAGCCTATTCACCCCCCTCTAGGCTCCCAGGGACCAACAAGTGGTATCAGAGTAAGTCTACCTACTCAAAGTAGAGATCTCACTCTTTCTCTCTCTCTCTCAACAATGGCCGAAGAAAGAAGCATGTTGTTCAACGCTCGCCTTAACTCCGGAGGTGCACAAGAGCCAATCCCCAACCACAATAGTAGTGGAAACGTCGATCCAAGCACAAGTGCTTAACCCGCTACTCCCTTTGCTCCTCAACAACGGAGTTTTGGCTTCTCCCAGTGGAAAGCTCGCATGAGAATGTTTATGATATGTCATGATCATCTCATGTGGCCGTGTCTTCATTAGGAGCTACCTATTTCGATGACCATTCGAGAAAATGGAGTAAAAAAACCAAAGACCGATGCCGAACTCACCAACGAGGAAAGAGCCTAGCAGTACGCTAGCGAAAAGGCTCTGGCTTACGTAACATCGTCTTTGCATTCTGAAGCTTTCACGGACATCCAGGGCTACACGATAGCGAAAGTTGTCTGGGATAAACTGACAATCTTCTATGAGGGAACTCAGTTCTAAATGCAAAACGTCATTTGCGCTCTCAGGCAGAATTTTGAGAGCTTCACTCACAAACCTGGCGAATCCCTCAAAAGCATCTATCGGAGATTCGGCAAGCTCATTCTTGACTTGAAAACTCTCAATGAGCATTATACTCAATTCTAGATCAATGACAAGTTTTTCTGCTCCTTGCCGGATTGCTACTACTCCAAGTAGCTCCAGATGCAGGCTGACAAGAACTGATAGTATGCTCCCCTCGAAGAACTCTATGGTGAGCTACGGACTTATGAGGTCAGGTTCAAGTACACTGACTGAGATAAGAAAATAGCTTGGAAAGAAAAGGGGGTAGCTTTTAAAGCTACGAAATGTCTGAGCATACAGCGTGATGATGATACAGAAGAGTCAAAGAACTCAGACTCGGACATTGAAGAAGAAATAGCTCTTCTAGTCAAATCCTTCGAGCGGTTCCTAAGGAAAAGCGAAAAGGATTTAAAAGAGGCTCCTCATCATCATCTAGAAGAAAGGAGCGATCGGAGTCTACTTCCTAAGACTGCTACAACTATGGGAAACCAGTCACCTGGGTCAAGGATTGTAAATCTAAATCAAAGACGGCCAATAAAGGTGACAAAGTTAAACCCCGACGCTCTACCTCGAAAAATAGCAAGAATAAGAGGAAGGCGTTTGTCTCGAAGTACGTCGTAGCTCGGAAGAAGAGGAGGAATCCTCTTATGATGAGCCAACCGAGAAGCCAAACGTCCGCCTCATGGCAAACATTGAGGTACCTTTTATATCCGAGCTCATAGTAGATTAGAATCTTTTACTCCGAATGTGATCATAAAAAGAATGAGAGATTAATAATTACTCAAATGTACAAAGACATGAGTGGTCAGGCTAAGTGTCTTGAATACACTGTTTCTAAACTTGAAAAAGACATAGCTGACTTTAGGAGTAAAGAGGCTTGGTATCACGATCTTAGAGCTGAAAATTATTTGCTAAATACCAACCTAAATGGCCTAATTGTTAATCTTAAAAGACTCAAGAATGAACTTGAAAAGGAAAAGGAAATAATTCATAAGTGACTAAAATCAGGGGAAATAGCCTCTACATTTAAGACTAATCCAGACGATATCCGAGTTAAACCTAGCCTTGGCTCCGAACCATCAACTTCAACACAAGCTACTGAGTGTCCCCTGGACTACATTTCGAAACTAACCAACTTTTATCCTGTTAGTACATCTAAACCGTTGGATGGTTTTATTTCAGGTGGCACCATAGTTTATGATTGTGGAAGAGAGGTTGTTACTGCTAATCCCGAAGTAGTAGCACCCGTACCTAAAGATGAAGGAAAGGCTGCTGCAGTTAAAGCTGAAACTGCAGCACCCAGAAAGAAAGGAAAGGCTAAAGCTGACGCATCTAGGGCCAAGAGCGCATCACCCAATCGCAAAGGACTAGGCCATAGGGAACAGAGTAGAAAACCTATTAAACCAAAGAAACTTGTATCCCCTGTTTCTGCTCCGTATCATAGTGTATATTCCATACGTAGAGAAATAGGTTATTATCACTATGAATGTTGGAGTCTATTTTGATGGTGGCTTTGTAATCAAGTTCATATTAATAAAGATCAGTTTATCAAAAAGGGTCCTTCTGGCAAATCTAAATCTAAATTTCAAAGAAGTAACTCTCCCAAGAAAACTCAAATAAAAGAAGCAACTAACATTAACAAAGTAAAGTCAACATAGAAAGCTAAAGTTCCTAACAAAGCAAAATCTGGAACTGTTGACACTGTTGATGTTTCTCCTAACCGCCCGAAACAAGTTTGGGCACCAAAAGTGTAATCTATTGTCTTGCAGGAGCATCTCTGGAATTCATTGCCAGACCACTTGAAGTCAAAGATCAATCAAAGCAAGTGGATACTCGATAGCGGATGCTCCGGACATATGACGGGTGATAAGTCTCTGCTTGTAGATGTTATTGATAAACGAGGACCATCTGTATCATATGGCGACAACAGTAAAGGTAAAACTATGGGGTATGGCACTTTAACCAATGACTGTCTATCAATTACAAAGGTTGCACTAGTTGAAGGTTTGAAGCATAATCTACTGAGTGTCAGTAATTTATGTGACAAAGGGATTCATTGTTTCCTTTATGTCCAACACATGTACAAGTTAGGGAAAACTTATCCAGGAGATATTAAGTTATCCGAACCAAGAGATGGGGACATATATTCGGTGGTCTTAAGAAATAATTCTTTTGACCCCGTATGCTTCCTCACTACCGTATCAAATGAAGAGAGTTGGCTATGGCACAAGCATTGCGCTCATTTAAATTTTAAAACCTTGTCTAAATTAGCGTCGCTTGATTTGGTCACCGGTTTGCCCAAACATAAATACTCCAGACATTCACTCTATCGAGAATGCTAACTTGGCAAGCAAACCAAGCATAGCTTTAAGAGCAAATTAGTTAATTCAATAACTGCTCCTCTACAACTTCTTCATATGGACCTTTGTGGTTCCATTTCTATTGCTTCTCTTGCTGGTGCGAGATACACCCTTATGGTTATCGATGACTTTGATAACTTGCATTTATGCCGTTATTCTAGTGTATATTTAGGGCATTAAAGAGCATGACTAGAGCTTAATTTACCCATATTTCATATATATTTGCTCTAACCCCTTAAGAAGACACTACTTGTTCTAAATGTGTGTTTTTAAGTTGTTTTGGCTGGTTTTTAGGTGATTCCTGTAGGTCCCAAAGTGAGTCTAGAGGGGGGTAAATAGACTTTCTTCCGTGAAGCTGGGACTATTAGCTGGTTTTCGATTCCTCTACAGATGACTATGATGGAAGTATTTATGGAGAAGACGACAGTAGTATTGGGGATAGCGTGAGTGATGATGAACTATCAGACAAAACTGAGATAAGAGTAAATGCTCTTTTCTCTACAGATCTCAGTTGTGAAAGAGATGGTTTATGATAGATTGAAGTGTAGAAAACAGACAACACAGAGATTAAGACTTAATGGAAGTGCTAGATCTTTGATGAATAACAAGGTTCGTGAATAATCAAATAGATTGCTCTTGTTCTTCATTCAACACGGCGCACAACACTTGTCTAAATTCTCTCAGAGTCTCTCTCTCTCGTGTTGGAACTCTCTTCTTGGTTCTAAAAGAGATTCTTTTTTCATCTAAGTCCGTCAGAACCATTATCTTGTATTTTGTGTGTTTCCTTCTTTTGAGAGAGAGGTTAGACTCTTAATTTTGTCGTTAAGTGCGTGAGAGATATATATTTTTTTTAAGATTAAAGTGCTCGTGCACCATGATGTCCATCCCGACAGACTGACTTCCCGCCACTAAAAATGTGGAATGTCAGGGGATGGGTTGATCTACTTTGATTTGCAGATCAGATGCCCATACTATGTATTTGGCATGTAGTTGATCTTGGCCGTTCATCCGAGGATGGTAGTTGGCAGCAATTAATGCGTCATTAATGCGCTCAACTACTCGGGACGGCACAGACTTGCTGTACAAACCCTAGCTGACAATATCGCTAAGTGACTGTGTTTAGGGTTGTAAGTCTGCCTCGGAGGTAGATGCCTCGTAGGTTCGATAACTCAAAGATTTCAGTTAGAACCTGTTGAAAGTGGTGAAAGTTTGCTTCAGGCTTTGCAGCGTTTCTGCGAGTCTACGGCTCATATCTTCAAGTCTTCGAGGCTAGAGTTCAGGTTGGATTAGTCTTTTATGTCACTCTATTAACTAAAGTCTATGACTCTGCTGCGAGTCTGCGACTCTTCGAATGGCGCTTAGAGTGACTTCTTCGTAGTCCTCCCAATCTACCTGTTGTTATCACTACGAGTCTACGGCCCTAGCTCTGCGGGTCTACGACCTTCGGGTCTCTCAGTTTACTATATTTGACTAAATGGCTCTGAAAATCTTCGACTCTACGAGTCTTAAAACTTCGCTTTTCTTCCTTAGTCTTTCGTAAGAGCTCATAAACTGAGTTTCTATATAGCTACAACCCTTTAGCTACAACTCTCCGCCGCCGATCTCCGAGTCAGGAAGTGTGGCAATTTCTCCATAGTGATCGTGTCTCTTGAGTCTACGAGTCTACGACTCTATGACTCTTGAGTTACGATTTCATTTGTTTGCCAGTCTTTATTGCATTGACTCTTCAACCTTCAACCTACGAGTCTACGAGTCCAGTTTTCTTTACAGTGTTCGGAGGCTTCGACTCTGTGAGTTTCAATCTACGAGTCTACGAGTCCTGTTTTCTTAACAGTGTTCGAAGGTTTCGACCCTACGACTCTACGAGTCTTCGAGTCTAGTGGCAATTTAAGTTCTGTTAATTGACTTAAGTATTTATGAGGACTCTACGAGTCTATGAGTCTACGAGTCATTTAGTTTCGATTCATCGTTCTTAACACCGCTTCGACTCTACGAGTCTCCGAACTTGTTGACGCTTACAGGAACACTCTCTTTTCCGTACTATGACTCTACGACCTTCGACCCTGGATCTACGAGTCACAATGTTTGTCATCCTTTGTTTCGCCTTGAGTCTCCGGACTCTACGAGTCTACGAGTCTCTTGCCAATACGTCCCATGACAGTTTCACTTCTACGAATTTCGACTCTTTGACCCTACGACCTTCGGTTCTTCGAGTCTCCGGACTTAGACTACAAATTTGGCAGACTTCATCAAATCCTATGTTTCCAATAATTCCTTCTCAAACAAATCAGCTAAATCATCGTGTCTACTAAAGAGGAAGCTTGTGGCAAAATATGAGCTCGAAGGAGGCATTTTGAAGGCTACAAGCGACAATGCCGCAAGAGGCCTCTTCACACACTTATTGCCGAGCAAGCACGTTTTGATTTATTTGACCATGAAGATAACCTTAACAATATCACGTGGAGAAGGGAAAGTTTCTCCAAATGATGCCCTCTACCTCCCATAAAAATTTCAGAGTAAAAGTACAATAAAAGATTTTGCACGTGATATTGGGATTTGATTTTTTTGACCTTGTAGAAGGCTTCATATGATCTCACATGCAGAACAAAAGTTTCTCCAAATGATGTCATCTACATCTCATAAATATTTCAGAGCATTTGGAGGTGCACGTGATATGGACATTGTCACGTGCATTGTCACGTGCATCAATATTTTTGCACGGGGACCTTCATTTTTGTATGATGATGATCTCTTCCTAAAGAACCTAGTCCATATTGACCTTCACATGCAACAATATTGTTTAATTGAGGTTTGCATGTTTTATGAATCTGTTCTTCATCTTCTATATCTAGGCTGTATACACCTAGGTTTCTTAGCCCTAGTCTGGGGCTGACTTTGGATTCATAGCATATTTGTGATTGGTGTGACCATTATCTAGTCAGAAATATGATATTTAGGCTTTATTTGTTGCTGCCATGATGACCATTCAGGCAAATAACACTTTAGAAGGTCTGTCAATGACCATTTGCAGAACATTGGCTCATGTATAGCATGTTATCATTTAAATAACCCCAAGAACCCTAAAATCAGTAGAAACAGCATAAGGAGGTGAAATTGTGATCCTAGATGCTTTAATCCTTAAGTTTTAATTCCAAAATCAATTCTGCTATCTTTGCTTATTCAGAAAATCAAATAAAAATTAGATCTTTAGTTAAAAAAATTGTTTTTGCCAAGACTTTTTATAGAACAAGAGTAGTTGGGTGATTTGATTTGAGAACTAGAAAACTAGGCTAATCCCTGTGGGTTTGACCCCTTACTTTTTACTATTGTGTTTAGTGCAAACTAAGGGAATTAATTATCTTGAAGAGAGGTTTTACGACATTAGCTAACTCTTTTAGGGCGGCTAAAAATCTGTCTGTCAAATTGGCTCCGTTGCCGGGGATTTAACGGTTAACTAGTTTTTAAAATCAACATTGAGTTAAATTGTTTGAATTCTGATCTTGGTGCTTTATTATGTCTTTTATTTTCTTTTATTTTGTGTTCTTATTTATTTATTGAGGTCATCAAAGTGTTAGCCATTCAACAGGGCTTAGAGAATACAGTTGTGGAAATAATGGAAGATACAAGACCTGATGGTAGTGTATAGCAAGGAGGGGCAAATTATAATGGCCAATACCCAGATGAAGAGGGTAACAGATTTAGGCCCAGGACTTTCTTGGACTATGCAAGGCCAACTATGTCAAATCACTACTTAGGGATTAGGCAAGCAAGAGTCCAAGCAAACAGTTTCGAGCTGAAACTAGCATTAATCAACATGGTGAGTAACAATGCATTTGGAGGAACAGTAGTGGATGACCCACATCAGCACTTGATGAGATTCTTTCAGATGTGTGACACAATCAAGCTCAACAATGTGTCGGAGGAAGCAATAAAGTTATGACTTTTTCCCTTTTCCTTAAGGGATAGAGCTCTTGGATTGTTCAACAGCCTACCGGCTGGTTCTATAAACACTTGGGAGGAGATGCAGACTAAGTTCATGTCTAAATATTTCTTGCCTTCCAAGGTGATCCAACTTAGAGGGGAGATCAGCCGATTTAGGCAAGACGAGATGGAGACTCTCCATGAGGCTTGGGAAAGATTTAAAGACTTGGTAAGAAGATGCCCTGACCATGGAAGACCCCAATGGATTCAAATCGAATCTTTCTACACTGGTCTTTAGTCTCACTCACAAAACAAGGTGAATGTAGCTGCAGGAGGATGTCTAATGAATTTGGAACCTGATGTAGAAGCTGAACTCTTAGAGAGACTGTCATTGGCTGATTGGTAGTGGTCAAATATACGGACTTTAAGGCCAAAGGAAAAGATAGCTTCAGTTGATAACTCTTCTAATGACATGCAAGAGTAGATACGGGCTCTAGCAAAAAGCATGGAAGTATTGGCTCTTAAAGTTGGAGGACCACAACAATCTTAACCAGTAGTTGATCCAGGATGGAGTGGAACTGAAGAAGCAAATTTTGTTGGAGGAAAGGGTACATATCAGAAGCAACCCTTTTACCAGCAGAACTAGGGTCAAGGGTATCAGCAACAAAATCCCAACGAAGGCTACCAGAAAAATGCCTTTAATCAGAGTCAAAGTAAAGGAGGTGACACTTGAAATCAGTATAAATATATCCCTCCAAGAATGAAGCAGAATCCGTATGCTACGGATAATTATTTGCAACCACTTAGGGTTTTGACACGCAATAACGGCCTTATCCTCAGGAACGAAAAGAAAAAATTATCAGACTAAGGATGAGACGACCAAAAGAGAGGTGGGAGATTTGAAGGAAAGGGTAGGAAGTATGGAGAGCTCTATTAAAAATATTGAGACGTTATTGGTGTGTGTAGCACAAAATGCCAATCAAGAAGTTTCTTCAAAATCCTTTCCAAGTGACACTGAAGTTAAACCCAAGGAAAGCTGCAAAGCTATCACTTTGAGGAGTGGTAAGGCGTTAAAGGAAGCTGAGGAGCCTAAGAAGAAGGTCATTCAAGAAGCACAAATTAAGCCTTTAGCAACTGAAAATCAGGAAAGAGCTGTTGAGGAAGAGAAACAGATGGAAGCTAACCAGGAACAACATTCAACTAAGCTTAAACCAGCTCAAGAAGAAAGGCCAAGAGAGGTGAGGCCTACAATGCCATTTCCTCAGCGGATGAGGAATCAAAAGGTGGAAGAAGAAAATGAACACTTTTTGAAGATATTCAAGAAGTTTGGAAATAAATATTCCTTTCATTGAAGCCCTTGAACGGATACCCGGATGCAAGAAAGTTTTGAAGGACTTCATGATGAAGAAGAGGAAGTACGGAGACCACGAGATTATTGATGTCACTAATGAGGTGAGCAATGTGGTTCAGAGGAAATTACCCATAAAGCATAAAAATCCGGGTAGTTTTACTCTTCCGTGTGTAATAGGAGATGCACCACAACAGCAGGCCCTATGTGATTTGAGGGCCAGCATCAATTTAATCTCCTTTGCTCTCTACAAAAACAAGAGGGAATTTAACAGCAGGCCCTCTTGTGTCGCAATAATGCCACACATTCATAACCATGATACAGAAACAAGAGGGAATTTTTCTTGAACTTGAATTGCTAATTTAATCATCAAAAGGGTTTTAAGTATTCAATATTCATGAGAAATCCACAATTAAGGATACAATTTCTTCATGGACTAATTTTCGGGAGTTGTTTTTAATGGAAGAGGGCACTTAGATTTATTGTTTATAGAAGTTTGCAGTAGTGCAGTTTGTGTTCTCCAGCTGAGAAGGCTCATTATGCAACAAGGGATCCCATAATAGCCTTAAAGACCTACATGATTGAGAACAATCTTGTGAAGGAAGCTAAGCTAAAGGCCATACAGAAAAGAATTGATGAGTTGGTCGAGGAAGCTGTGGAATTTTCTGACGCGAGCCCCGATCCTATGAGGAGCCAACTATTACGGAACGTTTTTGCTGACCCAAAAGGCTTTAGGATTGGCCCAGATGGGAATTACAGGTGCGAAGATCCCAAGTTCACTGAAGGCACAGCTCACGTGTAGTCTGTTTCACAGTGACATATCCTATCTATTTTGCAACTTTTAGCTTCTGATGTCTCAATTTGACGTGGCCGCCCTATATGAATAAACTTCTGCTATTTTGTTTGCCAGTTAAAAGTTTGACATAGTTTGTTCCACCCACCTCAACTTTTGTTCCACTTGTAGCTATTTGCTTATTTGCCAGCAAATGGGTTGAACTCTTTTGACTTTGTGGTTTTTTTCCCTGCATTGGTATATTACACTTGTGGAGGAGATGAACGTTGAACTTGTACTATGCGTCATTATTGTCCGTCCTGTTATTGATGGACCACGGGTTCATGTTTTGACATCATGCATGTGGGTGTAAATTAATGAATAGTAATAGGTGACTTCCCACCTCATTTCAAACTTCTTCGTACTGTGTATAATATTTTAGGTTTACAAAACATGTCTTGTTGCCAATTCCTTGATGTAATTCAGTCTTTACCGTTGTTTCCAGTCTCTCTTCCCCATCTACCATCATTTCAAATGCTATTCCCGACTCACCACTCTTCATTAAAATTGACGCAATTACATGCCGCTGCAACATTTTATCTCACCATCCGGCCACATGCCATCTCAACTCACCTCTCCATTGCACTCCATCTATCTCTAGCACTGCAACTCCACCGTGTATCATCTTTGACAGGAGAGGCAACCAACAAAACCACAACTCGACTAAAAGGCTGTGGGTTTTTTCTGGAGCTACCTTTTACTGTGGCTGCCTTTTATGGCATGTAAACAACTCACACAACCTCCCCTCCACCTCACAATGCCAGCAAATTCCAGCAGGCAACAGCTCCCCTGCTCCACTGCTGCTCCATCAGCAGTCCATGTTGAGGGTACCACTGCTTCCAGCCTCCTGTGTCCCCCCGTCCATAATAACACCGCACCAGACCACCGGTTACCATACATGATACGAAATTTAAGGAACGAATTTGTAAGTGCAGAATATTAGAAAGGTGTATGTGAAACAGTAATAAAACAGGGAATCACTCCAACTCCTCTCCACGCTTGTTTAGATCAACTTTTGACGACTTGTCATGTTTCCTTCCAGCGACAAAATTTAATTATTTGATTGAAATTGCTTGAAGAGGGAGGTAAGTTTTAAGTTGCCCGTTTTAATGTTAAGCACCAAGACCACCTTCAAAGAGATGTACATTTTTAAAGAATACAGACTGCAACACGTGCAATACATATATATATATATATATCTTCTCATTTCCAAGGTTGACGGCCGCTGATTCATCAGAGTTAAGTAGCTAGAATGCAAGTTACCTAGTTTCTAAGAGGGTCGACCAGATGAATGTACCAACTTTGATCGAACAAGACGCACTCGACGCTCACAACCTCCTTCCTATCTTAGCAAACCTTCTGGCAACGCCAAATATAACTGCTTTGGTCAAGAGTCCCTTGTCAAGGCTACATGCAAGGACAATGGCACCACCCACCACAAGAACCTTAGGAATGTTTCTTCCC